>JAPEHQ010000004.1:0-2400000 GCA_027405735.1 Mucor racemosus | reverse complement strand
TTTTTAGAGAAAAATGGATTTTGGGTTAGATTAAAGAAAAATGGGGGGTGAGGGTTGAAATATGAGTATATGAATAAGAAAATACTTTGTGCGAGTAATGAAAGAGGTAAATATTTACAAACGTTGATGGAAAAAAAATAATAGGGAATTTTAAAAGAGTGGGTCTAATAAATGAGCAGCAGAGAAATTGTCTTGGAAATCTTCTTCAAGTTTTACCAAATCTTGTCCAGCTACTGCGCTTGATGGAAGAGAAGGGGACATAAGAGAATCATAACATTTCATATCATTGTTATTACTATCAAGTAACATAAAAGTATCGTTGACAGGTGGTAACATGAAGGAATCATAGAGATCAGAATCAGCAAATCCAAAAAAGTCGGCATTGACAGGTGGGCTGGGAGTACAAGCAGCTACACTGTTTGCTGAAGATGAGGAGGAAGTGTTGCAACTGATTGAAGACTCGTCAAAAGGTGAGAAACGAGCATCATTATAAATAGAGTCATAAGAAGGTGAAATCATAGGATCGGCATCAGTTTGACGAGGTAAATTAGTCATTGTGGGTGCATTCAATGTAAGCTTGGCGGTAGCTGCTTCATCGTCCAGCGAGAAACAATCGCCAAAATCGAGAGATGCTGTAGTACCACTAACACAAGATGTAGCATTATCTTTTCCTTTCTTGCCAACCTTCTTTTTATCAAACAAGGCGTTTTGAGCATCGAGAGCAGATGCTGTTAATGGTGTAGACATGGCATTTGCTGCTGTTGCTGTAGTTGACATCATTTTCAAAAGATCTTGTTGTTCAATAGTAGCAGTAGGAGTAGTAATAACCCGAGCAGGAGCTGTACGAGGAGAATGCTTACGAGGCTTAAGAGATGGCATAAACTTGGAGCGATAAATATCCAAAGCACGTTGAAGTAAATTCTTCTTTCCGGCCAAAACTCTAGGATTCAGATAAGCCTATTTTTTGATAGATCAATGATTAATATCCTATTCACTTGTCCATTCGCGTTCAACGCACAAAAAAAAACTTACCAATTTCCAACAGAGTTCGTTACAGATTGTATCTTCCATCCATCTAGCACGACCACCAACATAATGATCGGGATTAGTAGTAGCTAATGCTCTAGGAAAAGGACAATTTTGTTTACGGAAATCTTGAGATATTTCATCCAATGAAACAGCTTCAACATTGATTTTGATACGATAGCGAGCATTGGAAATTAAATCATCAATAGCAATTGTCTTTGGTTGGTGATTTGGCTTAATTGTAGCGGCTTCCAATGAAGTACACGACAAAGATTGTTGGTTCGCTGAGTTTACTGAGGTTGTGCAAGAAGCGGCGACATTGATATCTTCATCTTCCTCTCTGTTCTTTCTTTTACGGAGAGTGCCGTTCAATAATTTCTCTTGACGAGCGACACGTCTTGATCTCATACTGGGATAACGATTACGGTAAGAATCAACAGCGCGTTGAATCAAACCACGTTTACCTGCAATTTCAGATTTGTTCAACCATGCAAGTTTCCAACCTAAATCATTACATTCAGTTTCGTAAGCCCATCTGTTTCCTTTGTAAGTTTCCTTGGGAAGATTGGCACGAGGATAAACCTATTTGTAATTGAGAAAATTAATATCTAGCTACATCCAAAAATTCTCCTCATTTGATTAGAATACATACACAATTCTCGGCTTTAAATTTATCGTCAACTACATCCAATGCAACCTTTTGAATATCAGTTCTAATAGAATAACGCTTGAGAGTACGATTATGAGAGTAAACAAAAGAAACCCATTCAACACCATCCTTGACTTCAGCAATTGGATCATTAGATGTAACGGGAGTAGTAGAATTACTGTTAGTAGCCTTGGTTGGAGATACAGTAGTTGCAGAAGCAGCAGCAGCAGCAGTACTAGCGGTGTTTGAGTTATTTTTGGCTGAAACTGTGGAGACAGGTACTTGTAAAGCGGCTGAAACCATGGCAGCAGCTAAAGCATTGGCGATCGCAGCAGCTGAAGATGAATTTTCCATGACAATATCATCTTCCTTCAATGATGTAGTTGGAGGAGAAGCCACAGGAGAAGGAAGATGTGAAGATTTATCCATCTTTCTGCGCTTAATTCGGTTAATTGTATTTTCAATCATATTGATTTGTTCAGAGGTGAGGCATTCTAAGATGGATTCGGCCTGATTTGGTGCACTAATGAGGTCTTGGAGCAATAACGTAGTTGGAGATGAATTGTTCATGATAAATAAATAGTAATAAAAAAGGGGATAATTGAGGATGTTTCAAAAATAAATAAATAAATAAAGCGAGAATATTGTGTTTCTTTTTTTAATGAGTGTCAATAATCTCGTTTGTTGAATATGTTGGGATCATAAAATGTCAAATTTAGGAAATAAAGAACTTAAATTGACGTTACAAAAATTAAGTAAATAAAGAAAATGTTGTCAATGATGAAAGAAGAATGATGAATGAGGATGAATTTAATCTTCCTTTTTGTATATGTGTATATATAAAAAAAAAAAAGAAGAAAAAAGAAGGAAGAGAGATATCAGACTGAAAAAGTGGGGAAGAATATATATAAATCAATAAAAAAATATCGGGGACTTCCATAGTTTATTATGATTCAAATTGAGCTTCAGCGATGGATTTAGTCTATGACGGTTGTGTGTAACGCTTTGTTGAAGAATGAAAGATGTTGGTAGCAACTTCCATATTCATGTCTTTTGCAAATTATTCTTTTACATTGATAATATAGACTATCTTACAAAGAAAATAACTCTAAATTCGACGTATTTTGGCCATGATTACACCGCTTAAATTTCCTTCAACTCTTTGATCAATTATAGTTTGGTGTTCCGATGTTTCCGTGAATGGCCGATTTTTTTTTTTTTTTTCATCTGTTTCTCCTCCTCCTTTTCTTCCTGCTCTCTGAAAGAGAAAAAATTTTTATAGTGGGATACCTACCCAAAGAAAAAATCTGCCCCGCCTATCCCAATTCAGGAACGGAAGCTCAATTTATTTGTGTATTATTCAAATGATATGTACAAAGCAGCATTTCATGTAAAATGCTGCTGCCGTTTCAAACTGAACTCCTGTGTTTATGATGATTGTTTAGTTAATCATATTTACGTATGACTCATGTGATGAAAGTGTATTTGATTTATTTGGTTTTCGTGAAAAAAGAAGGGTTATGGAAATCCTGATTTGGTAGATATGTAGATTTATATTATTGTGTGTTATTGAAAAAAGGCGGGATATCATATTACATGTACAAAATTGTGTTGTCTCTCTATAACACTTGATATTATTGTTGCTTAAGTAATACGTGATTATTTATTACATTATCTTGTGTGGTTGCCATAATAACAAATGTAGATCATTTTAAATCACCATAGCAACCAGAATGAACTGTACCTGAATGCCGATTTCCCATCGTAAACGTTAATCTTACAACAATATTTCTTGGTAATTTTCAACGGCTTTTGATTTTTCACACTTCAAATTTGAACTGTGAGTAAAAAAAAAAAGGTCTTGTCTGTTCTATTCCTTTTCACGCGTTGATCATATTCCATATTCAGTAATATGTTACATTACACGTTTTCCATGTGGAAAATGAACACAAATTTCTTTATTTTGATGGTTTGTGTTACCAAAAAGAAGCAATAAATTGAATAATTATCGACTGATAAAATCTTTCTTGGTTGTGGGGGTTTTGCACTAAAGAAGAAGGTTTGGTTAACTAAGCCCTTTAACAATAAAACGCTCAATGCCATTACATTGGATAATACAAGTTTATTACTTTACTTTTGATAAAAATTGTATAAAACTAACTGAATATTTTAAGTCTAATATCAATCCAGTTTTTCAATCGCTTTTCATACATAAAAACCATTTTTATAAACCGGATAACATTTTGCCGAATTCATTCTAATATCAATATCATAAAAAAATCTTGATTTTATCAAAAAGTAATCCAAGTTGGTAAGTTTAATCTTTTTAGACGGGACCTTATTACAAAAGCTTAAAGAGGAGATGCCCAATAATCTTTGACGGGTTCAACGGCGCCTTAATTATTAGTCATAGTTATTTAGTTTAGCTGGGCACCTAACCTTTGGCTTTTACGGATCCCCCACTTTTTTGCGTTCCTAAACGAATAAGGCCAAGTTACACCGCAGAACTTGAATCTCAGTTTTTAGATGCTCAAACCTAAATTTATATCTCTAGGTTTAGCCGTTTTTCCCTACTCTCCTTTCATTTTAAAAAATATATAAAATACATATACCCAATCAACTTATTTTCATAAGAGTAAACTCCTTTCAAAATGAATATGCATTTAAAAGATTTTATCATTATCGATGGTTGATTAAAATGGAGGTAGCCGGTAGACGTTTGATTTTAAAAATCAATTCTTTCGGGCCATATAATTCCAACCAACCTTTAGTGTCAGTGTAATGTTGTGAATATTAAACTTAATTCTTCATTATAATCAATTACAAGTGGAATTTCTTTCATCCATTAAACTCCCAAAAAGAACCGCGGCACTGCACAGACGCATCTAACATTTCTTTTTTTTTTTTCTCCACAAAATTAAGAAAATTAAGGTTCAGGATTTGTAGTGCTTTTTTTTTTTTTGCTTCCTCAGGTACTAAGTTCTTTGTACTCTTTTTTTCATATGGAGAATTACTGTTTATACACTTAGTTTCCAAATTTAGTCTGGAAATAGCATCAATTTAAGATAATGGAAGTGATTTGGGTAAATGCTAAGCTGTTTGCAAACAGCTCACTATTTAAAACATATTACATTGTGCAACAAAAGTTTTTATTAGAACAATAACATTTATCATTATATGCCTATAAACGATTTTATTTCAGATAATACCCTTTGAAATCAGAGAACGATTTCATGTTGTGTAAAGCTCTGGTGATGTTCATTAAAAAAAAGTGAGAATAAATTTGAATACATTTAGCGAGAATTAGTGGAAACTTTTCTTTTTCTTTAATTAACCAACGGCTTGATGATGAACTAGTCGATTACAATATAAATATATATACTATCAATGACTTTCTGTGTGTTCTCAATTTATTAAAATACGGTATATACGTATATATTGGTACTTTTCAGAGGGGCATTTGATATCACAAATACTTGAAAAAACTAGCTCGATTAGTAAATAGTGTGTTTATCGTGTATTTCCCATAAAACTCAAAAAGACAGGCTCTTTACACATCCCAACTTTTGCCTATAGCCCTAAACTATCTACTGTAGGATTCAATGTAATATAGTACCAGAGGTGATGGATATATATTGCAATACCTTCAACAAACGGATTTTAGACTAAAAAAAAATACGATGAATGATACTAAAGCTATTCGATTATAATTCCATGTTCATAATGCAGAAAATAGATTAGAGAGTTAAGCCTATTTACTCGTTCATAAATACTATGTATATTTAAACCATGTTTCAGTTTATAAAAAAAAGGCAGGTTAAAAAAAACAAAGTATGGTTCGCATTAAGCTATCTCTCGGTAATAATTTCGTTAACCAGTCGTTATTTTCGAGTGAGCTGATATAAAATTTGAGCATTTTTCAATCAATATTAATTCAAATAAGCTCAAAATTGCGCATGTAAATGTTAGGAACATCGACCAATTTGTCTAATATCAGCTTCTATGAGTTATTTTTGATTGCGTAAATCCAAAATCGGAGCGCCCCGTTTCTTTTGATAACTAGCCCCATACTAAACATTTTTTAGGATATAACTTAGATACTGATAGACAGACACGAATTGATCACATTATGCTATCTATTCCTAAATTCATTCTATATCTCATGAAAGGCTCAAAAACACGTAAAATTTACTGCTTTTTCTTTGAAAACTGAGCTTCACTTTTCATCCCTTTCCTATTTTTTTTTTCACTAGATAACACCAAGAAAAAATTATATGCCAATATACCTGAGATGTTCAATTTTAATCCAAAAACAAGTATCCGGAAATATCCTACTTTTTGCAGTTGGTATTAATTTTTCAGTGCTAAGGTTTCAGATTTTTTACGCGTATTTTACTGCTAATGGATTGAAAACTTTGAGGCTTCATATCTCCAGGAAAAATTAAGCTATACTAACACTTTTCAATAATAAAATTTACTTGTTTTGAGGCGCTCTATAACATATTTCAATATAAAAAAATTTTGAGCACTTTTATTTTTTTTTTCATTTTTTGGGCATTTATATAGTAAGTTTCAAAATATTGGTTAAATCGAGTAACATTTTTTTACATTTAAGTCATTAAGCTCGTTGAGCTCTCTTGAATCCAATTTAGTTTTTTTCAAAATACTAATTTTTCGTGAAGATATCCTTAAAAATGTGTACAAAAAGATACCTTCATTTCTAGCGTCCATTTTTCCCTTGTATACCCTCATCCCAAATTCTGAAACTGAAAAAAATTTGCATAAAAATCTCGTTTTCTCTACGAAAAATCTAGCTAGATAATTCTACAATAGTTCGATTGATAGATAATGGTTTTGCGCATCATTTCAATAAGTTTTATTTTAAATATGCTTATAAAAAGTGATGTGTATCTTCAAAAAACCTCCAAAATTTCAATTGCATTTTACGCAAACTTTAATGTGAAATGTTTGTCTAAATTTTATTTAGATGGATGCAGAATTAAAAACTGTAAAAAAGTTACTTAATACTCTAGGTCAACTTACTTTGTAGATCGTGAGCGATTGAACAATTTTATTTTTTGCATCATTTTTCGTCCATTTTTAAAAATAAATTTTGGAGCCCAGCTATCATCAGCTTCAAGCTGTAATGTGAATTATTATTTTGATTTCCTCCATGAAAAATCAATATTTTTTGCTAAAACAAAAAATGTAGAGTAGCAATCAATTAGATCTATCTTGTGAATACAGAAATTAAGCCCTGAATAATGAGTTTTAATTTTTAAAAAATAATAAACTGATATTTACAACTGCAGAAAAAAAAGAAGAAAAACCTCATCCTTGTGAATATTGATCCAATTAACCTTCAATTATACATGATGGTAGATTTAAATATATCCTGTATAAAAATTTATATTTCTATTTTCACAAATCACTGTGAATTGAGAAAACCATCAGCAAAACATGATATTTCTGTCCAATAAAACTACCTGTTGTGCCCTATATTTTCTTGTTTGATAAATAATATTTAAAAAAAAGAATACAATTAAAAGAGAATGAGCAATGAATCAGTTCTTCAACTGTATAATTAATAAAAGCAAGATATCGTTTATTTAGGTATAAAATTATTGCCTTTTACTGTATATTGATTTGACATTGAGATTCTGAGAAGTAATTTAATAAGGCACTATTGAACTATTAGATTTGTTTGATAATAATCTATAGATGGAAATGGACCAATCATAATTTAATCGTGCTTGCAGAGCTTGTGAGTTGCCTTGTTTCAATGCTGCACTAAAAGCGCTTGGATGTTGATTTGATAGCTACTTGATTGATTAACCACTGGGATGAAATAATATGGTATCATAGATGAGGTCCAAGCGTTCTTGGTAATTACTAAATTAAACCTGGTACGCTAGGAGTTTCTTGTATCCGATATTATCAAGACTTGCACTTCAATACATGTCGTAGTCAATAGATTATAGTAAGATGTACTGTATTAATACTGTAGAAGGTGATAACGTATGATACTAGTAGGTGGAATACAACATAGAGTATAAAGCAGAGCTTACTTTTAAATGAATGTACTAATTATTCTGATTAGCATCAATTGGTCCAGAAAGCATAATGAAGTGCAATCATTGCTACTAAATTGCATAATTTGATATGCAGAAAACCCTTGTGCAGTGGAATTACAAACTAAAAACGCTTGATGATAACAAAACAACCTAAATTTCAAGTGTCGCTCATAAAATATGATGCCACTTGAAATGTGAACAACAATAATAAACAAACGCTTCAATTGAACACAATAAAAAACGCATGCTAAAAGTATGAAATACCTTTTTGAACCATACATGTCGTGTAGATGATAGCACCCTTGATCACGGCGCAATCAATTACACAAATGGCATATATCAAAACAGGATTCTATCCAAATCAATAATAATAATAAACAAAGATATCAATCTAGTCAACTGCTCATTTATATTGAAGTTGCACTATCAATATAAATAAGATTCAAGCATATAACAACTACCCCTTAAAAATCAAGGTTGCATAAAATAGATATAACAATAATAAACAAAACAACCATTTCCCAAAAGGTCGATATTGTCACACTTGACATACAATCCCTTATGGTCAATGCTCTACATGATTTACCCCTTAAAATATTAAATCAATAACAATGTACTCAAAACTGGAAGATTACTAAATATACATCCATTCAAGTCTGATGGTATCCAAGTTTTCCAATTCACTATAAATACCCTCATATTTTTTCAATTATTTTAAACCTTCAGAAATCTTTTGTAATAAAAACTTTAGCTGATTATAATTGTATTTCTACTGCTTTTATTTTATATTTTTTTATTTTAGTAAATAACTTCGTCATTTACTGCACCTTGAAGCATTATTTTTGGCAATGCTACAAATCATCATCGTTCAATATGACTGAACATTAATTGATGTATCATTCTTAAACCGGATCATGTCAAATCCAAAAAAGTAAACAATAACAGATCCGGAACCGGAAGTTCCTTAATTAAATATTAACTATGCAGTAAATTACGATGTTATTTACTAAAATAAAAAAAATATAAAAATAAAAGCAGTAGAAATACAATTATAATCAGCTAAAGTTTTTATTACAAAAGATTTCTGAAGAGTTAAAATAATTGAAAAGTATGAGGGTATTTATAGTGATTTGGAGAACTTGGATACCATCAGACTTGAATGGATGTATATTTAGTAATCTTCCAGTTTTGAGTACATTGTTATTGATTTGATATTTTAAGGGGTAAACTGTATAGAGCATTGACCATAAGGGATTGTACGTCAAGTGTGACAATATCGACCTTTTGGGAAATGGTTGTTTTTGTTTATTTCTGTTATATCTATTTTATGTAACCTTGATTTTTAAGGGGTAGTTTTTATATGCTTGAATCTTATTTATATTGATAGTGCAACTACGATATAGATGAGTAGTTGACTAAATTGATATCTTTGTTTATTATCATTATTAATTTGGATAGAATCCTGTTTTGATATACAGTGACCCCCAAAACTGTCCCAATGTTTCCTAGTTTTGAGTTTAGTATGATTTTCAGGTACAACAAATATATTTAAAGTACGACATATTTTATATATTTCGGAAGATCAATTAATTTCCTTTTATATTAAACTAAAAAAATCTCGAATTTCATTGGTCCGCTATATTTATACCCTGTCTGGGACAGCATATGCATTGGGACAGTTTTGAGAGCTTACGCGGGAAAAAATATAATCCTATTTAATAGTCCGTCCAAAGGCCGTTTCTTTTCAAATATACTTTCACACAATTGGGCATGCTATCAAAAACTTTTTGGCACTCCTCCTGTTTAATGGTGTTGTACCAAACCTCAGTTACACGCTCCGAAAGATCAAGGATTCATTTGGGCGCTGTTTTGTACTCATTAAGCCTCCTCTTTAATAAGATCCACATATTTTCGATCGGATTCAAGTCAGGAGATAGCGGAGACCAATTTATTACTTCATAGTCTTGATCCAATAGATATTCCTTGACTAAATTTGACGTATGCTTTGGAGCATTGTCATGCTGGAAAATGATCTGATCACGACGAAGGCCTAATTTATCCAAAGTAAAATTGAAAGTCCGCTCCAAATCGTCTTCAAAGATTTGTTTATACAAATGTCGATCCACAGTACCCTCAATTCTGCATATCTATCGAACTCCGGCATACGTAATGGCCCTCCAAAACATGACACTCCCACCGCCATCTATAACGGTCATCTTCACATAATTAGATTTCAAGCTCTCACCGTCTCAAATCCAAAGCCAGCTTCTTCCATTTAAGTTAAATCTATTAATGTTGGTCTCATCTGATCAAATCACCCTTTTCCGTTCGTCGGAAGTCCAATCCTTGCGAAGATGACACCATTCTAAACGCCTTTTAATATTAGCCGGAGACAGCATAGGTTTTTAGGCTTGATAATTGCTCCTATGCTCCCCCTACGGAGCGATTTCGGACAGTTTCCGGGCTTTTATTAACTCCGAAATTACTCTCAAGTAGTTTAAAATGTTACTTGAATTTTTGACTGCTTTTTTTGTTGCTTGGCGAACACAAAACCTTTCATCAGATTCAAACAGCAATTTAAGTCGACCCCTTTTAGACACACCCAAACTTGTGCAACACCGTTTCTTAATTTTTTCCACAACAGGCTTACCTACATGCAATATTTCCGCAACTTGGCGCACTGATTTACCGGTGTTTAAAAGACTAATGGCATCATTCTCCTTATTCTCCTGAAGTTTTTTCATATTAATTTTCAATAGGCCAAAGCACCAGAATCTGTATATGAAATATGCATCTTTTTTATTTTCTTTACCCAATTAGGTGTTTATTTACTGATTTCCAAGCGCTCAAGATACTAGTGCAAATTATGGTTCTACAATCATCGATTATCTAAAAATCAAAAATGGCTCTCAAAACTGTCCCAATGCATATACTGTCCCAAATTGGGTATAAATTCAATTGACCAATAAAATTCGAGATTTTTTTAATTTAATATAAAAGGAAATTAATTGATCTTCCGAAATATATAAAATATGTCGTACTTTAAATATATTTGTTGTACCTGAAAATCATACTAAACTTAAAACTAAGAAACATTGGGACAGTTTTGGGGGTCACTGTATATGTCATTTGTGTAATTGATTGCGCCGTGATCAAGGGTGCTATCATCTACACGACATGTATGGTTCAAAAAGGGTATTTCATATTTTTAGCATGCGTTTGTTATTGTGTTCAATTGAAGCGTTTGTTTATTATCGTTGTTCACATTTCAAGTGGCATCATATTTTATGAGCGACACTTGAAATTTAGGTTGTTTTATTTTTATCAAGCGTTTTTAGTATGTAATTCCACTGCAAACTATACAATGCTCCTAAAAGCATGGTATAGAAGCATGGTATAGAAGCATGGTATAGAAGCATGGTACAAAAGCATAATACGCCAGTGCGATATTCCAACATGATATACCAACATGGCACATTACTATTAAATAACATCTAAACTACCTTACCACACCATTAATTCCCCAAATCAAATAGTATATAAACCCTATTAATTTCATTCCAATAAACGATATCTCTTTACTTGATTAGAATTTCTAATTTTATTTAACCTAAACATATTTTGATAAATCATTAATGATGAATCAGAGAAAATACAACTGATAAAAAACTGACACGCAATGTAAATCGAGATCAAGATTGATAAAAGGTGTATTCATTGTGTAGTGAAAATTGAAACCTTTGGATGGATAGAAATTACAGAACCAAGATGTTGCGTTTGCCTCAGGGTTTTTAAAAGGGTTTAACGCATACTTCATCAAACTTACTTAGACGTTAAATACTCACCATATGCTATTATTATATTAATATCATCTTGGTTTTTATATAATTTGATGTGAACTACTGGCAGTCTTTCACACATCAAATTGAATTAGTAATGAATAACATGAATCTGGTGTGAGAACCAAGATCATGAAATATAGAAACTTAACTATAATTTAAAATCACAAACAACAATTATAGATAATTGTATAACCTGAATTAGTAATTGCTGATCCCTTTTCCCATCAGCTTTAAAACCAAGAAGATCAAATTACTGCATTAGTAATTTGAATTAGACATTTAATATAAACACCACAACGATCCATCGAGTAGATGAATCGTTGCTTTACTTTATACCTTTAATAAACTTAGAAGAGTTATACTTGTATTTCCCATCGCTTTTTTATAATTACGTTTTTGTAGCATTTTTTACAATTAACATTTTTATTTATTCTATTAATTTTTAAATGACATCTACTGCTTCAAATTCACCTGAAAGCTCCTCCTCTGTTGGTTCTCCCCCTCTTGCTCCTGTGGATGCTCCCGTTGATATCTCAAGCCAGGTTGCTGCTCCTGACAGCTTAGAGCAAATGAATTTAAACACTACTGTACCTGGTGAGGATACAGAAATGACTGATGCTCCATCTCAAGAAACCACAAATGCTCCCATCTCTATTCCAAGTGCCGCTACGAAAAATAATCCGGTGGATGTTCTAAAAAAAATAATTTATCATCGAGACCTGTATCTTAGTCTAATGGCTGATATGATTACCACTGATTCCAACGAACCAAAAGCTATAAAACAACTAAGTGAAGTTAGGGAGAAAATCGAAAAGATGAATAAAGACATTAATGTCATGAAGACATCAATCAGACTTTCCAACGACAAAGTTTCTGCTGCAGTCCTTAACTCAGGTACCAAGATTACTGCTCCCTCCTCAGGTATTCGTTTAAACCGACAAGATTTACCAAAATTTCAACTGAAGTCCAGCAATAACAAATACTTTCCAAAGGAGGATGCTTACGAATCAGTAAATCATTTTTTGAGATCATTTGAAAAAGTAATTTCTTCCAGTGGAGAAGAGATTGAAAATATCTGGAAACGGTATATTCCCCTTACCTTGCACTTTGATCTCGATGCTTGGCTGAACAATGAGCTTTTGCTATGTGAAACCTGGACCCAGGCTGGTGTCCTATTTAACAAGAAATTTGGTAATAATGCTGTTCTAAAATTACAATCAAGACGACAAGTCTTTAATGCGGCTATGAAGATTGGTGAGACCACTGACGACTATACAGCAAGATTCAATAAGGCTGCTTCTGAAGCCGGTTATAAGGCGGATAACTTAACTATTGGTGATGCTTTTTTGATGGGTTTTCCCCTAGATTGGCAAACTCAAATCAACACTTTGTTGCACTGCACTTATATTGATAGAGAACATTGGAGAGTTGAAGAAATTTATACCGCTGCTATCAACATTTTCAACACCCAAATTTGTCCTATTACTTTTATTAGTAAATCTCGTGGTCCTGCCTCTACTTCGTCATCAACTGCTGTTAATTCATCAAGCCCTGCTAAGAGGTTCAAAGCAACCATTGAAGGTTCCAATTTCTTTTGCCCAAATCATGGTGGCGCCTCTGCTCGACACAATGAAAAAGATTGTCATGTTTCTAAACGTTCTTCTGCTTCTGCTTCTGCTTCGTCTTCATCTTCGTCTACTCATCCTCCTAGAACTAATTTTTTGGGAAGCAAGAATGTGCCTCATAAGGCTACTGGCAATACTTTTTGTACTTGGTGTGGCAAAATCTGGGTATTTGGGCATTCGTGTCCTGAATATCATGAAAAAAATACTGGAAGAAACGTTCGCGTTTTGACTATTCGTAGTTCTGGTTCTAGTAAAAAGAAAAATAAAGGAAAAAAGAGGGCTGATGATAATGAAAAAGTCTTTCGTGAAAACATGGAAGAAGACTCCTACTGTGAGTACAAAAATAATAAACAAACAAATAAAAATGATTTTAAACTAATCACCCCTTTACTTTTAAATAATATTAGAGTTCTTGGCAAGGTAGATCCTGGTGCTGATATTTCTTTTATCAATAAATCAATTTTAAATAAAGATTTCAAAAATATAAAAAATATAAAAACTATGGGTTATTTAAACTTTTTGTCTGTAAATGAAGATGGCACTAATAGTCGCACCAAAAGGGTTGGACAAACTGAGCCTATGGAAGTAACTTATTTAAATGGAATTTCTTTTAAACATAAATTTGAAATCATTGAATTCAATGATGAAATGAAAACAGATTTTGATGTTCTGCTTGGTTCTGACATTTTACCTAAATTAAAAATTTATCTTAGTGGTGTCGCTCATGCTTGGCCTCAAGATTTAAATAAAGAAATGTCTCAATTCGAGAATATCAATTATGATACGAAAAATGATTATGATCCTGAAAACGCTGATTATGGATCCTCTACTGAACGCAAAGATCTAATGAAAGCTATTCAGAATTCTCTTGATCAAAACATAAAAATAAGACCTGACGCTGTATGTTCAATGAAAGAAAGTATTGTCCAAATCCCAATTGATGATCCTTCAGATTGTTTTGTGAGACAATATCCATTACCTGCTAATGCACATAATGAAATAAAAGCCCAACTAAAAGAATGGCTTGAAAATGGTATTGTGGAAAAGACCATTCCATCGTCTGTTTATCATTCACCGTTGTTGTGTGTACCAAAAAAGGATTTAAATGGCAAACCTACTAAGCTTCGTATTTGTTGTGATCTACGAAAAATTAATGCAGCCATCTCTCAAAATTATCATGAAAACTATGCAGTACCTAAAATCAACGAAATTTTTGATAGAGTCTCGGCTAATGCACGCATAATAAGTAAAATTGACTTACATCAGGCATACATGTCGTATAGTGTGCACAAAAATTCGAGAGAAGCTTTAACCTTTAGTTATAACGGTTCGTTTTACCATTGGTCTAGAGCCCCTTACGGATTAAAATTTATGAGTTCATTGTTTGTTAAATGCATGTCTATTTTATTAAATGATATTCATATGGAACTTAAAAAAGAAATGCAAAAAGAAAATCAACATATCAATACTACTGAAGATGATGATACCTTTTATGGAGGGGTCGAGCATTATGTAGATGATATTGTCTTATTTAGCAAGGATCCAGTATCTCATATAAAACTGATTAACCTAGTTATCAACAGGTTGACATCTGTTAATCTTCGCATAAATGTGGATAAATGTACATGGTTTAAAACTTCAGTGTTTTTGTTAGGGTTTGTTGTTGGACCTGGTGTTACGAAAATTGATATGCGACGTTTGTCAAATATTGATAATTGGCCAATTCCAAAAACTGCCAAACAAGTAAAAAGTATAATGGGAGTTGTATCTCATCTACGAGATTATTGCCCTATGCTATCAAAAGTGGCTGCACCTATCGATCAATTAAGAAATGACAAAGATGTAAAAAATAACTGGACACAGTTACACATTGATCGTTTAAATGCAATCAAGCAAATCTTATTATCAAATCAAATACTCCATTCACCTTTGTTGGAAAATAAATTCTTCCTTCAAGTAGATGCAAGCCTGTACGGTATCGCTGCTTGTCTATATCAAAAAGATGATATAGGGCGAATTAAACATATTGGTTTCGTCAGCAAGTCGTTAAATCAAGCTGAACGAAACTGGTCTACAAACCGTCGTGAAACTGCTGCAATCATATTTGGATTACAAAAGTTTAGATCTCTATTATGGGGTCATCCAAATCTCGAAATTTTAACTGATCATATTGCACTGACATATATGTTCACTTCAACAAATTTAAATAGTACCTTACAAAATTACTTGGAAATTTTGAGTGAATACAACTTCACTATTTCTCATGTAAAAGGCATAGATAATGTGTTAAGTGATGCATTATCTCGGTTGTATCCGCCAATTGAGGAAGATCAAATACTTGAAGAAGAAAATCAAAAACAAATGAAAAGATTACAAAGGTTTATTTTGATGAAAAGAGCAAATAATAAAAGTGAGCTTGTTCGTAAAACAAAAGTTTACTCGCAAGATAAAAACCTAAATATCTTGGCTGTGAAAATTAGTAGCAAAGAATTTAAATCTGCTATTACAGATTATGTTTGTCCTCCAGAAAAAGATAGAGCTGAAATTATAAAGGATGCTCATGAAATTGGACATTTTGGTACAGAAAGTTGTGTGAAACATATACATACATACTACGGTTTACATTGGAACTCTATTTACAAAGATGTTAAAGAGGCTCTTCTGTCTTGTCGTGAATGTGCCTTACATAATACATCAAGAAAAGGATACAATCTTGCTCGTAGCATTGTCAGCTATGAAACGATGGATAGAGTAGCGGTTGACCTCATAGGCCCGTTACCTGTCACCGACAAAGGAAACATATATATTTTAGTCATGATTGATCTCTGTACTCGATACGTTATTACTCGTGCTATTCCAAACAAATCAAGCGTTACTGTCGCCCAAACTTTACTCAATATTTTTGGTGATTACGGCGTGGCCATAAATATCTTTCAATCGGATAATGGAAAAGAATGGTCTAATACGCTAATGAGTCTCCTTACAAAAACATTAAATATACAACATCGATTTTCCACTCCATATTATAGTCAATCCAATGGCAGTGTTGAGAATTCAAATCGAACAATCATGCAAACCTTACGAAAAATGTGTGGTAATGATCACCGAAATTGGGATGATCGTTTGGCACTTTGTCAATTAGCCATAAACATGAAAATAAAGAACCGTACTGCAAGTACTCCATTTAGCTTAATGTTTGCTCGACAAGTTAGCACTAAAAGATCCACTGAAAATCTCAATCTAAATGGACGAAAACCCCTCACTATTTCTGAACTCCAAAAGCGAGCTGAATATATGAATTCAATTGTATTCCCTGCAATCCAAACTAGAACTACTAGTTTAGTAGAAGAATACAATAAAAAATTTGATGAAAAACATTATATAATTGATATACCTTTTGACACACCTGTCATGGTAAGATTGAAGGAAGGTCGTGAAAATAAATTTGCTCCTTTGTATGCAGGACCTTATGTCGTTGCAAGAAAAACACAAGCGGGTAATTACGTACTGCGTGATGAAAATAATGAACTACTTCATAGAGAATATACGCCTTCTGAATTAAAAGTTGTTTCTTTAGATGAAACTGTAATTGAAGAAGAAACATTTGAAGTTGAGGATATTCGTGATCATCGTAAAAACAAAGATGGTATTACTGAATATTTGGTCAAATGGGCTGGTTATGGTGAACGCGAAAATAGTTATATAACTCCAGATTTCTTCTCCTCTCCTCTTCCTATTAAAAAATACTGGGAGAAAGTAAAACGAAATAATGCATTTGACATAGAAAGAAAACGAAAATTAGTAGAACAAAATAATACTTCTAAACCCCAAATACAAACTAAACACTCAATTAGCAACCCTAGTAAACGAAAACGTGGTAACAATGTATCACAAACATCCAAACTTAGCAATCGTCGCAAAGCTTAATAGTAAATTATTACACAAAAAAAAAAAAAAATCAATCCATTTCAATCTAATAAATACATATCCTATTTATCCTTTACCCTTACTATCTCTCTTTATATTACTCTAGTCAACACATCTGCCAATGTGTTTGGCCGGGGAGCATGATGTGAACTACTGGCAGTCTTTCACACATCAAATTGAATTAGTAATGAATAACATGAATCTGGTGTGAGAACCAAGATCATGAAATATAGAAACTTAACTATAATTTAAAATCACAAACAACAATTATAGATAATTGTATAACCTGAATTAGTAATTGCTGATCCCTTTTCCCATCAGCTTTAAAACCAAGAAGATCAAATTACTGCATTAGTAATTTGAATTAGACATTTAATATAAACACCACAACGATCCATCGAGTAGATGAATCGTTGCTTTACTTTATACCTTTAATAAACTTAGAAGAGTTATAATTGTATTTCCCATCGCTTTTTTATAATTACGTTTTTGTAGCATAATTGCTGTATTATTAAAAATCAAGCTTGTCTTAGCTTATAATAACAAGGACAATGGGATGTTTCTGATTTCAGATGATTGACATTTATTATCATAAGGTGGGCTGATGATACGCCTCCTGATACTACTGTAAATGGAACCAGTCAATTTAATTTATCTAATTTGAATGCAAATACCGGGGAACCATTTATAAGTACTTAAGTTGGTTCTAGTAAAGCATTGAAGAATAAACTGGCTTGGGACAAAGAGGGTAAAAAGGCGGTAATATATAGGTTCCAGTGATGGTCATGTTTATGCTTATGATATTGGAAAGGTAAGACTAAAACTCAATGCAAATCACCTCTAACGCAATAGTTATAAAGTAAAACTATATCATCATCAAATAAACTATTACACAGTATTAACATGTATAAAGATTTACAGTAATAAGCTTGAATCAAATGGGTACAGCATCGTAAATTCTTGAAAAAGTTTTCAAGTATTATAAAATCTCTTATTTTTAAGACTTACAAGGCTTATAAGCGGAATATTAATTTAGAAAATTATTTTTCTCCAGATCATCAATTTTGACATTTTTTAATTTTTTTTTTCTGATTTTGCAAATCTAAGGTTAAATATACTACTAATTATAAAAACAAAAAATATACACATATGCAGAATTTAGCGCTCTATTTATTCAAAAAAAAACAACAAACATTTTTATTGCAAAATATCACATGAAAATCCTTTAACCAAAATTCCGTTTTTGGGGCAAAAGTACAAATTTTCATTACTTGACATTTAATATTAAGCTTTTATAAAATGTGTATTAGTTATGGCTACAATTTTCTCTCATAATGTAGTATATTTAAACGTTGATTTTGGTATCAAAATTTGATTTTTCTATTTTTTGATCAAAATCATGAGTGTTGGTAAGGATAAAATGAGTCCCGAAAATGTCCGCTACAAAATCTGAATTTTCAGACCGTACACGGTTAAGCATAAGAAAAGTTGAAAGAATAAACGCCTTTTTATTTAAAACTTAGATATATACCATAGTATAAGAGACTTAGCCATTCAATCTTGCTATACCCAATGACGGCATCCCTCTGCGGGCTCGCTTTTGCAATGTTTTAATGAATGTATAATATGGCAGCCGGTTTTTCTGATAGAAAAATGTATGTTTCTATGATAACAGATATTACCTATTTTGTTTAGTTTATGGGTTATACGCTGTAATGCTGCTTTTACATTCGCTGAAATGTTCAATTTAGCAGGGCTTTAATTGTGTGGATTATATCCATTTAGATCTCCATTTCATCTGGTGTCTAACTTGAATTACCGCTGGGATAAATCAAGAATCACTTTGATTTGACATGTCTGATTGGTACAGCAAGTAATCTTATAACCGAGATGTGGATCCTAGCAAATTATAATTAATGACCTGAATCATAAATACGCGATTATTCAATATGGCCTGATTTCATTCATGATAAAATCAGGACCTAAAGATATCGGGTAGATTATGGAAATGACATGTTCCTATTTGTTCTCATTGATTTATAATATAGATTAGAAATTGTGTATAAATAGAAGGACATTTTCCTTTCAAAGAAGAGTCAATTAAGTTCTACTTGATAATAAAAGCCTAACGTTATCTAGTCGAATTCCTATTGTTTTTTCATACTTTTTTTCCGTGAATATCTCTACCTGTTCCACAAATTGCGCTAAATAATGTAAAGCTTTGAAAATCCTTTTCTATGTGTGCTGTTTCTCTCTTTTCGTTTTTATATTATTCCAAGAATATATTCACGGTTTGATAAGGCATATCAGAATATCAAGCTAGCATTCTTTTCTTTTATCTAAATACGCATGCTAACATAAGGAATTTATATTTCTAATATAATAGGTAGCAGTCTATACTAGAGACTGATATTTTTATTTAACCGCATTCTAAGATTAAATATAATTATTTATTACTGTACTGTTGGACATATTTCTTGATTACCAGATCAAATCGAAGGCAATAGTGATATTTATATCTACTGAATAAAAAGGTAAAACTAGTTACAAACCCACGAAATGTTCCAGAAAAGTCATAAAATTTCAAATGATATAGAAACAAAAAAAAGAAGAATAATCTAATGTTTTGTCTAATAACCATAGTTTTAGTCGTAGCTACTGTATACTTGAAGACAAATATTTTTACAGCTGACAATCGTTAACTAAAATAATAAGTTTAAAGAAGCTTAATTTGTTTAAATTTTATGAGTGATAAAGTAACATATATAATCTTAGATTTGGCTTGCATATAAATTTAAATAGCAAGTGTTATTTAAGTTTACAGTGACCCCCAAAACTGTCCCAATGTTTCTTAGTTTTAAGTTTAGTATGATTTTCAGGTACAACAAATATATTTAAAGTACGACATATTTTATATATTTCGGAAGATCAATTAATTTCCTTTTATATTAAATTAAAAAAATCTCGAATTTTATTGGTCAATTGAATTTATACCCAATTTGGGACAGTATATGCATTGGGACAGTTTTGAGAGCCATTTTTGATTTTTAGATAATCGATGATTGTAGAACCATAATTTGCACTAGTATCTTGAGCGCTTGGAAATCAGTAAATAAACACCTAATTGGGTAAAGAAAATAAAAAAGATGCATATTTCATATACAGATTCTGGTGCTTTGGCCTATTGAAAATTAATATGAAAAAACTTCAGGAGAATAAGGAGAATGATGCCATTAGTCTTTTAAACACCGGTAAATCAGTGCGCCAAGTTGCGGAAATATTGCATGTAGGTAAGCCTGTTGTGGAAAAAATTAAGAAACGGTGTTGCACAAGTTTGGGTGTGTCTAAAAGGGGTCGACTTAAATTGCTGTTTGAATCTGATGAAAGGTTTTGTGTTCGCCAAGCAACAAAAAAAGCAGTCAAAAATTCAAGTAACATTTTAAACTACTTGAGAGTAATTTCGGAGTTAATAAAAGCCCGGAAACTGTCCGAAATCGCTCCGTAGGGGGAGCATAGGAGCAATTATCAAGCCTAAAAAACCTATGCTGTCTCCGGCTAATATTAAAAGGCGTTTAGAATGGTGTCATCTTCGCAAGGATTGGACTTCCGACGAACGGAAAAGGGTGATTTGATCAGATGAGACCAACATTAATAGATTTAACTTAAATGGAAGAAGCTGGCTTTGGATTTGAGACGGTGAGAGCTTGAAATCTAATTATGTGAAGATGACCGTTATAGATGGCGGTGGGAGTGTCATGTTTTGGAGGGCCATTACGTATGCCGGAGTTCGATAGATATGCAGAATTGAGGGTACTGTGGATCGACATTTGTATAAACAAATCTTTGAAGACGATTTGGAGCGGACTTTCAATTTTACTTTGGATAAATTAGGCCTTCGTCGTGATCAGATCATTTTCCAGCATGACAATGCTCCAAAGCATACGTCAAATTTAGTCAAGGAATATCTATTGGATCAAGACTATGAAGTAATAAATTGGTCTCCGCTATCTCCTGACTTGAATCCGATCGAAAATATGTGGATCTTATTAAAGAGGAGGCTTAATGAGTACAAAACAGCGCCCAAATGAATCCTTGATCTTTCGGAGCGTGTAACTGAGGTTTGGTACAACACCATTAAACAGGAGGAGTGCCAAAAAGTTTTTGATAGCATGCCCAATTGTGTGAAAGTATATTTGGAAAGAAACGGCCTTTGGACGGACTATTAAATAGGATTATATTTTTTCCCGCGTAAGCTCTCAAAACTGTCCCAATGCATATGCTGTCCCAGACAGGGTATAAATATAGCGGACCAATGAAATTCGAGATTTTTTTAGTTTAATATAAAAGGAAATTAATTGATCTTCCGAAATATATAAAATATGTCGTACTTTAAATATATTTGTTGTACCTGAAAATCATACTAAACTCAAAACTAGGAAACATTGGGACAGTTTTGGGGGTCACTGTATGCTTGAGCAAAAACGATTGTTGCTGAAAGCATTATAGCTATAATCATTATTTACAAATGATAATAATCGTAAATATATTGGTTCTTGCATGTATTGCTCTTCTGTATCAACAACGTATTGAATTATATTGTCTATAATTTATATTAATAAAAACAAATGTAATTTAAAAACCTAATCCAGTAAAAAAATGCAATGAAATTTTGAAAACGGCACGATGCTCATGTACAAACCAATTTGTGCCCATATGATCAGCCCATTATGCTTATAGTCAGATAATTATATTACCATGCACAAATATGGATAATGTTTGTCGTATACTTTCAGGATTGATAAATAGTACTTAAAAAAGAATACAATTATAAAAGAATGAGTAATTAATCAGTTCCTTAAATGTATAATAAAAACAAGATATCGTTTATTTAGATATAAAAGTATGGCCTTTTATATGGATTTGACATTGAGATCCTGAGATGTAATTTAAGGCACTATTGAACCATTGGATCTGTTTGATAGTAATCTATGGATTGAAATGAATCAATCATAATTTAACCGTTCTTGCAGAGCTTGTGAGTTGTCTTGTTTCAATGCTGCGCTAAATATGCTTGGATGTTGATTTGATAGCTATGTCGTATATTTTCAGGATTGATAAATATTACTTAAAAAAGAATACAATTATAAAAGAATGAGTAATTAATCAGTTCTTCAATTGTATAATAAAAACAAGATATCGTTTATTTAGATGTAAAAGTATGGCCTTTTATATGGATTTGACATTGAGATCCTGAGATGTAATTTAAGGCACTATTGAACCATTGGATCTGTTTGATAGTAATCTATGGATTGAAATGGATCAATCACAATTTAACCGTTCTTGCAGAGCTTGTGAGTTGTGTTGTTTCAATGCTGCGCTAAATATGCTTGGATGTTGATTTGATAACTACTTGATTGGTTAACTGCTGGGATGAAATAATGTGGTGTCATAATTGAGGTCCAAGCGTTCTTGGTAATTACTGGATTAAACTTGATACGCTAGGAGTTTCTTATATCCGATATCAAGACTTGCACTTATAATTCTGCGCATACAGGCTTAGCATTGTGCTCGTGTGCAATTTCTTTTGTTGTGCCCGTGTGTATCTTGTTATCTTTTTAACCATATTCAGTGGACACAACAGCTCAGCAGGCTATAGTGTGCAGCCCACTTGGGCACAACGAAATCATCTTGTGTAGCACAGGTCGGCCGTAGTGTCAATGTAAATTACCTCTAACGCAGTAATTATAAAATAAGACTATATTATCACCAAATAAACTACCACACAATGTTAACATGTATAAAGATTTACAGTAATAAGCTTGAATCAAATGGGTACAGCATCGTAAATTCTTGAAAAAGTTTTCAAGTATTATAAAATCTCTTATTTTTAAGACTTACAAGGCTTATAAGCGGAATATTAATTTAGAAAATTATTTTTCTCCAGATCATCAATTTTGACATTTTTTAATTTTTTTTTTCTGATTTTGCAAATCTAAGGTTAAATATACTACTAATTATAAAAACAAAAAATATACACATATGCAGAATTTAGCGCTCTATTTATTCAAAAAAAAACAACAAACATTTTTATTGCAAAATATCACATGAAAATCCTTTAACCAAAATTCCGTTTTTGGGGCAAAAGTACAAATTTTCATTACTTGACATTTAATATTAAGCTTTTATAAAATGTGTATTAGTTATGGCTACAATTTTCTCTCATAATGTAGTATATTTAAACGTTGATTTTGGTATCAAAATTTGATTTTTCTATTTTTTGATCAAAATCATGAGTGTTGGTAAGGATAAAATGAGTCCCGAAAATGTCCGCTACAAAATCTGAATTTTCAGACCGTACATGGTTAAGCATAAGAAAAGTTGAAAGAATAAACGCCTTTTTATTTAAAACTTAGATATATACCATAGTATAAGAGACTTAGCCATTCAATCTTACTATGCTCAATTACGGCGTTGCTCTAGATACGAAAGTTTAGCGTAATCATTTCATGTACCTTAATTTTAGAAGCCTATTTCAGCAAAAATATTGGCATGGCCTACCTCTCATTGGTTGTTCAGTGAGAAAAACGACATAAGAAAAGAAATCTGGTATGACCCATCTCTCATCATGGATTTTAATCCAAAGAAAGAAATGGTATTAGATGAAAAATTTAACATAACACCTCATTAGAAACAACATTCCTGACGATTAAATGACAAGATCAGGCATATATTAACTCCCAAACGATTAAGCGTCAACTATTTTTTTGAAAAGCATATAATATGTGCAATACTATGTTAGATATAATTTCTATCCAGTTGAACAATGAAAAAAGTCGGATTTAGGTATCAGAACCACCTAATTCAATGCCCACAAAAGAAAAAAAAATATATATATTACAAGCATCCTCAAAGCCTTTAAGAAATATAGTTGAAACGATAAATGCTTATTCAATAACTTTGTATAAATTTAATTTCTTCCAAATCGGTTTCTTTTGTTTCAATGTCTTCAAATGCAAACCTTGTTGCATCATTTTCAAGGTTGAAGTTTATAACATTTTGAAGTATCCCTTATGCAGAGGGGGATATACATCAAAATTCTGTTTCAATGACTTCAGTAGGAGCAGAGTAGAAAGATATATAAGTGATCTCCAAAGCGACTTCTTCAAAACACAATTATTACGTTGAAAGCATCGGATGCTATTTGATCTGACCTTTTCATACTTGTTTTCACTCTTGAGATGGGCTCTAGCCAGACATCTAAACCTTATATTAATTTAATATCACAGTGCTTACCCCACACATCCCATCTCCAATAGGACTGAATCAATTACACTGGACAATACAATTGGAAGAGAGTACGAATAGCGCTGCAGTTGTTGAGTTTCTGATTGTTGCAAACGTCGATTTGATTTATGATGAAGTTGATAGTCAAAGGAGATCAAAAACCAATGTTCTTATAGTCACATCCAGTGACGTTTACTTTTTGACAAAATATTGCTTCAAAACCTTCACGCGTCTTTTACAAACAAACAGAACTAGAAAAGTTTGATATCTCTTCTGTACGTGTCTATTTTCTTTGGTATACAACTTTATTGAACATTTGGAAATCCAATAGAAAGTAGCAAGACAATATATAAACATGGTACAAAGTGAAACAGACGAAAAGTTCGCAGGGTAAGATGGCATTGCAAAGATACATGAATCAGAAATTAACCCATATTTTTTTATCACTTCAATTAGAACTTATCGTAAACTCTTCGACACAATAGAAAGAGGCTCTGAACAGTGCTCTACTGATAGACTTCAAACTCTTTTGGAGGAAAAAAAGGATCAACTGAAATTAGGATTAGAAGCCTTCAGTGAACCTT
The DNA here is from genome assembly GCA_027405735.1 of Mucor racemosus. Taxonomy (NCBI): domain Eukaryota; kingdom Fungi; phylum Mucoromycota; class Mucoromycetes; order Mucorales; family Mucoraceae; genus Mucor; species Mucor racemosus. Next base: position 2,374,989 of record JAPEHQ010000004.1, on the reverse strand, counting down.
CATCTCAAGCTCATTCAAAGGTCAGCAGCGGTACAAATGTCACTGTAAATGGAAAATCAATCAAATTAGATCAACATGAAAAAGACCTTGTGTTGAAATTATCAGAAATTCTTAAATTGAATGAATTGCAATGTGCATTAGTTTGGGATACTTATAAACAATCCAACAGCGATTTTGATCAGAAAAACATACCATTATGTGAGGATATTCAATTAATCGTGAACATTATCAACTTTTACTTTGAGGATCGTATTTCACTTTTAGAGTGTATCAGCTCTTTGAAGAGAATTTCACTCGACGAGAAACACCCTTATACAAGCATCGCCAATGACACAATCAATAAATTACACCAGGATGATGATAGCAATACATACATTGAGCAACTCTTTTCACAATATGCCAAATTGATTCGTAGCAATGCTCCCAGCCGTACTCAATTATTTCCCGGTTGGGCACTTGTTTGGGCCAAGCAAGTTTTGAAAGAACAGAAGGCTTTGCTAGAAATCATATTTCTTTTTTCGTTAACGGAATCAGTCTCACCTAAATTTATCCTTACAATTATCCAAGAATTTGAAGCCGACTGTTTTGGATATTATCAAGCTTTCAGCTATGTTTTAGATGACGAGGGTGTCAAATTGCGTGAAAAGGTGACCTATATCTGCATGTTATTGTCAGTAAACATCATTGTTTCTCCCTCCCTCAAAGTTGGTGCTAAATTGGATCCTTTAAACACAGGCGAATTTTTGTTAGATTCACCTGAGTATATCGCTAAAATTAATCAAATTGCTTGCTATATGGGTGATAGACCAGAACACTCTACCTTTTTGTTAGCTTGGTCGTTCTTCCTCACATGTGCAGATTCAGTTATAAATGATGAAGGCGCTACAGCTCCGGATAGTTATGCTAAGATCATCAATCCTATTCTTGAAGGAAAGCAAACGATTTCAACAGCAGAGTTAATCGAAAGACCTTTGACCAGCAGCTCAGTATTTGTTGAGACTAGTGCCAGAACAATCTTAATTAATCAAAGCGCTCAGTTGGATCGTATTTATTTGGGACGTTCATTAAAATTAAACGTATTTACTGTAGCTACTGGGGCTTTAGAAAGCGAGATTTGCAGTGAAGAGGATGTAAACAACTTTGGATATAGATCAGTATTGCGAAACTTATTCAAATCATTTCTATCTGTTACTCGCCCTTATTATATACCTATCGACAGCTATACAAGTTTAATTAATTGTTATTGCTTGATTTATAAAAACCAACCCGATCTTTGCAACACCTTCTGGACAGAAGATTTCGATACTAAAGACGTCTTTTCATTGCTTGCTACAGCTCGTGGAAGATTCCCAGTATTTTTCACAGATTTTACACAATTATTATCAGCATTAACAGGTGCACCTATTGAAAACAGCAGCAACGTAGATGGAACTTCAGCAAATAATGTATTCGAATATCTTTGTAATATCCCAACCATGACAGTTGTAGTCTCAAATGATGTAAATATTACAGCTTCTAATGAAAATAACGAAGTTGTTATGTACGCCGATGAAGCAATTCGAGTTACCGAAGAATTCGATCCCATTGCTAGCATTGTTATTCCAGAAGGAAGCCGAGGATTACTTCTTAACAAATCAGAGGATGAGCGTGTTGTTCAGTATGCATTACCATATTCAGGATGGCATCTTTTGACATCTGTTTTAGCAGGTTTTGTTACAGATATTCAACTCAAAACAACAAATATAGTCGATGCTGAGAGCATGTTAAAAGGAAAGAATGTGGATGCAATCGTCAGCATCCTTGATCTGCTATACAATGTATTGTTAAGCAATCCTAAATTAGCAACTACTCTAGTTCAACACATTGATACTGTAGCTAGTACCCCCAACAAATCTTCAAATACACCAATTCTTATTTCCGTACTTTGCAGCATTCTCAGCACTAGCAGCACCATCAAGCCTTGTCCTATTCCCGTATTAACTCTGACTGTCAAGTGCATTACTTTGTTGATACCATATTATCGTAATGACATTTGGGCTTATCTCAAATATGCTCCTATTTTACCTACAACCAATACAAGTTTCCATACGGGTCTTACTTCCTACTCACACAAATTAGCTACATCTGCACAGATTCAAGAAATCGTTTCCAAAGTTGAGTGTTCTACTGGAAGTTACACATTACTTTTAGCATTTTTGGACCTAGTCCAAGGCCTTGTACATGATATTCAGCGTAGCTGGTGGGTTCATGACAATTCTCAAAATAGCTCTGTACCAAACCGTCAATACCAAGTCGAAGTTTTATATATTTGTCTGCACTACCTCATGTCTGATGTGTTCCCTTCATATAGTCATTGGCGTTACAAAAAGCTCTCAGAACGTTACTTGATTGGTGTCAAAGTGCTCAACATTTTCACTGATATCGTTAGTGGTTTTAAAGAGCCTGTCGACACAAGCAATGTTAAATTGTCATTAAATGGTATTCGTGAAGGTATCTTTAATAACTTCTTGTATGACGGCGGTGTCTATCATATTTCTCCTTTGGTTGATGTTATCTGTGAAGGCGCTAAAACTGCGAATACATTTTACAATTTGAATCATCCCAAGGAGGCTGAACGTGTTGAAAAGTTGACCGAAATGACCTTTGTTTTCGTAAAGATTTTATTACAGCATCGATTAGAACAAATTGAACGTGGTACTCCCTTGACTGATACTACTTTGGAACGTTTATTGCTAGAATGTACAACCAATGGCGCTTCATCTGATTTCTTGCTTCGTGTGGCTAGACACATTAATTATCGTCATAACATTAGTTTGCCCATTCAAGCTACCAACGTTTTAACTTTGTTGTGCCGTACTACTGCAGCTTGGAAAACTGCCCCTAACTTTGTTCAATATCTCGGTAGCACTGCTCAAGTACATGTTATTATCCGTACCTATCTTGATATTGCAAAAGATCAATTCCAAAATGAAGCATTACTTACTTCTATCTGGCAATTGTTGACTGTATTGATGGAGACACAACCTACTTTAGCTATTCTCTTTTTGGATTGTGGCGATTTCATCATGCCTAGTCCCAAGTCTGCTGTCCGTGTTTTGCCTGGTCAGCCCCAACCTGCTTCTACAACTGTACAACAATCACCTAAATCTACTGAATCTGCTATTCGTGCTGCTACTGATATCCTTGGATTCTGGGAAACCCTTTCTGTTAAGAAGCCAACTGTAATGTCAAATGTTTTACACTTTCTTGCTACATTTTGGCAATCTGCCTTTGATCATTACGCACTTGTTGAACGTGCCCGCGTTGATAATGCTCTTTGGGATGGCCTTGGTAAAGTATTGTTGAATCCTACAACTGATGTTGATGCTACCAGCCGTGAAATTCAATCTTTGGATTTGCTTGACAAAAATACTGAAGTTCGTCATGATGCCAATGTGCGTCGTATTTGTTGTGTTAATTTGAGCAAGGCATATGTAATGCGTATCATTGCTTACGAAATGCATCTCACTGCTGGCAACGCTCAAAATCAAACCTCTTCTGTGGCCAATAAGCTTCCTGTGGGTCTTAAGAATTTGTTAAGCAAGATCAGCGAAACCTCTAAACTTGTCTCCATGCGCGATAGCTTTGTCAAGAATGATTTCAACCCATCTATTGTTCGTGAAGCTGAAACTTCTGCAGAGATCTTGTTGCATACTATCGGTGTTCAGTCAGTAGATGCTTTATTACTTAAAATTCCTCGTATTGGATCTGGCGATGATGGTGCTGCTGGTGAGGCTCGTCAATATGGTGATTCTTTCTTGTATGATTACCGTATGGCTAGTAGTAGAATTCACTCGTTATACAAGGATATTGTATCAAGATATGAGTTCGTTGATCAAGAGAATTTGATTGTAACTCCTGAAGTTCAAGCTGTATTGAATCTCAAGCAATATGCTAACCGTTTCCTTCAAAGCCTTCTCTTGGTTAATTATAACAGCTCTATCGTTGATTCTCAAATCATCTTATTGCGTGCCTTCAAGATCTTCATTGAAAATTCCTCACGTCGTGCTACAGATTTACTTTGGGCCAACAAGACAGGTATATCTGGATCAGACTCGCTTTATACTTTCTTGAAGGGTCTTATTGAGAATGCTCAAAATGAAACTCGTGATGATGGTGTTACTTTGACATCTTATAGTATTTTGGTTCAATTTATTCGTAGTTTAACTGAAGATTGGATTAGCAAGAATGGCGCTATAGTTACTGGAATTGATGTTGCTGCTCAAAAGGTTTACTCTACCAAGACATTTGACATTCTCTCTGCTCTTTGTGGTTTGGTGAATCGTGAAAATTATGCTCTCTTTAACAGTCTTCGTGATTACACAGCTATTCGTTTCCATAGACCTTTGTTAGAAGCTACTATGCTTTCTGTTCGAACACTTCGTGGTACAATAAGCCATTTTACACCTCTTTCATCAGAGCATATGCAGTTTCAAAAATGTTATACTTCTCTTTTGACCGTCATTTGTTCTAGTTTCAATGTTTTAGCCATTAAAGCTACTTCTTACAGTGCCGATGAATCTATTGTAAGTGAAGAGCAAATCGAAAACTGTATTAAGGACGTCACTGTGGTCATTTCACAATTGCAAGAGTTAATCAATCCCAAGTATGGTATGTCTCAAGACATCTGGCTTGAGGCCTTTGAAAAGCACGAAACCATTCCTTCTCTGCTGTCACTTTTGTATTCAGGTATTGAGCTCATTGTGAAAGAAGTGGATAGGTATGTATTTACCAATATAACTCTGAAATGTTCATTATTAACAAATTATCCTGAAAATAGTGAATGTGCAAATCTCAATGGTATTCATAACATTAGTATTACACCTTATGCAGAAACAGCTTTATACTTTTTACTTGGCTTGTCAAATATACCAAAAGCAGCAGAGAAACTTGTGAAGCACAATATTTTCGATGTTTTTAGCAACAATAAATTGACACCACGATTGCAACAAGGAGCATTGAACATATTCATTCGATTTGGAGATGGTAGCAAAAACGGGCCAAATTACGTAGAACGTAATCCTCTTCATTCTGTTTGGTGTCAAATCCTAGGTGTTCTTAACAATTTGATGGGTCATGTCGGTAGTAATGAATTGGTTCTTTGTAGGACAGTTAGCTTGATGCAAATGTATGGTCCACAAATTGGTACAGCTTTTAACAATGCAAATGGAGCCAATGATACTATTTTCGGGTTAACTGCATCAGAATCCCTTTCTACACCTTTGTTAGAGGAAATTGATCGTATAAATATGCTCTTTTTCAGATTATCACAATATTTAGAGAGATTGCCTAACGTTGCCAACAATTTATTCGTTTCTTTCAAGGATTGCTCTTTATTCTTGCTCCAACGCTATCTTTATTTCTATACTCATCCTTCACATATGCAGGCCCAGCTTTACCCAATTGACAATGTAGAGCGTCAACAAGCACAAACGCTTATCACAGCAAAAGCAACTGCATCAACATCAGAATCAGCAATTAGCGAAAATGAAGAAACTTCAAAGGTCCAAACAAGTCAATTAATGCAAAAGACTATCAAATCTACTTTAAATATTACTCACCATATGCTTACAACATTAATTGCTTTAACGAATACAGATGTCATTTTGACTAGACGTGATGTAGACTGGCCATTTGGAAATGCAATTATTTATCCTGATATGCGTGTTACTGTTGGGGAGCCATCTTCATTTGGCACTTTGATTGAATTTATGAATGTTTGTATAGCGATGTTGGGACAATGGCAAGATATCAAGGAATCTCCCAATAAGCAATTATTGAATGTTCTCCAAGATTGTGCCATCTTATTGACAACTCAAGCTGTTCTCTGGATTGCCAAGCCTGACATTAAAGATGAAACTAGAATCGAAATTGCACAAGAAAATATCTTGGATATTACAGAAGCATTGAACAAATCAAGTGTCTCATTAACAAAATTAGAAACAACTCTTAAAGATCAAAAAATCAAAGAGAAACTCAGATCAATAAACCATTTGCAATCACTTTTGGGTAAACGTTTCTTTACAGAATAAGAAACTCGATATCCACTTACTCACAAACAAATCACTACAAACTCATAACTAAATATATACATGTAAAAGCCCCCCTTTCCCCTTATTAAAGTAAATAAATTGAATATACAATGAAAATGAATTATTCATCATGATTTGAGCCATGACAAAAGTTAATCATCAAAGTACAGGTTTGTTTCCAGAATTTTGCAAAAGAATCGATCATGCCGTTCCTCTCCGTAGCTAAGGTATTGCATCAACTGTTTAAACAGGATATGCACTATATCCAAGGAAAATTACAATATTAAGTCCATGTGTAATTTAAAAAAGATTAATAAAGTTATTTTTTATTGCGTTAAGTTCCAGATGCTAGAACGCTTTTTTATGTTGAAATCAACTCGAAAAAAAATGAATTTCAAAGCTTCATTTTAAAGTTGCTAATCTTCTAAATCCGAGCGTAGCGCCTTTCTATAACTATATATCTTCATACTAAATGACTTTCAAGATAATCTTGTTAGCTGTAGAATATATCTAAATTTGTCGTATTATATTATTATATACCTGTTCATTTTATAACTCACAAAAGACTCAAAAATGCGTAAAATTTACTGCTTTTTCCTTGAAAACTGGATCTCGCTTTTCATTCCTGCTCTACTTTTTTTTTCACTAAATAACACCAAGAAAAAATTATATGCCAATGTACCTGAGATGTTCAGCTTTAATCCAAAAATAAGTATCCGGAAATATCCTACTTTTTCCAGTTGGTATTACTTTTTCAGTATTAATGTTTCAGATTTTTACGCGTATTTCACTGCTAAAGAATCAAAAACTTTGAAGCTTCATATCTCTACAAAAAATTAAGCTATACTAATACTTTTTAATAATAAAACTTACTTTTTTTAAAGTGCTCTATAACATATTTCAGTATAAAAAAATTCTGAGCACCTTTATTTTTTTTTCGTTTTTCTTTGGCATTTCTGTAGTAGGTTTCAAGATATTGATTAAATCGAACAACATTTTTTTTACATTCATGTCATTAAGCTCGTTGAGATCTCTCAAATATAATTTAGCTTTTTTCAAAATATTGATTTTTCGTGGAGATATCCTCAAAAATGTGTATAAAGGAATACCTTCGTTTCTAGCTTCAATTTTTCCCTTGTATACCTTCATCCCAAATTCTGAATTTGAAAAAAAATGGACAAAAATCTCGTTTTCTCTACGAAAAATACAGCTAGAAGAATTAACAATAGCTCGATCAATAGATCATTTTACTGCGCATTTTTTCAATTATTTAAATTTAAAATATACTTATAAAAAGTGTTCAGTATCTTCAAAAAACCACCAAAATTTCAATTGCATTTTACAAAAGATTTAGTGTGAAACACTTGTTTGAATATTGTTTAGGTGGATGTAGAATTTAAAACTGTACAAAAAACATTTAATACGCGAGGTCGGCTTACTTTTCAATTCATAAGTCATTAAACGGTTTTGTTTTTGAATCATTTTTCAGTCATTTTTGCAGCAGATCAAATTTTGAACCCAGCTATTATAAGTTTTAAGCTGTAGTGTGAATTATTACTTTGATTATCTCGATGAAAAATCAATATTTTTTGCTAAAACAAAAAATTGAAAGCAACTTTCAATTGGATTTATGTTGTGAATACAAAAAATTAATACTTCAATTTTGATTTTTACTTTTTTACGATCGGTTTTAGTTCGATTTTGGTTCATGTTAGGTCAGTGCACTCATATTCTCTCTGGTATTAACTCTTCTATTTTTAAGCAGATATCAATGGCCTATAGAGGGAAGGTACATCTCTGAAAAATTGACGTAATTCGACCCATTATTAGGCAAGAAAATTCGAAAACCATCTAAAACGTATATTTTAGCAACCGTAAAATGCCACCGACAAAAAAAGCACTGTCGTGGCGAATTTGGATTATAGTAATTTCCAACTTTACATGAGAGTAAATAAGCATCTTTGACACAGCATTAATCTCAAATGGTAGCTTCCATAGTCTACTTTGTGTCGAGAAAAGTATTGCAAAAATAACTTTATAGCTTGCTGCTATGCATACGTTTATTGAAAGTAATTAAAAAGTCAATCTCTAGAAATAATGATCCAAGCAAGCTGCCACTATACATGAATATAGATATAAATAGGTAGTACAAATATCTCATATATTAGCTTCCATGAGCCATCGTGTGTTCGGTCGGTAAATTTGAACAACAATTTGATTATCTGATTTTTTTACACCTACTAAAGATAGTAAACACATCAGCTCTCAATGAATATAGATCCAAACAAGTTTCCGTTGCAATGGTAGCTACGCCTAGGAGGGTTTATGCACAAACGTTTAAAGTTTCAGCCTTCCCAAGTTGTTGTGAGATTGGAGGAAAGGTGAATGCATCCACTTTTCTCGCCCATTTATAGAGGCTGTTATAGATAATTTTGGAAAAAATTTATAAAATCAAATGATGGCTTGAAATTAAATTTTAAAGTTGACCTAGATGCGCAGTAAATTTATAAATAACATATCTTAATTTTATTAGATAGCTGCTGCTTCTGAAGGAGTTTATCTCAATTTACAATAAAAATTTATCTTCCTCTGCTTAAAAAATAAAGCAATTGGAAAAAATGCTCGTAATTAATGAATATTGATTCAAATAGGCTTCAATTTTTTTTAAATATACACTGCAGCTGTAACAATGCCCAGAATTAAAATATAAGCGTTATAACAGATTATTAATGTTCTATAGTAATTTTTTTACAATCTCTCAATTACGATCAGATAATGTACATTCCTTTTTTTGTCAATCGATAGACTATGCAGAAAATTAGTCAATAAACTAGTTTTTTTTTTTTTTTTTTTTTTTTGAAAAAGTTCAAACGGATAGCTTAATGGTGAAACCATAGCTGGAACATGATTTCCCGTAGGTATATATATCATGTTCTGCTCAGGATATATCAGTTATTACAAATTATATACCAAAAATTTATATCAGTAATCTTTGAGACAGGGCATATATATTCAAAAGTGCACATCTGACATATATCATTACATTTATCAGAGAACAAACTCCTTTAGGTCAGTTCAGATCATATTTATGTAAAATAACCATATAAACACATATATTAAAAATAGCTTAACCATTTAATTTGGCATTGCGAACAAATACACATAAATTTACCTTTAATAATGTATTCTTTTGAACTGGAAAACAAAAATTAACTTTGCTTACAATGATTTGAAATACCTTTTTATTATTATTGCTACGGAAGAAGGCCTTCGTATTCATGTGGAATCATTATTTATTTATTACTACGTGAGCTATGGAGGTAGAAAATAACAACGGGGGGTATAGTTATAGAAAGCCTCACTTTTTACTAAAGAAATTTGTGATCTTTGGGATTTTTGTTGCATCAGATTCGTTATCAATGCTTCTCTTTCTCTTCTTGTTTGGCGCAGATAATAATTTTGATTTATCAGCCAATGTAGGTAAACGAGGCTAGTAAATATTGATGATTATTTCTTATGTAAAATTGTAACTGATTCAACAACATACCTTTTTTTCGGCATTGGTTTCTTTTTGATCTACAGTAGCCAAATTTTTATTCATTTCTTCTTTTAGATCAACTGGTTTCAAGAAATGAGAAATGGAAGATTTTTGTAGATCCAATGGTTTGATCAAGTCTGGATTATCATTTCTAGTTGGCCCTACTTTGTCAGACACTTGAAAGCTAGTAATATGTGTTTGTTTGTTTTAGAACAGTGATAATAAACAGAAATAAATCATTATACTTACCAGTCTAACTCACCACCAAATGGCTTTAATAATTTTATAACGGGTGGAGACCATGAAATCTTATTATCAATCCATGTATTGATATCTTTAGGTTCTAAAATCACTGGCATTCTATGATGGATTTTAGAAAAAAATGTTGATGCCGCAGTGGTAATGATAGTGCATGTAGCGATAGTTTTGCCTGCGATTAATATTATTTAATATCATGTGTAGGTATGCATGAATATCATCAACTCACAATCAATGGAGGCAGTACTATATAGGCCTGCAAAAAGCATCATCTTACCGTCTTTTCTTTTGATATAAAATGCTTGCTTTTTTTTATTCCATTCGAAAAATCTGTAAAAGACATGTCAATTCTGCATATTCCAATTTGATATATTTATATTTACCCTTCTGCAGCAATTATGCAACGGTTTACATTTTTAGATTTATCAAACATGCTCCTTTCTTCTATCAATGTTTCACGACGAGCATTGATAGGCTGATTTAGCGAAAGATTAATTTTCATGCGCGAATAAATATACTAGCACTACATGCATTAATACTTGCCTTGTTAAATGGAGTTGCTTTAGCCCAAGAAGGGATAAATCCCCATCGCTAAACAACAAAAAGTTGTTTTATCGTCAATTATTATATTATTTTAATTATGTTATATAAATACCATGGATTGTATTATTTTAGTTTGGCTTTGGCCTTTCTCAATAACTGCCGGGATATAGCGAGTAGGACATACGTTGTAACTAGGTCGATGATTACTTTCATCAACCCACTCTGTATCTCTTTCTGGTAAAACGTTTTCGTCATGTAATTCATCTCTTATATTATCGGCGCTAAGGGCACAGCAAAAACGGCCACACATGATGAATTTTGGTTTTGATTTGTAGAAATATGAAGAAGAAAGCTGTTTGTTGCAAAAATCTTCCCGCAGTTTTTATTGATAGGGTGTGAAGTGTGGATGAAATTTTAACACGAAAAAAAAAAATGTCAGAAAAATTAATATAAAATCAAATCAAAAAATGCATAAATATTCAGAAAAACTCTAAAAATTGTAATATCTACTTGGTTCGGTTTAGCTTAATTTATTTTTACTGAGCTCAATTTACTAAGTATATTACATTATTATTTACCAATATACTGTTGGTAATTTTTGTCACTTCAAAAAATCTGATCTCTGTTCTTGTTATCGTTGATTATAGCGTACAAATTTGAGTTTATTTAATATTAAAAATTTAGTTTAAATGCCTTGAACAACTTGAGGCCAAGTTTGACGAATCTATAGGTAATGAAGTTAGCACGATAAACGAAAGATGAACTGAAATTTCATATACTTACAGCTTCAAATAATTCTGGATTAACCCTAGGAAAAACAATATTAATACCAATCAAGAAAAGTAAGGAAAAACGTTATAGAATTTACCTCCTTAAAGCATCAGGATCTTCTGCTAAGCAGACAAATGTAGTTATCACACCGCTTGAAATAACTGTTGAAATAGTAGAAAACATGGACATGCCAATAATGAAACAAATCAACATGACAATAGGAGTCATATTACCAGTGGCATTGTACGCAGGTTTAGTTATAAGTAAATACAGATAACCCAATAAAGATGATAACACACCCACTAATAAAGTACCCATAAACAAGACATTACTAATCAAATTATCATTGATCAATGCTTCGACACCACGATCTTGAATTATTGACCATGTACGTTTAGCAGAAGGAACAAATCCCTGACCATAAATAGCTACACCACTGAAAGCATATTGGTTGAACCATTCCTGTTTAAAATACATCAGATTTAATTCAATGATGTAGGTAATATAAGATATACTTACAAATAATCCTTGAATACAACCGATGATGCAATCTAAAATACATAATACAAAGCTAAGTAATGCGTTATCAGATCCAGATCTCGCGACTTGGATAAAGTAGCGGATGGTATTTATGATAGCTATCAAAAGACCACCGAAACAAATTGAACCAAAACTAGTAGTTAAAGCTCTTTTTGCACTTCCCCAAATGGGATGAGCTACTTGATTATTTAAAAAGTAAACTGTAGCAAATACGCCAGCCAATGTAACATGAGTTACATATGCAATGACCTGTGTTGTCCAGTAAAAGGAAAAAACTAAAAAGACCATAGCAGCATTCAATTTGGAATTGCTACCAGTGTCGCTGTAGTAAACTTGATATACGCCGACAACAGTAATCATAAACCAAATTGAATAAATGGTTTGAATGACAAGTGAACCGATACCCCATACCATTGTGCTCCAATATTTACGTGTAATAGCAGTAATTGATTTCAACATGACTATACATATGTATAAGAAAAAGGAGAAAACATTATGAGGTAAATTAGCCATAAATACAATAATGAAATCAATTCTTTTTTACCAGTAGCAAACGGAATTCTATCTCTCCACATCCAGAAACATAATACGTATAATAATGTGAAGATCAAGAAAATGATGGCAGCAGAATAGTAATGCATATAAAAATAGTAAATGGTAACACCAAGGTAAACCAAGATACTGCCAATAAAAGTTATAACAATCAAGGGTCCGGGAATTCTAAATGTAATACAGACATGTTTAGCCTTTTACCCTATAAAACGGATGATATACGTTACATGTTTGCTACTAATAGATAGATGAAACTGAGTCCAAATCCAACAATGACCGAGAAACCAAAAACTCTGATTGTATCTGTGTCAAATGTAATTCCTCCTCCTGTTTGAGGTGCTGTACCTCCATAAGATCCTTTATTTTGTGAATAACTACGAAGACCAATGACTGATAATGCAATAAAAGCAGCCATGTTACAAAGCCAAAGAATTGTAGCCCAAACATCTTTGAATCCACTAGAAGGTCTGATCTTATCATTTGCATTTAATGGCTGTTCACCTAATTCAGCATACCCTGTGTTTTGATTAAATTGTTGATTTTGTTGGCCTTGTTGAGGGGAAGGAGGGTAATATTGAGGTGGTTGAGGATAGCCCTGAGGTGGAGAGGCATATTGTTGAGGGGGAGGAGGATATTGCTGTTGAGTCTGTGGAGGAGGAGGATATTGTTGCGCGTAAGGATTATTAGAATCCATCATTCCTTATTTTAGTATTTAGTAACGAGAAGAAAAAGAAGAAATTAAAAATCAAAGCCCAAAGTTTTTATATGAATCTAAGCAAAATCTAAAATGGTCTAATTCTTTAAATATATATATATACACACAATTTATTCTAATTAATATTAACAAATTCCATCAAATGCATTCTGAAATAAACTATCAAAATCATGTAAATTAGAAGTATTGGCAGTTGTAGTTACAGCAGTATCAATATTGCTACCTTCAAATGAATTGTACATTTGACTCTCATCCAAAAATAGAAGAGATATGTTACCAGCGCCGAAAGCAGGAGTAGTAATTGAAGAAGAAGGTGGCGTAGGTTGTGTAACTACAATCGAGCTACTCATCATATCATCATTATTATAGTATGTTGTATTTTTAGTTACTGGAATCTGATTTAATCGCAAAAATTCTTTCAATTTTTTATAAATGATTTTTGTTGATGATTGTTGTTGAGGAACCCAAAATAAGGGATGTTTAGAAATATCACGAACTGCTTGGATTTGATCATAAATCTTTTGTGGGTTATTTCCAAGTTGATAGTGAATGATTGTCATTTCCACAAGGGTTTCCAATGCAGTAGACATAAGTCCATATGGTAATAGAGCGACAAATGATGCTTCATCCTCACGTTCAACATGAAGATCTGCTTCATTGTATAGTCCTCTTTCATCGATTTCTTTTAAGAAATTCTGCAGTAATGTCAGTAAAATTATAGTTGTTGGTAATAAGTTTGTGATTCTTGCTGCTATTCTTATGTCATCGAGCTTTAATGCTTCAACAATCCTTTGATATCGCATGGGTGCAACATTATTACTAGACTTGACAAAACTAAAATGTAGACAATACAAATAATATGTCGTTTCTATTGTATAACGTTGTTGAAATGTCCACTGATAGCATTCTTGTGCAATAAAATCTGAAAAATCATTGAGTACAAGTTGAACTTTGCAATCAGTTTCGCTATTAAACCAAATGGTTGATGATTCAGCTGAGCCTATCAACTGTACCAACATTTGCTGATCATGTATATGTTGTTTTTCCATTGTTGTTGGAGGAGGTGCTGGATATGTTTTGCATCCAAACACATTGTATTCAGATTTCGGTAAGCATGAAAATATTTTTGAGCTGAAATATGTAATTACCATCTCTGTATGGAATGATTCTACAAGGTAAGGTGATGATGATGATTGATTGTTATGGGCTAAATCGTATTGGTAAGATGCAGAATTCAAAGTATTGGCAGGGGGAAATGGTTGGCCATGAAATAATAACGAATCTCTGAGGTATAGGCCCACTGTCAATGCAAAATTTAATTAATATTTGTATATGCACATTTGCATCAAGATACTTTACATTCTATGCATCCATACGCCGTACACCTTAATGCAGCCCAGTAAGTAGTAATAAGTTGCTCTCTATCAATGGGGTCATATTCATCAGTGTTTCTATGTCCACTTTCATGATTGATATAGTCATTATCAATTAGATCATCAGTAGTTTTAATATTATTACTAAATATCCCTAGATCTGCAGCCATCATATACGAAAGAGATATAATGGTCATACCATGTTTTGGCAAACCAAATAATGTTTCAAAAATGCCCAAGATAACAGCAGCTTGATAATTTCCCAAAGAAGAAGGAAATTTAGCACCTTTGGCTTCTCTTTGCTTGAAGAATTTTTCCATCAAAACGTAAGCATAATTTAAAAAGGGGTTACGCTGCATATCCCAAAGTCTATATGCTCCGCCTTTTACAGTTTGTTGACATGTGTATATAGAAATCCCATAAATGGCACAGAGTAATAAAGGTTCCACAGAATCATTCCAGTAATCTTGTAGAAGTTTTGTTTTATTGAATAGTATATGATAAGGATGCAGTTGAAAAAAGTGATCAATCAATTGAATTGCTTGTTCTGTTGGTATTGATCTCAATGGTGAACTAGTGTTGTATTGGTTATTTGTATTAAAAAAGAAAACATTGACTTGTTCTTTTCGCATAAACGCTGCAATTGAGAGTTCTGGGTCAAAAAAACTATCGATATTGATTAGCTGGCAGGTTCGTTTGATTGTAAGGTTCACCAAGCTAGTTGTAAGCCAAGTAAAATGTTGGTGTAACGACCTTAATTTAAAGTGAGGAGATAATTGGAATCCTTTTAACGATTCTCTCAGATGATACCCACGAGTGATATAAAGTGAATATATTCTTTCAATATCTAATATTTGATTATGATACTTTATAAAACGCTGTGGAATTTTAAAATTAGCTCTAATCAACACTTCTTGTGGCGATAGTGGCAAATGTTGCTCTCGCTGTTGCTCTGTAGATGTTGTGGTCGAAGAGGTGCCCGATTGGTTTTCGAATATGAACTCTCGACAGTGAATTGTATCTTTTTCTTTCAATTGTTTTGATGTAGCTTGTATTGTAGTTGATGATACAACTAAATCTTGATTTTTAAGAAAAACTGCATTTTTGGGAGGTCGACCATATGTTCTTGGCTTAGGGTATATACAAAGTTGCTCTCGAGAATTTCGAATACAGCGACTACAATGAGGTGTTTGTCCATCACATCTGGCTTTTTTAGTTCGACAAGGCAGACAGCTTATCTTTCTTGGTTTCTTTTTTACATCAACCATGAATAAATTGAAATGTGGGGAAATGTAAGAGAAAAATGAAAAGACGAGAAAGAGTATGTAATTGTTTAGAATGATAACTAAAACGATTAATACCCTTTAATCTCAGCAATGAGTCGAGAAAAGGTGATATCTTGATAAGTCACATTGTTCTATCTTGATTCAACTCTCTTGTTTATATTTGTAAATTCAGAGAATTTAAAAAGAGTAATTTGTTGGAACAATCGACCAAAATAAACGAAAA
This sequence comes from Mucor racemosus, assembly GCA_027405735.1. Lineage (NCBI taxonomy): Eukaryota > Fungi > Mucoromycota > Mucoromycetes > Mucorales > Mucoraceae > Mucor > Mucor racemosus. The sequence goes on along the minus strand of JAPEHQ010000004.1, from coordinate 2,359,119 downwards.
CATTTGGATTGAATTGAAGAAATTGTCATAAACTGATCAAGTTTCATGATACATTTTAATTAGAGAACTCGAACATTGCACAAGGGAATAAGGAGACATATAATAAAAAAGAGACATTATGCATTCATTTGAAAGAAAACACATTGATGAAATTGTTATTAGTGTTAACATCCTCTAGTTTTCATATAATTTTATGTCTAATTCAAAAAACAATAATCGTTGTTCCGATCAATTGTCCAATAAAGCTCTTGTATATCACATCATATACATTTGGATCCAAATCTCGGCAAAACTGTCGAGCAAGCATATTCTTGTGCTTGTATATTCACCTACAGGATGGCCAAAAACTTATAATTTTGCGCTTGACTAAGTGTGTAGCATTGAGCTGTTATCCTGCAAGCAATAACATGAAATTTAATCTTCAAACTTGGACTAACTAAAACCTAAAATGGGAATATTTTAAGCTCAAGGATCATGTATTACTTACCGAAGTCAATTTTCGTAAATCGTAGGAACAAGAGTGGTTTCATAGAACCTTCGTTAAACCGAACCTAGTAGTTCCGATTTAATACACTTTTTTTTTGGGTTTAGAGATACGATGTCTGTCTGTTAATGCACCTACCATGGGCTATAACTTTAAACAGGCTGGTATGAATGGCGGATATACTCTGCAATATTTATATCATAATCTGAATTACATAATAATATAATTAAGACTCATCATGCTATAAAGATAAATAAAATAAAGTATCTTTAGTCCTGATTTTATATATGCCTTATCTTCAAAATCAGAGCACGAGTCTGTATATTAAGCACTATTCAACAGAGATCACAAACATAACCTTCAAAACCGAAGCATGCTCTCATTTCTATAACTAACATCATACTAAAAAATTTTAGGATATACTCTAGACACTATTAAACAGACATGAATTGGTCGCATTATGCTACCTACCCCTAAATTTATTTTATATCTCATGAAAGACTCAAAAACGCGTAAAATTCACTGCTTTTTCCTTGAAAACTTGGTCTCATTTTTCATTCCTGCTCTGCGTTTTTTTTTACTAAATAAAACTAAGAAAAAATTATATGCCAATGTACCTGAGATGTTTAGCTTTAATTCAAAATAAGTATTCGAAAATATCCTATTTTTTGCAGTTGGTATTAATTTTTCAGTGCTAAGGTTTCACATTTTTTACGCGTATTTCACTGCTAAAGAATTGAAAACTTTGAGGCTTCATATCTCCAGAAAAAATTAAGCTATACTACCACCTTTTAATAATGAAATTTACTTGTTTTGAACTGCTTTATAACATATTTTAATATAAAAAAATTCTGAGCATCTTTATTTTTTTTCATTTTTTTTTTTGACATTTCTATAGTAGGTTTCAAAATATTGGTTAAATCGAGCAACATTTTTTTACATTCATATCATCAAGCTCGTTAAGCTCTCTCAGACCCAATTTAGAGTTTTTCAAAACATTGATTTTTCGTGGAGATATCCTCAAAAATGTGTACAAAAAGGTACTTCCATTTCTGGCGTCCATTTTCCCCTTGTATACCCTCATCCCAAATTCTGAAACTGAAAAAAATTTGGACAAAAATGTTGTTTTCTCTACGAAAAATGTAGCTAAAAAGTTAAATAATAGCTCGATCGATAGATAATTTATTTGCGCATTCTTGCTATTTATTATATTTTAAATATGCTTATAAAAAGTGTTCTATATCGTCAAAAAACCTTCAAAATTTCAATTGCATTTTGCGCAAAATTTTATGTGAAAAAGTTTTTCAAATTTTATATAGATGAATGCAGAATTTAAAACTATACAAAAACTATTTAATACGCTAGGTCTACTTACTTTGCAGTTCATGAACATTTAAACGATTTTGTTTTTTTGAATCATTTTTCATTCATTTCAACAAATAAATTTTGGAACCCCGTGATGGTAGGTTTTACGCTGTGATAAGAACTCTTATTTTGATTATCTCAATGAAAAATCAATATTTTTGGCTGAAACAAAAAATACAGAGTAGCAATCAATTAGATCTATCTTGTGGATAAAGAAATTAAGCCCTGGATAATGAGTTTTAAGTTTTAAAAAATAATAAACTAATATCTACAGCCGCAGAAAAAAAAAAAAGAAAAAAAAACCCACCCTTGTGAATATTGATCCAATTAATCTCCAATTATACATAGTAGGTAGATTTACATATATCCTGCATAAAAATTTATATTTCTACTTTCACAGATCACTATGAATTGAGGAAACCATCCGCAAAATATGATATTTCTGTCCAATAAAACCACGTGTTGTGTCGTATATTTTCATGTTTGATAAATAATAAATAATACTTAAAAAAGAATATAATTAAAAGAGAATGAGTAATGAATCATTTCTTCTGATGTATAATAAAAACAACAAGAAGATATGGTTTATTTAAATAAAAAAGCAGGACCTTTTAGTGTATATTGATTTGACATTGAGATCCTGAGATGATGTAATTTAAGGCACTATTGAACCATTAGATCTGTTTGATAGTAGTCTATGGATGGAAATGGATCAATCATAATAATTTAATCATTCTTGCAGAGCTTGTGAGTTGTTTTGTTTCAATGCTGCACTAAATATGCTTGGATGTTGATTTGATAGCTACTTGATTGGGTAACCGCTGGGATGAAATAATATAGTGTCATAATTGAGGTCCAAGCGCTCTTGGTAATTATTACTGGATAAACTTAATACGCTAGAAGTTTCTTATATCCTAATATCAAGACTTTGCACTACAATACATGTCGTACTAGTCAATAGATTACATAAGATTTATGGATACTGTAGGAGGTGATAAAGTATGGTAGTTGGTGGTATGTGGCATACAATATACATGATGGTAAATAATAGATTGACGGAAGCAACATATCTTTGGGAATTATTCTCAAGCTTTTACATATAAAGTGTTTCTTGACTGAAACGTGATATGCCTTAAATAGTATTGTTCATGCAGTAATAATAATTATCCTGAAGTCCTTTTTTAAGATTAAGTTAAAGTTGGTGACAAACCAATTTTTTAACTGATGATGGCTAAAGCAGAAACTGATAGAAATCCAAATATGATTGACGATGTTATTCGCTGAACTCTTTTCAAGTCTTTCTGAAAAATGACTAAAGATATTCCATTATGTATGCCTTTATGTTACAATTAGTAATACTCTATTTGTTACTTACTGGATGAAAACCAAAATCAAAATATACAGACAGCAGTAGGCCTACAATAATACAGTTTACATTATTAAATTATTGCGTGCAGAATGTGTCTCTCCTAGGATTTCACAAACAACGCATCGTATTACGGTTAACCGAGTTTGACTGCTTTAACGGGCCGTTTTTTATGCAAACTCGAATGAGGGTATTCGAGTTTCTTCTTTTCTTTTTTTGTTAGCTAAGCTCGAAAACAGGATTGAAAAAATACTTCAAGTTGTGAAACTGCCAAATATGCTATTATCAATTCATAATCTCATATTAACTTGACAATGTTGCTATTAACAGCCTCCTTAAGGCAAACCAATACTTGCTCCCACCCCGTTTTTTATCTGGGTTACAAAAGAACGGGCCGTTTTCCAACTCGAATCGAATGGCCGTTTCCGTTAAAACTCGATTCAAACTCGAATCGAAGCCCATTCCTAGTCTCTCCTATGCTTGTGAAATAAGATATTCATGAAGATAATGGATTTCCGAAATAGCACTAAAAATAATGGAGTAGAGAAAAAAAGAAAACAATTGGTAGTCTTTTGAAAGCCGTGCGTAGAAAGGTAAACGAAAAACAAAAAAAAAAGGCGAGGGGGTGATTAGCTGCACTTCTAGCCCGGCAAACACAAGTTCCGAAGAAAATCCGTTTACACGAGTTTCGAACCCACAACCTCTCCGTTTGAACTAGCTGTAAAGCGCATAAGTCTAGCAACTAGGACAAACGTCCCCTCTATGTTTGCTTTTTTTTTAATTGCCGTCCTTCTACTTGTCTGTTACTTTGTTTTTCTCGATTTGTGCAATATTGAGTAATTTGTCCATATTTTTTTTTGTTGGTATATAATACTGCTATTTGCTGCGTATCAGTAGCAATTTGGTTTATAGAAAAATCTTTATTCCTGATTGAAATATAAAGAAAAATCTGTTATTTTTGTCCTATATCATATAATTATGCTAGGTACAGTAATGCAAAAGCTGACTTTATTTCACTAGAAAATATAACTGAAGTTTTCAATGAGCATATAATCAATAGATACAGAATAGCGCTACGTATATATACAAAAATTTAGTAGTAGATAAAGCGTGTATATATATACTGTACTACTATATAGTAACAAAATTTTTATAATCTATAAAAGTTACGGCCATCAATGTTGAATGTTGAACATACCAGATCTCGTCTGATCTGCACAGGAAAGCAATATCTGTTAATACAGTTTATATAATAAAAATGGTTTTAAGATTTTTTTTTCTATGTAGAAGCTAAACAACCGCACTCTATGATATTTATGTTGATATATCATAAGTTTACCCAGATGTAGAAATCCAGGAACAACTATTGAAATCCAACATGGCATGACATTTAGTAACTCATACTAAATTGATGTATCATTCTTAAACCGGATCATGTCAAATCCAAAAAAGTAAACAATAACAGATCCGGAACCGGAAGTTCCTTAATTAAATATTAATTATACAATGCTCCTAAAAGCATGGTATAGAAGCATGGTATAGAAGCATGGTATAGAAGCATGGTACAAAAGCATAATACGCCAGTGCGATATTCCAACATGATATACCAACATAACACATTACTATTAAATAACATCTAAACTACCTTACCACACCATTAATTCCTCAAATCAAATAGTATATAAACCCTATTAATTTCATTCCAATAAACGATATCTCTTTACTTGATTAAATTTCTAATTTTATTTAACCTAAACATATTTTGATAAATCATAAATGTTATACATAACCACTAGCATTAACAGCGACTATCAGGAACATTCAGGAACAATCCGTAGCAATGACACATAAGAAATCCTACATCTTATTCAAATGATACAATCACAGATTCCCAATTCCACAGATTCCATTGTATATGATTTGTTCCCAAATCATATCAAGTACCTCAATACCCGGCAATTCATTAATAATATTGATAATCATATAACCATTTAGAAAACATATAAATACGAAGCATCAATGTATTAATAAAATGTATCTTTTAGCAGAGTATTTTGATATTAGTATCTTTTGATATAACATATGTAATTATTTTTCTTGCCAATTAATCAATAAACAAATTACAATTTATTTTGTTAGTTCTGTCCTTGACAACCTATTTTGACTTGCTGTAGTACACAAAGAAACTACTACACTCGATAAGTTAAAATAAATTCTAATATTAAGTTTGAATTTTCAAAAAAAAAATTCATAGTTTTAATCTTCAACGTCGGAGCGTGTTCTCTTTTCTATAACTAACATCATACTAAAAAATTTTAGGATATACTTTAGACACTATTAAACAGACATAAATTGGTCGCATTATGCTACCTAACGTGCCACCAGCTTTAAATCTGTGTAAACTTTAATTTTGTTTCAATTTTTATTTATTTTGGAACTCCGTCATTTCAATATATATATTTTTTTTGGAGGCATCTCATGGCAGATAATGTAGCTCATTTGTTATTTGAGAGATTGAGAAGTATAATAAGTTTAAACAAACATTTTATTTTTATAACAAATCTTTAGGAATTCTAAATTTTCTGTGAGATAAATATTTTTTTTGACAAATTTCTTAACTTCTTGGACAACTTCTCTACATTTGCTATAAGCTTCGATGTAGTCCATCGACCTTCTGAAATAATGTCTGATTTGAGTCAGGTTACCAGAGGTATCCAGAAAAGAATGGATGTTTTTCTCCAGAGACTTGAATGTATAGTCACATCGCAAACGAGCTTCCCTCTTGGCAGCACCACAGTACATTTTGATCCAATTGCATTCGCAATGGTACTTTGGGTATCAGTAAAATGATTTTATAATAAAAATAACTATTAAAGTCATAATAATTGTTCATAAAGGTTTAAATAATGATTGTTATGGCTCTGATTTATTATATCTTTATTTTTCGGAAAGTTGATAGCGAAAATGCTGATTTCACGCATTGCTTACGTAAGCTGGGTTTAAGGTAAGAAGGTTATGTGTCACAGAGTATCCTTGTTTCAAAAGTTACCCTCACCTAAGAGCACACAGCTTAAATTTTGAAATACCGTCTATTTTCAAGGGCTATCAACAGAATGCTTTTATAGTAAAATTAAGTATTCGAGCTAGGAATGGGCTTCGATTCGAGTTTGAATCGAGTTTTAACGGAAACGGCTATTCGATTCGAGTTGGAAAACGGTCCGTTTTTTTTGTAACTCAGATAAATAACGGGGTGGAAGCAAGTATCGGGTCGTCTTGAGCAGACCGTTATAATATCAGCTTTGACAAATTAATATACATATATGAAATCATGCATCGATATTTATTTCATGAATTTAACAACTAAAAAAACTAATTAAGGCACATGATTTTACATTACACCTTGGTAAATAATTCACTTTGCCAGCAAGTTAGCAACACAATTTTTTCTCCAGTATCTGGATGCAGCTTGGCTCTTGTATTATTTATGACATATTTCGCTTGTGAGAATAGCCTTTCGGCAGGGACGCTTGTAGCAGGAATAGATAAATATTTTTTAGCAAATAATGATAGTGTTGGAAAAAGATTTTCATGCTGCTTCCAAAATTTTAGGGGCAAGGTCGCATATTTTTTTCCAAGTTCCATGTTGGTTATGGCAACTTCGTCTTCATCGTTAGTGTCATCGTCATCATCATCTATTGTGTTTTATATAAATGCTCCATTAGTAAATGTTATCAAAATTACATAAATGACAGCTTTACCATTTTGCAATTTATATCTGCGCAATTTCAGCTTCGACTTGTACTCTTTTCTGTGGTCAATGTCAAGGTACCTTTTCAAATCAGCATTTGTTTCAACATAATGTTTGATTATGTCAACATTTCCTTCGTACAACTGAACCTTTTTATATCTTTCATCTTCTTGTGATCTAGATGGTCGAGTTGAGCCAACTATATCTTCATCATCAGAAGTATTATAAGAAGAATCGGAAGAGTCAATACTATCAATGTCCATAATTGTTGATGTCGATGGGCCTGATGCAAAAAATGTTATATATCAGTAATGTAAATCAAAATACAGAACAGATATGAATTACCTGCTTCATTTCCATAGATCATTCTGTACATCACTGTTTTGCTACTACTACTACCATCTAGTTCTCTAGCATAATACTTTTCTAAAAATGAGGAAAATGATTCCTTGCAAACAGCTATTTGTTCATCAATTATATTTTTCTCCCATTTTTGATCTTTCCTAAAATAATAAAAATAATAAGCATCATCAGCTACAAGAAAGATAAAAGTAGTACCAGTATGAAAACTTCAGACTCGGGTCAACCAAGGTGGAATTTGCATAAACACTTGTTAAATCAGTCTTAGAATAGTACTTCGATAGCTTATCCTTGCAACACTGAATAGCGTCTGCCAAATGTGGGTTTTTTTCTTGAAATGCGTCCAATTGGTCAAATAAACGGTTAAATAAAACGATTGTTTTATTAATAGTTGTATATCTGGAGAAGTTAATTAGTACTGTATGGTATACTATTTTTATAAAAGCTGTAATATTGCTACTTACTGCTGACTTGAGAGCCAAACTGTTATTTTTTCGAATTTTGTCAATACTTCGTTAACAATAGTAATATACTGGATTTGCTCATCATTTAAACTACAGTTTTCACGTATATCGTCGTCTGAATTCACTGTCAGTCTATATGCTTCTCTTACTACCAAGAACCGATCTATCATATGTTTTGTAGAGTGCCATCTCGTAGAACAGTCGACTATTATTGCTAAATCAGGCAGTTTTAATATCTTCTTATTTGATTCAAAGACACATGTCAATTGGTTAGAAAGTTTGATTTTAGCGCAACCTTTACGAAGCCTATCAATGGGATTATTACCCTCGGCACCACTTTTGTTTATCTGGATGGTTTTAGATCCAATTAATTCAATAAATAATTTCATGTAATTAATCAAATACTTACATCTTCCATAACAGCTTCCATGTTTGCGCTATCATTTGGTGCTTTTGCTTTTAGCCCTTTTTCAATTAAATCGTGGCGTACAATGTTGATTACGTGCGCAAAACAGGAAATCATGTTTTCCTTCTTTTTGAAATTGAAAGACTCATCATCTTCTGCTACCTTTTCAATATATTCTCCCATTGATCCATTATTTGATGCATTATCGGTTGTTATGCAGAATAATTTGTTTTTGATGCCATAGTCATCCAACACTGCAAGGAATAATTTTCCAAGATCTTTTCCTTTTTATGAATGTCAGTATCAAAACAAATCAACATTTATGAATTGTATAAATTGGTGCATACCCGAATGAGAAGCATTTTTCATGTATTTAATAGCAATTGTTATTTGTTGCGGCTGCCAATTTTTGTCGATGTAATGTGCTGTTATTCCCATGAAGTACTTGTCTACGTTGCATCATTAAATAAAGTCAGTAATGAAGAAAGTATATGTAGTACTTTTTACTCACTAGTATCACTCTTCCACAAATCAGTTGTAAAATTTAAGAATTCTTGCTCTTGCAGAGTGGTTTTAATTATTTCCTTTTGATCCAAGTATTTTTGAATAAGCAAATCCTTCAATTTATTTTTCTTGGGAGGTATCAGTATTGGATCGTACGATTTTGAGCCATCATTTCCACTATTTCTGCTGCTGAATTGAATAAGCTTTTCCAAAGTAATTTTTTTTTCAGAAAAATTTATTGTCAATCTATTAGCTATAATGAAATCAGTAAATAGTTTAAGAAAAGCTTCTCTTGTATGGGGCTCCTCATCGATTGTATCAATTTCGTCTTGTTCTTTTTGATATCTGTCCAGATGAGGCTTATTTTCTTGCGTGAGACAGCTTTGAACAAAATCATAGTTATAAATCTCTTTTTCTCTGTCTGTTTTATCTTCCCAATCAGTAATTTGTTCTTTCGAAAACGTCAATAATTTAAGAATTATATTATCTAACGTGCAATGTAACATGTTAATGAATGCGAATTTATGATTGATTGATAAAATAATACTCACGTCTGGATTCAGTAAGATTAAAATGTTTGTTTTCAAGATGTTTTCGAAAGCTTGTACTTGATCCTTTTGAACTAGAAAATTTTTCGAAGCATTCTCCTTTTCTTCTCTTTACAGTACAATGTATAAAATCATCAACTCTCATTCCATAACCATATATATTCCACCATTTCCAAGCCCGGTGCACTTTGTTGTCATAATTTGCTGCCTCCCTCCTGTCACTTCCACACCATGGTATATCATGCTCCTTTCCTGTTACTTCTGACCTTATCGATATTCTGCTTGTCCTATTATGCCGCCTAATTTCTTCTAGCCCTTCAAAAGGTAAACTACCTCTAAATCTGTCAGTTAAAGATGCAGTAGTTGAAGAAGTTCCCATAGATGAATAGGAAGAAACACGTTGGATAAGGCTTGGAATTGAAAAAGGATCATGGCTATCATGAGGCTGTTCACTCATTTCTTTTATTTATAATAAAAATGTTTAGATGAACAAAAAATTAAGGAACTCAACCTCAAAGATAGAGTAGCTTATATATACAAAAAATTAGAAAACTTTTACTTTATTGTATGTAAACATTACGTCAAAAAATCACTCTCACTCATGGCATACAATTTATAAATGGTAATGACTTGCGCGGTAATAATGTTGTTACAGAAGCACGTTTTCATTCAAAATAACGAGTATATGTATAAAGTATACATGAAATAAAAGACAAGCAAGCATGATCTATCAGAATCAGAAATTACCAAATTACCTATTTAGAACCTTTGTCAAACCATGATGTTTAATAGCGCAAATCAGACAATGCTACATTCCATGCTTCTATCATCACGCTACAATTAAAGTATAAAAGCATGGTTCAATTACAGTATATTCATACGATATTCATATGTTTATTCTAATTACATTACCATTCAAATTGAATACACTCATTCAATTAGTACATAAACTCTCTTTATAAGCTCATAATTAAACAGTATTTTTTTTTATTTTTTGCATGATTTCATACGTTTATCTTTCAAATTTCAATAAATCAGAGCATTTTTAAATCACCCTTCGTCAAATTATACGTTAATGTACGTATATTTGATTATTTCACAATTTCACATATTTTTTGAAAGCCAAAACTCGAATCCCACTTTCGAGTTTAGGTGACACGAAAAAAAAAACTCGAATACCCCCATCCGAGTCTGCATAAAAAACGGCCCGTTATAACAGTCAAACTCGGTTGACCATAATACGATACGTTGGGTGTGAAATCCTAATTCGAGCCATAACAATTGTTTACAAAGGTTTAAATAATGATTGTTATGGATTTTTTTTATTGTATCGTTAGTTTTGGGTGAGTTGATAGCTCTTAAAAAAAGTTAAAATTTGTGCAGGTTTAAAGCTGGTGGCACGTTACCCCTAAATTTATTTTATATCTCATGAAAGACTCAAAAACGCGTAAAATTCACTGCTTTTTCCTTGAAAACTTGGTCTCATTTTTCATTCCTGCTCTGCGTTTTTTTTTACTAAATAAAACTAAGAAAAAATTATATGCCAATGTACCTGAGATGTTTAGCTTTAATTCAAAAATAAGTATTCGAAAATATCCTATTTTTTGCAGTTGGTATTAATTTTTCAGTGCTAAGGTTTCACATTTTTTACGCGTATTTCACTGCTAAAGAATTGAAAACTTTGAGGCTTCATATCTCCAGAAACAATTAAGCTATACTAACACTTTTTGATTGTGAAACATACTTGTTTTAAAGTGCTCTATAACATATTTTAATATAAAAAAATTCTGAGCACCTTTATTTTTTTTCATTTTTTTTTGACATTTCTATAGTAGGTTTCAAAATATTGGTTAAATCGAGCAACATTTTTTTACATTCATATCATCAAGCTCGTTAAGCTCTCTCAGACCCAATTTAGAGTTTTTCAAAACATTGATTTTTCGTGGAGATATCCTCAAAAATGTGTACAAAAAGGTACTTCCATTTCTGGCGTCCATTTTCCCCTTGTATACCCTCATCCCAAATTCTGAAACTGAAAAAAATTTGGACAAAAATGTTGTTTTCTCTACGAAAAATGTAGCTAGAAAGTTAAATAATAGCTCGATCGATAGATAATTTATTTGCACATCCTTGCTATTTATTATATTTTAAATATGCTTATAAAAAGTGTTCTATATCTTCAAAAAACCTTCAAAATTTCAATTGCATTTTGCGCAAAAGTTTATGTAAAAAAGTTTTTCAAATTTTATATAGATGGATGCAGAATTTAAAACTCTACAAAAACTGTTTAATACGCTAGGTCTATTTACTTTGCAGTTCATCAACATTTAAACAATTTTGGTTTTTTGAATCATTTTTGATCATTTTTTTCGAATTGATTTTGGAGCCCCGTTACTATAGGGTTTAAGCTGTGATACGAACTATTATTTTGATTATCTCGACGAAAAATCATTATTTTTCGCTGAATTAAAAAATGCAAAGCAGCTTCGAGTTGGATCTATCTTGTAAATATAAAAAATTAATACCGCGATTTAGATGCTCAATTTTTTATTATCAATTTTAGGTAGACCTTGGTCAATTTTGGTCAATTTTGGTCAATGTTTGATCAGTGCACTTGTATTCTGATATTAATATTTCTATTTTTGGAGAAATATTAATCAGCTATAGAGTGGAAGTACGCCTTCTTTGAAGATTTTACGTGGTTCAACGCAATGTTGTGCAAAACATTTGAAAACATTTAAAAACTATCTGAAACTTACTTTTTCCAGATAGCCATAAAAAATCTACAGCAGAAACCCTATTTCCGCGAATTTCGACTCTAATAATTTCCAACTTTACATGAGAGTAGGGACACCTCTTTGGTACTCTGATTTCAAAGGGAAATATTCACAACCTATACTGTGGCTTGAGAAAATTATTGCCAAAGTGTATCTATACGGTAGCATGATGATAGACGCATGGAATAAAGCCTTGTCTGATTTGTATACAGAACATCAATGGTTTAATAGATGTTCTAAATTGGTAATACAGTAATTCTAATTCTGATAGGTTACCCTTGCTGAAATGTCAAAGCGGTCGATAGTGCAGTAAATAACGAAGTTTCTGGAATATAATCTAGTAACTGATTTTTATAAATATTTATTGATTGAATTAAATCAAAATTTGATGGTTTTCGTCATGTTTATAATTTTTATAGGATGCCAATGTGAAATTAGAGGTATGTCTTAAAATATTGAGCTAAATATGTACTGTGCTAAATATTTCAACGCATAATTTTTCGAATCGTATACTCTGAGATGTATCTTCTAATGTATTTTCATTTACATGACGAGGTATGTATTCATTTTTTATATACATTACAGCACAAAAAACTTAATATATACTGTATATACATACAAAATCTATGCAAAGTGCAAAATATTAAATACTAAATCAATATCAAGAGAACTCATTTGAGTCAACATAGATTTATAGATTTTTAAAAACACATTATTTTATGGCTATAAATTGGATTTGATTCCACAAATTTCCACATGCACAATGCATATAATACATCACATTATACATTCATTACAAACTACACAAAATTGGGCTTTAGCATAAAACGCTACCATGTGATATAATAAAACTAGATGCTATAATATACGGCAAAATTATCATCTTATAGAACTGTAACAGTTGATTTTATATCGTAGATGTAGAAATTAGAAGTTTTTGTTATTAGATTTGGAATATAAGAATTAGCTAAATAGTTATTATATATATATAAATGAATAAGTGTGTGTTTGGGATATCGAAAATCGAGCCATCCATCAAGGAAAATAAGCTAATTTAAGAGCTAGCAGCTTTGTTTCTATCCTCGAATTCTAAACGCTTATTAGGACTGTTGTAGATGGTAGTGAGAATACTGAGAGGGAAAGCAATGCATGTAACAAAGATAAGACCACGTTGCATTGTACCGTCAGGATTACGGAGAGCATCCATCACAGCCAAGATGATAAGGCCCAAAATTTGAGAGCACATCCATAACAAAGAACTGGAAATAGCCTCACTAATAGGGTAAGATGCTACAAAATACAGTGAGTTTACAAAGTTTCACGAACTAGTGTAACAAGAAATTCTTACATTCAACAGAAAGTTCAAGGGAAACAGGCAAAAGAGAAAAGGTGAAGAAACCCAAGAGAACACAAATAGCCATAATGGCATCGTATTTCCCTGTTTTGACTAAAAAAAAAAAAAAACAAGTGTGTGAGTGAGAATAAAGTCATTTTAATTGTGGTTATTAACACTTTACCAACAAAGTAAAAGGCCAAGTACAAAGCACCAATAATGGGAACATAGATTTTGATGACAATCTTGTGACGACCGGTCTTATCAATAAATATACCAGTGATAATAGCACCTACAAGACCAGCAACAATAAAGGCAGCACCAAGATAACCAGCATCATCAACACCAATGTTATATGGGCCAACGATTTGAGTTAAAAGAGATGTGAAAGCAGAAGCTAAACCACACAAAATACCAAAAGCTACCATAATAATAAGGAAATTCCAGTTCGTGAACAATTCACGAAGTGATTGAGCAAATGTAAGGGCAAATTTGTTTTTTGAGGAGGCACTATAAGATGGAGGAGATTTAGGCTTCTTGGGGATAAAGAACACAGGAAGGGCACAACCAGTGGTAACACAAGCAATGACAAGGAACTATAACAACTATATAAATATTTTGCTACAATATGCATAGAAAAATTGGGAAAACTTACACCAGTATTCATAGTGGTAGCATCGGTGACAATAGCAGGAATAATAAGGGAAGCAATAGCCATACCAATAGAGTTAGCTAAATATATAGGTTAATCTCGTGTACAATTACTGATTTTGAGAGCAACAACTTACTAATACCACCGACCATTGAAGCTGTACCTCTACCATCAGCGCTAAACCATAATGCAGCGTACTATGTATAACAAGCATAATTTAAGGTTTATAATTCTGAGTCTTGGTTTCATTTTTGTATTCACTTACGGGTGTGCAAACATTAAGGATAAATGGTTGACCAATAGCACAAATAGTCTATTTGATTTTAGTTATAAGATCAAGAAATAGCTCTAGACAACTTACTTGACCAATAATAGCTAAAGCTAATCTTCCAGTTGGATCATTTACAAATGAAGAAAAGTAACGCAACCAAGCACCAATAGTTTGTAAAACTGCACCGATAATAATCTAATGAAGCAAAAAAAAAAAAAAAATTAATTGAGCACAAACCAATTTAAGCTTTATAATCCCATACACCCATTTTAATTGACCAATGCTCATAAACCCAACTGGAAGCAGGACCAGCAACAAGATAAGCCAGCATGAATACATTTGAAAACCAATTAATAGTAGTTAATCCGGTATTGTTAAAGTATTGGCTAGCATAATCTGGAACTGGTGCAACTGCCAACCAATTTAAAGAAGATGCAATGTTGGATAAAGCAATGGCAGTTAAACCGAAAAAACGAATCTTATAGGTTTTGAAAATGAATGATAACTCTTCTAAATCTTCATCGCCGTGCCATGATTTGCGATCATCTAATTGATGTCCTATATGATCCATAATAAATTTATTTGGAAAAAAAAAGTATAAAAAGGAAAGAAAAGGAAAGGAAAGGAGGGAATATACTTTATGTTATAAGAAAGTTCGATTTAGATTTATATACCAAGCACATTTGGAAGAATATCAAAAAAAAAAAAAAAAACTGAGTAACACACAGGGTCGGTTGTTGAATGAGTATGTGAATACACAACATCTAATAATGTACATTGTGTATATTAAACCTCATAAAAACCCTGACTAAACGGGTGATAGTATCTATATGTTGCGGAGATCCATAATCTCTAGTCGAAGAGAATCTTGCATTTGAATTAAATGTGCATCTTGAAGAATATCCTGTAAAGCAAAAATATATTTTAGTTTGATCTTGCTACTATTACTAAATAAAATCATACGTTATAAATTATCATTTGATTTGATTCATGTGGATGAAAGGGCTCTTTAATTCTACAGTTGGCGATTTCTTTTAACCCATTTGGTGCAGTTATACGAAAAATACCAAAACTAATTATAATATATATAAAAAAAAAAGAATTTAGTTTCACATGAATTAAGAAAGCTACACAAGAAATTTGTTTGTAGTACTCTGGTTTATGATTCGGGGAACAAACAATGGCTATTGCTTCTGGTAGCATAAGTTGATATGAACATTGTGTATGCAGGTCAACGGAGCTTAGGAAACATGATTGAGAGGGATGGGTCTATAATTTTTGATTTGATTTCGCATGAATGAGTTTAAGGGTCCAAATGGGTCTAATGCATTTTATAATAAATTGCTTTCACAGGACTAATACTTACATGGATCCATCCTAGAGTAATTAACCCGCTTTTGTCTTGAAATTCAAAGATCGCCTCTTCGTCTTTAGTTGTACATGTATCACTTGTACCCATTTGATTTGGAATAATTAAAGATGTTACAAATAATTGATTATTTTTCTGCGCACAAATGGAATGTCAATATAGATACTAGAAAATCAATGAAAATTTAAAAAAGTGCACAAACCAATTTCCCACTTAATATACCACATGTTTCAACATTATTTCTCGTGTTAAAACGTGCAAGCTCTAGAAATTTTGCTTGAATGTCCAAAGGTATATTTAGAACTCGAAGTCTAGTATTACCTAATTTTGACAATTTCATATGGTATAAGAATAAACTCCCCGCTTCTAGTTCACTTTTATATATATATATATATATTTAACACTTTACTTGATCCATAAAATGAGTCCGCTAATAAACTTGCATTTGATTCTTCTTGGCTTTCTCTAGTTAAAAATAGTTGTAATTTTGGTGGAAGTGGCGGTGGCATATCTTTATCCAACAAGATTTTAGGTGGTATAGGTGGAGGAGGAACATTATTGTTCTTATTTTTGTTTGCCAATTGACTAATATTTTTATCAGATGTAAAACATTTGAATCATGGTAGTTTTACATACGCTGTTGAGTTTGAGCATTCCCAGTCCATTGGAGATCCTGATCTATGAGATATAAGCTCCGTTTATCAGATTTTTCTCGATCGAATAGTAATGTTAACTTACCGCTGATCGCTTTTATGTTGAATGTCGTTATTGTGCGTATTTATACTATCTTGGTTGAAATAAAACTCTTCTTCTAGTATTAAGCGAGTCTGTCGCTGTATTTGATGTTGTTTTGATTTTGCTGCTTGCTTGGCATTATTACTACTGCTTTCTTTTTGAAATAATTGATAACTTTCACTGACAGCTTCAATTGTCGGTCTTAGTAATTCGACAGCGTCCAGTGCTTCAATGCTTGTCTATTAATGTGCACCAATTGTAAGGTTTTTTGCAGCACAGTTAATTCAATCTCGGAAACTTACTTTGATTAATGCTTGGTTATTTAAATAATCAAATTCAGGGCGATTCCCAAGCTCGTTTAGTACAAGACTAATTGCTAATATTCAATACACTGTTTAAAATAAACTTTTTTGACGACTTACTTTATATACTTCATGAAATACAAGTATGCTTGTTCCTGGTTTTCTTCTCTGAAATAAATTCGAGCTTGTTTCAGCATCAAATCTGCCGAGCTTATGTATATATCGATAGGAATACAGTCATCAGTGTGGACTTTTGCCATAGCGTTGAGTTCCTTGATCGATTTCGGTGGACTACTAAGCGGTGGCATCATTAGAAATTAGATGTAAATGTAAAGAAGATTGAAAAAAAATACACTATATCGGCTTTTCGTATATTATATAAAAAGAGCCAAGAAATCCTTCAATTTCTTTGTTGATGATTGAATGAAGAATCAATCTTACTTGATTTACAAATAATACGACTGCTATTTCCAATTAAAATTGATTTAGACAACGCTCAGAGGTGGATAGAGAGGTGTACGCCATTTGAAAAAATGTACAAAAAAATAAATACCCCTTGCTAAATTTTCATCTTTTGCAACTTCTTCTTCAAAGTAAAAAATATCAGTAGTCTACTAATATGTTGAATATTTATGTCAATAACTAAAACTTCAAATAGTTTTGTTCTATGGGCTGTAAAAAACTCTCCAAAGACACAAAGTACACCAAAACGACACTTTAGCGGATATTGGGAGTATAAAAAAGCGCCCAAATCCCACGAAATTTAGTGCAAAATGTTGCTACATGTTTATATAGTCTTCCTATATACTTTTCGTAACTTTTTGGGATCGGTGCAAAATCAATGATTTTTGACAATTTTAGCCTTATGTATACAGGCAAATTTTTCCAAAAAACACAAAATCTAATTTTAAACCACAAAATCGGGACAATCTATTATGACATATATGAGAATAAAAGTACCAGAAAATGCACATTTTTCATCTGGTACCGTTTATTGTAACATTTCTTATTGAAAAATTTGATTTTTTCAAGAAAAACGATTTTTAGGTTTTTCCAAAATAAGTTTTGATACAGTAAAATGATTTAAATAAAAACAATACCATTCGATAGAGCACAAAAAGTTTTACTAGTTACCTTATAACTTCAAAGTAAAATAATCATTTTTTGTAGTAGAAAAATGGATGGAAAGATTATAACTTGGCAAATCGATTTTTTTTTCTTCGTTTTGAAATTTATACAATTAAACCACCGCCACACTCAAATAAACCAAAATCGATCATTATTGAAAGCAATCGATTACTTTTGTGATTTGAATCGTAAGCTATCATACTTTACAAGTATCAGTACTCGAAGAAAGTAGCTAATCCAACATTATGGATCAAAATTTTAGATAAAATATATGAAGGTGAAGCATATTGTTTCCATTTTTGAAGTCTAATTTTCTTATCAGATTCATCAATTTTGATCCAAAACCTTTTTAATCGAAAAAAGAAAAACATATACAGCCATTCAACTGCTACGCCTCTCTTCTTGCCTCAGCTCCCCGAACTCGAACAAGTCCGCAAGTTTCGCTGAACATTAAATCAATGCGTTGTAAATTAGTATATAAAGAGGATACCATCAACTTTGTTTGTATCGATTCAATTGACTAAACAGGGCTATCATCATGGTAAATAAATGCGGTTTTGTAATTATCATAGTACTAATCCATAGTAAAGTCTTCTTTATCTGCTGCCAGACCTGTTATTAATGTCTACTCTATTCATAAGAGTGACATGATTACAAATGCAATTCATGTACCTTCTGTTTACCGAGCTCCCATCCGACCTGATATTGTTCGTTTTGTTCATACAAACATGGCCAAAAATAAGCGTCAACCTTATGCTGTTTCTGATAAAGCTGGTGAGCAAACATCTGCTGAATCTTGGGGTACTGGTCGTGCAGTTGCTCGTATTCCTCGTGTTAATGGTTCAGGTACTCATCGTTCTGGTCAAGCTGCCTTTGGTAACATGTGTCGTGGAGGTCGTATGTTTGCACCTACCAAGATTATGCGTCAATGGCATTTCAAGGTCAATTTGAACCAAAGAAGATTTGCTACTGTTTCTGCTTTAGCTGCATCTGGTCTTCCTTCTCTTGTTATGGCTCGTGGTCATCGTATTAGTAAGATTGAAGAGGTTCCTCTTGTAGTGGAAGATAAGATTGAATCTTTGGTTCGTACAAGAGAAGCTGTTGAAACACTCAAATCTATTCATGCTTATAGTGATGTTGAGAAGGTGATTCGTTCTCGCAAGATTCGTGCTGGCCAGGGTAAGCTCCGTAATCGTCGTTTCCGTCAACGTCGTGGCCCTCTTATTGTCTACAATCAAGATAATGGTCTTGTTAGAGCTTTCCGTAATATTCCTGGCGTAGAATTAGTCAATGTTCGTCATTTGAATGTATTGCAGTTAGCTCCAGGTGGTCATCTTGGCCGTTTCATCATCTGGACCGAAAGCGCCTTTGCACTTTTAGATGAATTATATGGTACATATGAGACTCCTTCATCCATGAAGAAGGATTATCAATTGCCTGATAATATCATGACTAATCCTGATGTATCTCGTTTAATCAATTCTGATGAAATTCAGTCTGTTGTACGCCCTGCAATGACCAAGTATACAAAGAGACCGTTTACTCAAAAGAAGAATCCTCTCAAGAATCAAGGCATTATGAACCGTTTGAATCCTTATGCTCAAGTATTGCGTCGTGCTGAATTATTGCACTTTAACAAAAAGCTTGAAAGGAAAAATATTACTGTAAACAAAAAGTGTAAGTATACATTTATATCTTTAAAATCTCTTTTTTTTTCTAATTCGATTTTACATCATGATTAGTTGTAAATCAATTACTTGTTTGTGCTTAGAAAATCCGAAATAATTGAGACCAAGTTGCTTTTGTAATAAAATATGTAACACACTTTGTTTGTGTATCATTACCTGTTAAACCCCAGCAAAATTTATGGATTAATGAGCCTTGCTTTTGCCCTGCCCCTCTCTTTTTTCTCTCTTTTTCCTCTTTTTATATTTTGCTCCCCTTTCCTTTTTATCATTGTATTCATTAAATACAACAATCTCCGCTTATAAACCATCACATTAAGGTTGCAATTCACTAATTACAATATAAAAATAAAGCCGAGTCTTGAAATATTGAAAACAAAAACGAGCCCTTTTTCATATTGAATAATCATTAAAAAAAATGGCTAAAGATGGTACTGCAACTACGACTGCAGTACAAGTAGGCAAGTTTGTATATTTGTTTATATTTGAGGCAACGAAAAATAAATAACAGTTTAAAATGTAGCACTTCGTATTAGGCCATTAACCGAAAAAGATAGAAATCAACCTCGTTTCGCAAATATGGCTAATGACGATGTATTAAAAATTCATGATAAAACTGTTCAAGTTGTGCCTCAAAACAAATTATTCACATTTGATCATGTATTTGGAACCACAAGTACCCAAAATGAGATATTTTCAACATTGGGTGATAGTTTAATTCGAAAATTTATTGAAGGTTAGTATGAAAATTTGGTTTCTTAAGGGGAAATAATAATAATAATAATAAATGTAAATATAGGTTATAACATCACAATTCTTGCCTATGTAAATTCATCTAGATATCTGTATATTTAATGTATATATTAATAGAATATCATAGGGTCAAACATCTTCTGGAAAGACATACACTATGGGTACAGCAGCAAATGGAAATGGAATGAATTCACTAGATGAAGGCATTGTACCTAGATCAATGGCATTATTATTCGATTTATTACATAGCAACAACAATGATTCATCTAACAGACCAATTTCGCCTACATCATCTATATCATCATCTACTTCTACCTCTAATAAAAGTGGTAGTAGGTTAAGACCTAAATCAAGAATTGCTAATCGTAGTAGCCATATACCACATGTTAATAATAATACTAGTAATAATAATAATAATAATAATAATAATAACAATCAACATAAAACAAAGTTTACTGTAAAAGTTTCATTCATTGAAATCTACAATGAGGATCTACACGATTTGCTCAACTCTGCGCCGATCGACGAACTACCTCCTATTACGATTCGTGAAGATACTAAAGGTAGAATATATTGGACTGGCGTAAAAGAAGTATTAGTTCATAGTACAGATGATGTTTTATAGTAAGATAAAATGGTTTATTATAATACAACAGTAATTAATATAAATCATTAGTTATCTCGAGCAAGGTACCCAAAACAGAGCAACTGGTGCAACAGACATGAATGAAAAATCATCCCGATCTCATGCTATTTTTTCGGTATCTTTAAAGCAAGAAAAATGGGTTCCATCTGCTACTGCAACAGCCGATAATAATGCCAAAAAATCTAGACCTGCAAGTTCATTAAGTATGAGATCTACTACCCCAATTTCAAATTCTCGATTATTCAATGCCGCTAATAACAATCAACAACAAGAAGATGGTGAATGGTTAATTACTACATCTAAATTTCACTTTGTTGATTTAGCAGGTAGTGAAAGAGTAAGTTTCTACCTATAAGAATACTTTTATCAGTAATCTAACATTTTATACAAAAAAAAAAAAAAAAGTTGAAAAGAACAGCTGCAGAAGGTGATCGCCGTAAGGAAGGAATTAATATTAATGCAGGTTTACTTGCTTTGGGCAACGTTATTTCTGCATTAGGCGATCCTTCTAAAAAAAATGCTCATGTTCCTTACCGAGACTCCAAATTAACTCGACTTTTACAAGATTCATTAGGCGGAAGTGCAACTACATTAATGATTGCTTGTGCTAGTCCTGTTGAATCCAATTTAGCAGAAACTTTGAATACGTTACAATACGCAAATCGAGCTAGAAACATCAAAAACAGATCTGAAAAAAATCAAGTTGAAGAATGGATGACTACCGAGAATATTGAACTATTGCGTACAATG
The DNA here is from genome assembly GCA_027405735.1 of Mucor racemosus. Taxonomy (NCBI): domain Eukaryota; kingdom Fungi; phylum Mucoromycota; class Mucoromycetes; order Mucorales; family Mucoraceae; genus Mucor; species Mucor racemosus. Next base: position 2,337,473 of record JAPEHQ010000004.1, on the reverse strand, counting down.
ATTGGAAAACTCAAGAACGAGCTAAATTATTTGAAAGTACATAGTAGTGGTAAATCAACAAATCAGCATTTGACAGTTACTGCTGGCAATAATGAAGATATGCTCGATGATATTTCAAGCACTTCATCCTCAATTACATCACCATCCCTAGAAGATACTTATCATGAACAACGACTTTTGATCTCTGATTTACAAAGACAATTAGAAGAACTTGATGGTGAAGCATCTGTTACTCGCGAAAGAAATCGTATGGTAGAAAAAGAATTACAGCGTATCCGATTATTGGAATCTATGACTCGATCCAACGACAGTAAAGAGGAGCAAGTTGATTTCCAACATTTAGTAGAACCAGTTATTGAAGAATACGAAAAGAGTGTAGCTAAACTTGAATCTCAATTGGCTTTAACAAGAGCAGCTCTCAATCATTCTGATATGGGTTATGAAGAACAACAAAACAAAATTGGACAATTAGAAAGCTTACTTCGAACTCAAGAGCAAACTATCAGTGAATTACGATTGCGTCTCAGTAAAGTTTTAGAACGTGAGCAGAGCAACGAAAGTTATATACATGAATTGGAGTCAAAATTGATGAAATCTGCTAATGAAACTACTAAAGATCAGGAAATGCTCAATGAACTGAAAAACCGAATTATGAAGTTTAAAGAAACTGATGAAAATACTGAACAATACATCCTTAATTTGGAGCAACGATTGGCTGCAGGTGAATCAGAGCGTACTCGTCTTCAAACATCTGTAGAAGATTTAGAAGCTAAAATTGAAGCTAAAGAACGCACAAATGTCGAATTACTAAAGCGATTATCTAAAACTACATCTAATACAAGCACTGAAAAGTTGATCTTGAAAGAATTGGATCAAATTAATGCAAAGTATAAAGAATTAGAAGGTGAACGTGATTCATTACAATTGCAAATTGGTCAGTTACAAAAGGAAAATCGCCGCATTAGTAGCCATAGTTTAGCTGAATCCAAGAATAACAACAATACCAATATCAATGAAACATTGCAAGACGAACTAAATAGCAGGCAATTGCTTAATTCTTCTACATTAAATACTAGTGGAAAGGCACTGCAAAATCGTAAAAGTTTTGCAGACGAAACAGAAACAGCATCTTCAGTAGCTGCATTGAACTTATTGCAAGCCGAAATACGATTGAAAGAAGAAACAGATAGAGCAAACCATCTTCAATTGACTATAGATCGTTTACAATATGATCATACTGAAACTGCCAAAGAGTTAGATGAAGTATTGCAACGTTATCATGAAGCATTAGAGCAATTGGACTTTTTGGAAAGAGACTCTTCTTCAACTACTGCACACACTCAAGAGCTTCCAGGTATCAATAAATCATTGGATTTAAGCAAAGAAATTGAACAAGCTAAAGAGGATGAACATGAACAAGAAAAACAAAAATTTGCACACCAAATACAAGATCTTCAACATCGAATCCAATCTCTCAAAAAGAAAATGGTAATCAAAGATTCTGAATTAGATATTGCAAAAGATAGGATCCAAAAGCTGGAGCAAGAATTAGTCATTGCTAATAAGCAAATTGATATACTTCGACAATTGGAATCAGATCATAATGCAACAGAAGAAGTAGAACAAATTTTGGAAAATTTGCCTTCTACTATAGATAAGGAAGATGATGATCAAAGTGCAGTTCTTGCAGCCCTTTTAGCCTCTGAAAAGAAACAATCATCGCATTGGAAATTGGCTCATAGCGAATTACAGCAAGATATAGAGAAATTAGTGCTTGATTTAGATGGTAAAGAGCAATATATATCTCACCTTAAAGAAGAAGAAGCAAATAGATTAGATTTGCAATCTCAACTTGATGAATCGAATCAGCAATCCATGTCTCTTCAAAAACGATTAGCAGAAACATTAGCTTCACTTACAGTTTTGAAAATTACTCATGATAGTTTACAGAAAAAGTTACAAACAGAAAAGGATAAACCTTCTACTGTTGTTGCTGCCGAGGAGCAAAAGAAAGTGGTGGCAAATGCTGATAATGACACTATTGCTACACTCGAAAAAGAATTATCCAAATATACACAAGAGAAATCAGATCTTTTGCACAAACATCAATCAGAATTAGCTCTTGTTCAGCACAGCATGGAGACTAAGATTGATGAAATCAATACCTTATTGAAAGAAACTACATTAGATAAAGATACTGCATTACAAAAACTACTCAATTTGGAGCAAGAATTAAAAGATCAAGCTGAAAGTGCACAAAATAGCAATTATCTGGAACAAGAAAAAATGTTGGAAAATCATAATGCACAAATTCTACAGCTGACACAGCAATTTGACCATTCTGGTAATGAACTCAAGGCTCATGTAGCGACATTACAACAAGAACTTGAAAATTCCAAAACAAGCCATCAAAATGCTTTGAAAGATCATGATAACGAGGTCGCAGAGTTAACAGAAAATTTCCAAAAAGCTTCACAACAGTTGATGGAACGTGTTTCTGATCTGGAGCAAGAATTGGAAGAAAGCAAAAATCTTCAAGAACAATTAATCGCAGAACATGATGAAGAGGTTATGGAGCTATCCAAGAACTTTGAAAGTGCTACACGTGAATTGGAAGATCAAATTTCAGAATTAGAAAGTGATTTGGAAGATTCAAAAGATTTACACGAAGAGATTTTGTCTAGTCATAGTCAAAGATTGCGAGAAGTGAAATTGGAACACACAGAAACCTCTCAACAACATATTCAACAATTACAATCTGAATTGGACAATCTAAAATCTTCCCAACAAGATATCTTGAATACTCATTCTAACAATATTGCAGACATGAAATCAAAGCATGATCAACTTGTCCAAAATTTAGAAAGACAAGTGAATACATTGCAAACTGAATTGCAGAATTTGAGTAAAAAACATGCAGACCAATTGAACAATATTCACGCTCAACATGATAAATATCTTGATGAAAAAGTGAATCATGGTCAAAGCGTCCTAAAACAAGTACAGACTGAATTAGATGCACAGAAAGTCGAAAATCTTAGATTGAATGCAGTTTTGAAAGAACAAGAGCAGGCTTCAGGATCAGAGCTATTAGCTATGCAAGCATTAAAAAAAGATCACGAAGATCAATTAATTAGTATTAACGAGCAGCATAAAACCATTCTTGATGAAGAGATAGCTAATGGCCGCAGTTTATTGCAACAAATGCAAGCAGAGTTAGAAACACACAAAGGCGAAAACGAAAAACTCTCTACAATTTTGAAAGAACAAGCACATTCATTACAGGCATTAGATGAATTGAAAAAATCTCATAGCGATAAACTATCTCTTATTCAATCTGAAAATCAAGAACATCTTGATCAACAAATCAAGTTAGTCAGTAATTTGCAAATTGAATTAGATAATCATAAATCTGAAAATGCAAGACTTGCAAATGCACTCAAAGAACAACAACAAGCATCCAAAGATGAATTATTTGCGCTACAATCCAGATTAGTAAATACACCATCACCAGTGTCACCAACGACCCCAACACCACTACAACAGAAACCCACCGAAAAGATATCCATCCCTAAAAGTAACAACAGCAATGAACGCGTATCACAAAAGATTGCTCTTTTACAATCTCAATTCACGAATACACAAAATACACAAAATACACCATTAAGAAATCAAGTAACCGCTTTGCAAGCTCAATTACAAGATGAATTAGACAAGAATGAAGATCTTGTAACGCAATTAGCCACATTAGAATCTTCACTTAATGCCAAGCACGATGAATTAATGGCTGAGCTAAGAGTACAACATCAAAAAGAAATGTCAGGTACCGTAGAAGCATCAGCAGTGACAATTGCAACAGCTGTTCAACAACAAAAACAACAATCAGATATTGAGACTTTTGATCAAATCAAATCGTCGAGTACCACCACTACTAGAACACATGATAAAAATGATAGTTTATTACCGCAGTTGTCGCCTCCTAATACCACAACAACAAAAAATATCGATAATAAACAAATGCAGCAGCAGCAGGAACAACAACAACAACAACAACAACAACAGCTGATGAATACAAATAACGATCAAGGCACAAGAACAACATTTGAAGAATTAACGCAGGAAATTGAGGACTTACGTACAAATTATTCCAAGAAAGAAGCTCAAATGCAACAATTAAGAGAAGAAAATTCTGAATACACTCTTTTATCATCAGAGTTAGAAAAAGAAATCAACAGAATGACAAATGAAATTGAAGATTTACAAGTCAGTGAAGAATTAGTACATCAATTACTACAACTATATGAATTAAATGACCAAAATCAATTGGTGGATACAGTGATGGAAGAAAGAAAACGATCGGCCGTGTCAATACAACAAGCTAATAAAGCTAAATCGGAAGCAGAAGCTAAAACTAAAGCAGTACAAGAAGAAGCCAAAGCAGCAGCGGCAGCGGCAGCAGCAGCTGCTGCTGCTGCATCAGAAGCAACGACAGCAACACAAAATAGATCATCTGATAATAATAATGACAATATTGACGGATCGGGAGTCATTTCACAACAGCATGGCCCCTCTTTTTCTTCTGAATTATTACAAAAGGAATTGGAAGATTGCCATAAACAAATCAAAGAAATGGTAACTCGTGATGACATGTTGAATCTACAAGATGAATTAGACCAAGAAAGAAAAAAGTATGAACAAGCCGAACGCGCAAGAAAGAAGTTAGAAAAACAATTGGAAGAACTTTTATCAAAAAAGTCATCTTTCATGTGTTTTTAAAAAGGAAAAACTGCCTGTGTCACTACATATAGATGTTTTTTTTTTTCATATACCTTAGCCATGTAAAAATAATAATAATAAAAATAAGTGATCTTCTTCCAAACCTCCTTTGCATCTACTTTGTTTTCTTTGTTGATGTACAGAAGTATTTTGTTCTGTATTTACTCAATTAAAATTGTAAAAAAATTGTAGCCTATTTTGTTTCTACAGAAATTCAATTTTTTTTTTACAAATATACAAGAAGAGTAACATTTAAATAACTTTTTTTATTGTTATGCTGTAAAGTAGATTTAGCTTTTTTTAGGCTTGTAAAAATTCTTTGAAACTATGGATTTGATTGATTTTGTATCTAAAATGATCAAAATTCATGCACTGAGTTTAAACGTTCCCTAACGACCAGGAACAAAATTACGTTTTCCCTAGCAACCAGGAACCGAATTACGTTTTCCTTAGCAACCAGGAACCGAATTAATTTTCCATAGCAACCAGGAACGGTAGATCAAAATATAAGTATGAATGAATAAATAAGAGGCCGGTTGAAAGGAAAGAAATGTATCACTTTTTAATCAAGCCTAAAATAAAACATGTCGTTTGATTGACAAACGCCCATCAAGTTTTTTTTTTTTTTTTTTTTTTTTTTTTTGTGTTTGATGTTTAAATCTGTTGAGTTTAATTTTGGTTCAGATGAATGACCTATTTGACTCAGGTCTCCCTCTTTAAAAAAAAAACATCATGTGTACGAAAAGGAAAGTGTAAAATATATGAAATAAGGGATTTATTGACATTAAAGTAAAAAAAGAGCGAGGGAGAGGCAGAAAGATAAGTCAAGTGATAAAGTGTATAAACAACTTTATAAACTTTATGTAGTTGTTGTTGTTGTGGTTGTGGTTGTTCTAGACGCAAACCATCTTTTACTACTTTTTTTTTCCAAATCACACGTGGCTCTTTCTGTTTTGCATTTGGATGATCTATTATTGTCCTTTTTTAAAATGTTTAAACGTGTTTCTTATGCATTCTAAATGCACAACTTATTAGCAAAAAAAGATCAATTTGCCGCCAATGTATTATGTGAGTTTCTATTATTGGAAGGTTGTTGATGTGCAATGATGGATTTATGTATGGGGGGAGGGGGAGGAGTAGGGGAAAGAAAGAAGAAAGGGAAATGTATATTACGAAATTGTAAAAAGCAGCTGACATTTATTATACATGAACCAAATCCCCAAATCTTTTTATTATATACACATACAAGCAAGTCATCATTTTTGATCATAATTCATGCAAGTAGCTAAATGTACGATTTATTTTACCAAGGAGCAAATAAATAAATAAAAAATACACATTCAAGCGAATGTTTGGAATAAATTTCAACGTTACAAAAAATGGTGATTTGTAAATCTATTTAGCCAGTGAAAATTCACTACATCGTATAACATTGTGTTAGTGTCAAAATGTAACCTCGGTTTTTTTTATATGACTTCTTAGCAGTAAATTGCAAATCTTTGTTGCAAAAAAATAAAATAAAAATCAGGGAAAATCTTCCTGATGTATACTCATTAGATATAATCGATTATCATCTCACTCTCTTTCACAAAAAATATATTCGCTGTAATTTCCTCCCGCCATACCCCGTTCAATTTTTTTTTCTTGTAATGTAACCCCCCTCCCTTTCTTGTACTCACTATCCCTTTCTCTCCCTCTCAAAAAAAGATAATGTCTCTTGATATTTGCGGAGATGTTTGTATATCATACTGCGTATATATAGTGTAAACTGACGAAATAAGCTTGTTTGTTTAAGGGGGTTCTTTTATGGATTCATGTAAATAATAGGGAAAAAAGTTCCCTCATCTTGCTCATTTTTGTATTATACTTGGGTGATGATGATGGGTTTCAATTTATTTGTCATTGTGTCATCAAGCCATGGGTCACATTGAATGTATCTCTTAATCTACTGTATTTAAGAAGATCTCCCAGATATGAAAATACATTAGCCTACATGAATATATCATACATGTGTTGTAGTAAACTCTCTTGATGTTTCGAATAATTCATTCAGGAAATAACAATAAAAAATATCTCGTCCAGGTACATTACATACATATCTGAAAGTAATCAGCTGGTCCGTGCTTTTAATTACTAAATAAGCCCTCGCTGTATTTTTTTGATTCGACCATACTACCTAAATTCGTATAAAAAAGTAGCACTTTTTGTCCTTTCTTCCCGGGATACCAAGCCGAGTTGTCGTTCAAGATAGAACATCAGCCGATCATATATCAAGTTTATATCTTAATACATTATGTGTGTGTGTGTGTGTGTATATGCAATAACAAGATGTTTGATCTAAATTAGAATCAAATTTAACCAACAAAATGCAACCACTTTCCTTTTTATTTTGAAATCAGTGGCAACATGTAGATAATTTTTACGAGTAGTAAAATGAACAAAACACCCCTTTATGAGTAGGGATGAAACAGTTTAATGCTTGCTCTATCCAACCAACTTTTTTCTCTACATATTACATACATATTTGTATATCAAATCATTGTCAATTTGTACATTGATACCTCCCTTTCTTTTGGGGAAAAAAGAATAAAAAAGTTATTTTTGGCATGTATTTCATAGATATACTAGTGTACAAACTTCAATTAAGGCTAAACAAGTGTAATAGAGTGATACTCTGTATGAATCATCTGTTTCAATCTTTGAGTAACATCAATTTTTTTTTTCTTTTTTTTTTTTTTGCTAATACATACTTTTACATTAGACCCCCATTTTTAACCCACCAACCAACTTATTCAAGTACCTCCTTTAAAGTAGGTCGGGCGAGATTCTTCATGTACTTGATATATATAAAGCTAATTGATTGTACTACTATGTTTTTTTCTTCTTCTTTGTAAGTCAAAGTCTATCAGGTGCAATCAAGATAATCGTATAAATAAACCATTTTTTTGCATTTTGATATCGAAAAAATAGACATCTTTCTTCTTCTTTTTCCTCTCTCTTTTTTTTTTCATCTCTTTCTCTTTTGATACATTTTACTTTTTTTTTTCTCCTATAACATATAAAATGACAAGTGTACTTGCAAAGGTAAATTAGACATTTTTTTTAAGACAAAAAAATACCATTTACTAACTAAAATTCAAGTATTCCGAAAACGCAGTAATGTCATCTTCTACTCAAAATCGCATTAAACAATTTTGTCCTCTGATTATTTACCATGACAATCCATCAGAACAACTCGAAATGAAGCTAAATGCCAACAAATATCATGATCGTACAGCCATAGATCGCCACCGTGATAAGACCAATGAAATGTTGGAACACAATGCACAATTCTGGAGTGAAAAGTCCAATGATTCTTTTGCAGGCTTAGTGGAATTTGAAGCTGGTAATTATTATTTTATTTTCCTTGTGTGTGTATGTACAATGTAGTACAGAAAAATCAGTGCACACACACAGATACTCACACAGAAACACTAACAAAAAAAAATCATTTATAGATTACTTGGATAAAGATATTAAAGTCTCCCCAAGTACAAGCACAACATCAAACATTAGCTCATCAAGCTCAAGCTCCGGTGACAGCATTGCTACTATTGAACATCCCTCCTATCAATCGCATCGTACAATTAAAGCCACAAACAACAGTAATTACTATACTTCTATTGAAGAAGAAAAATATTACCCAATGATCAGTAGAAAACAATCCAAATCCAAATCAACTCCATGTAACATATCCACTTCACCTATCAGCCCAACAGCACCTATTTCTACTATTACTACTCCTATCACTCCTACTAGTACTACTACTTCTTCTTCTGCCACTGCTAAAAATGATTCTACTGTAAAAAGACGTCGAGGAAATCTTCCCAAAGAAGTAACTGAATTCCTTCGTAAATGGCTTATTCAACATAAAAAGCATCCTTATCCTGCTGAAAAAGAAAAAGCAGATCTAGCTCGCCATACAGGCCTTACTGTAAATCAGATCAGTAACTGGTTTATCAATGCAAGACGTCGTATCTTACAACCCATGTTGGAATCTGAAAATTTAACTGCTCAAATGATGAATTATCCTGAACTTGTAAATCATCAACAGCAATCTTCTGCAAGTGCTTTTATTGAACCTCCAAGACGTCGTAGACATGATTTTTATACTTATCAAAGAGATTTTGTTAGTCCAACTATTGAACATCAACATCAACACCATCAATCAATGCATCATCTTCATCTTCATGAACAACAAGAATACCAACATCCTCATCAACATTATTACTCTGATCAACAACATCAACAAGAAGAACATTCAAGCAGATTTCGTAGAACAAGATTAATTGATACAAATGATCATTATCATCAGTTATCAATGCGATAATTTCCTTTCTTTCTTTTTCTACTATCCCCCCCAAAAAAAAAGGCCTATATGTTACCCATATATTATATCCATTTTATTATTATTATTACTACTTTATTATTATTATTATTATTACTATTATTACCTATTATATATCATCTCTCCCCCTCCCTGTTCCCCTATATCATTTCATTGTTTTTGTATATTCTCTTTGTATCCTCCTTCTTTTTATGTGTATAGTATTTCTTTATTATTATGTAATTCCCTTCTTTGAAATCGGTCCCTTTTTATTTTTCTCTTTCGTTTTTTTTTTTTTTCCTTACTATGATTTTCTTTTAAATATATATATGATGTATGATGATGATACTGATGATGATATAAATAAAAATTTATTGCACATAAACAAACTGACAAGACAGATGATTTAAGATTTATAAAAATATCATTTCAATAGATTTCAACAGACACTAGGTAACATAAAGATCCCGATCATTATCTTTGTTGACACGCATACACACATACACTGGCCATCAATCCAAATTTATCTGTCAGTGATGGAACTAGACAAATTTGATAAAGGGGTTAGAAGCACAAGATGACTCAGCGACGTATATAGTATATTATACATGTCAAATGATGTCTTTCGATATGTGTTATTTATAAACTTGATCTAAAAGTTGATTTAAATATACTTTTTCTTTTTTTTTTTTGCGTAAATACAAACACGTAAATGTATTCTAAATGTCTAAGCATTGTATACATGTTCCCTTGATGGCCCTTGTCCCCTTCAAAAAAATAAGAGAGCAAAAGATGTGATTGCAAGTTGTACAATGGTGCATTTAAGTGTGTAACTGTCTGACAAAAGAATGATCAGAGTTAGGTGGGAAAATACTCTTTACTGGGGTCACAAACACACGATGATAATATTTTACTCGCTAAATCCGAAGATATGCTCCTTAAAAAACATAGAAAAAGTTGTTATTGTTTGTATTGATGTAAATCCTTTTCTTTAAACTTTAAAATATGCTTTGTAAAAGGCTCCTTATTACATCTTTTCAAAAGCAAATTTTACTTGTTACTAATCATAATGCAATCGCTAAAGTTACACGCCTTTTTCTCAATGGCATCCTATTTTAGCTCATGTGCTACTTGAAGAATGATTATCATCTTCTATGAGGCGAAAATGTGTAGTTTGACATTCTTATTTATACAAGAAAGTCATCGGATCAAAACTCGATTTCATTATTTCACATCTACGTATATCTAGATGTATAGATAAACTTGCAGTTATCAATAGGAAAGAAAATGCATTGATTTTGGGAGACAAAATATCTTATTTTCATATGAAAAGAAGAAATCAAATAGGGGAAAAACTAAAATATCAATTAGGTTCATCGGCAAAGTCAAATCAGGAGAATTCGGCTTCTTCTGAACAAGCAAATTATATATGTTTAATGTCGTACAATGCATTCTAAAATCCATATCTTCTCGTATAACTTATATATCTGGAACAAGGTCATCAATTATACATGTACCCTCTCTTTTTTTTTTTTTTTTTTTTTTTTTTTTTTTGATTATTATATAGAATGAGATTGCGTAATGCATAATAAACAAAAAATAAAATAACATGGGTACATGTCTTTATATTTGGACACAAACTTGTATTTTAAAAAATATGTCTAAAACTAGTAAAAGTATCGAAAAAATGGGTCAAAGTGATAAAGGTCTGTGCGTACCATATGTACAGTATGTGTGTATGCGGTATATTTTGATAGAAGTTCAATTCATTTCACTCAGCAGAAAGTGTGTACCGATCATATAGATATGTCTAAAGAGTCCATGCTCTTCTATCCTACCTTCGTTCTTCATTACTAAGGTTGTTAGCATTGAAGGGATTGAATATCCGCCTTTTTGTGTGTGTATGATCGTTTGCATAGATTTAATGTAGCACCAAAAATTAAGTCGGCAGGCGAAAAAAATAACAATCTTGCTGGATAGGACTAGGAGAAATACCTGTTAAACATCATTTAACGCGTTTTATTCAAAATTAAAAATTATACACATAATCTAGACATCCTAAGCTTTATAATGCAATTTTGAAAAAAAAAATATTCTAATTTTAAAGTAACCAAAAAATACTTTTAATGGCTAATACTTCATATTTTTTGATTTTCAGCCCAACGGAAAAAGAGACCCGATGATCCATGTTTTATATATATATATATATAGATTTGTTTATTTCAACTAATGATTAATAAAGTAGAACGTATACTATTACACGTTACAATACAAAAAAATGAAGAGGAATTAGGGAGTAAATTAATAATAGTAAATAGTAAATAAATGCAAGTAGAGATAAAGGAAAAAAAAAAAAAAGATGGGTGCTGCTGTGTGTGAGTATTCGGATACTTCAAATATAGTGATTGCGAGGAAAGAGGTTAGAATGAATATTGCTTTATTCTTTTTTTTTTCTTTTTTTAATAAATGGATGTTTGTGATGCCTTCTTGATTGGTACAATGGTACCCATTTTGATAACTCTCTTCATCATACTCTTTACTTGATTATGCTTTCCTTTGTTGTTGGTGCTGCTGGTATTAGAAGTATTATATTCTTCTGCGGAATGAAGTGTCTTGTTACTATGAGGATAGGTTTCACTATTATTATCCATAATATTACTACTAGTTGTGGTAGTAGATGTTGGCAAAGGAGGCATAGGGTGGACAGGTTCATGTTGATGTTGTTGTTGATGTTGCTGTTGTTGTTGTTGTTGTTGTTGTTGTTGTTGCTGTTGCTGTTGCTGTTGCTGTTGGTGATGATGATGAGGATGATGATGCTGTTGTTGATTGTGGTGATGTTGTTTGTGATGCTGCTGCTGTTGTTGAGGCTCTTCTGGGATATAATCGCCAGGTTGTTGATTATGCATACCTTGAGATTTATGCTTTCTAAGATTAAGCTTCATATGAGAAAGGGATGAATTAATAATCTTCATATGTGATTTGTTATTGGTTGTCCCTTGATGGCTCTTTTCAGTGTGATTCACTTGAGTTTGTGCATCATAATAATTGGAAGCAATGTTATTTCGAAGTAGTGGCATAAAGTCATCAAAAGCAACGCTAATTTGAGTTTCAATAGGGTGTACCCTATTAGCTTGGTTGAACTTCTTTTTTCCTCCTCCAAACAAGTAAGAGTCAGCAAATGGATCTAAAGGAATAGGCTCGATAGCTTTACTAGCTTCTGTAACCAAACGAAACAAGACAGGGGATGAAATAGCTTGTGAGGGGTCTAAATGCTTTGAGAAAATAGATAGATAAGGCTCTGAAAAAGAATTAGAAGGCTCTGGTTCATAATCATCTTCCAACATGGCATAAAGAGCGACGTTTGCATTAGAAATCCAATCATAATTTCTTTTGTGAATTTTTGTAATGAGACGATTGTAAGATTTAGCCTTGGCTCGAGCAGCTTCTGATTTAGACATGGGGAGGTTTTTTGTTGCAATGGCAGATGGTGGCCAAGCAAATCCTGAATCGACCCTGAATAAAAGTCGCTTTTTCTCTCCATGGATCGTTTTAGAATGCTCGATGATCATGCGTGTCAAAAAATGTCCTGCTTTCTCTGCAATGATTGGATCACAATCGGTGGGTCCTAATGTTACTTTGCCCATGGCTTCACCTAAATGATATGCATCCATTTGATTGGAATCTTTATGTCGCATTACTTGAACAAGAAAATCTAATATTTCTACAAGTAAATTCTGCCCTCTTTTGGATATAAATTGAGAAAGATCATCGAAAGTGCAAGCTAATTGTTATAAAATGTGAGAAAAATGGTGATTTGTTTCAATTGAAACAGAAAACTTACTTTCATAATTAATCACTCGCCATACTTTTTTAGGCACAATTCTTTCTTGACAACACCATAAAGTATCTTGCATCAATGTTGCAACAGAATGAATACTAACATGAGTGAGATCGTCGGCGGTACAATTTTGCTTTCGAAATACTTTTAATAGCAGAACGCTGTTGGGAACTATGGATAGAAACAAGAGATTTGTTAGTAGGAGAGCCCTGACTTTTTTAGAAAAAAAAAGAGGAGGCAAAGAAGCCAATGATGAGAAAAGGGGAGAAACTAGTGAGGGACATGATATTATTTGATAAAACATGTAAAATAATTCTTTAAAAATCAATTGTAGTATAAATCATCTCTTTGGGCAGCAGTTTTTTCATGTGTAGGAGTAAATAAGATGTTGATTTCAATATTTAAAAAGGGGAATGAATAAAACATGAGGAGTGAGGATCCCCTCTCACTTGTATAGAACCAAAAAAAAAAGGCGGGGGAGGGGATAGAGATGTTAGGGAGAATAATCAAAAAGAAAAGCACTACTCACCCGATTTACGCAATATTTTGCGTTCTCTTAAACCTAATTGTGTGTTATAATAGTAATGGTTTTAGTTTTGTGATCGCCATTGCTTAAATTTTTGACGTTTTTACCTCGTCTTCGGATTTCATCCATACATATTCGGCTAACTTGAGCCGCAAAATCTAAAGAATACATTTTTGCTTTATTACAAGATCAAATGAATAAAAAAAAAATAAAAAAAAGTAAAGAAAAAAAGTAAAGAAAAAGAGTAAAAAAGAAATAAAAGAAGAATTCAAAATGCTGAAATAACTAAATATCAAAAAATCAAGTTTTTCTTTATATAATAAATGACCAACTTCTCAAAAAAGTTCTGCTTCAACTACAGAAGAATCCCCTTTTACATGTATACTCCTTTATATAGAATTTTTATTTTATACATAAACCAAGGAGAATCTTGCTGCTATTATTTGCTTGCTTAATCCATTGAGTCTTTTAATTTTCTTTTAAACGTTTTATATGTTTATTTATAAATCAATTCAACTGAATTGTATCTAAATCACTAAATGCATTGATTCAAAAGATTGATCCTGACTTTCAATCCAAGGTTAAACCCGAACCCTAATCATAACCCCATAGACCTCTCTTATATACGTCACATATCACATATCTCACATTATTGATTGTTGTGTGGTGCTGGCAGTGGTGGAAGAGCCCAGCGTATAGCAACCACTCAATTTCTTCATTTAAACCAAGCTAAACTTGGGCTCATTATAAACTTTTTTCTTTGCAAAAAATTTTTCCCTCTCATTCTGTAATTTTTTTTCCCTGTTTTATCATTGAAAAAGATGGACGCGGAACAATCTGAAAATGCCACATTAAGTTATCCATCAGAAGTACCCAATGTAATTTCTGAGGATACAAATATGGAATCTAATACAACAACATCCATTGAAGAACAGCAACAAACTGACATGAATGAAACAATGAAGACAGAAGAAACTCCTGCTCCTGATGCTGCCGTTGACAATGAGGAGACAACAGATGTAAAGGAGGAAACTATTGATGAGGAGGTTACTACTGAACAACCAGTTGAACAAGAGCAAGTCGAAGAACCTCAAAACGCGACTAAGGAATCATCATCATCTCCAGTAGCAACAACAGCAACAACAACAACAACAACAGCGGATCAGGAAAATACGGTTACCATGGAAACAGATCAAGATACCTCCATAGCAACACCTAATATGGAAAATCAAGATATTAAACAAGATGTAGAGGAGTATACTCCAATGGAAGGAATTTCTCATCAAACTGATGATGCTCCTCCATTTTTAAGCGCGCCTGCTTCATGGCAAATTCCTGTAGCAGCATTACATCAACAGCAACAGCAACAACAACAACATCAACAACAACAACAACAAAAATCTGTAGAACAACCCGTTGTAAATAGTAAAATCAATCTGAGAAAAGAACGATACGAATCTCGAATTAAAGAAAACAAATATGATATTGAAGCTTGGACATGGTTAATAAATGATGCTCAACAAACTGGTGATTTGGAAGTGATTCGTGAAATTTATGAACGTTTCTTAAATGTTTTTCCTACTTCGGTAAGTTTATAATGAGAGATTTCGTAAACTTCGAGATGAAATGCACATTGGTTCTACCAAATTTTGAGCTGTTTTCTTACATAATTTATATAATATTTAATAGCCAAAACACTGGCTTGCCTATCTTGAATTAGAATTGAAATACTCCAATTTCAATGAAGTTGAAGCTTTATTTACTCGATGTCTTAAAACAGTATTATCAGTTGATCTTTGGAAGTTTTATCTTGGTTATATTCGTCGTATTAATTCTGGTGAAAGTGGTTCTTCTGTCACTCCTGAAGCAAGAGCTATCATTGAAAAAGCTTATGAATATGTTTTAAGTAATGTTGGTTTTGACAAAGATGCTGGTCCTATTTGGGCAGATTATATCTATTTTTTAAAATCTGCAGAGGTAAAAAAAAAAAAAAAAAAAAAGAAAGAGAGAGAGTGAGAGAAGATTGACAGCAAAAAATAATGGTTTTTTGATACATTTTCATAATTAGACTTCAAATACTTGGGAAGAACAACGTAAAATGGATTCAATGCGTCGTGCTTATCAAAAAGCAGTTACAATTCCATTAAATAATGTAGAACATCTTTGGAAAGAATATGATCAATGGGAAAACAACTTGAATAGATTAACAGTAAGTTATTTAGATGAGGGATGTATAAACTAAATCTAATGAATCAATCATTAGGCTAAAAAATTCTTGGGAGAGAAATCATCAGCCTACATGACAGCTCGTACTGCATTACGTGAGATGCGCTTATTCACTGATAATATCAATAACAATGGTGTATCTTTACCTCCTAAATGGACCGCAAATGAGCTTGCTCAATTAGATTTATGGAAAAACTATATTCAATGGGAAAAGAGTGATCCTTTGCAATTAGAGGATGAAACTGCAGTTATGGATCGTGTAGCTTACACTTATCAACAAGCATTTTTAGTGCTTCGACTTTACCCTGAGATTTGGTACAGTTTTGCCAGCTATTACTTGGAGCTCAACAAACCCGAGAAATCACTTTCTATTTTAAAGCAAGGCATTGAGATTATGCCAACTAGTCTCTTACTCAACTTTTCATATGCTGAATTATGTGAATCTAAACGTCAATTAGATGAAGCTCGTCAAGCTTATGACCAATTGGTAACTACATTAGACAAAAATATTGAAGATTTGAAGCAAGCTGCACAACAAGAAATCAATAAACTTCATGAGGAAGCAGATGTAGAAAGAGCATCTTTGAATTTATCCGATGATATTGATGGTGAAGTGAGAGAACAATTGCGTTCTCGTGAAAAACATGTTAAAAAGGAACAAGATGCTATTGAGAAAAAGTTGAATGATCAAGTGGAAGTAATTGCTCGTGGTGGTTCTTTAGTTTGGATTAATTATATGCGATTTGCTCGTCGCACTGATGGTATCAAGAGTGCTCGTGCCTTATTTTCCAGAGCTCGTAAAGCTACTAATTGTACCTATCATGTTTATGTTTCTGATGCTTTGATGGAATATCATAATTCAAAAGATGCTACTATTGCTGGTAAAGTATTTAGTTTGGGTCAAAAATCATTTGCAGATAATCCAGATTTTGTTTGCGAATATTTGGATTTCTTGATCGAAATGAATGATGATAATAACACTCGTGCCTTGTTTGAAAGAACTTTGGCTACTATGCCAGCAGAGAAGGCTGGTCCTATCTGGCTCAAGTTTCTTGATTATGAAAACAAATATGGAGATCTTGCTTCTATTCAAAATGTAGAAAAAAGACGCATTGAAGCTATGGCCACTCCTTCAATTAATACAATGGAATCATTCTTGAAAAGACAAAGCTATTTAGATGTTCGCAATATTGAAGATCAAGAATTAGGTTGGGTCGCTCGTGATCAACAATTGGCAGATGCTGCAGCCGCAATTACTGGTACTGCCAGTGGTAATGAATCAACAACTAATTTGCAACAACAGCAACAACAAATACAACAGCAGCAACAGCAACAACAACAACAGCAACAACAACATCAGCATCAGCAACATTCTAAAGATCATCAAAAAAGACCTCTTTTAGAACCTGTACATCCTGAAAGATATCCTCGTCCAGATCTCAATCAATGGCAATCTTATAAGCCTGCTGTACGTCCTGCTAATGCTTCACCCATCATCACCTCTGTTGTTCCTACTGCTCCAGTACCAGAACAACAAATTACACCTCAAATTCCAGTTAAAATTGAACCTATTACACAATCTGTAATTCCACCTCAACAACAACAACAACCAAGTTGGAATAGTCCTAGTATCCCTGTTCCTATTATTTCTAATGCTGCTAGTGCCGCAGTAATTGCTCCTTCAATACCACCATCTTCATTACCTGATGCAGTTGCTTATTTCGTTTCAAACTTACCTCCAGCACAAACATTTAATGGGCCTATGATTCAATCTGGAGAACTTGTAGATCTTTTACGTAGTATTATCATACCCTTACCGCCTCAAAGTGGTAATGTTGCTTCTCAACAGCCTCCTCCTCAACAACAACAACAACAGCAATCACAAAGACCCAATAAACCACCTATGCATCAACAACAACAAAATAGAGATTCTGGCCGTGGTGGCAATAACTATGGAAATCAAAGAGGTGGTCGTGGTGGATATAATAAACGTGGTGGTGGAAATATGCCAATGCGTGGTGGTGGAAGTGGTGGTAAACCTAATATGAAGCGTAGAGGTAGAGATGATTATGATGATGATTATCAACCTCATAAAGGTAAGAAATTTATTAGATGCTGTATAGTGTGTATTGTAATTAACGGATTTGTTGTAGGTATGGGCCCAAACAGACCACCAGATTTTGATTTATTCAGACAAAGACAAGCCAAGAGACACAGAGATGATCCTCCTTATTAAGAAAAAACAATATACAAAGAATACAACTCTCTCACTCTCTCACTGTTTATAAACTTCAATATTCATAATATACAATATCAATTCGACTCACCCTGACCATCTCTCCTCCTCCCTTGTCCCCCCCCCCATATCTATAAATACTAAAAAATTAACCTTAAAAAAATCTTGTTTGCTCTAAAATCACTGTAAAATAATACAATAATAATAAAAAAAAAATGACTACGTGATTATTGTTTTTGTAATAACTCAGTACCTATAAATGTTTATCTCTTTTACCCATTTTTTCATAAATATCAATAAAAAAAATACTTAATTGTACCTGAGATGTTACAATTGATTATTATTACAGGTGTTTTTACTTGGCTTGTCTTATGAGGGTAAAATAAATCCTTCAAACATCTGGTTTTGGATTTTTACCGCTTAAATGGATGATTTTGAATATGAATATCTCATTGTAAAAGCAAGCTACAACAAAATTTTAATAATAAAAATTGTTTGTTTTAAGCATCTTTATAAGATATTTGAGTATCAAAACTTTTTTCATTTTTTGCTTTTTCGACATTATTTGCTCATTTTTGCACAAATTCCTTAATTGAGTAGTACAACTGCTAGGCCCATATGATAATGCTAATTGAGATCTAACTGTACCTTTTTTTCTCTCTCAAAAACATTGATTTTTGGTGGAGAAATCAAAAAAAATGTGTGCAAAATTCAATGGTTAAATTCATTACGATTTTTCATGCATGAATATGCGTCCTTTTTTTTTCGGATATCCAAACAATATGCACAAAAACTTAATTTTCTTCACGAAAAATGTAGCTACAGTTGCCATTAAGCCCTCAATCTGTAGATAATTTTTTGACTTATTATTTTATTTAGTTTATTTAAAAAACATTGCCAAATATCAAGAGTTATAGCTAAAAAACCTCCAAATTTGCATTTGTAATTTAAAAATAATTTTGTGAGCAAAGTTTTTCTCAAATTTATATAAATGGATAGAGAGTTTAAATCTCTACCTAAGTTAATTACAATGCTAATGCAACTTTTCATACGTTTTGTCGAGCTTTTTTGAAAATAAAAATTTTAGATGATTCTGGGGAAGAAATGTCAAAAATATTTTCAAATGCCGCTACTAGTAATTTGCCGTAGCATTTCAGTTGTTTTTACAAAATATCGTATACCTTTCTCAAAAAAAAAAATGTAGGGTCATTTTGAATATAGCTCATGAGCTGTACTCTACGCTTTATGGCATTTAAAAACTTGATATTCAATTAATGAAAAGAAAATTTAAACAATTATTATTCAGAGAATAGCATACATGTAATATCAAAAAGCCGACTATGTAGCAGTTAATTTTGTGGATACATGAAACTTGTTGCTAATTTACTTATTATGGTATCAACTTACAAATAAGTGGCTTTTTAACGGTGAATATTATTAATGGAACCAGATACTACGGCAAATTATTAATTTAACTCAAAATGCGTAGATGAACTAAATTAATAGGTTCGATACATGTAGCACCAAGATGTTTCACCCTATCGATTGATTTTGCTTAGCTCAAATGCGTAACCAAATGGAATACATGAAAATTTAATACATATATTGTAGAAAAGGGCTGCAAAAAAATTAGCGATAGAATGAATTGATTGATTTTATTTTGATCATTTGATAAAATAAAGGGGGTTAAAGAATATGCAATGATTTCTTTAATTATAACAAATAAATTTCCTTGTTGTAAAATGATAGCAAAAGGTAATTATTATTTTTCAATATGTAAGAGGGGAAAGAGAGAAAAAAGATGAATTATTTACTGACCACCACGAAGACGAAGAACCAAATGAAGAGTAGATTCCTTTTGAATGTTGTAGTCAGAAAGAGAGCGACCATCTTCTAATTGTTTACCAGCGAAAATGAGACGTTGTTGGTCTGGGGGAATACCTTCCTTATCTTGGATCTTTTGCTTAACATTCTCAATAGAATCGGATGATTCAACTTCCAAGGTAATGGTTTTACCAGTAAGAGTCTTGACAAAGATTTGCATACCACCACGAAGACGAAGAACCAAATGAAGAGTAGACTCCTTTTGGATATTGTAGTCAGATAATGAACGACCATCTTCTAATTGTTTACCAGCAAAGATAAGACGTTGTTGGTCTGGAGGAATACCTTCCTTATCTTGGATTTTTTGCTTAACATTTTCAATAGAATCGGATGATTCAACTTCCAAGGTAATGGTTTTACCAGTAAGAGTCTTGACAAAGATTTGCATACCACCACGAAGACGAAGAACCAAATGAAGAGTAGATTCCTTTTGAATGTTGTAGTCAGAAAGAGAGCGACCATCTTCTAATTGTTTACCAGCGAAAATGAGACGTTGTTGATCTGGGGGAATACCTTCCTTATCTTGGATCTTTTGCTTTACGTTCTCAATAGAATCAGAAGATTCAACTTCAAGAGTGATGGTTTTACCGGTGAGAGTCTTTACAAAGATTTGCATACCACCACGAAGACGGAGAACCAAGTGAAGAGTGGATTCCTTTTGAATGTTGTAGTCAGAAAGAGAGCGACCATCTTCTAATTGTTTACCAGCGAAAATGAGACGTTGTTGGTCTGGGGGAATACCTTCCTTATCTTGGATCTTTTGCTTAACATTCTCAATAGAATCGGATGATTCAACTTCCAAGGTAATGGTTTTACCAGTAAGAGTCTTGACAAAGATTTGCATACCACCACGAAGACGAAGAACCAAATGAAGAGTAGACTCCTTTTGGATATTGTAGTCAGATAATGAACGACCATCTTCTAATTGTTTACCAGCAAAGATAAGACGTTGTTGGTCTGGTGGAATACCTTCTTTATCTTGGATTTTTTGCTTGACGTTCTCAATAGAATCAGAAGATTCAACTTCGAGAGTGATAGTCTTACCAGTAAGAGTTTTAACGAAAATTTGCATATTGATTTTGTGAAAAAAAAATATTAGATATAGAAAAGAAAAAGAAAAACTGGTAAAAGGGAAAAACTACGCTTATTTATATCCAAAATAACGATGGAAAGAACTAGGCTGCGGCATTGATCGATATGCTTGATTGGTTCAATTTCCCATCTTGCTTAACTGACGTCGTCATTGGGTATCACATAATATGGTTTCTTGGGGGTCTTTGGTTGCTCCCTTTATTTCTTTATGGGATTTATATTTCCAAGAGTCTCTACCTATGAAATTTAAGGATTTCTTTTCGATTTGGGAGTCTTGTATCTCTTGAGATTGTTCTTCATTTGAAGGGATGTTAAAAATAAATTCATGCCATATTCCATTTAATCATTAAACTCAGTGTTAAATCCCGCACAATGAGAAAAAAGAAATTCAAGGAAACTTTAGGATTATCAAGCAAAATGTGTACAAAAAATAGTTGCTTCATTTTTTTGTGTTCAATCTGTTCATTTAGTCATGTGGTTACATTTTGTTGTGTTATTTTCCTGATAAAATCAGTTAAAGAGAAATTACATTTTCAGCACTCCCCTCTCTCGAACCTTCCATTGAAATGAAATGCCACGATATAGGCCAAGTTTATCTGATTTTAAATCCATATTCATATAGAAAAAGAGAGCAAAAAAAACCCTCCCACATGTTCATGTATTATTAATAAAGGGGAGGGGTATTTCTTTTTTAATCAAACACCCATGAAAAAAAACCGTTCTTTATCCCCTTTTTCAGTTATTATTCCGTCATTATCACCACAAAATGGAATATATGATTACATACTATCGAGTCTTTGACATAATAGAGCTCTGACAACAATTACGTACCATAATTTAAAAATATCGTTCATTGATTTATTTAAAACACGAAAATACTTGACGCGGTGAATAATGAATAACAATCAGAATAAACTGCAGATCTCGTACATGGAAAACAACCAATTTCCATTTTAGTGTGGAATTGATGTCGGTCCTATATATTGTAACGCTTATGATCTCATTGAGCAACATACATTATAAGCGTATCTGTGTTCCATTGACATTTTTTCAATGAAATGATATCATTATTGATCTATTTGAGAAAAAAGGGTCCTTAAATCCAATGTGTTCTTTGATATACTTTGTTTATGTAATATTATTAGATTAAATCTTGAGGAGATACTTCTTCTTTGTGTTGGCTGCATTCTTTCTGAAACATTTCAAAGGAATTTCGTATTTGATTCTGGCATATTCGGGAATGTTTATGTATTGATAGCATAAATACAAAATGTACATTATTATCACAGTAGAGGGCATGATTTGCATGTTTAAATGAAAATGAGCTTTTTGGATTAAACAGTACATCTATAATTTAGGCTTTTTAATTACAGTCATGCAGAAGGGGTTCGCTCCAGTTTTTCCATTATCCACTAATGTAGATAAATCATCTCTTACCCCGAGTATTCGTACTTCGGCAAGTTATACCTGTTATAAATGTTTAATTCCATAAACTAAATATATAAAAACAGAGATGAATACTAATAATAATGTTTCGGTTTGAAGCCCGCTATTTGTAAGCTAGGCTTGGTAACGGAAATGTTGGTAGACCTACTTGCTATATATATAATATATATCAAAATGATAAATTGCATGAAATAGAGGAGGTATTGCAAGTACTAGATTAGCTTTAGTTGCTAAGATGTACTGAGATTAAGCCTTTGTTATTGTGTTTGTTTCTTTTAGAAACACCTTCTGACAATAAAAAGCTGCTTTTTTTATATTGTTTTTTTTTTATAAAAACTAAGCAATTGCATTCGATAAATTTAATTGCTTTTCTTTCTACATAATTAATCAATAAAATATATATACTGTATATACATGATATCCGTTTTATAAAAGAATATCGCGCTTGATTTTGTTATACTCTATAATTGACGAACCATATTGACTTGCTGCAATTTGGAAGATCTTACAATCCACAAGTTTAATGGATTTTGATATATATTTTATAGGTAGTACTTACTCGAATAAAATTTAAATTTTTAAAAATTCTATTCTCATGGTTTTCAATTTTCAAAATTGGAGCGTGCCCTCTTTTTTATAACTAACCTCATACTAAGCACTTTTAGTATATACCTTAGGCACTGCTAAACAGATGTAAATTGACCACATTATGTTACTTATTTCTAAATTTATTTGATATCTCACAAAAGATTCGAAAACAATTAAGATTCACTGCTTTTTCCTTGAAAACTGGGTCTCACTTTTTATCCCTGCCCAACTTTTTTTTTTCACTAAATAACACCAAGAAAAAATTATATGCCAATGTACCTGAGACGTTGTAGTTTAATCTGAAAACAAGTATCCAAAAATATCCTATTTTTTTCAGTTGGTATTAATTTTTTCAGTGCTAATGTTTCAGACGTTTACGCGTATTTCGCTGCTAAAGGATCAAAAACTTTGAGGCTTCATATCTCTACCACAAATTAAGCTATACTAATGGTTTTTAATAATAAAACTTGCTTGTTTTAAAGCACTCTATAACATATTTCAGTACGAAAAAATTCTGAGCACTTTTATTTTTTTTTTCTTTTTTTTGACATTTTTGTAGTAGATTTCAAAATATTTGCTAAAATGAACAGCATGTTTTTTTTACTCATGTCATCGAACTCATTGGGCTCTCTCAGATTAATTTTAGTTTTCTTCAAAATATTGATTTTTCGTGGAGATATCCTCAAAAACGTGTGCAAAGAGATGCCTTCGTTCCTAGCTTCAATTTTTCCCTATATACCCTCATCCCAAATCCTGAATTTGGCAAAAATTTCGTTTTCTCCACGAAAAATGCAGCTAGAAGGATCAGCAATAGCTCAGTCAATAAGTAATGTTGTTGTACATTATGGCCATTACTTGTATTTAAAATATTTTTATAAAAAGTGATGTATAACTTTAAAAAACCTTGAAAAATTCAATCGCATTTTACGCAAAATTTAATGTGAAACATTTGCCTAAATTTTGTTTAAATGGCACTACAGCCGAACTATGCTTCTCATAGGCATAATGATCAGCACAGATGGGCGGGATAAAAAAAATTGTGCAGATCAGGCAGCCCAGATGAGCAGAACAATGAGATCAAGGTTTTTTAGTCAATTTATTAAAGTATGTCCATCATAATATAATTAATAACGAAGATAATTTGAATGGTTTAAAACAGATGTGAGTTACTCTGATTCAACAGAATTGCCTTACTGACGAGATATATCAATATGAAGTTTGGGGTTTGAAAGAGTTCTGTCCATGTTCTTCTTTCGGGGACCAAATGGGAACAACGACAACAACCTGTTTGGCAACACTAAAATTATTTATGCCTTTGTAAATTCCTGTTTGTAAAACACAACATCTTTTTTCTTCCCTACTCTTTCCTCAGCTCTTTTATTTACGTTTAAAACTACAACAAAAAAAACTAATATTTTTTTTATAAACTGACATCAAGTAGCAGGTGCAAGTACATGTTTTTCCTATTGTTTATTTGGAAATAAATTATTACAGTAACTTGTAATGATTCACATTACATGATGTTTCAACAATAATTGCAGGAATTAGTTTCAGTTAGATAATCCATATAAATATGTAAATGTTGAATCAGATATTGAACTTTAGTGAAAATATCTGTTTCTTTCCTTTGTTAATAATTTTAAATCAAATAAACTTATTATCACAACCCCAACCGATCTATTACTTAATACTACTTGTCCAATATTAATTACATTTAATACATAGTAAGTATTGTCCAAAGTAATAGTCAACTACAGTTAGTAACATCAACAACGTCCACCTTTTGTACTTCTTTCTTAATAGACTCAACCTATTATAAGATCATAGTACTCATTACATAACTGTTAATTTTAGGGCACGTTGTAATATCTTTCTCGAACAAAAAAAGCGTCCAGGACTTAATCATTTTGTTCCATTATCTACGTTATAAGTTATAAGCAATGCTTTTTTGGTCTAAAGTCGATATCTACCTGGAGAAAAACTAGTGATTATAAAAGTATGTATAGTATTGACTTGATTTGAATGAAGGAATAAACTCATGTTAGTCTATTTAGTTTCCAAAAAGCATTTATTTTTATTTAGTGACCAACAGCTAAGAAGAGGAAAACAAGATGTTGTCTTATATATCATTACCAACTATCAAAGGTACACAATATTAACATATATAAAGATTTACAGTAATAAGCTTGAATCAAGTGGGTACAGCATCTTAAATTCTTGAAAAAGTTCTCAAGTATTATAAAATCTCTTAATTTTAAGACTTACAAGGCTTATAAGCGGAATATTAATTTAGAAAATTATTTTTGTCCGGATCATCAATTTTGACATTTTTTAAATTTTTTTTTCTGATTTTGCAAATCTAGAGTTAATTATACTACCAATTATGAAAAAAAAAATATACACATGTACAGAATTTAGCGCTCTATTTGCTCAATAAAAAATAACAAACATTTTTATTGCAAAATATTACATGAAAATCCTTTAATCAAAAAACCGTTTTTGGGACAAAAGTACAAAGTTTCATTATTAAACATTTAATATTAAGCTTTTATAAAACGCGTATTAGTTATAGCTATAATTTTCTCTCACAATGTAGTACATTTAAACGTTGATTTTGGTATCAAAATTTGATTTTTCTGTTTTTTGATCAAAATCATGAGTGTTGGTAAGGGCAAAATGAGCCCCGAAAATGTCCACTATAAAAACTGAATTTTCAGACCACACGTGGTTGAATATAAGAAAAGTTTAAAGAAGCCGCTTTTTTATTTAAAACTTACATATATATCATGGTATAAGAGACTTATTACCCATTCAATCTTGCTATGCTCAATTACAGCGTTGCCCTACGGGCTCAATTTTGCAATGTTTTAATGAATGTATAAAATGACAGCCGATTTTTCTGGTGGTAGAAAAATACATGATTCTATGATAACAGATATTGCCTATTTTGTTTAGTTTATGGGTTATACGCTGTAATGCTGCTTTTACATTCGCTGAAATGTTCAATTTAGCAGGGGTTTTAATTGCGCTAAATAATGTAAAGCTTTGATAATCCTTTTCTATGTGTGTTGTTTCTCCCTTTTTGTTTTCGTATTCCAAGGATATTATCACCGTTTGATAAGACATATCAGATACCAAGCTGGTATTCTTTTCTTTTATCTGAATACGCATGCTAACGTAAGGGACTAATGTTTTTAATATAGGTAGCAGTCGTTATATTAGAGACTGATATTTTCATTTAACTACATTCTAAGATCAAATATCATTATTTAGTACTGTATTTTTGGACGTATTTTTTGATTACCAGATCAAATCGAAGGCAATGATATTTATATCTATTCAATGAAAAGCTTAAACTGGCTACAAACTCACGAAATGTTCCAGGAAAGTGATAAAATCTCAAATGATATAGAAATAAAAAAAAAGAATAATCTAATGTCTTGCCTAATAACCATAGTTTTGATCGTAGATACTGTATACATGAAGACAAATATTTTTACAGCTGACAATCGTTAACCAAAATAGTAAGTTTAAAGAAGGTTAATTTGTTTAAATTTTATGTGTGATAAAGTAACATTTATAATCTTAGATTTGTCTTGCGGTATAAAATTAAGCAGTAAGTGCTATTTAAGTTTATGCTCGAGTAAAAGCCATTGTTGCTGCAAATATTACATCTACAAACATATTTACAAATGATGATAATCGTAAATATATTAGCTCTTGAATGTATTGCTCTACTACAACAACAACGTATTGAATTTTATTATCTATAATCTATATTATTAATAAAAACAAATATAATTTATAAACACATAAAGGACTTTATGAGAAGTATTGGTGGCCCTCAGCCTATGCAGATATCAAGAACTACATCAAAACCAGTTCTCTTTTCCAAATACATTCGGATTCCAACCCTCCTTTACCAATCAAACATGTGCCTATTGATCACTTATTCCAACAATATTCACTTGATTTTGTCGGACCGTTCAACATCTCAGCTCAGGGGAATAAGTTTATACTGGTAGCGTTGGAAAACTTCAGTAACTGGCCGATTGCGGAAGCGTGCTCCGTACAAGATTCTAATGTTGTTGCTAATTTCCTATACGAAAAGATATACTGTCAATTCGGGCCTTTCAAATCAATTTTAACAGACAACGAATCTCCATTCTCCAATGATATAATCGACGAGTTCTTGGCTATTATTCATACTAAACACGTATTTACCACTCTATATCGACCACAATGTAATGGTAGAAATGAAAAATTAAATGGTACTTTTTCACACGCAATAAACAAATTTAACTTATAACGACCCTGATCATTGGGACCTTCACTTGCACTCAGTACTGTTCGTTTATAGAACCAAGGTCCATGAAAAAACAAAACTACTATCACCCTATCAAATGATGTATGGTATGAAACCTAATGATGTTGAAGATAATCCTATCATTGAATTGGGAAATCAGCTTGGTTTCGAACGTTATGCAAAATTAGTTGATCGGAATAGCTTGACAGTGTCGGTTTTCGAGGATATTAAACAACCAATTTTGAAGCCAATTCCATTTCTAACTCACATTGAAATGTAATTCTTATAAATAGTCTTTTAAACCAAGACCTAGAAGCTCTTGGTTCTTTCTTTTACCATTAGTTTTTCTAGTAATAAAGCCTACGTTCTCCATGATAAATGTTACTAGTCTTTATTATTATTCTTTCTATAAATAAGATTGTATGTATCCATAAACTCTCAGACAGAAGTAATAAACGAATTGAAACCACTAACTTCATCTCTACGCTTTGAGAGATATCCTTCATTACTACAGCCTGGCAATTTTTTGATAGAGAAACGGCAGAAGAAGAATAGCAAGTTAGAGTCTGCTTTCGAACCTGAAATATTCAAAGTTATTACTACTGCAGTAAATTACGATGTTATTTACTAAAATAAAAAAAATATAAAAATAAAAGCAGTAGAAATACAATTATAATCAGCTAAAGTTTTTATTACAAAAGATTTCTGAAGAGTTAAAATAATTGAAAAGTATGAGGGTATTTATAGTGATTTGGAGAACTTGGATACCATCAGACTTGAATGAATGTATATTTAGTAATCTTCCAGTTTTGAGTACATTGTTATTGATTTGATATTTTAAGGGGTAAATTGTATAGAGCATTGACCATAAGGGATTGTATGTCAAGTGTGACAATATCGACCTTTTGGGAAATGGTTGTTTTTGTTTATTTCTGTTATATCTATTTTATGTAACCTTGATTTTTTAAGGGGTAGTTTTTATATGCTTGAATCTTATCTATATTGCTAGTGCAACTTCGATATAGATGAGTAGTTGACTAAATTGATATCTTTGTTTATTATCATTATTGATTTGGATAGAATCCTGTTTTGATATATATGTCATTTGTGTAATTGATTGCGCCGTGATCAAGGGTGCTATCATCTACACGACATGTATGGTTCAAAAAGGGTATTTCATATTTTTAGCATGCGTTTGTTATTGTGTTCAATTGAAGCGTTTGTTTATTATCGTTGTTCACATTTCAAGTGGCATCATATTTTATGAGCGACACTTGAAATTTAGGTTGTTTTATTTTTATCAAGCGTTTTTAGTATGTAATTCCACTGCAACCACCTTCAACAATAACACCTATAAAGTCAGTGGATCTCTCTGTCAAGACTTTACAAAGAGCACTGAATCATAACAATATCAAGCAATATTTTTTCCGGGATTCTCCCAGTTAGTGGTGAGGAGGATGTTGTGTACCTGCTGAATATATAAATAATTATGCATATTCGTAGTAAGAACCATTATTTTGATGACTATCTCGACAAAAAATCAATATTTTTCGTCCAAATAAAAAATGCAGAGCAGCTTTGAGTTTACCTGAATTAATAGTTGCTGATCCCTTTTCCTACCAGCTTTAAAACCGAAAAGATCAAATTACTGCATTAGTGATTTGAATTAGACATTTTTTAATATAAATACTGCAATAAGCCTGAAATGTCAAAAGGGTTTTTATAAATAATTTTGCCAGAACATTACACTTCTATTAACAATACACCTTTTGGATGTATTCACACACATTAATTGTAACTACTACTATATCTAGGGTTTTATTAACTAAGAATATGATGTGAATCAATAATATGTACTGGTGTATTACCATAACACCGATTATAGAATGAGGCCTGTGGATGTGGGACCTATGATGAATATTGACATAACATATCTAATGGTTCAATAGTGCCTTAAATTACATCTCAGAACCTCAGTGTCAAATCAATATTGAAGTGAACTAAGCTAGATTTACAATTGCATAAAGATAGCAAGGGTATAATACTCAAATAAGAGATGCTAAAATACTAAAGTCAATGTGGGATATCCCAAATAAAAGATACAAAAAGTACATGCTTATCAAGTAGAACAAGTAAGGGCTGTTCTAAAAGCATGATTGACAAACTATATTTAAAACACCGTTCTTGATCCACCAAATCAATAACCAAACAACCCAACATTTATACTCAAAATTAATGGAATCGTTGACAATTGCAATGCAATTGCAAGATAGTAAATAATCACTAAATAATATAAATAGAGACGTAGAATAACCATTTTATTGCACATTATCCATATTTTAATAAAGAAGGATTTTAACAGTATTTTTTATCGCTTTTTACGCCCATATTTTACTGCAAATATAAATTAAAAATGTTGCAACCACAGATCTGGGTGCATTCCTTGGTTAAGATTACGACACAGTTTGATATGTTAAGCTCTACATTGCTGTGTATTATGTCATGAAGCTCAGTTTATACAGGAGTGTGGAACTAGTGTGTGTCACCTAGACTTGATTGGATATATATATATAATTAAACTTATTTTAGACTAGTCATATAATTAGAGAATGTGAATATAAAAGAAGATGGTTCGATCTTATAATAAAGTTCTTTAGTTTTAGTGTGCTCTTTCACTTTATAACAGTTTTTCTTTATTTTTATTAAATGATTTAGTGCATATTTTAGCTTTGAGATTGATATAATCTCCTGGCGTAACAAAAAAACCATACTTTTATATCTAAATAAACGATATCTTGTTTTTATTATATAGTTGATGAACTGGTTCATTACACATTCTCTTTTAATTATATTCTTTTTGAAGTATTATTTATCAAACATGAAAATATAGGACACAACAGGTAGTTTTATTGGACAGAAATATTATGTTTTGCTGATGGTTTTCTTAATTCACAGTCATTTGTCAAAGTAGAAGTATAAACTTTTATGGAAGATATATTTATATCTATCATCATCTATAATTGAAAATTAATTGGAATAATACTCACAAGGATAGAATTTTTTTCTTTGCTTTTTGCAGTTGTAAATAATACTGTAGTTTATTATTTTGTAAAACTTAAAACTCATTATCCAGGGCTTAATTTCTGTGTTCACAAGATAGGTTTAATTCATTGCTACCCTGCATTTTTTGTTTTAGCAAAAAATATTAATTTTTCGTCGAGAAAATTAAAATAATACTTTTTATCATAGCTTAAAACCTATCAACGGGGTTCGAAAATTTATTTGTTGAAATGAACGAAAAATGATGCAAAAAAACAAAATCGTTTAATGGCTGATGAGCTGCAAAGTAAGTCGACCTAGCATATTAAATAGTTTTTGTACAGTTTTGGATTCTGCATCCATCTAAAAAAAATTCAAACAAATATTTCTCATTAAATTGTGCACAAAATGTAACTGAAATTTTGAAGGTTTTTTGAATATACACATCACTTTTTATAAGCATTTTTATAATATAAATAATTGAAATAATGCGCAAAAAAATTATCTATCGATCGAGCTATTGCAAAATCTTTTAGCTGCATTTTTCGTAGAGAAAACAAGATTTTTGTCCAATTTTTTTCAGATTCAGAATTTGGGATGAGGGTATACAAGGGAAAAATGGAAGCTAGAAATGGAGGTACCTTTTTGTATACATTTTTGAGGATATCTCCACGAAAAATTGATATTTTCAAAAGAACTAAATTGGATCTGTGAGAACTCAACGAGCTTGATGACATGAATGTAAAAAACGCGTTGCTCAGTTTAACCAATATTTTGAAATCTACAACAGAAATGCCAAAAAAATGAAAAAAAAATAAAAGTGCTCAGAATTTTTTTATACAAAAATATATTATAGAGCACTTTAAAACAAGCAAGTTTTATTATTAGAAAGTGTTAGTATAGCTTACCTTTTTGTAGAGATATGAAGCTTCAAAGTTTTTAATTTTAGCAGCGAAATACGCGTAAAGATCTGAAACATTAACATTGAAAAATTAATACCAACTGTAAAAAGTAGGATATTTTTGAATACTTGTTTTCAGATTAAACTACAACATCTCAGGTATATTGGCATATAATTTTTTCTTGGTGTTATTTAGTGAAAAAAAAAAAGTTGGGCAGGAATGAAAAGTGAGACCCAGTTTTCAAGGAAAAAGCAGTGAATCTTAATTGTTTTCGAATCTTTTGTGAGATATTAAATAAATTTAGAAATAATTAACATAATGTGACCAATTTACATCTGCTTAGCAGTGCCCAAGGTATATACTAAAAGTGTTTAGTATGAGGTTAGTTATAAAAAAGAGGGCATGCTCCAATTTTGAAAACTGAAAACCATGAGAATAGAATTTTTTGGAAATTTAAATTTTATAGTAGGAACAGCGTTTAATATTTTGATTTATATGCCTTGGGTATATTGCAAAAAAAAAATTTAAAGAGAGAACTATTAGGAACTGGTGCAGTTTTTTGGATGAGATGAATTGATTATGTATAATCGTGATTTGAGATGTTAAACTTAAGATATACATAGCTCCAGAAATGCCTGTTTACCCAAGCAACTTGCTAGAGTTGCATGATTTTGAATTAGTAACCCAATTTGATGCACCGCGCAAGCATCTATACCTGGGTGCAAAACGTCACGAAAAGTAAGAGTGATAAAAAAAAAAAAAAAGAGGAAAAAAGAAAGCTCGAGAACCCCAAAAAAGACCTCTCTCTTTATATTTTTATTGCTCAGCAAATTTATACATAATAATGGCTGTTATACAAGAAACAAACGACGATACACATCAAAAACCCACCAAAGAAGTTGTTGTAAACACCAACATTGCTGAAAGCGATGCTGAAGAGTCTGAGGTAGATGAAGAACACGAGGAAAATAACGAAGAAGGTAATTCGTAATTTCATTTGAACATTTATGTGTTTATTCATATTCGAGATATATTATAGGTCTTTTGGATGAATATCCCGATGATGCAGAGGTTAATATCACATCAAACCAATTTTTAAAATGACTAAATGGTATATTTAGGAGATTGATTGTATTCATATGAGGGTGAGCAGCATCCCAAATTTAGGTTTAGAAAGATTCAAACAAGTCCAGGTAAAGGATTATTGAATATATTGGGTGATTAATCATTAAAAAACAATTATATATAGAGCATCTGTCTTCGTCAAAACTTTATCATTGATATTGAAGGCTTCGATTCTTTGACTCATTTAACAGAGTTGGATTTGTATGATAACAAAATTTCTCATATGCGAGGCTTAAACAATCTAGTCCAATTACAGTAAGTTATGGTTACGTATGAGGCTATAAAAATAAGTTATCTAACTCTAAATCATAGTAATTTGGATCTTTCTTTCAACAAAATTAAACACATCAAGAATATTGATAGACTCACTGAACTTGAAAATTTGTATTTTGTTAGCAACAAAATCTCCAAGATTGAAAATTTGGATACTCTTGTAAACATTACAAACCTTGAACTTGGTGCTAATCGTATTAGAGTTATTGAGAATTTAGGTAATCTTGTCAATTTAACACAACTATGGTTGGGCAAGAACAAGATTACAAAGTTAGAGGTAATTATTTATATAGTTGAAACAGAAAACCTACATGAAATTCATGCCCTTTATAACAGAATTTGAGTGGGTTGAAAAATTTGAAATCATTAAGTATCCAAAGTAACCGTTTGACCAAGATTGAGGGATTGGAAGAATTACATAATTTGGAAGAATTGTATATGAGTCATAATGCAATTGAGAAACTTGAAGGCTTGGAGAATAATGTAAGTTTTATTTGTTTTTTGCATTGATTGATTTTAATAACAAAATCACAGCTTAAATTAAACACATTGGATGTTGCCAACAATTTGCTTGTATCCATTGAGAATATATCACATTTACCAAACTTGGAAGAATTCTGGGCAAATAACAATAAATTTGACAATGATGTTTATGACCAAGTTGAAAAGGAATTGGGATCAATCAAGACCTTGGAAACTGTTTATTTGGAAGGCAACCCAATGCATCTCAAAAATAGAGCCACTTATCGCAACAAGATTAAACTTGCTTTACCCAACATTAAACAAATTGATGCAACGTAAGTTTACTTTACGACATGATAAATCAAATAAACTAACATTATAGATGATAGACCTGTTAAATAATCCCTTTTTCATTATAAAATAAAGCATTAAATGTATACAGTGGCTTGTGTTATGTGTATTAACTCACATTTTTTTTATTCTCCTCCCCTGCTTCCGAATAATTTTCACTGTTCATGTCCTTTTTACTTTTGTCTGTTTCTCTCTTTTTCAAACCATTCTTTAAAATATTTTGTATAATTACATTTGTAAATTGTTATGTTAGAAACTAATAATCCGTATATGTTTGGTTCTTCAACTACAACAACTACAACAACTACAGCTTCAAATCAACCATCATCACAATCACCATCATCAGCACCTCCTCCTCCTCCATCTTCTTCTTCTTCTTCTTCTTTAGCTGGAAACCAAAATATAACAACTACTACAAGTAATAATACTAATAATAATCATCATATGCAACAATCAAGGCCAATGCATCATAATAATAACAACTATTATATTGGAAAAGGAGGAGAGGATGATTATTATCGTAATCATCAGCAATCATCAAGAATAAATCCAACTTTTATTCGTCATCCTGAAGAACAACAACAACAACAACAACAACAACAATCATCACAATCCTCCATTAATTATACTAGTACATACAAAGCCAATAAATCCATTAATAATAATACCAACAACAATATACATCAGCATAATGAATCAGAAAGAATCAATAATTTTATGAGGCCCTCAGTTCATGTATATCCGCAACAGCAACAACAGCAACACATAAAAAGAGAACCTTCGCCTAATATGTTACCACCATCTACTTTTATGAAATCAAAAAAACTAGTAGAAGAACCTGATTGGTATGAACGTGAAAATAAATCACATAAGCCTTCTACTCCTGCTATTATTACCTCTACTACTACTGTAACAACAACACCATCATCATCATCATCGACATCAACATCAACAAGTGCTGTAGCCGAAGTGAGTACTTTGGAGGCTGGCGATAATAAAAAGATTAAAAGACGAAAGGAAATGACCGGTATCATGGAAGATTTAAACAAGGATTTCATAAAGAAAAGAGAAAAGTAAGTTTCAATCAAATGATAAACCCTTTTGTACATGATTTTAAAGAGTTTTTCTTTGTAGGCTTTATATAGAAAAGTTGAATGCAGTTAATCAGGAATTAAAAGATGTTCATCAAGGTACCATTTTTTTTTTTTTTTTTTTTTTTTTTTTTTTTTTTGCTTGTAAATTTTCCAACTTACACTGTTAAATTAGAAAAACATACAAGCTATATAGATGGTTTAAGGGACTTGGAAATGATGAGAAAAAAGACAATTGATGATGGTGTATTATTTAGAAAATATCAGAATGAAGTGACAGATAATCAATTTCAATTAGAAGTATACCAGGCTGAGGAAGAATATACAGTGAGTGAGAAAAAAAAAAATACATATCTATTATTGTTTACTAATGTAACCAAAGGCTGAAATTCAGGATATCAGGGAAAAATTATTCGCTGGGTTAGATGAAAAGAGAAGAAAATTAAAAGACGAAAAGGATAATTGCGATTTAGCTTATGGTAAATTAAACATGTTGTTATTATCATTACCAAATGTTAACCGTTGTTTTCTAGATGTTATTTTGGAATCTCAGGCTAGATTGCATAAACGAAATTTGCGTAAAAGAGAAAAGGAACATCCAGAGAATAAATCAAGCAAGAAAAAGCAGTTGACTGGCCCAGCGCTTGTTTTTAAATTAAAAGATGATGATATTTTATCTGATATTCAAGCCATGCGAAATGTAAAATTTTATTATATTTTTAAAGGGAAAAAAAAGGAAGGGATTTCTAATGTTTTATTTATAGGGTTTATCAACCAACAACACAGCCTCGTCTGCGTCTGCACAACCCAAAAAGACAAATTCATCCAATAAAAAAAAGTAAAAAATGATTTTGGTTTCTCAAAAAGAAAAATTATATTACCCGTGATTTCATCAATTGATTTTTTTCCTTGACATTCATACATTTAAATTATTTGTAAATCATCACACACTTTCCTTTGTATAAAAAAAAAAGGTCGTTTTTTTCTTGAAACAATAAAAAATGTAAATATTTTTTCCAAATCTTCCATTGTATTATGAAATCTACATCGATCCCGCTAATCGGAGTCTCCATCTTTACATGATGTTCCAAAGTATAAAAAAACGTAAGATTTTGGTTATCGATAAAAAAAAAAAAAATTGGTATAAATATACAAAGACAGCAAGAAACTTAATTCTAATTTATAGCAATTCTCTTTTTTCTCAAAGCAACAATCAATTTATAAATAATGGCAGCCAGAGCTACAAGAATCAAATTAATTACATTTGATGCCTACAATACGCTGTTCAAACCCAGAGGAAATTTGACAGCTTTATACGCTTTGGAAGCATCTCATCATGGCATTACTGTAACTAAAGATGATATCAATAAACACTTTGGAAGATTATATAGACAACAATTGGACCAAAAACCATTTTATGGTATAAATCAAGGCTTGTCTGTTCGAAATTGGTGGGAAGAATTGGTTTATGCCACCTATGTTCATGCTGGTGTATCCAAGAAAGGTATGTTGTAGATCAACTGTTGTATCACATAAATTTGACCCCCCTCTCCATTTTTCTTTTATGACAGATCTAGATCCTAAATTCGATAAACTATTCACAGGCTTGTATAATCGATTTACACATCAAAAGTATTACGATCTGTTTCCAGATGTAACACCCACATTGGAGTTTTTAAAAAAGAATGGATTTCGCACCGGTGTCATTAGCAATACAGATGAACGCATTAGTAAGTATTTATCATAGTTTTACTAGTCATAAAATCTAATAATCTCTTTAATAGTTCCTGTATTGAAAAACTTGCAATTAGACAAATACTTTAATTTCATCCTTTCCAGTGTACATGCTGGTTCTGAAAAGCCTTCACGACAAATATTCGACAAGGCTCGTGGACTATCTGGTCAATTAATTTCACCAAATGAAGTGCTCCATATTGGAGATGACGAAGAAAAGTAAGGAATCTTATCAGAGTTTAATCTTTTTGCATATTCTAATTTTCTATTTATCTATCCAGGGACTATCAGGGTGCAATTAATGCTGGAGAGAATGCCGTTTTCTTAAACAGAGGTATGATGTGATTTTAGAAACAAAGAACAATAGCCTAATCTTTTTTAATAGAAAAAATTCCATATGAAGATACCCCAGAGAATATTAGTGCTTGCAAGGCAAAAAGCGCAAATTATACGAGTATTTTATCTTTGAATGAACTGTACCCTTTAATGTGTAACAATTTTAAGCCTTAAACCTACGCACATAATGTCATCCAAATTATTTATTAAAATGCAATTCTATTTATTAAAAACAATAAAATTGCACATTTTTCTGGCCAATTCTCATACAGTTGTTATGATTATGTCTCAATTTTGATTTTAAAGATCATGCAAACTTTTTTAATATTGGATAAATCACACAATCGAGCGATCCTACCCCCCCTTTTTTTTGTCGTTGCTCATGATCCTAGCAACTAAGATTGAGTTTCTGTTTGAAGCTTTCTTTTCTGTACCTGAAATAAAGAGATAACTTTCACTGAGCATAGCATTTTATATCTCAATCGTTTGAAAAAGATATGTTTGCTGATTTGTAGACGAAATTGTAAATTATTGTGGGATATTGTATCTTTAGTGGTTCATTAAAGCCCTTTTCATCGTGCAGTTTCACACATAGAGAAGCCATTTGTTGAATTTATTGCAGCTATATCATCAAAAAGTTGTCCCTTAAAGAGATGTATCATATTTATATACACATAGTATATATTGAATCAAGCAAAATCAAAGCTTTGTTGCTAGCCACTGATAAAATGCTAGGTTTACTGCAAATACGTTAATATTTATTCAAACAACTATTGATAAATGAAAGCAGGCTTAATACAAGCAAATACGAGTTTTTAATCTTCCATATTTTCAATAACCTAATAGCAATAAATGTTTTTTTACTTTTGCATTCCAAAAGGTGAAATTATATAGGGATCAATATTATCTTAAATGTATATAGTATGTTGTAAAAAAAGCAATGCTACAGCCTTTTCTTGCTAGCAGTAATCATATGCTCGATCAATAGTCGAAAAACATACGAATTGAGCTAATGTCTACACTTTTATCATACTTGGTAAACTTTTGGGTTGTTACTGCTCTTGAAGTCGAAGCATATGGCCTATTGTTAAATCATTTTTATGCATAGCTGACCGAGAAAAAGCGATATATACACACATCAAAATAAAACACTTATTCATTTTCCTCTCCTGAAAAGACATATTTTACAGAATACAGTTATGAACGTTTTAAAAAAAAAGTGGAAGATACTATCGCAGAAAAACAACATCAATTCTACAAAGGATGAGACAGCTAATTCATCTTTTTCAAGATCTAAAACATTTAAAGCAGACTCTCCATCATCATCGTCAAACCAGCAGCAACAGAAACAACCTATATATCAATGCTCATCTCACCAGCTGTTTAATATGGAGTTTGAGGTTAGAGATGATGATGAGCTACCAAGAATCATTACAAACATTCCATCGCCATCTGGGTCATCCACATCAAGCCATTCAACAATAAAACAATCATCTTCAAAACCTATCGACATAAAATACTATGTGCCAAAGAATACTGAACCAGAAGGTTTATCACAAAGTGTTATTATATCTGATTACGATTATATACATCGGCAACTTGTAAAAAGATATCAAATGAACGAAGTTAACGAATCTGTGTCAAATACTTCTCTTTCTGATAGAAGCATTACCACAGATTTATATGATAACAATAGCGAATATTCTACAGACGACTGTGTGGATAATTATCTCGGTGAAGAGGATAGTGTTTCAGTCAATGTAATTTCTGATGATATTCTTTCCAAATCCGTCCCTTTGTTGTCTTCAATGGCCAATTACCCCAAATTTGAATGGTCGAGTATCTCTCCCCCAGAACAAAAATATAAACAGATTAATACTACCAGCTCTTTAAGAGGCCAGTCAGAAGATATCGAGAACAACCAAGCCGCATTACACATTGATAATCATCAAATTGAACATGGCAATAGAATATACGATGATTCATATCAGGAAATTGACTCAATTAGTGATGAAGATAGTTTGAAAGTATGGACAGATATGGCAAATGAGCATTATGGTCAAGTATCTTTAGAAGAACAGCAACATTTTCACGATCGACTTGGCGTTGTATTATCGGAAACACCATGGGATCGAGCTCATAAGAATCCATATGCTCTTGAAAAAATAAAACATAACCAGTTCATTCATTGTTTGTTTGACAAGTATTCGGTTCCTATGAAAGTTACAAATATTGTTTTTAACGCCCGGTTCAAACAAATCCAGTTTCATTTTCATAACCCTAACATCTTAGTAAGTGTATAGTACTGTTTCTATTCGATTTTATAAAGCCATTAATTCTTATTGTTTTAGTATATGCGATATATCCGACATACACAAACCGTATTTGTTATTTATAGGAGCTATACAGAAATGATAAAGGCTTTAAATGTTATGGATTCCAAAGGTATGCAGTTTTATTTAAGTACATTATATGCTTAATATCTAATTGAATTTTCATAAATCAAATCAAGCAATCGCAGGCCAGTCCCTAGTCTGTCGCCCAAGTAACGTAAGTACAAAAGCGTCGAGTAAACTAGAGTACCCATTGTATATATAACCAGCCAATTATAATTGTTTATCCACACATAGTTTACTGAATATCATCAAGAATGTACAGATGATCTCAAGAGAAAGCTCAAGAAGAAAAAGCTCAAATCCAAAAAGAGTTTTAGCAATGGCAATGCAAACAGGAAATCAAAGAGTAAATTTCAAAATCAACAGGTAGCAATTGATGTACAATCTCGTCGAGCCAGTAATAATCACATTTCAAAACGCCGTAATAACAAGAGAAACAAAAAAAAGCCTTCATCAAAGTTGGATAACAGCATTGAATGTTATAATGATAGC
Source organism: Mucor racemosus (assembly GCA_027405735.1). Taxonomy (NCBI): domain Eukaryota; kingdom Fungi; phylum Mucoromycota; class Mucoromycetes; order Mucorales; family Mucoraceae; genus Mucor; species Mucor racemosus. The sequence continues at coordinate 2,297,988 of JAPEHQ010000004.1, read as the reverse complement.
TGTGTTTCTTCATCATACTATTATCAATGCTTTTGCTACCAATGTACCAACTCTTTACTTTACTCTAAAAAATAAGTCAAATAGCTTTCGTATTATATTAAATCAAGGATACAACAATCACTCAAAATTAGTTTATCTAAAAGTTATACAATTAAAGAATAAAAAGTAACATAATCAAACTGCCGTAAATTGAGATGTCTTCAAATGGATATTGAATAATCAGAATGTGGGTGAAAGGGAAATAGAAATATTTATATTAGAATATAAGTGCACTGGCCAAACATTTACCAAAATTGACCAAGATTGACCTAAAACTGATTATTAAAAATTGAGTACCTAAATTGAGGTATTAACTTTTTGTATTCACAAGATAAATCCAATTCAACGATACTCTGCATTTTTTGCTTCAGCGAAAAATATTGGTTTTTCGCCGAGAAGATAATCAAAATAATAGGGACTTATCACAGCTTCTTAAAGTCTTGAAAAAAGCTCGGCTGCATAAAAAAGGCTCGGCTCATTTTAAATACTTAGTTATAGTTAGCAAATCAATACAGATTATTGATTTACATCATATTCTTAAGACCCTTTTGTTTTAATGGTTTTTATTATTTGCTCCGCGTTGATGACAGTTGCATGGCTATAATCAAGAGGCGAGCGCAATTATCAGTGATAAAATAAGCTATAGAAAAAAAAGGTAAAGATAATGACGAAAATAATGAAATGGAAATTAAAATATGGAACTAAAGACTATTTATTGCGGCCAACCTGTGCTGCACAAGATGATTTCGTTGTCCCCAGGTGGGCTGTACACTATATCCTGAGCTGTTGTGCCCACTGAATATGGCTAAAAAGATAACAAGATGCACACGGGCACAACAAAAGAAACTACACACGAGCTCAATGCTAAGCCTGTATGTGCAGAATTATAGATTCTGTCCATGTACATGACATTGATCGCATGTGTGCATAATAGTAGAAATGTCCATAAGCATATCATTATTCTTATTTGTGCATAATAATAAAAAAATCTGATCATGAGCATAATGAGCTGATCGTATGGGCACAAATTGGTTTGTACATGTGTATCGTGCCGTTCTGAAAATTCTATTGCATTTTTTACTGGAATAATGGGTTTTTAAATTACATTTGCTTTTATTATTAATTAATTGATTAATAATATAGATTATAGAAAATACAATTCAATACATTGTTGATGTAGAGCAATATATGCAAGAGCCGATATGTTTATGATTATCATCATTTGTAGATATTTCTATAGCTATAATGTTTACAGCAACAATGGTTTTTGCTCGAGTATAAACTTAAATAACAACTACTGCTTAAACTTATATGCAACCCAAATCTAAGATTATAGATGTTACTTTATCATTCATAAAACTTAAACAAATTTACCTTCTTTAAATTTACTATTTTGATTTACGATTGTCAGCTGTAAAAATACTTGTTATCAAGTATACAGTAGCTACGATCAGAACTATGGTTATTAGGCAAGACATCAGGTTTTTTTCTTTTTTTGTGTTTTGTGTTTTTATAACATTTAAAATTTTATCACTTTTCTGGAACATTTCCTGGGTTCGTGGCCAGTTTTAACTTTTCATTGAGTAAATATAAATACCATTGCCTTTGATTTGATCTGGTAATCAGGAAATACGCCCAACAATACAGTAGTGAATAATACTGTTTGATCTTAGAATGCGATTAAATGAAAATACCAATCTCTAATATAGACTGCTACCTATATTAAAAACATTAGCTCCTTATGTTAGCGTGCGTATTCCGATAAAAGAAAAAATACCAGCTTGATAGTCTGATATGCCTTATCAAACGATGAATATATCCTTGGAATATGAAAATAAAAAGAGAGAAACAACACTCGTAGAAAAGGAATTTCAAGGCTTTACATTATTTAGCGCAATCAAAACTCTGCTAAATTGCAATGTAAAAGCAGTATTAAAGCGTATGAACCCTAAAATAAACAAAATAGGTAATACCTGCTGTTATCATAGAAGCATACATTATTCTACCTGCAAAACCGGCTGCCATATCATAGATTCATTAAAAAATTGCAAAAGCGAGCCCGTAGAGCAACGCCGTAATTGAGTATAGCAAGATTGAACGGCTAAGTCTCTTATACTATGATATATCTAAGTTTTAAATAAAAAAGCGTTTCTTTTTTTTTAACTTTTCTTATATTTAATCATGTGCGGTCTGAAAATTCAGACTTTGTAGCGGACATTTTTGGGGCTCATTTTACCCTTACCAACACTCATGATTTTGATCAAAAAATAGAAAAATCAAATTTTGATACCAAAATCAACGTTTAAATGTACTACATTGTGAGATAAAATTGTAGCCATAACTAATACGCATTTTATAAAAGCTTAACATTAAATGTCAAGTAATGAAAATTTGCACTTTTGCCCCAAAAACGGTTTTTGGATTAAAGGATTTTCATGTAATATTTTGCAATAAAAATGTTTGTTATTTTTAATTGAGCAAATAGAGCGCTAAATGCTGTATATGTGTATATTTTTTGTTTTTATAATTGGTAGTATAATTAACTCTAGATTTGCAAAACTAAAAAAAAAAAAAATTAAAAAGTGCCAAAATTGATGATCTGGACAAGAATAATTTTTGAAATTAATATTCCGCTTATAAGCCTTGTCAGTCTTAAAAATAAGAGATTTTATAATACTCCAGGACTTTTTCAAGAATTTACGCTGCTGTACCCACTTAATTCAAGCTTATTACTGTAAATCTTTATACATGTTAATATTGTGTGGTAGTTTATTTGATGATAATATAGCCTTACGTGATAATTAATGCGCTAGAGATGGATCGCATTAAGTTTTAGTCTTACCCCTCCAATATCATAAACATAAACATGGCCATCACTGAGAACTATTGCCGCCTTTTTACCCTCTTTGTCCCAAGCCAATTTATTCAATGCTTTACCAGAAAAACTTACTTTTGACCTATAAAAATTGATTTATTAGTAAAATCAACAATTATTAATAACAAGCTAATAAGTAATAATTATGGCGTACCTTTGACAGTTGGTAGTGATATATAAGGCAACACCTTGTTTTCCTCTTCTTAGCTGTTGTCCACTAAATAGAAATAAATGCTTTTTAGAAACTAAATAGACTAACATGAGTTTATTCATTCATTCACGTCAAGTCAATACTATACATACATTTATAATCATCAGTTTTTCTCCAGGTAGATATCGACTTTAGACTAAAAAAGCATTGATTATAACGTAGATGATGGAACAAAATGATTAAGCCTTGAATGCTTTTTTTGTTCGAGGAAAATATTATAACACGTTCTGAAATCTACAGTTAATAATTCATTTCGAAATAAACCTTAGGAAAAACATGTACTTGTACCTGATGCTTCATTTCAGTTCATAAAAAATATTGATCTTTTTTGTTGCAGTTTCAAACATAAATAAAAGAACTGAGGAAAGAGTGGGGAAGAAAAAAGAAAAATAATCCTAAATCAGTTGATTTTGTATGTTACAAACAGAAATTTACAAAGGTATAAATACTTTTAGTGTTGCCAAACAGGTTATTGTCATTGTTCCGATTTGGTCCCCGAAAGAAAAACATGGGCAGAACTCTTTGAAACCCCAAACTTCAAATTGATATATCTCGTCAATGAGGCAATTTTGTTGAATCAGAGTAACTCACATCTGCTTTAAATCGTTCAAATTATCTTCATTATTAATTATCGCATTGCTCTGCTCATCCGGGCTGCCTGATTGACATAAAAACTTTATTCTCCCCATCTGTGCAGATTACTTTATTATGCCCATGGGAAGCATAATAGTTTGGCTATAGTGATTGTGAACCTCATTGTAATGATCTGTAATTTTGGACTAACAACAAATGTGGATTATATGCTTACAGATATTATTCTTGCTATTATAAATTGATGATCACTGAATTGATGAAGGTTGGTGTTCTTATTTGTAAATTAGATATTTATTAAAAAAACAGAAAAGTAAAGGGAATGTAACAAGACAGATAAATCTACAAGGGATCATGTAATGATTTTCTTGTAGTATTTATATAAGGAATGAGGCAAGGTTTTGCATGAATGAAACTGAAATGTTTGACTCATTACTCATTACACTCATTCTCCTCATCAATCATTTTTTGGATGCCGAGTCGGATATTGGGCTATAATAGTGATTGGTTCAAAAGGTTGCTGAGAGAAGATAAGACGATTGCAGTGGAATTACATACTAAAAACGCTTGATAAAAATAAAACAACCTAAATTTCAAGTGTCGCTCATAAAATATGATGCCACTTGAAATGTGAACAACGATAATAAACAAACGCTTCAATTGAACACAATAACAAACGCATGCTAAAAATATGAAATACCCTTTTTGAACCATACATGTCGTATAGATGATAGCACCCTTGATCACGGCGCAATCAATTACACAAATGACATATATATCAAAACAGGATTCTATCCAAATCAATAATGATAATAAACAAAGATATCAATTTAGTCAACTACTCATCTATATCGTAGTTGCACTATCAATATAAATAAGATTCAAGCATATAAAAACTACCCCTTAAAAATCAAGGTTACATAAAATAGATATAACAGAAATAAACAAAAACAACCATTTCCCAAAAGGTCGATATTGTCACACTTGACATACAATCCCTTATGGTCAATGCTCTATACAATTTACCCCTTAAAATATCAAATCAATAACAATGTACTCAAAACTGGAAGATTACTAAATATACATCCATTCAAGTCTGATGGTATCCAAGTTCTCCAAATCACTATAAATACCCTCATACTTTTCAATTATTTTAACTCTTCAGAAATCTTTTGTAATAAAAACTTTAGCTGATTATAATTGTATTTCTACTGCTTTTATTTTTATATTTTTTTTATTTTTAGTAAATAACTTCGTAATTTACTGCAACGATAATGAACATTCCAAATATTTGTCAGTGTTAAGGCCCTTTTGGCATTTTAAAATGTACCATAACGGGGTTCCAAAATTGATTTGAAGAATAAATGAAAAATAGTTCAGAAAATAAAAGCATTTAATGGTTCATGAACTGCAAAGTAAATCGACCAAGTATAGTAAGTGGTTTCAGTACAATTTTCGGTTTTGCATCCATCGGAAAAAAAATTAGGCAAACGTTTTGTACTAAATTTTGTGCAAAATGCGATTGAAAATTTGAATTGTTTTTGAAGATATACATCACTCCTTATAAGTATATTTCAAATATAAGTAATGGCAATGATGCGTAAAAAAAAATATCTATCGATCGAGTCTTTGCGAAACCTTTTAGCTGCATTTTTCGTAGAGAAAACGAAATTTTTGTCAAAAAGAAATTCAAATTCAAAATTTGGGATGAGAATATGCAGGGGGGAAATTAAAACTAGAAAAAAAGATATCTCTTTGTACACATTTTTGAGGATATCTCCATGAAAAATCAATATTTTAAAAAAAACTAAATTGGATCCGAGAGAGCTCAATGGGATCAATGACATGAGTGTAAAAAATGCTGTTTAATTTAACAAATATTTTGAAATCCACCACAAAAAAAGTCAAAAAAATGAGATAAAGTGCCCAAAAGTTTTTTACACCAACATATGTCATAGAGCACGTCAAAACAAGTAAATTTTATTATTAGAAAGTGTTGGCATAGCTTAATTTTTGGCAAAGATATGGCGGCTCAAAGTTTTCAATTTTTAGCAGCGTAATACGCGTGAAAATCTGAAACATTAACATTGAAAAATGAATACCAACTGAAAAAAATAGGATATATCCGGATACTCATTTTTGGATTAAACTACAACATCTCAGGTACATTGGCATATAATGTTTTCTTGGTGTTATTTAGTGAAAAAAAAAGTAAAGCAGAGATGAAAAGTGGGACCTAATTTTCAAGAAAAAAGTAGTAAATTTTACGGGTTTTTGAGTCTTTCGTGAGATATCAAATAAATTTAGAAATAGGTAGTATAATTTGACCAATTCATATCTGTTTAATAATGTCTAAGGTATATCCTAAAAATGCTTAGTATGAGGTTAGTTATAAAAAAGAGTGCATACTTCAATTTTGAAGATTGAAAACTATAAAAATTGGATTGTTTGAAACCAACTCTTCTCGAAAAAGTATTTTGGCATACTTGATTTCGTAAAATACCTTTAATGATTACATCAATCAAACGTATAATCCTGGTTGTAAATGTGGGCATATTTTATCTAACATATTTTACCGAAGTTCAGAATAATCATCTTACTTTACACACAAGACTCTTTATTTAATGGCCCCAATTTCAAATTTCCCAAGCAGCACTTTTCTTTTTAATACGTAAGGCCATTACAACAAGAGGCTGATGCTTTATGTATTGCTACACCATGCATGAAAATCCCCAATCCAATGATATTCGATTTAGAGTGGTTAAAAGTACGCCACTAAAATAAGCAGAGAACATTGTCCCTTTTCAGAAAAAAAAAAAAAGGTTTTCACAACACTATAATTTGTTCATACACAACATGAATCCACAAATCGAACACGATTTAACAACTAAATATACCGAATTCAAAAATACAGCAACAAAAATTGGGCTTGAAGAGGCATTGGTACGTCATATTCAATATACCGCCTACTACAAAAGTATTAAATAATGAAAAAGGTTCAGTATAAAACAGTCGGACAGCAAGATTGGAAATTGTAAGTTGCTAGTGTCTAATAGACACATACACAAGCGCTATAAATTTAGTGTATTTATTCTACAATAGTGAAGTATTATGTGAGCTCTATTTTATTCAATTGACTATTCAAACAGAACCGATCGACCGTGCAAATAAAAATATACGTTCAGTAACGCGATTACTAAACAATGAGGCTTTTTTGAAAGAGAATGGGATGCTCGTGATTGAAATTATCGAATTATTTGATGATATTGAAGGACAGTTAGGGGATATGTCAACATGGAAGGTATATACTTCATGCTGTAGATGCATATTCATCACAAATTGCTGATATAATTGTAGTTTTTACTAGAGGGATTCATTCATTTACCAACAAGATTAGAAATCATCAAGGGTTTGGCAAAGAATAACGAAATTGCATACAAAGAGGTTAGAAATTAGTGTTAGTTAAGCAAAAAAAGCAAAGCAAAAATTCAACAATTTTGCGTTAGTTTATAGATCATTTACTGCATTGTGTGCATAAATTGGACTCTAGATACTCAATACAACTAAGGTATATTATATATAAATAGCGAAATATGACCTAACATTTAGGTTTGACACTTTAGCGAGATGATTTACAAAATGATAGAGGAATACCCAGAATATGCATTTGTGGTCAGATTTAAATTAGCAGAGATGCAGATACTACCAGACCTAATTACTCGACTTACGGTTATTTATTGCCGCGATACTGTAATGATTACCAAACCAAAAATATGTCAATCAACCTAACTTTCTTGGATAGGTTGAATTTTTGAATGGTATATTTTACACCAAATCAACATGGTTTTTGGCACAATCAGTAAATAGTGGACAGTATTTTGTGAAGATGAAAAATCGTATCATGGCAGATATCGAAACCAATGTCAAAGTAAGTAATAAAATGAAATATTAGTTTTATTAAAATTAATACCTTGTTGTTAGCTGAAGGAGAAAATGAACCCTGTTGCTGTATCATTTGCTATTCGAGCATTGGCTGGAATAGTAGCATATTTTGGTATAAAACTTAATGAAACTGAAGTAGCAGTGTGTATTAAAGCACTTGGGAAGACTCAATCTGAAAGGTGTGTATGATTAAGTGATTATCCAATTATTTCTCTGATGATTTCTACTATTGTATAGACTAGTCAAACTTTTACTCTGTTTAATATTATTATCCGCTGATCAGTTTTTGAGAAAGCAGGTATGTTTATTAGCTGATGAATGTAATAATCCAAGAAGGATCTAACGATATGTATAATATAGAATGAATTGTCAAAAGTCTTGAGCCAGTTATTACAATCAGAAATATCAGAAATGCCTCTTTTAATCTTGGTTTACTTCCAAACAGATGCAATTCAACAAGTTGAGGATACTATTCGATCTGTATTATCGATGCAAGTTCCTATACGTAAGTTAATAATAAATAATTCATAAATCAAATCTATTAATTATTATTGTAGCTAAATTAGGTCTCTTTGAAATGCAAAAATTGTTTAGATCGTTGAAACTAACAGCAATAATATAAACAAATAGTAATAATTATGCAAGTATTTTATGTGTGCGTTTGTCTGGAGTTGTTTATTTAAATAAATATTTGCATCGTTCATATTTTTGCATACAAATTAAGAGGCGATTATTGTTATTTCTCTTGATAATCATAGTAAAATAACTGAGCTTTACACCTACATTTGTATATGTATGATAGTGCATAAACTTTATTGATGAATCAGAATAGAAATGATACATGCATATTTGTTTGCTGCTTTGTGGATCCAGATCATTATCACGAGTTGAAATTTATAAATAAAAATGATCGTCAATTTATTTGCTATTGATTTACTTGCGCACATGTATATTAGAAAAAAGGGGAGGGGAAGGGAAGGGGGAGACGATAAAGCAAGGCCATGATACAAGAGAAAAAGGAGATAAAGCTTAGTCTATAATACTGATTAGGAGAACTAACAAGCAGCGAATTAGCATTTATTGAGTATATTATACAAAGCACAGACATCAGGTATCTTTGTGCTATTTCTTGTAGATGCTCATGAAATGTGACAAAAACTATCAGGCAAAGTTTGCTTTATGTTTCAGAACAGTAAAATGCACTGCAGCATCTTGATCTACGTATGATCTAATTTATCTCTTTCGACTGCTTGGTTGAAATCAAAATTTACAGAAACATGATTGTTTGATGAAAAGTTTAATATATTAATAACAATATTTTCTCCTGAATGAAAGTAACAGCAAAAAGTTGTCAGTTCTCCTATATATATATATATATATATTCATATACGTTGTAGACTGATTATCGCGATGATATATTTTGTGTTTAAATGACATCCCCGGATCCCACGTAAACAAATGTTGATATCGTAGCTGATAAAGGCCAAAGGATATCAAGATTGATATCAACGCGTTTCCGAAGATACATCTCAATTGTTTGGCCATATTCTATTGTCATGTACGAATTATGTATTGAGAACCACTTCACACTTGCATTATGTTTTTATGTAAACAATAAATTAAAACTAAAACTTCAAAAGTCTATGCTAAATCTGTAGACTTATAATCAACGTAGAGTCAACATTGAAATAGACGCCATCTTATTCTTTACGAGAGGAGATGGAAGGAGAAAACTCAGTTTGTTGTAAAAGAAGAGGAGATTGTGTCCAGCTAAATTTGGTTCTTTTCCTATACTACACATGTACATAAACTGCATGTCAAAATTCTCAAACATCTAAATCGCATGATTATACAAAAAAGAAAACAATTATTCACTTGTTTTGAAATATTGCACAATTCATATTTTCAAAGATGAATGCTGTCTCAATGATCTCCTTTTGATATTATTGTAGATTAAACTAATGTACATTAGATTCAAAAGAATCAAGTATATATAAAGATCCATCATATCTATATGTTTTCCTTTTTTTTTTCTAGAGTTATTACATCTTTATAATAATCAATATGCAAATCAAATTCCTTTCTCTTGGTTTACTTGCCGCTGCCGTTGCATCTGTCGCTGCTGATACTGTCAAAGTTACTGGCACTGATGTAAAGGCTCACAACACTGCCTCTGGTATTCTTAATGGACTCAAGGTTAATAACGTTCTCAACGATCTCCGTGTTAAAGTTGCTTCCAAACGTAGTACTCTGTCTCGTAGAAAGGTTGCTGATGCCATTCGTCGTCGTTCAGGAATGCGTTATGCTCGTCGAAACGAGAATGAAGCTGATGAAGAAGAAGAAGATGAAAATGAAAATGAGGCTGACGAAGAAGAAGAAGATGAAAATGAGAATGAAGCTGATGAAGAAGAAGCTGATGAGAATGAAGCTAATGAAAGTAGTTCTAGCAAGTTAATGCGTCGTCGTCATATCGATAACCGTGAGCCAGGCGTGTTTGAAAAAGAACTTACTCGCCGTGAAAATGAAAAAGATGAAGATGAGGATGAGGATGATGAAGAAGAGCTTACTCGCCGTGAGTATGAAGAAGATGAAGAGGAGGAAGACGAAGAAGAGGAAGACGAAGAAGAGCTCACTCGCCGCGAATATGAAGAAGATGAAGAGGAGGAAGACGAAGAGGAGGAAGACGAAGAAGAGCTTACTCGCCGTGAGTATGAAGAAGATGAAGAGGAGGAAGACGAAGAGGAGGAAGACGAAGAAGAACTTACTCGCCGTGAATATGAAGAAGATGAGGATGAGAATGAGGAAGATGAAGATGAAGTTGATGAGCAAATGATGAGTGAACAAATGAAGAAAAAGCGTTCCATTACCTCAGGTGCACTTGATGGTATTCCAGTTGGTAATATTTTAGGTGGTGATGCTGACGGAGAGGGAGCTAATCGTGGAGGTCTTGCTGACAATCTTCTTTAAATCATATCATTGTATTTCTTACATAATAATTATATATCACTTCAATTTCAAATATGTCAATCAATAAAATTGTAGTGATTGTAATCATAAAACCCCCTAAACGTATTCTATTATTATGCCTCAATTAAATGTGTTCAATTCCTCGAGATGTATATTTGATAAACTGCATAAAGCTTTTAGATTATGTAGCTTCATATTCGTAGAAATCTATTTGGAAGGCTTCCTTAATATTGAATTTTTCGTTGGATCCTTTTTATAATAAATTCTTTATTTCTACTTTTTTCACCTTTAAAGGATTTTTACATGCTTTTAAATTTAGTTTTTTACCTGAATCTACAATAAAGAATATATTACACCTTTTAGATTTCATATCCATATTTTTATTGTGATAAAATGGAGCAGAAAATAATATAAATGCTGATAACATTTTGGGATAGTGTTCAGCTCGAGATAGCGATTAGTAAGAATATGTGGTTTTTTAGACATTGAATGTGCTATTATACAAACTAAAAATAACTGATAACATTGATTGCTTCATTTATCTAAATCATTCAACTAATTGCTTTTTTTTGACCTAATAATCCTCTAAATAAACGTGTTGTATAAAAGTGGCAATTATCGAATTTTGTAATGAGGAGGTCCTTATTGAAATTAATTCCGTTTATTGATGTGTCTAATATATTTTAGGATAAAACTAAATGCTTCATTACACATGCAGTACTTGAAAGAAAAGAATGATCATAATAATTCCAAGTGTATATTTATACAAGTGCATATATACAAATAGGAAAATTACCAATATATCAAAATTACATGATGAACATGGTGAAATGTTTAAACTAAATAATCATGTATAAATATTGTGATCAAGATTGACAAAAAGGTAATGACAGCCATCATAGTAACTTTTTTCCAAAAAGAATGATCATTTTCATTATGCTATTTTATGTCTCCTTTATAAAAGTTTGTTGTTTTAGTATATGAAAAAAATGACGAAAATATCATACTACTACAAAGAATATATATATATATATATATAAATGCATGCCATGTACAAGAGAGATTTTCAAGTTATATGTACCTTTACTGATGATTTCCCTGCAAATCCCTGAATGACCATATCAAATCATTATCATCATCAGATATAGAATACATGTATACACAACAAACATATTTTAAAACATAACAATACATGTACATTTGATAAAATTACAACTTTTTTCTTTTTATTGTCTTTGTTCCACAATGCCCCACCTTGGTTTGACAAAAAGGGGGGCCATAGAGGTCAAATTCAAACAGGATAAATATTATGTGCAATCTAAAATAACAAAACTCGGTGTATATTGAAAAAAGGAGATGAACATTGTATAATACAAAAAAGAAAAAATAGAAAAAAAGAGGAGGGAAAGGAGACACGATGATGCTGATACATGGAAAATTTTTTATTCTTTTTACGTTATCTTTCCTAGTAATCTATTAACGAGGCTAATGTAAATGTAATATTGACGCATTTTACTGCGCAAATGTCTATAAATGCAAATAATTTGTAGCAATTGTTGTCTAAATTTTATATCTGACCACTATAGTCGTTATTTTCATAGTTGAAAAAAAACAGTGCCCTTGTTTTCTCGATTTTTGTACGATTCACAATATAAATATAGTGTAGATTTCCCCTTCAAATTATATGTCGCACATTCCCCTATGCATGTGTAAATACAGTTCTATGTGTATATAGAAGTTTACCAATATGTATTATATGATATACTTTTTTTTTTTTTTTTTTTTTTTCCAAATCGTGAATAATAGTGAATGCACTATATTTATCAAGAAAAATAAAATAACATATTGTTTTGTGATAATAATCGACTTTTAGTGCCATATAAATTCAAGAGGGGCAGGTGTTTTACTAGTATACATGTCATGTACGCAGGGATCACAGCATAATAGGGATATTATGTATACATGTTTGAAAATAAAAATAAATATACATACATATAATAAATAGACAAGTTATTGTAGTAATTCTATTAGTGTAACTAAGTTTTTTGTATATAGAAAAGCGATTTAATACACAACCATGTATACAATCTTGATTACTGTCAAATTTTTATTACTTGTTTTATATTCATTGTCTCTAGTTTTTCTTACATGAGCTAAATACCAGGGAAGTTTTGTTTACCTACACATAGTGCAAAGCAAATTATCAGTAGGGTTTCTTTACCCAGAAAATAGATGATTTCCTGAGATATTCTATTCTTCTTTTTTCATGATACAAAAAAAAAAAAAAAAAAAAATCGCATCAACACTATAGACACAAAAAAGAATGTTTTCTTTTTTGTCTTTTGTGCAGATAGAAATACGTACATTGATCTTCACGAGCTGTTGTCATGACTTGTGTGTGTGTGTGCGTGTGCGTGTGTGTATGTGTGTAAACAAACAACTCTTACATATTACTCCTTAAGACGTCCTCTCTCTTTTTTCCTCACTTTTCGATATAAACTATATTAAGCTGTAATGTGGCAAGAATATGCTTCTTTTATATTGAATAATATATAACATTTGATTATGAAAAATGCGTTGTATGACATTGTGCACAATTTGTTTATATACCTCTCTCTCACAACAACAAAATAGATCGCCTGTTACATACAGTTGAATTTGTTACACACACATTAATATCTGTCAACTTTCGACCATTCCGATCCAATTTTTGAACTCTATCTATCTTTAGGAACATATTCATTCTGGTTTATACTACATGATGCATGATCAGTCAGCAAATCACTGTGTATGTATGTATGTAGATTTTTGTTTTATTTCCATTTCATCCATAGTGTATATTATACATCTTTTTGTACCAAAAAAAGATGAGAGCTTTAATTACCATGTGCTTGCTTATTTTGGTTTGTTTAACCCCCCTTTCAAATTCTAGTTTTGATTGCGGAATCAAAAAAAAAAAAAAAAAAAAAGATAGCAATTGGGAAATAAGAATATCCCCACTAAGGAGTTGTTATGCACCTTGTAAAAACACTAGGAGTTGCTTGTCTTTAAGGGAAAGCATTAGAACCAAAGAAATTAGGGAAACTAGAAATTTTTAGTATAAAAGAATTGATTATAATTGTCAATTTCCCTTTTTTTTTTTAATTCTTCATTTAATAATCATCTTAATAATAAACCATAGAGGTTTGTATTCAATATAGTCTAAATCAAATATTTGTAAATCTCATACATTTCCAATATAGAAATCTTTTTTTTTTATCAATAGACACACATATATAAAAATTATAAAAAATGCACATGAAGTTTATCCCTCTTGGTCTTATTGCAAGCATTATTGCTTCTGTCTCTGCTCGTTCTTTGTATTCCGAGAACTCTCTTAACGCTGTTGATGGTGCTCTCAAGGCTGTTCAACGTCGTTCTCTTGTTGATGTCACTGATACTAATGTTGATCTTGATAACACCGGTTCCAACATTCTCAATGGTTTGGAGATTGAAGATGTCCTTAACTGTGCTGAAGTCAATATTCTCGCTGATGGTAGCCGTGGTCCTGGTTGTGGTGGCGGTGATTGGGGCCATGGTGGCAATGGTGGTGGACATCATGGTGGTGACAATGAAGGCGGTGACAATGAAGGCGGTGACAATGAAGGTGGTGACAACGAAGGTGGTGACAATGAAGGTGGTGACAATGAAGGTGGTGACAATGAAGGTGGTGACAATGAAGGTGGTGACAATGAAGGTGGTGACAATGAAGGTGGTGACAATGAAGGTGGTGACAATGAAGGTGGTGACAATGAAGGTGGTGACAACGAAGGTGGTGACAACGAAGGTGGTGACAACGAAGGTGGTGACAATGGAGGTGAAGACTGCGATGATAATGAAGGTGGTGGCAATGAAGGTGGTGAAAATGAAGGTGGTGATAATGACAACGAAGGTGGTGATAATGACAACGAAGGTGGTGATAATGACAATGAAGGTGGTGACAATGACAATGAAGGCGGCGATGACTCTGAAGATGGCAACGATTGTGATCTCGAGAAGCGCTCTCTTGTTGGCGTCTATGATACTGATGTCAAAGCCCACAACACTTTAAGCGGTATTGCCAATGGTATCAAGGTCAAGGACGTTGCTAATGACGCCAAGGTGAATGTTCTCACTCGTCGTGGTAGTCTTGTTGGCGTCCATGATACTGATGTCAAAGCCCACAACACTTTAAGCGGTATTGCCAATGGTATCAAGGTCAAGGACGTTGCTAATGACGCCAAGGTAAATGTTCTCACTCGTCGTGGTGGTGACACTGTTGGTGTCGATAATACTGATGTTAAACTCGACAACACTCTCAGTGGTATTGCCAATGGTCTCAAAGTCAAGGATGTTGCCAATGATGCCAAGGTTAACGTTGCTCGTAGAGGTTTAGTTACTCTCAAGGATACTGACGTCAAACTTGATAATACTCTCAGTGGTATTGCTAATAATATCAAGGTCAAGGATGTCCTCAATGACCTCAGAGTCAAAGTTCTTAGCCGTCGTGGTGATCTTGTTGGCGTTCATGATACTGATGTCAAAGCCCACAACACTTTAAGCGGTATTGCCAATGGTATCAAGGTCAAGGACGTTGCTAATGACGCCAAGGTAAATGTTCTCACTCGTCGTGGTGGTGACACTGTTGGTGTCGATAATACTGATGTTAAACTCGACAACACTCTCAGTGGTATTGCCAATGGTCTCAAAGTCAAGGATGTTGCCAATGATGCCAAGGTTAACGTTGCCCGCAGAGATGTTTAAATTGATTCTTAATTTGATATCTATTTATTTTACATCCTTATTTTTCTTAGTTTATTTGAAACTAATAGTGCCATAACTATTAAGCATATACTTTAATCTTCTTATTCCCCCTTTTTTCATTTTTTAACTCATTTTCATTTTTTCTCACATTTATACTGACACCATTTTTATAATAAAAAAAAGTCTGTACTCACTACCTATTTAAATAAAAAATTTACATTAATCTTAAAAAAAAGCATTGTCTTGATTTTTAAAGAGTTTTTTGTTTAGGCTTTCACAAATAAATTTAATTAAATTTACATGAGAATAAATCCTAGCATCTTATCTACATCTAGAATTTTTTTTTATCTATGAAAGTGGCCTAGAACAATTGATAAGATGGCCATTTGTAATGGAATCTGATTACAAACAATCAGCACAAATTTTCTTTCATTTGGCGGGCTGCGAATGAGAAATTTTGGATTTTGACATTTCATTACATATACCAGCTCAAATATTTTTTTAAAACCTAAAAAGATAGTGGTTATTCAGAGCACTGCTTCAAATAATACTAAAGCTATGTCTAGTACTTGATATCATTTTTTTTTAGCACTTTAGTGTCAAATCTGTTGAGAAATGATGCCTATTTTAAATGGGTATGAAACTGATTTTTCGACTTTAAAAATGGTGAAACATTATATAATTTTTTTACATTTATAAGGTATTTATTTTATAATCCAACTACTGATATAATTGAATTGCTGTAAAGGATATGGATTATGATATAAATATACATTATTAAACAAAAAATCAAACGTGTAGAGTGACAAGACGAGAATACATGGTAAAAGGATTAAGCGCTATATATATCTGTTTCGACTGATGAGAAGGAGGGAGAAAGAAAAAAGGAAAGTTACATGGGACAAACAATTTTTTTGAAAATATTTTGTTTCTCGTTCTTTCTTATATATATTCTCTATATATATATAAAAGTAATGAATATAGTATTAAAAACCTCTCTTTTGAAATCGAAATAAACGTTTAAAATGAAATCTGAACAAACAAAACCAGCTGGTCAACGAAAAAAGAAGGCTGCTAGAGCCTGTATCCATTGTCAAAAGGTGATTTTATTTTAGTTTTTTTTTCATATTTCATCGACTAAACAATTTTTTTTTTTAAAAAAAAAAGGCTCATTTGACCTGTGATGATTGTATGTACTAGTAATTTTCAACAGCAAAGCAAACCGACTAAAATTATATTCTATTATAGCACGACCTTGCCAACGTTGTATTAAACGTAATTTGGCTACAACTTGCACAGATGGTGCAAGAAAAAAAGCAAAATATTTACAAGATATTGAAGGTAGTTCTTGATTCACACGAGGAGATAATTATTAAAGCTTGCCTAATAGATGCTGCAACTAGCAGTAGTTCACCTGGAACACCATTTAGTCCTCAATCATCTATGCAAACACCTAATATGAATACGCCATTTGGCCCAGAAACAACACCATTTCAAACACCCAATTTCTTGGATACAGGTATTCAATCTCTTAAAATTGAGTATACACGATACTAAGAATACTCTTGTTATAGGATCTCCTTCAATTGCTAGCTTAACAAATGATAACTCAAATATCAATGCGAATCGTAATAATATCAATTACAATTATGGATTTGGATCAAATGCCACCAATTTAGAATATTCGATTTTATCAAACATGTTGGGTTCTCCATTAACAGATAGTATTCCAACTACTCAAACACCTACTTCAGCTGATGTATTGAATAATATTTGGTCACAACAACAATCACCTATTATTGAATCTGTTGCAGGAACTCCAATGGATATTATGAATGCTGCAGTTGCTGATCCAACATTCTTATCTTCACCGACACATCTGGTTACTACTCCAACATCTAATGTGCCAATTTCTTCTTCTACTTCTCCATACAACAACATCAACACAAATACTACATCTACAACTAATATCACTTCCACTACAAATACAAATAATAATAATAACAACAACAACAACAACAACAACAACAACAACAACAACAACAACAACAACAACAACAACAATATCAATAGACCAATAACATCGATATCATCCTCAGCAATGGGTACATCACAAATTTCATCATCGGGTATATCTACATTATCAGCTTATGGAGATGGTGCCGTAGTTGCTAATGTAGCTAGTCCTGTAACAGCTAGTACGGGACCTGCTGTCAGACGTCGCAATCAAATCATTACACCGGAAATGGCCTATGCTAGTGCTACCAAACCATTTAGTTATGCGGACGGATATCATTATCTAATCAATTATGTGAAAACAAGGATGAGTAGAGAAGATTTAATGAGAATCAGTAGAGCGCTGGCGCTATTTAGACCCTCAGTATTAGCTTCCATGATGAATTTAACTGAAGATGATTTGGTTTTTACAGAAAAATGTTTACAGCGTACATTATTGGAATACGAGAAATTGATTAGTTATTCAGGTACACCTACTGTTGTTTGGAGAAGAACTGGTGAAATTACTTTGGTTGGAAAGGAATTCTCTTTACTAACACAGTGGTCAAGAGACATGTTGTTGAGTAAGAAAACTTATATCTACGAGGTTAGTTGTATGGTATTGTCATATTGAAATAACCAATAACTAACTTTTTCTATATCTAAATAGCTCATGAGCAACCCTTCTGCTGTTGAATATTGGGAGAAATATGCTTTGCATGCATTCGATAATACTGACTCTGCAGTATTCAGTACTTGTATACTGATGAGTCCTACAAAAAGAATCGTTCCTTGTACGTTTTGTTTCACTATAAAACGTGATATTTTTGATTTGCCCAGTGTAATTGTTGGAAATGTAAGTTTTTTGATATATAAAAAGCGGACGAAAACTAATGTCTTGTTTATTTAACCTAGTTCTTACCAATACTTAGCTAAAATGACACATATATCCCTCTCCTCTCTCCTACCCTTACTTAAATCTTTAGAATACAATATATATATATATATATATATATATATAATACAACATCTTGATAGGCTTTTTATTCATTATTTATTTGTGATGTTTATTTACTTGTAATTAACCAACAATTGTGGTCGAAAGGAGGATGTGTAGGGGGAAAAAAGCGAGCGTGAGAAGTGTACGATTCTTTCAAAATAACGACATGATGTCAAGTACACGAATGATAATAGTCTGGATTCAGTAAACAAATATATATATTTTTTTTTACAACTAGCCACATTATATATAGTACAAAATATACATATAAACAAATAATAAATCATCATATGAAAAAGGAAAAAGCACCTACAATCATTGATAATAATCATAGACTGGTTGTTGCTGTTGGTATTGATGTGTATAATATTCTGATGTAGAATATCGATTATTATAATTGTTATTATATTGAGGTTGTTGTGGTTGGTTACCACGGTAGTAGATGGAATACTCTGTAGCAGATAATCTTCTTTGTTGATCTTCCATACGTGGTCTTCTGCTATTGCTATTGCTACGATGGGAAGGAACATGTTGATAGTGAATTTGTTGTTGCTGCTGCGGGATTCTAGATGACACGTATTTGTTTGTAGTAGATGCTGTTGTTGTTTCGATAGGTGTCAAAGGTTCCGGATTCCAACGGATGTTTCTTAAACTAGGTGGATTTTCATGTGTACTATTATTTATCGACATGTTACCAAATTCATTAGTAAATCGAGAAAGTTGACCAGTAGGTAAACTAAGATGGTGTTGCTCATAATATTCTTGATCCATTTGAGCTTGTTGATATAATAGTTGTTGTTGTTGTTGTTGTTGATGATGATGATGCTGTTTTTGACGCTGCAATTTCAATTTTTGATCTCTTAAAATTTGTTTTTGGTGCATTTGTTGTTGTTGTTGTTGTTGTTGTTGTTGTTGCTGTTGTTGTTGTTGTTGTTGTTGTTGTTGTTGTTGTTGTTGTTGTTTAGTTTGGGAATCATTTGCATGATGATATAGCTTATTAAAATCATCGGCAGGTGATGTTGTTGCAGAATCATCAGGAGTAATAATAACCATATCGTTTGTTTGTTTCATTTGTGATAATGTGTTGAACAATCGAGAAAGCCTACCAGGGCCATTGTTTGTACCACTACTATGATTAGAAGACGTGGGCGATGTAGGAGATAACGAAGAATCACTGACATTTGAAGTAGTAGCATTTGTCAAAAGTGCAACAGATTTTTGATGTGATAAACGTGGAGATAAAATATTGTTCATAACATTGGTTGATGTAGATGGTGTTGGTAAAGGTGAGGTTTTTGGGGTATGAGCAGGACTATTACCAGCACTAAGAGACGGCTTATGATTCTTTTGATCAAATTGTATTTGTTTTTGAGATCGTCGCACATCCTTTTCCAACATTAGTTGTAATTTTTGATCGTTTAATAGTTCAACCTTATGTTTCTTTTGCTGAGACTTTTTAGGAATCGGATCTTCATAGTAATCAATAGCATTGGCAGCAGTATTTGCAACAGTAGAGGCAGAAGGAGGTGATACAAAACTATTGTTATTACTACTATTATTGCTGCTGTTTGTTATGTCATCTTGAACACCTTTACTAATAGGATCTCTCTTCCAACCTCCATCATTTGATTTATCAAGTAAAGTCATTAGAGACATCAATATGATCAACTCCAATTCACGAGATTTAGTAAGATTACAACGAAGCATGTTGTAGCCCAACAAGGAAAAAATACCAAAGTATTCATCCTTCAACATACGAGGCAAGTATTGTGCGACACAAATATCACCTAAATGTGGAATCTTGTTTAGATGAAATGAAATATAAAAACATGAAATATTTACCAGTTTTTCTAATTGCTCTACATTCTAATGAATTACTCATTCTACTTTCACGTACCCTATTAATTACACAAATAAGTATTTAGAATATGAGGATAACAAACACACATAAACAAAATTACCATCGGTATTTCTCTCCTTCCCATGAAAAAGACCATTCAAATCCAATACGGGATGTATCCCGTAATTCAACAGAAGTATCATTTTTATTATCCAAATGAAGAATTATAGGTTTAATTCTAGCGGTTGCACTTTTTACTTGAGTTTCAGCCCACACTTCAAATGTAACTGGGTCAACTAAACTGACAGCATAAAATTTGGATAACCTGTGCCTGATTTTAATAAAACGGAGTTCCCCTGATTTTTTATCTTTTACATCAATGATGGCTCGATTGCGAGGATGGCTTGAAAGCACATAGTGAGTTACAACATCTTCAATTGTGAGAGTCATTTTTTTTATTTATTTCTATATATAAAAAAAAAAGAAAGAGAAAGAGATTTTTATAAAAAAAAAAAAATTAAAAAAAAAAAAATAGAAAAAAGATGGGTTATTTATAAACAAATCCTATTTTATCAAACAAAAAATCATGTCTTAGCACCGTGTAACTATTTAATGTATGTATCACATCCGCAGTTAGTTATTAAAATGGGAAAATAAATTATTGTTGTTTGTTTCTTTCTGCTTTCTTATTTTTTTTTTTTTTTTTTTGATATTGAAACCAGAAACAATTAGATTGGTCAATCTTAAAGAGTTGAAATATAACTTTACACATTATATAATTATAGATTAGCTTAGATGTTATAATTCATTTTGATTTAAATATGACGATGATGATTTTCTGTATAAGGACTTGTGATACGACTTGAGTGCAATATATATATATATATATATATATATTTCTATTCTTTTTGATCATAAGGTTCAGTTTATACATTTCATTTAAAATAAATTGGGATTGCTGAGCTATATGATAAGGATACAATGATGTAGTACATTATGAACAAAAAAAAAGAATAAAATGAGGCACCCATTTGTACTAAAGTGATACTCGCATATGCCCATAACTCAAGTTTTGCTTGGTCCTATCTCTTACAAGTTATTTGAGGCTCGTGCACAAATCAGTGCCAAATCTGTACAAGTATAAATGCATGAATCATGTTGATACATTTATAGTTCCTTGGTAAAAATAAAAAAAAAAAAAAAAAAAAAAAAAAAAAGACGTTCATTTAATCATTTGTTACATTTAATGACCTCGATATATATAAAAAAAAAAGGCTTACTGTAATCGTTGTCGTTTGTATACACATATAAATAATAAAAACTCCAAATTTGTTTCACATCTTTTTAGGTCCCTGGAAATATTATTATCCCTCAGTTTTGATCTGTTTCAAAATAGCATGTATTGTGGCACGGTAAAGAGAGTTTGAGAAAGAAGAAAGAGGAAATCCGAACAAGGAGGAAACTTTTGGGTCCAAAGGGGTAACGTATAAGTGTTATATGAAATATTGATCTAGATCAGTTATGTATGATATAGTGGGCCACGTATTGTTATCAGACGTATCGCTGACAATAAAAAGGCATGTCCTATTTTGTACCATTGTTTATATTGCAATACAATATTTCACATGAAAGAAAACAAATTATATTCTGTTTTTTGTTTTTTTCGAAAAATTATGCATCCTATAAGAGACTTTATTTGAGAGTTTTATACATATAAAGACATAATATCAGTACTTGAAAAACTAATAAATCTTGAATACATAATCTGCGCCTTGCAGCATAAACCACATTTGAGTTTTACAGTTTTTAACATTGTTTAGCGCTTCCTGAAGCATTTTTTATGTTTATGATATTGGAAAGGTAAGACTAAAACTCAATGCAAATCACCTCTAACGCGATAGTTATAAAGTAAAACTATATTATCATCCAATACCCTATTACACAATATTAACATGTATAAAGGTTTACAGTAATAAGCTTGAATCAAGTGGGTACAGCATCGTAAATTCTTGAAAAAGTTCTCAAGTATTATAAAATCTCTTATTTTTAAGACTAACAAGGCTTAGAAGCAGAATATTAATTTTAAAAATTATTCTTGTCCAGATCATCAATTTTGACATTTTTTAATTTTTTTTTTTTGGTTTTGCAAATCTAGAGTTAATTATACTACCAATTATAAAAACAAAAAATATACACATATGCAGAATTTAGCGCTCTATTCGCTCAATTAAAAATAACAAACATTTTTATTGCAAAATATTACATGAAAATCCTTTAAGCAAAAAACCGTTTTTGGGACAAAAGTACAAAGTTTCAATACTTAACATTTAATATTAAAGTTTTATAAAATGCCTATTAGTTATGGCTACAATTTTCTCTCACAATGTAGTATATTTAAACGTTGGTTTTGGTATCAAAATTTGATTTTCCTGTTTTTTGATCAAAATCATGAGTGTTGGTAAGGATAAAATGAGTCCCGAAAATGTCCGCTATAAAAACTGAATTTTCAGACCGTACATGGTTAAATATAAGAAAAGCTTAAAAATCCCCGCTTTTTTATTTGAAACTTAGATATATACCATACAGTATAAGAGACTTAGCCATTCAACCTTGCTATGCTCAATTACGGCGTTGCTCTACGGGCTCGCTTTTGCAATTTTTTAATGAATCTATGATATGACAGCCGTGATTTATCGAGACTTTATAAATTAAAATCAACGTAAAAAGTACCGTTTATTAGAATGAATTAAATATGGGTTTATATAGTTATTGGAATTGTGTGATAAGATCTAATGGACAGGGATCCATTAGATGTGACAATAGATATTATTATTAATGTGTATGAATATAACATGTTATGTTTCAGTGGTAATATTGCTATAAGTTATGTTTCATTGTTAGTTCCTGGGTGACAGGAACCAGTTACTGGATAGATAAGATCTGCTAGATTTGTCGGAGATCTTCTATATATCGAATGTTGTAATTCTGATAGATCATTACCCCTCATCAGCGTAAGAAGTACGTGGTAAATAATGAATTACAATATGCTTGTTGTCTCGTCTTGTTGATAAACCGTGAAAAAAAAGAAAAAATAATAAAAGTCTTGTTGATAATATATTCTGATATAAGATAACTTGCTAATTTGCGTGGTATAATACTCTAATATAGTATAAAATGATTTGCTTGATAAATATTCGCCTGTAAAAAACCTCTGTGCATTCAAAAACCTTGTAGGAAAAATGAAATACAGTTTGCAAGGAAAAAGGCAGAATCTTTTTTATCAATCTATTTTCTTGTAGTAGCAGCTAATAAGCGTGCCTTTCTTCTAATTGATCTTTCTTGTCGAGATTCAACTTTTCGTTTGTTTACTGATTTTGGCTTAGCATTCTTTTTGCCTTTGCTCTTACTATTAGATTGCCCTGCATTGCGTCTGGACCAATATGTTTCTATTACTTCTTTAGAATCAAACATAGCTGGAGGTTCCCATGAATCATATGATGAATCATAACCTTTCCATCTGACTAAATATTCATGATTTGGTTCTTCTCCTCTATGATTAAGAATAGCTTGGATCTCAAAAATGTGATTATTTTCTTCTGGTCTAATACCATTTTCACTGATCAATTTAATATGAGATGTAGGTATATCTCGCGATAAAAATGCTTCTGCTTTATCTTGTAGTATATAACTACCATTCTTGGTATAACCATAAACACTATATGGTCCTTCATAATTTGGATCAGTCTTTTTATTCTTCTCTACATTCTTTATCATAACTGAAGATCCTATTGGAAAAGGGTTTTCTAATATCTTATGTCTTTTTCTAAAATATGCATTATCTGCTTCTTTAGTTTTAACAATCTGCTCTTTAATTGCAGGTACTAAAATTTTATCAACTAATTTGATTTTATCTTTTAATGCTTTAACATCTATTTCCTGCTCAGGGAGAACTGCTTTTATTTTAGAGTAATCTGTTAACTCATTGGGTAATCTTGCAAAAACTACAACAAATGGCATCATACCATGCAATCTTGATTTATGTAAATTTAAACAATATGCTGTTCCATCTAAATACAGATCCCAATTTTCAGCTCTTCCTTCTAACATCTTAATTATGATTCCCTTAGCTGATTTTACTGCAGATTCCGCATTAGAATTTCCTAAAGGATTAAATGGTAATGAAACTGCTTGTTCTACACCAGCATGTAGTGCTATAGCTTCTAATAATTTATTGGAAAATTCTTTTCCGTTATCATGGGTTATGACTTTACTATAGCCAAACAACGACCATATTGATACTAATTCTTTTGCGATTGTAGTAGCTAATTTATCTGGTATAGCTCTTAAAATAATAAATCTTGAAAACAAATCCATAACAACCATCATATAATTATTTCCTCTTGGGGTAGTAACGTCAAATGTACCTAGATCCATAACTATATGATCAAATACTGCATTTGGAATAATACTTTTAGGTGGATGGTAAACGTGTTTACCTAAATTGAATACTCTACATTTACTACAATTCTTGACATAGTATTCTATATCTTTGCGTAAACCTTTCCAATGCATCTGATATTCTTCATGGATCACTTGCTCCATAGCTGTAACACCAAAATGCCCAAGTAAGTGTGCTTTTTCTAATAAAGTTTGTTTCTCACTTTCATCTTTTGGTTGTTCATAAATATCTAAATGTGATGCATAAATAAATAAATCTGTATCTGGAGATTTCTTTGCTTCTAAATCATTTGCATCTTTCCCATTAGAAATTGTTTCATCTGTAGTAACAACTGTTTCTTTTGTAGCAACATCTGTTTTATTATCATCAATAACGTTTCTATGTACGTCAACAATATCTTCTTTTTCTTCTAATAAGGTTTCCGTTACTAATTTGACCTTCTTATTACTACTATCTAAACTGTTATTATCTCTAGTTCTTTTTTGTACTATTGTAGCTCTTCTAGCCATACCATCACCCCCCTCTAGCTTTTTGGTACCATGTTCAAAAATGCGAGAAAGTCTATCGGCTAGAATATTGTGTATTCCGGCACAAAAGGTGATATCAAAGTCTAATTCAAAAATAGTTTCATAGAAGTTTTCTATCATTCTGGTTAATTTTTCTTGGGAATGTAAATATAAAAGTCCTTTGTTATCTACAAACAAATGAAATTTTTTACCCCAAAGCCATTGTCGGTATTTCTTAAAGGCATAAACGACTGCTAATAATTCGCGCTTGGTACTGCCCCAACGCATTTCGCAACTAGTAAGTTTTCGTGCTATAAAACCTAAATAATAAACACGTTTCTTCTTTACTTGATATAAACATGCACCGATGCCATATGCTGAACTATCTGTAACTAAATACATATCATGTCTCATATCAGGTGCTGATAAAACAGGAGCATTGACTAATAACTGCTGTATTTTTTTCATTGCAATAGTATGTTCATCTTTCCAGACTTTGCTAATATCTGGTGCATTTTTTATACTATCTAACGGTGCAGTCAAAGTGGATAAACATGGTAAATGTGCACGAAAGAAATTAATTAATCCTAATCGCGAAGCAAGTTTACTATTTGCAACGATAGGGTTCCAATCTAAAATATTACTAACTTTTCGTTGGTCTAGGGCTAAACCTTTTTCTGATAGGCAAAATCCCAAAATATTAATGCTCTTCTGTGCTAAATGAGTTTTAGCAGCATTAATGGTTAAATTAGCTTCGGTAAGACGTTCAATGACTATTTTGACGTATTTTATATGCGTTTCCATGTCTGCTTCTGTATGTACCGTGATATCATCTATAAAGTTGGTAGTTACAGCATTCATGTCGGAGAATAAATTTGTAAGTTGACGTTGCACAAATGATGAGAGCGGAGTTAATCCCATAGGGGCTTTGGCATATTGGTATTGAAGTCCTGTCGTTGGATCAGTAAAGGATAAGAATTTTCTTGAGCTGAAATGTATGGCAAAAGAATGGAAACACTGAGAAAGATCAATGACAGTATATATAGAATGCTTAGACATTTTTCTGTGCAACTCTGAGATTAATGGCAATGGAAAACGGTCAGATTTAGCTGGATCTAGTGCAGCATTGATTAAACGACAATCCATCACTATACGACTATCACCACTATATTCGCCTTGTGCATTCTTCTTTCGCACAGGAAAAAGTGGAGAATTATATGGGTTTCCTGGTGGTGCTCTTTCTATTACACCATTTTCTAACCACTTAGTAATTTGTGCTTTTACAATAGGTTTTACCTTTTCTTCTAATGGCCATTGTGCCCTATACATCTTGTGTTCATGATCCTTTTGTACATGTAATCGCAATGTACTTCCTGGTAATGTGCAATGTGCCTTTGGATCAATTTGTTTGTTTGCTTCTAATAAAGGATTTACTTCTGCAAATAATCGGTTACGTTCACTTTCAGTACCGAAAGGTTGATTATTAGGGGTATAAGGATTAGGATCAATACATGGAATTTCATAATTATTATCGTCATCCCAATCCATTGCTAAATTGGAAATAGTGATACCAAATTGAGTAATCAAATCCATTCCAATTATTACATGTAAACCATTAAATATATCAAATACTTCTAAGTTGACATTGCAAACCCTTGAATTATAAGTAAGTTTAATTTTCTCATCTGTACAACCCATTCTTTTCACTACATTATCTTTCTGACAAGTTTTAATCATACCAAAATTATTTTTATTATTAACTTCAACTTCTAATTTAACAGCTAAAGCTGGTGAAATACTACTAAATGATGCGCCTGTATCTAACAAGAAATATGTTTTTACAATGCACTTTTTACTTTCTAAAGTAATTGGTAAAATTAGTGAATTATTATTCATTAAATGTTTAGGTGGTTGTGAAAAATCACTATTTTCTAACTTATAATCTTTTTTGTCTTCAATACTAAGAGCAGCAAAATGCATCTTGGATTCACTCTCGTCATCTGTATCCATCTCGTCATCGTTGACTTCTACTTCAACTGGTACAATTGCTTTCTTTTGCTTATTTTTGAAAACTTTCTCTAAATCTTCTGCTTTGCATTCGTGTCCATATTTGTAGTTGGGAACTTTACATCTATTGCAAATCTTTACTGACATTCCAAATCTCTTTTGTGCTTTATCTATTCTCTTTTTTACATCTGGAGCTAAAATGCAATCTTCTTCTGAGTGATTTGTTAAGCCAGGATGATACTTGCATTTGATTTGAGATTTTCCTTTAGATGACAAGTTGTCGCTGAAATTGCTATGTTTTTTCTTGTCAAAAAACTTCTTTTGTGTACTATGGCGATGACTATTGTTCCCATAATTGTTGTTGCTTCTATGATTTAAATAACTTCGAGATATCTCTTTATCCCACTTTTCTTTGAATAATGCTTCATAAGTTCCAACTACCTTTGGAATAATAAAATCGATATTGACTTCTTGTTTGTCTGTATTCAAATTGAGATAAAATTTGGTAGCTTTTACAAGTTCTTCAGGTAACGCTTTGAACAGATATCTGATTAAGCAATCTTCGTCTTTAATGTCTGCTGCAACTTTTAATTCTTGGAATTCTTCCATGAAACCTTCAAATGAATCAGTCTTCTTGTAGAGAATTTTCTCTAATTTTTCTCTGGCTTCTTCCTTTATATCAGCTTGGTTACGACCGTACTTGCTTACAATTGCTATTTTAAAATCAGACCAGGAGGTAAATTCTTTGCTCTCCATACGAGTAGCATACCATCTCGCCATACCAGTAGAGAGACGAGCTGGGACCAAACGCTGCCAATTATCGTTCACACTAAGTCTGTGCGCTTCTAAAACTCTTTCAAAATGGTGCAAACAATCTTCTATGTTCAAAAAAATAGGTTTTCTTCGGTTGAAAACGTGTCCCTTCCATTGGAAACATGGTGTTTCAGCTGGAACCATCGTATTTTCTTGCGGGAACAATAATGTAAAACTTTTTTGCGCTATTTCAAGCTTTCTGGTAGCAGTACTCAAAGTTCTGGCTTCTATAGACCCTTCTTGTCCAGTTATTCCCTTCATTGTAGCATGGAATACTTCTAATTTTAGTTGATCAATCACTTTGACCAACTTCAAACGTTCGTCACTGTTGATATTCAACGAAGAACTTCTATCGTTCTTTTCATCTTCTGATGATGAAAATGAAGACTTGCTCTGCTTGCTGTTAGCAGATGCTTCATCAGAATCAACATCCATAGGAGTTGATTTCTCAGTACCAGACCCAGACATTTCACCTTCTTGCATGGTTGCCTCATCGATAACCTCGACTTCAATAGGATTGGCATCACCTTCAGGAACAGGAAAAGAGGATCTTGTAGAATTTCTTGGCATAATAATAAACGATTAAATGAGATTTTAAAAAATGATTTATCGAGACTTTATAAATTAAAATCAACGTAAAAAGTACCGTTTATTAGAATGAATTAAATATGGGTTTATATAGTTATTGGAATTGTGTGATAAGATCTAATGGACAGGGATCCATTAGATGTGACAATAGATATTATTATTAATGTGTATGAATATAACATGTTATGTTTCAGTGGTAATATTGCTATAAGTTATGTTTCATTGTTAGTTCCTGGGTGACAGGAACCAGTTACTGGATAGATAAGATCTGCTAGATTTGTCGGAGATCTTCTATATATCGAATGTTGTAATTCTGATAGATCAAGCCGGTTTTTCTGGCAGAAAATGCATGTTTCTATGATAACAACAGATATTGCCTATTTTGTTTAGTTTATGAGTTGATGCGCTGTAATGCTGTTTTTACATTGGCTGTGAGAGTTTATGGATACATACAATCTTATTTATAGAAAGAATAATAATAAAGACTAGTAACATTTATCATGGAGAACGTAGGCTTTATTACTAGAAAAACTAATGATAAAAGAAAGAACCAAGAGCTTCTAGGTCTTGGTTTAAAAGACTATTTATAAGAATTACATTTCAATATGAGTTAGAAATGGAATTGGCTTCAAAATTGGCTGTTTAATATCCTCGAAAACCGACAGGCTGAAACCGGAAATGTGCAATTTAGCAGGGTTTTAATTGCGCTAAATAATGTAAAGCCTTGAAAATCCTTTTCTACGCGTGTTGTTTCTCTTTTTTTGTTTTCATATTCCAAGGATATTATTCACCGTTTGATAAGGCATATCAGGCTATCAAGCTGGTATTCTTTTCTTTTATCTGAATACGCATGCTAACATAAGGAGCTAATGCTTTTAATATAGGTAACAATCTATATTAGAGATTGGTATTTTCATTTAACCGCACTCGAAGATCAAACAACATTATTTACTACTGTATTGTTAGACGTATTTCCTGATTACCAGATCAAACCGAAGGCAATGATATTTATATTTACTCAATAAAAAACTAAAACTGGCCACAAACTCATGAAATGTTCCAGAAAAGTGATAAAATTTAAAATGCTATAGAAACGCAAAAAAAGAATAATGTTTTGTCTTCTAATAGCCATAGTTCTGATCGTAACTATACTTGAAAACAAATCTTTTTAAAGTTGACAATAATCGTGAACCAAAATAGTAAGTTCAAAGAAGGTTAATTTGTTTAAATTTTATGTGTGATAAAGTAGCATTTATAACCTTAGATTTAGCTTAAATATAAATTTAATAAGCAGCAAGTGGTATTAATTTTATGTTCAAGCAAAAGCCATTCTGGATGTAAGCATTATAGCTAAAAACATATTTACAAATAATAATAATGGTAAACATATTAGCTCTTGCATGTATTGCTCTACATCAACAACCTATTTATTTGTATTATTGTCTATAATCTATATTAATAAGAGCAAATGTAATTTAAAACACCATTATTCCAATAACAAATGCAATAGAATTTTGAGGACGGCACGATGCTTATGTACAAACCAATTTGTGGGCATACTGATATATCCGAAGTTTACGCAGATGTAGAAATCCAGGAACAGTTATTAAAATCCAACATGACATGACATTAAGTAATTCATACTAAATATCATACATAACCACTAGCATTAACAGCGATTATTAGGAACACTCATAAACACTTGGCAACTATGGAACATAGGCAATTCTACATCTTATCCAAAAGATACAATCACATATTTCCAATTCCACAAATTTCATTGTATATGATTTGGGAACAAATCATATCAAGCACTTCAATACCGGCAATTAGTTAATAATATTAATAATCATATAACTATCTAGAAAACATAAAACATGTTGTAGTAAAATACATATACCAAGTTTGTTTAGTAATCAAATTGAACTTAGTCAACATATAAGATCTAATAACTTTAAATCACACAAAACCTTAAAATGTCAAATTGTACCACTGGTACTTCCAAACTAGGAACTAAACCATGAAGATCTTCCTTCAAGATCTTATTACTGTATTATTATATTAATAGAATTAGAAAATAGTATATATATCACAAAGGCTATGGCAATCTATAAACCTTTGCTTTTACTTTATATCTTAAATAAATATCAAAGAGTTATAATTGTAGTCGCAACGCTTTTTTTGTTTAATTACTATTTTTGTAGTACATATAAATATGAAGCATCAATGAATTAATAAAATGTATCTTTTAGCAGAGAATTTTTATATTAGTATCTTTTGATATAACAATAAAATCTGACCATGAGCATAATGAGCTGATCGTATGGGCACAAATTGGTTTGTACATGAGCACCGTGCCGTCCTCAAAATTCTATTGCATTTGTTAATTGGAATGGGATTTTAAATTACAGTCGTTTTTACTAATATAGATTATATATAGACAATACTACAGTTCAATACGTTGTTGATGTGATAGAGCAATACATGCAAAAGCCAATATATTTACGATTATTATCATTTGTAAATATGTTTATAGCTATAATGTTTACAGCAATAATGGTTTCTGCTCGAGCATAAATTTAAATAACACTTATTGCTTAAATTTATATGCAAGCCAAATCTAACAAACGCTATCAATGTTATTCTATCACACATAAAATTTAAACAAATTAACCTTCTTTAGACTTTTACTATTTTAGTTTTCGACTGTCAACTGTAAAAAAATTTGTTCTCAAGTATAGCTACTATCAAAGCTATGGTTATAGGCAAGGCATTAGATTATTCTTTTTTTTTTTTTGCTTTTATATCATTTGAATTTTATCACTTTTCTGGAACATTTCTTGGGTTTGTAGCCGTTATGGCTCTTCATTGAATATTGGGTATATATAAATATCATTGTCTTCGATTTGATCTGGTAATCAAAAAATGCATCCAACGATACAGTAGTAAATGATGATATTTGATCTTAGAATGTGGTTAAATAAAAATATCAGTCTCTAATAAAACGGTTGCTACTTATATTAAAAACATTAACTAGTCCCTTATGTTAGCATGCGTATTCAGATAAAAGAAAAGGGTACCATCTTGATAGTCTGATATGCCTTATCAAACGGTGAATAATATCCTTGGAATTTGAAAAAAAAAGAGAAACAAAACACGTAAGTTAGAAAAGGATTTTCAAGGCTTTACATTATTTAGCGCAATTAAAACCCTGCTAAATTTCTCATTTCAGCTAATGTAAAAGCAGCATTAGAGCGTATGAACCCTAAAATATACAAAATAGGTAATATCTGCTGTTATCATAGAAGCATACATTGTTCTACCAGAAAAATCGTCTGTCATATCATAGATTCATTAAAAAATTGCAAAAGCGAGCCCATAGAGCGATGCCATAATTGAGCACAGCAAGATTCCACGACTAAGTCTCTTATGCTATGGTATATCTAAGTTGATTTATCGAAAGGTAAATCGTATAAAATTAATCAAATGAAAAAGTACCGTTTTATTATGAGCTTCTAGAGGGGGTTTATATACTAATTGAATGAGTGTATTAAATGTGAGTGATAATATAATTAGAATGAGCATTTGGATATTGTGTGGATATATTGGAATCATGCTTCTATGATTCAATAGTAGCATGATGATAGACGCATGGAATATGACCTTGCTTGACTTGCATGTTGAACATCATGGTTTGACAGATGTTCTAAATTGGTAATTCGGTAATTCCTAATTCTGATAGATCATAAGTTTTAAATAAAAGTATTTTTTTTTTTTTTTTACTTTTCTTATATTTAACCATGTACGGTCTGAAAATTCAGTTTTTATAGCGGACATTTTCAGGGCTCATTTAATCCTTACCAACACTCATGATTTTGATCAAAATATAGAAAAATCAAATTTTGATACTAAAATCAACGTTTAAATATACTACATTATGAGAGAAAATTGTAGCTATAACTAATACAGATTTCATAAAAGCTTAATATTAAATGTCAAGTAATGAAACTTAGCATTTTTGGCCCAAAAACGGTTTTTTAATTAAAGGATTTTCATGTAATATTTTGCAATAAAAATGTTTGTTATTTTTAATTGAGCGAATAGAGCGCTAAATTCTGCATATGTGTATATTTTTGTTTTTATAATTGGTAGTATAATTGACTCTAGATTTGCAAAATCAGAAAAAAAAATTAAAAAATGTCAAAATTGATGATCTGGACAAGAATAATTTTTGAAATTAATATTCCGCTTCTAAGCCTTGTAAGTCTTAAAAGTAAGAGATTTTATAATACTTCAAAACTTTTTCAAGAATCTACGATACTGTATCCACTTGATTCAAGCTTATTATTGTAAATCGTTATAAATGCTAATATTGTGTGGTAGTTTATTTGATGACAATATAGTCTTACGTTATAATTATTGCGCTAGACGTAATTTATATTAAGTTTTATTTTTAACTCTCCAATATCATAAGCATAAACATGGCCATCACTGGAACCTATTGCCATCTTTTTACTCTCTTTGTCCCAAGCCAATCTATTCAATGCTTTACCAGAGCAAACATAAGTACTTACAAATGGTTCCTCGGTATTTGCATTCAAATTCCATAAATTAAATTGACTGGTTCCATCTACAGTAGTATCAAACGTATCATCAGCACACCTTATGGTAATAATGTCAATCTAGAATTAGAAACACCCCATTGTCATTATTATAAGCTATGAAAAGGTTAATTTTTAATAATAATACGGCAATTAAATAAAAAACAAGATGATACTAATAATAGTATATGGTGAGTATTCAACATTTAAATAAGTTTAATGAATTATGCTTTTAAACCCTTTTAAAAATCCTGAGGAAAACACAACATCTTGGTCCTCCTGTAATTTCTATCCATTAAAATGTTGCGATTTTTACTATATAATGAATGCACCTTTTATCTATATTGACCTCGATATACATTGTTGGGCATCAGTTTTTTACCAGTTGCATTTTCTCTAATTCATTAATATTCAGTCATATTGAAGGATAATTCGTGATATTGTTAAAAAAGAAGAATGAATACTTCAAGAGTATAGTTTTCTGCACATCAAATTAGACAGTTTAGTAACAATGAATGCACTTAGCACTACGAAGAAAAAATCCCTTAATTCTCTTAATTATGTCACATTAAGAAAAATAAGACGAAATCTAAAAAAAATAAGCAGTGAAAATTTTCTTATATTCCTTAATGTGGCACAATTAAGTGAATTAAGAGATTTTTTGTTCATAGTGTAGGCGTCACCACAGAAAAATCTCGTACAGATCTACGAAGTATAACAATTGGATCATTTTTTTTGTGCTCATAATAGATCTGAGCTCTCTCACACATTCATAGATCTCTGGATGAACCATATCTCTATCTGTTCAATTTAACGGAAATACATCGAACGTCAACGTCGTACTTGATAAAACGCCTTACTTTATTGCGATTCAACACAACTGATTTACTGCTAGTTTAGCGTTAGCAGTTGAATCAAATAAATTTGGGATTAGATGGCCCCTTTTAATAGTTTTGCATACCATGAGCTAATAATGGACCGTTATTATTATTAATTCGCTAATCAAGGATGGTGAGTTAACTCTAATGGACGAACGAGCTGGTTAGCAGTATAAATGAAATATTAAATTCAAATATAGCAATTAAATGAGCAAGAGATGATAAATCATGTAAATTAGCATAATCAAATTATTTCAAGCGTTTTGAACTGAACACGCCTTTATTTTTGACCTATAAAAATTGATTCATAGTATAAGCTGGACTCGACAACATCCCTATTTTCAAACAACCCCAAATTTCAAATTGATATATCTCTTCAATAAAGCAATTCTGTGGAATCAGAGTAACTCACATCTGCTTTAAATCACTCAAATTATATTCGCTATTAATTATATTATGATCGATATAATTGAGTAAATTGACTAAAAAACCTTGATGTCATTGTTCTGCTCATTTGGGCTGCCTGATCTGCACAAAATTTTTTATGCGTCCATCTGTGCAGATAATTATGCAGATGGGAAGCATAATTTGGCCGTAGTGAATTTATACCATTTCAATTCCATTTCGATGTCAGGTTCAATATGGGATTGAACTGAGATTTAACAAAAATGATAGGCAAAAACCTACATATATATTAACAAAATACAAGATCCCAATTAAAAGTTACTCTGCATTTTTTACTTTCGCAAAAAATATTAATTTTTCGTCGAGATAATCAAAAAAATAGTTCACATTACATTTTGAATCCTATCGCAACTGAGCTCCAAAATTGGTTTGTGAAATCTATCAGAAAATGATCTAAAACAAAAATCGTTGAATAGCTCATCAACTACAAAGTTAGTAGATCTAGCGTATTAAATGTTTTTTGTACAGCTTTAAATTCTAAATCTATTTCAATAAAACTAAAAAACATGTTTCCCATTAAATTTCGCATAAAATACGATTGTAATTTTAGAGGTTTTTTAAAGATGCACATCACTTTTTATAAGCATACTTCAAATACAAGCAATGGATATCTTGCACAAACAAAGTATCTATCAATTGAGCTATTGCTGAACTTTTTAGCTGCATTTTTCGTAGAGAAAACGAGCTTTTTATCGAAGTTTTTTTAAAATTCGGAATTTGGGATGAGGGTACACAAGGGAAAAATTGAAGCCAGAAACGAAAGTATTTTTTTGTATACATTTTTTGAGGATATCTCCACCAAAAATTAATATTTTAAAAAAATCTAAATTACGTCCAAGAGAGCTCAATGAAGCCAATGACATGATTGTAAAAAAAAAAAACTGCACGTTTTAATAAATATTTCGAAATTTATTACAAAAATGTCAAAAAAAAAAATGAAAAAAATTAAAAGTGCCTGGAATATTTTTGTACTGAAATATGTTATAGAGCATTTTAAAACAAGTAAGTTTCATTATTAAAAAGTGTTAGTGTAGCTTAATGTGTCGTAGAGATATGAAGCCTCAAAGTTTTCAATTTTTAGCAGTAAAATACGCGTAAAAATCTGAAACATTAGCACTGAAAAACTAATACTAGCTGCAAAAAATAGGATATTTTTGAATACTTATTTTTGGATTAAAGCTGAATATCTCAGGTACATTGGCATATATTTTTTTCTTGATATCATTTAATGAAAAAAAAAGTAGAGCATCAATGGAAAGTTAGACCCAGTTTTCGGGGGGGGGGTTGGAGGGAGGGGAAAAGCAGTGATTTTTATGTGTTTATGAGTCTTTCGTGAGATATAAAATAAAATTAGGGATAGATAGCATAATGCGACCAATTGATATCTAATTAGCAGCGTCTAAGATATGTCCTAAAAAGTGTTTAGGATGGGGTTAGTTATAGAAAAGACGGCGCGCTTCGATTGTAAAGATTTAGCAATTGTGAAATCCAGTTTGATAATC
Source organism: Mucor racemosus (assembly GCA_027405735.1). Taxonomy (NCBI): domain Eukaryota; kingdom Fungi; phylum Mucoromycota; class Mucoromycetes; order Mucorales; family Mucoraceae; genus Mucor; species Mucor racemosus. Next base: position 2,261,927 of record JAPEHQ010000004.1, on the reverse strand, counting down.
AATTTTTCACAGATTCGTTTTTTGAGCGTAACAATTGCGCCAATTTTCTTATTTGAAGAATGAATTGTATATCTGTGTTTCATATGTATACGATATAAACATTAAATTATACTATTATATGCCTATCAATCATTCAAAAATAGCAATTTGAATAGACTCGAATTTCATTTAGGCAAATTATACAAATGTCAGATTAGCTTTGAAATATTTTCCGTGATGTTTACAGCACTTGTTCTGTTTAATCTATTAAAGAGTAGATTGACCAGAGTCATCAGGATAGAGACTTTGCTTTCATTGGCCAACAAACAGCATGAAAATGGGTTAGATTCCCCGCATCTCATGCTCGAAGCACAACATTTCGTTTAGCGCGTCACGACCAACAAACATCATGTAACTTGTAACTTGAGTTGTTTAAATAAAAAGGGCGTTTCCTTGCTTATACATTAAATTTATAAACAACATGTTTCTGGAACAGATTTGTCCGGGACAAGTCAACTCACATCCACAAGCTATTCATACATTTGTGTACAAAAATGATAGATTTATTGTAAGCTTTTATGAAAAAAAAAAAAAACGATTTCCGACTGACTTTTGTTGTATATATTGATAGGTTTATGCGACAGGTTCAAAAGTAGTTATCTATGCTGATCCTGATAATCTCATGCAAATTATTACTGCTTCTTCAATATTCAAACAGCAGAAGCAACAAGGGCATCTCGAACCAGTAACAGCTGTAGCTGGAAATAGTAATACTGGACAAGTAAAGATGGTTTTAAGGAGTAGGAGGATGAAACATATTAATGAAATTTATAGATTGCAATATCGTATCATACCCAAGTAGCCGTGTTGAAGCCATTTCAGCGCCAAGAGCAAATAGGCTGGGAATTCGAATCATTGTTGGACAATTCGTTATCGATTACTTGCTTGGATTGGAGCATCAATAGTAAATATATAGAGTATATTGGTTGCAGGAATGAAATGCTAAAATTGTCATCGTATAGATATCTTGCTAAGTGCAGGAAAAGAGATAAGATTATGGAAATTCGAAGAAAATGACAATACATGGAAAACGATTTGCAATAGACTACCAGCATCTGATATCATGTTGGCCAAATTTGAACCTAAATCCAACGTATTTGCAACGTTGGGCAAGGTTTGTCAAGGTCCTTATATACGCAAATTATGTGGCATCTTACACTGTAAATTTTGTAGTACGACCGCTTAGTTACTATTTGGTATCCAACAACAACTGACCACGATACTACTGCAATAACAGCAACAACAGCAACCACTGTAAATTACAATTTCACTTTAATTTCACACCCTAAATATGTCACGCATTTTGTTTGGAGACGATTACCTAGCAATAACGACCGAGAAAATGATTGTACGTTATTTACTATGGCACGCGATGGCATTGGCCGTTTCTGGAGTCCCACCGATCTCAATCAACCTCACTTTCTATACATGTGTGCTGTCATTGACTCAAATCAGTCATTAGTAACAAGTGAGATTAAAGATCCTAATCATCAACGCAGCGATGATAATGACAATGAGGAGATTGACCATGATGATTTCTCACCCATTCATTATATTGGTTGTGATGAACTAGCTAATGCAGTTCATGCTAAATTTAGATCTCATTCTAAGCATGAGAGATTTGATCAACGAGTAGAAAGAATCCGAGATCGAGTAAGAGATACACCTGATTTACTGTTTCGTATACAAGCAGATGGGTCACTCACATTTTGGGGTGTTCAACATCTGAATTCAGTACCTCGTAGAATCCCAAGAGTGTTTGTTGTGTTACGAGTGGATAAAGCAATTGATCCATTGGATGTAATATATTTTTTGAACCCAACGTATATTTTGCATGATTATTCACATATTCAATCAGCATGTAAGTTTTTAGCTTCGAGAAACAAACAGAATTTAGTGCTCATATTTCTTGAATTAGCTACTATCAAGCCAATTGAACTATCGTTGGTTGCTAAAAATTCTTATGGACAGCTTCGATGTTACAGTCTGAATTTAATTGATTTTCTTGATTCAACCTCATTTTCGCCTAGATTACATTTGAAATATACTTGGCTAGGACATCAACATTCTATTTCAAAATTATATCAAACACAAAAGAACAGGTTTTGTACAGTTGGTGTTGACGGTCAAATCAATGTTTGGAAATATGAATTGCGAGAGGTAAAAGTTTATTAACTATATTGGGTCAAAACAAATTGTTGATAGCATTTAGACTTGCGGTAAAATGACAACTCAATTGCAATTGGATTGCTCGTTATTTGTGGAATCAAAAAAGCTATTAGCTGTACCTGTGGATAAAGGTATGGTATGCAAATAAAAGATAGTTTAACAATTGTTTACATGAATATTTTAGACAAATTTTTGGCCGTGTATGATGGACAGCACGTTAAATTATACGAATTCGATGATTGCCATTTACATCATAGCATCAAATTCGAAAATGAAAGTGCTTCAGACCTTTCATCATTACATGTGTACAATATCGATGAGCCTGAAACAGGCGAGAAATCGTTCCTATTGATTGGTGTATCAACAACGTTGAGACAGATCAGTACCTGGCATTTGACGCCCAACAGTGAAAAACATTTAGATATAGCATTTCGAGGAACAAAAACCATGCCTTGGTCTGTGGCTCCAGATGTAGTTGGCTCAGCTAGTCAATGGGCGACTAATACAGCTTCCAAACTATTCCATAGATTGGCGTTACAAAAGAGATTGGTGCTGACTGTATCTCTTGGATCAGAAATTATATTTTACAATATCAATACTGACAATACTGACATTGAATGGAATGCTCTCTATAGCATAGATGCTTCACATTTAGAGTCTAAAATATACCAAATTAAATGTGCACCAAGTACCGTTGCACTTGTTTCGGGCCAAGATCACAAAACCTTGTCGATTTGGATGGATATGCGATCTGGTGTTGCACCTAATTGCATCAAGACATTTCAGTTTGATGAACCTGTTCGTGATATAGCTTGGAACGTTACTTCTGATGCTCAGTTTATTTTGGCAATTGCATTCCCTAAAAGTGTAGGGATTTTTGGACAGAAAAGAGCCTCGAATAATGTAAATAATGATGATATTTGGGTTTGTTATACTACGTTTAAGGTCGATACGTGAGTATTCTTTACTTGTTTAAGTAATTACTATGGCTAAATGTTATTTGCATATAGCCCAGAAGATATTACGGCATTAGCTTGGGTTGATTGTGGTGTATTAACAGTTGCTGCAGGAAACCAACTTCGATGTTATTTGAAATGGTTGATAGATGATGAAACAATATCTAAAGGTAATTCACAGTCTATTTCACTACAATTTGATATTCACTATAAAAATTACATAGCTGTTAAAGTACATGAAAGTAGACAAGTTGAGCCCATGTCTAGTATATTTGATATATCTTACGAAATGAATGGGCCATTACCTTTTTATCATCCAGATCATCTCATTCATTATATCATGTGGGGGAAAATGGACTTGGTCAATAGTGTATTGATATCTTTATACAACTTTTTCAAGCAATTTGTAGATGATGAAGATAATATCATCAACGAGTTTCCTCCTGTCTCGTTCTCAAAAATGCTGAGTCTTCAAAATGTATTTGTGAATCTATATATATTATCTTTACTGCAAATTATTAACATATTTTGTTAATAGGGTAAATCTAAAAAGAGTGCAAAACAAGAATATAATGTATTATTTGAAGATGATGGTGATCTAGAGGATAGTACCAAAATGTAATTATTAAATATGTATTGTTTATTCTTGCATATTTACTAACACTTTTCTTCTTCATCAAACATTAGTGAATATGATGATGATAACGTTCGATCTTTAACTGCAAATGAAGCTAAAAATCTCGCACATTGTCTCAAAATGAAAGTTTTGCCTGGTTTGAATGAAAACGAAAGAATTCATTTAATTGCTATGGTGGATACCATTGTTGAGGTAAGCTAAGGTTTTCTCAAAGTATAAGGTTAAATCTTGTCTAATATAACAAAGATTACCAATGAAGGTGAATCACTAGATGAAAATGGTGCTCGATTTACAGCACTGTTGGAAAATCATTTTCATTTAAACAAATCTTTACCCAAAGATCAACGCCAAATGCAATTAGAATCTCGAGATTTTGTATGGGCTTTACATAGTCAATCGCAAGATTTGCTCTTGGAGAGATGTATTCGACTCTGTGATAATAAACTTGTATGGGAAAATGCTCGCAATTTGGGTTTATTTATATGGTTGCAAAAGATTGATGTTGTGGTAAAATATCGATATTTACTATGTTTTTCTTTATTTACTGATATGTGAAATTAGAGAGATCAAATGTCCAATATAGCAAGAAATATTTATCTTTCCAAGTCTAGTGAATCTAGAGATCCTGTTGATTGCACACTATTTTACTTGGCTTTACGTAAAAAAAACTTATTAGAAGGTTTATGGAAAACTGCTTCATTTCATAAGGAACAAGCAGCCATGAAAAAGTTTCTAGCAAATGATTTTACTGATCCTCGATGGCAAAGAGCAGCTTCTAAGAATGCATTTGCATTATTAGGAAAACAAAGATTTGGTATAAATAGAATCACAATATTCAATGGCAATATTACTAATATACATTTATAACATAGAATACGCTGCTTCGTTCTTCTTACTAGCAGATAAATTAAAAGATGCTGTCAATGTCATTTTGAAAAACATGAAAGATTTTCATCTCGCTATTGCAATTTGTAGAGTCTATGAAGGTGACCACAGCCCTCTTTTGAAGGAAATTTTGGAAAATTCAGTGATTCCCATGGCAATTGTGAATAACGATAGATGGTTAATTAGTATGGCTTACTGGTTATTGGATAAACAAAAGGATTCTGTGCGTGCTATGGTTGTTCCATTAACACAATTTACTGATAAAAACATCGATACAACTGAAGCTGATTCGGCAGCAGTGGTTCATGATCCAAATGCATTTATCCTGTATCATCATTTAAAAAAAAATCTCATACAAGATCAGAAATCAATTGTACCTTATAATATTGAATATGGGTTCTCTTTGCTAGTATCAAGATCTTATGAACGTTTGGGTTGTCCTTTATTGGCGCTGTATATTCTTACAAAATATTACATGAAACCACCATCTGTCATTGTAGAAGCGTCTTCAAAAGAGACTCAATTAGATAAAGCTGAGGATTTGTTTAGCTCTTCCAATACACCAACAGCGCCTGCTTATGCCACTGATCTTTTTGGTGATGATGATACTACACAAAAACCTTCTCTTGCATCTAATTTGTTTGCTGATGATGATAATGATTTGTTTGCAGAACCCAAAAAACCATCTTACTCGAGTAATCTCTTTGACGATGATGATAACGATCTGTTTTCTACCAAAAAACCTGTTTCTTCATCTGGAGGCTTATTTGATGATGATGAGGATATATTTGCAAGCACAAATACAACTACTGCAATTTCTGATAATGATTGCGAAGCAGATGAAAAGAGTATTGATTCCTCAGAGAAAGAGTACGATGGCCTAGATAGTTTCAAAGCACTACTTGTCATCCGTATGCTTCAGGTATATGCCTTTTAATTGAAAATCCTCATAAAAAGTAGACTAACATATGCTATTAGACCTTTTTTCATGCTGCCTCTGCATTATACAATGGTTTACAACAACCAGACAATGCTTACGAAAGTGTATATCGCTCACATTTTGTAAGAAATCGTCAAGCATTACTTGATCTAGGGGAATCTGTCAATATTCCACCCGATATCTTTTCACGCTTATTGATGGAAAAGAGCATTGAAACAGACGTATTCCCACTCTATTTGTATATTCTAAATGAAGGTATTCCTAAAGACTTTGATGTTCATCAGTTCTTGAGAGCCTTCAAGGTAGGATGCTTTGAAGTAAATGAAATTGCACTTATGCCTCAAGAACTTGATTATGCCACATTGGTGTTTGTTGAAAATTGGACCGAGTAAGTACACATTTTCTCTCCTGCTTTTCTCCTCCACTCCCCCCCCCCTCCTCCCCCGCTTCCCCTTTTCATACAATATGACTAAACAATCATTCAACTGCATTAGACATGTTATTAAAACGTTTCCTATTTGGAACGATTTACGTGCTCGTTACTGCAATCCAGAAACAGCAGCTTCGACAACTAGACAAATCGCTTTAACAACGTTTATCAGTATTATCCTCATTACGCTACAAGAACGTCATTATGAAAGTTGTTGGCCATTGATTTATCATTTTAAATTTTTCTTGGAAGCTCTTGGTTCTAACGGAAGTGATACCGCATTAACAAATTGCTTTGCTCAATTGATAAAGAATGATACAAAGATGGTTGATATGATGGCAGATGATTTTGAAAGCTTTTCAGAAGGAAGCATGTTTGGTTTCGATATGAACGAGGAAATATATAGACCCTTGTTGGATTCAAAGGATAAGTCAGCAGGCGCTAATATTTTAGAGGTGGCTACACTTAATTATGTGTTGTCTGCTATTGAGCATGCTATGCAATGTCAAGGAAGACATAGCAGTTTGAGTGGTAAGTTATCTGGTGGTTTTTTCTAGAATTGGCACCATCTAATATATATATATCTATAGAGCAATTATCGGATTTCATCTGGACTACATTATTAGATCCAGTAGCATATAGAGTAAACTGTATAAAGGAAAAGATCTTGAATGAACTAAAAGATGATTTAACTCGTCGTAAGTATGATGATTTGTATCTAATTTGGTAGTCTAATGCTTCAAACATTAGATAATGTATTGCGACAATTCAAAACACTTCGACAAAAGAAATACTGGCATTCGATCAAAAGTCTTAGTTCTTTTGATAGACTTTTGCCATTTGTTAATGCTGCAGTAAGTCGATACTAATGCAATATTTGATTTATATTGTATATTGAACTGTTTTTATTTACCAGGCATCCAGTGTCAATGTATTGGCCGATGACCAATTTGATCAATTCCGTACTGTATATAATTCAGCAACCACAGTTTATGCATTTAGCATGAATTCGGTTAGTAAAATACTAAACCAAAATGTCAAAAATATCTAACTTGCATACAAAATAGTCTACAAAGGATACAATGGCAGTTTGCTTGAAATCCGAAATTCAAGAAATTGATCTAACAAAAGTAATGAGCAATATTGGCACTGTAAGTACTTGTTTGGATTTACAAAGCCTAATACTAAACATCATTCAATGTTTAGCCTTTGATCAGAACTCGATCAGTATCTTCCTCGGGTCTTGGGCAAGATCATCATTTAGACAGTTATCCTGACACTGAAGAAGATGACACTGATTCATCTGACAATGACCATGAGTCGATTAATACAAGTACAACAGCAAAACAACAACAACAACAACAGACTGTGCGCAAACCATTCCCAACTGCATCTTCATCTCGAGTATCTGGTAATTCATCACCACTTGTATCACCAGCAGGAAGTCGTACATTTGATGAGCATGTTCAAAAAGTTCCACAAAGTTTGAATTTAGAACATTTGCATGATTCTTTAAGAAGATCATTGACAAAGGGCTCGGATAATGCTAGAACACCAGCTAATGCAAGCCCGGCTCCAATTGACAATGCCGAGCGAGAAAAGATGGTAAGTCATAATAATGAGCATTTGATTCATGTTGAAATGACATTAACTCATATTTGTTTGTTTGTTTGTTGGTAGATATCGTTGAGACGAAATATTTCTGCAAGCTGTGCAGAGACTCACCCACAATACCCATTTTGTATGTATTTATTCAATACAGAAGATAGCATAAGATTTAATTTCTTTATTGTAATAGATATAACTGGATGCGAAGTCAATAACGGAGGACCGAGTGCTATTTTATGGCAATTTGGACAAGAAAGAGAAATAGCAAGTTATTATGGATGCCAAGGAAAGGCAACTAGAATTCATTTTGATCAGTTTGGACAAAAGTTTGGCGCAGGAGATACAGCTGGAAATTTATGTTTGTGGAGATTTGATGCTCATGCGCACTCAAACAAGCCTTATTATGTAATATTTATTCTGTATTTGTATACATGTATGTTAATCAAAATATTTATTAGACTCTGAATTGTCATTCTAAAGCAACAAGAGATTTTACATTTATTAATTCGAGTAGTTTAATTGCTACAGCAGGCACCTCGGTTACAATGAGTAGAAGGTAAGCAAATTAAATGTATCTTAATACTGGGATAGTCTAACTCTTAAAGTAGTAGACGTGATCATGTATGTTTATGGGATACATTGTTACCACCGTCAAAAGCAATGGTTTCTAGTAAGTTTAATTTGTGATTTATACAAATTTCCCATGATAATTTACAATGTGAATAGCTCTACCTGGTCATGAAGGTGGTGCATATGCAATAACATATGAACCAAACAGCCAATTACTATTTTCAGGTGGAAAAAGGGGCGAGATTGTTGTTTCTGATCTAAGACAACGTTCCACTTCAATGCATACATTTACAGCACATCAATCTAGAATCCGATCTATTTCGATAGATCCAGAAACCAAATCCTTGATTACAGGATCAATTGATGGAGAACTCAAGGTACATTATATGTGCAATGTGTTATGTATAGATTTTTTTACTGATATATATATATATATATTCTATCTACTAGATTTGGGATGTCAGTACATATAAACTTCGACAATCATTTGATATTCAACCAAGAAATCGATTCCTTGCGCCGACGTTTAACCGAATTCCAGTGAGTGTAAGCTAAAATGTTCATATACAACAAACTAATACCTTTTTTATATTAGCTTAAAGCATTTGGCGTTACTCAAATACAACTTTTCAACGATGATATTTATACATCTGGGCCTAATGGTATTATTAAATGCAAAAGATCTTTTGTACATTAAAGCAGAATGCAAATAAAATGTTTCTTGATATTCTTTTTCATATGCAAGGGGTGGAGATTGATCAAAAATCCATTCTTTTATTTGTTATAATATGATGATATGATATAGGGGAATATATATATATATATATTATATTATATAATAATAATAATAATAATAATAATGGGTGGCAATATACTATTGAAATTAATAAAAAGGAGAATACATTACAGTGATATCTCTTATGTACAAAGGCCCCAAATTTCCATTTCCATGCATTGAAATTCTGGTTCCAAACCTAAACTTTCGTTATCAAAAGTAGGACATGTATTACTATATCCTTTATCGAATTCAGAGTTTAACCAAAGACCAAATTTACCATCTCCACCTCCTATTGCTATAAATTCTGAATCTGACAACATCATATAATCATTTTTTCCTGTCCATGGGAAAACTTTGATTTTTGGTTGTTGCTGTTGTTGTTGATTTAATTTCCATAAAAAACTATAGTGTCATGTTAATATACAACAAGTTCACACACACACACACACATAAATGTAATGCATACCATTCTCCTGTACCATAATAATGACTTTGTGATGAAAATGGATGTGATAAATAAGCACCAAATATCTATAAAAAAAACAACATTATTAATAATCAATTAATGCAGCAAACGATTCTAGTCTTGCCTGTTCTTCTGCGTCTTTTATGATCATGATACATGGCCCATCATAATTCTTCATACAAAAGTAAAGGGTTGCTAGACTAACACCATGTTGATCTAAACTATATAAAAGATTCCATTTTTGTGCAATTCTAAATCTTCTGGGAATATAAGGACGAACCTAAGATAAGCAAATGTTTAGTTATATATACACAAGATATATACAAACATGGTAATATTCTCACCATTTCAGCTATTGTTTCTGTCAAGACAGCAGTTTTTGTATCATATTGACGACCAATTAAATTAATTGATGGCATATCATCAAATTCATTTGATCTTGTTTTTGTAGTAGTTGAAGGCAATAAACTAGCAATGACAAGCGCATCTACTGCAGCTGATGTTGGTTTGGTGTTAGAAATTGAAGAAATTGAACTATGAATAGTTCCACTTGTACTGGTTGTAGAGGACTCCGATGAAGAAACTGAGATTACATCGTCTTCTAGCTGGTCCCATTCCACGACGGATGAGGATAGTATACAAGGTTTAGGTGTAACAATAGTAATGGCAGTTGGTTTCCTTGCTACAATTGACGAGGCCGAAGAGATTTCAGCAGAAGAACAAGCATGTAATGTTGTGTGTTGGTATGATGATGTTACAGAGCTTTTTGTGATGGATGTAGTCGATCTAGACTTGTGCCATGATTTTGGTCTTGTTGCTGCTGTTGTTGTTGTTGTTGTTGTTGTTGTTGTTGTTGTTGTTGCTGAGGCATTATTCAAGGAAAATGACGATGGACCAGCCAAACCTAATTGTAAAATATTAAATTAAAATAAATTCTTGATGTGAAAAATGTATGCTACATACCCAATAATTTACGTACAAACTTTGTGATTGGAGATGCATTGCTGTTTTGGTATTTATCATCTTCTGTAATAGAACGATGTAATGGAAATAAACGTTCTTTCTTCTTACTATGCGAAAAAGAATAAGAATGGTGGTGGTGGTGGTGGTGTGGCTGTTGATGGTGATGGCGATCAGTAGTAGAAGATGTTGCGGAAATGGATGAAAGTTTTTTCATAATTTATTTGGGGAAAGAAAAGAAGGTTTTTTTCTTTCTAATAACCCCCAAAACTCCTTTATATAGTATTGCATGCATTGACAAGTATTATTCGTATGTGCATGGCCCTATTTCCTCCTATTTTTAACTTTTTTTAGGCAAAGTATAACATAGACATTTCTCTGTCTTTTTTTCTTTTTACTTCGGCTTTTGATACGTGTGTCCTGTTCCAACCAGATCCCCTTTTTTTTATATATATCATTATAATGAAATACACTTAAAAACAACTCCTTTCATCTAGAAATAAAGTATTAAAAATTATTTGTACAATATATACATTTATAGAAGAAAATTCGCTCAGTTACACACAGTAAATAAAACGCATTAAACACTTGCAAACATACAAACAAACCATAGAAAAAAAAGAACATCACCATGAGGTCATTTATTAAACTAGAATCGAACAACATGTCAATGCTCCATCTGCCTTGATCAATTCACTCATGCAAAGTGATTTCACTTGAACGCCACGCTTTTGTTGTAATTCTTCAAGAATGATCTTTTCAGATTCAGGGAAATTTTGTTGGTAAATAATGAATTTACCACCATCTAAACTAAGAATATTGGAAGGAACTTGTTCGGGCACATGAATAAATTGATAGTGATTGTTTGTATATTGGTTGATTTCTTCTTGTACATCACGACCAGCCTTATGATCTGTAATTAACAAGGTATGATCGTCCAACATGCTAACAATACATTTGAAATGTAAAGAATCATGATTTAAAAGGCTTGTTATAGTGTAGACTGGACATTTTTCAGAAAAAACCTGGGATAAAACATCTGCACCACGTTGGTTTGTGCGATGCGAGAGTCCAATCAAAAGATGTTTACCAGTATACAAAACATCTCCACCATCCAAAGTAGCTTCTGGATCAATATCATGCATATGAACAATGTCCTTAATGACAGGAACCTATATAAAGCAACTATTAATATCACTTGGTAGAAAATTTCTATATTTATATAATACACATGCCTCCTTTAATGCTTTTTCAACTCCAGAGACCTCCTTGCGACGAGACTCAGCGCCGAGGAAGTTAATAATAGCTTTATCCTCAACAACGATTGCATTATCCTCGACAAAACAACAATCTGTGTGCGTACAGCAAACCTTTTTTTTTAATGCCCAAATCCTCATTTACGAATGTAAATAAACTTACCAGGATGTTCTTCATCAGCAGGAACCTCAATTACTTGCTTGACATGCTCCCTGATGACATTTACATAATCATCGTGTTGTTTCTGTGCTAATGAAATATCAATAGGATCGTTATTGTTATCGACAGAAGTAACACAACTAGCAAAACTTGAGGGTAAATTACGAACAATGGCGTACATTTTGTATGTTTATGTAAATAAAAATAAATAAATAAAAAGTAATATTAAAGAAGGATAAAAAATATATTCGACTTTTATAATTGTGAGAAAAAAGATATTGTTTATATACGCATAGATGGAGTTCTTGATCGATTTCTGCGTAACAAATTATCAATCTAAGATAATCATCATTGCAGTTGGGCTCTAAGGTTTTTACTAAGACGTTTACGCGACTTGAATAATCGACGAAGCTTCAATAGGATGTACATAAAGAAGGCAATGGTGCCATAATATAATATTATATGAAGATCCATGCTGCTTTAATCACTGTTTAAATGTAGTTTTGTTTGCGGTTTTGTATCATAAAATGTGCCTAGAAAAAAAGACAAAATAAAAAATCTCACGCATTTGCATTAGTCATAATGATCTTTTTGGAAATTTGAAGCGGACATTTTGTAAATGATTCAAGATAAAGAAATGTACCTGATTTATACTCGGTAGATTTGATATGCATTCGAGAGCAAGAAGACACAAAGGACAAACAAAATACACTCATCTTCTTCTGTACTCTAACGTAATTTGATATCTGAACAGTAATAAATGCAATATAATTTAGTCCTGCATGTATCACGCATTGTGTAAATATACCAGGAAGTAAACCATACTTTTTTCCGGAGAGATAAGATGCTTATACCAATTCACATCAACCCATAACAGAGACAACGAAGGGAAAAAATGAATATTCTAATTTGCTTTGGCCATTTAAAATGATAATGTATCAATGAACGCATAAAGATAAGGAAATATACGTTACAAAAATAACCACCATTCTGTTGTATATCAAAAAGCGTAATTTATGGCACCAGTAGAAAGAACACATTTTAGCAAGGTTAAGTCATAAGATCATAGCTTAAATTATCAGTGTGGTACAGTAATGCAATAAGTCCATATCAAATAGTGTAACAACCGATCACTCGGCGTATAATATATACACTATAATACCGTTATATTTGCGATATTTCAAACTTCAATATAATAATATCTGTTTTATCAATAATGATATATCTTTTTTTACGGATAATGCTTGCAGAATCCGTTTTATTTAAACAGTGAGCTTGATTCAGCGTTTTAAAGGATTATTTCTAATTTATATTTTATTGTGCTTGATATATGTTACTGCATTGCTTACCTTTTGTCTTTCTAACATTTTCGCAATATGATGAACTAAGATACTATTTTCCCACAAAAGAAATTAAACGATATCTCACAGAAAGCCATGTTCTAATATTCAAATATAGATGACATGAGTTTAACAGTATATACAAAAATATTAATAACTTAACATACAATAAAATAAACCGAATAATAAAAACAAAACAAATCGATCCATAAAATAAATTGAAGAAATACATAGACCAAGATTAGAATTGTTCTATGCAGATCATTAATAAATATGTCAAAAAACAGGCATTAAAAGACCGTCTTGATAATGCAAATAAAGAAGCTTAAAATAAACCTTAAATCACGGACAAATTAACTGATTTGCCACAAGAATGAACATATGGATCTTGCACGAATATAATGGAGACATGCTTCTATGATCTAATAGTAGCATGATGGTAGACGTATTAAATGCAGCATTGTCTGATTTACATGTTAAACGTCATGCTTTGACAAATGTTCTAAATTGGTAATTCGGCTATTCCTAACTCTGATAGATTACTGACAATTACGATACAACTCTCAGGTACAATAAACCACAACTAATGTTTCAGGTGGTTTTCAAATAGTTTTCAAACATTTTCACCCAATATTGAGTCTAATTATGTCAAATCTTCAAAGAAGATTTACCTTCCCTCTATGGGCCATTGATATCTATCTGAAAATAGAAGAGTCAATAACAGAACATAAATGCACTAGTGCACCAGCTTAATATTTATCTAAATTCGATTGAGAAAATTGAGCACCAAATTAAGGCAACAAATTCTTGTATTCACAAGATAGACCCAACTGAAAACTATTCTGTATTTTTTGTTTAAGCGAAAAAAGTTAATTTTTCGTCGAGATAATCAAAATAATAGCTCATACCACGATTTAAAGCCTATAGTAACGGGGTTCCAAAATTGATTCGAAAAAATTCAACGAAAAATTATGAAAAAAACAAAATTGTTTGATTGCTCATGAACCGCAAAGTAAGTCGACCTGGTATACTAAATAGTTTTTGTAGAGTTTTAAATTCTGCATCCATCTAAAAAAATTCAAACAAATCTTTTTCATTAAATTTTGCGTAAAATGCAATTGAAAGTTTGGAGGTTTTTTGAAGATACACATCACTTTTTATAATTATATTTAAAATAAAACTAATTGAAATAATGGACAAAAGAATTATCCATTGATCGAGCTATTACTGAACTCTCTAGCTGCATTTTTTGTAGAGAAAACAAGATTTTTGTCCAGATTTTTTTGAAATTCAGAATTTGGGATGAGGGTATATAAGGGAAAAATGGAAGCTAGAAATGAAGGTATATTTTTGTACACATTTTTGAGGATATCTCCACGAAAAATCAATATTTTGAAAAAACCTAAATTGGTTCTGAAAAAGCTCAACGAGCGTAATGACATGAATGCAAAAAAAATGTTGCTCAATTTAGCCAATATTTTGAAACCTACTATCGAAATGTCAAAAAAATGAAAAAAAAACAAAAGTGCTCGGAAATTTTTTGTATTGAAATATGTTATAGAGCACTTCCAAACAAGTAAGTTTTATTATTAAAAAGTGTTAGTATAGCTTAATTTTTTCTGGAGATATGAAGCCTCAAAGATTTCAATCCATTAGCAGTGAAAAACGCGTAAAATATCTGAAACCTTAGCACTGAAAAATTAATACCAACTGCAAAAAACAGGATATTTCCGAATACTCATTTTTGGATTAAAACGGAACATCTCAGGTACATTAGCATATATTTTTATTTTGGTGTTATTTAGTGAGAAAAAAAAGTAGAGCAGGGATGAAAAGTGAGACCCAGTTTTCAAGGAAAAAGCAGTGAATTTTACGCGTTTTTGAGTCTTTCGCGAGATATAAAATCAATTTAGGAATAGGTAGCATAATGCAATCAACTCATATCTGTTTAGCAGTGCCTAAGGTCGACCCTAAAAGCATGTTCAGTTTTCTGATATCATACGACACATTGCTAATAGATCACACTTTTTCTAGAAGTCTAGCGCATCATAATTTACAAGGCAATATACATTAAAATATCAAAACGATGTGTATGTTATGATTAACGGCCACATCACCTAAATATGTTATTTATTATACTCATTATATGCTAAATGGTTTTTATTTTATAAGAGGGGGTATTTACTGAAAGAGCCAGCCACCAACAGTATCACGTAGGATATCTCTCTTTCTTTTGCCACTTCCATCACCATCTCTACTACCACGGTCATGCTCAGCTCCCGACAAAAGATCACCCAACTTCCATTGTTTTGTAGCATTCTGCAACAGGCCCTGCCATCCCTTATCAGTTTCTTGATTATTGCTGCTACTGTAGTTATTATTTGCGCTTAACTGAGCCAAAGAAATCTGATCCGGTTTATTTTGATCTAATTTTCTCCACACAGCCAAAACATCACATATGTTTTCTACTGGACTCAGTGTCATTGCCATAGATAATACATCTAATCGACGATTTATATCATCAAAAGCCTCCACTTTGCCCAAATTAAAACAAATTTGCCAAGCTGATTGATCAATTTCATCGTTATATTTCTTGGGCTTTGATGTGTTTTTGTCGAGTGCAGCTGCTACAGTGATATGACAGAGCTTATATGATTCTGAGTAATCTTCTTCCACGAGAGCTGCACTGGCCAACATGGCCAATGCCTTTATTTTGGCAAGTAAATCATCTCCATAGCCCAATTTTCTAACTAGTTCCAAAACTTGCTCATGATGTTGATACATTCCCACTTTATTATTGATGAGTTTTGAGATGAGTTCAAGTCTGTTTTTTGATTGTCTGATTTGAATTGGCATGAGTGTGATACCAGGGCGATCTTGTACTTTGTATTCATGGATGAGTGTATGCGTAGCTTCAATAAGATTGATTTCTTTTTTAATTTCGGTGGTTGGAGGTAAAATTTTAAGACAATCCCAAGCTTGTTTCATGCTTCCAGAGTTCATGTTGCCAGATGTCGCATTATCAAAGAATTCTCGTTCAGCATCAATAACTAAATGCTCAGCTTTGGTGATGTCCAGGATTTTTTTAGATCCCAAAATGAGCTCCTTTGCAAGTTTAAATCCTACATCACAAACATATTAGTAAGAAGATTGATTAAATAAACCAAAACTTACTGCCGCATCTCAATAATGAACTGAAAAAGATCTCCAAGATTTCACCATTGTCCAACTTTCCAAATATACCTTGACCATCACCACATAAACGGACCATGTCATCCAAAAGCTCACGCCAATCATCATCACGATCAAACTTGGCTCCACCAGATTCAACGCCACCAGCAGCTTGAGAAGACATACGAATACATAATTGACGCTGAGAGTCGATTGATTGATCTTCCAAATACCATCTCAACGGAACATTAGCATTATATCGACCCAATACTTCAGCAGAGCCCAAATGATTTTGCAGTGTATCCATCATTTGAGTTAACCCAAAAGCTCCCACAGATTGTAATTCCATAAATATAGCCATAGGAGAATTAGCATTGGGAATAATAGACGCCATATCTACTAGATCATTTGAGGTTTCGTCAATATCATCAAAAATAGGTAAACATTCAAACAAACGAACAAGGTATTCCATGGACCCGTTGCCAGAATATACAATAGCTAATACGAGTCGAGATAAATCATAATCATCCTTAATAACGCGATCTTGCAATGCAATAGTCGGCTTGGAATTTTCAAATACTACACAACACCAATCTAAATGTTGATCTACTACGGCAGGATCAAGTAACCAACGATAAAGTAAGAATTCTTCTTTTTCATCATCATTGCTTTTCTGTTTTCTCTTTTTGCAAACTTCGATCCAAGGTAGTGCTAATCTCAACATATCGTCCACAATAATTGATGTATTGGTATTGCTTAATAATCCTTTTAAAATTTCATAACTCGACATGTGTTGGAACTTTTCTAAATCAACATAGGATTCTTCTTGTTGTAATTTAGGATTGGCAACATAAACATATTTGCAAAGCCATTCGTATTCTGATACCTGCTTGTCAATACCCGTAACTCCCATCACTTGTGCATATCGACTAATCTCTAATGCATTGCTGCTAAGACCAATACGATCTGCAGCATTAGCACGATCCATATACCAATCAGCAATGACAGAAGCCGATGTGGGATATGTAGTTGCTTCAATTCCTCCTTTCAAACGAACCAAATATTCTGTTTCTTCTGGTACTTGTAAACGAATTAAATCTTGAACCCAATCTTGTTCTACAGGATCTTGCTCTTTTCGCCATGGTTCTTCTAGCCAAGTATCTTCATGATCATGTGTGACATGAGGTAAATCAAATCTACTTGGATCTGCAGTTTCTGGAATTTGTGATAAAATAAACAAACGTTGTTCAAGTACATCGCTACCATGATGCATGAATATAGCATCTAGAGCAACATGATTTTCTGAGCGAGCAAATTCAATAGCCTGAGCAATCAAATTGCTATCCCGAAATTGAGCATACGCAGTTGCAAATGAAGCATCGCCTGTTTGTTGATGCATTGTAGATGAAAGACTGGACCAAATCTTTTTAAATGTGTTTAAACGATCCATATATTTGATAAAGAACCATCGACATCTCAATAACGTTTTTTCATTTGGTGTCAAGTCTTGCACTGCTTGCTTATTTTCGAGTTTCTCTTTGATGATGGGAATTGTGAGTGTCTGTATACGTGATTCACCAATAGTCAAGATTTGTTGTTGAACTTCGGGTTGATTTACGCAAATTTCAAGACATTGGTTTGTGATCCAAGCATCGTCTTGAATAAGATTTAAAAGTTCAATATCTTTTGATTGTAGTTGTGGGCCGCGTTCTAAAATGCGTTTTGTCCATTGAGCTTTGTAAACGAGATCTTTATCCAATTCTAATTCGCTGGCCAAATCTATAGCAGCCTGGAAATTTCCTTGATTCAAATGAATCAAAAAGTCTCTTGTTGTTGGTTTTTCTGTATCTGTCATGGTTTTAATCGTTTAAAAGAGAAGCATTGGAGGGTTTTATATGATATCAATGTTGGATTTAATACAGTGTTATTAAATAGCCGCATTTCAATGTGACTCTTTGGAAAGTGTCTGGTTGCGATACAATGTTGTTATTATTATTATTCAAATTGACAAAGAAAAAAAAATTGTTTATTCAATACAACATTAATGAGTAGTTCAGATATTCGCGATATTTTACAGATTGGTGCTGCTTCAGAACCAGCCCAAAAGAAACAAAAAACTGTTACAGAAAAAAGACCTGGTAAGATATCTTGAATACACGCTTAGAAAAAAGAAGCTGTTTTCCTAAATGAATTGTTGATATAGATGGTATAAGTCGAGAGTTATATTCGTTGATAGGTGGTGCTCCGCCAGTTGCATTTGTTAAACCAACGTATAAAGCAAAATATCAGACGAAAAAGAAGGCAACACCATGGTAACTATATTTCTTGGATTTATATTATGATTTATGTGTCTAATGTGTTTATCTATTTAGGACATATCAACCTTTTACCAACCCTGCTAGAGCAGATGATTTAGTCTTGAATCATTGGGTCAAATCTAGTGAATCGAATGAGGGTAAATAATATGCTGTATATACATAGACTAGATACGATGATTAACTATTATACACTAGACTATTCGTTTGCGAAATTCAATAAAGTAATCGATATTATTGATTATTCAGATGAAGATTACGAGAAATATTTGACAGATACAGATTGGAGCAAAGAGGAAACAGATTATTTGTTTGATTTATGTAAACAATATGACCTTCGATTTCCAGTTATTGAGGATAGATATCAATTCAACAAAGCAAGAACAATGGAAGATCTAAAAGACAGATACTATTCAGTTTATAGAAAACTGATTTTACAAGGAAAATATCTATCTGGAGAATACATATCAGATCGACAATCATTAGCACAACAATATAATTTTGATAAAAATAGAGAAGTAGAAAGAAAGAATGCATTAATCATGTTATTTAATCGTACAAAAGAACAAGTTGAAGAAGAAGAAGCATTATTTGTTGAAGCCAAACGTATTGAACAAAATGAAGCTAAATTATCCAAAGAGAGAGAGAGTTTATTAAACTCACTCCAATTGGAACAGATTCAACAAATGCCATCAACACCCAATACTCCACATCAATTGAACAGCTCAGGTATATCATCATCATCTTCACCCGGAGGAATCGGAATCACCGGTGGTACAGCAGGAGGAAGCGATTTAAAGGTTAGTTTTTTTTTTTTTTTTTTTTTTTTTCAAGAATGTATTCCAAATCGAATGATTTTTTTGACTAAAATGACATAATATCGCAATAGAAAAAGAAAAAGTCGATTCATGATGATAACAAGAAAGGACGTAAATTATCAAGCGCATCATCTCACCATCTTATGGATAGTAAGTTTATATGATTTTCTCAAGGAAACACAAAAATTAATTGAATTAATCTAACTTTTTCCTTCTTTAGTTGATACTCATGAAAATAAGAAAGAGAAACTTACACCAGGTGTTTATATTCGAAGCCAGAAACTACCAATTGTTAAGCCTACTATGCAAGCAAAGGTGATTAAGGTATTGGAAGAATTAGGGATTGGTAATGTATAAAAAACATTTGCATTTTTTTAGAAAGATCAGCTAATGCTTCAAACCAGGCCCAAGACCTATTATGCCTACTCAGCAAATTTGTAGTAAATTTGAACATTTACAAAATTCAATCTTGAGCATGTTTGAACTCAAGAAAGTAGTAGACAAAACTGAAGTTGAACACAAGGTTAAGGTAACTCAAATGGAAGTTTTTTTTTTTTTTTTTTTTATGAAAATGTGTGTATGCTAAGTAAAATAATACATAGAAACGATCTGGTAGTAATGCAGGATCAGCCAGTGGACATAGAGAGAAAAGAAGGAAATAAAGTGGTATTTGTTTATATTCAAGCTGTTTATGTGCACTTGATATAATTTCATAGTATCACAAAGTAATAATAAAAAAAAAGGAATTAGCTTTTAAAGAGTTTTTCTTTTATATATTTTCCCTTTCTTTCTTTCTCTACTTTTTTTTTTTTTTTTTTTTTTTTATTTATTTTATTTTATTTTATTTTATTTTATTTCATTTTTATATACACAGTACATGTCAGTAAAAGAATTACATTTCCCAAAGGCTTTAAACATCATAAGACCTTCTTCTCCTTTAATACAACGACATGATTCATCCTACTCTTCATCAACTGCTTCTTCTTCTTCTTCACCATCTACAATATCAAACAATTCATTCTCAAATAACCCCACAATCGTAAATCCCTCAAATTTCAACTATTTTCAGAATAATTGGGCTTCATTTAAATCGACAAATACCGTAGGTGTAAATCCTCATCGATTCTTACAAAGACCTAGAAGTAATTCCAACTTGTCAAAATCGACATTTTTCTCCGCATTATCACTTTCATCTCAAGAAAATGATCAACAAGAAGAAGATGATGACGACGATGATGAAGATGATGAAGATGATTTAAATAGTAGCATTGATGGATTAGATGAGACTGATGAAGAAGAAGAAGAAGAAGAAGAAGACGATGATGAAGACGATGATGAACAAGAAGAACCAGTAGTGAAAATAGTCGCTAAAATCAAACATGGCACAATCATGAATGGTAAAGGAGAATTTGTCAATAAAGGTAGTAATGTCGCAGAAGAAAGTTCATGGTTAGATGAAGCAAGAGCAAGCCGAAAGGTAAGAAATCTAGTGTTTATCTATTGTTTTTCATTTATATTTATATTTCTATACAGATTGCCGATCTCGAAATTGAGAAAGCATCATTGTTGGTATTAAATACTACTTTGGAAGCCAAACTGCGACAACAAACATCACAGATTGTCGAGCTGCAGAAACGATTACAAATGTAAATAATGATATTATTAATAAATATCATGTAGGCTCATGTAATATATTCTTTTTTTTTTTTTTCTACAGGAATGAAGGACCCCTGACACCCGTATCAGATAAACACGTGGAAGATGTAAGTATATAATGTAGTATAATATGTACATTTGGATTTACACTCAATTTAGTTTATATTTGATGATGATGAAAATACAATTGTTCAAGAAGACGAAGAAATTGAAAATGATCAAGTATTTCAGCGTATAAAATCAATGCTGGAAGGTTTGATTTTACAAGCAGAAGTTGCATTACTTCAAAAGACAAAGCAATCTGGAAAAGTATTGCAAGATTACAACGATTTTTCCGCTGAAAAGCAATTTCATGTTGAAGGTTTGTAATTTTTAAATACCTAGAAAATCATTTGCTAAAATTATGTAATAGAAACATTACATAAATTGACAGTAAAGACTTCACCTTCATCTATCGTTGATATGCATCATAACAGTAGCAACAACAACAGTATACCTACAAGAAGATCATCGTCTCCTTTCAGACGTGTATCAGATGCTTCTTCAATATCATCAAGAGGTTCAACTACATCCAGTGTTAAAATGTCGAGAAATTTATCCCGCCAATCATCGCCTCCAATCATGGTAACATCCCCAAGACCATTTAGTCCTCCTCCTCCACCTCAGCAGCAATTACAAAAAAGAGCTTCATCTCCTCGCCACACATCTCATTTACGTAAAGATCTCGAGAAACCAAAATGGCATTTCTAGGAACAATATAAACAAACAAAAAAAACATGCCCTTTATTTTACTTTTCACTATGAATTCCCCCCTTATTTCTTTCTGTCAATTTCAATTTAAGCTAAAAACAACAAAAAATAATTATACCCCACATTTATTTGCCCTTTTTTATGAACAAAAACAATCATTTTTCCAATACTTCACTCATTTTTTAAATTATCTGTCATATATTCTTAGAAATATAAACATGTTTGCTTGTAAAAAATTACCATATTTATCTTGTATCAACAACATTTCACATTCCATTCCCTTTTTTTGTCATTACAAGATTTTCTTTGTCCAACGTCAATAAAATACTAAAATTAAGAAAAAATAGTAAAAGCGTTTTGTTAATGCATCTTTGAAATATTTAGCCATGATTTAAAGTTGGAAAAGTATTCTTAAACATGCCAAGTTGAAGGCTACATCTCTTTTTCGAGGGGTCAAAAAGGCTCAGCTGTAAACGCACCATGAGAAATATAATATATATCTTTAGTTACAAAGGTGTTTTGCATTCAAATTCAAAGACTAAAAAGGAAAAAGCATGATATATATATATGCGTAAAGGTACACTAAACATGATTTAAAAAGGCAGATAATGAAATGACATGTGGTTCCTGAATTTCATTATATACCAATGTTTTATCAATTATTTAAATGTTAATCTTGTTTTTATTAATTCGTAGTGCATAATAATTAAATATATTATTAACACTAATACAATGAGCCTATACGCAATATGTAATATACATAGCATGTTGAACAACTCCCAGAAAAGAACGATAATGGTGATATTGATGATGATGATGATGGTGATGATGACAGGAAATGTTCAAATGCCGCTTATATTGATATCAGATCACCTTTAAAGAGTTATCACTACACAAAAAAGAGGTATAGTAGCTTGTAAAATTAAGTAGATGCTTTTCTGTTAGTTAAAATACATGAAGGTATTTTTTAATCTTAAAAATACAGCCAAATAAGGTTTCTAGTGTGCATTTGTTAAAGGGTATAACATACAAATTCTACATATTCGCACCCAGAAATTTGATTGCATTACGATTAAAATCTGGTATCAGATGACACTAGTCAATTGCTTGAGTATCGGAATAGTGCCGATTAGCACTATTTGTAATAGAAAATATTTTTTAGCTTATACAAGTATATATGCTTCTTTAACGACCTGTAGTATGATGATCAAATGTATTTAATGTTTGATTAAGATTCATATTTAGATTATACGGCATTTTGAAAAACTAAGAGTGCATGTTATTGCTATCTTCTGAGGCGAGAGGAATACTTATACCTATGGGAAGTAGCATAATATTTCGCATATTTATGTAGGCTGTAAAACTACCTTATAGTAACTACTTTTTCCATATAACTAATCATTTTCATCGGATTTTCTCGATCAATGAATGTTTGTAATTTTGCTTTACATTATTCAATTATTAGTCTTGTTTTTCTGGGGGAAAAGGGTAATTTTTGAAAGGGATACCGAATTTCATGAAAGTTACTTACAAATGTGGGCCGAATTTTAATATTGAAGGTTATTCAGCATAAATCATAAAAATGATTCGAGTTTTTCACTGCAGCAGACTCTACCCACCGCTTGTGTTTATAAGTATTAAAAGCTCCTTGAGAGGGCTCGTTTTAATTATTAAATATCTCAGTAGTAACTATCATAATCAAGGTAATTTTCTGCAAGTAAATGTTAAATTTCGAATCTTAGCAGACGCAAAAAAAATTGGTGTAAGGCTATTTAAAGGATTTTAAATCATGTCTCGACCAATTTTATTTTACATTAGCTACAATCATCAATTACTATACTATATAAACTAATATTTTTTTCTTTTTCTTTGCTTTGTTAAGTAGACAGCAGAATGTTTATAAAGAGTTATTTGACAATTTGGAGGCAAGACTTTTGCAGTGATGAAACTGTATTTGAACACCGATTTCGGTGATCCATATTCACAGTTTGCAAATTCCTCCAAAAACCATTGTTAAGCCATAATCTTTAGTAAAAGAGATGAGTGAAGATTTAGATTTCACTTCAAATAATAAAATTTACATAGAATTGTCTCACCGAAAAAACCGCACAACCTAAAAACAGCTTATTGCATAAAATTCAATTCATAGTTAATTATGAAAAATGTATAAAATAACCTTAAAAACCATTATCTTAGTGTACTCATTAAGATCATGCGTTATTAAAGACATGTATCATATATGCGTCTGTGTTTTAATACTCAATTTCATTAATTTGACACACACGTAATGAGAAATGTGGACATTTCAATTTGTTTTATATTAAAACAGTTATTTTTGTGGCAGTAATACAACATTTGTTATTATCTGCATCTTTTCTGCACTGCTTTTTAATCATTTTACAAGATTGATACTGATTTAATCTGTGGTAATAAATTATATTCTATCCATGAAAAAAGTAGAGCGTATGCTTTCATTTCAATCCTTTTACCAATCCCCAAGGGTTAACATATCTACATCACAAGAGAAGATGCACAACTTACTCTCATGAAAAGCCTCGTATTTTAAATGTTTCACAATGTGTGCCTCATTTATACCGAAAAATAATGCACAGCCTTTTTTTTTAATAATTTATTTTACAAATATTATTTTACATGCTTTAATATGAAATATATGCGTTTTTTTTTTTTTTTTTTTTTTTTTTTTTTTTTTTTTTTTAGTTTTTTTTGGGAGCAACACTTTGAACTGGCCAGCTATAGTTAGCATTAGAACGATCATAACCGTACTTTTTCATAAAGTCAACCAACTCAGCGGGACCTCTTGAACCATATTCATAATTAGACAATTTAATATCTTGGTGATGTGCATCAATCTTGTGCAACAATGGGGTAAAGATCTTCCAAGCAGCGTCCAATTCATCATCACGGACAAAGTTACTGTGATCATTTCTTAAAACATCTAAAATCAAAGATTCGTAAGCATCAGGGATAGCTAAATCAGAGTAACGGCTATGATAAGTCAAATCAAGTTCAGTTTGAATAGTTTGATAAGAAAGACCGGGTTGTTTGTTATTGAATTTGATGTAAACAGCTTCATCAGGTTGAACACGCATGACAAGTTCATTACGAGCAGCATTCTTGTAAAGAGAACCAGCAACATTACGGAATTGAATGCGAACCTCAACCTTGGCCTCGTTCAGAGCCTTACCAGCCTTCAAAACAAATGGAACACCTTCCCAACGTTCATTTTGAATAAACAAAACAAGAGCAGCAAAAGTGGGGGTTAAGCTATCCTTATTCTTGATGGTCTCGTCGTCAAGGTAACTGGGCTTACCATTAGCAGCAACATATTGACCGAGAAGAGCATCATTGATAGAAATTGGAGGAATACACTTGAGTACCTTGACTTTTTCGTCACGAATTGCCTCGGCATCAGTGGAAATAGGGCGTTCCATGGCAATCAAAGATAACACTTGCAACAAATGGTTTTGCATGACATCACGGATGATACCAAATTCATCGAAATAGCCACCACGTCCCTCGGTACCAAAAGGTTCCTTGAATGTAATTTGAACATTATCAATGTTGGAACGGTTCCAAATTTGAGAGAAAAAGATGTTGGCAAATCTAACCATCATGACATTCTTGACCATTTCTTTACCGAGGTAATGATCAATACGGAAAGTCTGAAAATATTATAAATAGATTAGATATTATATTACAGCAGAAAACCAACATGGTAGACATTTACCTCTTCTTCAGTGAAACAAGCACCTAATTCTTTTGCAAGATGAGCAGAAGATTCACTGTCTTCACCGAAAGGCTTTTCAACAACAATACGGTTGAGACCTTCCTTAGCATAAGTATTGTTCTTCAAACCCTTGGCGACAGGAATAAAGACAGAAGGAGGCAATGCCATATAAAAGACACGATGTCTTTTACCAATTTCAATCTTACGTTCCTCTTCACTTTGATGAATAGCCTTATCCAAATTGATAAAGGATTCATCATCATCATACTGACCAGGCAAGTAGGTCAAAATGGATTTGAACTCCTCTAATTGCTGTTCATAACCCTTTGACTTGATGAAATGAGTAGCACGATCAATGAATTGATCATGGTCCATCTTGGTACGAGCATAACCAATAATTCTAGTACTTTCAGGCAAGAATCCGTTTCTAAATAAACCAAAGAGAGCAGGGAATGTCTTTTTCTTTGCCAAATCACCCGAGGCACCCAAAACTATATAACCATAAACGGGAAAATGGGTTAATAATTCGGGAAGTTTAATTTATAACGTTGATGTAAATGAGGAAAGTGAACGCGTAATATGCAAAACCATAACCGCTTTGACATTATATATACAAGAAACTTACCAACGATAGTGACAGAACCGTGAAGTTCCTCACAAACTTGTTGACGCATTTGTTCAATAGGATCCATTTTTGATGATTTTATGTTGCTGATTTTTGGTTTCAAAGATATATATGAAAAAAAGAAAAAAGTATGAAAAAAAGAAGAGAAAAAAAGAGGAGAACACAGAAACGCACTTCTTATTTGTATGATTGTTGTAAAAACTCCAATGTTTATGTAAGCGGCAGGCTAAAATCTTTCAGGAAAAAGTACGGGTTGAATTATATCACAACATGAATTAGTAATATTGAAACCTAATTTTTTTTTATATATACATTATCATTCAGCGCCATTGAATAGTAATTTACAAATACATTCCAGACTAATTTAAATTTGATGAATAACATCTTTATCATGAATCAGCCTATAAAAGCCTCGTTTTCGCTCGTTCAATTCTTAGTAAGCTTTACAGATTGTAACACTATCTTTGTACCACTGAGATGATGATAACATGTCAATATGCCGCACTTTGTTAACACCCCCCCCCGCAACCGAATGGCAAAAATAATTCCGGGTACTTGTTTACTGCTCTTATCGATTAGTCCTCAAATTGATATGTAAAAGATGCAATATGTATGCAATCGATATATGGTACTCATTTTCGTAATATTTATAACAAGAGTTTCCTTTTTTTTCTTCTGATTTGATATACAGTCATTCTTTTCAGTCGAAGATTTTATGTACAAATGCAAGCTGTCTAAACCTATATAAACGAATCTAAAATGTTTATCCACATTTTAGGCTATTTTTGGATGTCGGATAACACACCTACTTTCTTGAAATGCAGGGCAATTTCATTACTTTCTAATTTGATTGGAGTATCAGATAGAGTATCGGTTTTGATAGTACATTATGATTTTCCACTGTTTTTTGTCACACGAATTAACGTTTAGGGCAATTACTGATTGTTTGTTAATCCATTCATGTGCCACAAGCCGAACGCATGCAATGAAATGATATCGTAGATCACATCAAAAAAGATTGGAAGAACTAACAAATCCTTTGCGTGGATCACTTAGATTATCATTGTCGGAAGATATACTATATCAAGCAATCGGTATTGCACATCTCCAAAAAATTAGCAACATCAAATAGTCTATCAAGTGATTACAGGGATACGTTATATAGTGGGTATGCCCATAAACCTTTTCGATTTAATATCGGATCTCATCTCGTCTAGTGTGTATATATAATAAGTTTGAGTTGTAAGTGCAGGCTTTGATTTTGATATACCTATACTAGGACTTTTAATTGAAGGTTGGTTTGATATGCTATATAATTAGCATTTGACTAGCTGTATTTATGAACTTGATCAGAGCATAAGGCAAAGTTGTATTCTATGGACCTCAACCACACGCAAATATATCAGTTGCTTGAATTGGGCATTTTCCTTAATCCGCATAACAACATGGATCTTGCTAGATTGGCTGATGTATTCGAAAAGTTGATTATCATGAAGATAAAATCAACACTCCCACTCTAATGTTTCTATACATGTTAATACTTTTATTGTAGGAATTATTATCCAAAGCTAAGAAAGACATCTTGCGGTTCTAAAAAAAACATGCATCTCCTGGGATCGCTACCAAGAAGAGAGATGAGGATAGAATCTTTCAGGAGCCCATGGAAGATTATAATCACCAGTGAACAACAATAGCCCTCCTCTGGCTAATTATCATCAAGATAAGCATTTATACGATTGCGGTTTTCAAAATGATTACAAGGCAGATAATCATTATTATCATCACCACTACTACCAACCATTATATGAATCACAGCCCACAAAACTCATGTCAAACAATTAGAAAAATCACTTGCAACAGTATATATATATTCCACGTATAATAATTTACAGCAGTAATATTCATCTCAAATGTTCCTATAAATACTACAAGGACATCTTTCCATAATTTCTTGTAGAATTATCTGTTTTTCTTCCCTCTTTACATCCTTATTTATCTTCCTTATAAATATCTAATTTACAAATAAGAACACCAACCTTCCTTCAACTAATCATAAAACACGAGCCAAGCCTTGGACGAGCCGAGCTTTAGCCACACATAAAAAAAAGCTCATCTAACTTCAACAAGCCTTGAAAAAAGCTCGGCTGCATAAAAAAGCTTGGGTCGTTTTAAATAATTACCTTCAACCAATGTTCACCGATCTCTAATATTAAAAATCGTACCATTAGCATATCATTTTGAGCATAATATTTATCCAACATCATAGATCATTACATGTGATTCCCAGCTTACATCTCAGTTGATATCGTATTTGTAAGGAGGGTTTCCCATCTTTATAAATAGGTACATAATGTAGCATATTCCCCATTTATCTTGAATTGAATAAAGTGCTATAATTTCAGGTCCATTCCATTTTTATTCATTAATAAATTTCGAATCTTTTCTTTCAACTGGTAAAGATTACAAGACGAATATCATTTTCTGGAATCTGGATTTATTTTGTAGAGAAACGTGAAAATTCTCCAAATTGTTAAAACTACAAAATAGAAAAAACAAATCAAAACAGGATTTATAATTACAAGGTTTAGGGGCCCAAAAATCATCCAAAAATCATCCAAAAAAACCCACCCCTGAAACTTTAATATGTAATAAAACATTGAAAAACAAGAAGATTTTGCTTAGTAACTTTTAAGTGCAAGCTTATTAAAATCTCGAGATATTTGGCATCTTAGGTTGAGTTTTTAAGCGGGGTAAAAGCAAGTGTTTCACTTTGGAAGCCTTTATACTCGCTGAGAAATTAGCATGAATAGAAATAGCTCTTTTGGCAAGATTCTATAGCATCTCAAATATAGCCCTACATTTTTCATTTCCTGATTATCTATTGAAATGGGGGCACGCTCCGATTTTAAATATGACTATATAAAATTGTATAATTAGATATGCACATGTAACTGAGCTTGAATTCAAAAAGTGTTCAAATGGAAAAAAAATCCAAAAAAATCCAAAAAAAACCTTGTATGTTTAATTACTCACCAAAATGCATAGTAAGTTGAACTAGCGTATTAAAAGTTTTAGGTTTAGTTTTTAGTTCTGAATCGATCGGTGTAGGTTGTGAAAATGTTTTTCTCATAAAATCCCTAGTAAATTTAATGTCAAATTTTAACGGTTTTTGATCAAAAAGTACCCTTCATTCAAATGCAACCCTAAAATATTTTATTTTCACATTATGCGCAACAAAATTATCTACAGAATGAGTATTTATTCGTAGCTGTAGCCCTATTTTTCGTGGGGATTTTATTTTTTTTTGATCATTTTTTTTGGTCGGCGAAAATTCATCCTTGTATATCCTCGTCCAAAATGAATTCTTTTTCGTATCACCAAAAATCAATCATTCAATCTCAATTTTCTCGACCAAAAATCAATATTTTTTGACGAGGTAAAATTCGTTAGATAGATGCTAATGAGTACTATCCTATGGTTTTAGTTTTGCATACCTGTCATCCCTTCATGGATTTCTATAACAGAAAAAGTGCTCTCACAAAATTTATAAAAAAATAAAAAAGTCTTTACAGCCATCCAAAACCTAGATATCCTGGTAGGGAATGAAAAATAATCTAGACTTTACTTAATACCCATCATTGCAATACCTTAGTATTTTCTCCACTTATTTTCATTTCAAATGCGCTTTCTCAATTTTAAGCTGGCCATTTCTGCATCATTCAAATTTATGAAACAATCACTATAGTAACCATCCTTGCTTCATTTAATAAATTTTGTAGCCGGGACAATGTTGAATAGGATTACAATTGGATTATTTGTTTTGCAATAACATGGATACAAAAATGAATATATAATAACTGATGAAAGCTGTCCCTTGGATAAGGTTTAGGCTTCTTTTGGAACCCTAAAGATGTTGTACAAAGGAAGAAATAAACACGTTCATCGTGCGGCTTTTTAGTGTGAGGTTTGCTGTTATCAAGATGTGATATTTAACACGTTTTAATAGATAGAATACATGTAAAAGCGATCTTCATGTTGGTGTTTTCAAAAGAGAAGGAGATATATTCAAAGAGAAGGAGGATAAAATAAAAGTCTCATGAATCTGTTGATTATGATGTGTGTGAAAATGGAAGAAAAGTATGAAAGCTTTACACAAGGAAAGAACAGAGACATTATAGCTTTATAATAATATCAAACCTTTATTAAATAATTTAAATGTGAAACAGTATTGCCAAGGAAAAATAAATCAAAGGGGTTTGGATCTTTATAGATTCAGGTACAGCAGGGATACACACTTACTTACATCGAGCGGACAAGATTCCATAGTTCAATATTCGTCGTAAGATGACTGTAACCTTTTCCATGACCACTAGAACAGCAAAATATCATATGATTCTAATAAGAAATGGCATAGTATATCTCAAATCTCAAAAAAATTCGTAAACAAAAATAAGTAGAAAAAACAAGTAGAAAAAAAAGACAAAAGATTAGAACAAAAAGGCAGTTTTTTCATCTTCCTTAAGTAACCATACTTTTCCCCTTGATAGACTGAGGGGAAGAACAGTCTGATTATCATAAGCCCTCAAGTTGTCTCATTTTAGCCCTTTTGTGTATCATCGTCTACAAATGGTGTTTTTAAAAAGGGACAGGCTAATCAAAGATCGAAATTTTCATTAAGACCTGTTAAACAATCATATAATAACCAAATAAACTCATCGTCCATTATAAATTATTATTGCCTTTACTGTGCCTCTAATTTCCTGTCACTGTAGTAGCTCTTGCAATGTCAATCTCAAAAGAGAATACGCTTATCGCAAATATATAAGATGTCATTATAAATAAACTTGGATTTTAGTAAGAACCAAATCAGATTAGCAACCTTTTCTTATTCAGGAACGAAACAAGGTTTACATTAGAGAGCATATTATCAGAGCTGTTTATTTGCCTAAGTCTTTGCGACCATCAGGAACACCAAGACTACCCGCTGCTCTCATATCAGACGATATCTGAAATACCTACATTCGAAACATGTTTATGCAACGTGGTCCAAAACTTCAATTGCATTTTACGCAAAATTTAATGTAAAGCATTTGTCTTGGTTTTGTTTAGGTGGATGCGGTTTTTCCTAAATAGAAGAAAGTTCATTATCAAAGTTTCCGTTGCAATGGCAATCAATACATCGCAAGATAAGTCCCTTCAAAAAACTGCAGTAGATTTGAGAAGCCCTGTTTTCGCACATGGCCAGCTCCTCCTAGTTCTTTCAAAAGCAACATCCACAGAAGATTTGCTCAAATTGTTACCAGAAAATACAGGGCAGACAGGAAATGTCGTTTATCCTAAAGCTTTATTTAGAGTTGCTACATAGATTTAAATATCAAAAGTAATAAATAAATATTACATAATATGCTGTAAGCTATTCGGCTTAGGACCCAATTAATGCTTGCATTTAAGCAATAATGGTATTTCTTGATGTTTATTTCAAATTTACTATCTACAATACAAAAAAGCAAAATGTGTATTGTAAATGCCTTGTTTATGATTGTTTATTTGACTTGATATTTTTTTTCCCAGTTGAACATAAATTGATAGTTATTTTAGAAAATACAAATCTAGTATAATCCTTCGTATTTTTCGATTTGGATATAGCCAGAAGACATAGTATAGATATGTTTCCATGTTTCCCATAATTGTAAATCAGTTAAGAGAGGCTTTATAGAGAAGCTTAAATTTCGAATCAGGAAAATCTATCTAAATCATGTCTTTACTTGTCGATTTGGAAATGACCAGCAAACATACGTACATATAATCACAGAAACATTCATAGATAATTCAAAGGGAAACGTAAAGTGAGTTGATCAATACTTGAAAAAAAAAAGAAATGTATCAGGCATGTTGTGCATAAAAGTATGTGATTCAAAGCGATTTTACTGACTAGTTTTTTTTTTAAAATGTTCTAATACCAATGACATTATACTATATAATATCTGCATCGTGGTCCTGATAGCGTACGCTCAACTCTTCTATTGATTACGAAATCATTCTAATTTGATAATAAGAGTCTCAAGAACGTCTCTCTTGACATCATGCCAAGTTATTTCGCAATTAGATGTCGTGCAATATACAAAGAGATTTACAAGCTAAAAGCATGGTCAGTGTTTGTTTGTAATTTTCTTTGCATAATATGAACCGATTGGTTGCGGTCGCAACGGCCCGTGAATTTGAAAATGGTAAAAGTAGTACAGAACGCATCAATTACCAGGCATTTATACTTTTTTTTGGGATTGCATTAGCATTAAAATCATATAACATACGTATCAATTCCATATTAATTACGATCATTTGATACATGCATTATTTACATTCTGAACATATTTATATTTCAACGAATATACTGATTGTGTAGAACATCGAAACATGGATTCAACTGAACATTATTACCCAGATCAGTGATAACAATAAGGTGAAAATGCTTAATCTGACAAAAGACCTCAAATATTAAATAGCAAAGGTTTAGTTTCTATTATATGAGTTCCTGCTGATCCAAAGATTACTATCACATATCATGGTTTTATAAAGAAAATCCGTTGATGAAAATAAATTTGTCTGATTTCGTTTGTCGCTTTAAAAAATTTTTATGCCGTATTTTTTTATTGTGATAAATAATCACTGGTACAAACAGAATGACAATAGCGGTATGCTATTGTATTGTTTTTTTCTTCTTATATTTGCTTTATTAAAAATCATTTATATTGTCACAGACATGTCAAAATAAAGAAAATAAAAAAATCTGATTTACACTAGACTTTTCCGCTAAATTTTAACTATTTAATGAGTGGAAAACTTAATTATATACAATCACAAAATAAAATTGGAAATAGGTAGAGATTTATAATTGAAAATTCGTTGTAAAAAAATGGTTCGATTTCATATTCAAGTCTGTCATTGATACCGATGGTGACACGCTGTATGTAATTTACCACCCCGTCTTGACACAAGCTTCATTGGAACTCCGGATTAGTATTTATTAGATCTGAACCAAAAACAAAAATATGAGAACATCTTTATTTTATTCTTATATTATTTATACTATAATGGCAATTATTTCTACTCTTCTGTCAGGATTCTCTATTACTGATTTTATTTATAAGGCCTTTATGGCCATTGTATTTTATTGGTGTTTCCATATTTTATCTCAATTGGTAAGTTTGGTGTTGTCTGTGTGCACAGACCGGATAGAAGAGCGACTGGCATTGGACAGGTCTAACATATATATAAATGTAATGTAGGTTTTTCCTAAGGATCCAAAGATGGTTCCTACTGTATTCTCCTGGGTCCCTATTATGGGAAATGCTATTGAATTTGGAAAGTAAGTAGTATATACATTCTTTATGCTTATGATAATATTAACATTTTCATCAGAGATCCTATTACCTTTCTCCAAAAATGCCAAAAAAAGTATGGTGATGTCTTTACCTTTCAACTTTTAAACAAAAAGATTACTGCTTGCTTAGGCCCTGATGGCAACCAATTTGTCTTTAATGCCAAGCAAAATGTTGCTTCTGCTGCTGCTGCTTACAACCATATGACAAAGTATGTCTTTGGTAATGATATTGTATTTGATACTGCTCATAGTGTCTTTATGGAACAAAAAAGATTTATCAAGGGTGGTTTAAACATTGAGACTTTCCGTAAGGATGTACCCCTTATTATCAATGAATGCCACATGTTCTTTGATAAGTTTGAAAAGACTGGCGTTGTTGATTCTTACAAAATGTTTGGTTCTCTTATCATTAACACTGCTTCTCGTTCTCTCCTTGGTCCTGAAATTCGTAATGCTCTTGATGATGGTGTTGCTCAACTTTATTATGATTTGGATCAAGGTTTCCGTCCCATTAATTTCATGTTCCCTAATTTGCCTCTTCCTGCCTATCGTAAACGTGATGAAGCTCGTGAAAAATTAGCTGTTCTCTATGAAAAAATTATTAAAAATAGACGTGCTGATACTACTGGAAAGGTTCATGATGATCTTCTTCAAGCTCTTATGGATGCTCGTTACAAGGATGGTTCTGCTCTTCCCGATCATCAAGTCTGTGGTATTTTAACTGCTGCTCTTTTTGGTGGACAACATACCTCTTCTACTACTTCTGCTTGGGCTATCTTAGAACTTGCTCATCGTCCTGATATTATCAAGGCTGTTCGTCAAGAAATGATTGAAAAACTTGGTTCTCTCCAGGTTGAATTCACATATGATAATTTAGAAGAACTTACTTTCTTGGAAGATGTTGTTAGAGAAACTCTTCGTCTTCACCCTCCTATTTTCAACATGATGCGTCGTGTTGTTGTAGACAAGATGGTTTATGAAAAAACTGGTCTTGAGATTCCCAAGGGTAATTTTCTTTGTGCAGCTCCTGGTGTCACTCAAATTGATCCTGCTTATTTCAATAACCCTATGAAATGGGAACCTAAACGTTGGTCTGAAAAGACTGATCCCGTTCATCAACTTGAAGTTGGAGATGATGCCAACATTGATTATGGTTTTGGTGCCGTTGGTATCTCTTCCCGTAGTCCTTTCCTTCCTTTCGGTGCTGGTCGCCATCGTTGTATTGGTGAAAAGTTTGGTTACTTGCAACTCAAGGCCATTATTGGTACTTTTATCAAAAGATTTGATTTTGAAGGTTTAACTGAAAATGTTCCCAAGCCTGATTATACCTCTATGGTTGTTGTTCCCGAGGATAGTAGAATCCGTTTCACTCGTAGAGACTAAAAAAAACACACATTTTATATTCATTTCCACACACACACACAGGCACACACAAACTTCATCTTATCAAAAACTGTTCATTTTTCATTCTAATATATAAACAATAAAGTCATTTTTTATTTATTTTAACTATATGATTTTGTTGATTCTTTATGTGTTGCAGTACCATCAAACATGTAAATGTGCGTAAAATATAATCCAGCTCCAATGACTAATAAAATTAGACTAAATCGAACAAATCCATAAATTAAGCGATAAATCCATTTGAACATTCCCATAATTAAACAATAAAAGGTATATAAAATAACCAATGAAAGGAATATGCCCATAATATTGGATTCGATAATCATTTGTGAAATTACGCCATACAATTGTCGAATAAAACTAGGTGAATTTGACAAAATATATGAAACGGTTGTTCTTGTTGCTGACAAAACTTGCTCCGGTGCAGGTAGAGGAATATTGGATTTTTGAAGATTTACATAGCAAAACGTATAAGCTTCCGAGATTAGTTGAAATGCTTGCATGGTAACATTAAAAGAGTTGTTGAAATTATCCATTTTATATTATTATTCAATAGTAAAAAGAAAAAAGATTGATACTCGCCCGCGTCAAAAAAAAAAACTGCTTGCTGCCAAAATATATCAAAATTTTTGTGTGTGTGTGTGTGTGTGTGTGACAATCTGCCTGTATGTTGAATACACGCACTTTATAAATATAAAAAAGTTAGGGCATGATATCCGTATGTAAATGAAACCAAATCAAACAAAAAGGCTCCAACTTAATTATACATGTTTCATTTATTCATTGTTGTCGTTAAAAAAAAAGGTTTTTTATTATTAATGTGGATCGAAAAGCTGTCTCTCTTACCGTTTGAATCCGCTACTCCCCGCAAGAGTTGTTCACTTTGAAACTTGTTCTGCAAATGAATGTGCCAAGTAAATACAAAGGATATACCCGCAGATGATATATTGTATGTTATTTGCTCGAAATTTTAGGTTAATATACAAATAAATCAGTCTGAAATTGGGTAAAATGTGTTTAATGGTTTTCCTCCGCGTATACAGTTTCGTGTGGAGAATATAATCCCACATACTCGGATTTATAGATATTTAATATCTGAGGGATATCTAGCGGCTTACGGTCTACTTGTATTTGATTGAGTAGTAGCAATCAAGACCAACAAAGAGCTCATTCTCTATAGAACAGCAGCAAATCAGCAACAAAATAAGAATTCTAAAGAATTATTTTAGGCACTTTTCTGCAGTTTCCAAATCTCCAATTAAGTCCAAACCATTTTTCATAATGCACAACTACTTTCTACATTTTTTTCTCTCATTTTTGAAGTTGTGAAAAATTAAGTGAAAACAGACCTCAAAAACCCTTGTACTTACAAGGCTGAATCGCTCCAAATCGCTAAATTCGACTTTAAACCTGCATATCGGGATTTTTCAATATGGTATTTCTTAATCAAAAATGACCAGAATTTCCTACTCTTTTTTATTGAATTATCTAATTTGCTATTTCTTATTCATAAAAACAACTTTTCTACAAAAAACTGATATTTCTGTTATTGTAATTTTTGAATTATTTTCTACTCAAAATGTGGCTAAAAATAGCACCGTTAGATGCGCAATTAGATTCTGTACAAATAACATTTAATAATACAAGGATGGTTGCTATACTACTTTTTGTTTAATTCGCGTAGAAGTGTCAACGAAATCAAAATTGCATCAAATTTCGAAAAAAACCCCCAAAAAATAGCGGGATTTCAATTATTTTAGCTGTCGATTTGCAGTAACCAATTTTTTCAAGAGTTTTTACAGATAAAGCTATGCATAAAGCACAATAAATAAACTCAAAGAGTTATAAAAAAGCATGTAAAGTATACAATCGTATTTTTTTGGGAAAAAAGCTTCCTCTTGTAACAGGAGAATCACACATTTAATTTCTCTATTGATTTTTTACCCCTGAAAGGCTCCGTTTTTTGGCAAATCTATTAATACTCGGCCACCAGATTGAAATGCTGGTCCCTGACGACAATAACATATTTAAAAAGTGTTTCCTTGACTATATGAACACTCCTATTTTGTGGTTATATAACCTGATATTTTTTTCGGAAAGATTATAACTTTAAACTGGGACTCTAAAGCTTCTCATTAAAAAGGGGTTTAATATACATAAATTCCAAGTATATACACTGTACTGAGATAGATAGATAGATGTATGAGAACAGCAAGTCTATATCAAGGGTCATATCTAAAAGATATGTACACTGAATATGGAAATCGATTGTACAACTTTTTTTTTGCAAATCAATAAAATGTGTGCTACAAACAGAAATCAAAACAAAGCAAAGCAAAAGCCAATAACCACAATCTGCATTTAATACTGGATTCTATTTTTTAAATGAAATATTCTATCGATTTAATATACTTCGGTCTGATAGTATATCTACATGTAGAACAAACAGCTTTAATTTTTTAATTTGTTCGCATTACATAAAACACAATCAAGATTATTCCTTTATTGACAAAAACGACATTTCAGGAGTAAAAAAAAAGAAAAAGAATAATAAATATTAAAATTAAATAAAATGAGACAAAAAAACTGGTTTTTTTTTTTTTTTTTTTTTGTAGAATGTTCTAATAACTGTGTAAAGGTTTTGCGCTTAATTGAGAGATCTGAGTTGATCTGATACTACTATTCTCTCCACCACTATCTTCTTCTTCATGATTAAGTTTACTATCTCTATCTAATTGAATAGAAGCAAAGTCATATTTAGCTTGTTGATGATGTTTATCTTGGGGTTCTGCAGCGTCAAAAGTAAGTTCAGCCGACATGTGGTCATTTGTGTAAATTGTCTTATTTTTGCCATTGACATCTTTGCTGCCAGTTTTCTTATTTGTTGTAACCTTTATCAAAGAAGTTAGTGAAGAAGGAAAACATAATTTTTTTGCATTATATTTACCCAATAAACTGTAACAGCATTGATCTATTATACAAAAGAATTAGCTAACTAAAAACGGTAGAAAATATAAATGAAAAACAAATATTATATTTACAGTAACATCCACGGTACACATGGTAAGACAAACTAACCCTCTTTCATGCCCCTTTGTTATAACTACAACTAAAACGTTGGCAAAGGAGATGAGTAAGGATACAACGGATGCTACTAAAGTACGACGAGCAAGTTTATATAATCTTGACCTCTTCCAGTTTGCTCTTGATGTAAGTCCAATGTTCATTAATGGTGCCATAAAAAGCCACGTTAAATATAAATTGAGAATCTATAGTTCTGGTTAATATAAAAAAAATTGATATATTGATAGATTTACAACATACGAAATCATATACCTAAGAAGATAGATATTAGTAAAGGAATATCTATACAAAAAATTGATATTTACAAGTAAAGGAACACTGGCAATCAGCTGCAAACCAATGGTACATTTTCCGTCAGCTTCTAAATAAATATTTCTGTAAACCAACTATAAGCAATGTGTTAATATCAAACCAATGTTATTCTTGTACATGTGTATATATATACCATAAGTGCGAAAATAATAATATATGGACACAACATACATAGATGAATTCTATATGACCATGTCTTGAAGCGAGATGTTTTTACAGCAGTAACCAAATAAATACGTTCAATCAACCAAGCATAAACTACAACTTTACTACCAGCGTAAAAAATATCACAAGAAAGCATACCCAAAGTGCAAGATGTCATATTATCTGGTAAAAATGTGTTGGTTAACTTGTGAAATGACTATGCTATTTGACAATCTTACTATTATTTGTAGACACTACAACAGCAGATGTAAATGCGAATGCCCAAGATAATAAATACAAAATAATAACCATAAATCGACCGTAATTGATGGTCTTTAGAGTTTCTCCATATGTCTTTGAACCGATAGCAGTGGCCAATACAGTAATGCATACAAGTGAAATCAATTCTGATATAATTTCGAGAACGTCTGGACCAACAATGCCCAAATCAATATAAATTGCTTCTGAAGATTCGACCATTAGTTATTAAAATAGAAAAAGGAAGATAAAGATGAAGAGAGATCAACAAGATTGTTTCCTTCTTGTTCTTAAATACTCAAAACAGATTTGACGATGTGAAAAAAACTTGTCAAAATAAAAAACAACTCCTTGAATACCTTAAACAACAATCAAGAATTACTGTACGACGAAACCTTACCAAAATATACAGTGATTAAGGAGAGAGAGAGAGAAAAATATACACTTTATTCTTATTTTATTTTTTACTTTTTCTTTGATGCTGTTGATGCTGCTGCTGCTGCTGATTTCTTTTCCTTCATTTCCATCTTTAATAAATCCTCTTCAGCCTTTTTAGCATCTTTTTCACGCTTTTCTTTCATCTTTTGTTCATTTTCTTTAGCTTCCTTTGCGTCTGCTTCATCTTGCTTCTTTTTACGTAAATTTTCTTGTTCCAACATGGCCTTCATATCTAATTGCATTTGTTTTTGTTTTTCGTGTTCCAACATTTGTGCTGCTGTACTAAAGATAGTTTGTCCCCAACCTTCTTTGAATGTATTAGCTTCCACGGCAATTTCCTGTAATTCGGCTGTAATTTCTTGTTCAGCAGCAGTAAATTCGCGCCAAAGATCATCACCTATGCTACCTGTCTTCATTAATTGTTGCAAAGCAGGCTTTTCTTGTTGAACTTGAACTAGACGGCGTACAGCTTCCATGGCACGACGTAAAAGAGCAGCACGTAAATGATGTTCAGGAACAGATGGTTCACAATTTAAAAGCGCAATGTATTCTTCCTTTTGAGTATTAATGGGGAACCAAGCTTCCATGGATTGAAGCACTATGTATATATTTTAGTAACCATGACAACCTATTGCGTGCATATTATTTACTTGTAGCTCTACGATACACATATGAGAATGCGCTCATTGCAGCAATGCATCCTCCAAGATAAACAGTTGGTAATAACAAAGAACTCATTGTATATATTCGTGTCTTTTTTAAGTTTATTCAAGAGAAAAAAAGAAAGAGAGAGAGAGAGAGAGAGAAATTACAATGAATATGAAAGGAGGGGGAATTACAATTTTATTTAAATACATCTGCACAACATCAACAACAAGTGATGTATTCATTAATGATTGGCCTAAATAAGAGTGTTATTAGGTGACTCGTTGATTCCCTAATCATTCTCCAAGAAGCCATTCAACCATGGCCACTTCTTCTTGTTCATCCCATTCAGAATCTTGCAAGAACCATTCTTCATCACCATCTACTTCACCATGTTCATCATCGTCATCATCATCATCATTGCCATTGCTAGAATGACTATTGTGCTTCTTGGAGTTTTCTTTGATAAAATCGGTTTGAACTCCTTGATCTATACCAACTCCACGATGATGATGTTGAATAATTGGTTTCTTTGGTGGTAAAATACTTGATTTACGTTCAATTGCAGAAGGATCTTGTTGTAAGTACAAGAATCTTTCTCTTCTTGGCATATGAGATACTCTTTGATGGTCATCCAATGTAGATGCTCTTTCAAATTTAAGTACTTTATCTAAAACTGCATTGTTATTTGCT
This sequence comes from Mucor racemosus, assembly GCA_027405735.1. Classification (NCBI taxonomy): domain Eukaryota; kingdom Fungi; phylum Mucoromycota; class Mucoromycetes; order Mucorales; family Mucoraceae; genus Mucor; species Mucor racemosus. The sequence continues at coordinate 2,221,291 of JAPEHQ010000004.1, read as the reverse complement.
CCTGTTGGAGAGGTTCCGTCTTGATCTTGCTTGTCAACTTGTTGTTGTTGTTGTTGACGTAATTGTCTTAGAACAGATCGACGGTGAGCAGCAGGTGGAATTACACCATTACTATTAGTGGTTGTGATGGGTTCTTCTGATTTCAAAATGTCATCCCATTGTTTGATAGATACACTAACAGATCCTACGGTGGATACTCTTTGTCGTAACAAGACGTCTTCGTGCATTGATCTTCTACGGTTACTGCTAACCATGGATGCACGTTTAGCAACCATACTAGATGGTCTTTCAGGAGATAAAGTAGGTGTCTTCTTTCGAGGAATAACTCCATTGCTATTAGGTGTTGGAGGAAGTTCTGATGTTGGAGGAGGAGAAGAGCCATCTAAAGCATTTGGAGCGATATTTGGAACAATAGGATCATTGAGTAAAGATGCTTCTTGTTTATTTGTGTTTGTATCAGCAATTTCCTTGCTATCAAATCGAACTTGTCGTACTGCTGCTGATGGTGAGATGTCACCATCACTGTTGCTATCAATTTGTTGAGGTTCATCTGTTAATACTTGCACCGTTGATGCATTGATAACATCATCTGATTTCAATACAGATGTTGGTAATGGTTCATCTACTACAACTGCAGCCAATTCTTTTTGCAATTGCTCTTCCTTTAATTTTCTCAAATTTTCGCGACTCTTTCTACTACTCATACTACTTCTGCGAATTACCATTCCATTTGTATTCATTTTATTAGGTGTAGTCGTGGTGGTGGTGGTGGTGGTGGTGGTGGTATTAGTGTTATTATTATTATTATTATTGGATTTTGTAGGTCGAGGTAATGGTGGTTCTTGACTAGAAATAGTAGTTGAAGTAGTACTTTTGACAATAGGTGATGGCATACTAACTACTGATGAGATAGTTGATGCAATTGAATCATTGCTATTGTTATTTACAGATGTTGTTGAAGCATTGGCATTGGTGGATTTAATGGAAGGCGCTATTTTTGGTGAAGTAGGTGGTAATTTACCTAATGGTGTAATCACAGTAGGCTTTGGTGTAGGTGGAGATGACATTATGGGTGACTTGGTAGTATTACTATTAATATTCGATGGTGGTTTATTATTAGGAATAGTAGCAGCACTGAGTGTAGGTGATTTAATGCTGCTAGGTGGATGAATTAAAGGAGAAGCAATGGGAATAGTTGCTGGTAAAGAATCAGAAGATAACGATGGTGGAGGTTTGGGCGCATTACGAGGATTTTCAAACCTACTGGCATCATTAACAATGAAACTCTTTTTACTGAGTGGTGAAGATGGTGTTTGAGGACGAGCATTGATTTTTGGTACCTCAATTGACATTTTAGGCTTATGATAATCGACTTGAATAGCATCTTGATCATTATTACCATTTAATGAAGAAGAGGAAGAGCCCGAAGACGATGAAAGAGACGTTGGTTGAGGCAACTTTTTAGCAGCATTTTGATTCTGGTTTGTCACCAAAGGTGATGAAGGTCTTGATGGTACAGCATTTACAGCAGATAATCTTGGAGAAGACGAACTTGTTGAACGGCGTTCCCAGGTAGGCTGAGGAGGCGCCAGTTCATCCTTATGTTCAATTGATCTTAACCTATTTGGTGTAAGCGACACTTTGACAGTTCCACCTGACTTTATTAAATCATCAAAATTCATAGTGTTATTTGGTGCATCTGGGTCATAAACTGAAGCAGGAGAGGAAGCACGTGGTAGCACATCCCCACTAAAGGAATTTCGATTATTCTTGAATAGATGAAAGGTTGATTTTCTATTACTATTATTGTTCATTGCACTCGTATTTGCAGTTGTTGTGCTTGAATATGACATGGCTGAATGGGGTCGAGCCATTTCAGGCACTTTATAAGTGGTTGAAACTGTGCTTTTGCGTGGGTTATCGTCAAAATAATCCAAATCAAGATCGTCAAATGTTATGTCCAAGAATGAACCATTTTCATCTGTGTAACAATAGTAATTAATGAGCTTTTTCTTTTGCTTGTTTATTTGTACGAAATCACTTACGTTGTTGGTCAATGGTATAACTTTTTCTATTATTATTCGATGCTGCTGTGGGATTCGGTAAATAAGATGTTCTTGGTACATTTGTATTCAAGAAACCAGCTCTTTTCTAATTATATATATATATATATACATTAAGCACATATAACCTGTATATCCCCAATTTTAACTCACCTCCATCTTATCTTTCAAATCCATTCTATGAAACACATCGCCCAACTGAATATCATCAATCAAAGCCAAAAACACTTCCTTTACTCGAACATAATCTGTATCTTCATGTTCAGCTGTCATTGCAACTGCTGTTAATAGATATTCTGCAATATGTTCCATGACAGTTGTTACATAAATAGCCACAATAGGTGAAATAATAACCTTCATATTTGCTTCATTTCTCTTTTGTCGAATACTCTTTTGTAAATACATTTGATCGTCTTTGTCAGCTAATGTACAAAATTCGAAACATTTTTCTCTTAAAAGTGGCACAGCCTCATTCAAGGGAAAGTCCTTTTCAGCCAAGTTTCGCATACGTTCGTATAAATCATAATCAATAATTTCTGTTTCTGTAAAAGTCTTGACTTCGAGTTCTGCCTCAACAATAGCGTTTTTACCCAATGTTGAAGGTAATAAACTAACAACTACAGATTTGATTTGAGATAGATCCAATGATAGTGAGCATGTTAGTAAAAGGACTATAAATTCGTCCAGAAATTGATTTATAGCTTGCAAAGCATCGGTTGAGACTCTAAAAGGACCAATCTCGGATATGATGGCATTAGCAGCTCTTTGACAAATGTAGTGCTCATCTGATAACATATTTAACAAAAAGAAAAGAAAAAAAGAAATAAAGATTAGTCAAAAATCTATTATTATGTGTTGTATACTATTTTAAGGTACCTAATGTCATATTATTATTATTATTATTAGTTATATATTAAAAAGGGGGGAAGGGAGGGGGGATAGTAGGAGAGGGATTCTAAGCGGGGAATAGTATGTATAAATGTAAATATGTTGTATATAAATAAACCGAGATTAAAACAAGTAAAAATAAGCTCAATATCTTGCCCTTCAAAACAACATTAAAATACAAAAGAGAGAGAGTGTGAAAGAGATGGAAAGAGAAGCAAAAGTAGCCTGATTGTTATCCCCTTTTTACTTAGCTTGTTGCTGCATCGTTTTTCACTGAGTTACAAGTTGACAATATGATTTGTGTAACTTGCTTTATGTTTAAATTGTTTATCCTTTATTTACAATTATAATTTACCATTTACTAAAATTATCTGTCCAAGAAACTTCATGATTAGAAGTTTTTTTATTTTCTTGATATTTTTTCAATAAATTTTGGCAATGTTCCCATTCAAGATTTCGTTTTAAACTTTCTGATAATGGGTCTGATGTTGCTGTTGTTGAATTGGAATAAGTAGCAGGAGGAATTGGTACAGACAAGGATTTCTGTAGGTTGATTAATTTCGGTCTTGAAATGTCATCGCATTGCTCTGTAGTGGTTACAGCAGCAGCACCTGCTGATGTCGATAATAAGTTGGATAAAAGAGATGTTTTGGAACATGGTTTATTGGGTCGCTTCTTTTGAAAATCACATTGATATGCAAATTCAAGTTCTTCATCATAATCATAATCATCATCATCATCATCGTCGTCGTCGTCGTCGTCAATATCTTCTTCTTCCGTTGTGAATTCGGGGTCTAGTAAATCTCTGATATGATCTTGTGCTATTTTTGTACTAGAAATCATGTCATCTGGTCCTTCTGGACATCCTAATTCTGAAGGCATACTTAATAATTTGGATATAAAATATAAACGTACGAGTTAAATAATTAAATTCAAGATTATTTTTTATATGATTTAGAGAGAAACATTTTCCTCGGAGGAACTTTACTTCAAGTATCGGATCCATTTATTTCAGGAAAAATAAAGTTTTGTTGGTATTTTTGGTTCTCAGGCCACTATTTTACAGAGTTTTAAAGCATTTTATATTGGCTTCAAATACTCTTACTCAACTTCCAACATTATTGCGGCATATAAAATGTAACTTCTTATTTTTGTTTGCACTATTAAATGGACACCTTTTTACTTTTATTACGGATGTTTTAGACTATAGTGGTATGATTTTGTAATAATATTGTATTTAACTGACGATGGCTTTTCGATTGCCATTCCACTTCTTTGATACCTGCAGCTATACTCTCCATCTAATTTGATAATGTAACACTCTATAATGGACGGACTTCATTAACATGCTTGATGATACACTCAGAAGCGTTACATTCTATAAGTTAAAATGAATTTTGATATTTTTTTGTAGGCACCTGCCCAAGCAAAAATTTGAATTTTCAGTTTTCAATCTTCAAAATTGAGCCCTTTTTTTTTATAATTAATCCCATATTAAACAGTTTCTAGGATATATCTTAGACCCTGCTAAACATATATAGATTGGCTGAATTATGCTACCTGCTCCTAAATTTATTTTATATCTTACAAAATACTCAAAAACGCGTAAAATACAATGCTTTTTTATTAAAAACTGGGTCCGACTTTTCATCCATGCTCTATTTTTTTTTTCACTAAATAACACCAAGAAAAAATTATATGCCAATGTACCTGAGATGTTCAGCTTTAATCCAAAATTAAGTATTTGGAAATATCCTACTTTTTGCTGTTGGTATTAATTTTCAATGCTAAGGTTTCAGATTTTTTACGCGTATTTTACTGCTAATGGATTGAAAACTTTGAGGCTTCATATCTCCAGAAATAAGTAAGCTATACTACCACTTTTTAATAATAAAATTTACTTATTTTGAAGTGCTCTATAACATATTTTAATATAAAAAAATTCTAAGCACTTTTATTTTTTTTTTCATTTTTTTGGGCATTTCTATAGTAAGTTTCAAAATAGTGGTCAAATTGAGCAACAATTTTTTTGCATTCATGTTATTTAGCTCGTTGAGTTCTCTCAGACCTAATTTAGAGTTCTTCAAAATATTGATTTTTCGTGGAGATATCCTCAAAAATGTGTACAAAAAGGTACCTCCATTTCTAGCGTCCAGTTTTCCCTTGTATACCCTCGTCCCAAATCCTGAAACTGAAAAAAATTTGGACAAAAATCTCGTTTTCTCTACGAAAAATGTAGATAAAACGCTAAATAATAGCTCAATCGATAGATAATTTTTTTGCGCATTATTGCTGTTTATTATATTTTAAATATACTTATAAAAAGTGATGTATACTCTCAAAAAACCTCCAAAATTTCAATCACATTTTACACAAAATTTGATGTGAAATGTTTGTTTGATTTTTTTTAGATGGATGCAGAATCCAAAAATGTACAAAAACTATTTAATTTACTAGATCGACTTACTTTGTAGTTCACGAGCATTTAAACGATTTTATTTTTTGAATCATTTTTCGTCCTTTTTTTTTCATCATTGATCAAATCGATTTTGGAACCCCGTTATGATACATATCTTAAACTGTTATAGGAACTATTGTTTTGATTATCTCGATGAAAAACTAATAATTTTTGCTCAAACAAAAAATACAGAGTAGCTTTGAGTTAGATCTATCTTATTTGAAATTTTTACATAATTCGTCTCAATATTGGACGAAAACATTCGAAAACCATTTAAAAACAATCTGAAATTTACTTTTTACCACCGTAAGAAATCGAAAACAGAAGTCTTATCTCAGCGAATTTTGATTCCAATAACTTCCAACTTTACATAAGAGTAGGGACACATCTTTGACAAGTTTACATCAAAGAGAAACGTTCATAATCTACTGTGTGTCGAGAAAACCATCACCAAAGTGCACCTATAGCTTGCTGCACATTTTTATTGAGAACAATTTAAATATAATCTCTATGAATACCAATGCAAATAATCTGCCACTCTTCATGAATATAGATATGAATAGATACTACTGTACCTTCGCAGCCTTACAGTTCCTCCGGACAAAGCCCAAAACTCAGGAATAAATTTTTGGGAACCAGACATGGTTCATCGTAAGGGTCCTCCCTCTAGAGCCATACTAATGACTTACATCGTAAAAGCAGACGAATCTACTCCCAGAGCAATAAAGATAAACCCTGTCATTCGAAAATGATGAAGAGAAACAAAAAAAGAAGAGTAGTTCCGAGATGGTAAGCATTTATAGTTTTTAAGGAATAAGTTTTTAAGTAATTACTTTTATAATAACCTGTCTGTCATTTCAGCAAGAGAAAATTGAAGATTGAAAAAGAAGCTGATGATGATACTGGTGGCTCAAAAAGAAATATTTGTACACCATCCCCTGTACGAGGGGAGGTAGATTCATTGAGAAATCAAATTACAGCATTAAAGGGAACATTTGGTGACATTTCCAGAGATCCTGTTGTCACTGCTCGATTTATTGAAAGTAAAGCTGTATCTAATAATAGCTCCTACATGCTGATTACACAAGCTGAGGCCTACCTGAGAAATATATCTTTTATCAATGATTGTGTTAAAAGTACCATTACACTTGGCTTTCCTAAAAATCTCGTTTTCGTCGTTGAGCAGAAGAGAGAGTAAAAAAATCAGTGGTTTGAAGCAAATAATCTACTACGGGCATTTTGAATTTTAGTAACTGGATGTCTTTATGGCCACTACGACAACAATGAGATTCACGCATTTCTTGGTGCTTCCCTCGGAAAAAGCATCGAATCAAATAGTTATTGGAGAGTTTATGTCCCTCTTGAATCTGTAAATTCTGTAAAGCATGCGAGATTACTTCGTAACTTCACTAATACCGCAAGCTGATTTAGATGGCTTTTCAAATCCGAAATATTTTACAGCAACTGCGTTTCTACCGCATGTCCATTAAACTTACATACAAATACAAGTATTGATGGCATCTTTGCTGCTGGTTCATTGCTTTTAAAAATGAAGACCAAACATGAGAATCATAAACTAGATCTTGTAGTTTCTTATAATTTAAGTAGTGTTTTTATATTTTACTCTCTCATTTATATAATTTTGCGGATCTTGTGTTGGAGGGATATGAATTAAAAATGATTCATTAGAATTCAAACATTTGACCAAGCTATGTAAACGCTTGATTTGGTTTGTGTATTACCTGTTTTACAATTATAGTATTATATACACATTTATAAATCAACAACAACAGTAATAATAATAATAATAATATAAATATCTAGATATAGAACTTGTGTTTGCAAACTATATTATGATGCTCTTCAAGTGATTTAGGTATGTTTTAAGGAAGTGTTAGCTTTTTAATAGTATAGATTGGTGCCGTTTCTCATTTTATAATTGTATAAGCAGCTTTAATCCTTCACTAAATGCATCTTTTTTTTTAATATGCAATGCTTTTTAAGCTTGAATAAAAACTATGTAGTTGATATTTATATCCATATCAAGAACAATCAACTTCTCGAACCTAATGCATTAGCATGAAACAATCAAAATAGCAATGGAGATTTCCAAGCTGGCTTTCAATGAAAACTAAAAAACAATCTTCTAAAAGGGCACCGCTTTTTTAATTTTTCCCTTCTTTCTCATTTTTATTCATCCATATTCAAAAGTATTTGATAGACAAGAGGGATATGCAGAATCGTATTTCAAAAACATGTCAAATAAAAAAGAACAAACGAGCTGATAGATTACGTGATTTACTTCAATTAACACCGTCAGATTCTATTTTACTTGATGCTTGTGCTAGAAAACCACCAAATGATGGTAAAATTTTATTTGTATTTAATATAGCGAAAACTGAAAATCATCTGTTATAGTTAAAGTGTTATTAGAAGCATTACCAGGAACAAACCCAGATACCATTCGAGATAAATATTTACGAACACCTTTACATATAGCCTGTGGTCGAAAAGATGATTTTGAAAATGCAACAACTATAGCAAAATTACTGATTCAAGCAGGTTCAGATGTAAATAATGGAGTTGGTGATGTAGATGGACTTCAGCCTTTACACATGGGTAAATAAAGAGGGAGGATTTAAGAATAAGGGAAATATTAACTGCATTTACATTATTTTAGCTGTACTTGCTGGAAATCATCAATGCGTATTAATGTTGTTACACGAAGGTTGGTATGTTTGAAAAAATAGAATTATAAAATGTTTTAATACAAAATAAAATTAACGCTTTTATAGGTGTAAATATACCATCATCAGATCCCTTTCGACTTACACCTTTACTGCTGGCAAAACTAAAGATGGATAATCTCCGACATGCTCAACGTACAATTCATAGTATAGATGATGAGAATGGTCAATGGATATCAGAAAGCGCAAAAAGTCAATATGATGATTTGAAATCTGTAAGTTTTTGATTTATCAACCGATTGAAAAAAAATCACTGATAAATTCTGCAGATAACTCAAGTTTTAGTGTCACATTTAGCAAATAAGCACATTACAACGTTTGGTTTACCATCTTATGATACATCTGGATACCATGGATTATCTGATTTCCTATTTTCAAAGCAATCTGACGAAGAATTAAGTGACACAATAACTTCTATTACAGATAAATTAGCTTCAATAGGAATGAATGATGGTGAAACAGATGATAAAATTATTCAGGATTCAGTGAATGGATTAATAGAAAAAGTTAAAAAATTAGGCATAAATGAAGCAATAAAATAAGTATTACATAATTATTATGCTCTGATTAAAACACAGCATTAAACAAAGAGAAGTTATCTCCTTAAAATCTTCTTACGCCGTGTTGTTATTGTTTTTCTTTGTTGTTATCAAACACTTGGATATTCAAAATGAAGATGACAGGTTGGCAAACACGTTTAACTTTCCCGGTGATTCCCAAGGAGCAATGGGAATTTCCTACATTGCCCCTTGAACCTGATAAAGGTGATGGTTCACTTGAGATACGTTCAAATAGCGAACACTCCTCTTCCTCTTCATCGAGAAGGAAAGGAAAGGAAAAGGAAGTCATCATAAAAACTGAAGAGCCTCTTAGAAAACTAAGACGTAAACCTAAACCAAGGCCTAAAATAACAAATGTTGGTAGTAGGACACCAAATGTAGGTGTTAGGCACTCAAATGCACAACAGCAACAGCAACAGCAACAGCAAGGAATAGTACCTCGCGCCACGCCTCTTCAAGTTTTAAACACGAGTCAAAATGAAGATGATGAACTAGTTTACATAAAAAGTGAAGAAACCGAGGAAACTATGCCATCCATATGCAAGTATTAGGTATTTATTATTAATAGAAATATGTTGAACTTATTTTTTTTTTTCTTATAGTGCCTGATCCTAATGATCAGAAGTTTTACTGCCGTGCATGCAATTTACAAAAATCTTCAAGAGCGACCTATCGTTATCATTTAAAGCATTTTCATCAAATGCAAATAACAGCATTGCAACCACCACGATCAAACATAAATACTATCGAATTACCCAATCCTTATGATCCTCATTTTTATTGTCGTAATTGTAAAAAGAAATACAAAGATATTGCATCTTACAAAAGGCATTGTATAAATCATCATGGAATGCAATTGACTCGTGTAGTGACTATTCCAGATCATACTATTATTCCTGATCCAGATGATCCTTTACACCACTGTAAAGCATGTAATAGGACTTACGAAGTAAGATCTACTTTTCGAGAGCATTTACGTCGAGTGCATAAGATGACTTTAGAACCAGCATGTAACCCAGCTAATCTTGATAGATCCAAAGGTTTCGTTTGTCGATTTTGTAACGAAACATTTGATCAAGGCAAAGTATATGGAGCGCATTTGCAGGCTAATCATCAAGGCAAATTAGAAAAGAGATAAATTGACAATTTGAAAAACGTGGTTTATAAACAATTATATCGCATATTATAAAATAAAAATTAAAATACACATGTGTTTTTGCCCAATTCCTTTTTTAATCGTACGACCTACATACATAGTTAATATCAGGTGGTATCATCTCACTATTTCTCCTATCAAAAAAGCCTTGTGTATATTGTAACGGTACATTGCATCCCCTTAATATGATATGTGACGTAGACTTGACAATGCCATCTTGCAGCAATAGTAACTTAGGTTGTACAGTTGCATATACGGTATATAAATTGAAAAAAGCATTTTTGCAATCTCTCTTTTTTTCTCTTTTATTATTTAAAAAAAAAAACTCCCCTTTTTTTTTATTCCAGAAAAAAACATAATATAAATATTTGAGGTGATTTAAAAAATATTTTATACTAGTAGTTATTCATGAATAAGTAGATGAATTTCGACAAGAATGTCCAGGTACGATATTTTACAATAAATTTCATTCATTTTACACAAAATTTAATGGCTGTAAAATAGCTGTCTTTTAATGATTCAAAGTCCTCTCAATGTAATAACTGGGCAATGAGACAAAAAAAAGGTACACAAATTCATTAAAAATATTAATAATTGCATATTCATCAATTGCAAACAATAGAATTAAATATGGAAAATCGTTACTATTATCGTGAAAAGGTATGAAATATAGAAAAGAAAAAAAAAAGGAGGAACAATCCATGTTAGGAGACTTATAATGAAAAATCCCTTAAATTAGCTATGTACTTCTTATTCGACACCTATTGCCAATAGTAATACGTATTATTTACAAGAAGAAGAAGAACAGGAACAAGAGCAAGACTATCCTTTTAAAGATAATAATCAGTTTTTAAAAGAAATCGGTCAAGTAAGACAAGACATTGTCCGCTTTAGAAGCGAAATGAATGGATTAGCAAAGCAAATGGATGGCATGGAAATTGATTTAAATCATTCAAAAGATAGAGTTCGTAAGTTCTTCTTGTCTTTTTATTTGCATCAAATCAATTAACAAATAAATTAGATGAAATTGAAAAAGGTTTGACAGCAACGCAGGAAGTCAATGTCAATCTTCAAGTTTTATTAGAAAAAGCTGTAAATAACCAAAGAGAATCAGATGTGTATGCAACGCGGGCGATGCGACACATTCATACAAATTTAGCAACTGTAAGTCTTTTTCATGCATTATTTAGGCGTAAATAAATATTCACACACATAAAAGGTTGTTCACGAAACTGGTCAATTAAGAGGTAGATTAACTTCAATTGCAAACTATCAAAAGCAGCACCAAGGAAATGTGAGTGATGTGGCAGAAAGAATGCGCGAATATACAAATATGCTTGAACAAGCGCAAGGTACCATACAATCATTACAAGAACCAAGCAATAGCATTCGCTTATTACTATCACCAGAAGTAGAAGATGTTATGGATTCATTAGATATAAAATCAAATGCTGATGAAATCAAAGACCTTTACAGACATCGCATTATTCGAAAACGAGCATCGAATCCTGAAGTAACAACATTTTCATCACCAGTCGTATTAAACCGAAAGAAACAAGCTTGGTTACCTCAAAAAGGTTTAAGAATCTTACTAAACGATTATCATGATGGTTTTTAGCACATGTAGTACAAAACATCCTTTAATAAAACAAATCCTGCTTTTTTATAATCGTATGTAAATAATACATGATTCTACTATTATGTTCTTCTCTTTCTTCCATCTTTCTCATCACTGCATAAAAAAAAAAAAAAAAAGAAAAATGATAAACAGAACAAAGGGTGTAGCTGGTCAATCACCAATAATCATAGGTGCCTTCATATTGATGCTGGATTTATGGATAATATATAGCGCAATAATGTCGTCAAGGTCCATTGCTTTTAAATTGGGTTGGACGATCACCATGATAATGTTTCCTTTTGGTGGTTTAATGCTCTATTTGCCTATTTCCATCTTGAACAATTTAACATCATAATAAAATTATGGAATATTCTCTCACCCCCAACCAAGCCCTAGTATCCTTTTCTCATTTTGTACTCTGTTGATGTGAAAATAAAAATTACACACCTGACATAAACATACACACATTAGACGTTCCCATATGATGGAATGTGCTTAAAGGACAAATGGCGTTCTTTATTAAATTTACAAAAGAACAATAAAAGACCTCCATTGAATATTGTCGGGACACTTTCAAGCGTCCGGAATATGCTACAATTGTTTTATTTTTTAAATTTATAAAATACTCTAAATATATATGAAAAGAATCAAGAAAATGAACGTAATTGCGTGAAAAATGTATAAAAACTATAGGGATAATAATAAGAAGGAAAGCAAAATGTTGTCTAATAGTAATAGTAGTAAATCATTTAAATAATTTAGAATCTACCACGACCACCACGGAAATCACCACGACCACCACGGCCACCTCTACCGCCACGGCCACCACGGAAATCACCACGTCCACCACCACGACCACCGCGGAAATCACCACGTCCACCACCGCGACCACCACGGAAACCACCACGACCAACACGCTCACGGTCATCAGCACCGGAGAAATCAGTACGGAGAGGACGGCCATTAATATCAACACCATTCATACCCTTAACAGCAGCTTCAGCTTGCTCAGGGGTCTCGAATTCAAGATAACCAATACCTCTAAGAGAACCATCTTCTCTGTTGAAAGGGAGTCTAATTTCACCAACCAAAGTACCAAACTTACTGAAAGCATCAGTGAGAGCAGCACGGTGAGAGTCTTCATCGTAATCACGGTTAAGGTTAGCAACAAAGACCTTGGTAGACTTGGGACCATAGTTTTCATCCTTGGTTCTTTGACGGTTAGATCCATCACCGGCACTGTCCATACGAATAGTACGACCCATGAATTCAGAATCAGTGAGAGCAAGAGCAGCATCATGAGCAGCCTTGGTAGTGAAATCAATATGACAGAAACCCTTGTTCTTACCAGTAGCATTGTCTAATCTAATTCTAACATCAGAGACCTCACCACATTGACCAAAGAATTCCTTGACATCGGCTTCAGTAGCTTCCCAACTAATACCACCACACCAGACAGTGAAAGTACCTTCTGATTCAGTCTTGGCGACCTTGGCAGGAGAAGCTTCTTGTTCCTCCTCGGCATCAGCCTTTCTCTTCTTGTCATTAGTCTCTTCCTTGGCCTTTTCCTCTTCCTCATCAGATGAAGAATCAGATGAAGAACTGTCAGAGCTGTCAGAAGACTCTTCCTTCTTTTCTTCCTCGACCTTCTTTTCAACAACTTCCTCCTCTTCGTCAGAAGAAGAATCAGATGAAGATTCGGAGCTGCTGGAGCTGGAGCTGGAGCTAGAGCTGGAAGAAGACTCTTCCTTTTGTGCCTTCTTGGAGACCTTGGTCTTCTTGTCAACCTTGCTAGTCTTCTTGGTAATCTTGGAGGAACCCATTTTGTTTATAATAATTTATTAAGATAAAGGACCTTTTTACTATTATGAAAAATTTTGAACCCTTTTTCAATCAAAATTGTCATTGAAAAAAAAAACTGTGACATTGCAAAAAAGCATAGTTTAACACGAAAAGCAGCCATCGTATTAAACTTTTTCGTTCATGCAAGCCACTGTGTAACAAATAGTATCTCACATACATGCCCAATTAAAACTTTTACATTGATATTCTCCAGTTTTTTTTTTTGTTTTTTAGATCAGAAATAAAGAAAAAAAGTTTCGTTTTTCCTTGGTTGATTATAAAATTGATAAATGTATCAGAAAATGTCTGTCCTTTTTCAGAATTGATATAATTGCTCATTGTTTAGAATTGAAAAGAGGATCAAGATCATTTTCTATTGTTTAAACTTTTATCGGCATAATATATTTTATTTTTGCACATTATAATACCTGGTAACTGTTGATACTTATTTTATAGTACATGTTCACAAACGAATTTTTGAGTAGAACATTGATGATTTTATCTCAAATATATGCAAACATGCAATAACTACATCGCACATCTAACTGCTTCAAATCTGTTGGCGACGAATAATTATCAATAGAATAGCTCATGTATACAAATACCATTACTGCATTAAAACTGTTATTTCCATCATTATTTAGCCTCATAATTCATCTTAAACTTTACACTCGGAGCGTTCGATTTTTTGAATGATTGGCATCAAAATAAAAAATACCATTGCTTTTACATATATGAATCGGTCGTACTATGCTGTATACCTCTTCCTGAAATTATTTTATATTTTGCGAAAGACTCGAAAAGAGGTGAAGTTTGCTGCTTTTTCCTTAAAAACTGGGTCCGATTTTTCATCCTAGCTCTCTTTTTTTTTTTATTAAATAAAATCAAGAAAAATTATATGCCAATGTACCTGAGATGTTCAACTTTAATCCAAAAACAAGTATCCAGAAATATCCTATTTTTTGCAGTTCATATTAATTTTTCAGTGCTAATGTTTCAGATCTTTACACGTATTTCGTTGTTAAAATTAAAAACTTTGAGTCTTCATATCTCCACGAAATATTAAGCTATACTAACATAATTTAATAATGAAACTTACTTGTTTTAAAGCACTTTATAACATATTTCAATATGAAAATGTTCTGAGCATTTTTATTTTTTTTCCATTTTTTTGACATTTTTGTAGTAGATTTCAAAATATTTGTTAAATTGAGCAACGCTTTATTTACATACATGTCATCACGCTCGTTGAGCTCTCTCGAACCTAATTAAGTTTTTTTCAAAATATTGATTTTTCGTGGAGATATCCTCAAAAATGTGTACAAAGGGATGCCTTCGTTTCTAGCTTCCATTTTTCCCTTGTATACCCTCGTCCAAAATTCTGAATCTGAAAAAAATTTGGACAAAAATCTCGTTTTCTCTACGAAAAATGCAGCTAGAAGATTCATCAATAGCTCAATCGATAGATAATGATTTTGCGCATCATTTCAATTACTTATATGTTAAATATCTTTATCAAAATTAATGTGTATCTTCAAAAAATCTCCAAAATCTCAATCACATTTTACACAAAATTTGATGTGAAATGTTTGTCTGATTTTTATTTAGATGGATGCAAAATCTAAAACTGTACAAAAGCTATTTAATACGCTAGATCGACTTACTTTGCAGTTCACGAGCATTTAAACAATTTTGTTTTTTGAATCATTTTTCGTTCATTTCAACATATAAATTTTGGAATCCCGTTATGATAGTTTTTAAGCTGTGATAAGAACTATTATTTTGTGTCGAAGTCCTCGGAAGTCCCGGAAGTCCCCTACACGATTAGAACCTAGTATGCTAATAAGCTCACTTATTTGAGAAACAACCGTAAATAAGTGCACTTATTTACGGATCAAGTCCCCAGGGAAAAAATAATAAATTTATGTCAATACAATCATGGCAAGATCGACTTTATTTTGTAAAATGTTATGCTTAGACTTCAATATGATATTATGATACTTGTTGTATTTACAGTAAGCTGAATGATGTTTATTTATTGAATATATATGTATATATATAAAAATAATAATAAAATATAAAGAAATGCAAAGAAAGAATAGAAAAAGCTATTACAATGAGCCATCATTGACTCCAAAGATTTCAATTTTGTTATTCGCCAACCAATGCAACGAGTATCCTTTCTGTGATCTTCTTCGTTCTGCAATATTTACTGCAGTTTCTAAACTAATGTTCCTTTTCATGGCGTAATCCTCGATTGTCTTGATGATAAGTTTTCTTCTATTGAAGAACTTCTTTTCCTTCTCTGCTCGTCTCCATCTTGTTCCAAACTTTTCTTCCAAATCTTGTACCGCATATCCACCGCACAAACCATGTTTCCACTCTCTCCACAAGTCTTTGATGGACACAATTCCTCGACTCATTTGGTAATGTGGTACCTTTTCTGTAACTTCAAGAGAATTTGATGATGATGAGGATAATGTTGGTGGTGGTGGATTGGAATTTGACATCAAGTTTTGTTGTGGTTTTGTGGTTGCTGAGATGTGAGATTGGCCATTTTGTAAATCTGGTAAGTTCACGCTGAGGTTTATACTTGCTTGACCTGTAATTAGACGGGTTATATAATTATTAGTTGTTTCTTGAGTAGTGAGATGATCATTCAATTTTGAAGAAAGGTCATTATGCATTATGCGTATCTTTTCCTCTAAAATTGGAACACAACGTTGGAGCAAAATGTTTGCAGGGTCATTGTTATCTTTCATGATCACTGTCATGCGTCTTTGAAGAAGATTTATTAGTTTATACTATATAAAACACAAACAAGTGCTTACTCTTTATATTCTAAAAACATAGGATTAGAAAACAATTCATTTTGCCATAATGGATGATTGGGGAATTTCTCCATCATCACAATTGAATCTTGAATAATAATTTTTCTCAACATAAAAAACAGTTGAAAGCAAGCTTTTGCAGCCACGGTAACTTCCATAGGGTCACCATTATTCTTACCAACATTCTTAGCTAGTAATCGATCGTTCCATTCATCCAGTAGAGGAAAAATCAACTTGGTCAAATCTTCAGGAGGATCCAGTGAGGCCCTGGGAATGTAAAATTGTCCTTGCTGAATAGTAAAACCCGCCATTACTCGCATTGCTTCCCTGGGCAAACCAGTAAGGTAAGCACCATTCATTGTTGTGTTATTCCAACGACCGAGACGACGAATTTGGTCTTCGTGAACACCAGCAAGATCAGCCATCCTCGCAGAAGAGCCACGGTTTATATGTGTTTTTGTTTTAGAGAAAATTTTTGCTCCATCTAATCCTCTTATAACGGCATCACGATGGCTGTTGTAGCTCCAGATTTTCTTTAAATCCTGGTTATCAGATTTAAAAAGCTTTATAAAATACCAATTATGAGAAGTAGTGAAGTCGGGAAACGGCTCATTCTCAACATGAAAACGCCAAAACAAATATAGGCCAAGAGACATTATAGGGCAAATTTCAACGCGAGTGTTACGGATGCAGCCACCAAGTTCCAAGCGGTTATTTTTGTTTGTTTTTCCCTGTCGCAACACCATTACCAGAGCAGGACATTCTATGTCAGGCCTGATACTCTCATTATCTAAATTAACTGTTTGAAAATCTGTCAATTCAGCATGCCTGATAGATTGTCCTCGTAGTAGAAAATAATGGGAGAAAAGAAATGCGGCAGCATCTCTCAAGTTTTCTCCATGATTTCTTTGGCTATTCAAATAGAACTGTATGACATTTGCTACTTGATCTAATGAAGTATAACCATCGGCAAGTGTTCCTTCTCCACGATCTTCGCAATTAGATCTCTTGGTCTGGAATTCTCGTTCTTTAGCACTTTTCAATACGCTTGCAATTACTTTTCTTGGATTTTTATTACAATTTATTTTCTTTATAACTTGTGTCTTGTATAGATCTGTAATTGCTGCTATGTATTGTTCGACAGTTGAAAATTTGATTCTTTGAGCTGCTTTTGTTTTCGTTTTTCTGCGAGAGAAACGATTTAAAACCTGGGATAATAAGGGCGTACAAGACAGTTAGTATCAAAAGCTAAATTCATTAGCAATATTCTTTGCTTTCACCTCCTTGTGTAGAAAATAATTTAATTTTTCCCCAGAAACAATTCCTCTTTGCAATTTATCTTCATGTACAAAGGTTTTCTCTGCCCATGTAAGAAACTCTTTAGCTTTCGCTGAATATGCTTTTTTAGTGTTTATGGGCCTATTATCTTGAGCTTGTTCAGCAGTAATTTCAAGACTCCTTGCCATGTCATATATTACATTGGAACCATCATTTTGGTTGTTGTCAACCATATCAGTATTGACCATATCAATATCATTAGTGACAATCATATTGATCATATCAATATCATTATCAATCAAGGTAGAAGATGAAGCGGACATTCTACTATCAATAGATGCAGTTGCAGTTTTCTTAGTCATTGTATAAGTGGATTATTCTTTTTCAAATGGTTTGTTTATTATTTATTTGTTAAAATTAAGAATATTCTCTTCGATGACAGCTCTCAGTAATATTTATTTGTGAAACATTTCATGCAGAAAGCTGATCATAAGACATTTATTGATTTGAAGTCCCTCATTAGGGTGGGACTTGAGTCCGGGACTCAGTATGCGAACTTGAAGATAAGTCCCTATTATTTTGATTATCTCGACGAAAAATCAATATTTTTTGCTAAAACAAAAAATGCATAGCAGCAATCAATCAGAGCTATATGATGATTTGAAAATTGTACATAATTTGACTCAATATTGGGCGAAAACATTCGAAACCCATTTAAAAACCATCTGAAACTTACTTTTTGCAACTGTAAGAAATCAATAACAGAAGCGTTATCTCAGCGAATTTTAATTCTAATAACTTCCAATTTTACATGAGAGTAGGGACACATATTTGACATGCTGATCTCAAAGAGCAACGTCCATAACCTAATGTGTGTTGAGAAAACCATTACCAAAGTGCACTTATAGCTTGCTGCGTGCGCATTTTCATTGTAAACAACTTAAATACAGTCTCTATGAATACCAATCTAAGTAATCTACTACTCTTTGTTGTATTCCACCTACTAGTATCATACATTATCACCTTCTACAGTATCAATACATCTTACAATCTATTGACTACGACATGTATTGAAGTGCAAGTCTTGATATCGGATATAAGAAACTCCTAGCGTACCAAGTTCAATCCAGTAATTACCAAGAACGCTTGGACCTCAATTATGACACCACATTATTTCATCCCAGCAGTTAACCAATCAAGTAGTTATCAAATCAACATCCAAGCATATTTAGCGCAGCATTGAAACAACACAACTCACAAGCTCTGCAAGAACGGTTAAATTATGATTGATCCATTTCAATCCATAGATTACTATCAAACAGATCCAATAGTTCAATAGTGCCTTAAATTACATCTCAGGATCTCAATGTCTAATCAATATAAAAGGCCATACTTTTACATCTAAATAAACGATATCTTGTTTTTATTATACAGTTGAAGAACTGATTAATTACTCATTCTTTTATAATTGTATTCTTTTTTAAGTAATATTTATCAATCCTAAAAATATACGACACTCTTCGTGGATATAGATATAAATATATAAGTACTACAAGTATCTCGGATAATAACAGCTTCCATGGGTCATTGTGCATTCGGCAAGTTCGAACAACAAGTTGGCTACCTGCTATTTACGCCTACTAAGGTCAGTATAAGCTCACCAGTTCTCAACAAATATGGTGTGGAACAGGTAGAGATATTCACGGAAAAAAAGTATAAAAAAACAATAGGAATTCGACTAGATAACGTTAGGCTTTTATTATCAAGTAGAACTTAATTGACTCTTCTTTGAAAGGAAGATGTCCTTCTATTTATACACAATTTTAATCTATATTATAAATCAATGAGAACAAATAGGAACATGCCATTTCCATAATCTACCCGATATCTTTAGGTCCTGATTTTATCATGAATGAAATCAGACTATATTGAATAATGGTGTATTTATGATTCAGGCCAATAATTATAATTTGCTAGGATCCACATCTCGGTTATACGATTACTTGCTGTTGTGTCAATCAGACATGTCAAATCAAAGTGATTCCTGATTTATCCCAGCGGTAAATCAAGTTAGACACCAGATGAAATGGAGATCTAAATGGATGTAATCCACATATATAGGTATGGATCCAAATTTAAGTAAAATGTAAAATAAAAAGTTTTTTTGAAAAAGATACAGTTTAAATCCTTCTTTATTATTCAAAATATAGATAGTGTGCAAATTATATTTCTGCTATATTTATATTAGCTGTGATCTTATTATATCTGGGAGTTGCGCCGCAATTGTCAGTGATCTACTGTGTCAGAATTAGGAATAACCGAATTACCAACTTAGGACATCCGTCAAATCATAATACTTAACATGCAAATCAGGCAATACTGCATTCCATACGTCTATCATCATGCTACTATTAAATGATAGAAGCATGATTCCATTGTCTTTATGCAATATCCATACGTTTATTCTTTTTAGTAAAACAATTAGTTTGTTTGTGATTTTAAAGTTTATATTGAGCTTCTTGATTTACATAATCAAGGCAGTCTTCCAATGCCTGTTTTTGGCATATTTGTTAATGATCCGCATAGAGCAATCCTTACTTTGGTCTATGTGTTTCTTCAGTTTATTTTATGAATCAATTTGTTTTGTTTCTGATTCAGTCTATTTTATTATATTTTAAGTTACTAATACTTTCTGTATTTACTGTTAAATTCACGTTATCTCTTCTATTTGAATATTAGAGCATGGTTTTATGTGAGATAACATTTAATTTCTCATGTAGGGAAATAGTATTTTAGTTCAGCACACCATGTTCGGCACAACGAAATTGTAATGTTATACTTTAAAAGAGCGTGATCAGTTTATACATTGGATATTTGGATATAAATTCAATGTCGCTATTAGATACAAATTCCACTAGATGTGGGGCGGCAAGGACATAATAATCAATTGTTGTTTTGTTACTTCCCGTCTGAAATTTGGTGGTTGTGGGTTAATAATCAGCTTGTGTGTTGTTTCATTGAAATATTGCAGTAGTAGCGCACGCCATAACCATTGACTACGACTGAACGGAGACAAAGTAGTAGGATCGTTGGATTCAGTTTGGATATCTACAGGAGCTTCTTCTTCAGGATGAAACGCGGTTTGGATTGTTGGTGAGACATTACAATGTGTATGCAAGAAAGAAGACGTATCTAGTTGCGTTACATCCGCCATTAATGCCGCTGGGAAGTGTCTAGTTATAGTTAACATTGCCTACTATAAAAGCAGGATTGTCAATTGTATAGGGATCAGAAGTCTGAAGAAGTTCAGATGTGTCTGTCATAATATTAAGCATCCAATTGAAGCATGGTTGTTGCTGGAGTAATTGGGCATAAAAATTGTATCTAGCAATGTTAGAAGCTGGAGCATAATATATAGTTATTATAATAAAAGGAGGGAAATGATTACTAATATGTGAAATTTTACAAATGATTATCCATTCATTAGTCTGACGTGTATATAGTTTCAAGCTCGATGAATGGATTCAGAGATACAATACCGTGGTGTTGTGGCCATATGGCTTTATTAGATTGTAGTTGCATATTCAGTTGTTCTTAAAACTCAAGGGTAGCTGCATCGGTTTCCTGTAGACAGAGTATATCTAAATCTTTAGTATGTAAAAAGCTGAAGAATGATTGACTTGTCTCAATTATGGAAGGCTTGGACAGGCTTCGACAATTGCGACTACATAATTTTATTTTGGTTAATTTCATATTAGTATATGTATACATATTCATAATCATAGGCATAAGGTGTGGTGGTACCGAAGTACCGGATGACGACCCACGACATCTAAGAAGACGTGGCTGGTTGACCGTTGACCATTACCAACAAGGGAAGTTGTGTCAGAGAGGTCGCTATCTTCTTCGCCAGTGAAATTTGAAGGAGGAGACCTGTGATTCATTGGTTGCATATTTGGAAGCTGCCGACCCTTTGTTAAGAGGGAGAGGTGGTTGTGCTGACTGGTCGTCCTCCATGGTAGTATCCATATGTTCAGAATATTTGTTAAAGAGTCCTTGATCAAATTCTTGTTGCATTTGATTTCGACGGGCGTTGAACCGTTCGTCCATAGCTTTGATTCGGTTATCGCGCTCTTGTTTCTTACCTCGGATAGTCGTTAGTTCATCATTGTTCCTCAGGCCTTGTTGTTGTTGCGTCATTTTATGCAAGAGACTGGCAATATTGTCATTTTGTAGTTGGGCGGGAGCTGCAACAAAGAGTGGTATTTTGTTGTAACTGGTTTTTACATTGGCTGAAAGAGTTAATCATCAGTGCCGTTTGATCGGACATTTTGGAAATCGGGTCAGGGGAGGACAACTCGTCGCCTGTTTTACGCGATTCTCGGCTTAAAGGATCATTTCTCTTGGAGGAGGAAGTTTTTTTTATGTTCTCGATTGGTTTCTTTGGTAGTGCCATGTTGTTGTTCGTTGAAAAAAAATGCATCCAGTAAAATTAATTATACCTGACCTTGCGACGGTCAATGCGGCTGGGTGGAAAACTGAAGTTGGGGACTTTGTCTGGTACGAATAAACGCTTGAGTGGCTAAGTTGCTGATTCGCGATATTTGTCTGACGGTAGGTAATTGTTATTGACTTTTTGTGCTTGATAGTTGGGCGGTTTAACTATTGTAGTTGGATGTAGGTGTTTCGAACTAACCAAAGGTATTGTTTAGCAGAAGAACCTGGATTATATCTTTCTGACATTCCATGTCAGATCAATCTATTTACATTTGTAACAAAGCACATTTAAGTTGAGCTTATTTCATATAGCTAAATCCAACAAGTGGATATGTTTCACATATCCCGTTTTCTGGACCTTACTTTAGAACAATCAAGAGTGTCACTACAGACTTCTTATCAATAAGAATTACAAATCAAAAATTCATTATCTTACAAATAACCGGTGGATGCAGCAACTTTTTCGGCTCAAATCAAAAAAATTGAAAATAAAAGTAAAGAAATTAGATCCACGGAATATTTTTAGCTCATTTATAAACCTCTGGGTATGTTTTAAAAAGGGTGGTTTTTATTATAAATTTAATATGCAATCCACATTTTTGCCAATGGTCACTCTTCCAAAACACATGCCGAACTATCTCCGGGCGCGTCCACCTAATAATATTCTTTCCAAGCTGTAAATTTTTAGAAAAAATCACCGGACAGTCCGGACGCCGCTGTTTAAATACTTTAAGCAGCCGTAAGATGCAGGTATTGAAATTTCATACAAAAACTAAGGTTCGACTGCATAATTAATTATTCGAAGGCCTATTTTATGTAAAGTCTAAAATACAACATACAGCATTTGCTGCACACTTGTATTAAAAACAATTAAAATATAATCTTCCTTATACAGTAAATACTAATCCAAGTAAGCTGCACTCTACATGATGGACAAAGGTATGAATACGTACTTTTTTAAGTGTTTAGGATATCAACTTTCATGTGACATTGTGCATTCGATAAGTTTGAACAACAAGTTGTTGTATACCTGCTATTTACACCTACTGTAATGATCTGCAATCTTGGATAAATATTATGTTCAAAATGATATGCTAATGATATGGTTTTTAATATTAAAGATGGGTGAACATTGGTTGAAGGAAGGTTAATGTTCTTATTTGTAAATTAGATATTTATTAAGGGAAATAAATAAAGATGTAAAGAGGCCGAAAGACAGATAATTCTACAGGAAATTATGGAAAGATTTTCTTGCAGTATTTATAGGAACATTTGAGATGAGCATTACTGCTGTGAATTATTATAGTAATAATTTGATTTATTTATAGTGTTGATTAGATTTGAATGAATGAATAAACTCATGTTAATCTATTTGCTTTCTAAAAATATTTGTTTCTATTTAGTGGCGAATAGCTAAGAAGAGGAAAACAAGATGTTGTCTTGTATACCACTACCAGTTATCAAAAGTACATCATAATCATTACTTATTAGTTTGTTAATTGATTTTACTAATAAATCAATTTTTATAGCCCAAAAATAAAGGCGTATTCAGCTCAAAACGCTTGAAATAATTCAATTATACTAATATACATCGTTTATAATCTCTTGCTCATTAAATTGCTACATTTATTTGATTTTAATTTTTTTTATACTGCTAATAATTGACTCGTTCGTGCATTAGAGTTAACTCGCCATTCTTGTTTAGCGTAGTATCTATAATAACGGTCCATTATTAGCTCATGATATGCAAAACTATTAAAAGGAGGGGTAATTTAATCTCAAATTTATTTGATTCAACTGCGGATGCTAAACTAGCATCAAATTAGTTGTGTTGACTCGCAATAAAGTAAGGCGTTTTATCAAGTACGATATTAGCGTTCGATGTGCAGTAAATTACGATGTGATTTACTAAAATAAAAAAATATAAAAAAATAAAAGCAGTAGAAATACAATTATAATCAGCTAAAGTTTTTATTACAAAAGATTTCTGAAGAGTTAAAATAATTGAAAAGTATGAGGGTATTTATAGTGATTTGGAGAACTTGGATACCATCAGACTTGAATGGATGTATATTTAGTAATCTTCCAGTTTTGAATACATTGTTATTGATTTGATATTTTAAGGGGTAAATTGTATAGAGCATTGACCATAAGGGATTGTATGTCAAGTGTGACAATATCGACCTTTTGGGAAATGGTTGTTTTTGTTTATTTCTGTTATATCTATTTTATGTAACCTTGATTTTTAAGGGGTAGTTTTTATATGCTTGAATCTTATTTATATTGATAGTGCAACTACGATATAGATGAGTAGTTGACTAAATTGATATCTTTGTTTATTATCATTATTGATTTGGATAGAATCCTGTTTTGATATATATGTCATTTGTGTAATTGATTGCGCCGTGATCAAGGGTGGTGCTATCATCTACACGACATGTATGGTTCAAAAAGGGTATTTCATATTTTTATCATGCGTTTGTTATTGTGTTCAATTGAAGCGTTTGTTTGTTATCGTTGTTCACATTTCAAGTGGCATCATATTTTATGAGCGACACTTGAAATTTAGGTTGTTTTATTTTTATCAAGCGTTTTTAGTATGTAATTCCACTGCACGATGTATTTCAGTTAAATTAAACAGACAGAAATATGATTCATGCAGAGATATATGAATTTGTGAGAGAGCTGTTGTAAATGTATGTAGACGGATATCTATAATTTTCACATCTTTTTAATTTTCTATATATATCCTATTTTTTTTTGTATATCTTCAGATTTCATATTTTTATAACTTTCTTTATGAATTAAAATGATTATTAAATATAATAAACATTATCAAGAAGGCAACTTTTCCATTTTGCATGAAAAAGCAACATTATATTTATGCTTTCTCTTAAGATACATACTAACTTCATATAAGATAAGATATCCGTCGTAATAAAGAAAGATAAGTACGTGAGAATTGGTCAATCTTTATTCAATATAAAAACGAGATGGGTAAATCAAAATGAAGGGTAAATGTCTACTGCTATTTATATTTGATTTAAGGATTGCTTACACACCTGTCTAGAAGGGTGTTCTCATACTAAAATTTAGTGTCAATCCTCACTTATGCTAATGTAATTATATTCAGATATAGATGATCAGTCTAAAGTCTTTAGTTGCTCTTGGCAACACTAATTATTAATATTCGTTACTTTCTATCTTTTATTGTAAGTCTAGATTATCAGGGTAATCATTTACAGTGTTTATATGACACATATGCTAAATATGTTAAGGCATAGTTTATTGTCATATTTAAACTACGATTTAAGGTACATTTATATATTATGCAAATACAACAAGAGCTCATATCTATGAGCACAAAAAAATGATCCAAATTGTGATGCTTCGTCTACCTGCACAAGATTTTTTGTGGCGATGCCTGGGCTGGCTCAAATGTAATTTAGGCATTTAATTGTCAAATGTATCGTCGAATCAAGATGAAGTTGGTTGACTGATATAACGGATAATAAATGCAATGTCATTTATTGAATGGGTAAATATAAACGTATCAATCAGAGCTTACTTTTGAGTGAAAGTACTAATTATTCTGATTACCAGTCAGTAGGTTCAAAAAACATAGTTAAGTGCAATCATTGCTACTAAATTGTATAATTTGATATATAGAAAACCCTTCTTGAAGCATTTGTTCTTCTCTTTTTGGCAGTGCTACAAATCATCGTTCAATATGACTGAATATTAATGAATCAGAGAAAATATAACTGGTAAAAAACTGATACCCAATGTAAATTGAGGTCAAGATTGATGAAAGGTGGTGTATTCATTGTGTAGCGAAAATCGCAGCATTTTGATGGATAGAAATTACAGGGCCAAGATGTTGTGTTTGCCTCAGGATTTTTAAAAGGGTTTAAAAAAAGCATACTTCATCAAACTTACTTAGATTTAAAATAATCACCATATGCTATTAGTATCATCTTGTTTTTTATTTAATTGCTGTATTATTAAAAATCAATCTTTTCATAGCTTATAACAATGACAATGGAATTTTTCTAAGTTTAGATTGACATTTATCATAAAGCGTGCTGATGATACGTTTGATACTACTGTAAATGGAACCAGTTAATTTAATATATGGAATTTGAATGCAAATACCGAGGAACAATTTGTAAGTACTTAAGGTGGTTCTGGTAAAGCATTGAATAGATTTGCTTCGGACACAGACGGAAAAAATGTAGCAATAGGTTCTAGTAATGGCTGTTATATCAAAAGATACTAATATAAAAATACTCTGCTAAAAGATACATTTTATTAATTCATTGATGCTTCGTATTTATATTTTTTCTAAATAGTTGTATATGATTATTAATATTATTAATGAATTGCCGGGTATTGAGGTACTTGATATGATTTGGGAACAAATCATATACAATGGAATTTGTGGAATTGGGAATCTGTGATTGTATCATTTGGATAAGATGTAGGATTACTTATGTTTCATTGTTGCTAAGTGTTCCTGAAGGTTCCTGATTGTCGCTGTTAATACTAGTGGTTATGTATGACATTTAGTATGAGTTACTAAATGTCATGCCATGTTGGATTTCAGTAGTTGTTCCTGGATTTCTACATCTGGGTAAACTTCTGATATATCAATGGCCATGTTTATGTTTATGATATTGGAGAGGTAAGAGTAAAAAAAAACTTAACGTAAGTCACCTCTAACGCAATAATTATAAAGTAAGGCTATATTATTATCAAATAAACTACCACACAATATTAACATGTATAGAGGGTTACAGTAATAAGCTCAAATCAAGTCGGTACAGCATTGTAAATTCTTGAAAAAGTTCTCAAGTATTATAAAATCTCTTACTTTTAAGACTTACAAAGCTTATAAGCGGAATACTAATTTAGAAAATTATTTTTGTCCAGATCATCAATTTTGACATTTTTTAATTTTTTTTTTGGTTTTGCAAATCTAGAGGTAATTATGCTACCAATTATAAAAACAAAAAATATACACATATGCAGAATTTAGCGCTCTATTTGCTCAATAAAAAATAATAAACATTTCTATTGCAAAATATTATATGAAAATCCTTTAATCAAAAAACCGTTTTTGGGCCAAAAATGCTAAGTTTCATTACTTAACATTTAATATTAAGCTTTTATAAAATGTGTATTAGTTATAGCTACAATTTTCTCTCACAATGTAGTATATTTAAACGTTGATTTTGGTATCAAAATTTGATTTTTCTGTTTTTTGATCAAAATCATGAGTGATGGTAAGGATAAAATGAGCCCGGAAAATGTCCGCTACAAAATCTGAATTTTCAGACCGTACGTGGTTAAATATAAGAAAAGTTTTAAAAAAGCCGCTTTTTTATTTAAAACTTAGATATACATATGCTATAGTATAAGAGACTTAGTAGCCATTCAATCTTGCTATGCTCAATTAAGGCGTTGCTCTACGGGCACGTTTTTGCAATTTTTTAATGAATCTATTATGATAACAGATAACGCCTATTTTGTCTAGTTTATGGGTTGATGTGCTGTAATGCTGCTTTTACATTGGCTGAAATGTGCAATTTCGCAGGTCTTTAATTGCGCTAAACAATGTAAAGCCTTGAAAATCCTTTTCTACGTGTGTTGTTTCTCTCTTTTTGTTTTCATATTCCAATGATATTATTCACCGTTTGATAAGGCATATCAGACTACCAGACTATCAAGCTAGTATTCTGTTCTTTTATTTAAATACGCATTCTAACATAAGGGACTAATGTTTCAATATAGGTAGCAGTCTATATTAGAGATTGATATTTTCATTTAACTGCATTCTAAGATCAAATATCATTATTTACTACTGTATTTTTGGACGTATTTTTTTGATTACCACCAGATCAAATCGAAGGCAACCATATTTATATCTATTCAATGAAAAGCTAGAACTGGCTACAAACTTACGAAATGTTCCGGAAAGTGATAAAATTTCAAATGATATAGAAACACAAAAAAAAAGAACAATCTAATGTCTTGTCTAATAACCGTAGCTATACTTGAAAACAAATCTTTTTACAGCTGACAATCGTAAACTAAAATAATAGTACGTTTAAAGAAAGTTAATTTGTTTAAATTTTATGAGCGAGTGATAAAGTAACATTTATAGTATTAGATCTGTCTTGCGGTATAAATTTAAGCAGCAAGTGCCATTTAAGTTTATGCCTGAGAAAAAACCATTGTTGCTGCAACCTGCAAATATTACAGCTACAAACATATTTACAAATGATGATAATCGTAAATATATTGGCTGTTAAATGTATTGCTCTATTACATCAACAACCTATTAAATTGCATTGTCTATAATCTATATTATTAATTTAATAAAACCAAGTGTAATTTAAAAACACATTCCAATAAAAAATGCAATGGAATTTTGAGAACGGCACGATGCTCATGTACAAACCAATTTGTGCCCATACGATCAGCTCATTATGCTCATGGTCAGATTTCTTATTATGCACAAACAGGGATAATGATATGCTTATGAGCAATTCTAATATTATGCACACATGGGATTAATGTCATGCACATGGATAGAATCTATAATTCTGCACATACAGGCTTAGCATTGTGCCCGTGTGCAGTTTCTTTTGTTATGCCCGTGTGCATCTTGTTATCTTTTTAGCTATATTCAGTGGGCACAACAGCTCAGGCTATAGTGTGCAGCCCACCTGGACACAACAAAATCATCTTGTGCAGCACAGGTCGGCCGCAGTGATATCAAATTTAAGAAACTCTTAGCGTACTAAGTTTAATCCAGTAATTACCAAGAACGCTTGGACCTTAATTATAACATCATAGTATTTTATCCCAGCGGTTAATCAATAATCAAGTAGCTATCAAATCAACATCCAAGCACATTTAGCGCAGCACTGAAATAATGCAACTCACAAGCTCTGCAAGAACAGTTAAATTATGATTGATCCATTTTCATCCATAGATTACCATCAAACAGATCTAATGGTTCGATAGTGCCTTATTAAATTACATCTCAGGATGTCAATGTCAAATCAATATAAAAGGCCATACTTTTATAATATCTAAATAAACGATATCTTGTTTTTATTATACAGTTGAAGAACTGATCCATTAAGCATTCTCTTTTAATTGTATTCTTTTTTAAGTATTATTTATCATACCTGAAAATATACGGCATATGGCTTGAAATTGAATGTTGAGATTGCATTTAATGTGTAGCAGTGCGTTTAAAAATAACATGTCTTAACTTCACTAGATAATAGCTATTTTTGAGGGAGTTTAGCATAAATTTCAAAAGAAATTCTACTTTCCTCTGCTTAAAATAGATAAAGCGACCGGAAAAACCCTTGTAACCAATGAGTATTTGATTTAGCAGAATATATCAATGTTAAATAAAACTAGAAATTTAATCAAGTAAAGAGATATCGTTTATTAAAAGGAAATAAAGAGGGTTTATATACTAATTGAGTTGAGGGAAATGTTAATGTGATAAGGGTTATAGGTATTATTTATTATACTAATGTGGCATGATGGTAGAACATCATGCTTTAATATCATGCTGAAACCATGGTTCCGTTGATGTTTAATTGACTTGAATTTTAGTTCCTGAACTATTGACTGATGACAGATTAAGATTAAACAATTTCATCTATATATTGTATTTCAGGTTTTTTTTATGTAAAAAAAAAAAAG
Organism: Mucor racemosus; assembly: GCA_027405735.1. NCBI lineage: Eukaryota > Fungi > Mucoromycota > Mucoromycetes > Mucorales > Mucoraceae > Mucor > Mucor racemosus. Next base: position 2,191,622 of record JAPEHQ010000004.1, on the reverse strand, counting down.
TTGAAAATGATCTATGAGCTGAAAAGGAAGACAGAAATGTAAATGAAGCAGCTTTAGGTCAATTCTCTTCTTTTTGCCGTTCTCAGTGTTGCGCTTTTGAGTATGGTGTATATCATGCATATCTTTATTCTATTTAACGATACAAGCGTCTGTAAAAAAGAAAATTTAACTATATCGTCCCCTAGTTAGTATGAGATGTGGGCCGTATTTTGGTGCTCAAATATTTCGAAAGACAGATTGAGAAATTTCATTGTAAAGTATATAGTATTGTTAAGTTCTTTTTCGCAATGATATTTTGCTCCAGCTAGTTGACTTTTAAGCAGTAAAATGTTACAGCTAAATTGTTATAGAATTAACTCATTTGTAGAAGTGACCTTTGATTGTAATGCATATATCAGCATGTAAAGCATGGTTATCAACTGAGATTGTCTCTTGTTCAATAAAGTTGCGTGTGATATCTCATTTCTATTGTAAAACAGAGATCGGAATACATCCTCCTGACTCTATGAAGCCTATCTTTAGTAATGAATAATGAATTGTTTTATTTTATTTTCGTTGAATCCATTCGCTTAATCTGATAAAGCGCTGAGTTGAAACAATCGACGGGCGAAAAAAGTTGACATTGATGATGATAACTTTAAATTTGTTTACTAATCCATTAAAAAAACTGGGTACATGGTAGAAAAAAAAGCTTTTTACTATATCAAATCGAAAATACTATTTTGATAATTTATTACTATATATTATACAGCTGAATTCTAAAACATAACAGACAGATTAAAATCAGCTAATTCTTTTTTTTTTTTTTTTGAAAAAATTAAGCGGTAGGAGCAGCAGTAAAAGGTTTCTCAACCAAGAAAAAGAACATTGGAGTGAAGATCCCCATTTCGCCTCCGGCAACTAAATTATCCGCAGCAGCATTTAACAATTGTGAAGTTTCAAGAACTCCAGGGGGAACAAGACTAAACTTATTAAGAAATGTCATCAGGGTGTTGGTGTAAGTACGACCAACAGAAGAACGGAGGAAACCACGCAGACCGCCATCAGGAGCCTTCAATGTATTATACCAAGGATTAGTAGCACCGTCAACTATACCCATATCACCTTGTTCCAAAATCTTGAATCCAACTGTTTCTAAAGCCTGGATACATTGCTTTGTAGTATACAACTTCGAAATAGAATTACCTAATTCGATAGCGTGCACAATCTTTTTCATTGAGATATCGTTTTCGTCATACATATCAGTGGTACACCACTCATAGCAAGCGAATTTTCCACCTGGCTTCAGGACACGGTATATTTCTCCATAAACTTGCTCAAGACGAGGTGCATGAACAGTTGCCTCAACAGAAAAGACGCTGTCAAATGTTTCATTATCAATGGGCATATTGGTAAAATCACCTTTGATAAAGCTAGTAGAATCTGATAATCCATACTTGATAGAGTATGCTTCACAGCGTTGCAACTGATAAGCATTGTTGTTGATGCCTGTAACATGAGCGCCATTGGATGCCTTTACAACCTCTCTAAGGGGACCACCGACACCACAACCAGTATCCTGGGTAGATAAATTAAAGTTACTACACGCGATAATCAATATTTTGCATAGATTTATATTTACCAAAACTCGCATGCCTCTCTTCAATCCCAATTTTAAGGCCAAGTAAGCTTCATGGCGATTAATATTTTCTTCAAATGAATCACCTATAGATTGATTTGTGTCAGATTTTAATCTGTATATGATACCGTCTCGGAAAGTATATACCTTTATATAATTTTGCAAAATGAAATGATTGACCCCAACCATACTCGTAGAAATCAGTTACCAAATCGTAGAAAGAATTGGTCATATTTTGAGCTTCAACTCTTCTTTGTTCAACATCTTTATCATTATCCCCGAGATTATTACCATCGTTCCAATTCTTATAATAGGCATCAGCAGCACCTTTGTTCAATTGAGAATCCTTTTGAGTTACCTTTTTAAAGAAACCAGATTCTTCTAGAACAAGATCGCCATGAAGCTTACGCATCATTTTGATCTCATCTGAATTTTCGTTAGTGTTAATAATTGACATTGTATTTGTGTATAATGATAAAAGAGAAATGAAAAAGAGATAGTGAAAGTTGCTTTGCATTTTTATAATGCGTCTTTTTTCAGAATCAAGGTTTCTGGATAATTTTGATAGCCGGGTCAAATGGGCCAAGAAGTTCTAAATTTATGCGCTATTCATTGCTCGGCTTGAATTAAGTTTTTCGTTTGTAATGATAAACAATTGATTTTCCATATTTGCGTTGTACAAGATAATTTAGGAGAATGGAAATAGGGGAATCTTAATTAAACAAATCTCGTTTTCAAAGCACACATTTTCCTTTCTTCTTTATTCATAATATTTCGATTTGATTGTATAGATAAATGAAAAGTGTACATCTGATACAAGTCATTCATATTTGGAATACGTTGGTTGGTTTGATTTTATTTGGTTTACTAATTGGGGTATCAACTCAAATCAGGTCTTTTATCAATAATGGTTCAGTTCTAGCAGGTTTTGGTAAGTTTGAACAAAACCTCGAAAGATAATCAATGGCTTATATATCTCTTGTCATAGGCAGCTTCACAACATTTGCCTACCCAGCTACTTTTGTTTATATGCTAATTCCAGATATTGCAGCAACTGTTTATAGCATCATTTTAGCTTTTGATTCAAGTCCAAAATACAAAGCCTGGTTACCATCTAAAACTATGCGGAGCACTATTATTTTCTTTGCAGCAGCGGTATTAATAGCCGCACTGCTGCCGGTATTGCCGGGAGCCGATGTTATGGCTGATGGTTCTGCAATGGATTGTTTGTGGACGAATTATATGCAGTGGAAAATTATATATAATGATCCTGTAGCTTTTCCTTGGGTGACAGGCATGGATAAAGGTTGTACAATTTTTAAAGCAGCCGATGCATTTTGTTGGATTTTATCAATTGGTTGGATTGTTCAAGCTGTTTTATATGTGCGTGCTGCTCGTCATGCCAAGTCATTTGTTAATGAATAAAAAGTTTGATAAAAAAAAAAAGAGAAAAAAAAAGAAACAATTAGGCGGGAAAAATGGAATACAATAAGCTTTAAAATGTGTTTATTGATTTTACCCCTGGTATTGAAATAAAAAACAACTGTTAAATTGTGTACCACGACAACGCACCATGTCTTGATGTACCGAATTAGAAAATGCAGTAGGCTTTTTTTTTTTTAAATTTGCATAAATATGATTCGATTATGTTTTGCAAGAGACTATACAATGTGCTTATCGGTCATTTTTGAGAGAATTCCTCATTACTTCATTATGGAAAACCAAATTTTGTGAAGCAAATAGAAAAAAATAAAAAATATGATAAAAAATAGTATACTTTTGTGATTAATATGTATATAAAATATATAAAATAGCTTATTTTTTCGTTTCAAAATAATCCTTTAAAAGTTGGTGGTAAAATGAATGGATCAATTTTCTACCAAAAGTTTGACAGTTTGATCGTTTGAAAAGAGCGCTGAACCCTGACATTAAGCTCCCCTAGATAACTGGTCCGACAGCCGGGCAATTGCTATAATTTTTTCTTTTTGTAGGCAAGGCAGTTGATTCCCAAATATACGGAATACATCGGGCCCTAAACAATTCATGTTTACAATATCAAACGTCATGGTCCCAGCTTTCTTTAGTTTCTTCATGATTTTATAAGAAAAACTAAAACACTATTTAAAATGCCCTCGTACATAACTGACGCTAATCTCTCAAGTTATGAGCTTGCATTTTGTGGAGGTATGGCAGGTGTTGTATCCAGGTAACTAAGCGTTGTTTTGTTTTTTTAAGAAAAACTATTTCTAAATAATTTGATATGTAGAGTTGTTATTGCACCTTTAGATGTTGTAAAAATTCGAATGCAACTTCAAACACATAGGACGCATTTTGGATTCAATCAAAATAAAAAAAATACAGTTGTCAAATATAATAAAATAATGCAGGCGTTACAAACTATTTTGAAAGAAGAAGGAATAAAAGTAAATTTTTTGAGTTTTATTTGTATTTAATATGAATGAAAAATTAACAAATACCATAGGGATTATATAAAGGAAATATGCCAGCAGAATATTTATATTTATCTTACAGTGCAGTAGAATTTTGGGCGTATAAAGAACTAGAACAAATTATAGAAACGATAGATCACAAACGCATATTACCACACACATTTAAAACATTTGGATGTGGTATGATTGCAGGTTGTGCTGCTACTGCAGCAACATATCCATTTGATTTATTAAGAACGAGATTTGCTGTTCAAGCACTAGAAAAGGTTAGTTAAATAATGCTCAGCAATTTTAATCTCATTTATTTATATATATAAGCAGAACACAAGTGTTACACGAGCTATGGCTGATATATATAAACTGGAAGGTGCAACTGGTTATTATAGAGGATTATGGCCTGCAATTATCCAAATAATGCCGTATATGGGTCTATTGTTTTCAAGTTATGACATTTTTTCAAAAGGATTTAAAGATTTAAGGGTATTTTGTGCAAAAATATGCAAAATGTCATTAAAAGAAATTAAGCATTTTATATTGGTTTTTTTTTAGGACCAACAAGTATTATCTGCAAGCTATAAACCAACACATGATATGATAAGTGGAGCATTATCGGGATTCTTTAGTAAAATAGTAGTTTATCCATTTGATTTAGTTAGAAAAAGACTTCAAATGGAAGGATCTAGTAATAATCGATCCCAAACAGCAAAAGTGATTCGACGGTCTTCTTGGTGGAGTTGTTTGAAAAATATTGTTCAACAAGAAGGTGTTAAAAGTTTATATAAGGGTCTCGCACCATCACTTTTGAAAGTTGCTCCAGCAAATGCTGTTACTTTTATGGTTTTCGAGGAAACAAAAGATGTATTATTATGGTTTAAAGAACCAAAAGATGACCCTTTATAAGTTTATTTTTTCTTATGTAGTACCACCTTGATTTGAAATTTTTTTAAAATAGAAGAATATTAGAGGATGCACACGTTTCTTGTTTTTTGTTTTGTTTTGTTTTCCTCCTTCCTCTTTACTCTTTCACTCACTTTTCTTTTCTTTTTTTTCACTATTTATTATATATAATATATCATTATATATTTATTTATTGGGAAAAAACAAGAAAAAAAAAAAAAAAAAAAAAAAAAACACAAAGAAGAAGCTGTAGAAAACTAGAGGTTAGATAACAAAAAACCCGAATAAACATACCCAAAATCCTTTCATATAACTTTTATAAAACCAACTCGAAAAAACTAAGCAATTTTTTTAATAGCTATTGACTCGAAATATCTGAACATTTCTTCTTACAAAAAAGAGGCTATTTTACCCCTAGTTACATTCTCTCAGAAAAACAAGAGCTACCAGGTTTAAACTTATTCCCAGGCACTTGAAACAGAAAACCGAGCCATTTTTTATTATTTATAAATAAAAAAAAAACAACAAAATGACGGTAATAATGATACACAAGCAAGCAAGAAACAAAAATTCATATAAAAATGCATATATAGATTTCAGAATTAGAGGCCAAGATTGAACATAGTAGAACTATGCGAGACAAGTTCATCCAAATGAGACCCTTATTAAAGGATCGAAATGTGATTTCAGACTGTGAAACCCAGATCAAAGAATATCAAAAGTATATTGACTATTTCACTGAAGAACTACATCGACTAGAAGCAAAACAAGATAACGCTTCTGATTCTGGTTCAGAAAGCCCTGTAGTCCAACAACAGAATCAGCAGCAATTACAAGCTCAATCTGAACATCCTCCTAGAACTAGTTCCATGGCAACAAATTCCAACGATGTTACTGTAGTTACCCCTAGAAAGAAGGATGACAAGAAGAAATATTCCAACTTGGGTAAGATAATTTGAGAATTCTCTGTAAATACATACTAAACGCTATATGTCCATAGATTTATTAATGTCAGAAACTCCTTATAATAAGCCAAAAGTTTCTCTCAAATTACATGAACTTGAATACAAACTTGACGTTGAAAAAACTGTATTAAAAGGTATTAGAGGTATGGTTGATGTGATGGAGCGTAATCCCGCTACAGACCGTAAAAGTCGTACTGAAGTACAAGATAAAATGTCGGAAAGTCAAGAAAAACTTGGCTTGTTGAATTCTGCTTTAAGAAAATACAAGAGCCTGTATATTGGTGAAGGTGGCGATGAAGATGACTATGGTAAAAAGGGAGTTGACATTTTATTATAAACTAAACTAATGTTGTTGTTTTTTTTCTACTGCAGAATTGGAAACGCCTCCCTCTGCCCGTTTACCTCCTGGTTTCCGTAGACCCGTTACTGGTAAACTTCAACTCGAAATTTTAGAGGCCATGGAATTAGCACATGCTCCTACTCGTATGATTCGTTCACCTGCTACGGTAGTATTAGTCAAGATCGATAACCAAATTGTATTCCGCTCAAGACCTGCTCGCAATGATAAATGGAATGAATTATGTGAAACTCATGTCAATAAGGCATCTGAAATCGAGATTAGTGTCTATGATCAATCCACCGAGAAATCATTACCTATTGGTTTCTTTTGGCTTAAAATTACAGATATTACTGAAGGTCTTCGTAAACGTAAGATTCCTCAATGGATGTTGGCTGAAGAAGCTCAAAAGCGTCGCCATGATGCCGATGGAAATTCTATTATGGATAGAGAAGATAGTAGTGCCACCCTTCAACCTGTTCCTCCTGTACAAGTAACTCAAACTGAAGGCGGTATTGAAGCTTGGTTTGATGTTGAGCCTGTAGGTAAATTAGCCCTCAGATTAAACTTTGTTCGTGCAGATGGCAATCGTCGTCCTATGGATAAATTGGGTCGTGCTGGTGCCGTTCGCCAACGTCGTGAAGAGGTTGTTGAGGTTAATGGCCATCAATTCTTGGAAAAGAGATTCTACAATGTCATGAAATGTGCTCTTTGTCAAGAATTCTTTGTAAACAGTGGTTATCAATGTGAGGATTGTGAATACACTTGTCACAAGAAATGTTCTAGCAAGGTTGTTACTAAATGTACTGCAAACTCCCAGGATACTGTAAGTAACAATACAAACTGTTTGATAAGAAAACTAATGCATGATTTTTTTTTTTCAAATAGGATTCTGATGAAGATAAACTTAATCACAAAATTCCTCATCGCTTTGAACCTATTACCAACATTGGTGCCAATTGGTGTTGTCACTGTGGTTACATGTTGCCTTTGGGATCTCGTGGTTCCAAGAAATGTTCAGAATGTGACATTACTGCACACACTCGTTGTGAACATTCTGTTCCTGATTTCTGTGGTTTAAGTATGGAAATGGCCAATCAAATGCTTGCCGAAATCAAGGCAGCTGCTAAACGTAAAACTTTGGAATCAAAGACTAGTAGTAGCCGTATCTCCAAGGATAAGATGGACATGGCACAAGATGGACCTCTTCCTGCCTTACCTCAACAATCAGTTGATGAGGAGCTTAGTTCTCGACTTTCTTCATCAATCACATTGACTCCTCAAACACCTCAAAAGAGTCCCGTTGTTGTGCCTCAAACTCCACCTGCCATGTATAATCATAATGCACCACTCAGTCAACAACATCCTTCACAACATCAACAACAATCTCCACAACAACAATCACAGCAACAACCTTATTATTCTCCATCCCAATCTCCTATGAGTATGCCACAACCTTCTAGAATTTACTCTCAACAACCCATACCTCCTCAACAGCAACAGCAGCAACAACGTCCTCCCGTCCCACCTGCTCATGTTCAACAACAACAACAACAACAACATCAACAACCTCCTTATGGCTATAATGGTCCTCCTGTTAATGTTGATCCCAGATACCAACAACAACAGCAACAACAGCAAATGTATTATCAACAACAGCAACAACACATGCAACAACAACAACAACAACAACAGCAGCAGAATAGACCTTCTATGCCTTATAGTCCATACCAAAATCAACATCCTTCAATGATGGGTAGACCTCAACCCAATCCTAATTATTCTCCTGTTTACCAACAACCCCAACATCCTCAACAGTATGGTGGTATGATACCTCCAGGACAACAACAGCAGCAACAACAACAACAACCACAACAGCATTTACAAAAACAATCAAGCATGATGCAACAAAAGCGCAAGGTTCAATTGGATAATTTCAGTTTTTTGGCTGTACTTGGTAAAGGTAACTTTGGTAAGGTTATGTTGGCTGAAGAAAAATTCGACAAGAAATTGTATGCTATCAAGATGTTGAAGAAGAGATTTATCATTGATAATGATGAAATTGAAAGGTAATTTATCAAAATATAAATTGAAAATACACAATATACTGATAAATTTATAGTGTTCGTTCTGAGAAACGTGTCTTCCAAGCTGCCAATCGTGAACGTCATCCTTTCTTGATCAATCTTCACTCTACTTTCCAAACCGAAACTCGTGTCTATTTTGTCATGGAATATGTCAACGGTGGTGATTTGATGTGGCATATTCAAAGAGGTCAATTCTCTGAGAGAAGAGCCAAATTCTATGCTTGTGAAGTTTTATTAGCTTTAGAATACTTCCATAGTCAAGACATTATTTATCGTGATCTCAAGTTGGATAACATCATGTTGGGATTAGATGGTCATATCAAAATGGCTGATTATGGTTTATGTAAGGAAAATATGGGCTTTGGTAAGACTACAGGAACCTTCTGTGGTACTCCTGAATTCATGGCCCCCGAAATTTTGCGTGAACAAAACTATGGTCGTGCTGTAGATTGGTGGGCTTATGGTGTATTGATTTATGAAATGTTATTGGGTCAATCTCCCTTCCGTGGTGAAGATGAAGATGAAATCTTTGATGCTATTTTGGAAGATGATATTCTTTACCCTATCAACATGTCTAGTGATTCTATTTCCATCTGTCAACAGTTACTGCAACGTGAACCTACACAAAGATTAGGTTCTGGCCCAGACGATGCTGTCTCTATCAAGCGTCACCCCTTCTTCCGTGGTGTCAACTGGGATGACATGTTGGCTAAGCGTGTACCTCCTCCCTTCTATCCTACCATCTCAGGTCGTTTGGATACTTCTAACTTTGATGAAGAATTCACCAACGAAACTCCTGCTTTGACTCCCATTGACTCTAATCTCAACCGTGTTGAGCAACAAGAGTTCCAAGCTTTCTCTTATGTTGCTGATTGGGTTACTGGATAAATTAAAATTGCCAAAAAATCCCCCTTCCCTCTCTCTCCACTTTTATTTTATATTATTCATTCACCTTTTGCTACACATCTTTATCACTTTATTAAAAAATAAAACATTTTGCCAGTAAGAATCCATGTACATTATTCCTTTTTGTGAATGCCCTTCAATCCAAATGTAGTAGTACAAGAATTCATGATTTACTACTGATCTAAAAGAACCATATAAATCCCCTAGTACTTGGAAAAAATATATTCCACTGCATTATATTACGTCTTGTTTTGCTTTATTAAACTATAACAGACCGATGGCCTTCAATTATGATTATGGAAACGTTACACTCCATATGTTAAAATGGATTTTGATAGTTTTTTTTGGATATATTCGCCACATTTTTGCCAATGGTCACTCTTCCAAAACAAATGCCGAACAATCTCCGGGTGCGTCCATCTAATAATATTCTTTCCAAGCTGTAAATTTCTAGAAAAAATTACCGGACAGTCCGGACGCCGCTGTTTAAATATCTCAAGCAGCCGTGAGATGCAGATATTGAAATTTCATACAAAAATTAAGGCTGGACTGCATAATCAATTATTCGAAGGCCTATTTTATGTAAAGTCTAAAATACAACATACAGCGTTTGCTGCACACTTGTATTAAAAACAATTAAAATATAATCTTCGTTATGAATACTAATCCAAGTAAGCTGCACCCTACATGATGGACAAAGGTATAAAAATGTGCTTTTTTAGGTGTTTCGGATATCAACTTCCATGTGACATTGTGCATTCGATAAGTTTGAACAACAAGTTGTTGTATACCTGCTATTTACACCTACTGTAATGATCTGCAATCTTGGATAAATATTATGGTCAAAGTGATATGCTAATGATATGGTTTTTAATATTAAATATGGGTGAACATTGGTTGAAGGAAGGTTGATGTTCTTATTTGTAAATTAGATATTTATGAAGGGAAATAAATAAAGATGTAAAGAGGTAGAAAGACAGATAATTCTACAGAAAATTATGGAAAGATTTCCTTGCAGTATTTATAGGAACATTTGAGATGAGCATTACTGCTGTGAATGATTATAGTGATAATTTGATTCATTTATAGTATTAACTTGATTTGAATGAATGAATAAACTCATGTTAATCTATTTGCTTTCTAAAAATATTTGTTTCTATTTAGTGGCGAATAGCTAAGAAGAGGAAAACAAGATGTTGTCTTGTATACCACTACCAGTCATCAAAGGTACACCATTAATAATTACTTGTTAATTGGTTTTACTAATGAATGAATTTTCATAGATCAAAAGTAAAGGCGTATTCAGTTCAAAGCGCTTGAAACAATTCAATTATGCTAATTTACATGGTTTACCGTCTCTTGCTCATTCAATTGTTATATTTGAATTTAATATTTCGTTTGTACTGCTAATCGACTCGTTCGTCCATTAGAGTTAACTCACCATCATTGATTAGCGTATCTATAATATAGGTCCATTATTAGCTCATGGTTTGTAAAGTTATTAAAAGGGGTCATCTAATCTCAAATTTATCTGATTCAACTGCGGATGCTAAACTAGCATCAAATTAGTTGTGTTGACTCGCAATAAGATGAGGTATTTTATCAAGTACGATGTTGGGGTTCAACGTATTTCAGTTAAATTGAACATATAGAGATATGGTTTATGCAGAGATCTATAAATGTGTGACAGAGCTCAGATCTGTGAACACAAAAATTTTCCAAATTGTGATGCTTCGTCAACCTGTACGAGATTTTATTGTGGCAATACCTGATGGCTCAAGTGTAATTTAGGCATTTAATTGTCAAATGTATCGTCGAATCAAGATGATGTTGGTTGATTGATGAAACGGATAATAAATGCAATGTCATTTATTGAATGGGTAAATGTAAATGTATAAATCAAAGCTTACTTTTGAATGAAAGTACTTGCAGTGGGATTACATACTAAAAACGCTTGATAATAATAAAACAACCCAAATTCCAAGTGTCACTCATATAATATGAGGCCACTTGAAATGTGAACAACAATAATAATAAAAAACCGCTTCAATTGAACACAATAACAAACGCATGCTAAAAATATGAAATACCTTTTTAAAGCATACATGTCGTGTATATGATAGCACCCTTGATCACGGCGCAATCAATTACACAAATAACATATATATCAAAATAGGATTCTATCCAAATTAATAATAATAATAAACAAAGATATCAATTTAGTCAGCTACTCATTTATATTGAAGTTGCACTATCAATAATCAATACTGTATAAATAAGATTCAAGCTTATAAAAATTATCCCTTAAAATCAAGGTTACATAAAATAGATATAACAATAATAAACAAAACAACCATTTCCCAAAAGGTCGATATTGTCAAACCTGACATCAATCCCTTATGGTCAATGCTCTACATGATTTACCCCTTAAAATATTAAATCAATAACAACCTGTACTCAAAACTGGAAGATTACTAAATATACATCCATTCAAGTCTGATGGTATCCAAGTTCTCCAAATCACTATAAATACCCTCATACTTTTTCAATTATTTTAAATCTTGAGAAATCTTTTGTAATAAAAACTTTAGCTGATTATAATTGTATTTCTACTGCTTTTATTTTATATTTTTTTATTTTAGTAAATAACTTCGTCATTTACTGCAGTACTAATTATTTTGATTAACATCAATAGGTTCAAAAAGCATAGTCAAGTGCAATTATTGCTACTAAATCGCATAATTTGATATGTAGAAAACCCTTTTTGAAGCATTTGTTCTTTTTGGCAGTGCTACAAATCATCGTTCAATATGACTGAATATTAATGAATCAGGAAAGATATAACTGGTAAAAACTGATACCTGTAGGTTTTTGCCTATTATTTATGTTAAATCCCATTTCAATCCCATATTGAACCTGACATCCAAATGGAATTGAAATGGTATAAATACTCTTAGAATCCAGGACCTGATGGCTCCTGACTTTCTTTTTTAACTTAATAATAAAGACCCTACGTTCTCCGTGATATAATCGCTTGTAGTCTTTATTTTATTTGTATTATTGGAAATAATTGTTATCTACATATAACTCTCAATACCCAATGTACATCGAGGTCAAGGTTGATAAAAGGTGCATTCATTATGTAGTGGAAAACGCAACATTTTGATGGATAGAAATTACAGGACCAAGATGTTGTATTTGCCTCAGGATTTTTAAAAGGGTTTAAAAGCATACTTTATCAAGCTTATTTAGATGTTAAATACTACTCACTATATGCTATTAGTATCACCTCGTTTTTTATTTAATAGCTGTATCATTAAAAATAAACAAGCTTTTCATAGCTCATAACAATGGTAATGGGATGTTTCTGATTTGAGATTGACATTTATCATAAGGCGGGCTAAAACTACGTTTGATATTACTGTAGTAGATGCAGCCAGTCAATTTAATTTATGGAATTTGTTGAATGCAAATACCGAGGAACAATTTGTAAGTACTTAAGTTGGTTCTGGTAAAGCATTATTGAATAAACTGACATGGGACAACGAGGATAAAAAGGCGGCAATAGGTTCCAGTGACAGCCATGTTTATGTTTATGATATTGGAGAGGTAAGACTAAAACTTAATGTAAATCACCTCTAGCGCAATTATTATAAAGTAAGACTATATTATCATCAAATAAACTACCACACAATATTAACATGTATAAAGGGTTACCGTAATAAGCTCCAATCAAGTGGGTACAGCATTGTAAATTCTTGAAAAAGTTCTCAAGTATTATAAAATCTCCTACTTTTAAGACTTACAAAGCTTATAAGCGGAATATTAATTTAGAAAATTATTTTTGTCCAGATCATCAATTTTGACATTTTTTAATTTTTTTTTTTTGGTTTTGCAAATCTAGAGGTAATTATGCTACCAATTATAAAAACAAAAAGTATACACATATACAGGATTTAGCGCTCTATTTGCTCAATAAAAAATAACAAACATTTTTATTGCAAAATATTACATGAAAATTCTTTAACCAAAATTCCGTTTTTGGGGCAAAAGTACAAAGTTTCATTACTTAACATTTAATATTAAGCTTTCATAAAATGCGTATTAGTCATGCCTACAATTTTCCCTCACAATGTAGTATATTTAAACGTTAATTTTGGTATCAAAACTTGATTTTTCTGTTTTTTTATGAAAATCATGAGTATTGGTAAGGGTGAAATGAGTCCCGAAAATGTCCGCTACAAAGTCTGAGTTTTCAGACCATACGTGGTTAAATATAAGAAAAGTTTAAAAAAAAACCGCTTTTTTATTTAAAACTTAGACATACATCATGGTATAAGAGACTTAGTCATTCGATCTTGCTTAATTTTATATTTATTTATTAGTCTTCTGACATGAGATGATGCTTTAGACAAATTACCACTGTTGATGATAGTATATAATTCAGCCATAGGTTCTTCATATACTTCAGTTGGGGCAACTAAGAGATGTTCATATAAGTTATCCAATTGAGTTTCAGCATCTTCATCATTAGGACAATTAACCGGTGGAAATCTTGACAAAACATCAGCTACTACAATGGTTTTTCCAGGAATATGTTTAATAATGAAATCGAATTCTTGGAGCGCCAAGCACCAACGAAGTAGTCTCGAATTCGGTTCATTTTTCTTGAAAAGATATGCTGTAGCTGCATTGTCAGTAAAAATTGCAAATGATCAATCAAGTAAGTATCGGAAGACGTTTGGTGGTAAATTTGTTAAAGTACCTTTTTTTCAAGAACGGCAAGATATAATCAGGACTGTCCATAATGGTCATGGTCATTTTGGTGTGAATGCTTCGTGGAAGAGGCTTTATGAGAAATACTGGTGGCCCTCAGCCTATGTGGACATCAAGAACTATATCAAGACCTGTCCTCTTTGCCAAATACATTCGAATTCCAACCCTCCTTTACCAATCAAACATGTTTCTACTGATCACTTATTCCAACAATACTCATTTGATTTTGTCGGACCGTTCAACGTCCCAGCTCAGGGGAATAAGTTTATACTGGTAGCGGTGGAAAACTTCAGTAACTGGCCGATTGCGGAAGCGTGCTCAGTACAAGATTCTAATGTTGTTGCTAATAATTTCCTATACGAAAAGATATACTGTCAATTCGGGCCTTTCAATCAATTTTAACAGGCAACGGATCTCCATTCTCCAATGATGTAATCGACAAGTTCTTGGCTATTATTCATACTAAACACGTATTCCCCACTCCATATCGACCATAATGTAATGGTAAAAATGAAAAATTAAATGGTACTCTATAACGCGCAATAAAAAAATTAACTCATAACAACCCTGATTATTGGGACCTTAACTTGCACTCAATAATATTCGCCTATAGAACCAAGGTTCATGAAAAAACAAAACTATCACCCTATCAAATGATGTATGGTATGGAACCTAATGGTGTTGAAGATAATCCTATCACTGAATTGGGAAATCAGCCCGGTTTTGAACGTTATGCAAAATTAGTTGATTGGAATAACTTGACAGAAGTAATTAACGCATTGAAACCACTAACTTCATCTCTAAACTTTGAGAGACATCCTTCATTACTACAGCCTGGCAATTTTTTTAACAAAACGGCAGAAGAAGAATAGCAAGTTAGAGTCTGCTTTCGAACCTGAAATATTTAAAGTTATTACCACCTTCAACAATAACACCTATAAAGTAGTGGATCTCTCTGTCAAGACTTTACAAAGAGCACTGAATTATAACAATATCAAGCAATAATATTTTTTCCGGGATTCTCCCAGTTAGTGGTGGGGAGGATGTTGTGTACCTGCTGAATATATAAATAATCATGCATATTCATTTCTTTCCCTTCTCCTTTTTTTCTTTATCTATAATTACTACTATATTTCAATCAATTCATATTTTAAATCATTTCATATTGACCAGCAATTGGTAAGTTTCCCTTCATCAATTCATTTATTTTTATTTACACTTCAATAGTTGGTTTTAGTAATAAATTGATATATTTAAATTCAAACGTAACAAATGCTCAAGTACGGGGTTGCTCTACGGGCTCGTTTTTGCAATTTTTTAATGAATCTATGATATGACAGCCGGTTTTTCTGGTAGAAAAAAATGCATGTTTCTATGATAACAGATATTGCCTATTTTGTTTAGTTTATGGGTTGATGTGCTGTAATACTGCTTTTATATTGACTGAAATGCGGAATTTATCAGGGTTTTAATTGCGCTAAATAATGTAAAGCCTTGAAGATTCTTTTCTACGTGTGTTGTTTCGCTCTTTTTGTTTTCATATTCCAATAATATTATTCGCCGTTTGATAAGGCATATCATACTATCAAGCTGGTATTCTTTTCTTTAACTGAATACGCATGCTCACATAAGGAGCTAACATTTCTAATATAGGTAGCAGTCTATATTAGAGACTGATATTTTCATTTAACCGCATTCTAAGATCAAATATCATTATTTACTACTGTATTGGTGGACGTATTTCTTGATTACCAGATCAAATCGAAGGCAATAATATTTATATATATTCAATAAAAAGCTAGAACTAGCTACAAACTCATGAAATGTTCCAGGAAAGCGATGAAATTTCAAATGATATAGAAACACAAAAAAAAGAACACTCTAATTTTGTTGCACCCATGTGCATAATTGTTATCTTTTTAACCATATTCAGTGGGCACAACAGCTCAGGCTACTAAGTGTGCAGCACACCTGGGCACAACGAAATCAGCTTGTGCAGCACAGGTCGACCATAGTGTACAAAAAAATATATATTTTTACTTTCACAAATCACTGTGAACTAAGAAAATTATAAGCAAAACATCCTATTTCTGTTGACTGAAACCACTAAAAGATTCGCTTTCAACGAACAACGACCAAAGTTAGCTTCAGCGTTATATCGCACAAGTCCTAAAACAGTCTCCATAGATGGTAGTAATTTTAGCTTCCATTTATGCTTGGGCTCGCTTGAATTGCGCAATTTTTTTAAGATATTTGTAGTTGCTTTGGCTAGCTTGGTAAAATTTTTTAGCAATTTCCTGCTTGGCGCTCGATAAAAACATCAAAAGCTTGCTTGTATGCTTCCTCGAAATGCTTTAAATTGAAATAGGATTGCTTGATTGCTTGACTTGAAAGCAATAAAGCATGTAATATAGGGCTAATACAAATCAAGTCAGTTGCTATTCATATAAAACAATAAAAATTATTTACCCACTGGGTATTTTTTTGAGGAAATTGGATCAATAACCAGTGCCTTGCGTTAGTTTCTAACGTAATGAAAATTTGTTAATAACCATATATCGTAATTATTATGGGGATTTATGAACAAAATGTCTTCATGAATGAGATGAAGACAACCTAATAAAATAATATAAGAATTATAATCAAAAGTAAAACTACTATCATACTTACTTTTTCAGCTCAAATTAAAAAGATTGAAACTAAAAGGAAAGAAATTAGATCCACAGAGTATTTTTGGCTCATTTATAAACCTCTGAGTGTGTTTTAAAAAGGGTGTTTTTTATTATAAATTCAATATGCGATCCACATTTTTGCCAATGGTCACTCTTCCAAAACAAATACCGAACAATCTCCGGGCGCGTCCATCTAATAATATTCTTTCCAAGCTTTAAATTTCTAGAAAAAATTACCGGACAGTCCGGACGCCGCTGTTTAAATATCTCAAGCAACCATGAGATGCTGGTACCGAAATTTTATACAAAAATTAAGGTTCGATTATATAATTTATTAATTAATAAATTATATGCTTTATAGGGGAGGAGATACCGTTCCTGACAGTTTAAGTAAAACAAACATTACTGCAAAAATGAATCTTCGTGTCAGAACTTCATCAGCACCTATGGATTACTCAATGACCAAATTTGCAAAGGAATGTACCTCTCGAAAATACTACCTCGACAACTCAAGCTGGTTTTGATGTCAAAACTTCACTTCAACTCGTTGCTGAAGAATCTTAAATGTACCTGGCCAGACATGTCGATTTTGGAGGATAACTGCAACTGGGAGGATGACACTGAAGATGCAGAAGAAAACATCTATGTTGAGAAAGAGGACACACAGGGAGAGGAAGAAGAAGGTGATGAAAAAATGAAGAAAAGACAAGTAGTAGTTTATAATTAAAATGATCATTTCAAATCAAATCCAGCTAGGAATATTTTTATATCAGTATATTTCTTAATAAAGGCTGTGCAGATTAGATTATAGTAGAATCTATGCTCTTTTGCTGATACACAAGTATATTCACATAAGAATAGCTTTCATCAATTTATCAATATGTATATATATATACATATTATATTTAAGGTTTTACTCCAGAATTGCTAATGATTATTGTACAGTATATTTTCCTACTTTAGAAATACGAGGAATCATTCTTGCTGAGAGGACCGAGTGATCATACACCAAAACAAGTATATCTTTTCTAGTGAACAAAAACAAAACAAACAACACAATAGAGCCTAAGGCAGCATAACATACTTCATGGGAAGACCAAGGAGTATTGTTCAAAAGCCAGCCCATTGCCTATATCAATGGACACTATATCTAGCAGTGTTTCGCGCGCGATCATCATTGGCGTACTCACTACTGACTCTGAACAGTATTTTCAGAACGATGCAATGCAAAGACAGGCGGCATTTTATTCCTATGGCAGCGAAATTATATTTCTGATCGGACGACACTTTGTTCCTGTGAGAACGAAATTTAATTCCTGGTTGGCCGACACTTTACTTCTAATTGAGGATATCTTCACGAAAAATTAATATTTTGAAAAACCCTAAATTAGGTCCGAGAGAGCTTAACGAGCTTAATGACATGAATGCAAAAAAAAAATGTTACTTAATTTAACGAATATTTTGAAACCTACTATAGAAATGCCCAAAAAAATAGAAAAAAAAGCGCTCAGATTTTTTTATATATTTAAATATGTTATAGAGCACTTCAAAACAAGTAACTTTTACTATTAAAAAATGTTAGTATAGCTTAATTATTTCTAGAGATATGAAGTCTCAAAGTTTTCAATCCTTTAGCAGTGAAATACGCATAAAAAATCTGAAACATTAGCACTGAAAAATTAATGCCAACTGCAAAAAATAGGATATTTCCGAATACTTGTTTTTGGATTAAAGGTGAACATCTCAGGTACATTGGTATATAATATTATCTTGATGTCATTTAGTGGGAAAAAAAGTTGGGCAGGGACAAAAAGTAAGACACATTTTTCAAGGAAAAAATAGTGAATTTTACGTATTGTTGAGTTTTTCGTGGGATAAAATAGCTCCAGGGGACAGGTACCGTATATGAATAGCAAAGTATGCTGTACATTTGTAATTAACTGGAAATCTAAGCTAAATCGATTCACTAGATGAATATAATGGACCTCGCTGGATAAGTCGAAACTCAAGATGATTTAAATGCTAAATAGTATTTAAATTGGATAGTTGCTATGGAAAGTGGGCCAGGAAAAGGTTTCAAATCAAAATCAGGCTTTTGGTCAACTCTACGATCATAATTCCAATGTTAGAAATGTAGCTTTACAAAGCTTAAAGCTTTATTTTCCATGTTTGACGAAGTCAGCACCATACCAGCTATAAAATGACTTTTTGTTGAGGTGTTTAAGAGTATTTATGACGAATTCTTTATTGCAATAGTTACACGACATACTAAATAAGACTGATACAAAATCTGGGGTATACTCTCATGTAGCATTTAAGCGATGATTTTTTCTTTGTATGAAATATATTACGCATTATTACATGATGCCTCCATGCATATACAGTTTTCTATTTAAAAACATATTGTCTCCTTGATATTCTTTTCAAGATGAAATGTCTGTGCTCTTCATAGATTATCAAACAAGGGATTTCCTAAAGAATGCTACCATCATATCAGTTTGATGAATATTAAGTTTTTTATATTTCATTATTTTCATTTTTAATTTATATTTTGATATCCCTTCATTAATGTTTCATTATATTTGACCCTCCTGCACAAATTTATATATAAACAATGAGGTTCATGGTTAATAATATGCAGCTATATGGACGGACTACAATACAAAATTAGAAAGGTTTTAATGAATTGGAGGTGTTTGTAGTGCCAAGATCTTCCATGTTTCCACGATGTTTAAAACAGCATAAAACAAGGATCCTTTTTTTCTCTCCAGCTCCCTTTTTTAACTTTTTTTTTTCTCTCATTTTGTATCATCATTTTCCTTTAAAGAGTTGTATCGCTTGCAAATAGAATGTAAAGTTTTGTATAGATATGTTGAAATCAAGTAACTTTCTAATCTTACTGTAGTCTACTGCCATTTATTATTATTTATCACTACCTGAATAACCAAATCCAATCTTTCTGTATTACGTTGTATATATTATAGGTAAAATGAAAATCAAATGATATTTATCACCTTAATGACGCATTATTATATACACATATATACCAATAGAATGACTGATCATAATAATCAGTTGAAGCCTCATAATGTAAATTATCTTGATTCTTCCGATGATAATCAAGAAGAAGAGGAAGAAGATGTTGCAAAACAAGAGGAGAATAGCCAAGGAGACCAAGTCGAAAAATCAACCAAGCATTGCATATCAAATAGAAGAACCTCAGTTAATTTATTAGATATGACAGAATTTCCATCCGTCCAACCAAATATTATCAATCAGAAACAATCTCGCGATTCACTACATGAAAACAACAAGAATAATGTCAACTTGCTGGACAAGGATAGTAAAAATGATTATAGTAAATCTCTAACTACATCGCTGCAAAAGTTTGATCCATTGCAAAAGTCAACAAAGCAACCATCATCTTCAGTCATTGATGCCATTGCCATAGATTCTAAATCAACTACTAAAACAATGCCCACTCGACTTCCTACACCACGTAGGCCAGTGAATTATACACATCAATCAGCAGATAACATACATACAATTACTAATACCACTACTAATAATCATCCACCTATCATTGCTACTACAACAGCTGTTTCTACTGCATCATCTATTCAACTTGGCCCTACACCACCTTCTTCACCTGGTAGACGTGTTCGACATACATCTATAGCTAGGCTTGTTAAGCCAATTCCTCGAGAATTAGGCAAAGCAAACCGAGAACTAGCTGAATTTGATCCACTTATATCACCCGTGCGCGATAGTAAGGTAATGCCTGTCATTGATGGTTCTAAAGAAGATCTTCTGACCTTGTCACCTACTATAACTTCTAAAAAAGGAGCTCATCATGTAAATATTAAAAGGGGGGGGGGAGAGGGGAGAGTATCAAAAGGCAAAACTGAAATTAATGCGTCTTTCTTTCTCTTTCTCACACACACATTTATACATTTGCTTAACCTAATTAGACCATCTCAACCGAATATTCAAGCATAACTGGGGATTTGATGAAACAACAACAAGAAAAGATACCAATTAAACAATGTAGCTTAAACACTAGAATCCCATTACCTAAATCTACTCAACAACAGCAAAATACCAATAAAATTGCCAAAGATGAAACACCACAGATTCAGGAACCAACAATTATCACCCGATCTACAGTTATAAATCAGGTGCCAAATATACCTACTGCAACTATTACCGCTGCAACAACTACAACTACAACTACAACCCCTGCTACAAAATTAAGAAAACCTGAAGTTATTGTTCCAAAATCAATCAAAAGACTGCCATCAAATCCAAGAAAGGAAATTTCTGTAAACTATCAAAGACGTCCATCATTTCCAACTGGAGCAAATGATATTTTACAAGATCAACTTGATAGAGAAAGAGAAAACTCAAGAAGGCTCAGTGCAAATTTAATTTCTGCACAGGGTTTAATCAGTCAACCCGATGATATAATTATAGACGATCATCATCATCATCACACAGATGGATTTTCACCGCTTGGAATTAGTCGTACTGCATCGCATGATTCCCGGATGGATAAAATACATGATAGATTACAATGCTTAGTAGATGTTCGTATACCAACTGAAAATGAAGAACAGCAACAGCAACAGGATGAACCAGTCATTAACGAGTATAAGAAGGAGTATGGTAATACAGAGGTCATGAGTGCAAAAAGTAAGTCTATTATGCTACAAAAACTGAAATTTTGGCATTAACTTTTTACGGTACATGTGTAGCTGCTCTGAACAAATATAGACCATTTTTATCACCGTTTGAAAAGACAGAAATTATGAGATATCCAGCCATTTATTTCGTTGGCTCACACGCTAAAAAGCATCAGGCCTCAACTGATGAAACAGCACATAATTATGGCTATGATGACGACAAAGGTGATTATCATATTGCAGTGAAAGATCATTTGAATTATAGATATGAAATTGTTGAAAGTCTGGGGAAAGGATCTTTCGGACAAGTTGTGAAATGTAAAGATCATAAATTACATGGCGAAAACAGTTTTGTGGCTGTCAAGATCATTCGAAATAAAAAGAGGTTTCATGCACAAGCACAAACAGAAGTGAGAATATTGGAGAAATTAATGAAATGGGTATGTTTTTCTGTATAATCATTACAAGCGTTTTATTCATATCTTGCTTTAGGACCCCAAGAATAAACATTATAATGTCAGAATGATGGATAGCTTTTATTTTAGAGACCATTTATGCATCGTTTTTGAGTGTTTGAGTCTCAATTTATATGAAATTCTGCAACAAAATTCATATCAAGGATTTAGTATGGGATTAGTAAAGAGGTAAAGTTATATATATATATATATCCTATGTATATTTAGATTTTAAACAAAAACCTTCATAGATTTGCCTATCAGATCTTGACATCTTTAAAGCTTCTCAGTGAACACAATGTGATTCATTGTGATTTGAAACCAGAAAATATCCTATTAAAACAACCCGATCGAAGTGGCATTCGCGTTATTGATTATGGCAGTTCATGCTATTCCAATGAAAAAGTATACACGTACATTCAAAGTAGATTTTATCGTGCTCCTGAGGTTATACTTGGCTTAGATTACGGATTACCGATCGATATGTGGAGTACAGGATGCATATTGGCAGAGTTATATACAGGGAAACCCTTGTTTCCGGGTGAAAATGAGCCTGATCAATTAGCATGCATAATGCAGTTATTAGGTGTACCCAATAAAGATTATTTGGATAGATGTACAAGAAAGAAGCAATTTTTTGGTATTGTGTATATATTTATATAACCATGCCTTTTGCTAATATTTTTTACCTGATAGACATGTATGATCAGCCTCGTAAATCAATCAATTCAAAAGGCAAAAAAAGAAGGCCCAACTCAATGACATTTACTGAAGCGCTTAAACGATCTACATATGACAATTTTGATAGAGATTTTGGAGACTTTATTAGCAAATGTCTCACTTGGGAACCTGAAGAAAGACTGAAGCCAATAGACGCCTTAAATCATCCATGGATTCAAGCCATGAAAAAATAATAAATTTTGTATCATAATAATTTTGAGAGTTGAAGCGTAAGATATTCACGCATGATATAATTTTTCGACACTTAAGCAAACTATTCATTGTAAAGTATGAGATTCCAAATATATTTCTGAACACCATTTATTTAAAATTGAGTGACTTAGAGCGATCCAGAGTGACCGAACCTCAGATGCTTTGAGCAAGTTTATCGATTTTTACCAACTTTTTAGTAAATAAATACCCAGAATAAAAATAAAGAAAGTAAAAATGAAGTCTGAAGAGTCGTTTAAGTTTGATTTGTATACAATGAAGCAACCAAGTGTACCTGAAAAATCCTTTAAAACTATTGTTTCTTGGGTAATTTCGAGCAACGCAAAAAAAAAACATTTGTTGGTTGGCGCTACCATTGTAACATAACACTTTTTATTATCTTCAAAGCCATCATTTAGGCAAAAGCACTATCTGAAACATATGAAATCAACGTTGAATTTGCAAAACCACCATATCTGGTGATAAAACGTTTGATTCGTCAAATTGGTTACTGTAACACTGGATGTTTTCACAGTCGCGCTTCACAAACACGAGAACGGGACACTGCCCGTATCTCGAATCCAATTTCTCAAATTCATTTATTTTTTCCATCTTAATTAACCGCAAAAAGAAAAATTAACACTTGTACTATGTCCCAAACACAAAGCGATGATGAAGAGACTGGATTTTTATTGATCTCCAAATTAGAAGTATGTAAAGAAACATTCAATACTGTATCTATCATATTGACATTACTTTTTTTTTTCTTTTTCGCTCAGGCCTCTGGAATTTCAGCAACTGATATCAAAAAAATGAAGGAAGGTGGTTTTTACACTGTTGAATCTGTTGCTTATGCACCTAAAAAAGCATTGCTCGCTATTAAAGGTATTTCAGAAACAAAGGCAGATCGAATCTTGGCAGAAGGTAAGTTCGCAGTTCTTTTAAAGAGATAAAATATTCTCGATATTTATCAACAAAATTAGCTGCGAAAATTGTAAATTTGGGCTTTACTACGGCAATGGATGTGCATCAACGTCGACAAGAAATTGTAACCATAACAACAGGTTCCGCAGAACTGGATCGTGTTTTGGGAGGTAAAAATTAGTTGCTACGGAAATATTGAATACGCAACTAAATCGCTTTTCATATAGGTGGTATTGAGACAG
The DNA here is from genome assembly GCA_027405735.1 of Mucor racemosus. Lineage (NCBI taxonomy): Eukaryota > Fungi > Mucoromycota > Mucoromycetes > Mucorales > Mucoraceae > Mucor > Mucor racemosus. Next base: position 2,167,681 of record JAPEHQ010000004.1, on the reverse strand, counting down.
GGTCTATTACAGAGTTATTTGGAGAATTTAGAACAGGCAAAAGTCAATTGTGTCATACATTATCGGTTACTGCACAATTACCAGTTAGTATGGGAGGAGGAGAAGGCAAATGTTTATTCATTGATACTGAGGGCACATTTCGACCAAGCCGTATCCTCTCTATAGCCAACAAATATTCGTTAAATGGTGAAGAAACATTAGATAACATTGCATATGCTCGTGCTTATAATACAGATCACCAAACATCCCTTTTAATTCAAGCTGCAGCCATGATGTCTGAAGCAAGGTTTTCCATTTTGATTGTCGATTCAGCTATGGCACTTTATCGTACAGATTTTTCAGGTCGTGGAGAGTTAGCCGCACGTCAAATACATTTAGGACAATTTCTTCGTCAACTTCAACGTTTAGCAGATGAATTTGGTGTAGCAGTTGTAATCACAAATCAAGTAGTTGCACAAGTTGATGGTGGTGCTTCCATGTTTAATCCAGATCCCAAGAAACCTGCAGGTGGTAATATTATCGCTCATGCTTCATGTACAAGATTGCAATTACGTAAGGGTCGTGGAGAGAATCGTATTTGTAAAATCTATGATTCCCCTTCGTTGGCAGAAAGTGAATGTACTTTTGCTATTATGGAAGATGGTATTAGTGATGCGGTTGAATAATCAACTTGATGATACATCAACTGTAAAATATCCCTTCTTTTTCTATTATGTACATGACCTTAATATAATTTCCTATTTATGCATTTGTCTTCCTTAAACTCAAAACCTAAAAGGCACCAACAAATACAATAAACTCAGATTTCTTTTGAATAAAATATCCCTTGTAAATCATGCGTCTTTTTAAAGTATTTCTTTCTCACTCTCTTAACAATGTTGAGACTCAAGTTGTTACAAAATAAAGTGCCTATACGTACTCTTGTAAGACCACGTTTAGTACACGTTCCTAGGCCTACATTCAAAACCACAATTAAGAATATATCAACAGCTACGGCCACTGTTGTCGCTACGCAACAGCAAAAGACACGTTTTTTCTCAAATTTATGGAACACTTCTGCTGTTCTTACAGCAACAGCTTTGACATATGGATTATTGAATAATAACGTGTTGGCCTTGGAAGATAATGATTGTAATTGTAATTCAAATTATGAAACACATGTGCTTTAATCTAAACATTGAGTTATAGCTTTAGGTGATTCAATTTGTCAAGCCATTGTACATAATGATTTAAAGGCATTAAAAAAGTAAGAATAGCGCTCGTTGAGGTATACAGCACACTATAATACTTAATATCCTTATCGATTGCTAGATTGGCAGAAGATCCTAATTTCAGTCCTAATGTTTATCATCGATATGGTTGGACCCCATTGGTAAATTACTTTGTACATTTCTGGCGCTTTTTATTAATACATTTTATTGATAGCAAGTAGCAGTTATCCAAGATAATGAACCTATGGTCAAATTCTTGTTAGAGAAGGGAGCAGGTATGTTACAGCTGGTACAGATAAGAAGATGATCATCTGCTAAAATAATAAATACATTTTGCAGATCCCAACCTTGAGGATCAGTACTATCCCCGATCTCATCAAGCTGCTAATATCCGTCAAGTTGACTTTTCTGAAGACTTACTGCCTTACAGAGATTATCGAGAATACACTGCTCTTCATTATGCTGTAATTATATGTAACCCCAATATAGTAAAGCTTTTACTTGATCATCTAGCTGATCCTTTGGTACGCAACTCGCATGGTTTGACGCCTCGCGAATATTTGTATTACGTTGAAAGATTTACTGGTGAACAAAACACAGAAATCGAAGAAATGTTGCATAGTAAGTTTTTTTCTATTAGAATATAAATATTGAGTGATTAAATCTTGTTGTCACATAGAGAAAGAAAGCTCTTTTCCTAAAGATAAGGCAGAGCATGATGAACGTCAACGTAAAGCTCAACTCTTGAAAGAAAAAGAATATCGCAAAAAGCACCCATTGGAAGATGCTTTAAAAGCTCGCATTGTGGGCCAGTTGGGTCCAATCCATGCCCTTGCAAGTGCAATTAGACGTAAACAGAATGGGTGGCACGATGAAGAGCATCCTCTAGTATTTTTATTCTGTGGTTCATCTGGTGTTGGTAAAACTGAGCTTGCAAAAGGTAGGGTTCTCGATAATTGAGTTCAGACATTTGCCTAATCAACGATTTCTTTAAAGCTTTGGCACAGCACCTCCATGGAAAACAATTAGATAAGGGGTTTGTTCGTATAGATATGAGTGAATTTCAACATAAGCATGATGTTTCTCGATTCATTGGTTCTCCACCAGGTTACGTTGTAAGTATCAATACATGAAATCGAATCGGCCATGTCACTCAAATCAGTCTTTTAGGGTTATGATGAAGGTGGCCAATTGACAGAGAAATTGAAGGAATGTAAGTATATATTTTTTACACATTATTATTAAAAGATCATCCCTTTTTACACTACTTTTTCAGGCCCTAATGCAGTAGTATTATTGGATGAAGTTGAAAAGGCTCACCCTGATGTGTTGACTATTATGCTTCAATTATTCGATGAAGGCCGTATTACCGATGGCAAAGGCACCACAGTTGAATGTAAAGATGCCATTTTTGTTATGACATCCAACTTGGCTCAGCATGAAATTGCAGATGAGGCTGAACTATTAAGACTAGAAGCATCTGTCTCTTCAGATGCACAGACCACTGGTACCGCCACCGTAGTCGAGCCAAATAAGAAACCTACTTCAGAGGAGACAACCGATCTAGTACAACGACAGATTTCACTCTCACGTCAGTTTATTGAGCACGTTATACATCCAATTCTTTATGAACACTTCCGCCGTGATGAATTTTTGGGTCGTATCAATGAAGTCCTTTTCTTTTTACCATTTAGTGAGGAAGAATTGCGTGAAATTACATCAAGAGAGCTCTCAAGGTGGGCAGAAAAGGCAAGAGCTCGTCATGGTATCACAATGACATGGGATCCTGAAGTCGTAGATGTATTATCAGATGGTTACAATATTCGTTATGGTGCTCGTAGTATCAAGTATGAAGTAGAAAGAAAAGTGGTTAATTTAATCGCTAAAGCTAATGAAAATGATGATGTTTTGGATGGTGGTCGAGTTCATATTGTGGTTGACAAGGCTCTAGATAAAAAGCATCGTATTTGTAAAATTGAGATTCCTGAACGAGGAGGCGAGGACAGTAAGAAACCTGGAAATGGAGGATGGTTTGGAAGTAAAAAGTAGCTTATTGTTAATAAAATTGCTAATACATCTCCCTCTATGGGCTATATACATCTGTCTGAAAATAAAAGGGTTAATATCAGAAAATAAATACACTATGTGGAATATGTACATATTTATCTACTATATTGATCTCCATTTCATCTGATTCTCAATTAAAGTACAGCTGGCATGAAGAGACATTAGGCTACTAAATGATGTTTGTTGATTCATACTAATACAAATGTTCTACCGAGCTTCGATCCTAACAGCTTATAGTTAAAGGCCAATCAACATAATGTGGATCCAATTATAAGATTATGATCAAGGACTCATCAACTCTATGAATACACCGATTGGCTACTGTCAAGGCTTATATCTGACAAGGAGTATTATTGACTATGTATGGGCCTAGGAATGATTACCTAATCTCTCTGATGAAAACTATACTGTATAAAGAGGAGATTTATTTATTACGAAAGTTTTTAAGTAGAATTTAACATATAATAGAAACCTACACTTTTCTAGTTGAATTACTATTGTTTTTTATACTTTTTTTTTCGTAGATATCTATCTAATCCATGGATGTCTCAGACACTAGCCTAACATTGACCTAACATTGACCTAAAATTGATTGTAAAGAAAATGAACAAGTAAATTAAATTGTCAATTTTTTGTCTTCAGTAAGTAGATATGATTGATAGCTACTCTGCATTTTTTCTTTTAGCAAAAAATATTGATTTTTCGTCGAAAAAATCAAAATAATAATTCTTAGCTTAAAACCTATCATCACGGGGCTCCAAAATTTATTTGTTGAAATGAATGAAAAATGATTCAAAAAAACAAAATCGTTTAAATGTTCATGAACTGCAAAGTAAGTAGACCTAGCGTATTAAATAGTTTTTGTATAGTTTTAAATTCTGCATTCATCTATATAAAATTTGAAAAACTTTTTCACATAAAATTTTGCGCAAAATGCAATTGAAATTTTAAAGGTTTTTTGAAGATATAGAACACTTTTTATAAGCATATTTAAAATATAATAAACAGCAAGGATGCGCAAAACAATTGGCTATCGATCGAGCTATTATTTAACTTTTTAGCTATATTTTTCGTAGAGAAAACAACATTTTTGTCCAATTTTTTTTCAGTTTCAGAATTTGGGATGAGGGTATACAAGGGGAAAATGGACGCCAGAAATGGAAGTACCTTTTTGTACACATTTTTGAGGATATCTCCACGAAAAATCAATGTTTTGAAAAACTCTAAATTGGGTCTGAGAGAGCTTCACGAGCTTGATGATATAAATGTAAAAAAAATGTTGCTCGATTTAACCAATATTTTGAAACCAACTATAGAAATGTCAAAAAAAAATGAAAAAAAGTAAAAATGCTCAGAATTTTTTTATATGTAAATATGTTATAGAGCACTTCAAAACAAGTAAATTTTATTATTAAAAATTGTTAGTATAGCTTAATATTTTTTAGAGATATGAAGCCTCAAAGTTTTCAATCCTTTAACAGTGAAATACGCGTAAAAAATCTGAAACATTAGCATTAAAATATTAATATCAACTGCAAAAAACAGGGTATTTTTGGATACTTGTTTTTGAATTAAAGCTGACCATTTCAGGTACATTGGCATATAATTTTTTCTTGATGTTATTTAGTGAAAACAAAAAGTAGGGCAGGGATGAAAAATGAGACCCAGTTTTCAAGGAAAAAGTAGTGAATTTTACGCGCTTTTGAGTCTTTTGTGAGATATAAAATAAATTTAGGGATAGGTAGCATAATGTGACTAATTTATGTCTGTTTGGTAGTGTCTAGGGTATACCTTAAAAATGTTTAAAGTAAGGTTAGTTATAGAAAGAAGGCATACTCCGATTTTGAAGATTGAAACTATCAAATTTTTTTTTTGAAACTTCAAATTTAATATTAGAATTCATTTTAACTTATCGAACGTAGTTTTTTTGTGTGTACTACAGCAAGTCAAAATAGGTTGTGAAGGACAGAACGAACAAAATAAATTGTAATTTTTTTATTGCTTAATAATAAGAAAAATAATTACATAAATATCATAAAGTGTGATTGTTTATTAAGCTTCTTCTACGAAGAAAAAATCTAAAAATCATTTTTCATTATATATACTGTATTAACAGGTATTGTTTTCCTGTGGAGATCGGAGGACGAGATCTGATATTTTCAACATTGATGACTATAATTTTTATAGATTATAAAAAATTTCTTACAATATACTGTATATATATACACACATTTTGTCTATTACTAGTACTACTACTACTAACCTTTTGTATATATACGTAGCGCTATTTTGTGTCTACTGATTATATGCTCACTAGAAACTCCAGTTATATTTTCAAGTGAAATAAAGTCAGCTTTTGCATTATTGTACCTAGCATAATTACATGATAGAGTATACATAGTGATATTAAACGAGCCGAACCTTTTTTATGCAGCCGAGCTTTTCTCAAGGCTCGTTAAAGTTAGACGAGCTTACAAAAAAGCTCGTTCAACCTCGACGAGCTTTTTTTTGCGCGTGACTAGAGCTCGTTTACCCCAAACGAGCTTTTTTATGCAGCGACTAAAACTCATCATCTCAATGCGAGCTTTATTTTACCTTTCCAGTGACAAATATCTAAAGTAAAGCAAACTTATGAATGTCAATTGACAATTATCTAAAGTAATAATGTCATAGCATTTACTAATTATTATTTAAATTTGAACTTTTTGAAAAGAAGTCAAAAGCTCGTCTTTCTCAAACGAGCTTTTTAAAAAAAAGTCAAAAACTCGTCTTTGTCAAACGAGCTTTTATTAAAGCTCGGCTCGAGCTCGAGTGATACAAAGCTCGGCTCGTTGTGGCGAGCTTTGGTCAAGCTCGTCCTAGGCTCGGCTCGTCTTTTATACTTAAGTATACAGCAAAAATAACAGATTTGTCTTTATATTTCGGTCAGGAATAAAGATTTTTTTGTAAACCAAATTGCTACTGATGCTCAGCAAATAGCAGTATTATATACCAAAGAAAAAAAATACGGTCAAATTACTCAATATTGCACAAATCAAGAAAAACAAAATAACAGAAAAGTAGAAGGACGGCAATTAAAAAAAGCAAACATAGAGGGGAAGTTTGTCCTAGTTGCTAGACTTATGCGCTTTACAGCTAGTTCAAGCGGAAAGGTTGTGGGTTCGAAACTCGTGTAAACGGATTTTCTTCGGAACTTGTGTTTGCCGGGCTAGAAGCGCAGCTGATCACCCCCTCGCCTTTTTTTTCGTTTTACCTTTCTACGTGTAACAGCTTTCAAAAGACTACCAATTATTGTCTTCTTTTCTCTATATACTCCGGTATTCTTGATCCCGCTTTTGAGATTAATTTTCTGTTGTATGGATATTTTATTTTGCAAGGAGGAGAATAACAAGATCTTTCTAGTTGTACAAAACAACAACACTTTGCATGCAATATTTTAATATTATACGCTGTATTGTAGCTGTAGGCCTACTCTCTGTACATGTATTCTAATTTTGGTGTTCATCAAGTAGGAATTAAACCAAACAACATTATTAATAATTACAGCAAAATTGTGAAGTACGCATTGCAGTAAAATATAAAATAAAAAAAGATTTTAAAAAGATAAAGTTTACACTATGAAGAAAAAATCCCTTAATTCTCTTAATTATGCCACATTAAGGAAAATAAGACAAAATTTAAAAAAAATAAGCAGTGAAAATTTTCTTATTTTCCTTAATGTGGCATAATTAAGGGAATTAAAAGATGTTTTCTTCATAGCGTTTATCACTCATAAAATTTAAGCAAATTAACCTTATTTAAACTTACTATTTTTGATTTATCGAAAGGTAAATCGTATAAAATTAATCAAATGAAAAAGTACCGTTTTATTATAAGCTTATAGAAGGGGTTTATATACTAATGGAATGAGTGTATTAAATGTGAATGATGTCGGTTTTCGAGGATAATAAACAGCCAATTTTGAAGCCAATTCCATTTCTAACTCACATTGAAATGTAATTCTTATAAGTAGTCTTTTAAACCAAGACCTAGAAGCTCTTGCTTCTTTCTTTTACCATTAGTTTTTCTAGTAATAAAGCCTACGTTCTCCATGATAAATGTTACTAGTCTTTATTATTATTCTTTCTATAAATAAGATTGTATGTATCCATAAAGTCTCAAGTGATAGTATAATTAGAATGAGCATTTGGATATTGTGTGGATATATTGGAATCATGCTTCTACGATTCAATAGTAGCATGATGATAGACGCATGGAATATGACCTTGCTTGACCTGCAGTTAAACATCATGGTTTGACAGATATTCTAAATTGGTAATTCGGTAATTCCTAATTCTGATAGATCAATTTTTGTTTACGATTGTTAGCCGTAGAAAGATTTGTTTTCAAGTATACAGTAGCTACGATCAAAACTATGGTTATTAGGCAAGACATCAGATCATTCTTTTTTTTTGTTTCTATATCATTTAAAATCTTATCATTCTCCTGGAATATTTAGTGAGTTTGTAGCCAGTTCTAGCTTTTCATTGAATAAATATAAATATCATTGCCTTCGATTTTTTGATCGGGTAATCAAGGAATACTTCCAACAATACAGTAGTAAATAATGATATTTGATCTTAGAATGCAGTTAAATGAAAGAATGGGTCTCTAATATAACGACTGCTACCTATGTTAAAAACATTAGTCCGTTATGTTAGCCTGCGTATTCAGATAAAAGAAAATAATATCAGCTTGATAGTCTGATATACCTTATCAAACAGTGAATAATATCCTTAAAATTTGGAATATGAAGACAAAAAGAGAGAAACAGCACACGTAGAAAAGGAGTTTCAAGGCTTTATATTATTTAGCGCATTTAAAACCCTGCTAAATTGGACATTTCAGCCAATGTAAAAGCAGCATTACAGCGCCTGAACTATAAACTAAGCAAAATAGGCAATATCTGTTATCATAGAAACATGCATTTTCTACCAGAAAAACCGGCTGTCATATCATAGATTCGTTAAAAAACTGCAAAAGCGAGTCCGCAAAGTGATGCAGTAATTGAATATAGCAACATTGAACGGCCAAGTTTTTTCTTATACTATGGTATATATCTAAATTTTTAATAAAAATGCGTTTTTTAAAAACTTTTATTATATTTAACCACCTATGGTCTGAAAATTCAGTTTTTGTAGCCGACATTTTCGGGGCTCATTTTATCCTTACCAACACCCATGATTTTCATCAAAAAACAGAAAAATCAAATTTTGATACCAAAATCAACCTTTAAATATACTACATTGTGAGAGAAAATTGTAGGCATAGCTAATATACATTTTATAAAAGCTTAATATTAAATGTTAAGTAATGAAAGTTTGTACTTTTGCCGCAAAAACGGAATTTTGGTTAAACGATTTTTATGTAATATTTTGCAATAAAAATGCTTGTTATTTTTTATTGAGCAAATAGAGCACTAAATGTGGTGCATGTGTATATTTTTTGTTTTTATAATTGGTAGCGTAATTAACTCTAGATTTGCAAAACCAAAAAAAAAAATTAAAAAATGTCAAAATTGATGATCTAGACAAAAATAATTTTCTAAATTAATATTCCGCTTATAAGCTTTGTAAGTCTTAAAAGTAGGAGATTTTATAATACTTGAGAACTTTTTCAAGAATTTACGATGTTGTACCCACTTGATTCAAGCTTATTACTGTGAATATGTATACATGTTAATGTTGTGTGGTAGTTTATTTGTTGATAATATAGTTTTACTTTATAATTATTGCGTTAGAGGCGATTTACATTGACATTACGGCCGACCTGTGCTGCACAAGATGATTTCGTTGTGCCCAGGTGGGCTGCACATTATAGAATGAACTGTTCTGCCCACTGAATATGGCTAAAAAGATAACAGAATGCACATGGGCACAACAAAAGAATCTGAACAACTGAACACGAGCACAACGCTAAGCCTGTATGTGCGGAATTATAGATTCTGTTCATGTGCATGACATTAACCCCATATGTACATAATAGTAGAATTGCCCATAAGCATACTATTATCCCTATCTGCGCATAATAACAAAATCTAACGATGCACATAATGAGCTGATCTTATGGGCACAAATTAGTTTGTACATGAGCATCGTGCCGTTCTCAAAATTCCATTGCATTTTTTTGCTGGAATGGGTTTTTACATTACATTTGGTTTTATTAATATAGATTATAGACAATACAATTCAATAAGTTGTTGATGTAAAGCAATACATGCAAGGACCAGTATATTTACAATTATCATCATCATTTGTAAATATGTTTATTATAGCTATAATGTTTACAACAACAATGATTTTTGCTTGAGCATAAACTTAAATAATACGTACTGCTTAAATTCATATGCAAGCCAAATCTAAGATTATAGATTTTACTTTATCACTCATTGCAGTAAATTACGATGTTAATTTACTAAAATAAAAAAAATATAAAAATAAAAGCAGTAGAAATACAATTATAATCAGCTAAAGTTTTTATTACAAAAGATTTCTGAAGAGTTAAAATAATTGAAAAGTATGAGGGTATTTATAGTGATTTGGAGAACTTGGATACCATCAGACTTGAATGGATATATATTTAGTAATCTTCCAGTTTTGAGTACATTGTTATTGATTTGATATTTTAAGGGGTAAATTGTGTAGAGCATTGACCATAAGGGATTGTATGTCAAGTGTGACAATATCGACCTTTTGGGAAATGGTTGTTTTTGTTTATTTCTGTTATATCTATTTTATGTAACCTTGATTTTTAAGGGGTAGTTTTTATATGCTTGAATCTTATTTATATTGATAGTGCAACTACGATATAGATGAGTAGTTGACTAAATTGATATCTTTGTTTATTATCATTATTGATTTGGATAGAATCCTGTTTTGATATATATGTCATTTGTGTAATTGATTGCGCCGTGATCAAGGGTGCTATCATCTACACGACATGTATGGTTCAAAAAAAGGTATTTCATATTTTTAGCATGCGTTTGTTATTGTGTTCAATTGAAGCGTTTGTTTATTATCGTTGTTCACATTTCAAGTGGCATCATATTTTATGAGCGACACTTAAAATTTAGGTTGTTTTATTTTTATCAAGCGTTTTTAGTATGTAATTCCACTGCACTCATAAAATTTAAACAAATCAACCTTCTTTAAACTTACTATTTTATTTTACGATTGTCAGCTGTAAAAAGATTTGTTTTCAAATATACAGTAGCTACGATCGAAAATATGGTTATTAGGCAAGACATTAGATTGTTCTTTTTTTTGTGTTTCTATATCATTTGAAATTTTATCTCTTTTCTGGAACATTTCGTGAGTTTGTAGCCAGTTCTAGTTTTTCATTGAATAGATATAAATATCATTGCCTTCGATTTGATCTGGTAATCAAGAAATAAGTCCAACAATACAGTAGTAAATAATGATATTTGATTTTAGAATGCAATTAAATGAAAATACCAGCCTCTAATATAACGACTGCTACCTATACTATATTAAGAACATTAATCCCTTACGTTAGCCTGCGTATTCAGATAAAAGAAAATAATATCAGCTTGATAGTCTGATATACCTTATCAAACAGTGAATAATATCTTTAAAATTTGGAATATGAAGACAAAAAGAGAGAAACAGCACACGTAGAAAAGGAGTTTCAAGGCTTTATATAATTTAGCGCATTTAAAACCCTGCTAAATTGGACATTTCAGCCAATGTAAAAGCAGCATTACAGCGCCTGAACTATAAACTAAGCAAAATAAGCAATATCTGTTACTGCAGTAAAATATGGGTGTAAAAAGCGATAAAGAATACTGTTAAAATCCTTCTTTATTAAAATATGGATAATGTGCAATAAAATGGTTATTCTACGTCTCTATTCATATTATTTGGTGATTATTTACTATCTTGCAATTGCATTGCAATTGTCAACAACGATTCCATTAATTTTGAGTATAAATGTTGGGTTGTTTGGTTATTGATTTGGTGGATCAAGAACGGTGTTTTAAATATAGTTTGTCAATCATGCTTTCAAAACAGCCCTTACTTGTTCTACTTGATAAGCATGTACTTTTTGTATCTTTTATTTAGGATATCCCACATTACTTTAGTATTTTAGCATCTCTTATTTGAGTATTATGCCCTTGCTATCTTTATGCAATTGTCTATTTACTATATAGTCTTATTTTTGATAGCATGGTTTCAAATGAGATGACATTTAATTTAGGTATTTTATGATGGAAATCTAGCTTAGTTCACTTCAGCTACTACTGTATAATAGAAACATAAAATTTTCTACTAGAAAAACCGTCTGTCATATCATACATTAATTAAAAAACTGCAAAAACGAGCCCGTAGAGCGACGCCGTAATTGAGCATACAGTAGCAAGATTGAACGGCTAAGTCTCGTATTCTGTGTTATACCTAATAAGTTTTAAATAAAAAAGCGTTTCTTTTTTTAACTTTTTTTATATTTAACCATGTATGGTCTGAAAATTCAGTTTTTGTAGCCGACATTTTCGGGGCTCATTTTATCCTTACCAACACCCATGATTTACATCGAAAAACAGAAAAATCAAATTTTGATACCAAAATCAACCTTTAAATATACTACATTGTGAGAGAAAATTGTAGCCATAGCTAATACGCATTTTATAAAAGCTTAATATTAAATGTCAAGTAATGAAAATCTGCACTTTTGGCCCAAAAACGGAATTTTGGTTAAAGGATTTTTATGTAATATTTTGCAATAAAAATGTTTTTTATTTTTTATTGAGAAAATAGAGCACTAAATTTGGTGCATGTGTATATTTTTTGTTTTTATAATTGGTAGCGTAATTAACTCTAGATTTGCAAAATCAGAAAAAAAAATTAAAAAATGTCAAAATTGACGATCTGGACAAGAGTGATTTTTGAAATTAATATTCCGCTTATAAGCTTTGTTAGTCTTAAAAATAAGAAGTTTTCTAATACTGGAGAACTTTTTCAAGAATTTACGATGCTGTACCCACTTGATTCAAGCTTATTACTGTGAATATGTATACATGTTAATGTTGTGTGGTAGTTTATTTGATGATAATATATCCTTACTTGGTAATTAATGCGCTAGAGGTGATTTACAATAAGTTTTAAGTTTTAGTCTTACCCCTACAACATCATAAACATAAACATGGCCATCACTGGGACCTATTGCCACCTTTTTACCCTCTTTGTCCCAACCCAATTTATTCAATACTTTACCAAAACAAACTTACTTTTGACTTATACAAATTGATTTATTAGAAAAATTAATTATTAATAACAAGTTAATAAGTAATAATTGTGGTGTACCTTTGATAGCTGGTAGTGATTAGTGATTTACAGTACAATACAACATATTGTTTTTCTCTTCTTAGCTGTTGGCCACTAAATAGAAATAAATGTTTTTTAAAAACTAAATAGACTAACATGAGTTTATTCATTCATTCAAATCAAGTCAACATTATACATACTTTTATAATCACCATTTTTTCTCCAGGTGGATATCGCCTTTAGACCAAAAGAGTATTGATTATAGCGTAAATAATGGAACAAAATGATTAAGTTCTGGATGCTTTTTTTGTTCGAGAAAGCTATTATAACTAGCACTAACATTAACAGTTAATAATTCATTTCCAAATAAACAATAGGAAAAACATGTACTTGTACCTCCTGCTACTTGATTTCAGTTTATAAAAAAATACTAGTAGTCTTTTTGTTGTAGTTTTAAACGTAAATAAAAGAGCTACGGAAAGGGTACGAAAGAAAAAGGATTTTGTGTGTTACAAACAGGAATTTACAAAGGCATAAATACTTTTAGTGTTACCAAACAGGTTGTTGTCGTTGTTCTCATTTGGTCCCCGAAAGAAGAACATGGGCAGAACTCTTTCAAACCCCAAATTTCAAATTGATATATCTCATCAATAAGGCAATTTTTTTGAATTAGAGTAACTCACGTCTGTTTTAAACCATTCAAATTATCTTTGTATTAATTATATTATGATTGATAATACTTTAATAAATTCACTAAAAAACCTTGATCTCATTGCTCTGCTCATCTGGGCTGCCTGATCTGCACAAAATGTTTATTCTGCCCATCTGCGCAGATCATTATGCCCATGGGAAGCATAGTTTGGCCGTAGTGGGTATATCTAACAGCAATTAACAAGAACGTTTGGATCTGACATTAGAACAACACCATATTATTTCATTCCAGCGGTTAATCAATCAAGTAGCTATCAAATCAATATCCAAATATATTTAGCGCAGCATTGAAACAAGGCAGCTCATAAGCTCTGCAAGCACAATTAAGTTATGATTGATCCATTTCCATCCATAGATTACTATCAAATAAATCTAATGGTTCAATATTACCTTAAATTACATCTCGGAATCTCAATGTCAAATCAATATACAGTAAAAGGCCATACTTTTATATCTAAATAAACAATATCTTGTTTCTATTATTATACAGTTAAAGAACTGATTTATTAATCATTCTCTTTTAATTGTATTCTTTTTTAAATATTCTTTATCAAACATGAAAATAAAGGGCACAACAGATAGTTTTATTGGAGAGAAATATCATGTTTGGCTGATGTTTTTCTCAATTCACAGTGATTTGTGAAAGTAGAAATATAAACTTTTATGCAAGGTGTATTTAAATCTATCATCATGTGCAATTGAAGGTTATTTGGATCAATATTTACAAGGATGGTATTTTTTTTCTTTGTTTTCTGCAGTTGTAAATATTAGTTTATTACTTTTTAAACTTAAAACTCATTATCCAGGGATTAATTTCTGTATTCACAAGATAAGTCTAATTGATTGCTACTCTGCATTTTTTGTTTTAGCAAAAAATATTCATTTTTCGTCGAGAAAATCAAAATAATAATTCACATTACAGCTTGAAGCTGATGATAGCTGTGCTCCAAAATTTATTTTAAAAAATGGACGAAAAATGATGAAAAAAAACAAAATTGTTCAATGGCTCACGACCTACAAAGTAAGTTGACCTAGAGTATTAAGTAGCTTTTGTGCAGTTTTGAATTCTGCATACATCTAAATAAAAATCAAAAAAACATTCCACATTAAATTTTGCGTAAAATGCAATTGAAAATTTGGAGGTTTTTTGAAGATACACCTCACGTTTTATAAGCATATTTAAAACATAACAAATTGCAATGATGCACAAAAGCATTATCTATCGATCGAGCTATTGATGAACCTTCTAGCTGCATTTTGTGTAGAGAAAACGAGATTTTTGTCCAATTTTTTTCAGATTCAGAATTTGGGATGAGGGTATATAAGGGAAAAATGGACGCTAGAAATGAAAGTATCTTTTTGTACACATTTTTGAGGATATCTCCACGAAAAATCAATATTTTGAAAAACCCTAAATTGGGTCCGAGAGAGCTTAACAAGCGTAATAATATGAATGGAAAAAAAATGCTGATCAATTTAACCAATGTTTTGAAACCTACCATAGAAATGCCCAAAAAAATGAAAAAAAATAAAAATGCTCAGAATTTTTTTATATGTAAATATGTTATAGAGCATTTTAAAACAAGTAAGTTTTATTATTAGAAGATGTTAGTATAGCTTAATTTTTTCTGGATATATGAAGCTTCAAAGTTTTCAATCCTTTAGCAGTGAAATACGCGTAAAAATCTGAAACTTTAGCATTGAGAAATTAATACCAATTGTAAAAAATAGGATATTTCCGGATACTAGTTTTTGAATTAAAGCGGAAAATCTCAGGTACATTGGCATATAATTTTTTCTTGGTGTTATTTAGTGAAAAAAAAAGTTGGGCAGGGATGAAAAGTGAGACCCAGTTTCTAACAAAAAATTGTAAATTTTATCTGTTTTTGAGTCTTTCATGAAATATAAAATGAATTCTGGAACAGGTAAAATAATGCGATCAACTCATATCTATTTAGTAATGCTTAGGGTATATCTTAAAAAGCGTTTAGTACGAGGTCAGTTATAGAAAAGAGGGCACGCTTCAATTTTGAAGATTGAATACTATGAAAATTCAATTTTCTGGAAATTCGAATTTTGCTAAAGCAGATACGTAAAAAAAAATATATATATGCCTGCAACACAATCTTCATCTTGATTGCCAATGCGCATATTCTGGTGAATTATTATGCAACTCTGTTATCGAAAAAGCAGGATTTGAATTTTGCCAAATTAGTAATTAAATATCCGCTCAGGAACGCACAAACCTTATTTTGAAGGCTTTACAAACACGTTTAAACTGTTTCAAGACAACTTGATTAGATAATAATGCATTAATATGTATGTAACAGATTTGTGTATCGAAAAAAGCGTGCATGATAAAAATTATTCTTTTTATATTGTAAATGTAAAATGTTTTGTATTTTGTAGGCTGTATTTACAGAAAATATAAATCTAGACTTGTTGGATTTATTTAATCTATAAAACAAAATAAAAAGGACTATCTATTGATTAAATGAGATTTCTCACCCTTAACAATTACATACACCCTTGACATACTTATATCTGAGAATTGGGATTTTTTTAGTGGTTAATAAATGAATATATGTAAATAACTTCATGCCCCCTTAGGATTGAAGCATTTATACATAAACGTTTGATTATATATAGCTAGACATATATAAGAAGGAATTGTATTGATTATAATCTCATGATTCTCTTTAGGAGAGGGGATAGAAATTTAAAAACCCCAGCATGTATACATATTATAAATGTTTGCTATATTATGTGTGATCTTTGCGTTAAACACACATACTTGAAACATATTGCGAATAAAGGAATGCACATGTATATACATGTAATGTATATATATATATATAGTGTGCAGTTTTATACACATTTGCTCAGATAATCACAAGCGTAATAATGCTTTTTATAGAATAAGGATGAATGCATACAAGTTTTAAAATACACACAACATGATATACACAGTTCGAATCAATACTTTTTTGAATTGCATTTCAAAATGTATTGCGTTAGGTAACCATACCCACTATATATTTTAATGGCGCATGTAACGCAAAGAAATAAATCATATATAATCATCATTCCGAAAAAAGAAGAATACTGGTATGCTGCTGTTATTATATATTCCCCTCGTTTTTATCATTTCGTTCTTCTTTTCCCTCCTCTCTTTTTTCTTTTTCTTTTTTTTTTTTTTTCTTTTTATACATTTTCTTAGTAATACTCCCTTTTCTTACTTGGACTTTATCAATTGATACAAAAAAAAAAAAAAAAAAAAAAGAAAGAGCCTTTTTTAAAAACAAGTAAAAGCAATCAAAAGAAAAGGTTCTTTTTTTTTTCCTTTTAAAAATTCACACATATATAATATATATTTTTTAACTTGGTTCAGGTTTGATGTAATTTGAATTGATTAAATGCAACTAATATTAACATTATTTACATAGGTTTTTTTTTTAAATATATTATATATTACTATTATATGTAAGAATAACAGTATATCTACAGTAATAACTAGATAATTATTAATCATAAATTAATACTTGTAGAACTGTCCTACACTACACAACATACATTTATATTTTCTCGAGAAAAAAAAAAAAAAACAATACAGGACCTTGTCGCTGCTAGCTTACACACAACAACACTTATCGGAGATCAAAGAAACACGTTCATTTCATTATGGAATCAATTTATGAGATTAAAGTTACAGAATATCCAATTGTTGTAAAAGATACAAACGACAAATCATGGAAGACAGTGCCGGTAATAAAAAAAAAGAATAAGTTTATATATCAGTGTAATTGACAATCTATGCGAATAGGAGTTCAATATTATTGTAAAGACAAGTCAAGTCCATCTTTATATAATCAGGTACATTCCTGATCTTTATAGTTTTGACCATTTGGTAAGGAGAAAGAAAGAATCATACAATGAATGCTATTTATTTATACTATTTTTGTAGATCAAAACTCACTATCAAAAGATCAAAATTCCATTTCCAACCTTATCAGAATCAATCTCAAAAGCTGAAAAAAGAAAAAGCATTCGAAATTTCTTTCACATGTCCATGAAATCGAATGCTGAAAAAGTAGAGAAATACTTGTATCGCTGTTCAATGGATCCAATTCTCAAGAATTCAACCCTTTTGCGAGATTTCTTTTCTCCTCAAAGAGAAGGTGATTTGATAAAAGAGAAATCACATGTAACAACATCCCCCTCATCTATCTCACCTGATCAAAGAGACACACCCGCATTATATTCGCCACAACTCAACACTACGACATTAGAAGATTCTATTGTTGATAGCAGAATTGATATTGGAAAAGTCTGGGTACCTAGTCCACATCCTTCAATTATTAGTTTACCCAATTCAATTAAATCTAATCATGACGATCAAGAATATGATGACCAGGATGAAGATGAAAATGATGATTTACTCGACATTATTTCAAGAAACACTAATCCTGATAATTGTAATCAAGATGCTTCTTTTCCTCTTGATCATTTGGAAATGATAAAAGTATTAGGAAAAGGCTGTATGGGAAAAGTAAGTGGATTTCTTTGATGGATTAATACAAAAACTAAGCTCCTTTTTCCTATTATCACACTAAAAAGGTTGTATTGGTAAGATCCCAAATGACCAAGGAGTTATACGCTTTGAAATCAATTGTAAAGGAACATGTGATTGAACAAAGAGAGATAACGCACACTTTAGATGAAAGAAATATTTTAGCTAAATTAGCTGAAATAGATCATCCATATCTTGCTAAACTTCACACCTCATTTCAAGATGAACATCGATTGTATTTATTAACCAACTATTACTGTGGTGGCGATCTTGCTACCCATATGGCTAAATTATACAATTTTACTCCAGAATGTGCACTCTTTTATGCAGCTGAAATAATTGACGGTATTGGTGAATTACATCGTTTAGGTGTTCTTTATAGAGACTTGAAACCCGAGAATATCCTACTTGGCGGTGATGGCCATATCATTTTGACAGATTTTGGCCTCAGCAAATGGTTAACCGAAGAGGATGACTATACAACACAAACATTCTGTGGAACCGCAGAATATCTAGCTCCCGAAGTTCTTTTGGGAGAATCCTACTCATTTGGCATTGATTATTGGAGTTTTGGTACAATTTTGTACGAAATGTTGGCAGGCATAACCCCTTTTTGGGCAGATAATCATTCAGACATGTACCAACGAGTTTTGACTGATGTTTTGGAATTTCCTGCAGATATTTTTGACTATGAAACAGCTGAATTTTTGTCAGATATACTGGATCGTGACCCTAGAACTCGTCTTGGTGCTCAAGGTGTAGATGAAATTAAAGATCACGTTTATTTTGCCGATATTTCATGGGATGATATCAGAAATCGTAGATTGCAGCCTCCTTATCTTCCTCCTGTCACTGATGAATTAGACTTTACAAATTTTGATCCTGATTTTTTGGCAATGTCTCCTGCTTTAACTCCCATTCCATCAGAAATTGAATTCTCTGATGAAGTACAAGATATATTTGATGGTTATTCATTTACTGATGAAAGATATTTTGAATTGGAGCAACAAAATCATGTTGAATATGATAGATCTCATAATCATCAAGATGGGTTTTATAAAGATGATTCAGAAGAAGAAGAAGAAGAAGACGAAGACGATCAAGAACCGCTTTTGTTTCAACCAGCTAGAAAACGAGGTAGCATTAGTATGTTATCTAATGTCGACAGTTTTTGTTTAGACGATGATGTACTTGTAAAACCTAGTTTTACAAAAAGCCCATTTTCGTCTGTTGATGCGTTTTCATCTGAAGAGCATGCTCGTTATGCTAAAAGAAGAAATACAAGTGCATCAGATAATAATAATATTCAACAACAGTCTGAACAACAGCCCGAACAACAAGCTACGCTGGTCGTAATGAGTTATCCTATTGTTAATGAAAAACCTTCGAACCGTGATACTGTATCATCATTTGAAGACCTTGAATTTTCAAAATCACCTGATCTTCGACTCTCATTCAACATTCAAAAAGATCAACATCAACAACAACAAAAGCAACAAATCCCTGCTTCAACAAAATCTTCAAAGACTAATACGAGCAGTAAAACTCGTAAATTCTTTTCTCTTTTATTATAAATTATTGTATGCCCATACCCTTCCTTTTACTTTTATCACCATTCATTAATCTTATCTCCCTTCTTTTCTATATTTAAAAAAATTACTCAAAAAAAAAATCGAAAAATTTTGATTCAAAAATCTACAGTTTACTACCTAAATATCTATAATATCCCACACACACACACACACACACACACTCACACACAATCTCTAATTGTTCTTGAATAAAAACCATTATACAATTAACATCGAAAATGTTAAAAGCCTATTGTCATTCTTTTTTTTTTTTTTTTTCCCTGCAAAAAATGAAACCTGCCACCACGATTGTCTTGCATATACTTTCTTTAAAGGATTTTTTCGTAAGTACCAAATATGCTAATAATAATTTTGATGGCCATAAACATTTACGATTACTTTTCATTTCATGATTGCGATTTTTTCCTTATTTGTTCTTGAAGCTTGATTTTATAATTGTAAAATGCCCTTTTTTGTTGGTAACTGCAAGAAATTGAAAACCAGCACCACATTTTGTCATACATGCCAACTTTAAAGGATTTTCTTGGAAGTTTAAAGCAGGCTATCGTAGATCAATAACATGCATCACATTGGAAAACATTGCTATTGTAATTGTGTATTTTTATTTTTGAGTTGGACAAAGTTTTGGCAATCTTTTTTTCTCTCTCAAGATATTATTAATATTAACTCTTTTGCACGTGTGGGGAAACCCAACTGTTGGGTGAAGAATACTTGACAATAAGCTTTTACCGAGGCAACCCCTTGAACCCAACAAATTGCTGGGACTTAAAAAGTATAGAGCAAGATAAACTGTTGTAAAACTGTTTAGAGAAAAAGGCTCTTTCTTCAATTATTTTCAATATGGTTCATTGCAATTCAATCACCTTATTTGCAGCCATTGGTGCCGCTTTTATTGGTTACAAGGTCTTGACTCTTTTAAAGACTCTTTTTGATACATTTGTAGCAAGTGGTATCTCTGTAAGTTTATTATATTGAAAACGCGTTTTACATCCTAATTTTTTTTCATCAATTAGCTCAAAAAGTTTGGTGCTGGAGATGGTGCATGGGCTAGTAAGGAATAAAAGCAGAATAGTTACATTGCCAGTTGAATTAATCCTTTCTTAAATATTTTAGTTGTTACTGGTGCTACTGATGGTATCGGTAAAGAATTTGCCTTGCAACTTGCAAAGAAAAAGTTTAATGTTTTGTTGATTTCTCGTACTGCATCCAAGTTGGATACTGCTGCCAAGGAAATTTGTAAGTTTTGTGTAGATAATGGAATGTAAATCATTTTGTTGCTAATCAAAAGCGATATATTAGCCGAGCAATATGGTGTAGAGACAAAGACTTTTGCTATGGATTTCACCAAGGGTGATGCCGAGGATTTCAAAAAGGTTGGAGAGATTATTGATTCTATTCGTGTTGGTGTTTTGGTAAACAATGTTGGTGTAAATCATGATATTCCTACACCTTTTGTTGAAGAAGATGATGCCATTATCAACAATATTATCGAAGTAAATATTAAGGGTCTTATGAAGATGACAAAATTGGTACTTCCTCAAATGAAGCAAAAGTAAGTTTTTGAAGTGTAGAATGATTTTGACAATTTTATTCACCCATAAATTAAGCAAAAATGGTCTTATTTTCAACATGGGATCTTTTGCTGGTTTAGTTGCTACTCCTTATTTATCTGTTTATTCTGCCGGTAAAGCATTTTTATCCACTTGGTCTCAAGCTTTAGGTACTGAAGTTGCCAAGGATGGCATTGTTGTTGAACATGTCAATACTTATTTTGTTGTCTCTGCCATGAGCAAGATCCGTAAGCCTTCTCTTTTGATTCCTACTGCTAAGAATTATGTTGCTAGTGTTTTGGGCAAGGTTGGTGTTCCTTGTGGTGCCAATGTTCCTTTTACATCTGCACCTTATCCTATGCATGGTATTACTAACTGGGCTATCAATAACTTGTTTACTAATCAATTCTGGGTTACTCAAAATGACAGTAAGTTCAATGTATTGTATAATAAGCTTATAATTCAAACCTCATATAATTTATAATCTAGATATTCAAAAGGATATTCGTAAGAGAGCTTTACGTAAGCGTGAACGTGAAGCTGCTGCTCGTAAGAATGAGTAAAAAAGCGATAAATTCATTGTTTTTTATTTATAAAAATGTAATCTATTATAATATACATCTAGAATTTTTTTTTCCTTCTATTATTCTTGAAGCCATGCTTTCAATTGAGCATATTGTTGGTCTTGAACATCAATCATGTATTGAGGACTATTTTTATTAATGCCAGCAAAATTCTATATTGAAATGTTAGTTACTTAGGTGCAAGGTATCACAATTTACGTGAATAACTTACTGCACAATGGGTTGCCTTGGGAATGATAATACCATTCTGTACCTTTCTATTAGCTTGCTCACTTTGGACACTTAATTCTCTCCAACTATCCCATTCACCATCAATCCAAATAGTATTATTCAATTGGATATCCCAACCTTGATACACTTTGTTAACTTGATTTACATTGGGTTGCTTTGGTAAATCCATATCTGGGAAATAAAGTTGACAGACGCGCTCAAATAAACCAGTAGTTAATTTACGAGATACAATAGTAGGTTCGCCATGAGGAGCAGATACTTGAAAATAACCAAATTGAATACATGTTTGCCATATCCAAGATACAGTTGATGGATCATTTTGCTTTTGTATTTGAATATCTGTTGCATTATGTGTTCCGACACAGCTCGAAAGGTTATCGTAGCCTTTACAAAGATTTGATTTTGTATATGATTTGACAAATGAAGCAAAAACCGAAAGATCCTGTTCAGTAGTAGTATTGGTTGTTGGATTGAATACAGTATCACAAATGATATCTTGAAAATTGTTTTTAGTTGCAGTAATGCCATATTGCCAATATTCAGCTAAAGGGTTTGACAAGACTAAAAAAAAAATTAGTTATCTTGATGTCATATAATAAAATGAGTATTAAATATACTTACGGGAAGCAAAATCATCATCGTACAGATCTTCAGCATCAAATAAAGCTTTCAAAGTATTTACTTTCTTGGTATCATTTCCGAACAAGATATCATCAATTGTAGAAACAACATTTCGAATAGACTTGATACAGGGCTGAGGCGCATATCGGATGATTGGGTCAAAGTATTGATAGAAATTGAACTGAGCTTCGACGGGCGCAGATGAAGCAACAGAAGCAAACACAATATCAGAGTACTTGTCCTTCATCCAAGCAGCTAAACTTCCACTGTAACTACAACCATAGACAATAACCTTTGATTTAGGTACAGGTGGAACATTTAACTCGTCAGAAAACTATAGATCATACAAAAACATTAGACATTTTTTGGTAATAAACAGTGGAAATAAGATTTACCTTGATATTTCTAATCAAATAAGCAATATCTGCAAGCGCCTGTTCTACTGTCAATTTAGATAGTTCCTGTAAAAAATCCTAAAACATGATAGATCAGCAATCAAATTAAAATTAAATCCGTAATGTGTAAGCATTTACTTTAGGGCCGGAAGATCCGTAAAATCTGTGTTCCATATAAACATAAATTCCACCTAATCTTTGGGCTAATTGAGCAACGGTAGAATTAAAGATTACATGGGCAGCATCGTCTACAGCAACTTCGCCAGCATTTGTCACTATGCATGTAATATCAAAGTATCAGTAATAACAAAAAAAAAAAAAAAAAAAGTGTTACAAGAACCAAACTTACAAAGGATAGGACCATTGGGTTTGTAATAATCAGTATTAATCCAATATCTGTTCTTGAAAGTAGTACCATTTTCACCATTAGCGGAAAAGTGATCCAGGGGCATATCAATAACAAAAGGACCATATTCTTTAGAGAGATTTTCATCCCCTTTGACATCGCTTGGCTTTATGGAAAAGAGATCTCTTGATTTCATTGAGAGGGTTCTGCCACCATTTAAACGAAGACCATGGCAGCATTGAACCAGCATGCTGCCAATAATAGCAAGTACCGAAAAGAGTATCAATTTTGAAGGCATTCTTTTTGGAGAAGGGGAAATAAGAAGAAGAGGTGAGTTATATTTTTGGCATTTGACATTTGATGTATAATATATATATATATACTTTTTTTTCTCTTCTTTTCTTATCATGTAATGATGAGGTGTACTAACAAAACGATACAAAAAAAAATACTAATTATATATAGTAGTACAATGAAATGTATCGTTTGATAATTATAATAATAGCTTCTTGATTAGCCCTGTTTTCTTTTCTATTATCAAATAAATCCGTTCTTTATTTATTTAATGTAAATATATTGAATATGGAACCGTTATTTTTATAGAGTAAGAAAGAGAGAGAGAGAGAGAGAGAGAAAGAAAAAGAATACATATATGATATTAATACATTGTATCGTAGGTTTTTTTTGACATGAATCAAGAAAGTTCGATTATGTGATTTTGAGGGGGAGGGAGGGGGGGGAACGAGGTGAATAAAAAAGAGTTTTACTGATATATAGAGTAGCTAATGTCATTATAAATGTAATTATAATTAGTCGTTTTTATCAAATCTATTACATAACATAAATTGCCCATTACTGATATCAAATATGACATTTATAATATTATATAATGCTTTTTCTCTCTTTTTTTAAAAATGAAATCAAGTTATTCACATAAAACAAGATAATTTTTTACATGCAAACAAAATTTGATCTATCATGTAATACAATCAATGTATAGGATAAATAGATATTTATATAAATATTCGCAGAGACAATTTACCTTGGCTCTATTACGTTATGAATTATTCGTAAATGTATGTGATTATGCACGAACTTGTGTAAAAAAAAAACTTAATGTTGATCAATTAAACATTGAAAGAATACCACAAATACAAATTTAAAGCCTCAGTATTATGTGAGTTTTTCTCTGCCATCTATCTATACAATCAAGTGTAAATGATAAATATACAATTTGTTAATTATGTGTATTTAATTTACAAAATCGCTTTACATATCAAGGTATCGTCACTTTTTATCTGTTTGAAGTCTTGAATCAAGAATAAATGGTTATCCTTCACAAGGAATTTAATAAATGTGCGTTGTTACACTACATTAGGGGCAAGTATATGATGATACAGCATGTAAGTATGGATTGCTTCTTCAAAAGCTAAGCACCAAGCCAAACCAAAATTACCATAATGGCAATTTTTGGTCCGCGCTTTTTTTTTTCTAAATCTATGATTTATGACATATTTATGAGATGGGATCTTCTAGTAAATGAATCTGCTCGAGTTTTATATGATAAGATTAACGGTAGCATGACCTTGGAAATGATTAGCATGAAATTAAGGGCAGATTTTTTGGTTGTGGTCACAGAAAAAAAGCCATATATTTCAATATTTAGCCCATTACTTCTTATGAAAAAGCTAATGTAACAAACGCTGTATTATAAATGATATGCCCAAGACAACATTGTGTTACCATTTTGAATTTATTATATAAATTTTTGAGGAAAAATCGTTTAAAATTCGAATTTTTGCTATCATATTTGTGCTTGTAAAGAATGGACAATGGGGTTTTTTTTTCTTCTTTCGCGTGTAGATTGAAGGATTGATGCCTACTACCATAATCAAAAGATTATTTTTTCTTCAATTTATTAAAAACAATATCCCTCCACAAGAGTTTTCCAGGTAAATAATATAACTTTTCACATTGAAGGCGAGTAGAAAATTTAGCATTGGAATTTTTCAAACATTAACGTATTTTTCCGTTAGGATTAAACCTGCATAAGCAAAAGGTACAGCTTGTGTAAGTCTAGCCAGTTATTAGTTGATCAAACTCCCGAGCCCCGAGCTTTGTCAACCTGACAGTTAGTTTCAGATGTATCTTGTTCTAAGCACTTTATGTACTATGAAGATGGCAATTTGAACAGATGCGGTGCATTGCTTCATTATTTTTTTTTGGACACTCTATATTTGACAGGTCTAGTTCAAGAAAACTCTCAAGAAGTTCACATTGTTCGTTTATGGCTTATTACATCTCTTTTGCAAAGCCTTGTAAAATAAAGATTTCAGTTGATTTTTTACAAACACAGGATGATGTTCACACAGAATAGTGCGACATCTTAATTTTTTTTTTTTTTTTTAGTGCGATATCATTTTGGCAAAAGACTGTATTGGTAATAATGTACAAAAAGGGCAGGCCTAATCCCTCATCTTTGTTTGAAATAAATGAAAATGAATAGCATGACTCTTTATATCATTTCTGATCTTGACGATCTCGGATCTTGCAAGGCTCTGATGTTTCAGGTCATAAATCAAATCTATATGATCCACCCCAGCAGATTCTTGTTCATCAGTATTGATTACAGATATTAATTTTACTCTCAAACAATTTGATAATAAATCAACTAAGTATATATTAGAGAGAAACCAAGTCTTTTTATGATGTATTACTTACGGTGAACTATCATTGGAGCCACAGTTTTCGGTCGAGCAATCTTGTAGTCTGACGGTAATTCGTTTTTGGACTTGAATTGATCTAAACTCTCTTGCTTTTCCCAATAGTACTGTTGCCATGCTTCTGATTCTTCATCTATTTTGAAAGGCATGTACATTGTTACTGAACCAGCATCTTTTCCATTAAACTGTAAACAGTAGCTGTGTGTGTATATTATTCATCATTAAAAAACCTTTCTCTATTCATAAAGTTCCACAACATACTCTGAATGCCTTTTTGTCCATAAACTCATAAATTTTTCTGTCCATTTGTCTTCTTTATCCAAACGCATTGCGATAGATTTCGATGGGCTTTGAGTTAATTTGTTTTTCTTTTTCGTTAAATTGATCAATTTAGATTTCTCTTCTTTCTCATCCCATGTATCCTTCTCTGTAAAATCAACGATATACTTATTAAAATTGCCGTCTGATTTACTTGTCTTCATTCTTTCGCTTTCAACATTGTAGTCTTTTTTCGATTCTTTTTTTTCTTGTCTTTTCTCTTCAAACAAGCCATCATTCGATTCTTTGTTGTCTTTGTCATCCCCCTTTTTATCGTCTTGGTTACCCTTCAAATCGAAATCAAAATCAAAAATTTTGTAATCATCTAAATTATCTCTTCTTGTTTTCAATTTTTTGTTAGTAACATTCGTCTTTTTCTCATCTTTTTCATCTATCGCTGGTCTTTTCTTTCTATTGGCGCCTTTCGCTGGCAATAAATCATTGTCGCTTTGTTTATTTGAGATGATAAAATCATCATCGGAATCATCAAGTATATCGAATATATTCCAATTCTTTGTGCGTGTGCTTGTTGGTGATGATGGGGGCGTTGGTGATTTCAGTGGCTGTCAAACTTCCTCAGTTTTTTGTTCATAATTTTATAAATGCATGATAAATGCCTCACCTGTTTAAGCTTACTAGTAATATTTTCAAACCAATCATGCAGACAATTTTCATCTTTCAAATCCCAATTATTTCCGGGCAATAACACATTCAAATCTTCTACATCAAATACTTGCTTAATAACAGATTTCTCAAATATGATATCTGGCGGCAAATAATAATTTGATGAATCATAAACTATTTGGCCTACATGAAAAAATATATATATGCATGAATTTCTATATGAATATAAAATCAAGTTTATTTTCAATTACAATATACATAATTTTTCAAGCCCATCCTAATATTGAATCTATCGCGTATGAAAGGCTCTTGAGTGCCGTAGCTATAATGGGAAGTCAGTTTCTTGGTTACCTCGATATATTTTAATGAATTTAATTTCGCAATTGCATTAAAAAGATATTGATTGATATTTTCCTCGGCATTTGTTATCGACATATCTATGATTTTATTAAAAAGTAAAAGAGCAAGCAAAAAAAAAGGCAGGATGTTGTGGTATAGTTGTGTGTGACACTGTTTCAACATAAAACAACTACAAGTTGGATTCAAGCACCATGACAGTAAACATGCCCACAAATAAAAATAATACACAAAATGAAGCCCATGTAATCACACCTCTACTTGCAGGGAAATTACCGTGCTGTAATGCCCATTGAGCATGAAAATATCTAACGTTACCAAAATAAAGAAATAAAATGCTAGTCATGATGAAAATTAAGCCTAATGCTCGGCCTAATCCCTTATGATGTGCAGTGGACCCGTGATTCACCTGTATAATGCCAATTCCAAGTATGATCAACGATAGAGATGTTCTGAACCAGGCAAGGTAGGTTCTTTCATTCGCTATTTAATATTGAATAAATGGTTATAAATAAATTACAAATGGTTGTACATACCTAAATGATCTCTAGCTGTATTTCCCTTATTTTCCAATACAACTGCTGGCGAATATCTCGAATAAATATCATCTAGATATCCTAAAAATGTAGATATGTAGTTGTTATCTTCTTTCTCCTCTTCATTCGCATCTTCTTCAACCACAGTTTTATTGTCAAACTCAAACAAACGTTGTTTCCTGTGATCAATTTCGCATGATTGGCTTATGTCATAAATAGTGTTTGTGTCTCGACAGTAATAGGAAGTAGCATCACTGAGTGATCTATGATGAGTGTTATTATTATTACGGGCTGCAATACGAATCATTTGATAAAATAGTAAAGACAAAACAAAAAGAGTTATTTTATTGTAATCCTCCCTTTATTATTTAGACCATTTATATGATATCCAGCGATCCCCTTATGCACTTCCCCTTTTTTCAATTTGAATCTATTTTCTGCTTTGAATCTTTCCTTATTCAAGAATCTGCATTCGGTATCAAGAAACACCGCTTGATACTTTTTCCGGGATCACACACACACACACACACACAAAACGGACCATCAACTAATGTGAGAAAAAAAAAACGAAAAAACTACTGGGGATTGATTTGCATGATTTTTTAGCTTTTTTTTTTTTTTTATTTCAGGAATACACAAATTACTTACAAGATTTTTCTTTTTTCCTTTTTCTTTTATTATCCTTTTTTTATTATTATTATTATTAAGACAAAAAACAACAAAAATGACTGAATCAAACCACTTTCATCCTGATATTGAGCAAAATACAATGTATGAAGAGAGATTAAAGCAAAAGAACATTAGATCTATGCCAGTAGGAAATGAAAGATTGGCTGCACTTCGAGATTTAGGTGTCACTTTTGAGGAAGGACATCATAGAACAACCAAAATTGCGACCCCATCTGGTACTCCAAAATTGCCAACATTTGTAGATGCCAATCAGATTGAGGTATGTTGTGCTGTTATATATGCATTATTTGACAATGTTTTTAAAACTTTTGTTCAGCATTTACTTGAGAAAAAGAAATCCGCTTATACAAGTCCCTTTTCTGCTTCAATGACCTCTAATAGGGAAGAATTTGGTGGTATGATGTTCCGTGAATGGCGTTAACAATCGTACTATAAATATTATTGGCCTTGTTTATATTTCCCCCAGAACTATTCTATTCCTTCTTTTTTTATCATCTTGTATGTTGTAAATATAAACCTTTTTTAAGTGAATTTCTTTTAATCTTTTGATTTTCTGTTGTTGTTACAAAAAGAAACACTTGATTCAAAAAGAAGTGATTGGGAGAGTTAGTTTAGAAAACTTGAAACGAGCATGTCAAAATTTGAAACGTGATTAAGAGTATGGTAATTGGCTAGGTCGAGTACGGCGTGTAGGCTTCTTGTTGTGAGAATAAAGTGAGCTTATTTCACGGTAATTAATGGAAATCCATGTGTTTTGAAAACAGTAGAACCATGTATTCCTTATTATCAAACAAATTCCATCTTTCCAAATGGAGCACATGCCAAAACTGTCATTTATTTGACATCCCTACAAAATATTCACAGAGCCAAGAACGATAAGTTTGTGTCGTTACCCCTTTTTATCAAATCGTAATTTTCAGTTTGTATTTCTAATTTTAACCAGTAAATAGAAATAAAACAGTTCTTTATGCAGAAAAAGCCTGGTAATGAGGTGCAATTATGCAGCAATTAATAAAGCAAATTTCTCCATCCGTCAGTCTTTGAAATCTAACCTCCTCCGCCCCCCCCCAACCGATTTTCTATAACTAGACACATATTACTATTTGCCTTAGACACTGATAAATAAATATGAATTAGTCGCATCATATAATATGGCCTTACATTTATTTTATACTTCAAGAAAGGCTCAAAAGCACGTGCAATTCATTACTTTATTATATTTTCCTTAAAAACTGGGTCTCACTTTTCATCCCTGCCCAACTTTTTTTTTTACTAAAAACATCAAGAAAAAAATATATGCCAATGTACCTGAGATGTTCAGCTTTAATCCAAAAACTAGTATCCGGAATTATCCTATTTTTTACAATTGGTATTAATTTTTCAATACTAATGTTTCAGATTTTTTTACGCGTATTTCACAGCTAATGGATTGAAAACTTTGAGGCTTCATATCTCTAGAAATAATTGAGCTATACTAACACTTTCTAATAATAAAACTTACTTTTTTTGACGTGCTTTATAACATATTTTAGTATGAAAAAATTCTGAGCACTTTTATTTTTTTTTTTCATTTTTTTGACATTTCTATTGTAGGTTTCACGATATTGGTCAAATTGATTAACATTTTTTTTACATTCATATCATCAAGCTCGTTGAGCTCTCTCGGACCCAATTTAGGGTTTTTTAAAATATTGATTTTCCGTGGAGATATCCTTAAAAATGTATACAAAAATATACTTTCATTTCTAGCGTCCATTTTTCCCTTATATACCCTCATCCCAAATTCTGAATCTGAAAAAAATTGGACGAAAATCTCGTTTTCTCTACTAAAACTGCAGCTAGATGATTCTACAATAGCTCGATCGATAGATAATGTTTTAGCGCATCATTGCAATTTGTTATGTTTTAAATATGCTTATAAAACGTGATATATATCTTCAAAAAACCTCCAAATTTTCAATTGCATTTTACGCAAAATTTAATGTGGAATGTTTTTCTGATTTTTATTTAAATGTATGCAAAATTCAAAACTGCACAAAAGCTACTTAATACTCTAGGTCAACTTACTTTGTAGGTCATGAGCCATTGAACAATTTTGTTTTTTGCATCATTTTTCGTCCATTTTTTAAAATAAATTTTGGAGCCCAGCTATCATCAGCTTTAAGCTGTAATGTGAATTATTATTTTGATTTTCTCAACGAAAAATCAATATTCTTTGCTAAAACAAAAAAATGCAGAGTAGCAATCCATTAGCCCTATCTTGTGAAAACAGAAATTAACCCCTAGATAATGAGTTTTAAGTTTACAAAATAATAAACTATTATTTATAACTGCAGAAAACAAAGAAAAAAATACCATCCTTGTGAATATTGATCCAATTCATCTCCAATTATACTTGATGATAGATTTAAATATATCTTGAATAAAAAGTTATATTTCTACTTTCAAAAATCACTGTGAATTGAGAAAAACATTAGCAAAACATGATGTTTCTCTCCAATAAAACTACCTGTTGTACCCTAATATTTTCATGTTTTTTGATAAATAATATTTAAAAAAGATTACAATTAAAAAAGAATGAGTGATGAATCAGTTCTTCAACTGTATAATAATAGAAACAAAATATTGTTTATTTAGATATAAAAGTCATGGCCTTTTATTGTATATTGATTTGACATTGAGATTCCGAGATGTAATTTAAGGCAATACTGAACCATTAGATCTGTTTGATAGTAATCTATGGGTGGAAATGGATCAATCATAACTTAACCGTGCTTGCAGAGCTTATGAATTATCTTGTTTCAATGCTGCGCTAAGCATGTTTGGATATTGATTTGATAGCTACTTGATTGATTAACCGCTGGAATAAAATAATATGGTGTAATGTCCTAATGGAGATCCAAAAGTTCTTGTTAATTGCTGTTATATATACCCACTAGGATTTCCTACAAGATTTACTAGATGTCTGATGAATATGATGGGATAAAATCTATTACGGATAAATGTCAATGGATACTTTACGAAAGATGTACCTAAACTTAGAGGCTTGAAACAAGGTGATCCGGTGTCAGCTATCTTGTATAACCTCGCCATTGAACCTTTCTTAAGATCTATACTAAATGATCCACTATATCAGGGCTATCAAATGAAATATGATGCTACGCATCCACTGTATTCTACTGAGGCGCCTCTGGTACATACGACAAAAATACTTTGTTATGCGGATGATGCACTTGCATTTGTACAAAATCGGAATGATCTGCAAAGATTAGAGTACCACCTGGAAATATACTGTAAAGCTACTAATGCTAAGATTAACTACAACAAGGTTGAGGCTATATCTCTCTCTGGCAAAAACACAGGCTCTTACTGGAGAAATGCTTTAACGGACATGAAGATTACCAAATTCACAACCATCGACGATACGGTACCAGTTACCTACCTCGGCTTTCCATTGCTGCACTCAATACGACAAAGAGAAGTCTTTATGGCGAGGTTCCTCGATAACTTGAGAACGACTGTCAAGATATACAATACTAGGACTCTATCGGTGATCGGCAAAGCAACAGTACTGAATAGTCTGTTACTATCAAAATGCTGGTACCTTTTAAGAGTTACTCCACTAACTCTTAATGATATTCAATTCATAGTCTCAATAGCTAACCAGTATCTTCGTAAAGGGATCTTCCCCGTCATACCCTGGTCAACCTGGATAAAACCAAAACCGCTGGGTGGTCTAGGCGTCTTGGATGTTGCTACACAACAATCTGCTCTGTATTTCCGATGGGTTCAACCCTTGTTACAACCCTCCTCAAATCAGACAATCCTCGACCATATGCTACGAATGCTCATCAACAAGCGTAATCATAGCCAATATGTAGAAATACCATTGCTGTTTCTTGCTAGTAGAGCGTCTGGAATGTTCAAACAAAGGACAACAACTGTAGACATGATATATCGATCAATTGACAACGTTCCCCGGAATTTTGAAGATGTAGAGATTACCACGAACACAGCTAGGATATTACCTCTGAAGATGGTTTTACAGGTTACTCCCTTGGTTCCTAAATTACCTGTCCGTGTCAAGTCCATGACGGTTGGAGATATATACACCAATGACACTTTGAATACACAACTCAAGGCTATACCGATTAAAAACATTGAGCAAGCTCATCGACAAGCTAGTAAAAAACTGCTACGACAAATTCAAGATGACTCAATAAGGTTACAGCCTTACATTTCAAGACTGATACGGGACTCCCCCACCGAAACAGATGTAGCTACGGACATGCAAGATGCAACTGAGCATAGCACCGTGGATTTCTCCCCCTTTGTTAAAAACCTCTTCCCTGCTGAAAGAGCCAATATTGCTCCCACAATTACAACGAAATCTTTTAGAAGAGCTTGCGCTACGGCACATTGCTCAGCCATACCTGGGATGAATTGGAAGTACTTTTGGGCGCTCTCCTTGACACTTGTACAAAGAAATGTTTTATATCGTTTTCTAACAAGGTCAATACCGCATAAATCTATTCTACACTACTTCAAGATCATTGAATCACCAACTTTTATTGTTTGTAAAAGCTCAAAAGAAGACGCTGAACATCTACTATTTCTCTGCCCACCTAAAGCCTCAATATGGAAGGATATTATCTTCGAATTCCTATGGCCCACGGTATCAGTAAAAGATATAATACATGCCTGCTCCACTCTAGACTTTACAGACGTGAAATATGTCTCTAAAACCTATACTACTGCTCCTATGGTTATTATTATGACTCTGGCCAACATTTGGAGAGCTCACTTTCGACTAATTTTCCATGATGCGCCCTTTAACCGGGACATGGTGGTAAAACAAATCAAAGAAGAGATCCAGTTGGTCCATGATGAAAATGAAGTCCACAAACAATTATAAATATAACAACTCCCACAGATTATTGATTCACCTTAACGCTAACGCATTTACACTCAAAACATATATTATCCAATTTACACTTGCGACCGCCTCTTGGTAGGTTCTACGGATCTCTACTTACACGGAGCAATAAATAAAAATAATTTAAAAAAAAAAAATATACCCACTACGGCCGAACTATGCTTCCCATGGGCATAATGATCTGCACAGATGGGCAGAATAAACCATTTTGTGCAGATCAGGCAGCCCAGATGAGCAGAGCAATGAGATCAGGCTTTTTAGTCAATTTATTAAAGTATATCAAACATAATATAATTAATAACGAAGATGATTTGAATGGTTTAAAACAGATGTGAGTTACTTTGATTCAACAGAATTTCTTTATTGACGAGATATATTGATTTGAAATTTGGGGTTTTTTGAAAGAGTTCTGCCTATGTTCTTCTTTCGAGGGCCAAATGGGAACAACGACAACAACATGTTTGGCAACACTAAAAGTATTTATGCCTTTGTAAATCCCTGTTTTTAACACACAAAATCGTTTTTCTTCCCTACTCTTTTCTCAGTTCTTTTATTTACGTTTAAAACTACAACAAAAAGACTAGTATTTCTTTATAAACTGAACTCAAGTAGCAGGCACAAGTACATGTTTTTCTTATTGTTTATTTGGAAATAAATTATTAACTGTTAATGTTAGGGCACGTTATAATATCTTTCTCGAACAAAAAAAGCATCCAGAACTTAATCATTTTATTCCATTATCTAACCTATAATCAATGCTTCTTTTGGTCTAAAGGCGATATCTACCTGGAGAAGAAAAACTGGAGATTATAAAAGTATGTATGGTATTGACTTGATTTGAATAAATAAATAAACTCAAGTTAGCCTATTTAGTTTCTGAAAAGCATTTATTTCTATTTAGTGGCCAACAGCTAAGAAGAGGAAAACAAGATGTTGTCTTGTATATCACTATCAACTATCAAAGGTACACCATAATCATTATTTATTAGCTTGTTATTAATTAATAATTAATTTTACTAAAAATCAATTTTTCTAGGTCAAAAGTAAGGTTGTTCTGGTAAAGCATTGAATAAATTGGTTTTGAACAAAGAGGGTAAAAAGGTGGCAATAGGTCCCAGTGATGGCCATGTTTATGTTTATGATGTTGGAGGTGTGCTGAACTAGGATACTATTTCCCCACATAAGAAATTAAATGTTATCTCACATAAAACCATGCTCTAATATTCAAATAGAGATAACATGAATTTAACAGTAAATACAGAAAGTATTAGTAATTTAACATATAAATAAAATAGACCGAATCATAAACAAAGCAAATTGATTCATAAAATAAACTGAAGAAACACATAGATCAAAGTAAGGATTGCTCTATGCGGATCATTAACAAATATGCCAAAAACGGGCATTAAAAGACCGCCTTGATTATGTAAATCAAGAAGCTCAATATAAACTTTAAAATCACAAACAGACTAATTGATTTACCAAAAAGAATAAACATATGGATATTGCATGAAGACAATGGAATCATGCTTCAATCACTTAATAAGTAGCATGATGATATATGTATGGAATGCAGCATTGTCAGATTCGCATGTTAAACATCACGGTTTGACAGAAGTCCTAAGTTGGTAATTCGGTTATTCCTAATTCTGATAGATCACTGACAGTTACGGTGCAACTCCCAGATATAACAAAATCACAACTAATATAAATAGAGTAGAAATATAGACCTATTGCACACGATCCATTTTTTTGAATAAAGAAGGATTTAAACTGTATCTTTTTTCAAAGCTTTTATTTTACATTTTACTGCAGGAGGGGTAAGACTAAAACTTAAAACTTAATGTAAATAACCTCCATCGCATTAATTATCAAGTAAAACTATATTAGCAACAAATAAACTACCACACAACATTAACATGTATACATATTCACAGTAATAAGCTTGGATCAAGTGGGTACAACATCGTAAATTCTTGAAAAAGTTCTCAGGTATTATAAAATCTCTTATTTTTAAGACTAACAAAGCTTATAAGCGGAATATTAATTTAGATTTTTTTTTTGTCCAGATCATCAATTTTGACATTTTTTAATTTTTTTTTTTTGGTTTTGCAAATCTAGAGTTAATTATGCTACCAATTATAAAAACAAAAAGTATACACATATACAGGATTTAGCGCTCTATTTGCTCAATAAAAAATAATAAACATTTTTATTGCAAAATATTACATAAAAATCCTTTAACCAAAATTCCGTTTTTGGGCCAAAAGTGCAGATTTTCATTAATTGACATTTAATATTAAGCTTTTATAAAATGCGTATTAGCTATGGCTACAATTTTTTCTCACAATGTAGTATGTTTAAACGTTGATTTTGGTATCAAAATTTGATTTTTCTGTTTTTTGACGAAAATCATGAGTGTTGGTAAGGATAGAACGAGCCCCGAAAATGTCCGCTACAAAAACTGAATTTTCAGACTGTACATGGTTAAATATAAAAAAAGTTAAAAAAAAGAAATGCTTTTTTATTTAAAACTTAGATATACCACAGTATACGAGACTTAGCCGTTCAATCTTGCTATGCTCAATTACGGCGTCGCTCTACGGGATCTCTTTTGCAATTTTTTAATGAATGTATGATATGACAGACGGTTTTCTAGTAGAAAATGTCATGTTTCTATTATCGTAACAGATATTGCCTATTTTGCTTAGTTTATAGTTCAGGCGCTGTAATGCTGCTTTTACATTGGTTGAAATGTGCAATTTAGCAGGGTTTTAAATGCGCTAAATTTCCAAATAATGTAAAGCCTTGAAAATCCTTTTCTACGTGTCTTGTTGTTTCTCTCTTTTTGTTTTTATATCCCAACAAGGATATATTTACCGTTTGATAAGGCATATCAGACTATCAAGCTGGCATTCGTTTCTTGTATCTGGATACGCATTCTAACATAAGGGATTAATGTTTTTAATATACTATAGGTGGCAGTTATTATATTAGAGACTGATATTTTTATTTAACTGCATTCTAACCTCAAATACCATTATTTACTACTGTATTGTTGGATGTATTTCTTGATTACCAGATCAAATCGAAGGCAATGATATTTATATCTATTCGATGAAAAGATAGAACTGGCTACAAACTCACGAAATGCTCCAGAAAGTGATAAAATTTCAAATGATATAGAAACACAAAAAAAAAACAATCTAATTTTTTGTCTAATAACCATATTTTTCGATCGTAGCTACTGTATATTTGAAAACAAATCTTTTTACAGCTGACAATCGTAATCTAAAATAGTAAGTTTAAAGAAGGTTGATTTGTTTAAATTTTATGAGTGATAAAGTAACATTTATAATCTTAGGTTTGGCTTGCATATGAACTTAAGCAGTACATATTATTTAAGTTTATGCTCAAGCAAAAACCATTGTTGTTGTAAACATTATAGCTATAATAAACATATTTACAAATGATGATGGTAATTGTAAATATACTGGTTTTTGCATGTATTGCTCTACATCAATAACGTATTGAATTATATTATTGTCTATAATCTATATTAATAAAAACAAATGTAATTTAAAAACCCATTCCAGTAAAAAAATGAAATGGAATTTTGAGAACGGCACGATGCTCATGTATAAACCAATTTGTGCCCATATGATCAGTTTATTATGCTCATCGTCAGATTTTATTATTATTCTCAAATAGGGATAATGATATGCTTATGGGCAATTCTACTATTATGCACACATGGGATTAATGTCATGCAATAGAAGTCAACTTTTTAGGTTTTCTAGTGTGCTGAACTAAGTTACTATTTCCCCACATAAGAAATTAAATGTTATCTCACATAAAACCATGTTCTAATATTCAAATAGAGATAGCATCAATTTAAAAGTAAATACACAAAATATTAGTAACTTAACATAGACCGAATCATAAACTAAACAGATCAATTAATAATAAAAATAAAAAAGTGAAGAAATAGATATATCAAAGTAAGGATTGCTCTATGCGAATCATTAACAATTATGTCAAAAATCGGCATTAGAAAGACCGTCTTGATTATGCAAATCAAGAAGCTCAATATAAACTTTAAATCAGAAACAAACCAATTGTTTTACCAAAAGAATAAACATATGGATATTACATAAAGACAATGGAATCATGCTTCTATTATGCTATTAATAGCATGATGTGATAGACGTAGTATGAAATGCAGCATTGTCTGATTTGCATATTAAACATCACGGTTTCACATACAGTATAATATTAAAATATTGCATGGAAAGTGTTGTTGTTTTGTACAACTAGAAAGATCGTGTTATTCTTCTACTTGCAAAATAAAATATTCATACAGAAAATTAATCTCAAAAGCGGGATCAAGAATACCGGAGTATATAGAGAAAAGAAGACAATAATTGGTAGTCTTTTGAAAGCTGTTACAGGTACAAAGGTAAAACGAAAAAAAAAGGCGAGGGGGTGATCAGCTGCGCTTCTAGCCCGGCAAACACAAGTTCCGAAGAAAATCCGTTTACACGAGTTTCGAACCCACAACCTTTCCGCTTGAACTAGCTGTAAAGCGCATAAGTCTAGCAACTAGAACAAACGTCCCCTCTATGTTTGCTTTTTTTTAATTGCCGTCCTTCTACTTATCTGTTATTTTGTTTTTCTTGATTTGTGCAATATTGAGTAATTTGACCGTATCTTTTTTCTTTGGTATATAATACTGCTATTTGCTGGGTATCAGTAGCAATTTGGTTTACAAAAAAATCTTTATTCCTGACCGAAATATAAAGACAAATCTGTTATTTTTGTTGTATATCATCATGTAATTATGCTAGGTACAATAATGCAAAAGCTGACTTTATTTCACTTGAAAATATAACTGGAGTTTCCAGTGAGC
This sequence comes from Mucor racemosus, assembly GCA_027405735.1. Taxonomy (NCBI): domain Eukaryota; kingdom Fungi; phylum Mucoromycota; class Mucoromycetes; order Mucorales; family Mucoraceae; genus Mucor; species Mucor racemosus. The sequence goes on along the minus strand of JAPEHQ010000004.1, from coordinate 2,129,390 downwards.
ATATAATCACTAGACACAAAATAGCGCTACGTATATATACAAAAGGTTAATAGCAGTAGTAATACAAATAGACAAAATGGGTGTATATATCCTGTACAAAAAGATTTTCAAGGCTTTACATTATTTAGAGCATTTAGAGCCTTTAAATACCTGCTAAATTGCACATTTCAACCAATGTAAAAGCAGCATTACAGCGCCTGAACTATAAACTAAGCAAAATAGGCAATATCTGTTACGATAATAGAAACATGACATTTTCTACTAGAAAACCGTCTGTCATATCATACATTCATTAAAAAATTGCAAAAGAGATCCCGTAGAGCGACGCCGTAATTGAGCATAGCAAGATTGAACGGCTAAGTCTCGTATACTGTGGTATATCTAAGTTTTAAATAAAAAAGCATTTCTTTTTTTTTAACTTTTTTTATATTTAACCATGTACAGTCTGAAAATTCAGTTTTTGTAGCGGACATTTTCGGGGCTCGTTCTATCCTTACCAACACTCATGATTTTCGTCAAAAAACAGAAAAATCAAATTTTGATACCAAAATCAACGTTTAAACATACTACATTGTGAGAAAAAATTGTAGCCATAGCTAATACGCATTTTATAAAAGCTTAATATTAAATGTCAATTAATGAAAATCTGCACTTTTGGCCCAAAAACGGAATTTTGGTTAAAGGATTTTTATGTAATATTTTGCAATAAAAATGTTTATTATTTTTTATTGAGCAAATAGAGCGCTAAATCCTGTATATGTGTATACTTTTTGTTTTTATAATTGGTAGCATAATTAACTCTAGATTTGCAAAACCAAAAAAAAAAATTAAAAAATGTCAAAATTGATGATCTGGACAAAAAAAAAATCTAAATTAATATTCCGCTTATAAGCTTTGTTAGTCTTAAAAATAAGAGATTTTATAATACCTGAGAACTTTTTCAAGAATTTACGATGTTGTACCCACTTGATCCAAGCTTATTACTGTGAATATGTATACATGTTAATGTTGTGTGGTAGTTTATTTGTTGCTAATATAGTTTTACTTGATAATTAATGCGATGGAGGTTATTTACATTAAGTTTTAAGTTTTAGTCTTACCCCTCCTGCAGTAAAATGTAAAATAAAAGCTTTGAAAAAAGATACAGTTTAAATCCTTCTTTATTCAAAAAAATGGATCGTGTGCAATAGGTCTATATTTCTACTCTATTTATATTAGTTGTGATTTTGTTATATCTGGGAGTTGCACCGTAACTGTCAGTGATCTATCAGAATTAGGAATAACCGAATTACCAACTTAGGACTTCTGTCAAACCGTGATGTTTAACATGCGAATCTGACAATGCTGCATTCCATACATATATCATCATGCTACTTATTAAGTGATTGAAGCATGATTCCATTGTCTTCATGCAATATCCATATGTTTATTCTTTTTGGTAAATCAATTAGTCTGTTTGTGATTTTAAAGTTTATATTGAGCTTCTTGATTTACATAATCAAGGCGGTCTTTTAATGCCCGTTTTTGGCATATTTGTTAATGATCCGCATAGAGCAATCCTTACTTTGATCTATGTGTTTCTTCAGTTTATTTTATGAATCAATTTGCTTTGTTTATGATTCGGTCTATTTTATTTATATGTTAAATTACTAATACTTTCTGTATTTACTGTTAAATTCATGTTATCTCTATTTGAATATTAGAGCATGGTTTTATGTGAGATAACATTTAATTTCTTATGTGGGGAAATAGTATCCTAGTTCAGCACACCTCCAACATCATAAACATAAACATGGCCATCACTGGGACCTATTGCCACCTTTTTACCCTCTTTGTTCAAAACCAATTTATTCAATGCTTTACCAGAACAACCTTACTTTTGACCTAGAAAAATTGATTTTTAGTAAAATTAATTATTAATTAATAACAAGCTAATAAATAATGATTATGGTGTACCTTTGATAGTTGATAGTGATATACAAGACAACATCTTGTTTTCCTCTTCTTAGCTGTTGGCCACTAAATAGAAATAAATGCTTTTCAGAAACTAAATAGGCTAACTTGAGTTTATTTATTTATTCAAATCAAGTCAATACCATACATACTTTTATAATCTCCAGTTTTTCTTCTCCAGGTAGATATCGCCTTTAGACCAAAAGAAGCATTGATTATAGGTTAGATAATGGAATAAAATGATTAAGTTCTGGATGCTTTTTTTGTTCGAGAAAGATATTATAACGTGCCCTAACATTAACAGTTAATAATTTATTTCCAAATAAACAATAAGAAAAACATGTACTTGTGCCTGCTACTTGAGTTCAGTTTATAAAGAAATACTAGTCTTTTTGTTGTAGTTTTAAACGTAAATAAAAGAACTGAGAAAAGAGTAGGGAAGAAAAACGATTTTGTGTGTTAAAAACAGGGATTTACAAAGGCATAAATACTTTTAGTGTTGCCAAACATGTTGTTGTCGTTGTTCCCATTTGGCCCTCGAAAGAAGAACATAGGCAGAACTCTTTCAAAAAACCCCAAATTTCAAATCAATATATCTCGTCAATAAAGAAATTCTGTTGAATCAAAGTAACTCACATCTGTTTTAAACCATTCAAATCATCTTCGTTATTAATTATATTATGTTCGATATACTTTAATAAATTGACTAAAAAGCCTGATCTCATTGCTCTGCTCATCTGGGCTGCCTGATCTGCACAAAATGGTTTATTCTGCCCATCTGTGCAGATCATTATGCCCATGATGGGAAGCATAGTTCGGCCGTAGTGGGTATATCTAACAGCAATTAACAAGAACGTTTGGATCTTCATTAGGACACTATATTATTATTTCATTCCAGGGGTTAATCAATCAAGTAGCTATCAAATCAATATCCAAACATGCTTAGCGCAGCATTGAAACAAGGTAATTCATAAGCTCTGCAAGCACGGTTAAGTTATGATTGATCCATTTCCATCCATAGATTACTATCAAACAGATCTAATGGTTCAGTATTGCCTTAAATTACATCTCGGAATCTCAATGTCAAATCAATATACAATAAAAGGCCATGACTTTTATATCTAAACAGACGATATCTTATATCTATTATTATACAGTTGAAGAACTGATTCATTACTCATTCTTTTTTAATTGTAATCTTTTTTAAATATTATTTATCAAACATGAAAATACAGGACACAACAGGTGGTTTTATTGGACAGAAGTATCATGCTTTGCTGATGGTTTTCTCAATTCATAGTGATTTCTGAAAGTAGAAATATAACTTTTTATTCAAGATATATTTAAATCTATCATCAAGTATAATTGGAGATGAATTGGATTAATATTCATAACAATGGGGTTTTTTTCTTTGTTTTCTGCAGTTGTAAATAATAGTTTATTATTTTGTAAACTTAAAACTCATTATCCAGGGGTTAATTTCTGTATTCACAAGATAGGGCTAATTGCATGCTACTGTGCATTTTTTGTTTTAGCAAAAAATATTGATTTTTCGTCGAGAAAATCAAAATAATAGTTCTTATCACAGCTTAAAATCTATTATCACGGGGTTCCAAAATTTATTTTAAAAAATGGACGAAAAATGATGAAAAAAACAAAATTGTTTAATGGCTCATGAGCTACAAAGTAAGTTGACCTAGTGTATTAAATAGTTTTTGTACAGTTTTAAATTCTGCATCCATTTCAATAATAATCAAAAACACATTTCACATTAAATTTTGCGTAAAATGCAATTGAAATTTTGAAGGTTTTTTGAAGATACATATCAATTTTAATAAGCATATTTAAAATTTATTTAATTGAAATAATGCGCAAAAACAGTATCTATCGATCGAGCTATTGATGAACCTTCTAGCTGCATTTTTCGTAGAGAAAACAAGATTATTGTTAAAAAATTTTTCAGTTTCAGAATTTGGGATGAGGGTATAGAAGGGAAAAATGGAAGCTAGAAATGAAGATATATTTTTGTACACATTTTTGAGGATATCTCCACGAAAAATCAATACTTTGAAAAAAACTAAATTGGACCCGAGAGAGCTCAACGAGCTTAATGACATGAATCTAAAAAAAATGCTGATCAATTTAACCAATATTTTGTAACCTATTATAGAAATGCCCAAAAAACGGGAAAAAAAATAAAAGTGCTCAGAATTTTTTTGTACTAAAATATGTTATAAAGCACGTCAAAACAAGTAAGTTTTATTATTAAAAAGTGTTAGTATAGCTTAATTTTTTTCTAGAGATACGAAGCCTCAAAGTTTTCAATCCATTAGCATTGAAATACGCGTAAAAATCTGAAACCTTAGCATTGAAAAATTAATACCACCTGCAAAAAGTAGGATATTTTTGGATACTAGCTTTTGGATTAAAGCTGAACATCTCAGGTACATTGGCATATATTTTTTTCTTGGTGTTATTTAATGAAAAAAAAAGTTGGGCAGGGATGAAAAGTGAGACCCAGTTTTTAAGGAAAAACTGTAAATTTCATCTGCTTCTCGAGTTTTTTCGTGAGGCACTAAATATTTTCAGGACAGATTTATACATATAGTATAATGCGCCGTTTGTTTTGAAGTAGCTTGGAGGCCCATATCAAATTGCTCATTAATCATTAGGTGAATATATCAAATCTCGTTGGACAGATTTATATTCGCTGAAACCACTCTCCATTATAAGAAGTGAGCCTGAATTACTTCCATTCAATGCTAGTAAATGCTAATTTTTATGACAAATCAGCAACATTATCATGATAAACTTTGCGTACTTTTTTAAATCATTGAAAATTAGTCGATGATTGCAATTTGTTTCGCAAAAAGAGTGGAATCTTAATTTTGACATGCTGCATTGTGCTTCTCCGGGTGGTGGAAGGAAAGGCGCGTCCCAAATAAGATTTGAGGTTAAAAACGTGTAGAGTATCGTGATTTTCTAAATTCTTTACACAATTCTACAGCCATGGTTCGAGTTAAAAAATCAGAAACACCAGAGCAAAAAAAGCTTGTTTCTCAATTTTTAAAAGAAGGTACAAGTATACGACCTTTTCGACACGCTAATTTCGACTTTTTATCTTGAAAAGAAACATCTTTTACATGCACTTTTTGAATGAGTAAAGTGACTAACTTTGAACTGTTGTAGCAGAAAATCAAAAGGATGGTTCTTATAACATGGACATCAAGGATTGGAGACAAGTTCCTATACCATCATTTATTCAGATTGAACCTTTATTGGTATTTAATTGACCTTTTCCCTGTTATTTTATTATGTTTTATTAAGCATTTACATCATTTAGGCTAAATTGAAACACATTAAACAAGTGATAGATGATTATATAGAGGAAGAATATGATTCATTTAAGATTGATTTAGCTGAAAAGTAAGATGGGCATAGCATAGCGTAATATCTGAAACCTGATCCTTTATTTTAGTGATAAAATTGAAACTGTGCGAAAAGAGAATGTATTCAGCGAAGAGGTGACTGAATCAGAGCAAGCCATTATTCAACAACGAGTAGCTTTGCAACAACGTCAATACAAGGAGTTTGAGAGAAGAGAGAAATTCCGCAAGATTAGAAAAGTGAAGAGCGTATACGATTATTTAACAAATGAAGAAATTACTGAAATGCTGGATAGCAATAATGATGATGAGGTTTGTAAAACTGATATGGCTTTTGCATAAAAATTAATAAATCCGTTATAGCAAGAGGTCATCGTTCATCTTACTCAGCCTGGTTATCTATCTACAGTTCGTAAATCAATTGCTTTAAAGCATGCCCCTGAAGCTGAAACATCCAAGAACTCCATGAGTGAAGAACAGCAAGCAAATTATACCCAGCTTTTAAAGAAACGTTCAAAGACATTAAAAAAGACAACCAACGAGTCAGCTAAAGAGTAAGTGAAATCATGCGCATTAATCATTCAATCATTTAAAATTGCATAATTTTAGAACATATCGCACAACACCAGGTCGATTAGGTTTAGATGAAGCGCTCAAAAAAATGCAAGATAACAGTGTAAATCCATTTGAAGGCTGGTCATCAGCCCGTATCCGAGCTTATCAAATGATTGAGCAAAATCCCAATAGCTATTATTATCGTTTTAATGCACCAGGTGAAGAACAGCGAAAAGGTCAATGGAATGAAGAAGAACGAACATTATTTCACAAACGTTTGAAGGAAGTTGGATCTAATGGTCAATGGGGAATATTTGCTATGAAAATTCCTGGGAGAGTAGGCTATCAATGTTCCAATTTTTACCGTTTGTTGGTTGAAACAAATCAGATTCAAGATCCAAATTATGTACTAGATGAGAACGGAAAGGCACATTATTTATTTGACAAGAAGAAAGTAGATGGTAGTACTGAAAAGATAATTCGAACTCATAGCAAACATGGATCCGGAGGTCGTGCTGCATTGGTTTCATCCTCTTCTTCATCAACAGCTGATTTATCTGGACCTGAAACACCTGAAGCTTTAACTATATCTATACCAGCTATTCTCAAAAATCCTACAGGCAGAAAATCGACTGCCACAGCAATAGATAAAAAGAAGAGAAAGAGAAAGACCATGTCATGGGATAGTGATGATGAAGATGACCAAGAAGATGATTTCGAGGACTATAATGATAAGTCTGGTACATTCAAAGTGAGATCAAATACAAATAGACGTACACGTAGCAAAGTACAAACGAAGCAAGGTGAAGACGAAGACGAAGAAGATAAAGAAATAGAAGAGGATAAAAACCCTTTACCTGGTTTTGTTGATCCTATTACACTGGATGAAGTTGTTAAACCAGCCATTTCTACTTATGGTCATGTTATGGGGTAAGTCAAAAAAGCATAGACCGCCAGAGTTTTACTAAAAAAAGCCATTTGTATATAAACAGTTATGACAGTTGGGTACGTTGTCTTACTAATTGGGAAGGTAAAAGGAATATTTGTCCTTTAACCAAGAAGCCATTAACAAAAAGAGATCTAAGTAAGTCTATTTGGCAAAATATAGTTTAGGTGACTAATTTAGTTTGCATAGTTGTGTTAACTCCTGATAATATTGAAGAATATCGAGACAAAATAATCCAATAAACAAAAAAGTATGTCTTGTACACACACACGCACAAAAGTACCCTAAATACAGCATACTAGCCAGTGTATAAATACCCTGTTTTTTTCTTCTTAGTTTTTTTTTTCTTTGCTTCATTTCTTACCCCTTATTTATTATAATGAAACCGAATCCAATCCTTATACCTGAAATAAGCCGTATTTTGTGCTCATTTGTAGATAATAAGGATTTACTCAACCTTGCACTTACTTGCAGAGCACTTCACCACACGTCTTGCTTTGGATTATGGAGTACTTTAAACCCAAAATCACATCGCATATTACGTAAAATCAAAAATACATTAGATCATACCACTGTTTACAACAAATATGTCTGGAAGTTCTGTTTATCTGCAAAGCAAGATATCCATCAATTGGAAAGATTCTTTTTTGATAACTTTTTGTTTCCAAATTTAAGAGAACTAAAATTCTCAAATGCTGCTGCACAAGATCACATTTTGTATCCAATGATTGCAGCTTCTAAAAAATCACTTTCATCTCTCAATTTATCAAAATGTTATTGCCTGTCTACAGCTGTAATCATGCCACTATTAACTATGCCTCCTCATCAATTGGAATCCTTGGTTTTATATGGTTGCGGAAAAATGGATCCTCAAGTCTTGGTAAACATTATCAATCGCCATAGCAACACATTGAAACGTTTGAGGCTCACAGATGTAAACGATACTATCATTGATGCTATCCAAAACTGTAAAAAGCTCAGTGATCTTGGATTAGAACATTGCAGTGACACCACATTAACCAATTCAGCTTTGACTCGTTTCTTTTCGATATTGTCAAAAAATCAGGTACAACTAACTTACCTTCGTTTACGTGATATTGATAGTCTGACTTGTCAACATTTACATATCATTGCTAAATCAACTACTCAATCATCGCTTGTTTATTTTGATATGAGTGAATGCAATCGAATAAAATCAGAAGGCATTTCTTGGCTTGCAACTGAATGTACCAATCTACAAACATTATTATTGGCTTATCAAGAAGGAGTTACTAATCGAGCAATACAGGTAAATTGAATGATTACTTTTTTTTTTTTTGTTAATCAAATGGTTATTTAGTTATTCATCCAAAACTGCCATCAATTGAAGCACGTGGATGTTTCTGGCTGCCGACTTCTGACCGATCATGCGTTCTTTCCTCTTCTCGATGCTTTGGATGATAACCTGATGAAAATTACACTTGAAACGCTCAATGTCAGTGGTTTGGATTTATTATCGGCATCTTTAATACATCAACTACTGAATAAAATCAGTTCATTACAGGAATTGTGCTTGGGTGTAACATATGATTTAGATGAAGCAGATCAGATTTTGCAAGTTATTAATAGCGATGGCAATGAAATCCAATTTTATATCAATGTTGAAAAATTCTACACTATTTGTAGATTATCATCAAATGAATCATCTTCTGCTGACAATAAGGTGCGGTCAGCTAATTACCAACAATTACAACTACAACTACAATTACAGCAAGAGCAAGGACAAGAGCAAGTGGAAGGCGAGGAGGAAATAGAAAATCAGACAACTTTACCATCATCATCTACTTGGAACATACCTCCGTCCTTATTTCCATTGTAACTTCAAACAATGTTGCACTACATTCGATCACATGCATGCATTTTTAGACAAATGTGTGTCGCACGAAATGCTCAAAAATCCGAGTAATTCCGTGTGTTGTTGAATCATTACATATATTTTAGATCTCACTTTCGAAAAAATAAAGCATTTTCAATCATGACACAATACAGAAAAACAAAGACTCTTGTTACGTTTGGATTTTTTTTTTTTTTTTCAAATAACTATTTTAATATAAATATATAACTTTACAAACAAATAATTAATCTTTGGCACCCCCATAAATATGGTTGGATACTATAATACATTTACACCAAATACAAAGAAAAATATCCTAATTTACATCACTTTTTTGATTAATGAAATGAAATTTGATAAAAATATTTATCTATGATCTGAGATAGAATGTGGAGCAATGATTTGTGATCAGACAATTTATTACTAAACATCCGTTCCTATTTTCCACTTTATCCTGAACACACTTCCAATGCCTGGAGCTACGCTCCCCAATAAAATAATAGTTACATTTTGAAGAGACAAAACGTATTCCAAATTACTTCAAATTCCTAAAAGCTTAATTAAATTTACGCAAATGCGCTGCGTAATTTCTATATTCTAGAAGTTAACATTGTGAAGTTTGTGCTTCGGCAGGTTGTACCCCTTATAAGCGTTTGATTGCATAAATTAAACACAAAACAGAGATGGGTATGAATAAAGCCTAGTTTTGAAAATCTTTACATGTGAGTTAGACTTGATAGCGGAAGTATTGCTAGGTCTACTTTTTCCAAGATATCAAAATAATAAATCGTATGCAGACGATAAGATGGGTAGGATATTGCTAGTAGAATAGCCTTTGTTGCAACGATGTACTGAGATTAAACCTTTGCCATTGAATTTGCTCCTTTTGGAAACATTTTCTAATAATAATATATAATTGCCTTTATTTCTAATAAATCAAGTAAATAGATGTCGTTTATTAAAAGGAAGTAATGAGGGTTTATACATCCATTTGAGTTGAGGGAAATGGTGAGATAATAAGGATTGTAGATGATGCACTACTCCCCACAAAAAGTATTTGGAGAACATTTCTAATTTTAGGTACAGAACAGTTTGGCACTTTATGAATATATCATATTTCGATGTTGATGTGGTCAAAGGATTTATAAATATATTACAATCTACAACAGAGATCCTTAAGAAAAGTTATATCTAAATCAGATTTTATGATAATATACCCATATTATCCCCCTTTATAGTTGATATTTAAGAAAATCACAATTAAATCAGAATTTATACTCTACATTTATGAGAAAACTGCAATAAAATCAGATTAGATACTGAGGCACTTTTTTGATAAAATCAGCAGGAGTATTCAATATAAGTACATCCTATTGTTTTACTATTATAATTAATTATTTTTTTCATCATCATTTCTCTTATACACATTTACAAGCTATATAAAGCAAATACATTTTATATTATTTCATTTTGTTGATCTGAATTTACATCATCTTTGCTCAAATGAGGCCAACAAGGCGCAGGTGATGCACGGCATAATTGACCGACAGCTTCAAACCCATATAAGCTTACACCCCCTTAGATCCATGGTTTGCTGAAATCAACTGTCCTGTCAAACCCCCCTAAGGGTCCATCAACCACAATACTTTGAATTGCATGGCCAAAACTAAAATTATATACATACATATACATATACAGTATATGCTAGAATTTGAACTTATCATAAGATATCAAGAATGTACCCCAAACTAAGATTTTGGAAGCTCTGTGTGTGGTAAATGTTTGCTCTGCATTTTCATCTATATTGCCCTCCTCATTTACTGTAAAGAAATTTCAAATAGTGTTACATACTACTAGCTGACTGGCCAAGTCTTGGAAACTAGTGAACTCGAATATGGAATTTCTGGTAACTGGGATCTATTACATTTTATCAATAAAAGAATATTCTTTTTAATGCATTTCCACATACATTTAGTATAATGGCATATCATAAGGCTATGTATTGCGTCTTTGCCTTGTAAAAATATGCTTGGATGTGAAAGATGCGCCATTTTATTTAGAGTATTATTGTTGGTATCGTTTTGGCAAGAAGCAAAATTAAAATAATAAAATTTATCATTGTCGTATGCTTGCAATAACGCAATATAGTATATCCATCTTCTGACAAAGCATGAGTTGCCTTCTGTAATGCGAAATACAATGAAGTAATTTTAGCAATTTTCTCATAATGAAAAATGGAAGGCTCATTTTGTTGATTTGGGCTATTGACGAGCTATTTGACAGGATTGCATTGCCACAAAAAAAATCATGATGCATATGCTGAATATTGTTTTTTCCATTTAATTAAATATAGTCTGATATAACAGCATCTTTAATTTGGCAATTTTGGTTTGTGTAATTCATTTTATTTATATAAAGCATGTATTCTGTTAATGGTATAGTTTTATTGTATTGGGAAACGCGATTCACCTTGTTCGTACTATTAATGGAATTGTTGTCGATGTCCAATCCAGAGCTAATAATCAATAGCCCATCGATGCCAAATGCAGGCAAATCTTTTTCAGCATTTGCTTTAAAATCCTCAAGACGATGGTATTCCAATAATTCAACTAGATTAGCTTTATCCAGCTCAGGATAATTAAATGCAATGTGTATACTTTTACCTCTTTTGATTGGCAAAGGATTTCCCTCACTAATATCAATGGTATTTTATCCATAGCACAAAAGATTTCGTCAAGAAAACTTGTTGCAATTGCAAATGAGAAAAGCCTTTTTATATTTATAGCTTATAATATAGACAAAAGATCAAAATAAAAGTGAATTTCAATGAATATTGTCAGTTTTTTATTTATATTACAGACTGATATTGGTACATGGATTATTTTGACTTTATGAGCCATTCCTCGATTCGGGTAATCCGAATATCCGATACCATTGTTTTGCGTTTATTTCTATTATGATGTACTGTATATGTAAACGCGACATTGGACTTTCTTCCTTTCGTTCCATTTTCTCAAAATTACTCAATAAATAATCCTTTGTAAATTATGAATTAATAAATTGTAAGGTTATATATCGGTGAATAATCATCTAAATTGCTCAGGCTTAGCAATTCAAATGATTTAAAGTGATACATGTAAACAAAGTTGTATTTATAGATAATTGTAAACTTTATGGTTATTGATGATATCAATATTAAGTAATTTTTTTTTACGAACGGAAACCAATATAATGCCTGATTTTGTATGCCCTTGTTAAATTGTGCTACTGTTGATGTATTTAACTAATATCTTTTGAGCATTGTACGGTTGCAGTGATTATGTTGTCAACAAATCATGTTCAAACTCTAAATTTAGTAACCAACAATAAGAAATTATAGGGGACTTGGAGTTGGTGTTGTGTAAAAATTTAAAATAAAGTCAATTTGTTTCGATTTCTTCCTCTCTTTTCTTCCCTTTCTTTATCACTTTTTTTTCACACTTTTCATTAGTTTATACCGCTAAAATTGACGAATTAACTCCCACAGAACCAAGTGTCCCAGAGTCACAACAGCATCGTGCAAATAATCATCGTATTCCTTTTGTGCATCGATTCTCGTCATTAAGACGCTCTCGACACAGCAGAACCTCATCAGCGTCATCTCAAATGTCCACTAATCAAGCTGAAACAAACATTTTATCTGCAGATTTAGTTTTAAAAGTTGATATCATTAGAGGTCGTAACTTGAATCGAGAAGAAGAGGTAAATATACAAACAGTTAACAGAATTGTAAACAAAACTAAGTCCACAAAAAGTCAAATATTCCGAATCCATTTGTCAATGTAAGATTTGGTGGCATTAGGCAAAGAACGGATACAGTTAAAAAGTCTTCAGATCCAGAATGGCTTTGCAGTTTTGAATTTAATTTATCAAATGATATCATTGGCCATAAAAAGAGATTGAGAGCATTGAAAAAGCAAGGTTTATCCATTACCGTCTTTAGTAAAGATAGATTTTCATCTATATTTGTGGGTCAAACAAATTGGTCGATAGATGAATTGTTTTCTTCTCCAAATCAAATTGCGTTTGACGATACTGCTGTAAGTTTTTTTTTTTCTTCTTCTTCATGTGTTGGTTGCCTAAGCAACAACCAACGGTAACAGTAATAGGATCGTGTAACACACACTAAAATTTCAACATTTTGAATAGGCTAAATGGTATCCCTTATCACAGACTAGTCGTCAACATCGACGATTTCATTTGAGAAAAAAACGTGGAGATACCACTAGTACAAATACATCCGATACTGATCAAGCCGAAATCTGCTGTCAATTTGGATTAATGTACAAATCAGACTCAGGTACTACTATTCCCACTGATTCAGCAACATTCGCAGAGGATTGGCAATATTTATTAGATGATGAAGAGGATGATGCAGAAGTTAGCGCGTTATCATCGTCTCCACCAACAATAGTTACCAACAATACTAGTAGTACTACTACGATCCCTGAAATGCAAAAGAGTTCAAGCACGGCATCATTTAGTAGTCGATTTAGAAGACCATTGAAAAAGGATAATTCTACATCATCAATTACTAGTTTAACACCTTCAATGGAGAAACCACAACAACAAAAACCAAAAAGAGGGAAAAGATTAAAAAACAAGTTTAGACGTCGTGGTGGTGGTGGTGGACGTCGTAATAAGAAGAAAAAATCAGAAGGGGGTTATGCAAAATTCTATTCAGACGTAATGGGTATTACATTTTTAGAAATTGAAAGTGCAAAAGATCTTCCACCAGAGAGAAATGTCACTAGAACAGGTTTTGATATGGACCCATTTGTCATTGTAAGTTATGGTATATCAACTTTCAGAACAAGAGCCATTAGACACAACTTGAATCCAACTTGGAATGAAAAGCTATTCTTCCATGTGAGAAATACTCAAGAAAATTACAAAATCAAGTTTGCCATTTATGATAAGGATAAATTCTCGGGCAATGACTTTGTTGCTTCTCAGGAGATTTCAATTGCTGATATTATTCAAAAGATGCCTACCAGTGTAATTAGCTCAACTGCTACTCCTACAGCATTTGAAGAAGGAGACAATAGTCCCTCACAAGAAATTGAACGTAACATGGGAAGGCACACAATCCCTTTGAATTTAGCTAAGCCTGATAAATGGAAAGATAGTTGCCATCCTACTTTGACTATTCGTGCCAAGTTTGTTCCTTATGTTGAAATCAGAAAAATGTTCTGGATTGCCTTGGCAAAAACTTGTGATGCAGACAGTTCAAATACTATGAGTCGATTGGAAGTACAAACCATGTTGGAGACATTAGGTTCAAATATTTCAGAATCAACTTTGGATCAATTTTGGAAGGAACATGGCAAAGATTTCGAACAAGATTTAACCATGGACGAATTAGTTACAAGTTTGGAATCTTTTATTATGGCGGTTGATACAAAACAAAATGACTATGACCCCAATACTATTATTGAAGAAGGAAAAGATGTCCCTATTGATGCTAAGAATAACAGTACTGTAAATCCATTCTTTTTAGCTGCATCTGATGATGAAGAAGATGACGATGAAGAAGATGACGAAGGAGATGATTATGATGACTTGGATGAAGATGATTTGAGTGATTATGATGATAGTGAAGGCGATTATCTCTCAAGCCATGGCGAATACGATGAGGATGACATTGATTTGGCCAATTCAGGTTCTACAACCACAACTGCGCCTCAATCACCTGATGAGGCTGACTATGAGGCATTAGCAGAAGCTGATGGTATTCAATATATTGATGGCCCATTAAAAGAATTGAAATTACAACAAGATAAAGAACTTGAAGACGATAATGCTCATCATCCTCATAAACCAATTCAAGAAAAATTAATTCGATTAAATGAATGTCCAATTTGTCATAAACCTAATCTCTCCAAACGTGGTCAAATGGATATTGTTACTCATGTTGCTACATGTGCTGCAAATGATTGGACAACTGTGGATAGATTTTTAATGGGTAATTTTGGCTCTGAAGCGCAAGCTCAAAGAAAGTAAGTTGCTGTATTCTTGATATTAATATGTGGGTGTTTCACTAATCTTTTGTAAATATTTGTAGATGGTTTGTGAAATTAGTAAATAAGGTTGGGTATGGTAGATATTCAGCTGGAAAGAATAATGCAAATATCATTGTGCAAGATCGTTTAACTGGTCAATTGATTGACGAACGTATGAGTGTCTATGTACGCTTGGGTATGAGATTGGTCTATAAAGGCATGCGTTCCGGTATCCAGTCAAAGACAGGTAAAATGCACAAACTATTCAAATACATTGATATTAACGTGAAAAACTATAGCAAAACGACTCTTGGCAAACATGTCTGTGAAACAAGGCCGTAGATTTGATAACCCACTCTCCAAGAGAGAAATCAATTCATTCATCAAATTCCATCAATTGGACATGAGCGAAGTTTTAGAACCTTTGGAAAATTTTAATACATTCAATGAATTCTTTTACAGAAAGCTCAAGCCTGAAGCTCGTCCTTGTGAAGTACCTGATAACAAGAGAGTAGCTGTCAGCCCTGCTGATTGCCGTATGATGGCATTCCCTACCATTGATAGTGCCACCAATATTTGGATCAAGGGTGTTGAATTTAGTATATCTAAATTATTAGATGATGCTGAAGAAGCTAAGGCTTATGAAGGTGGTGCATTGGCCATTTTCAGATTGGCTCCACAAGATTATCATCGCTATCATTCCCCTGTAGATGGTGTTATCCGTAAAATCCATAATGTACAAGGCCAATATTATACAGTCAATCCCATGGCCATTAGAACAACACTTGATGTTTATGGCGATAACAAGCGTGATATTGTTCATATGGAGACTGAAGCCTTTGGTAAAGTAGCTGTTGTGTGCATCGGTGCTATGATGGTAGGCTCAATCGTTTTAACAGCTGGTGTTGGTGATCAGTTAGCTAGAGCCGATGAATTGGGCTACTTTGCATTTGGTGGTAGTACTTTGGTTGTACTCTTTGAAAAGAATGCTATGCGTTTTGATGAAGATTTATTAGAAAATGCAAGTAATTCTTTAGAGACTTTGGTAAGTTGTTTTTTTTTTTATTTTTTTTATTGCAAATGTAATTAATAAATTACTATGAATTGTTTAGGTTCGTGCTGGTAATCACATCGGTGTTCATCCTTAAAATCCGTAATAATCTCTTGTAATCATTATATTCTTTTTCTCTTTTTTAATTATATTTAAACACTGTAAATTATAATTTCATAAATCAATAAATCAACTAGATCTATTATACCAAAAAAAAAATTTGTTTAACAAGTTGTATCATGATTACTTCATTTTTCAAAAGTCGGGATTATACAGTATAATGCTTATTCAATATTTCTCCATCAAGCATAACTGGAAGACTATCGTATGGTCGAGTGCTTGTACTCTAATTAGTTTATCTAAAGATTCTTGTAAGAGATGTGTAGTTAAAAAAACCCAAAGCAAGTAAAAACCACAGCTTTATACGAAATCTGAAAATTATGCATTTTTGCAACTGAACATTGCAAAGGGAAGAAGATAGCGAAGAGCATCGGGCGTTATTAACTTGGGATCGCGTGATAGCGGTATCCATAAAAGCTTGTTAAGATTTTGCTATTTAAAAATATGTAAAAATCCAGGAAAAATATGAAATTGGCATGGTTTTGTTCTGTAGCATCTGAACTATTCATTTATATCATTTATTCTTGCACACAAAGACTGAAAATGAAGTAAAAATTCTTTTAAATGTCGGGATAATCACTTTTATCGCTGAAATTGCAGCCAATGTGGAGATTCTTATAGCAGGGATTTCCGTTACATTTAATAATATTAATATGTTAATATCTTGATAGATTTATTTTTATTTAAAATTATAATTCACGATAAAACTGGAAGAAAACTATCACTAAGTATGTATTTCTTTTAGTTCTCAAGAAATATTGAATTTATTTTTGATTATCAGGAATAACCGTGAGAGGGTAGAAACATATCCATTCCTGAAAAAAAAACTCATTAATGCGATTAAAGATGGGGTACCAAAGACGAAACTCTGGAGCGGCTGATACTTTAGCAAAATGAGGTTCAAAACTTCTGACAATCATAAAGCTTGGAGAAGAATTAAAAATGAGGAAGAGAAAAAAAAAAGGCTTAATTCTTGTATCATCCCTGCACATTATAGTAAATTTTATCTTTTTTGAATATCACCATATAAAATTGTATAATCAGATATGCACATGTGGCTGACCTTGAATTCAAAAAGTGCTCAAATGGAAAAAAAATCCAAAAAAATCCAAAAAAATCCAAAAAAAATTTTGTATGTTTAATTGCTCAAAGAAATGCATAGTAAGTTGAACTAGCGTATTTAGTATCTTGGATTTAGTTTTTAATTCTGAATCGATCTGTGTAGGTTTTAAAAATATTTTTCTCATAAAATCTCCAGTAAATTTAATGTCAAATTTTTAAACGGTTTTTGATCAAAAAGTACCCTTTATTCAAATGCAACCTTAAAATATTTTATTTGCACATTATGCGCAACAAAATTATCTACAGAATGAGTATTTATATGTAGCTGTAGCCCTATTTTTCGTGGGGATATACATTTTTTTAATTTTTTTTTTGTAAAACCGAAAATTTTTCCTTGTATATCCTCGTCCAAACTGGATCGTTTTTTGTATCACCAAAAATCAATCATTCAATCTCAATTTTCTCGACGAAAATTCAATATTTTTTGACGAGATAAAATTTGTTAGATAGACGCTAATGAGTACTATCCTATGGTTTTAGCTTTGCATACCAATCATCCCTTCATGAATCTCTACATCAAAAAAAGAGCTCTCACAAAATTTCCAAAAAAATTGAAAATCTTCACAACAACCTAAAACCTAAATACTCTGATAGAGAATAAAAAATGAGGTAGGGTTTACTTAATAATTACCATTGCAATACCTTAGTATTTTCTCGAGATATTTTCGCTTCAAATACGGGTTTTCCGTTTTAAGCAGGCTGCAGGCCGTTTTGGGATCATTCTCATTTAATCAACAATCCCTATATTTATCATCCTTTCTTTATTTAATAAGCTTTGCAGCTGGTATAATATTGAATGGATATATTAATACATCTTACAATCTATTGACTACGACATGCATTGAACCGCAAAGTCTTGATATCGGATTAATCGGATATTATAAATAAGAAACTCCTAATGTACTAAGTATATTCAGCAGCAATTAACAAGAAAGTTTGGACCACAATTATGACACCATATTATTTCATCCCAGCGGTTACCTAATCAAATAGCTATCAAATCAACATCCAAGTATATTTAGCGCAACATTGAAACAAGGCAACTCATAGGCTCTGCAAGCTCAGTTAAATTATAATTGGTCTATTTCCATCCATAGATTACTATCAAACAGATCTAATGGTTCAATAGTGCCTTAAATTACATCTCAGGATCTCAATGTCAAATCAATATAAAAGGCCATACTTTTATATCTAAATAAACGATATCTTGTTTTTATTATACAGTTAAAGAACTGATTCATTACTCATTCTTTTTTAATTGTATTCTTTTTTAAGTATTATTTATCAATCCTGAAAATATACGACATTTTGTATAAAATTTTACTACCTGCATCTCATGGCTGCTTGAGATATTTAAACAGCCGCGTCCGCATTGTCCGGTAATTTTTTCTAGAAATTTAAAGCTTGGAAAAAATATTATTAGATGGACGCGCCCGGAGATTGTTCGGCATTTGTTTTGGAAGAGTGACCATTGGCAAAAATGTGGATCGCATATTGAATTTATAATAAAAAACACCCTTTTTAAAACACATTCAGAGGTTTTTTATAAATGAACCAAAAATATTCTGTGGATCTAATTTCTTTCCTTTTAGTTTCAATCTTTTTAATTTGAGCTGAAAAAGTAATTATGATAGTAGTTTTACTTTTGACTGTAATTTTTACATTATTTTATTAGGTTGTCTTCATCTCATTCATGAAAACATTTTGTTCATAAATCCCCATAATAATTACGATATATGATTATTAACAAATTTCCAGTACGTTAAAAACTAACACAAGGCACTGGTTATTGATCTAATTTCCTAAAAAAATACCCAGTGGGTAAATAATTTTTATTGTTTTATATGAAAAGCAACTGACTTGATTTGTATTAGTCCGGTATTACATGCTTTATTGCTTTCAAGTCAAGCAATCAAGCAATCCTATTTCAATTTAAAGCATTTCGAGCAAGCATACAAGCAAGCTTTTGATGTTTTTATCGAGCGCCAAGCAGGAAATTGCTAAAAAAAATTTAACCAACAAGCTAGCCAAAAAGCAACTACAAATATCTTAAAAAAGCGCTATTCAAGCGAGCCCAAGCATAAATGGAAGCTAAAATTACTATCATCTATGGAGACTGTTTTAGGACTTGTGCGATATAACGTTGAAGCTAACTTGGGTCGTTGTTCGTTGAAAACAAATCTTTTAGTAGTTTCAGTCGACAAAAATAGGATGTTTTGCTTATGATTTTCGCAGTTCACAGTGACTTGTGAAAGTAGAAATATATATCTTTTGTACACTACGGCCGACCTGTGCTGCACAAGATAATTTCGTTGTGCCCAGGTGAGCTGCACATCACTATTGCCTGAGCTGTTGTGCCCATTGAATATGGCTAAAAAAAAACAAGATGTGCATGGGCTCAACAAAAAAAACTGCACACGAGCACAATGCTAAGCCTGTATGTTCAGAATTATAGATTTTATCCATGTGTGCATAATAATAGAATTGCCCATAAGCATATCATTAACGTGCCACCAACTTTAAACCTGCACAAATTTTAACTTTTTTCAAGAGCTATCAACTCACCCAAAACTAACGATACAATAAAAAAAATCCATAACAATCATTATTTAAACCTTTGTAAACAATTGTTATGGCTCGAATACTTAATTTTACTATAAAATCATTCTGTTGATAGCCTTTGAAAATAGACGGTATTTCAAAATCTAAGCTGTGTGCTCTTAGGTGAGGGTAACTTTTGAAACAAGGATACTTTGTGATACATAACCTCCTTACCTTAAACCCAGCTTACGTAAGCAATACCTGAAATCACCATTTTCGCTATCAACTTACTCAAAAATACTAAGACACTAAATCGGATACATAACAATTGTTGTTTAGAGTTTTGATAACAGCTTTAATAACTGCAGTGATGAATTTTACTATGGCAATAATTTATGGATGGCCTTTGAAAATATTATGTGGTTTCGCAGACTTTAAGCTGGGGTATCGACGTAGCACCAGCTTACAAAAAAAAATCTTCAAGACCTATCAACTTTCCGAAAAATAAAGATATAATAAATCAGAGCCATAACAATCATTATTTAAACCTTTGTGAACAAT
Source organism: Mucor racemosus (assembly GCA_027405735.1). NCBI lineage: Eukaryota > Fungi > Mucoromycota > Mucoromycetes > Mucorales > Mucoraceae > Mucor > Mucor racemosus. Next base: position 2,109,241 of record JAPEHQ010000004.1, on the reverse strand, counting down.
TGTTATGGCTTTAATAGTTATTTTTACTATAAAATCATTTTACTGATAGCTGTTGAAAATAGGCGGTACTGCAAATATTTTTGGGTAGGAAATAAGGCTTGGCTACAAAGAATTAAAGTTATACTCCGTTATTTAAATTATTCAGGGAGGATCAAAGTTTTACATCATCTATACACTCAATTTTTATTACTATGCCTCCACTCACAGCTAGAAAAAAAGCTTATCAAAATAGAGTAAAAAGCGATACAAGCCAGTTTATACGTGTTGATAATGAAGATTGGGAGATGATTGATTCCGACATCGCCGAATTAAACAGTGCAGCCCAGATGTGCAATTCAAATCCTGAAATCCGTAGATCAGTGAATGAAATTTTAGTCGACACGACTAGAAAAAGCAACAGGCCTTTTTGGTATTCGAAAAATTCAAGGACGACACTCTGGAGACGTGAAAAGGAGAATGAAGCTGTCGATGAGAGACATAAACTGGAGAGATTTGGTTTTGTTCCGCTGGTCCCAGCAATTCCTGTAGAAGAGCGACAAGCATTAAGTCTTAAGGACAAAGAAATTATGCAAATAAAAGAAACATTTCCAAAACTTCAAGAATTTGTGAAGCCGGTGATGAACTCGAAGCATGAAGGAAGCAAAACTGAGACTTATAATTTTGTGCGATACTCTTCGATCAATTATTACTTTATCAAAAGACTTGAAGGTGATAAAACACTTTCAGCTTCGCGTAAAGCAGCTAGAATCTACTGGCCTAAAAACAACGTAACTTATCGTGCTATGACAATTGTTAAATGGGCCAAGGAGTTCATTTGTGAGGGTGTGTTGTCAAACCATAACCAAGGCTGCCATTCAAAAAGAAAATGTTTTCTGAATGATTCTGATGTAAAACAAATTGTTCTTGAAGAAATCCGCAAAACAAAGCCTGCAGAGCGGTCTTTGGTCGTTATCAAGGAGTATATTGACAAAGTGGTTGTCCCTTCAATCTTAGGTGTTACTGATAGATGTGTAAGTCAGACTACTATCAGCAAGTATCTCCATGAATGGGGTTACGCCTATAGAAAAAACCAAAAGACTATCTATTTTGATGGCCATGAACGGGAAGATGTGGTCGCATATAGAGATTTTTGGTCACAAAGGATGCTTCAGTATATGGAAAAGATGGATTTTTACACAGGAGAGAACGAAGAAGATGTGTTGGAACCTGTTGGATTAGAATATTATGAAAAAAGTATGTGTTCGTTACCCATGATGAAAGCACCTTCTACGCTAATGACGGTAAAAATGACTTGTGGTTGGCTGATGGTGAGAACTATATTCGTAAGAAGGGTCCAGGTTCCTCGATAATGGTAAGCGAATTCCAATGTCCCTGTCATGGAACTATGAAAATCAGAAGTTGGTCATCTAGGACGTTGTTTAAAGCAGGTGATTCCAGAGAAGGTTGGTGGACTTCAAAACACATGGTTGAACAGCTGAAAGAAAATGCAATTGGGCTTTTTGAAGCACTCCATCCAAACTGTCAAGCTATTTTTCTTTTCGATAACAGCTCCAACCATGGCGCTTTCGCTGATGATGCTCTGGTGGTTACTCGCATGACCTTAAACGAGAAGCCGTGGTCCTTAAATGAGAAGTTCCAGTTCCGTGATACTTGGTATATCTGCAAAGCCACTGGTTTGCGGAAACCACAGACTTTCTTTTACAATAAAGAGATTATCACGAATAAAAAGGGATGCGTCAAGACGAAGAAGGTCCGTTACTTCAAAGGAATCAAGTCGATCTTAGAAGAAAGAGGACGATGGGTTGGCCATGATGTTGAAGGCCAAAAATGGAAACTGCATTGTGGTGCTCCCGAACGTGTCAATCCCATTTGTTGTGCTCGTCATTTTTTGGAAAACTGCCCTGATTTTGTTCAACAGAAATCTGCTTTGCAGGAAATAATTGAAGAATCTGGACACATCTTCGAATTATACCCGAAGTACCATTGCGAATGCAATTGGATTGAAATGTACTGGGGTGCTGCCAAGAGGGAAGCTCGTTTGCGATGTGACTATACGTTCAAGTCTCTGGAGAAAAATATCCATTCTTTTCTGGATACCTCTGGTAACCTGACTCAAATCAGACGTTATTTCAGAAGGTCGATGGACTACATCGAAGCTTATAGCAAATGTAGAGACGGTAGAAAAGTTGTCCAAGAAGTTAAGAAATTTGTGGAAAAAAAATATTTATCCCATAGAAAAGTTAGAATTCCTAACGATTTGTTATAAAAATAAAATGTTTGTTTAAACTTATTATACTTCTCAATCTCTCAAATAACAAATGAGCTACATCACCTGCCATGAGATGCCTCCAAAAAAAAAGCATACTGAAATAGCGGTGTTTAAAAGTAAATAAAAATTGAAACAAAATTAAGGTTTACACAGATTTAAAGCTGGTGGCACGTTATCCCTATTTGTGCATAATAATAAGAAACCTGACCATGAGCATAATGAGCTAATTGTATGGGCACAAATTGGTTTGTACATGAGCATTGTGCCGTTCTCAAAATTTTATTGCATTTTTTATTAGAATGTGTTTTTAAATTACATTTGGTTTTATTAGCATTGGTGTCGAGCCGAGTTTTACCAGCCAAATTTAACAGCATAAGCTGGTGGGCTCGACAGCATCCTTAGGTTTTATTAATAATATAGATTATAGTAGACAATATAATTCAATAGGTTGTTAATGTAGTAGAGCAGTACATTCAACAGCCAATATATTTACGATTATCATTATTTTTAAATATGTTTGTAGTAGCTGTAATATTTGCAGCAACAATGGTTTTGGCTCGGGCATAAACTTAAATAGCACTTATTGCTTAAATTTATACCGCAAGACAAATCTAAGATTATAAATATCACTTTATCGCTCATAAAATTTAAATAAATTAACCTTATTTAAACTTACTATTTTAGCTTACGATTGTCAGCTGTAAAAAGATTTGTTTTCAACAAGTGCAGTACATATACAATCAAAACTATGGCAATTAGGCAAGACATTAGATTGTTCTTTTTTTTTTGTGTTTCTATATCATTTGAAATTTTATCACTTTCCTGGAACATTTCGTGAGTTTGTAGCCAGTTTTAGCGTTTCATTGAATAGATATAAATATTATTATTGCCTTCGATTTGATCTGGTAATCAAGAAATACGTCCAACAATACCGTAGTAAATAATGATATTTGATCTTAAAATTTAGTTAAATGAAAATATCAGTCTCTAATATAACGACTGCTACCTATATTAAAAACATTAGTCTCTTATGTTAGCATGCGTATTCAAATAAAAGAAAAGAATACCAGCTTGATAGTCTGATATACGATATACTTTATCAAACAGTGAATAATATCCTTGGAATTTGAAATATGAAAACAAAAAGAGAGAAAAAACACTGTTGCATCCACCGGTTAATCGTAAGATAATGAACCTTTTGATTTGTAATCCTTATTTTCAAGAAATCAGCTAACTGATCTATGACAACATTCTCGATTGTTCTTATTTTTCTAAAGCAAGATCCGGGAAGCGGGATATGTGAGACATACCCACTTGTTGGATTTAGCTATATAAAATAAGCTGAACTTAAATGTGCTGTGTTACTAATGTAAATAAAATGACCTGACAATAGAATGTCAGAAAGATATAATCGATCCAAAGCTGATCTGACGGATAATTGTAATATAGAATTTGTGTCGTATATTTTCAGGATTGATAAATATTACTTAAAAAAGAATACAATTATAAAAGAATGAGTAATTAATCAGTTCTTCAACTGTATAATAAAAACAAGATATCGTTTATTTAGATGTAAAAGTATGGCCTTTTATATTGATTAGACATTGAGATCCTGAGATGTAATTTAAGGCACTATTGAACCATTGGATCTGTTTGATAGTAATCTATGGATTGAAATGGATCAATCATAATTTAACCGTTCTTGCAGAGCTTGTGAGTTGTGTTGTTTCAATGCTGCGCTAAATATGCTTGGATGTTGATTTGATAACTACTTGATTGGTTAATTGCTGGGATGAAATAATGTGGTGTCATAATTGAGGTCCAAGCGTTCTTGGTAATTACTGGATTAAACTTGGTACGCTAGGAGTTTCTTATATCCGATATCAAGACTTGCACTTCAATACATGTCGTAGTCAATAGATTGTAAGATGTATTGATACTGTAGAAGGTGATAATGTATGATACTAGTAGGTGGAATACAACAATTTGTATATAAATAGGACAAATTATTGATATTAAATAAATATTCTCTTCAGTTTTTGTGTGTGATTTAATTTAACAAGTTCCTTTATTAAATTATACATTTTTTCTTGCCATAATATTTATTCTAAATCTTTGGCATTTCAAACACACGTAGAAAAAGATTTTCAAGGCTTTATATTATTTAGCGCAATTAAAACCCTGATAAATTGCACATTTCAGCCAATGTAAAAGCAGTGTTACAGCACATCAACCCATAAACTAAACAAAATAGGCAGTATCTGTTCTCATAATAGAAACTGTCGCTTTTCGAGGATATTAAACAGCCAATTTTGAAGCCAGTTCCATTTCTAACTCATATTGAAATGTAATTCTTATAAATAGTCTTTTAAATCAAGACCTAGAAGCTCTTGGTTCTTTCTTTTACCATTAGTTTTTCTAGTAATAAAGCCTACTACGTTCTCCATGATAAATGTTACTACTAGTCTTTATTATTATTCTTTCTATAAATAAGATTGTATGTATTCATAAACTCTTAGAAACATGCATTTTCTACCAGAAAAACCGGCTGTCATATCATAGATTAATTAAAAAATTGCAAAAGCGAGCCCGTAGAGCAACACCGTAATTGAGCATAGAAAGATTCAATGGCTAAGTATCTCATACTATGGTATATATCTAAGTTTTAAATAAAAAGGCGGTTTTTTTTAAACTTTTATTATATTTAACCATGTACGGTCTGAAAATTCAGACTTTGTAGCGGACATTTTTGGGACTCATTTTACCCTTACCAACACTCATGATTTTGATCAAAAAATAGAAAAATCAAATTTTGGTACCAAAATAAGCATTTAAACATACTACATTGTAAGAGAAAATGGTAGCTATGACTAATACACATTTTATAAAAGCTTAATATTAAATGTTAAGAAATGAAACTTAGCATTTTTAGCCTAAAAACGGTTTTTTGATTAAAGGATTTTCATGTAATATTTTGCAATAAAAATGTTTATTATTTTTTATTGAGCAAATAGAGCACTAAATTCTGTATATGTGTATATTTTTTGTTTTTATAATTGCTAGCATAATTAACTCTTGATTTGCAAAACCAAAAGAAAAAAAATTAAAAAATGTCAAAATCGATGATCTGGAGAAAAATAATTTTCTAAATTAATATTCCGCTTATAAGCCTTGTAAGACTTAAAAATAAGAGACTTTATAATACTTGAGAACTTTTTCAAGAATTTACGATGCTGTACCCACTTGATTCAAGCTTATTACTGTAAATCATTATACATGTTAATAATGTGTGGTAGCGTATGCGATGATAATATAGTTTTACTTTATAATTATTGCGCTAGAGATGATTTACATTAAGTTTTAGTCATACCCCTCCAATATCATAAACATAAACATAAACATGGCCATCACTGGAACCTCTTGTCGCCTTTTTACCCTCTTTGTCCTAAGCCAATTTATTCAATGCTTTATCAGAACCAACTTAAGTACTACTTACAAATGGCTCCTCGGTATTTGCATTCAAATTCCATAAATTAATTTGACTACTGGTTCCATTTACAGTAGTACCAAAAAACGTATCATCAACCCGTCTTATGATAAATGTCAATCTAAAATCAGAAACATCCCATTGTCATTGTTATAAGCTATGAAAAGCTTGATTATTTTTAATAATACAGCAATTAAATAAAAAACAAGATGATGCTAATAGTACAAATATGTCAGATATCAGCATCTATGGGTCAATATGCACTCGGTGAGTTTGAACAACAAGTTGGTTACTTTTTATTTACACCTACTATTGTCAGTAAGAAGCTCACCAATTGTCACCGGATATGGGTCCAAATGGGCTCCCGTTGCAATGGTACGTTGTTCTACTTGGGGATGTTGTCCAGCCCAGCTTATATCTAATAAATTTGGCTGGCAAAACCCAGCTCGACACCAATACTAGTTCTACTAGCGTTGATCCACAGAATTGCAAAAGGCTCTGCCTCTCTAAGTTGCTGTAGAAATAAAAAATGAAAATTCACATTTGGTTAAGCTATTTTGTATGGATTGTTTTAGATATTCTTTGAAATTTTTGATAAAATCAAATAATGATTCGAAATTAAATTTTGAAATTGCACTCAATGCGCAGTACGTATACGTATAACATATCTTGATTTCATTAGCTAACAACTGTTTTTGAAGGAATATAACACAAGTTTCAACAGATATTCTCTCTTCCTCCGCTTAAAAAAATAAAGCAACCGGAAGAATGCTCATCAGAATCAATGAATATTGACCCAAATGGGCTGAAATTTTCAAAATATATACTACAGCCGTAATAGTATCCAAATTTAAAATGTTTAGTATCCATAAATTTGCTGACTGAATCATAGGAATAGAGTGTCCACTTTTTCTAGTGGATTTTGTTAGGGTTGTTGTCGAGCCCAGCTTATTCTATTAAATTTGGCTGGCAAAACCGGGCTCGACACCAATACTAGTGTTTGTGTCTTTGTAGGCTACTCTAAGTTAAAAATAATACTAAATCAGCGAAAACCAGCATATATGGCAATAACAACTACCAAAAATAATAAATAAACGTTGTCCTTATATGTATATTTTATAATTGTAGTGCAATGTGTTTTGCACCTCTATGTTTAATAATTTTTTTGGGTACTGTATCCCTTACTGATTTCAACTAGTGATGGTAGCGAGTCGAGCTGGATTGAACCGAGTTTCTCAATGCAAAGACCAGATCTCTATAGAAAACTTGTTCATAGGAAATTACAATTGCTGAACAATTTGGGCCTAATAATTCTACTACATATATACCATAATACCTTAAGAGAATCTTACAAATATACTTTCTTTAAGTTTACTTGATTGCGGTTTTGTAAAGTTGAAGAAAACATTTACGTTAATTTTATCCATGCATCCAATAAAGTGTATTTTCGTTTTAATGGGTTACATAGATTCATCCTAGTATCTCGAAAATAAAAATCATCTATCTATAACTCAATGATGCACCGTTCAAAAAGAGGCTTCTTATATGCAAACAAAAGATTAAACAAGATCAACGTGTAACTTATTTGCATTGACAACATTAGTTTGATTGGTCAGTCAAGTCCACAAAAGTATACAAAACGAAATGAACGAAAACTTAACCGCGCTCCGCGACATGATTTAAAACGAACAATTTTTTTTTTTTTTTTGATATTTTATCTTTCTTTACAACAACAAAAGTATGTCTGTATCTATCAATTCTGAAGACACATTAATGACTGAAAATCCTATCATGGAACCAACATCAAATATTGCCACTAATTTACCTGCAACAGCAGCAGTAGCAGCCACTACAGCAGCAACAGCTACGGCGACAACAACTGCAACAACTACTACAGCAACAACGCCTCCAACTACAACTACAACTAGTAAAAAGCCTCAAACTTTACCACCAACGGTACGCATTTATGTCGATACCACCGAGTTAACATATCCAGTGATTGTCAATTATCGTCAATTATATAAACGTGAACTCAAAAAGACCCAAGAAGGAGACCTGCCTACTGTCGTTTTTCCCAAACCAAGCGCCATCAACAATAGTTTGGAAACTGAAAATGATTTATTTTATAGAGAATTGCTCAAAAAAGCTGAAGCTTATAATGTGGATGACGACGATGTTAATGATGATGGTTCCGACGAAGAAAATGCTGGTGTAAGTTGTATATTCTATTACGGGAAATGTGTGATTCTGATATATGATTATTTAGAATGAATCAAAGAAGCGTAATGACTATGATTTCGAGGATCCTTTTATTGACGACAGTGACATGTTGATGGATCAACCAATTGAATATAGTGCACCTGAATATCATGGATTTTTCGTACATCATGGACCATTAGATGCGAGTGAAGGGTAAATATTGAACTAGGCAACAAGAAAAGTTGTTGTGTATATTTATTATTTGATTTTTATTGTATATAGTACAAATACGGAAAAGAAGACATCAACGCCGACAGCAGCATCAGCATCTACTACTAAACGTAAAGCATCTTCTAAAGCAAAAGCCTCTAGTTCCATTGCATCAACATCAGGAAATAAAAAAGACAGCGGCTCAGGGGCAGCAGCTTCTACTGAGAAATCACGTAAGAAGGCTGTTATTACAATTGATGATAATGGAGACGATAAAAAGAAATCAAATGCTAGTACTTCAACAGGATCATCAAATAACTCAAGTACTACTACGGTCACTAAAGCTAAAAAATCATCTAATACACCCATATCTAATGCTACAGCTACAGGTACAAAGAAAGCGAGTGCTCCACCGGATAAAGTATCTAAAAAAAGAGCAAAATTGGACCACAACCCTTCTAAAGAAGATGAAGCAGCACACAAATCTATCGCTAGTAGCCCAGCATTATCAACCATTGGATCTGTAGATGAAGCAGCAACACATTCTTCTTCAATTGCCACTACTGCCGCCGATAAGTCCAAAAAGAAATCTACTGGAGTACCTCCAGCCTTGGTAAATCCCATAAAAAAAAAGCGATCGAATCAAATGAATAGAGAGATTAATCAATTTAAATAGAAACCACTTGATCCTGAAATTGAATTATTAATGCAAAAATTAAAACATGATGTGAAAGCTGAAGACTTTAATAACAAGGCTAAATTCCCCGCAGCGCTTAAACCCACAGTTCTTGAAGCAGGACTCATTACATTTCGTAAAAATAGAATCATTGACGATAATTTGGTTTATCATTTAATGAATATTTTACCCTACAACAAGTTCACATTAAAGAAATTCTTAACAACTAAATCTGGACAAATGCGAGTAGATGAATTACAACAAGAAATTGACGAATTGGCGATTTTACTTAAACAAACTATTGATCGTATGATGCCAGAACAACAAAGACTATTTGACGAAAAATTAGCACAAGCACGTAAGTTTAATGTGGTACAAATTGTAGTAAAGCTAGATTGACTGAATATGTTTGAATCAAATAATAGAAGCTTCTACAGAGCCTTCGAATCCAGAAGAGGAAGATAGTACACCAATCCCTAAATTTAAATGTAATGATGAAGTTCGAAAGATTTTATATGATATTATACAATCAGAAGAACAATCAATTCATATAGCTAATCAAGTAGCGTAAGTAGCATGGGAATGCTAGGAGTATTATTAGCATTTGTTAACGACAACATAATAGATTGCACAAAGATAGCGAAAAGAAAGCCGAAGGATTAGCCTCAGATGGTAAAGCAAGAAAATTAATGTATCAACGAGTGAGTAGTGTAATCAATCAAAGAGACTTATTTGGTATTAACATATCGCATTAGTTATTATCATGTTGGCCCGAAGGCTGGATGCATTCATATGAAATGAGTAGACAATATAGTCAATATAAATCAAAAGTTTCTTCAATGAGTGAAAAAAAGAATACAAATTCATCGCTACCAACCACACCAAAAGCAAACATTGCTACAGTCGAGAGTAAGAAAAGAAAACGCACAACACCTACTATTACTGGTACTGAAGTTCTCCGTAAAAAACGTAAGTTTATAAACAGTTAAAAAAGGAGAATGTGATCTAATATTTCTATACTTGTTAGAATCGGTTGTTGCAGATATTGCACACACCCCTACATCCGGTATTTCTACAACTGCTGTAGAGCCTCAACAATCAAATGTGATGCCAGCTAATGTAATTACAATAGATGATGATACTGATGATGTTCAACCCTCTTGGAAACAATCAAATTCAATGAAAATTGAAGCATTGATCAGTGGGCCAAGTACCGAAAAGAAAAATTAAATGTTATAAATGCAACCAATTTAGTAAATTTCATTATTGAAAATAATAATAATAATAATAATAAAAATATTATTCTCCTTTTTATAAGAGAACCTTCTACCATATATTATATAGGAAGGGAGTGGCAATTCATGCTTTTTAGATGTAATGGTATGTAGATCAAAGATCCGTATTTGAACTGGTGACCGGTTTCTTAGATATCCCCATGATTTCTTTAGTTTGAGGGTCCCCTCCCTCCCCTCCCCCCACCTCTGTGTATAAGTGAATATTTTTTTTTTGTTCTTTCGTGTCATTCAACTCGTTATAATATATCAAAATGTCATACTTTGGTAACGGAGCTCAACAACAACAAACCATCAACCCTCAAAATATGGCAATGGCCGAGCAAGAATTGGAAATGGTTACAGATTTATTCAACAGGTAAAGCTTTAAATAAAAGATGTACAAATTTTTAAAAAAAAAAAAAAAAACATTAAAAAAATCCCTCAAATGTAGAATCGTCGATTCTTGTCACTCTAAATGTGTAAAATTAGATACTGGTTCAGGAGAATTATCTCAACAAGATCAAACTTGCATTGATAATTGTGTTGCTAAATTCTTTGAAACCAACAGTAAGGTTGGCGAAAAGATGCAAAAGATGAGTCAACAATAATTCAAAAAGAATCCAATAGAACATTGCCAAAAAGACCATGTATATTTTAACTGAAATAGAATAAAAAAAAACCCTTGTTTTATAACTGATTTCACACAAATAATGAATCTGTTTGTTAGTCTCTTTTCCAGTATCTCTGTCATGATTATATGCGCTCATAGTTCAAAGTCATGTTATCGGTTTTTACCTATTTTGTTATAATACTGTTTTTTTCATATTTTTAGACGATATGGTTGTGTAAATTCAGAAACACAAGTTAATGTAACGACTAAATCGTCTATTTTCTATTTTAGGAACATTACGATTAGTTTTATTTCTGAGATGCAAATCTAGATCCAGGAGGTTTATTGGCGGTGTTTAAAATATATAAATGCCATAAGGAATGACCATAAGGTGTTCGTGCTCCTCAAAACTGTTTGAGGCCTACACAGTTTGTTTCCAACACATGTAGAGACATCTTTTAAGGAAACATGCAATAAGATATATTTGTATAAATATCCTACTTTATTGACATCATCATTTAACCAAAATAGTCATGATGATGCATTTGTGGTACTACATGATTATAGAATATGCGAGATTTATCTTTTTGTGCAATCCCTCTCTCCCCCCCCCCAAAATGAACATGGAAGTGGAAAGAAGATTACGGAAACCAGCTTTTTTAACGGACATCTAATCGTTATTTTTTTAATGACCTTTGCCATTTTAAATCAAAAAACTTCTGAAAACTTCTATTTCATTGATCGGGAAAAGTGAAAGGGGATTCTTTTGTAAATGGTTAAAATTGGATTTTTGTTATTATTTCATTCGATTCGTGCAAAAAAAACATCCTCTGAAAACATTTTTAAACCGCCAAAAAAATAAACCAATTGCTTTTCCTCTCTTTTTTTTTTATATTGTAATCGAGAAATCCTTTTTCATTTTTCGCAATTTTTCAAATTAATCTATTATTTATTTTACCGTTACGGCGTTCATTTACAAAAAAAAAAAATATGAAAGTATCTAAACCAACTTCAAATCCCAATTCTGGCTCTACTTCTACTCCCACTACTGCTATCTTTAAAAATAAAAAAACAAGCAAGCCTCTGGTTAATACTATCTCTGTTACAGATAAAGCTTTTATTGATTTTTGTCGGTGTTTGTATCAGGCAAAGGCAGTGGTAAGAGAATTAGAATCTTTCAGTGATTCTGTGTGTCAGGCGATGAAACGATATCAGCCTGAATTACTACAAACTGAAGATGCAAAAGGGGGGATTTCTCGTTATGGGAATGGCTTGTTACTAAAACAAGTGGATCAATACCTGAATACAACATTTCGTAAATTTACTCGTCTCTGTAATATATTAATGGTTGTTTTGACTCAAATGGAAGTAAAAGGTGCTGGCCAAATCAAGAGGGAAAGAATCGACTCTTTTCGATTCGAGGTTTGGGAAGAATGGAAAAATGCTACAAGTATAAAGCAAAGATTGATTTACTTTACTCAACAATCAGACATTAAAGAAAAGAATGTATATACCACAATCACAACTACCACAACTACTACTACCACAACTACCATGAAAGACAAGTCCTCATCTTCCTCTTCTTCAACAACAACCACTTCCACATCAACTACTTCACCTTGATTCTTTTATAACATCTTGTCGCATTCACTCTCCATTATACATAACACATCCCCCTCCCCCTTTATTTTATATTATTCATCCTTTTTCTCGCTCCCTCTTATTTTGCTGTTATTATTTTCTTTCGTTATTTTGCCATTATTTTTTTTTTACCTTGTATGAGGAAAATCTTGCAGTACTAAAACCCCCCACCCCTTGATTCATTTTTCGTCGTTTTGAATTCATTTTTTTTTTCAACATTTACCCATTCTTATTCTATATACAAGTAAACCAAACAAAATAATAGACTTTGTGTTAAACGCTCCTTTCTTTCTTTATGTTTAAGCCTTATTGATTCACTATTTATTTAATAAAAACAAATGCACACACACACACGCGCGCGCGCGCTATGAAAGAACTTGGAGTGATAGTACAAAATAAAATCGAGTTTTGTAAATTTCACGTTTTTTCCAATTGGGGCGTTAGTGATATTTTTAGACCATCAGAATAAATCCTATCAGCTTTTTATTTATAATCAGCACCAAGAAAACCGACCAAAAAGAAGGGTTAATTTTTTTTTTCTAGTTGTTTTGGTCATTTCCGTGTATTAGAATATGACCCAAATAACCTTATGAAATAAAAAAGAACGCTACGTCTTTGTTGGCATATCTAGATTTCTCGGTAAAAAGTTCAGATTTGGCTAAGCTTCTTCATCATTTGGTCATTTTTTTCATTTACTTTTTTTTTTACACGTAAAATGTAATTGGTTTATCAAGAGGATAAGAAGGTAAAGAAACAAATTTTCTAATGAAAGGCAATTCCACAAGCTTGGTCGTGACTCCCTCATTCTATTGATTTCATGGGTTGCACAATATCAAATTACTTAGGTGGATTGGCCGAGCATATTCTATTCACAAATGCATCCATAGAAAGAAAAAGATTCCCTTCTTAAAACAAACTGAATCAGTACGAATATCCAAACATGGATTGTACAGATTTACACACAAAAAAAAACATGTATTTATTTCCTTGTACTATGAAACAAAGAAGAAAAAAAGTTTCTATTTACAACTATCTGAGTTTTCCATGGCATCATTAGTTGTAGTACACGAATGCGATGTTGTGTACTTGATATTTAAATATTCCATCATAAAAGACTGATCGTCAGTGTCAATAAAATGTTGGTTTCTGTCTTTATCAAGAGCATCATAGATATTAGACATATACTTGCTATATACCCAAACCATCGTAATATAAACCCTTTCAATAAATAGAGTAATCCCTTGGAACCTTCCCAATATATACAAACCCGAAAACCATTCTGTTTTGTTCTATTAAAGGCGCTTTTTTCTTCTACGGTATATAAATTAGGAATGTGCACGTCTCTGGGTAGAATAAACATGTGTCTGGACTCAGTATCAGATCATTGGTTGATAAACTTCCTCCAAAGCAACTGTTGTATTACTTGGCTTTTAAAAGTTTACTTTAATATCGGGATAATGAATACAGCATTTGCTTTTAGGATTCGTCATTTCATCGTCAAGATCATTGAAATGGGTAGACCCAAACAAAGAATAGCATTAATCCAGTATTTCCACTTGAAATTCAGGCATTTCAGGAAAATATTTAGATGATTTCCAATTGAATTTTGGACGATTGTAGTTATATATTGAGATAAAGTAAAAATGAAGTCTAGACTTACAAAGCGAGAATGCAGATTCGTAAAAATTATGAGTAATTTTTGAACAAATAAACCTCATTAGTATCTGTTACATTAAATAAACACCATAAAAACATATATTTTTCGACTAGAGAGAAAATAATCGAGGGTACCTGGATAGGGCTGCCAGTCATATAATACATTTAATAAAAAAAAATCATAAAAGCGAGCCCGCAGGGCGACGTCTTCATTGAGTGTAGCGAGATTATACGTCTATCATATATAATACATTAATTATTCAAGAAAAAGCTTAAAAAAAGAACTCATAGGGCAATATCTTTGTCGTAATTGAGCATAGAGAGATTAAACGGCTATTTTTGATTTTTAATCATGGCACAAATTGCAAAAACGGGCGCAGCGAGATCAAAAGACTATTAAAAAAAAAGGTATTTATCATAAAACAAATTACAGAAACGAACGTAGCGAGACAAAATATCCACTGTATGGAACACACTAATTGCAGATAAAGCGCAAGAGTACAGGGACACCAAACGGTCATATATAAATATAATATGTCTATTCTAAAAAAGATTACAAAAAACAAGCGTAGCGAGATTAAAAAGCTATTGTAACTTATACAACAAATTTCAAAATAATTTTTTTTTGCAGGGCGACGCCGTAATTGAGCGCAGCGAGATTGAACTACTAACTCTCTTACACTATGATATCTATAAGTTTCAAATAAGTATTTTTCAACTTTTCTTATATTTAACCATGTACGGTCTAAAAATTCAGACTTTGTAGCGGACATTTTCGGGGCTCATTTTACCCTTACCAACACTCATGGTTTTGATCAAACCGCCATCTGGCGAGCCAAATGGTTATTCTTTTTTGAATCTGTTGACTCCAGTAACGAATCCATCACGGATCGTGCTATGATCAGTTTGCGACGATTATCCTCGTTAAACATTTGCAATTAATTTATCTATTTTTTTTGAGACAGGTCACTTTTGATTCTCTTTACACCTGCTCTCCTCTTATTATAATTTAATAATTCCTTTTATGAGTTTATTTCAATAAATCTTCATACTTACAAACAAAAAAAAAATTTTGATAAAAAAAAAGAAAAATCAAATTTTGGTACTAAAATCGACGTTTAAATATACTATATTGTGAGAGAAAATTGTAGCCATAATTAATACACATTTAATAAGAGCTTAATATTAAATGTTAATTAATGAAACTTATCATTTTTGTCCAAAAAACGGTTTTTTGATTAGAGGATTTTCATGTAGCATTTTACAAAAAAAATGTTTGTTATTTTTTATGGAGCAGATAGAGCGCCAAATATTGTATATGTGGATATTTTTTGTTTTTATGATTTGTAGTATAATTAACTCTAAATTTGCAAAACCAGAAAAAAAAATCGGAAAATGTCAAGATTGATGATCTGGACAAGAATGATTTTTTGAAATTAATATCCCGCTTATAAGCTTTGTAAGTCTTAAAAATAAGAGATTTTACAATATTTGAGAACTTTTTCAAGAATCTACGACGCTGTACCCACTTGATTCAAGTTTATTACTGTAAATATTTACATCTGTTGATACTGTGTGGTAGTTTATTTGATAAAAATGTAGTTTTACTTTCGATTATTGTGCTAGAATTGATTTACATTAATTTTTAGACTTACCTCTACAATGACATAAACATAAACATGGCCATCACTGGAACCTATTGCTGTCTTTTTACCCTCCTCTTTATCCCAAGCCAATTTATTCAATGCTTTACCGGAGCCAACTTGAGTGCTTAATAATGGTTCCATCTACAGTACCAAACAAGGCGGGATGTGTAGGAGACCATTTTACATCATGCACATAATTGTCTGCGTGTTCAAATGAGTGAAGAGGAGAGATAACAGATGCTTTCTAAAAAAAAAGGGTGTTTATAAAACTCATTGGTATTTGCTATAAAAACATACATTTTTCGATTAAAAAGACAGTAATCGAACGTAACGAGGTATGAATGCTCATGAAAAATGTCAGGATGAATTGGCCACCCATTTTTTCAACCTTTTTTGAATTTCTCTATTAAAAATTGTGGTATTTTAGGAAACTAAATTGCTATAGGTAGATGTTAATTAGTTCTATAACTTAATGTGAATATAAATTATTGTATTTAAATACTGAATGTTTGAAAATATAAAAAAACCGAAAAATATGAAAACACTTGCATTTTCCGATACTCAAATATGCTTATAGAGTATTCCTTAACAAATAAACTCCATCAAAGAATCAACCCTGTATCTTGATTTCTCGCTGAGATATACTGCTGCAGAGTTTGGATTTCAAGCAATGAAAAAGTTAATTTGGATATTTAAAGCTTTTATGTCAAATTATGGAGCATGGTAAATAAAAATAACAAGCACTGAATTAAGCTATGGCATCTCTGGAATGATACCTTTTTTCTTTTTTTTAGTTTATTATTGAAATACAAAAGGAAACAGCGATCAAGAGAAATTTGGCCGATAAAACAGCTATTAATAATTGATGCTCGACATATATTTAATCCACTTCACACACATAAAACTCGGTGTCAATAGTTTATTCAAAACCATTGTTATTAGCAGCAACAATTTTGGGAAATAATCCAGAAAATATATTCCAAAAGACTTCTGCTCTAGCAGGTTCAAACACTTGTAATGTGATTTTTGATACGTCGATTAATGTAGTAGTGGATAAAGCACCTAATGTCGTCATTTTTGTATTGCGTGATGTGGCAGAAATTAGTTCTATAGTCAAATGCATGTAAGGATCATTATTAGAGGTAGTCAGCGGAATAGCGTATTTAGCCATTGCAGGCTTTATATTTTGTTGTTGTTGTTGTTGTTGTTGTGCGATTGGTTCTATGATGGTATCAATTGTACTGCGAGCTTTATGAGAAATATTAACTTGTAAGGGAGAGTTTTCAGCAATAAATGTATTATAAAAATCAATAACCTCTGGCATTTGGTCTATCCCCAACGGGGTATCTAAAATATTATCGTTGGGTCCTATGCCTTGTAAAAGATGTAAATATCGATCATAAAATAAAATATTCTCCACGCTGAAATCTTTGACAGCCCAAGATTGCAAAACTCGAAGCGTATCAGGATCGGCAAGAGCGCTATGTAAAGACTCAGTTGTCAATTCTAATTTTTGTAAGGGTATAGAAGCCGAATAATGGGTTTCAACTGCTGTAGAACGACGATGGGTTTTTGATGTGCTTGGTTTTCGTTTAGCTTGTTTATCCAGAGAAAGTGTTTTAAATAAAGGCAAAATAACAGCCATGACATGGCTTGTAGTTGTAACAATAATAAGCCAGTTAGATGGACCAAAGATTCCTCGAATGCCTGCTGGTTTAGATAATGTAGGAGACTCAAACAAGGCTTGCCAAACAATGCATACAATGAAGCAAGGGATACCAACTCCCACGGTTACCCAAAGTTCTCTTCGAATACCATGAGCATCATCATCACCACGAATGTACCATATAATAAAAGGGACCACAGCGACAAAAAAGAAAACGATCATGCTCAATATCACATAATGACCCCAATAAATTTGACATTGAAACCTTCCATTAGCACGAATACTTGTAAATTCAGCGATGATAATGATGACAGCAATTATAATACAACTAAATAAAAAAATGCATAAATGATACCTAGTTGCTCTATCTCGATGTTGCATGAGTCGTTGATATTCTTTGTCTTCAGATATGGTATGGTCGGCAAACCTTTGTTGCAATCGATTTAGACCAAATAACAAATGAAGTCGAACTGTACGCCAAATGATGGCATATGTCCAAATGTAAAAGCCTATTATAGGACCCCATAGATAGAATTCACAGGTAAATGAGGTGACAATAGCCTGATATAAAAGAACTGTGGTTGAAAATACCAAATGCCCAACAGCACCTAGAATGGTGCCAAATAAACCACGTTTTTTCAAAGAATAATTTTGCCATTGTTTTGAGACAATCTGATTATTCAAATGAATAGTGGGTTCAGATGTTTGAGTCCATTTCGCCGAGACATTTCTATAAAGATAATAGCTTGTAGATAATACAATAAACAAGAAATTGAGAACAATAAGAGTAAAATAAACTCTTAATGCAATGATTTTTCGATGCAAACCATCGCAAGGTACATTCCCTGGATTTCGGTAATGATAATCCGTACTATTTGCACAATCAGGTAAAGGCATGAATGGATTTAAAGGTACTGGTGTCATCTTCATATATTCATTTTCATAAGTTTAATAAGTGTAATGTATGGGATAAAAAGCAAACTATGATTCAATGAAATGATTTATGTGTTGAAAAAAAAAAGTGGTTTCAAAAAATGAAACCACCCAAGAAAATGAAATCATTTGAATGGTTTAATTTCAACACTTTGACAGTTCTTTCAATTTCTCGATTGTCAAAGGTAATTCTGTCTCCAACACAGGTACTTGAATATCAATTGACCAAAATAAATCCAGAATATCAGTAGGAAATGTTAGAATGCAATTATCAGTAGAGCATTGCTGCAAGTAGGTCAAAAGTTGGCTACAAACTACAGATGCATCATTCTTCTGTGAAGTCCATTTTTTTCTCTTTTCTTCATCTAGTAAATCCAATTGTCTATCGAATTCAATTTGCCGCTTTGAAATATCAGATTGTCTACTATCCTTTTGGGTTTGCTGATATGATTGCCATTGATCTGCTAGCATATTGCATTGCTCTTGTCTCTTTTGAGATAGTTTTTCGTATTCCTGATTCAAGTCAAGTAATCTAAATTTCAAAATTAACACATTTTCACAAATGTTCAAATCATTTTTACGTTTGATCCTATTTTTTTTAAACACATTTGCTATTAGTTTCAAATCGTAACAGAAATTATAATCAAGCTAATATACCTTTGTTTGAGTAGTTGGTTTATGCTTAATATTCTATGAATAAATAATTTGTCAATAGATTGTATCGAAAAAGTATTCTTCTTTGAACTTGCCAAGTTAGCTTCAAGTTGACTGATCTTGGCTTGAATTTTTGTTACAGATTTGTCATTATCTTGTAATGTGGGTTGAGTTGTGGTTAACATGGTTATGATTTGAAAAGAATAAGAAGAAATGAAAGGAAAGGAAAAAAGTATAAGGGAGTACAAATAAACAAAATTAAAATTTTATATACTGAAAATGCGTCGCTCCCTATACACTGAAAGCATGTTTGCTTGAATTATACTGTATGCTCAATGCAGTTGCTAAAATATTTACCCCTAGCTTTAGCAACGGAAAATTTACTAATTTTGTTACCATAGCAACCAGTGATGGATCGCTGATGGTACCTTTTTTTTTTATTTTTATTATTATTTTTTGCTACTATATTTTCTAAATTATACTATTATTTACTTAATTCATATCATGATATACAGATTAGATCAATAATCAATTATAGATTGGGATACTAAATGCGGTTATTTAAACAGAAAAGAGTCAATAAAACAAGCTGCGGACTTGCACAGAATTAACCAAACACAACAAGATTATCCATATAAAATTCTTTTACTCGTTTCTCTTTTCTCTATTTACAGAGTAATTTAACCTTTTTGTAATTTTTAATATTTTTGAATGGATGTTTATTCTTTAACTCGCAAGAAGAGGCCTTCGCATCTAACATTAGGGCAATCATCTCGAACAGAATCTGATAATGATTCTGGTTTAGATATTTCAGTATCCAAGCCAAAGTTGGACAGTAGTTTTATATTTGATCAAGTTACAGGTTCACCTACAAGAGAACATTGGAAGGTAAACTTTTGTGAATAAATTTTTAGTTTTAAAATTAACGTCTAAATGTAGAGAGACTCTGATTCTACTGCATGTGAATACATTGGATGTCTAACAAAATTTGGACTATTTGAAAGAAGACATCATTGTCGTAAATGTGGAGATATTTTTTGTTCGCTTCATTGTTCGAATTATTTTAGATTGGATCAATATGCTCAATTTCATCCAAAGGGAGTACTATCAAGGGGATGTGATAAATGTGCGTTAGATTATATTCAGTGGCAAGAGCAAGTGCGGCGAAAAGGTGATAAAAGGCAACCTGTCGATAAACCCACATCTAGAAAAAGACATGATAGTAACATAATGACACCAAAACCACAAGCAATGGAAGGAGTAACTGAATTGGGAAGAGATGGTTAGTAGTAATATTTTTAGTACGATATACTGTGATTATTCAAATTGTATCATGTAGATATTGTTGCACCACAGAAACCGACACAATCGAAAGGGGTAACTATAAGTATCAAAAAGGATAATCAAGGTAAAAATAAAGTGCTATATTTATAAATATATGATATTGATTTGCAGTGTTATTATTAGGTGCATTTAATCCTATCCCATCTGTTCCTGCTGATTGGCAATGGTCTACATTTTAAGATTTATCAGCAATGGGATTAGCATGAATTGTAATAGATTTAATTTTGATTTCTTGGAGAGGTCTGTTCTTTTCATCAATCGGGATTTTTTCCATGGCATCCAGCGTCGAATCTGCGCCATCAATGACTCTATATAAACAAATAGATATGAGTGAATTTGCTTTTAAATTTAAAAAAAGCTGTATTATTTTGAAAATAAACTTACTTTCCAAACACTGTATATTTTGTATCTAAATGAGGATGCTTTGCATATGTGATGAAAAATTGAGATCCATTGGTGTTGGGACCTGAATTGGCCATTGAAAGAATACCTCGAGCATTGTGCTGCTTTATGTTAATAATGAAATTATGATATTGAATCAAAAATTACCTTGAGCGTGGATCTGATTTCATCATTGAATTTTCTTCCCCAAATTGAGTTGCCTCCTTTGCCTGTTCCAGTGGGATCACCAGTCTATTTAAATAGTGTCAATTAATCGAAATGTTGTATATAGAATATGCGTACCTGTATCATAAAGCCAGGAATATTTCTGTGAAAAGTATTGTTATCATAATAGCCACTTGCGCATAATGCAAGGAAGTTCTATTAAAAGCGTTGGTAAATTGCGTAATCATGTTTGCTTGCTTTCTTACTTCTGCTGTTTTTGGTACAGATTCGCAAAAAACTTCTATTTTGAGATCACCAAGATCAGTATGTAAAGTTACAGACTATATACAGTATTAATTTATGATTTTTGTAATGTAGATTGACGAGTTTACCATTATATAATAGACAAGAAAGTTAGCGTGTCAATGTAGAAAGAAAAAAGATTTTCATGGAATTTTGAAAGCGCTATTCAAAATATACAGTTCGATAAAGAATAATGCTAAACAGTCATCTCTATAGCACTAGCATGACATATATTCATAAACCCAATACGCAGGTACGTCAAGGGCTTATGGTTCATAAAACATTCTGTCTCAATACAATGCACAACAAGAAATATTGTGCAGTTTTGTTACTACTATTTAAATATAAAAATGATGGTATTGCATTCGTATGGGGAAGATGGTATGTAAATCTACAATACAAATTTGGCTAATTTGAAACCAAGATCATCAATACCCATACATAGTTGCTGCCTTGGCTACTTGTAAGAAGATATAAAAAGTGCCTAGGTGTGTATTATTTTCTCTTTTGATGAACAATATCGGGCTAAAAAATGATGTCGTGCGAATACAAAACTTGAATTATTTTTAGATCTGTTAACAAAGTGTAGCTTAGCAATAGCCCATCTATAATTAAAATATAGATGATATCTTGAATGTATATGTAATGACTGGATTATGCCTTAGCTTTTTACCAACATTTATGAAACTTATAGATATATATTTTTTAATGCTTGGCACAACTTCCTCATCCATATGCTAGTTTTCTGATGTTATGTATGCATGAATTTCGATTTAAATAATTTTCGCTTCCGGTGTCATTTAAAAATAAGGCAAACTCTATATATTCTGGCAACATTTACAAAGCAACGTGAGTTTAGTTGCTTTTACATTTCATGGCGCTTTTGTAAGTAATTGAATCAACCACAGTGCATTCTATAATGCTTTGTGTGTGTGTACAAGATAGATCGTATTAGACGCTACTATGTATTTTTTGTTTCAGCAAAAATTATTGATTTTTCGTTGAGATAATCAAAATAATAGTTCACATTACAGCTTATAGCCTATTATAACTGAGTTCCAAAATTCATCTGTTGAAACGTTGAAACGATCGAAAAATGATTCAAAAACAAAAATCGTTTAAAAGCTCATGAACTGCAAAGTAAGTAGATCTAGTGTATTAAATGGTCTTTGTAGAGTTTTAAATTATGCATCCATTCAAATAGAATTCAAGCAAACATTTCACGGTAAAATGCATTTAAAATTTATGAGGTTTTTTGAAAATACACGTTATTTTTTATAAGCATATTTCTAATAAAAGCGTTGAAAAAGATGGACAAAAATATCATCTATCGATCAAACCATTGAGGAATCTTCTAGCTGCAATTTTCGTAGAGAAAACAAGATTTTTGTCGATTTTTTTTTCAAATTCAGAATTTGGGATGAGGGTACACAGGGGAAAAACTGATTAGAAACAAAGGTATCTCTTTGCACACTTTTTTGAGGATATTTCCACGGAAAATCAATATTTTGAAAAAAACTAAATTGGGTCCGAGAGAGCTTAACGAGCTTAATGACATGAATGTAAAAAAAAAAGACCGCTCAGTTTAATGAATGTTTGAAATCTATTACAAAAATGTCAAAAAAATTTAAAAAAAAAGTGCTCAGAATTTTTTCAAACCAACATATGTTATTTAGCACTTAAAAACAAGTAAGTTTTATTATTAAAAAGTGTTAGTATAGCTTAATTTTTTGTAGAGATATGAAACTTCAAAGTTTTCAATCTTTTAGCAGTGAAATACGCGTAAAAATCTGAAACCTTAGCACTGAAAAATTAATACCAACTGCAAAAAATAGGATATTTCCAGATACTTATTTTTGTATTAAAACTGGACATCTCAGGTACATTGGCATATAATTTTTTCTTAGTTTTATTTAGTGAAAAAAAAGTTGACAGAGATAAAAAAAATGAGTCCCATTTTTTAAGGAAAAGACAGCAAATTTTACCTGTTTTTGAGTCTTTTGTGAGATATAAAATATATTTAGGAAGAGATAACATAGTTCAGCTAGTTTATATCTATGTGAAAATGTCCAAGGTATATTATATACAGTATTCGAAAGGTATTTAGTATATATAAGTTTATTTTTAGAAAAGAGGACACCACGTTCCGATTTCAAAAATTGAGAAACCATGAAAAATTGTATTCTCTAAGAATTCAAATTTTATTCGAGTAGATTTATATACATTGTAGCAACATGGGCTACTCCCTATTTTAGAAGGGATTTTCAATATTATTGCAGCCAGTACATATATTTGGTCAAAATGTCATCAGTTTTACCCAACAGTGGTATATTTTTCTTATTAACAAGGGCTATTCTTATATTTAAACAAGAATGAAAAGGAATATTATAGTATTTATTACATACTGTATGTGGCAAATTCGAAGCTGTATCTTAAAAATTGAAGGAAATACGAGGCTTATATATTAAGGCTCTATAGCCCTCCAAGATTGTGTTTCAAAGATCCAAATTTAAAGATCAAGTATCACACCTCAATGATGTTATATAGAGCAAAATGTACATTGAGTGTCAACAGGATTCAAGACATTATCAACGAAGATTACGCATCTTTTAACCTCACTAAAAAATGGCAATCCAAATTGGCGAAAGTTTGACTAATTGAAAACCATTCTCTCTGCATGATATACTGTACTGTATGTCAAAATGAGATGGTGTAATATACCGTATACATTCCTTGATCTGCATGATGATAATAAATAACAAATTGACAGAAGCTACATACCTTTGGGCATTATTATTAAGTTTTAAATATAAAGTGTTTCTTGAGTAGTGAAGAGTGATGTGTTTTTAATAGTACTGTTAATGCAGCAATAATTACCCTGAAGTCCATTATTAAGGATAAATTAAATTTGGTGACAAACCGGTTTCTAACTGATGATGACTGAAGTCGGAACTGAAAGAAATCTAAATACGATTAACATTGTTATTCACTGAGCTCTTTTCAAGTCTCTCTGAAAAATGACTAAAGATATTCCATTATGTATGCCTTTATGTTACAATTAATAACACCCTATTATTTGTTACTTACTGAATGAAAACCAAAATTAAAATATACAGATAGTAGTAGGCCTACAATACAGTTTACATTATTAAATTATTGCATGCAGAATGTGTCTTTCCTGTGCTTGTAAAATAAGATATTTATAAAGAAAATGGATTTCAGAAATAGTGTTGTATAATTATCACCTTCTACTATCTATACACACAACCTTTGGTTACACTCCATAAATCTCATTATTAATTTATACTGTCACTTCAAGCAGTCTTTATCTACTAATCCGTCATTAGTAGATAAACCACATCTTATGAATAAAAGAATAAGGATCAGTTTAGTTTTGATCCTTTAGTTTGACCCACAGTTGGACAGCTGACATTTATCAAGACTTTACTTTGTTTTATTATTTTTAATTATTCTAGCATATCAGATATATGTTAGAATAAAACAAATAGCACTAAAATTACTGGAGTAGAGAAAAGAAGAAAACAATCGGTAGTCTCTTGAAAGCTGCACATTGAAAGGTAAAACGAAAAAAAAGGCGATGGGGTGATTAGCTGCGCTTCTAGCCCGGCAAACACAAGTTCCGAAGAAAATCCGTTTACACGAGGTTCTAACCCACAACCTCTCTGTTTGACCTAGCTGTGAAGCGCATAAGTTTTGTCATTTCTCACTTCTTATACTACTACTAGGAGAAATGTGTTTTGCTTCAGTGAAGCTTCCCAAACTATAATATATAAAGATACTAAATATATAATAGATGAAAGAAAGCTTATTTATTAAAAGGATTCAAGGGATGTGAAATATATATCATCATAATTCGACCACGTCACTACTAATCTATCACCATAACTATATACTGCTAAACAATCTATTGCCATAGCAATAGCAGGTGAACAACATCTACTACTTACACTACATTTCATAAACATCCAACTAGACATATTCCATCATGACAGTTTAGCAACTAGGACAAACGCCCCCTCTATGTTTGCTTTTTTTTTAATTGCCGTCCTTCTACATATCTGTTATTTTGTTTTTCTTGATTTGTGCAATATTGAGTAAGTTGAACATATTTTTTTTCTTTGATATATAACCCTGCTATTTGCTGAGTATCAATAGCAATTTGGTTTACAAAAAAAATATTTATTCCTGATTGAAATACAAGAAAATTTTGTTATTTTTGCCCTATATCATCATGTAATTATTATGCTAGGTACAATAATATAAAAGCTGATTTTATTTCACTAGAAAATACAATTGAAGTTTCCGGTGAGCATATAATCAATAGATGCAAAATAGTGCAACGTTTATATACAAAAATTTAGTAGTAGATAAAACGTGTATACATATATAATAACAAAATTTTTATAATCTATAAACGTTACGGTCATCAATGTTGAAAACGCCAAATCTCGTCCAATCTCCACAGGAAAACAATATCTACTAATACAGTAGATATAATAAAAATTGATTTTTAAATTTTTTCTATGTAGAAGCTAAATAATCACACTCTATGATATTTGTGTAATTATTTTTCCTAATAATTAATCAATAAAAAAATTAAAATTTACTTTGTTTGTTCTGTCCTTCACAACCTATTTTGACGCGCTGTAGTACACGAAGAAACTACCCTCGATAAATTAAAATGAATTTTAATATTAAATTTGAATTTTCAAAGAAAAAAATTCATAGTTTCAATTTTCAAAAAAAAATTCATAGTTTCAATTTTCAAAATCAGAGCATGTCTTCTTTCTATAACTAAACTCATAATAAACATTTTTTAGGATATACCTCAGAGACCACAAAACAGGTATGAATTAGTCGCATTATGCTAGCTATTTCTGAATTCATGTTATGTCTCATGAAAGGCTCAAAAGCACATAAAATTTACTGCTTATTCCTTGAAAACTGGGTTTCACTTTTCATCACTGTTCTACTTTTTTTTCACTAAATAACACCAAGATAAAATTATATGCCAATGTACCTTAAATGTTCACCTTTAATTCAAAAACAAGTATCCGGAAACATCCTACTTTTTGCAGTTGGTATTAATTTTTTAGTGCTAAGGTTTCAGATTTTTTACGCGTATTCCACTGCTAAAGAATTGAAAACTTTGGGGATTCATATCTTTACAAAAAATTAAGCTATATTAACACTTTCCAATAATAAAACTTACTTGTTTTGGCGTGCTTTATAACATATTTTAGTATAAAAAAATTATGAGCACTTTTATTTTTTTGGCATTTTTGTAGTAGATTTCAAAATTTTTGTTAAATTGAGTAACAGTTTTTTTTTACTTATGTCATTAAGCTCGTTGAGCTCTCTTGGACCCAATTTAGTTTTTTCAAAAAATTGATTTTTCGTGGAGATATCTTCAAAAATGTGTACAAAAATATACATTTATTTCTAGCTTCCATTTTTTCCTTATATACCGTCATCCCAAATTTTGAATCTGAAAAAAATTTGGACAAATTCAGGTTTTCTCTACGACAAATGCAGCTAGAAGATTCCACAATAGCTCGATCGATAAATAGTTTTTTTGCACATTATTTCCATTAATTATATTTCAAATATGCTTATAAAAAGTGATGTGTATCTTCAAAAAATCTCTAAGATTTCAATTGCATTTTGCGCAAAATTTAATGTGAAACATTTTTTTGAATGTCATTTAGATGGATGTAGAATCTAAAACTGTACAAAAGCTATTTAACACGCTAGGTCGACTTAATTTGCAGCTCATGAGCCTTTAAACGATTTTGTTTTTGAATCATTTTCCATTCATTTCAACAAATAAATTTTGGAACCCCGTGATGATAGTTTTTAAGTTGTGATAAGAACTATTATTTTGGCTATCTCAATAAAAAATCAATGTTTTTTGTTAAAACAACAAAAAATACAGCATATCAATCAATTAGACCTATCTTGTGAACGCAGAAATTAAGCCCAGGATAATGAGTTTTAAGTTTTACAAAATAATACACCTTTATTTACAATTGCATAAAACGAAGAAAAAATTCCATCCTTGCGAATACTGATCAATTAATCTTCAATTATACATGATAATAGATTTAAATATATCCTGCATAAAAATTTATATCTCTACTTTCACAAATCACTGTGAATTGAGAAAACCATCAGCAAAATCTGATATTTCTGTCCAATAAAACCACGTGTTGTGTCGTATATTTTCATGCTTGATAAATAATACTTAAAAAAGAGTACAATTAAAAGAGAATGAGTAATGAATTAGTTCTTCAACAACTGTATAATAAAAACAAGATATCGTTTATTTAAAAATAAAAGTTTGGCCTTTTACTTTTACTGTATATTGATGTGGCATTGAGATTCTGAGATGTAATTTAAGGCACCATTGAATCATGAAATCTGTTTGATAGTAATCTATGGATGGAAATGGATCAATCATAATTTAACCGTGTTGGCAGAGCTTATGAGTTGTCTTGTTTCAATGTTACGCTAAATATGCTTGGATGTTGATTTGATAGCTACTTAATTAACTAACCGTTGGGATGAAATAATATGGTGACATAATTGAGGTCCAAATGTTCTTGTTAATTGCTGCTGGATATATTTAGTACGCTAGGAATTTCTTATCATTACGGCCGACCTGTGCTGCGCAAGATGATATCGTTGCGTCCAGGTGGGCTGCACACTATAGCCTGAGCTGTTGTGCCCACTGAATAGGGTTAGAAGATTACAATAATATGCACATGGGCATAACAAAAGAAACTGCACACGAGCACAACGCTAAGTCTGTATTTGCAGAATTATAGATTCTGTCCATGTGCATGATATTTTTTCCCTGTGTTCATAGTAGTAGAATTACCCATAAGCATATCATTATCCCTATTTGTGCATAATAATAAAATATGACCATGCGCATAATGAGCTGATCGTATGGGCACAAATTGGTTTTTGCATGAGCATTGTGCCGTTCTCAAAATTCCAGTGCATTTTGTACTGGAATGGGTTTTTAAATTACATTTGTTTTTATTAATATAAATTATAGAAAATACAATTCAATACGTTGTTGATGTAGAGCCATACATGCAAGGGCCAATATATTTACGATTACCACCATTTGTAAATATGTTTATAGCTATAATGTTTACAGCAACAATGGCTTTTTCTCGGGCATAAACTTAAATAACGCTTGCTGCTTAAATTTATATGCAAGCCAAATCTAAAATTATAAATGTTATTTTATCCAACATAAGGTTTAAACAAATTAACCTTCTTTAAGCTTATTATTTTAGTTTACGATCGTCAGCTGCTGTAAAAAGATTTGTTTTCAAGTATAGCTACGATCATAACTATGGTTATTAGGCAAGAAATTGGGTTATTCTTTTTTTATTTTTGTTTCTATATCATTTGAAATTTTATCACTTTCCTTGGACATTTCGTGGGTTTGTATCCAGTTCTAGCTTTTTATTAAGTAGATATTATGAATATTATTGCCTTCATTTTGATCAGGTAATCATCAAAAATACGTCCAACAATACAGTAGTAAATAATGATATTTGATTCTAGAATGTGATTAATGAAAATATCAGTCTCTAATATAGACCGCTACTTATATTAAAAACATTATTACCTTATTATGGTAGCATGCATATTAAAATAAAAGAAAATAATACCAGCTTGATAGTCTGATATGCCTTATAAAACGGCGAATAATATCCTTGGAATATGAAAACAAAAAGAGAGAAACAACACACATAGAAAAGGATTTTCAAAGCTTTACATTATTTAGAGCAAATAAAACCCTGCTAAATTGAACATTTCAGCCAATGTAAAAGCAGCATTACAGCAAATCAACCCATAAAGTAAACAAAATAGGCAATATCTGTTATCATAGAAACATGCATTTTCTACCAGAAAAACTGGCTGTCATACCATAGATTCATTAAAAAATTGCAAAAACGAGCCCGTAAAGCAACACCGTACTTGAGCATAGCAAGATTGAATGGCTAAGTCTCTTATACTATGGTATATTAAGTTTTCAATAAAAAAGCGATTTTTTTAAACTTTTCTTATATTTAATCACGTACGGTCTGAAAATTCAGTTTTTGTAGCGGACATTATTCGGGACTCATTTTATCCTTACCAACACTCGTGATTTTTATCAAAAAAAAGAAAAATCAAATTTTGATACCAAAATCAACGTTTAAACATACTACATTGTGAGAGAAAATTGTAGCTATAACTAATACGCATTTTATAAAAGCTTAAAATTAAAAGTTAAGTAATGAAACTTTGTACTTTTTGCCCAAAAATGGTTTTTTGATTAAAGGATTTTCATGTAATATTTTGCAATGAAAATGTTTATTATTTTTTATTGAACAAATAGAGCGCTAAATTCTGTATATGTGTATATTTTTTGTTTTGATAATTGGTAGTATAATTAACTCTAAATTTGAAAAATCAGAAAAAAAAAATTAAAAAATGTCAAAATTGATGATCTGGAGAAAAATAATTTTCTAAATTAATATTCCGCTTATAAGCCTTGTAAGTCTTGAAAATAAGAGATTTTATAATACTTGAGAACTTTTTCAAGAATTTATGATGTAGTATCCACTTGATTCAAGCTTATTACTGTAAATCTTTATACATGTTAATATTATGTGATGGTTTATTTGATGATAATATAGTCTTACTTGATAATTAATGCGCTAGAAGTGATTTACATTAAATTTTAGTCTTACCATATCCACTTCAACGTCGTCATAAACATAAACATGGCCATCACTGGGACCTATTGCCACCTTTTTATCCTCTTTGTCCCGAGCCAATTTATTCAATGCTTTACCAGAACAAACTTACTTTTGACCTATAAAAATTGATTTATTACTAAAATCAATTATTAATAACAAGCTAATACGTAATAATTATGGTGTACCTTTGATAGTTGGTAGTGATATACAAGACAACATCTTGCTTTCCTCTTCTTAGCTGTTGGCCACTAAATAGAAATAAATGCTTTTTGGAAACTAAATAGAGTAACATAAGTTTATTCATTTATTCAGAAGTTAACACTATATCTTCTCGTCAATAAGGCAATTCTGTTGAATCAGAGTAACTCACATGTGCTTTAAACCATTCAAATTATCTTCATTATTAATTATATTATGATTGATACACTTTAATAAATTGACTAAAAAACCCTGATCTCATTGCTCTGCTTATCTGGGCTGCCTGATCTGCGCAAAAGTTTTTATTCTGCCCGCCTGTGCATATCATTATGCCCATGGGAAGCATAGTTCGGCCGTAGTGGATCCAAATTTTCTATCAAATTTCCTTTCAGATTTTAAAAAATTGAGCCCACAAAAAACAAATTTTTCAAACTTGAATATACAACCGCATATTGACTCAAAGCAAATATTAAACTGAACTGAGTAGCCACCAACTACGGCTACCTCTTATTGCGATGTTATGATTAAAAGGCTGTTTTTGTGTCAATGAGTTAGAAAACCTATTTGAAAAAATCATCTACAATTTCTTTCTTACACCTGCAGAAAAAATTAAAGCAAATACCGTACTTCGAACACTGAAGAATATAAATCCATTTTATATCTCACCAAAAACTCAAAAACAGGTAAAATTCATTGCTTTTTCCTTGAAAATTAGGCCTCACTTTTCATCTCCTCTGCTCTACTTTTTTTTCACTAAATAATACCAAGAGAAAATTATATACTAGAGTATCTGAGATGGTTCAATTTTAATCCAAAAGCATGTTTATGGTAATATCCTATCTTTTGCGGTTGGTATAACGTTTTTAGCGCTAATGTTTCAGATATTTACAGGTATTTCACTGCTAAAATTAAAAACTTTGAGTCTTCATATCGTTGTAAAAAATTAAAATATCCTAACACTTTCTAATAATAAAACTTACTTGTTTTAAAACGCTCTATAACATATTTCAGTATGAAAAAATTCTGAGCGCTTTTATGTTTTTCTTTATTTTTTTGGGCATTTTTGTAGTAGATTTCAAAATATTGGTTAAATTGAACAGCATATTTTTTTTTTATATTTATATCATCAAGAATCATGCTCCCTTTTGTTTGATGCGGTCACACAGAAATAAATTGAATGATAAAAAAGGGGAGGGGAGGGGAGGGGTTGGCTATTTACGTGAAACTAACTCTTCATACATAATTTATCTTGTTTAAATCATGTCTTTTCGCATTGGTAATTCTTCTCGGCTATTACTAAGACCTATATTATATAAACACAATGTAAACAAATTTGCTCGGTATACGACTTCTTCCCCTGGAAATAACCACCAAGATGGCGATAATAAAATAGAACAAAACCAACAACAACAGCAGGAGCAAGTGATAAAAAAAGAAGCAGAAGAAGCACCAGTTCAAAAAAGCATAATAGCTACAAAAGCATATATTGAAAAACTCCAACATGACATGAAACCTCGGCTCGAGCCTTATATTATGAAATTAAATAATGCTACAGAACAATTGAAGCGTCTTACATCCGATGTCAGTGATTCTAAAGAAGCTCTCCAAAGAGCTAGTCGAGCCCTGAACGAATTGACAGGTTATGATCAGATTGATGCTGTAAAACAAAAAGTAAATAACCAAGGTAAGCAAAGTATAACCCTTTGTTGTGTGTATTATATCATCCTAAACTTTAAACAACCCAGCAACTTTATTTGAATCAACTCGTGATGAAGTTCAAGCAGCCAAAAGAGCATATGAAAGTGCCATTGAAACTCGATCCGCTACACAAAGAGGCATCAATGAACTCTTACAACGCAAACATTTATGGACTGGAGACGATGTAACTAGGTTTACAGAACTATATCGATTGGAACATTCACATTCACAAGCAGAGGCAGTAGCTAAAGAAAGATATCAAACATGCGAAAAGCAAATGGATAGAGAATACATGGAATTGGCGAGATCTATTATGGAGAGATACCATGAAGAGCAGTTATGGAGTGACAAAATCCGAAGTGTGAGTACCTACGGTACATGGGCTCTTATGGTGGTCAATTTATTGCTTTTTGTAGCCGTTCAAACAGTATTTGAACCTCGTAAAAGAAGAAGATTGACAGATCGATTTGAGGAACTATTGGTAGCTAAAGTGGATGAGGAAGAGCAAAAGTTTAAGGGTGTTTTCGAAGCTTTAGATGAGAAGGATAGATTGTTGATGCAACAACAAGTGGCCGTCATGGAAACTTTAAATGCTTTGACTGAGCATCCATTATTTGACGAAGAAACGTTAGCTTCTTTAAAAAGAACACAAGAAAAGGAAGAGGAGAAAGCAGGTGTTTTACCTGTGCCTATAGCTCCTATTTTGCCTTCATCAACAACAGAAGAAACATTGCCGTTAGTAATTGAAAAAACATCACCAGTAATGATTGAAGAAGCAACTCCAGTGGCAGTTGAAGAAAACAAGATTCGAATTGATAATGAAGAATTGCGTAAACTCTTATTACTTTCCCCAGCCAACTTTGACGATGCACCATTTTATAAAGAACCTGTATCCATACCCTCTACTATAACCACTATTAATAATGATGATGAGACCATAGCGATAGGAAAACGAGATTTTGTATTATATTCTATAGATTGTGCCTTAGTAGGTGGTCTCTTAACGGCAATCACTGTTTATTTTATTAGATGATAATAGATTAAAAATAATAAATTGGTTTGGTATTTCGCACCTCTTAATCAAACAAGGTTTGCTTGATATTGGCTATCTTCTGGGATAGAGCATGTAGTTTTTTCTGCACACATCCCAAATATTTTGTAAATTTTAAGCATCAAATATACCGTTAAAGAAAAAGAAAATACTATTGAAAGATACCTTGAATGTCAAAGTATGTTGAATCAAGCTATTTGTCTAATTACATGCTATTATGTAGAGAAATGCTGCATGCTTGGGTATAATTCTCTCATGAAGAAAGGCGAGAAAATATATCTGCATAAGGGAAATAAAGTTAGAATATATACCATTACAATAAAAAGTGCGGTTACTTACCTCGTAAGTCTACACGTGGAAGGCTACCAAAAATCCTGTCAGCATCCTGTTGCGATTGATTCATAAATTCCTGATCTAATTCAGGGTCAACTGCCCATATTGGTACTTTGAATGATACTTCCTCATCACGATCATCTTCTGAATCTTGGCTTTGATTCTGATTTTGACTCTGACTTTTTTCATCAACTTCTTCAACCATACTTAATTGATGTGCTTGACTGGGTGTGGTTTGTTGAAGAGTTTTTGGTCTTTTAAATCTTGGCTCTGGCACCATATCACTCATTTGAATGGGTGTTGACGATGCAGTAGATTTAAATGATCTTACACTCAATGTGCTACTTGATCTTTTTGTAATAATTACAGGATGCTTTGAATGCGAATCTCTTTTAGCAGATGATGTTGATGCGGTTGATGTTGATGCTGATGGTAGAGCTGCTTTTTTCAAAGAAGGTCTTGTTGTTTTAAATAATTTGTTCATAAAAGCACTGCGGTGCCTTGTTGTGCTGGAAGTGGATGCTTTTGAGTGTGATAATGAGAATGTTTTTAAAGGTGGTGAAGAAGGTTGTAAAGGTTCTTTCCCTGGTGATTTAACAAGCATTTTCTCTTTTGGTTCTTTCACTGGCGAACTAACAGGCGCTCTCTCTTTTGGTTCTGCATTGTATTGACGAGCAGAAACAACAACTTGAACCTGATCATCTTGCGCATCGTAATCATCCCTAATTGTACGAGCATTTTGTCTTTCTAGTGGTTTAGTTTGTGCAGTAAGTGTCGCTGTTGTGAGTTGTGGTTTAACATTTACAATTGGTTTTATTGTAGATGGTGGTATAATAGCAGAATATTTTATATTTATATCCTCTGCTGGATTCTCGGCTGTATTGGCTTCCTTGCTTGCTTGACTCTTTGTTTTATCAGTTGGTTTTCCTATTTGATTTTCTGTTGATTTAAGTATATTCTCTGTTTTGTTTTCCTTAGGATTTGGTACATCTTTGGTCGTATTCTCGGCTGTATGTGATATATCCTCTGATTGATTTTCTATATTAAATTCTTCCTCGGTAATTGCATCAGGTACAATTTGACTATTCCCCGGTGCAATTTCTTTTGGAGTTGATATCGATTCACGCTTTCTTTTCAAATCTGGTCTTCTCAAAGCCAATAGCTCACTAATAGAATATTCAATATTATTGTATACATGATATTCCATGATATGACATACCTCACAGTTGTATGTTTATCAAACCAATCTAAATGATTAGCTTTTATTTGATCTAATTGAGTGATTTTATCAGAAGCAATCTCATCCCATTTGTCCTGTTGATCGAAAATCCAAAGATATCCTTTCTTTGTCTTTCTAGCCATAATTATTAAAAAGAGTATTGTTATTTGTTTATTTTATAAAAAGGGATCATTATTGTTGTTGAAATGCGACTTTTGGGACGCGTTTTCTTTAGTTTTCGTGTAGCGATGCCTTCACCTTGATCAACAAGGAGTTGGATTTGAAGACTAATGAGTTATATTGGTCTAATACTGATTTTGCACTAGATACATTAGCTTCTAATTGCTTTTTTTCCTTATTCTTTTCTTCAATTAATTGTTGAATACGAGATGTAATTTCTGTATTCTTGGATTTCAACAAGTTTTGGACTCCATGTGTAATACGATGAGTTGCATTTTCTTGTAATTTCTCATTTTCTACAGCTAATTGGAATTTATGCTTTAAATTAGCTCTTAATGCGTGAGGAATAGCAGAAACAAAAGAGTAAGCGGTCCATCCAATACTGAAAATGCTAATGGCTGTCATGCAATTGATCATAATGCGACGAGATGGTAAATTGGCAGTAGGATTCTCCAACAAGGGATTCAAGTAGCGATGTAAAAAGCTGAAAGCCATATCCTTGACATTAATTGCCTTGAAAAGCATTACTGTAGCACTTGTTGTTCCTAGGCCAACTAGTGCTATCTTTTTATCATTGACAATACGTCTTTCCATCAAGAAATCTCTTGCTTGAACATTGACATGAATGCGTTGGTGCTTAGATTGTGCATTATTGTCATGAACATTTGTAATGATATTATCGCTCCATTTACCAAGTTTGTCTACTACTAATTCATTCATTTCATTCATACATTCAGTTGCATTTTGGTTTGCTTGTTTTTCGATTTGGTCTAAATTGGACTCCACATGTGAAGCAAGAGCATCAGAGATGTTTTGAGCATATTGCCATGTTAAATGAATGCCAGGATAAGCGATAGATTCTATGCATTGATCAAGGGCTTTATCAGTTGTAATATCGTTTAAAGAATTGGATGTATTGTTTTCAATAGTTTTCAATGTATCTTCAGCAAGTTGTTGAAGGGAGCCTTGTACAGATTCTGTTGTTTCAATCAAATTGTTCAAATCAGGTAAGAAGATTGATTCTAAATCGCTGGCAACTTTCTCCAGATTTTCCTTTGATTTATCTTCATTTACAGTAGCTAAAAAATAAACATCTCGTAATACATTATAAAGGTAGTTTTTAGCAGGTAATAATTTTGACAAACTGCGATTATGAAGTACAAAGGAGCGTAAACTTTGTTCGAGTCTAGCGAAATCGGGAGAATCTGCATGATGTGCAGCACTGACAAAATGAATCAATTCATCTGCTTGAGCAAAAGTTGCAGGTGATACAAGCTCGATTTGTTGTAAAATCAAGCGTTTGCAACGTTCTTTATCACGAATATTATCAAATCGATTGACGACAATGAATATATGTTTCTTTTCTTGAGCAGCGTTTGATAAAAATTCCTTTCCTGAAAGAGTAAAATGATTCTCGGCGCTCACAACAAATACAACTACATCGATTTCTTCTTGACGTGCAAAAACAGATGTTGTTTTGACAGAATCTGTATTTAATCCAGGCGAATCAATTAATGCAACATCGACGAGATCATTATGTAATAAACTTTCTTTAGTCAAAAGTTCGTTATTGCGGGTAGTGTAAACATTGAGCATCTTGTATGGAATTTCTTCATCGACGAGAGTTTTGTAAAGATGGCGTGCTTCGATTTTATGGTATGTTTTTGTGTTGGTTTTATCGTAATTCTCTGTATCAATTACTGCATGAATTTGATCATTACTATCTTGATCATCTTTGGGAGAAGAATAAACTTGACAAAAGATTGATGTACATGGTTGCTGATCCACAGGTAAAATTTCTTTGTTCAATAAAGCATTGACCAAGGTAGATTTACCAGAATTCAAATCACCTGTGATTAAAACTTTGGATAAAGGATCTGATACTCTTGATTTCAAGTTATTCAGATGATCCAAACATGCCGGTAATAATGTTGATAATGTCTGTGCATCTTTAGTTTGCAATACATTAAACGTAGATGTTGTTACAGTTGTTGGATAATAAATATCAGAACCAATTTGTTCAATTTCTTCTACTAGGTTGGAAGTATGTTTAATATCGTCTAATACATTTTTACAGTTGAGTTTGTAGTCTTCTTCGGTTTGCTTGTATGCCAATGTCATTCTAATGTTAAAAGTAAATAAAGAAAGAAGGGGCTTCTGTGCTTGTTGGTTGTAATGCGGTATACCGTAGTTACCAGGGACATGGGGGACTACTAGGTTTGACAAGTCCGCCATCATGACAGGATGATTATCATATCTATGTTTTAAATGTATTACCAAACTCGAAAACTTTTCGAAAGCCTTTTTAATTTCAAGAATTCTTTTTGGGGGATTTTTGTACCATTACGTTATATTTTCTTTTAATTTATTCAAGGTGGTTGTGAATTATTACAATTTTCTTTTCTATCATTATTGAATATCATCTAATTGGATATCCGAAAATTTCTTAATGCTCTTAAAGAATTTTTTCAGACAATTTTTACTAGCATAAAGTGCTAAATACCTATTTAGTATAATTGATAACATTTTGGCTTGTGGTTCACATTTTCGTCTTTTGCAAAGCCCTAATTTTATGTTGTTGTTCTTAATCCTGAAATAGAGATATACACAGGAATATCTGATCTGCGGCGATTGAATATTCATCTAATAATAATAATAATTGAATCATGTATTATGTAGATCATCTTTGATCTATATTATGACAACATCTTGTCGATACCAATTCCTTGGATCAATATTTAACACTACATTACCAACCAAATTTATTTTGGTTACCATTATCATATATGTTGAATTAATTGAGTTTTAAGGTACAAAGGGTCATGAAATTATGCATATTGAAATTGAATAGCCGTTTTTGTCGAAAAGGGCATACATTTCGTCATTTTGACATGAACCTATAATATATTAAATCGAATAATTTCCTCCCCCTCGTTCTCTTTTTCTATTTTCCTCTTCTTTCCTCTACATTATTCAGTTTTTATTAAAATGTCAACGAGACAAAAAAATCTAATGGATCAACAGCAAAGGGATGTCCTCATGCCAATAAATAATTCACAATTTCTTCAAAATAATACCAATGATCGACAACAACCACAACAACCACAACAACAATTGAAGCCAGTGATGGATTTACATGACAATGCTCCATTTCC
Organism: Mucor racemosus; assembly: GCA_027405735.1. Taxonomy (NCBI): domain Eukaryota; kingdom Fungi; phylum Mucoromycota; class Mucoromycetes; order Mucorales; family Mucoraceae; genus Mucor; species Mucor racemosus. Next base: position 2,071,504 of record JAPEHQ010000004.1, on the reverse strand, counting down.
TAAAAGTGTATCCAATCAATCTTTACCTAAAAAGCGAGGCGTATTAAATCGATTTGAATCTGCTCCTCAAGACGGATGGAAAATGATCAAGAAATGGGTAGGAAATTATAAACAGCAATCAAAAAAGCAGCAATCGCAAGTAATTGGAAGCATTGAAAGACAAGCAGAGATCAACACAATTGGCCCTCTTTTGATTGCAATGCATATCGCAAGAGATGAAGACAATGAAAAACGTATTCCTGTATTTCTCGATAATTTATCTGTTAAAGTGAGCAAATTAGAAACAAAGAAGAGAGGTACTGTATTCAACATCCGAGTACAATACGGCACTGGATCCAACAAAATCACTTGGTCTGTATATCGCCGTTATTGGGATTTCGTCAAATTACATTATCGATACAAAAAGAAATATAGCAGCAGCAATAGACGAGAAGGAATTGCAGTCAGACAACGTACAAAATTACCTAAATTTCCTAGTTTACCAAGAAAGCATTTCCGTAAACAACATAAAAGGAACTACGATAGAGTATCTATGAATAGACAAGAAACGAGTGCGTCAATGAGTACAACAGAATACGCAACAAACCCAGCCTCCTTAATGGATGAAGATGCCGTCATGGCATTGGCAACACCAATTGCCGAAGAAGAACCTGTTGCAGCAAGTAATACAAGCATGTCGTCACAGATCATGGAAGTAGTTAAAGCAGACCGTTCTGTATTACAAGCATTTGAAAATTACCTAAATCAGTTTATCACATCCATTGGACCTCTTGGTTATGTAAATAGATTATGCAAATTCTTGGAGATTTCGGCATTAGGGTTAGAATTGGCTGCAAAATATCCTTTATCAAATTTCCATGGAAAAGAAAGTTTCCTAGTGTTTCAAAGTAGAACTGATCGAGATCCAAAGCAAAGTCGTAAGTTTTTGCAAGATGGTCTTGTTTGTTCAATGCCAACTACAGGTGGAAGACGAAGAAGAAAGCCTAAATGGTTTATTGTACGTGAAAGCTATGTGGTTTGTGTTGATGATCCTAGTGAGGTAAGATTTACATACATTTGGGAGAACCATACATAAATAGCCAATATCCTCTTTTTTTCTCTCTCTCTTGTAGTCCAATATCTATGATGTTTTTCTGTTTGATCAAATGTTTGATATTCATCGATTGGGAATTTTCGGCGATAAATCAAATCATCATATTTCGAATGGTGGAAGGAAAAAATTCAGTAATGCCTTGGCAAATGCGTCTCATTGGGCTTCTGTTAAATCAACCCTGTGCTTTAGAAATATGCAAGGTGTTTATAATTTCAGAGCAAAGAATGAACGACAAGCAAAACAATTTGCAACAGCTATCAAAGCATTGGCCGAGAATTCAGTTTGGTGTAAAGAGAATCGATTCAAGAGTTTTGCTCCTATTCGAGATAACACTTCTGTTGCTTGGTTTGTGGATGGAAGAGATTATTTTTGGGATGTTTCGGTAGCATTAGAGAATGCAAAAGAGTCAATTTACATTCATGATTGGTGGCTATCTCCAGAATTAGTAAGTAATTGATATATTGGAACATGCTTTTTTGTTGTAGTTATTCAACATTTGTATGGTATAGTTCCTGAGGAGACCAGCAGCTTCTAATTTGGAATGGAGATTGGATCGTTTATTGAGAAGAAAAGCAGATCAAGGTGTTAAAGTGTATATTGTCATGTATAAGGAAGTTGCAATGGCATTACCTTTGTTTTCTCATCAAGCTAAACGACATTTGTTATCACTTTCACCTAATATCTTTGTCCAAAGACATCCCTCTCGTGCTCTTGATATTTTCAACAAGAACAGTATTTTCTTTTGGGCTCATCATGAAAAGATTTGCATTGTCGACAATGAGGTTGCTTTTATTGGTGGTTTGGATCAATGTTTTGGTCGTTATGATACACCTGGTCATATTCTAGTTGATGATCTCAAACCTGATCTCGAACCTACAAATAAAAATCCACAAGTATGGCCTGGTAAAGATTATTCTAATCCTCGTATTATCGATTTCCATACCTTGGATAAACCATTCGAAGATAATCAAGACAGAACAAAATTACCAAGAATGCCTTGGCATGATATATCAATGCGTATTGTGGGTACCGCTGCTCGTGATGTGTCTCGTCATTTTATTCAACGTTGGAACTTTTTACGTAGAAAGAAGCCATCTGCTCCTAAACGTCCAACTCCCATGTTGTTGCCCGTACCTGACGACTATGTTAATCGTTTAAGCAACGATGATCCTCGTATCTGTCACCCTCATACCTCAGATTCTTGTCGTATACAAATCTTGCGAAGTGTTTCTCCTTGGAGTATTGGATCAATCGAAGACCATGTTGAACATAGTATTCAAACAGCTTATTGTGAATTAATCAAAAACTCCAAGTATCTCATTTATATTGAAAATCAATTCTTTGTTACATCAACCAAGAGTGGAGCTACTGTGATTGAAAACAACATTGGCGAGGCAATCTATCAACGTATTTTGCGTGCTCATAATGAAGGTACAAAGTGGAGAGCTATCATTATTGTACCCTTGGTTCCCGGATTTCCTGCTAATATTGATGAAACTGAAGCTAGTACTGTTCGTCTCATCATGCAATGTCAGTACTTGTCTATTACACGGGGCCCTGACTCTATTTTGGCACGCTTGCATGCAGCAGGTGTGACCAATACACACGAATACATTAACTTTTATGGTCTTCGTAACTGGGCTGAATTGAATGGACAATACGTCACTGAGCAAGTATACATTCATGCAAAGACAATGATAGTGGATGATATGACGGTAATCATTGGATCAGCAAATATCAATGAGCGTTCTCAACTTGGTACTCGTGATTCAGAAATTGCCGCTTGTATTCAAGATGATAAAGATTTGGTTGATTCTCATTTTGGTGGAAAACGTGTCAAAGTTGGTCGTTATGCTCATTCTCTTCGCATGCGTCTTATGTGCGAGCATGTTGGTTTGGATGTAGATCAAATTGATAGAGAAAAGTATAGAGAAAACAAGAAAAAGATGATGATGAAATCATCCTCAAGTTATATGAAACAACCCATGTGGGCAGATCGTAAACTGGATGACGACGATAAAAACGACGCTATCAATTGTATTCCACCTTTTATTCAAGTAACTAAAGACGTAAACAGATACGCCGAGGAAAAAGAACAAATTCAGCAAGAAGAAAAAGATGAACCACCATTAAGTGAAGTGGAAAGAAGAAATACTGCCTTATCTTCTGACAGTTCAGCCACTTCAAGCAGTAATAACTCGAATATTTCTGATCAAAAGAAATTCGGTAAAAGAAAGAAGAGACATTTGTTGCGTAGAAAGAATGGAAAGCAAATAGAACAAGAAAAAGTCGGTCAAGCTCCTGCTGCTGCCAATGTTTCTGCTGGTAAAAAGCGTCTTTCTCAATCTACTTCCTTGGAGCAAATCCAAACGTCCAAGACCGAGGAAACAACAAATACAAACTCTTCTTCATCTGGTACTGGTATTAATTCAGTATTATCCCCCTCAAAATCTATATTCAGCAAGCGTAAGAGTAGCAAAGAAGATTATCTTGATTTCTGGACATCATTAGACCCAGATACTGACAACAATGGTGATCGTAGAGCTTGGGAAGAAAAGCGAAATACCGGTGAACCTAAATCAGATGCTCGTGCAGCTCAAGGTTTGCCCTACGAACCTGAATCGAATTACTATAGTAGTCCTAAATTAGAACCCTTGGACACTGGTAAGAAAACAGTTGGCGACATTTATAGAATCATGCAAGATCCATTGACAGATGAATTTCAAGACTTTTGGCACATGTTGGCTCGTATTAATACAGATCATTTCCGTCGCTCATTCTTGGTCACTCCTGATAACAATGTTCGTACTTGGGATCAATACCACAATTACATCAAGATGGCTAAAATGTTTTTGGGTCGTACCGATGTCAAACATGGTGGTACTAAAACTACTGCTGCTGCTGCAAATGTAACAAATCTACCTTTAAATGAAGCAAATAATGAACATGCTACAATTCGTGAAATTGTTCGTCATATTCGTGGACATCTTGTTATTTGGCCAAATCATTTTATGGAAGATGATGATGGTCATAATGAATTTTTGTTTAATGTGGATAGAATTGTACCGCTTGAAATCTTTGATTAATCTATATTTTGTTCTTTTCTTACTTTGTAAAATACCTTTTTTTATTAACTTATTATCTATAGAAATTATCTTCAAAATTGTACAATACAATAATAATAAAAAAAAAAAAAAAGTCAATGATTCTATTCGATTATTATAGCTACATTGCAACAAAAAGACGCATGGACCTCAGGTAATTTAAAATTTGCAAAACTTTAAATAACTCTCATAGTCTCGCAAAAATTCTAATTATTGTCAAAATATTACAGTGATGATTAGTTACACGTAAATAATTCATACATACTTTTTTCTTGCCTTAAGTCTATCAAAATATTGTAATAGCAAACGCATTATGAATCGACATCGAAATTGGTATCGGGATCTGAATTCATTAGTTTTCCAGCATCCAGGTTATGTTCCAATTTAACGTTTTTAAGCCCTTGGTGGTTGGGCCGAATGGTTAAGAAGTGTACTTCCCAAGCGCACGACTCGAGTTCGAATCCTGGTGGACGCAAGTTTGTTTGATAATATTATGTAGTACTGTATTTCCTGTTTAGTGTCATGTCACCAACCCACAACTTTTTCGTATGACGTTCTCCGCATGCCCGTTTTGGCTCTTGGTGCAGCACTTTAATTAGTCGATTTCTTTCCCATCTTTCATAGTATAATCATTATAGCGACCTTGTTTACAGTAGGCCCACTTGTGGAGACCTCTCAACCTCTTCCCATATGGCTTACGTTGTGCTACATGAAACGTTATTGTAGGAGTTTCATGTATATTAAGTCTTCACATTAAATAATAATAAATAAAGTATATCCACTACGTTCTACCCTAAAAAAAAAAAAAAAAAAAAAAACAATTTAACGTTTTTAAATTATTTTTGTCAATATCTCCAAAATCTATTAAGCCAACACATATAGAAAATTAATTGAAATTTATAGTGTTTTTGAAGCTTCATCGAATGGTACTAATAACCGATAACTTTTGCTCACAAAATCTTCTTCTCCGATCAAAAATAAGAAAACAGGTTTTTCTGCAAAAAGTCAAAAACTTGAATATGAAATAGCGCTTTTCGAAGTTTTGCACGAAAGATTGAGTTTTTGCGCTTTTTTGGTACTAATATTTATCATAGTAAAAAGTTCGATTTTTGCGGAGAAAAATCGATGTTTGTCCAAATCGATGTTTTTTCCTTACAATACCTCGTCCAAAATCATGGAATATGAAAAATTTGTAAAAGTTGAGATATCGTTACAGAATATATCTATGGAACAAGGGTAATCGTTTGGTATACTTGCGAGCATCTACAAAACTTCAAAACCAAAGATATACGCGTTTTTAAAGAAGCGATTTAAACACATTTTAGTGCAACTTGGGCATCCAACTCGCACAATTCGTAAGAAATAATGAATCTTTAATCGGTTTTTGGAATAGAACAGCTGAATATGCTTCCAAAGTATTGAATAACATCAATTCTGAAGATACAGCATTTGCAGTTTAGTGATTTATTACTTGTAGAGTTAAGAATTCTCAAATGACTGCGACTGCAAGACCAACTTTTCAAGAGTTTTCTAACAGCTACCTTATACATTTTCTTTACGTTTTTTTACTGTTTATACATTTTCCGTTATCGAATCTATGCTGTTAATTTTTTTAATGTTCAAAAAGTCGTTGACTAGAGACGTTTTTTAATATTTTTGCAATAGCATTTTGGCGGTTCGTCAATACTAACATAATCTTTTTGAACTCATATTACACCTTTGGGAATTTTTCAGTTGTTGCTGGCTACTTTTAAATCAAAAATATTATATCTAGAGGTTTTTATAGCGTTTTCGGTTTACTCTTTATTTTTTTTAAACAGATATTATTATTTAAAAAGGTTTGATTACCATATTTTTCAAAAGGTATCAAATTTGAAATTTTAGGCTCCAGCCAGTTTCTCCGATAGTCCTTAAACTTGGTGAAAGGCTTTCACAGTTACAATACTTTGTGTTAAACATAGCTTTAGTAGTTTAGCCGTGTATCGATGCGAAAAAAGTGCTTTTGATTGTGTATTTAATGCAGCGTTTAAGCTTTTATGAGCAGTTCTCAGCACAAATTTAGATAAGGCATCTTTCAAACTTGCTTTGAACATTTGATAGCCAAATAAGCATGCTACACTTTCCGTGACTCAACAAATCAGTGTCCCAAAGCGAATTTTTTTCTGTTTTGAATATTTTTTCCTCTTGCCATCAAACGGAAACATTGTATAAGCATTACAATAACCTTCAACCCAATGCCAAAGAATACAATTGATCAATTTATATCCAACGTGGTTGATAAACCACAAGTTTTCTTTGGTTCAAATCAAAAAATTGTTGACAATGCTTTGCAAGTAGCTAAGCATTTTTACGATGATGGTAAGTTACCATAGTAACCACATTTGTAATTTTCTTTACTTACATTATCATTTTTATCAGTTAAAAAAGTAGAGCAAGTTCAATTTTCCCCCTTTACAGAATTATTAACAGAAGGTTTCGATAACGATCAAATTTGGGAAGAAATTGCTTCTCAAAATGAACCTTTCTTGGATTACGCAAAGACAGCCCTCAAACAATTCACAAAAAAGCCTTCCGCACAAAAGCAATCATTTACAGATGACGATGAGGAAAGTTTGTCAGGTCAATCTATGGATTTAGATCAAGAAGAAGAAAATGCCGAGGAAGATGAAGAGGAGGAAGAAAATCATGGTTTAGACTTTATGGATCAAGATGTAGAGTCAGATCAAGATCAAGAACAAGGTGATGAAGACATGGAGGAGAGTCAACAAGAAGAAGACGACGAAGAAGAAGAAGAAGAAGTAATTGATCCTGAGGTTGTAGAAGCAGAGAAGAGGTAATTTATATTCTGTGGATTATGTATAATATTATTTACTGATTTTTTCCATGGTAGCTCTAAGAAGACATCAGAAGTAGATGATGAATTCTTTAATTTAAATGATTTCAATAAATGGACAGACAAACAAGAAGAATTAGATATGATGTCTGATCGTGAAGATCAAGATGATGAATTTGATTTTGATAAAGATTTGGATGAACAAGAAGATTCTGATGAAGACGAAGAAGATGATACTGAAGCTGCAACAGGTAAATATTTGTAAGCATGCACATGTAGATTTGATCTAACTTGTTCATTAGAAATGTTATATGATGACTTTTTCGGTGAAAAGCCAAAGATGAATGCCAAGAAGCCATATACACCCAAGAAAAAGATTGAATATGAAGAGGAATTAGTTGATTCAGAAGAAGAAGAAGAGGAGGAGGAAGAGGAAGAGGAGGAGGAGCAAAATGATGGACCTGTTCGTGATCTCTTTGGTCTTGATGATTCTGATGCAGAAGAAGGTGAAGGACAAGAACAATCAGCTTTCCAAAAACAACAAGCCAGACTCCAAGCACAAATTGAAGAGTTTGAAGATGAAAATGTTCAAGATAAACATTGGACTTTGCGTGGTGAGGCAACAGCTAAAGCAAGACCTGTCAACAGTTTATTAGAAGAAGATCTTGAATTTGAACATGCCAATAAACCTGTTCCTGTAATCACACAAGAATCAACCAACACATTAGAAGATTTAATCAAGAAGCGTATTTTAGACAATATGTTTGATGATGTTGAACGTAAAGTCGATCCTACATTACGACCATTTATTCCTTCAAAACGAGTTGAAATTAGTGATGAAAAAGCTAAACAATCATTGGCTGATATGTATGAAGATGATTTCGTTCGTAAACAAGCAGGAGAAGAAAAGAAGGATGCTCGTGATGAGGCATTAGAGAAAGAACACGACGAAATCAGTGATTTATTTAAAACTTTGTGTCACAAATTAGATGCACTTTCCAACTTCCATTATACACCAAAGGCAGCTAAGCCTGAGATGACTATTGTCAGTAATTCTGCAGCTATCAGCATGGAGGAAGTTACACCTGTTAATGTATCTGATGCTACATTATTAGCACCTGAAGAAGTTTATGATAAGAAACGTGGCGATGTCAAGGTTGCAGCTGAAATGGATCAAGATGAACGTAAACGTTTGAGAGCTCAAAAGAAGAAATTGAAGAGAAAGGAGCGCGATATGAAGGAAAGAGAACAAAAGATTATGCAAAAGTACAATCCTCAAATGGGTCAAAGACAAGCAAAGACCAAGGCTGTCAAGGAATTATTGGGACAAAAGAATGTTACAGTTATTGGCAAAGATGGTCAAAAGAAGACTACAACAAAGCAAGTTACTTCTGCTTCACTGTTTTAATTGAGTTATTTTTCTGTATATTTCTCTCAAGTTTTTTAGATATTCCTTTTTTTTTTCATAGTATATATATATATTAAAAATCATTTTTTTATTGTTAAAATCACTGTTGTTTTGTGTATATTATACATACACCAATAAATTAATATAGGGAAAATGAGAGTGAAAAAATAGAGATGTATTGAAAAAGATCCAAGGCTGTATATTATTAGCATAAAAAGGGAGAAAATGTGTATAAATTGTATATATAAAATCATATAAAGAATATTTACATAAAAAGGAAACATAGTATAAAAATCATATCATATCATATAAAGAGCAATTGTGGTCAAAACGATGTAATGGGGTATAATATAAATATATAAGTTGAATGAATGATGATAATTGTACGTTTAACTGCTGATTTTTTTTCATTGTTGTTGTATAGGATTACTGCTCGCTCTTTTTCTCTTCCATTCCACACATTGAATTGGTTTGATTTCAGTATTGTCATCTTGGCCCCAAACAATTTTAAATCGACCTTTTTGAACACAACTGCTTTTTGCAGGTTCTGATCGATTTCTTACGAGTGGTTGAGATGTCAAGTTGTTAGTGATTGGAGTAATAGCAGCAGCAGTAGTAGTAGTAGTAGCAGCAGTAGAAACTTGATTTAGTGAAGCTGATTTTGTAAGTGGTGTAGTTGTAATTGTTGGTAAACTTTTTCTACCATCTTGCCAAAAATGAGAATCCCAAATTCGCATTGATGTAGTATTATAGTTTGTAGATGTAGTTGTAGTAGAATAATATTCATCTTCTGAATCGTCTTCAGAGTCAGAGTCAATATATTCCCTCGAGTAAATGGAATGTGAACTATTGCGCTTGGTCTTTATGCCTGTCAAATTAGCAAATTGGCTTGCAGTTAAATCTTCAGAATGAATTGCAATTTTAGTTGATTCAGTTCTAGCATATTTTTCAGTTGCTGCTGCTAAAACGGTGGCTGATTGAGATGATTTTACATTCCAATGGTTATTGTTATGTGAACGATGTAGTTTATGTGATATTTTATGTAGTCTTTTCTTCCATTTAATTGAATCGAAATAATGTAAGCTAGATGTTGATGTTGAATGCATCATTTTTTTATTTTTATTTTTTTAATTTTTTTTAGAAATACAAAAAAGGTAAAGAAAAAATGATAAAATAAAATAAAATATTGTAGTTTTAAAGGGGATATTCATTATAGAAATTTGGGCAAGATAACATGCAGTTGAGTGGTTTATGCCCACAGGCCAAATTACCTCAAGATACCAGAGCAAACTCCCTGATATTAAGGATAATTGAGTGAACATAACTTTTGATTTTGACCTCCCCACTTTTTTCCAATCAAAGATGTAACCACTCAATATTTTATGCAAATAAATTATGTAAGCACTTGTGGATCCATCTATATATATATATAAAATATGCATTGCTTGTCTATTTATTCAGATGTTGCTGTATATTGTCGTAATTGTCTCTTTTTTCCAAGTAAAACAAGGGATTTTTCTGGTTGATTTCCAGCCAAACTAATATAATAATATATAAATTATTCCCCCCTAAAATAAAATAAATCATTCTATTATGTTAGTAGCGACTCATGTCTCGTGTCACAGCTAAAAGCAAAAACTTTATTTTGTGCTTTATTGCCTCAATAATTAATCTCTTTGCATAACCTGGAAAAAATTACAATAATGTCATCATCATCACTGCGGGAGAATGTTTATTTATACATATCACATACGCATACTAATAGTCATAGGATTTAGGTAAGTTATGTACATTTTTAACTTTAGTTATGAGCTATATCGATAATGCTCCTCTTTTTCCTGATTGCGCGGGTAATTTATTAAAATTTGTCGTCAAATGAATGTCAACTGATTAGAGTGATACACCTTCAACCATGTGGGCACATGGCAACATTTTTATCAATATTTGTAGCACAAATCTAAAAGTGATATTCTCAATTAAATTTCACTTTAGTCTTATTAGAGTTCCCTTGATTTATATGACGAGATAAACGAAAAATTATTGCCACAAAAAGCTACCATTACAGATGTGGATTCAGGAACAATACATTTTCAAATTGAATTTATTACATATTTCTTTATTTTTACGCAGAAAAGTTTGATCAAAGCTAAATATTTCCGAGATTACCTAATTTGATATTATAAAATGAAAAGAATATACAATATCTCTACAAAAGATCAATATAATTGACTGAAACAGGTTTTAAGCCGGTTTTTGTATATATCTTTTGAAAAGCTTAGCTACATTGATGAATACAACTGAATTATTTATCTTTCTGTTTCCTTTTTTTTTTTTCTTTTTTTTCTTATAAATTATAAATTCAAAACTTTATAAACACACGTTAATGCGACTTCGACGTTGTATAAATTGTGGTGCCATTATACCTAATAGCAATATATGTGAGAATCACCAGAGAGCGTGCCTCTCTAGATCACATGAAAAGCGTATAAAAAAATTACGTCGATGGGGAAATTTACCTCTTTTTAGGAGGATATTGTTTGAACAGAGATACCAAAACTTAAAAAGCGACAGCAGACAAAAGACGAAACCTAAAAAGCTGTGATATATTTACTTTGTAAAACACATGCAAAAATATATTTACAGTAATACCAACAAATCGCATTTCATTATCACTTTTGATATTTTGAATTACCACAAAAACCTACTCAAAGTATTAACACACATATATACAATAAAACAAATTATTCATATTATATGATCACTGAATTTGAAAGATCTATTTTCCCTTATGCATAAGGTTGCTTCGATATTATACTAGCAATGTTTACTGACATCTGATCTATCTGATAGAGCCAGGAATACATAAAAGTTATAGGACATAACCCTTTACAGACATACAATGTATCAGTAAAATAAAAAGGGAAATCAAAACGGTATAGAAGCATACAATTTTTGTCTGTAATATCCTTCATTATTTTCTCTTATGTACATATTTCTTTTCAAATATTTAAAACACTTTTTACAATACTTCATTTAAAAACAAATTCATTTCCTTTATTGGCACTGTTGTCAATCAAGTCTATACTGCTGTTGCTTCATCTACAACTGAAGCTGTCCAAAAAGTCCTGCCTACTACTGGTACCATGGTTTACGATGTATTGGAGGTTCTTTTAGATCTTTATGATTGCCTTGCCTTTGATTATGGTTATTCTATTGTTCAGCGTGTCAACTATGCGTATCTACTTTCATGTAAAGTTGGAAGTTATTATGGTCAAAATTCGTCGAAGTGGGTTTTGTTATCGGTTTTTTGCAGTTGTAAAAAGTAGATTTCAGATGGTTTTTCAAATGAGTTTCAAATGTTTTCATCCAATATGGAGTCAAATTACGTAAAATATGCAAAGAAGATATCCATTTACTCTTTACTCTATAGGCCATTGATATTATCCTTCGAAAAATAGAAATATTAGTACCAGAATATAAGTGCACTGGCCAAATATTGAGCAAGACTGACCAAGATTGATCTAAGATTGATCTAAGATTGATTATAAAAAATTAAGCACCTAAATTGAGGTATTAATTTTTTGTATTCAGAAGATAGATCCAACTCCAGCTATTTTACATTTTTTGTTTCAGCGAAGAATATTGATTTTTCGTTGAGATAATCAAAATAGTGGTTCATATCACAGCTTAATCCAATACTAACGGGATTCCAAAATCGATTTGAAAAAATGGACGGAAAATGACTCAAAAAACAAAATCGTTTAATGGCTCATGAATTGCCAAATAAGCCGACTTAGCATATTAAGTAATTTTTGTACAGTTTGGAATTTTGCATCTATCCAAATAAAAAACAGAAAAACATTTTACATTAAATTGTGCGGAAAATGTGATTATAATTTTGGAGGTTTTTTAAAGATGCACATCACTTTTTATAAGACTATTTAAAATATAAATAATTGCGATGATGCGCAAAATAATTATCTATCGATCGAGCTATTACGGAATCTTCTAGCTGCATTTTCTGTAGAGAAAACGAGATTTTTGTGCAATTTTTTTTCAGATTCAGAATTTGGGATAAGGGTATATAAGGGAAAAATGGAGGTTAGAAATGAAGGTATCTTTTTGTACATATTTTTGCGGATATCTCCACGAAAAATCAATATTTTGAAAAAGTCTAAATTGGATTCGAGAGACCTCAACAAGCTTAATGATATGAGTAAAAAAAAAACTACTGCTCAATCTAATAAATATTTTGAAATCTACTATAGAAATACCAAAAAAAACGAAAAAAAAATAAAATGCTCAGAATTTTTTTATATTAACATATATTATAGAGCACTTTAAAACAAGTAAGTTTTAATATTAGAAAGTGTTAGTATAGCTTAATTTTTTCTAGAGATATGAAGGCTCAAAGTTTTAATTTGAAGTAGTGAAATACGTGTATAAATCTGAAACATTAGCACCAAAAAATTAATACCAACTGCAAAAAATAGGATATTTCCGGATACTTATTTTTGGATTAAAATTAAACATTTCAGGTACATTGGTATATAATTTTTTTCTTGCGTTATTTAATGGGAAAAAAAGTAGAGCAGAGATGAAAAATGAGACCCACTTTTCAAGGAAAAAACAGTAAGTTTTACGCGTTTTTGAGTCTTTCATGAGATATAAAATGAATTCTGGAACACGTAGAATAACACGCCAATTTATATCTGTTTAGTACTGTCTAAGATATTTCCTAAAAAACGGTTAGTATGAGATTAGTAATAGAAAAGAGGGCATGCCCTGATTTTGAAGATTGAAAACTATGAAAGCTCAATTTTTTGAAAATTCAAATTTTACTCGAGAATATACCTGCAAAAAACAATATATACCAGATTCATTTTGACTTTATTTGAGCGTAGATTATTCCCAAATTATTATTATTCAAAGCACTAAAGTAGTAAGAAATTAATGGCTCGTCAACCAGAGAGTAACACGAAATAAAGCAAGCTGTAATTTTATGTTGTATCACCGTTTGAATGATGAAAAATATTGCAAAAAAGCATCCGAAATGTATGTTCATCTTACAGGGTTTACTAAAGTGTTCTTCATGCATTTCATCTCGAACAATATTGATTTTCGTTTGAGAAAATTGGATTCATGCAAATTATCGACTTCATAAATAAAGATTTTTATGGAGACCCCTCCAGATTGATCTCCAATTTCCAAAAAATTGACGAAGTTTTTTTCTCCACAAAAACTCAATCCACAACAGTTGCAAATAAATTCTTGCTCTTTAGATTTACGTTACCGGTCATCACTCGAAGAAAGTTAGTTTTCTAAAGTCTTACGTAGAAATAGGCTCAATGGTTCAAAATCTGCTGAAAATACACTTCAAATTTACTGTTGATTTTATCAGAAAAAATAGTTCAAAACCTGCATTGATAATAGATGAAACGTACATTCAATTACCTACCTAAAAATTTAATACGCAAACTCAATTATTTGTTGTTCCCCAATCAATCTCAGTTGCCTCTGCTTTGGTCTCCAATGCTGTAAATAATCTCTGAATTACTCTTTATTTGCATAAATATAATATAAAAAAAGAATTATATTTTTCCCTTTTTTTCCCTTCATATCTTGCTAAGCCGTGCATTGTGGACATAACTTATGAGCGACACAAATCAAAATCCAATGCATTAACAGAATATACAAGATGTAATGCAGCTGAACAACAACGCTTTACGAGGAAGAACGTCGTTCGATGTATTAGAGAATTCGAGCTTAAGAACAGAGCAAACAGAGGAAGAAGAAGGTGTTAATTCCAAAGAAAAACAAACTTCAAACATGGGATAGGCTGTCATGATGGAATGCATTAAGAAGAAACGGAAGAAAAATGAGGATCTTACGTTGAAAGAATTACAATATTTTGAAATCGAAATCGAGACTCCATGACATCTGGAATTGTTTTGCTTTTGACATTAGACATCTGTTTTTACTCTTTCAATAAGATTTTTCTTTGGTCAATAAGAATGATGGCATTTAGAGCAGTTTGCATTATATTTTACGTGCTTTAAATGTACCTTATTTGACTTTTACACAGCAGAGCAACTGTTTGAATAGTGAAAATGGCTGAATGTCAATCATTTAAGTGCTATCCAAAGCTACACTATATGAAAAATTGCAATACTTTCAAATATCAAAATCAAGCATTGTTTGAAAAAACTTATTTCATTATGCGTTTAATTAACTTGCCATATAAAAAGTCATATATATATATAATGATTTTGAATGTTATCAATGTGCAATGTATATTTGCGGATTTATAGACAACAACTACAGTAGATGTGGGATTATTATTATAGGCTTTTGTTTAAAGTGTAGAACTTACTTATTTGTCGTACTGTATAAGTTACTTGGCATTGAAATATATATCTATAAATATTCAAGATACTATAAGATTGTACATAAAAACTATAATTTGCTAGAAAAAAAGTCTGTTGTATCTATAACGCTGAAAGTTTTCTTAGACACAATGTCGACAAATTTATCAATTGGTGACTTTAAGCTATCAACTACTGTGAATAAAATTGATTGAACAACTTTTGATTTCTGCATTATTATCAGATTTTATATGAATTTAGAAATACTATATGCTCTAATTTTTTATTCGATACCATCTTGGCAGTATATGATAATAATCATAATGGCTGTAAATTAATCAAATATGACGTTGGTAATTTATCCAATGCCACGGAAAAAAATTTTCATTGTATTTAAAGCAACGTTGCTACGCGTTTTTGCTTTTTCTTTTAGATCTCACTCTCTGTACTTCAAGACTCCAAGGCTCCAAAGTTTCAAGGTTTTCTCCAAGGGTTCAAGGTTTCAAGGTTTTTTTTCAAGGTTTCAAGGTTTTTTTTCAAGGATTCAAGGCTACAAGATTTCAAGGATACAAGACTACAAGGTTTGAGTCCTAAGGCTGGCCTAGGTACTTCTATCATGATACAAGACTTGCAGGGTTCTTGTTCAATGAATCTCGGATAATCAATGACTAGATAATTTGGGGATCTAGGTTCTTCTCTGATTTCAACTCGCCCAATCCATAAAACAATAATGTTTCATGGGAATTGAGAGTCTCTTGGTTTTTACATCTTGAAGCTCTTTAAATATCTTGTGTTGACCTTCAACTGTTCAATTACCTGAACTTTTTTCTCGGAGAATGTTTCTTGTACTTGAAGTTTTAGGAGTTATTCACTTAAACCTTGCTCTGTGGATAACTGATCTTGAAGATGCTTGGCTGAAAACGTTGGCCGTAACTAGCAAGTACCGCAAGTTGATTTGGTTTTTTGAATTTATTGATCAGGAGTTAACATGCCCTGTCGATAGACTATCTACGCTAGGTCCGGTTGTTGCGCTGACCCTGTGCATTTATTTGCTTAATTACGGTTGCAGGAAAAGCGCATTAAGCAATACACAGCTTTACAAAAAAAACTGTTTAATGTCAACAACTGCCCCTTTACATAAAGCTTGATTAGTTGTGGTCAAGTGAATTGTAATGGTGCCTTTCAAGAAATGGATTCGCCTTCTGACGATATCTTGTATTTTGCAATACATATATCACTCTTGGCTCTCACAAAGTACTGGCAAGTGTACTCGTTGAACACCATTTCACGAAATATTATGATGATTTAAATATTCTGTAATTGCTTTAAACGAAGATTTACAATATATCCGGCAATTAAACATTGAGTCTATATACAAAAGATACAAAATAACTCAAGCAAACTATCAGGGTTATATTATATAAGGGGCAGGAGACACAGACAAAGGCTTATTTGTTATGTTAAGGTTTATTTCAGAATATATAATAAGGAAAATGATGAGGAGAACTGACGAAGAAATAAAAGGAATTATGAAAATAAGATGGTTATTTATACTAAATTATTCAAGAGTCTAGTTCCCTTCATGAACTAGACTTCAGGGACACAGTGTTACTGAATTACTCTATAACTTGAATGCGAGTAAGTTGATATTGTAATGTGGTCATTGGTTGTGCCGCAGTGCGGGTAGTAATAGAATGTCTTGCATAAGCTGGAGATTGATATGCAATTCGGATAAGGTAATAATGCGTGATATGTTTAGGATAGTAGTATAATAATAGATTAAGCTTGACAGGTTCATGACACAAACCCAATATATGACAACAAATGTTCATCAATAAAATTCTATGTTCAACTTGTGATTGATATACACAAGATAATTAATTATTTGGTTTTATATTTGATATGCCCACAAATAAATTGATATTAAAAATCCAAAGATTCTACTATATTCTAATAAAAAACAAATTTTGTTTTATTTAGATTTAAAGCAGAAAATAATAGCTACCGAAAACAGTTATTTATAGGTATTGTGATCTTATAACAATTCAAATTCTAAAGTATATAAAACAATATTTTTCCAATGTAATTTTATGCACCTAGTTTATTCAATTATTTTTGAATGATATTTATCATATCTGCTGCTAAATCTGAACCATAAATGATTTATTCTCTCATCGACTGTTCAAGAATTATAGACACTACCACCTTAGTCAGCACTCAACACGACGCTTTTTACTTTGGATTTCATAACCAACAGGTTTACGGAACCTATTAGGTATCTGGTACAGTCAAATCTCAATCATTCAAACACATTTATATTTCAGAAAAAAAAGCAGAACATTATAATGAATCTAATAATTAACATACGGATTGTATAAATAATAAAGTACAGTCGTGATTCAATTTAGTAGACTCAAGAATAAGGCATTTTTGATTTAAGGGACACTTTGAAATCTCTCGTTTGTTTTTTCGCAATTTTACAGCCTAAATACACTGAATTGATTCAGTGGATAATGAAAATTTTTGTTTCTCCCAGTCTACTATATTAGTAAAATACAAATTTCATTTGATAAAACTGTATTTAGTCAGTGATAGCGTGATCTGAAAGCCATGAGATTAGAAGAAATATACAGAATAACCAAATCAGATGCCTAATTTACCTCAGTTCTTTACTAAGTTTTTTGTCATCCTTTGTGTAATGAGGCAAACATTTCAGTTTCATTCATGCAAAACTTGCCTCATTCCTTATATAATAAATACTACAAGGAAATCATTACATGATCCCTTGTAGATTTATCTGTCTTGTTACACTCCCTTTACTTTTATTTATTCACTAATAAATATCTAATTTACAAATAAGAACACCAACCTTCATCAATCCAGTAATCACCAATTTATAATAACAAGAATAATATCTATACGTATATTATCCACCTTTGTTGTTAGTCCAAAATTACAGTTTATTACAAGAGGTAAGAGTAAAAAAAACTTAATATAAATCACCTCTAGCGCAATGATTATAAAGTAAGACTATATTATCATCAAATAAACTACTACATAATATTAACATGTATAAAGGTTTACTGTAATAAACTCGAATCAAGTCATTACAGCATCGTAAATTCTTCAAAAAGTTCTCAAGTATTATAAAATCTCTTACTTTTAAGATTTACAAGGCTTATAAGCGGAATATTAATTTAGAAAATTATTTTTGTCCAGATCATCAATTTTGACATTTTTTAATTTTTTTTTCTGGTTTTGCAAATCTAGACTTAATTCTACTACCAATTATAAAGACAAAAAATATACACATATGCAGAATTGAGCGCTCTATTTGCTCAATAAAAAATAATAAACATTTTTATTGCAAAATATTATATGAAAATTCTTTAATCCAAAAACCGTTTTTGGGACAAAAGTACAAAGTTTCATTATTTAACTTTTAATATTAAGCTTTCATAAAATGTGTATTAGTTATGGCCACAATTTTCTCTCACAATGTAGTATATTTAAACGTTGATTTTGGTATCAAAATTTGATTTTTCTGTTTTTTGATAACAATCATGAGTGTTGGTAAGGGTAAAACGAGCCCCGAAAATGTCCGCTAAAAAGTCTGAATTTTCAGACCCTACGTAATTAAATATAAGAAAATTTTAAAAAACCCCGCTTTTTTATTTAAAACTTGGATATATATCATGGTATAAGAGACTTAGACATTCGATCTTGCTCAACTTTATATTTCTTTATTAGTTTTCGGACATGAGATGATGCTTGAGACAAATTTCCACTGTTGATGATAGTATTTAATTCAGCCATAGGTTCTTCATATACTTCAGTTGGGTCAACTAAGAGATGTTCATATAAGTTATCCAATTGAGTTTCAGCATCTTCATCATTAGGACAATTAACCGGTGGGAACCTTGACAAAACATCAGCTACTACATTGGTTTTTCCAGGAATATGTTTAATAATGAAATCAAATTCTTGGAGTGCCAAGCACCAACGAAGTAGTCTCGAATTCGGTTCATTTTTCTTGAAAAGATATGCTGTAGCTGCATTGTCAGTAAAATTGTAAATGATCAATCAAGTAAGTATCGGAAGACCTTTGGTGGTAAATTTGTTAAAGTACCTTTTTTTCAAGAACGACAAGATATAGTCAGGACTGTCCATGATGGTCATGGCCATTTTGGTGTTAATGCTTCGTGGAAGAGGCTTTATGAGAAATATTCGTGGCCCAGCCTATGTAGATATCAAGAACTATATCAAGACCTGTCCTCTTTGCCAAATACATTCGGATTCCAACCTCCTTTACCAATTAAACATGTCCCTATTGATCATTTATTCCAACAATAATCACTTGATTTTGTCGGACCGTTCAATGTCTCAGCTCAGGGGAATAAGTTTATACTGGTAGCGGTAGAAAACGTCAGTAACTGGCCGATTGCGGAAGCGTGCTCAGTACAAGGTTCTAATACTGTTGCTAATTTCCTATACGAAAAGATATACTGTCAATTCGGGCCTTTCAAATCAATTTTAACAGACAACGAATCTCCATTCTCCAATGATATAATCGACAAGTTCTTGGCTATCATTCATACTAAACACGTATTCACCACTCCATATCGACCACAATGTGATGGTAGAAATGAAAAATTAAATGGTAGTACTCTATCACACGCAATAAACAAATTAACTTATAACGACCCTGGTTATTGGGACCTTTACTTGCACTCGGTACTGTTCGCTTATAGAACCAAGGTTCATAAAAAAACAAAACTATCACCCTATCAAATGATGTATGGTATGGAACCTAATGATGTCGAAAATAATTCTATCACTGAATTGGGAAATCAGCTCAGTTTCGAACCTTATGCAACATTAGTTGATTGGAATAGCTTGACAGAAGTAATAAACGCATTGAAACCACTAACATCATCTCTAGACTTTGAGAGACATCCTTCATTACTACAGCTTGGCGATTTTTTGATAGAGAAACGGCAGAAGAAGAATAGCAAGTTAGAGTCTGCTTTCGAACCTGAAATATTTAAAGCTATTACCACCTTCAACAATAACACCTATGAAGTAGCGGATCTCTCTGTCAAGTCCTTACAAAGAGCGCTGAATTATAACAATATCAAGCAATATTTTTTCCGGGATTCTCCCAGTTAGTGGTGGGGAGGATGTTGTGTACCTGCTGAATATATAAATAGTCATGCATACTTATTTCTTTCCCTTTTCTGCTTTTTTCTTTATCTTTAATTATTACTATATTTCAATCAATTCATATTTTAAATCATTTCATATTAACCAACAATTAGTAAGTTTCCCTTCACCAATTCATTCATTGTTATTTACCCTTCAATAGTTGGTTTTAGTAATAAATTGATATATTTAAATTCAAACGTAACAAATGCTCAAGTACGGCGTTGCTCTACGGGCTCGTTTTTGCAATTTTTTAATGAATCTATGATATGACAGCCGGTTTTTCTGGTAGAAAATGCATGTTTCTATGATACCAGATATTGCCTATTTTGTTTAGTTTATGTGTTGATGTGCTGCAATACTGCTTTTACATTGGCTGAAATGTGCAATTTAACAGGGTTTTAAATGCGCTAAATAATGTAAAGCCTTGAAGATCCCTTTCTACGTGTGTTGTTTCTCTCTTTTTGTTTTCATATTCCAATGATATTATTTGCCGTTTGATAAGGCATATCAGAATATCAAGCTATTATTCTTTTCTTTATCTGAATACGCATGCCAACGTAAGGGACTAATGTTTTGAATAAGGTAGCCGTCTATATGAGAGACTGATATTTTCATTTAACTGCATTCTCAGACCAAATATCATTATTTACTACTGTATTGTTGGACGTATTTCTTGATTATCAGATTAAATCAAAGGCAATGATATTTATATCTATTCAATAAAAAGCTAGAACTGGCTAAAAACTCACGAAATGTTCCAGGAAAGTGATAAACTTCAAATGATATAGAAACACAAAAAAAACAATCTAATGTCTTGCTTAGTTACTATAGTGGTAATGATCTGTAATTTTGGACTAACAACAAAGGTGGATAATATGCTTATAGATATCATTCTTGCTATTATAAATTGGTGATCACTGGATTGATGAAGGTTGGTGTTCTTATTTGTAAATTTGATATTTATTAGTGAATAAATAAACGTAAAGGGAGTGTAACAAGACAGATAAATCTACAAGGGATCATGTGATGATTTCCTTGTTGTAGTATTTATATAAGGAATGAGGCAAGGTTTTGCATGAATGAAACTGAAATTTTTGACTCATTACAATAGTTTTGATTGTATATATACTGCACTTGAAAACAAATATTTTTACAGCTGACAATTGTAATAAAATAAAATAGTAAGTTTAAAGAAGGTTAATTTGTTTAAATTTTATGAGTGATAAAGTAACGTCTATAATATTAGATTCTGGCTTGCATATAAATTTAAGCAGTAAGTGTTATTTAAGTTTATACTCGAGCAAAAACCATTGTTGCTGTAAAGTCATTATATCTAATAAACATATTTGCAAATTATGATAATAGTAGATATATTAGCTATTGCATGTATTGCTCTACATCAACAACGCATTGAATTGTATTATTGTCTATTATCTATATTAATAAAAGCAAATGTAATTTAAAACCCCATTTCAGTAAAAAATGGAATGGAATTTTGAGAATACAGTGAGTCGCAAAACCCTTTCAATGATTTGGAAATTTGAATGAAAATAACCATAACTTTCTCAGTTTCAATCGGAGATACACTGAATTTCTATTTTAAGTAATTCAAACGTTTTTAAATTATTTTCAAAAGTCCGATCTAATTAATTAAAGTTCTGCAAAAACTATGCAAGTTTAAAAAAAGGTACATCATTGAAAGGGTTTTGCACGCATTATCAAAAAAAAATTGAAGCTTATTTACATGCAGTCAATAATCAATACCGTAACCTTTTGCTTTAATACAAGCTTTTACACGATGAGGCATACTCGAAATAACTTTTTGATATTCCCCAAATGTTATGTTGTCATACCAAATCTCTTCAGTTCTGTCCCAAATATCATTCATCCCTTTTGGGGATGTATCGTATTCGTTTAGGCGGATTTTCAATAACCTCCACATATTTTCAATGGGATTAAGGTCTGGAAATTGTGCTGGCCATGACATTACTTCATATTTTTTTGTTTTGAAGTCTTCTTTCATTAAATTAGAGGTGTGCTTAGAATCGTTGTCTTGTTGAAGGATAACCTAATTACGACGCAACTTCAATTTTTGACACATATCGTCAATGGATTTCTCCAAATCATCATCAGTAATAGTTCTGTATAGGTTAGAGTTCATATTACCTTCGACCTTGGACAACCAAACGACACCAGACCAAGAAATAGAGCTCCAAATCATGATACGACCATCTCCATTTTCTCTTGTTTTTTGGTATGCTTAGGTTTTATCTCCTCGATGTCTCTTTTCCAGCACCAAATTCGATCATCCGAGTTAAAACAATTAATTCTAGCCTCATCAGTAGATATAACACGCTTTCAGTCATCCAAAAAAGTCCAATCAATTCTGTTTTTACATCAGCGGAGGCGATCCTTTGCATTTTCATCACTAATTTCTGGCTTTTTTATCTTAGGTAATGCGTCTAAACCATTATCCCGAAGAGCCCTAGTACAGTATTCGCACTTCCATTAACGTGTATATTACGATGAAGCTCTTTTTTGGCTTGTACCGCATTATCCAAGCCACCTTTGGTGATCCTCCGCAGTAGTCAGCTTAGATGGTCGGTCTCCTTTAAGTTTTTCTCGGTCAGGACAGGCCTTTTTTCCAATACGACATACTGTGGCTTGACTAACAGCTACATGAAGAGCAATTTCCGATACGGTATGGCCAGAATTTAACAGAGAGATAACGTCATTACGTTTGGCATCTGATACAGTTTTCATCTTGATGATTTTGCTTGAAACTACTAGTAAAAAAGGCAGGGTAAAAGTTGAAAAACATCTCATATATTTTCCGCATATTTCTCTGTTTTATAAGATATCCAGCGTTAATGTACAAGTTAGGGGTTACAAAATTGTAATTTTAAGCCTGTGCGTGCAAAACCCTTTCAATGATGTACCTTTTTTTAAACTTACATAGTTTTTACGGAACTTTAATTAATTAGATCGGACTTTTGAAAATAATTTAAAAACGTTTGAATTACTTAAAATAGAAATTCAGTGTATCTCCGATTGAAACTGAGAAAGTTATGGTTATTTTCATTCAAATTTCCAAATCATTGAAAGGTTTTTGCGACTCACTGTAGCACAATGCTCATGTGCAAACCTATTTGTGCCCATAAGATCAGCTCATTATGCTCATGGTCAGACTTTATTACAGTATTATGCACAAATAGGGATAATGATATGCTTATGGGCAATTCTACTACTGTACATTATTCACACATGGGATTAATGTCATGCACATGGACAAAATCTATAATTCTTCCCATACGGGCGTAGCGTTGTGCTCGTGTGCAGTTTCTTTTGGTGTGCCCATGTGCATCTTGTTAAATTTTTTGTCATATTCAGTGGGCACAACAGCTCCGGCTAAGGTGCAGCTCACCTGGGCACAACGAAATTATCTTGTACAGCACAGGTCAACCGTAGTGTACAAAAAAAATATATATTTCTACTTTCACAAGTTACTGTGAACTGAGAAAATCATCAGCAAAACATCCTATTTCTGTCTACTGAAACCACTAAATGATTCGCTTTCAACGAGCAACGACCCAAGTTAGCTTCAACGTTATATCGCACAATTCCTAAAACAGTCTCCATAGATGGTAGTAATTTTAGCTTCCATTTATGCTTGGGCTCGCTTGAATTCCATTTTTTTTAAAATATTTGTAGTTGCTTTGGTTAGCTTGGTTAATTTTTTTTAGCAATTTCCTGCTTGGCGCTCGATAAAAACATCAGAAGCTTCTTGCTTGTATGCTTGCTCAAAATGCTTTAAATTGAAATAGGATTGCTTGATTGCTTGACTTCAAAGCATGAAACCATGTAATAAAAGGCTAATACAAATCAAGTCAGTTGCTATTCATAGAAAACAATAAAAATTATTTACCCATTCGGTATTTTTTGAGGAAATTAGATCGATAACCAGTGTCTTGTGTTAGTTTCTAACGTAATAAAAATTTGTTAATAACCATATATCGTAATTATTTTGGGGATTTATGAACAAAATGTCTTCATGAATGAGATGAAGACAACCTAATAAAATAATATAAGAATTATAATCAAAAGTAGAGCTACTATCATACTTACTTTTTCAGGTCAAATTAAAAAGATTGAAACTAAAAGGAAAGAAATGAGATCCACAGAATATTTTTGGCTGATTTATAAACCTATGAGTGTGTTTTAAATAGGGCGTTTTTCATTATAAATTCAATATGCAATCCACATTTTTGTCAATGGTCACTCTTCCAAAACAAATGCCGAACAATCTCCGGGTGCGTCCATCTAATAATATTCTTTCCAAGCTGTAAATTTGTAGAAAAAATTACCGGACAGTCTGGACGCGGCTGTTTAAATATCTCAAGCGGCCATGAGATGCAGGATTTAAAATTTCATACAAAAACTAAAGTTGGATTGCATAATTAATTATTCGAAGGCCTATTTTATGTAAGGTCTAAAATACAACATACAGCATTTGCTGCACATTTGTATTAAAAACAATTAAAATATAATCTTCCTTACGAATACTGATCCAAGTAAGCTTTACTCTACATGATGGACAAAGGTATGAATATGTGCTTTTTGAAGTTTTTTGGATATCAACTTTCATGTGACATTGTGCATTTGATAAATTTGAACAACAAGTTGTTGTATACCTGCTGCTATTTACACTTACTGTAATGATCTGCAACCTTGTATAAATATTATGGTCAACGTGATATGCTAATGATATGGTTTTTAATATTAAAGATGGGTGAACATTGGTTGAAGGAATGTTGATGTTCTTATTTGTAAATTAGATGCTTATGAAGAGAAATAAATAAAGATGTAAAGAGGCAGAACGACAACAGATAGTTCTACAGGAAATTATGGAAAGATTTTCTTGCAGTATTTATAGGAACATTTGAGATGAGCATTATTGTTGTGAATTATTATAGTGATAATTTGATTTATTTATAGTGTTAAGTTGATTTGAATGAATCAATAAACTCATGTTAATCTATTTTCTTTCTAAAAATATTTGTTTCTATTTAGTGGCGAATAGCTACGAAGAGGAAAACAAGATGTTGTCTTGTATACAACTACCAGCTATCAAAGATACACCGTAATAATTACTTGTTAATTGATTTTACTAATATATAAATCAATTTTATAGGTTAAAAGTAAAGGCGTATTCAGTTCAAAACGCTTGAAATAATTCAATTATGCTAATTTGCATGTTTATCATATCTTGCTCATTCAATTGTTATATTTGAATTTAATATTTCGTTTATACTTCTAATCGACTCGTTCGTCAATTAGAGTAGTTAACTCACCAACCTTGATTAGCGCATCTATAATAACGGTCCATTATTAGCTCATGGTGTGTAAAGTTATTAAAAGGGGTCGTCTATCTCAAATTTATCTAATTCAACTGCTGATGCTAAACTAGCATTAAATTAGTTGTTGTATTGACTCGCAATAAAGTAAGGCGTTTTATCAAGTACGATGTTGGCGTTCAATGTATTTCAGTTAAATTGAACAGATAGAGATATGGTTTATGCAGAAATCTATAAATGTGTGACAGAGCTCAGATCTATGAACACAAAAAATTATCCAAATTGTGATGCTTCGTCAACCTGTACAACATTTTATTGTGGCAATAATACCTGATGGCTCAAGTGTAATTTAGGCATTTACTTCTCAAATGTATCGTCTAATCTAGGTTAAGTTGGTTCAATTGATATAACGGATAATAAATGCAATGTCATTTATTGAACGGGTAAATATAAATGTATAAATCAACGTTCAATATGACTGAATATTAATGAATCAGAAAAATTACAACTGGTAAAAAACTGATACCCAATGTACATCGAGATCAAGATTGATAAAAGGTGGTGTATTTATTGCGTAGTGAAAATCGCAGCATTTTGATGGATAGAAATTACAGGACCAAGATGTTGTGTTTGCCTCAAGATTTTTAAAAGTGTTTAAAAGCATACTTCATCACCAAACCTACTTAGATTTTAAATACTCGCCATATGCTATTAGTATTATCTTGTTTTTTATTTAACTGCTGTATTATTAGAAATCAAGCTTTTCATAGCTTATAACAATAGCAATGACAATGGGATTTTTCTGATTTTAGATTGAAATTTATTATAAGGCGGGCTAATAGTACGTTTTTTGGTACTACTGTAGATGGAACCAGTCAAATTGACTTATGGAATTTGAATGAAAATACCGAGGAACCATTTGTAATTAGTACTTAAGTTGGTTCTGATAAAGCATTGAACAAATTGGCCTAGGACAAAGAGGGTAAAAAGGCGGCAATAGGTTCCAGTGATAGCCATGTCTATGTTTATGTTTATGTTTATGATATTTCAGAGGTAAGATTAAAACTCAATGTAAATTACCTCTAGCGCAATAACTATAAAGACTATACTATCATCAAATAAACTACCACACAATATTAACATGTATAAAGGTTTACAGTAATAAACTTGAATCAAGTGGGTACAGCATCGTAAATTCTTGAAAAAGTTTCCAAATATTATAAAATCTCTTATTTTTAAGACTTACAAGGCTTATAAGCGGAATATTAATTTAGAAAATTATTTTTGTCCAGATCATCAATTTTGACATTTTTTAATTTTTTTTTTTCTGATTTTGTAAATTTAGAGTTAATTCTACTACCAATTATAAAAACAAAAAATATACACATATGCAGAATTTAGCGCTCTATTTACTCAATAAAAAATAACAAACCTTTTTATTGCAAAATATTACATGAAAATCCTTTAACCCAAAATCCGTTTTTAGGGCAAAAGTACAAATTTTCATTATTTAACATTTAATATTAAGCTTTTAGAAAATGTGTATTACTTATGGCTACAATTTTCTCTCACAATGTAGTATGTTTAAACGTTGATTTTGGTATCAAAATTTGATTTTTCTCTTTTTGATCAAAATCATGAGTGTTGGTAAGGATAAAATGAGTCCCTAAAATGTCCGCTACAAAGTCTGAGTTTTCAGACCGTCTGTGGTTAAATATAAGAAAAGTTGAAAAAAACGCCTTTTTATTTAAAACTTTGATGTACTGTACCATAGTACAAGAGACTTAGCCGTTCAATCTTGCTATGCTCAATTACAGCGTCGCTCTGCGGGCTCGCTTTTGCAATTTTTTAATAAATGTATGATATGACAGACGATTCTTTTGGTAGAAAAATGCATGCTTCTATGATAACAGTTACTATTGCCTATTTTGTTTAGTTTATGGGTTGATGCGCTGTAATGCTGCTTTTAGATTGCCTGAAATGTGCAATTTAGCAGGGTGTTAATTGTACTAAATAATGTAAAGCCTTAAAAATCCTTTTCTACGTGCGTTATTTCTCTCTTTTTGTTTTCATATTCCAAGGATATATTCATCGTTTGATAAGGCATATCAAACTATCAAGCTGATATTCTTTTCTTTTATCAGAACACGCATTCTACAAACATAAGGGGCTAATGTTTTTAATATAGATAGCAGTCTATATTAGAGACTGATATTTTTATTTAACCACATTCTAAGATCAAATATCATTATTTACTACTGTAATGTTGGACGTATTTCTTGATGATTACCAGATCAAATCCAAGGAAATAGTATTTATATCTACTCAATAAAAAGCTAGAACTGGCTACAAACTCACGAAATGTTCCAGAAAAGTGATACAATTTCAAATGATATAGAAACAAAAATAAAAAAAGAATAATCTAATACCTTGTCTAATAACCATAGTTTTGATCGTAGTTATGCTTGAAAACAAATCATTTTACAGCTGATAATCGTAAACTAAAATACTAAGTTTAAAGAAGGTTAATTTGTTTAAACTTTATGCGTGATAAAGTAACATTTATAACCTTAGGTTTGGTTTGCATATAAATTTAAGCAGTAAGTGTTATCTACAGCTTACGCTCGAGCAAAAACCATTGTTGCTGTAAACATTATAATAGCTATAAAAATATTTACAAATGATGATGACCGTAAATATATTGGCTCTTGCATGTATTGCTCTACATCGACAACGTATTGAATTGTATCATTGTCAATATAATCTATATTAATAAAAACAAATGTAATTTAAAAACCCATTTCAGTAAAAAATGCAATGGAATTTTGAGAACGGCACAATGCTCATATACAAACCAATTTGTGCCCATACAATCAGCTCACTATGCTCATGGTCAGACTTTATTACAATATTATGTACAAATAAATAAGGGTAATGATATGCTTATGGGCAATTATACTATTATTATGCACACATGGGATTAATATCATGCACATGGACAGAACCTATAATTCTGCACATACAGACTTAGAGTTGTGCTCGTGTGCAGTTTCTTTTGTTGTGCTCATGTGCATCTTATCTTTGTAGCCATATTCAGTGGGTACCACAGCAGTGCAGGCTATAGTGTGCAGCACAGGTCGGCCATAGTGTGCTGGAATGAGGTCTAGTGCTCAAAGTGTACACAGAGTTTTTATCGGGAAGGATTAAAGACTGTTTTGAAGTCTATACACATTTTTCTCTCAGGGTAAAATTTAGCCTAGCATCGTTTCTTCTATCGTAAATAAAAAGATTACAGGATTGATGAATGAAAACGTGTTTGTAGGTTTTTGTCTACTATTACTGTTAAATCTCATTTCAATCCTATATTGAGCCTGAGGTCCAAATGGAATTAAAACGGTATCAATACTTTTAGAATCCAGGACCTCATGGTTCCTGGTTTCCTTTCTTAACTTAATGATAAAAACCCTACGCTCTCCGTGATTTAATCGCTTATAGTTTTTATTGGAGTTTATTGGAAATGATTGCTATCTACATATAATTGTCAGTGGTATTTGCAGAACGAGACCACAATGAACTCGTTTTGATCAGATAGACGTTGCTATCATGAATCTGGTCGGGTGAACAGTATTAATCGCACCAGGTCAAGGTTAAGGGAAAACGTGGTTCTGGAAGTATTATGTTCTAAAGTAGTGCCATTACGTATGTCGAATTTGATTGGTTTTGCAAGATTGGTGGTAGTATAAAGACGATGCTTCACAATGATATCTTAGAAGACGAATCAGTGCTTACCACGGACAATGCTTGCGATGAGTTAGGCTTTCCCTGGAATCAGATGGTTTTTCAGCATGACAATGACCCCAAGCATACACCAAATATGGCAACGAAATGCCTCAGTAAACAGGTATACGAGGTTGTGGAGTGGTCCTTTCAACAACTAGACATTGCTCTCATTGAGAAAATATGAAATGTGCTCAATAGATGGCTTAACGAATACGAAACAGTGTATAATGGCATATTGCAGTAACAAGAGCATTTAAAGGAGATTTAGGATGAGACAATCATTACAGAAGCACTCAAAAAGATTACAGAACGTGCACCACGTCGTATTAAAATGTGTCTTAAGAATAAGGGCTACTGGATCAAAT
This sequence comes from Mucor racemosus, assembly GCA_027405735.1. Taxonomy (NCBI): domain Eukaryota; kingdom Fungi; phylum Mucoromycota; class Mucoromycetes; order Mucorales; family Mucoraceae; genus Mucor; species Mucor racemosus. Next base: position 2,041,997 of record JAPEHQ010000004.1, on the reverse strand, counting down.
ATCAAATTAAGATTTTCACTTTTTTAAAAGGTATTCAAAATGTTTGAATGTGCCCATTGACTTCAAGTGGTGTCACAGGCTGTGATAAATGAAAGCTTTTATAGCAGCATGTATTTTTTAAACATAAAAGATGTTTATCTTTCTAACCATATGCTCTTAGAGGGCATGTTCTACACAACTTTACCTAGATAAATGGCCTAGAAGCCAAAAATGCAAAATAATGGGACAGTTTTGTGAGTATTTGTATAAGCTACGCTCATAGAATACTGAAAATACCAGATCACGTCCGATCTCCACAGACAAACAATATCTACTAATATTTATAATAAACAAATGATTTTTAGATTTTTTTTAGTATGAAAGTTAAACAATCGCATTTCATGATATTTATTTAATTACTTTTCTTATTAAATAAGTAACCAATAAAAAAATCACAGCTTATATTATACATTCTGTCCATGTTGTGCATGATATTAATCCCATGTGTGCATAATAATAGTATAATTGCCCATAAGCATATCATTACCCTTATTTATTTGTACATAATATTGTAATAAAGTCTGACCATGAGCATAGTGAGCTGATTGTATGGGCACAAATTGGTTTGTATATGAGCATTGTGCCGTTCTCAAAATTCCATTGCATTTTTTACTGAAATGGGTTTTTAAATTACATTTGTTTTTATTAATATAGATTATATTGACAATGATACAATTCAATACGTTGTCGATGTAGAGCAATACATGCAAGAGCCAATATATTTACGGTCATCATCATTTGTAAATATTTTTATAGCTATTATAATGTTTACAGCAACAATGGTTTTTGCTCGAGCGTAAGCTGTAGATAACACTTACTGCTTAAATTTATATGCAAACCAAACCTAAGGTTATAAATGTTACTTTATCACGCATAAAGTTTAAACAAATTAACCTTCTTTAAACTTAGTATTTTAGTTTACGATTATCAGCTGTAAAATGATTTGTTTTCAAGCATAACTACGATCAAAACTATGGTTATTAGACAAGGTATTAGATTATTCTTTTTTATTTTTGTTTCTATATCATTTGAAATTGTATCACTTTTCTGGAACATTTCGTGAGTTTGTAGCCAGTTCTAGCTTTTTATTGAGTAGATATAAATACTATTTCCTTGGATTTGATCTGGTAATCATCAAGAAATACGTCCAACATTACAGTAGTAAATAATGATATTTGATCTTAGAATGTGGTTAAATAAAAATATCAGTCTCTAATATAGACTGCTATCTATATTAAAAACATTAGCCCCTTATGTTTGTAGAATGCGTGTTCTGATAAAAGAAAAGAATATCAGCTTGATAGTTTGATATGCCTTATCAAACGATGAATATATCCTTGGAATATGAAAACAAAAAGAGAGAAATAACGCACGTAGAAAAGGATTTTTAAGGCTTTACATTATTTAGTACAATTAACACCCTGCTAAATTGCACATTTCAGGCAATCTAAAAGCAGCATTACAGCGCATCAACCCATAAACTAAACAAAATAGGCAATAGTAACTGTTATCATAGAAGCATGCATTTTTCTACCAAAAGAATCGTCTGTCATATCATACATTTATTAAAAAATTGCAAAAGCGAGCCCGCAGAGCGACGCTGTAATTGAGCATAGCAAGATTGAACGGCTAAGTCTCTTGTACTATGGTACAGTACATCAAAGTTTTAAATAAAAAGGCGTTTTTTTCAACTTTTCTTATATTTAACCACAGACGGTCTGAAAACTCAGACTTTGTAGCGGACATTTTAGGGACTCATTTTATCCTTACCAACACTCATGATTTTGATCAAAAAAGAGAAAAATCAAATTTTGATACCAAAATCAACGTTTAAACATACTACATTGTGAGAGAAAATTGTAGCCATAAGTAATACACATTTTCTAAAAGCTTAATATTAAATGTTAAATAATGAAAATTTGTACTTTTGCCCTAAAAACGGATTTTGGGTTAAAGGATTTTCATGTAATATTTTGCAATAAAAAGGTTTGTTATTTTTTATTGAGTAAATAGAGCGCTAAATTCTGCATATGTGTATATTTTTTGTTTTTATAATTGGTAGTAGAATTAACTCTAAATTTACAAAATCAGAAAAAAAAAAAATTAAAAAATGTCAAAATTGATGATCTGGACAAAAATAATTTTCTAAATTAATATTCCGCTTATAAGCCTTGTAAGTCTTAAAAATAAGAGATTTTATAATATTTGGAAACTTTTTCAAGGATTTACGATGGTACGGATACAATATTATAAATGTATACATGGACTCTGTATATGAGCACATATTTTTTAATGGTCATAGCGACATTTGACTGATTATTTTTTTGAGAAACGGAACAGTCTATATAAAGTTTGGTTCTGATTTTTTTTCTTTTTCAAAACAGCATCGCCTTGACAAGCACGTTGATCAATGAGAGCCTTGCCGAGTACTTGGGAGTAGTCAACGAATTCATAATCTTGTCTATCAATTCTTTCTTGTTGATAAGGAGACATGATGCCGTAGACATTGCGAGGATCTTGGTAGATACCAGGCATAGTAGTAGTCATTGCGCTGGCCAAATCAAATCTCATGGCATCCTTAGCTTTTTCAATAGAGGAAAATGTAGAGTTTAAATTTGAGATATAAGCCAATCGAATATGCTTCATCATGATCTCTTCAATAATAGAATAACCATAATCAAAGGCAAGGCAATCATAAGGATCTAAAAGAACCTCCAAGATATCGTAAACCTTGGTACCAGTAGTAGGCAGGACTTTGTGGACAGCTTCAGTTGTAGATGAAGCAACAGCAGTATAGACTTGATTGACAACAGCGCCAACAAAGGAAATGAGCTTGTTTTTAAGTAAAGTACAGAGCATTTTAGATATTCGAAAAGAAATATGTACGTAAGAGAAAATAATGAATAGTATTACATTCAAAAATTGTACTTTTTTATATCTTTTTAATTTACATTTTGATTTTACTGATGGATTGAATATCTGTATAAAGGATTTATATCTTGCAACATTACGTATTTTAAAAGAATATTTTTAGCGTTCAATACTTGTTTAATGGATCAATTCGTAAGAGAATTGTCCAAAAAGAGCCAACTTGTTGGATCGAAAGCATATAAACGTGATAAAATGAACATTCGAGGTGTTATTATACTACTATTTTTGTGGAAATCATCAATATTATGAAGTATTTTATCATGGATTTTGCGTCTAGTTTGGAGTTTCTAGAAACGAAATGTAAGCATTTCACTTATTTTATACCGAGTGACAGCAATAATTCGAACATACAGGCTAATAAAGTTATTACTAGTGGATATTTATTTTATTTCCTTTATACCGAATTGAGTATGATAAATTGACAGGTGAAATCCAAGTTTCTCGATTTAAGGGGTCAAAATAAAAAGGGTGGCAATAATATGATGATAGCTCTCTTGTTTTCAATGTAATGCAATCAGTCTAAGATTATGAATAAAATATTTTTTATCCTAATAGCATGCTAGAACAATATACAGAAGTTGTTGAACAAAGATGTCGATATAAAAAGGAGATTATCCTTCTTTTTGTTAACGATGGGATGATTTAATATTGTAGTTATTAGAACTTGATAGACATATATTTTTTCCTGTCTATGCTAATTGAACTGTACCTTTCTCTGATTAATTACGGTTTTAATCCTGACAAATCACATTCATAAAATGTACCGCTATGTAGATATATAACAGTATGAGAACATACGTATACCGTCAAAAAAGGAATCGATTTGAACTTGAGAGCTCCAAAGAATTTTTTTGTAGCTTTAATTATGTACTTTTTGCAATGTATATAATCAAATGTTTTGAAATATACACTTGTATTATTTGCTATTTTTTGATATAGCTATATTATTAAAAACATCCCTTACCTTCGACTTGAAAACAGTTTGTACAAAATCAAAATATGGAGTTTAATATACCAATCTCCACAACATAGGGACATGTAAGCACACAAGCTAGTTGCCTAAATAAATATGAACTCATATGAATATCTAGGATTGTTCATATGTAAATTACACTCGCAAGACGAAATTTCTATTACATTTTTTAATTTATATTTAATAAGTTGTATTATATATTGCATTTAGGAAATTCTTAAAAGAGAGTATAAGAATCTATATAATATGCATAATATATGTTGTACTAATTATTATTATGATATTTTTTATAGTAATTATGCCTGTTATAGGTAAGTTGATTCAGGAATTCGTATTATCATTTACATAAGGCTTTGTCCCATCTAAAAGTCCAGACTCTAGTTACATTTGTACAACAACTAACATTCAGTTACAGTAAGATGTATATCGTACTTATTACAACGCTAGAAGTCTTATTTAAGGATGGTTTTTGTAATATAGCATTTATATCTAAAAATGAGGTGATTGCAATGGTAATGCAGCATCAGTTTGCTGATATACACAATAGCCCTCTGTGTGTTTGCTTTTAGTTATACATGATCAGTTTACTACTATTTTAGTCTGTGGAATCAAGCGGACATTTATAGTTTCTTAAATATTGTTCATACAACCATTGTCCAACATTATCACCTTCTCTCCCTGTAAAACAAAAAATCAAAAGAAACATGACTATTACAGCAGAACCACAAACCAATGCAATTTTATCTCCAATTGATGTTGGAAGCATTCAATTAAAACATCGAGTTGTGTTAGCGCCGCTTACTCGGCTACGAAGTTCTGAAAACGGTACCCCTACTGATTTACAAGTAAAATATTATAGTCAAAGAGCTTCAGCAGGAGGTCTATTATTAACTGAATGCACTGCAATTAGTCCTACAGCTCGTGGATATCCACAAGGGCCAGGAATCTACAGTAATTCACAAATTGACGGTTGGAAAAAAGTAACAGAAGAGGTCCATAAGAAAGGAGGATTTATTTATTTACAACTCTGGCATAGCGGACGCACGGGTAAAAAGGCACTTCATCCACACCAAGAGCAAGTAGTATCAGCATCAGCCATTGCAGCTACTGGAACTGATATCCTGGGAGAGAATTTTGAAACACCTAGGGCATTAGAAATTTCTGAAATCCATGAAATTGTACAGGATTTTCGTCAAGCTGCTATCAATGCGGTTGAAAAGGCTGGATTTGATGGTGTGGAAATACATACAGCGTTTGGATACCTTTTAGATCAATTTATAAACACTTCAAGTAACGAACGTACTGATGAATATGGAGGATCAATTGAGAATAGATGTCGCTTTACGTTGCAAGTTACAGAGGCAATTGTAGAAGCCATTGGTGCAGAAAAAACTGGCATCAGAGTTTCTCCAGGGGGAGGTGCATTTCATAGTGCAACAGAGGAATTCCCTGTTAAAACTTGCAGCTATCTTTTATCTCGATTGCAAAAGAATTGGCCATTAATGTCTTATGTACATTTTATGCAAACCAGAACACTGGAAAACATTGATTTAGATGATGCAGTTGTATACAGATCAATTTGGAAGGGACCTGTGATTTCTAGTGGTTTCTCATCGTCCCTTTCCATGAGTCATGCTATCCAACATGCAGAGAAAACTGGAGACATGATTGCTTTTGGAAGAGCCTTCATATCTAATCCTGATCTCCCTGATAGAATCAGAAATAACTACACTCTTAATACTTTCAATTATGAAACATTTTACACGCATGAAGCACAAGGTTATACAGATTATTCAATTTACAATAAATAATTATTACATACATGCAGAATTGTGCATCTTTTTTTCTTGTAATGGCGTTAGTCGCTTTTGTACATTCTGCAGCATCCTATCCCGAGTTTTTGATAAGCAAAAAAATACTAAAAGGTGCTTTACGTGTCAAGACATGTTTTAAAATACTGCAACAGTAATTTACTTAAACTTGGACGAATGCAAACATCCTCTGAAAAACGGATGATTGCGAAAAGAATTTCAAATATCGAGCAAGATGAGGAATTAAACTATTAAATACTACAATATATTACAAAATTTATTTAATACAAAATCATCAATCTTCATCTGATTCAGAATTTGAGATTTGATTATGTAAAGCAGAATAAGATGTACGACTCTGTCTAGTCAGTGCCCAGAAATCAGGTACCATCAAAAAGTATCGTTCCATGGCTTCCCTAAATCGAATTCTATACTGTCGAGGAGATACGATCGTTGGTCCCTTTCCACCACCTCCCAATATACCAGACTCCTTTACCCAACTTTCCAACTTTTTATCCCAGGTAAATGTTCGAATAAAATCTGCATATTTGTTAATTATAACAATCCAATGTTAAATGTAATCTTTTTAACTTACCAACAATTCCAACTACTAACTCATGTCTTTCCTCATCTATACCTACGAGTAACGAATAATCCATCACATTTCTATTCGACAGGAATAATGTATCATTATGCAACGAATTTCTTAATATCTCTTTCGAATGTGCTCGAATAAACAATGGTGATTGATATATCACTATGTGTAGGCTGTCAATAAAATTGTATTGTGTATTAATGCACGTAAGACTCACATTCAACAAGGTTTTCATCTAATAATACTTCATCTTGCTTCCCTGTTGATTGGACATGTCGATTTCTCATTGATCCCTTCAAATCAAAAATCTAAAAAAAAAATGCAGTTTTGATTAGAAGTGACATTTCTAGTATTTACAATGTTCAGCTTACTTTTTTCACATTTCTTTGATAAAACAAATTCTCCATGACAAGTACATCCATTCTCATTGATTTACCAGTTGCAGAATTGTTATAACCAATACTATAAAAACCAAATATCTTTGCTAATACTGTAGGCAATTCACTAAAGAAAGCTTCTGACATGTATTGGAAATAAGCAGGAGCAAACCCAAGAAAAGCATCCAATTCATATCTTGACATTTGTTTCATTAATAAGCGATCATCTTTGGTTTTGAGAAATGCAGACCCTGATTTTCCTCCAGAAGAATCCCATTTAATACAACTTGCCAACGACATGATATAGCTTTCATCACATCCACAATTTCGCCTCAATGCATCAAACTGTTCCGAGAAAAAAATTTTACAAAAGAATTTAGTAGACCCTGTCGAGAAATTATATCTCATGTGTGTGCCTGATTCTCTTAAAAGTGTTTCTTGAATATCATCTGTATTGGTTGCTTGTGTGTTCAGAGTATTTTCTAATGTAGTTACATCTGACGGTGCTCTAATAGATGTATCGCCAGGTCTTATAGTACCTTCATTAGATCCTTGGTCGCCGCTACTGCAATCTTGAATATCATGCATTTTATCGATATAATCTTCTGAACTCAATGTATATGCAATGATAGTACTGGGTTCATCTTCACGAACAACCACATAAGAATCAGGAAATAAATATTCAGTTGGTTGTCTAATATAAAAGTTGTAAGAAACTAATTTAAAAATGCCTTTTAAAAGCATACTTACAATGGCGAATCTAATGGTAATAAATTACCAACACCACTATCTGTCAAAAAATTGGTCAACGTCTTCATAAACGACATCTTTTCAGCAGAATGTCTCAAATCATCCAGATTCTCGGTCAATGATTTACCAGTAGCACCTCCCGCTGCTGCAGCAACACTATCAAGCAAGATATCAGGATGCAAATTATGCAATCCACTCAATACACTACCTTCTGCAGAAGGTTGTTGAATTTTGAGCAGTTCAGATGCGCTCGGTAAATCTCGATCTGTATCATCATCATTTGAAATACCAGACGATAAATCCATTTGACCATCACTATATGGAAAGTAATTTTTAGCAAATGAATGTTGTGAAGCAACTGTGATAGGCATAGGTCGAGGAGATTCTTGCAAAGGTTCTGGTTCTGATGGAGTACCTTCTGGTAACCCATTATGTACAACTTCTGAAGCATATGGTGCTAACGACGAGAAATAATCAATACTAGGCATATTATTTGTATCAGATTCAGATGAGCTACTGTTGCTACTATCATCCGAAATGTCGTTATCATCATTATCTGCATCTACACCATTGTCTTGGTAGAATCTGGTGGGAGCATAAGTATCTCTTCGTCGACCATTAAAGTAACGTTGCTGTTGACGACGACGTTGCTTTTTGTTCCCATTGACACTAGATGATGGTGATGCTGTTTTAGCACAATGAGCATTACTACCACCACTAAATTCATCTTCAATATCTTCTTTTACAAGGTCATTTGCTTGAGTATAGACTTGAATATATGTCTTTTTGCGAGGTAAACGAGATCTAAATCGACGATCAGAAGCATTATTCGCACCAGAATCCCTTGCTGTAGCACTGCGTCGAAGAAATGATACCTCTGTTCCGACACCATTGTCACCATCATCGTCTTCTGGATCAGGCTTGATTGGAATATGCTGACTATGACCAATGGAATGATGTCTGTGGTGTCGATGTCTATCAGGTTCCAATGTATTTTTATCGTTATTGTTCTTTTTGCCCGCTACTTGCTTTCCTTTGCTATTTTTACCATTATCACGATGATGATACTGTAAATATTTTGAATCTAGTTGAGATGCATCAAAGCTATTTAGAGTATTAAAACGATGAAAGTTTTCATACATGGGTGATATAACATCAGAGGATCCTTGTTGTTGATGTCGCAATTGTCGAGGTATCGGAATACGAGATGGAGTAAATGCAGCTGACAATGCACCAGGACTCTTGACCCGCAGATACTTGTTGGAAGCCATACGATTTAATGAGAGCATGCCCGCAGGTCTTTGATGATCATCATCACCTGTTTTGAACTTTTCATTTAATTCATGCATGAGTTCTAATGACAATCGACGACGAAGGGCAGGTTCTAAAAACGAATTCTTATGATCTGGGTCCGCAATATGCATAGAATTCATTGTTGTTGTATCATTTTCTTCTGGATTAGTAGCAACAGTTGTTGGAAAATGTAGTGTTGAGGAAGGTGTAAAAGATAAGGTAGGCATCATCACTATATTAGATTGAATGGGTTGTTTGTTGTTACGTTTGAGAATTTGTCCAATTAGAGCATCATCATCTTCCCCATCAAGGCCAATGCCCAATAAAGGCAGATCTGACACTTCAGTAGCTCGTTTTGTACGTTCATTATCCATATTATGAATTGCACCAGTATCATCTGTAGGAAACATCTTTCGAAATTGGATTGTAGTGATTTTCTTTAACTCACGTTCAGGTTGTAAATAAAATTGCACAAAATCTGCATAAACAGCATCCCAATGAGCAACTAGCTGAAACAAATTACGACGTACAATATTGATAGTAAGCGTGTCAATTGGATCTGATGTAGCGTATACATTCTGTACCAGTTGCAATGCATCTTTCTTTTCCCCCTGTGCTTCCAATGACATGTCTTGCAATTCTGCTTTACATGATTCCAACTTTCGAGGATCTACTAAATCAAATGGAAAAGCCTTGTTACGCTCTGTGATTGATTGGTAAAATTTGTTGATTTTTGATCTCAAGGATTTCAATTCTCCTTCTTTAATATCCATTTGAACTTGACTTTCAATGAACAATTTCATAGGAGGCGCTGCTACTTCTAGTAAATCAATGGGATCATATTGGAAACGAACTGTCAAATCATTATAACCAAAGTAGCGTACATGATTGCGAGCCATATCATGAGGACATATATCAGCACGACAATGAACCCCTTGTTGATACAAGAAAATTTCCAGGAATTTACCAAACGAATAATTCCATGTATTATCAGACATGGGTAATACAGGCGTTGGTTTGTTGCATTCTTTGCAATAGCTCCACATGAGTAATTTATCAGACATCCCAGGTAATGGACAAGGGAATGGCTCAATCATGACATTGACTCGAGCATTTCCATGAGCGTAAGATCGATAATGCTGCAACATGGGATGATCACACATGAATGAAGAGCAAGGTTGGCGTGCATCATTACACAAATCAATAACATATTGACCTAATGTTTTATCAGATGGATATCTATAAAAACCAAAAATACGAATTTCTGGCCCCTGGCAAGGAACAGTAGTTTTAGTACAAACACTCGAATAAAGCACAACAATATTTTGATGGTAGAATGGAGAGATAGATTCAGGGTTTTCACCAATATAAGCATCCCAAGCTCGAGATATTTGATGGTTTTTAGCAATCAAATCGTATTCAGGATCATAGGTATCCAATTGTTGCTTTTCAAAGGTCGATCTTGTAGGTGATGCTGATAAAGGCATTTCTTTGGCAGTGGTAACATTAGTTAAAATAGAAGAGCCTGATACTGATTTGCGCCTCTTTTGTTGATGTATTAAAGCAAGTTTATCTTCGGTGCTTTTTAATACAAGCAATAGATAAGGAGGTGGAAATACTACAAACTGAGATACGGACAGAACTGTATTTTGATACAATTTCAACAAATCATTAATGTAATGACTATTCACTGTTTGTCCATCTTCTTCATCTAATGATATTACGCTTTCTCCACAATGCTTTGCCATACTAGAAGAAGCCGCAATTGATATTAAAGGAGATCGGCTTCTTTCTTCTTTATCATTCGCATCTGGGAAAGAAGAAGCACCACGATTTTTAGCAAATGAATCTAACAACAATGAGGTTTCCAATTTCAAGTTATTGACAACGAATACCATAAAATCAATCAATCTTTTTATAATCCGTAAGGTTTCTACTTTTTCACCTCGTAATACAATTGTTCCACCTAATTCAGGGGCACAATCATCAAAGATCAAAAAGGTTTTTCTACGATTAGGCAACCATTCATGCATAACAGTTCGGACCTCAAATGACCCACAGCGACCAAAGGATATCCCATTTTGCAATTTGTCAACGGAAGTAACAATACTAGCTTGTGTACATCTTGCTATGGCCTCTAAAACGCTATGTTTTACATTATGTACCACAGGGATGTTTGCAGCTAATAAAAACTCCAATGCTAATCGTGATACAGTCGATTTGACCAACAACAAAGAAGGCTTCAGTGCTACAATTCGTCCTACCAACTTTCGAATGTGTTCTCTTTCTTGAGAAATGACGGGAGCGATTGACAGTAACTGATTTTTCATTTCTACTCGAGAATAATCCAAAGAAAACATCAAAATTAGAATCTTCTGCTGAGATGTATTCGCAACCATGCGTTTATGCGCTAAATTTTTAGTGCAAACAACACCTTTTACATAAAAACTATCGCTTGGTAACCCGCCTGGAATCTTTTTGATTTTCACATAATGTCTTACATCCATATCATCGCCAGCACGAATATCAGGTTGAACGTTGTTGGTCACTTTGAGCAAAATGTTCATGATTACTTCCTCCCATTCTTCTTTCGCAGTAGATTTCAAGGTAATTTCCTGCATCAATTGACGTAAAATTTTGCGAGCATGTGTACGAGCACTAAGACTTAATTCAACAGTTTGAGGTGGTCCAGATACTCTTCGCTGCCTAGGAGGTAATCTTAATCGATTCATTGTCCACATGGATGCAGTTGATTCATTATTATTGTTTATATCAAAAACATAGGGCGAAGTTAATGGAGATCCTTCTTCACAATGTGATTTAGGTAAATTCATAGTATTGATTTGAATCTTACTGTTACCACGTCGAATTAATTTCTTGCTGCCTCCATTATTGACATTATTTCCAATACCACCACCTCCTGAACTACTGCTTCCGGTCAAACTTAATCTTCGAATCGAGTTAAATGATGGCCGACCGGATGACATACCACGCAATTCTTCGGTACGTTTCATGCGTAATCTATGATCATAAGATTCATCATCACTTCCTATTACTGCTGTACTAGTAGATGTATTAGCTAATAATCCATCTGGCCTTGATGTTGTTGATGGAGTTGTTGTATGTATTAAAGAGCTTTTACTGGTTAAAGGAGAGGGCGATGCGATAGGCGTACTATTAGCAGCAGCGGATATATGATAAAGATGGCCATGTAGATGATGATTATGATGAAGATTGTTATGATAGCTAGCATGATGATGGAATTGAGGATGGTGATGCAATTGATCCTGGTAAAAGTCTGATGCGTTTGCATGATGATTACCTGGAAAAGGACTCAGTTCCGATTCCGCTAACACTGTACCACCTCCACGATCCAAGTATGGAGAAAATGGACCCCAAGGGGATTGAGATTGTTGCAGCGATGCCTGTTGTGGATATCTTGTGTCTTCTAATGGAGCTGAAGATGACGAATTCGATCGTGGTCGTGTTGTTGATGATTTGAGTAACGATGTACCAGCATCAAACAAACGTTTCAAACCGCCAGTATCCGTCGATGTAACCGCTGTTGTTGTCATGGTATTTGTGTTTGTGGTGGTTATAGTTGGAATAGTTGGTAAATCCATAGTTGTTGAAAATTGATCAGGATTGAAATAAGGTCTTTCAATAGGTGATGCGGCTGCATTTTTTATAAAAGATTCGCTTCCACGTGTGGGTATTTCTAAAGCAAATGTAGTTGTATTATCATTACCGTATGTGCTTCGTGCTTGTTTCAATGCAGTAGTTGGTATTTGCATTTGAGGCACAGCTAAGGGCGGTTTTTGTGAAGGTATAATTGATGTTGACGGTTGCTCTTTTGGCAAAGTAACAAGTTGATGTTGATGTTGCTGTTGTTGTTGATGATGCGGTTGCTGTTGTTGTTGTTGTTGTTGCTGTTGTTGCTGTTGCTGATTTTGTTGTTGTTGTTGTTGCTGCTGCTGCTGTTGCTGATCTAATTGATGATCTAATGTGATTGTAGAAGGAGGTGGAGGTGGAGGTGGAGCCGGAGGAATGATTATACTTTCCATTGATGTATTTTCATGTTCAAGTTGCAGTAATTGTTCTGCATAACAAAAATTACATACTCGAACTTGACCTTTTTGTTTAAATAATTTTCCAGATATAACATGCGATGCACATCTACCACAGAATATTTGACCTATTTATACCATATGTAGTGTAAGTACATCAATCACAAACATCCATTACAAGTTTATTTTACCACATGTACGACAATGGTGCTTTCTTCTTAATAGTGTAAACGGTTTACGACATTTATAGCATTCTTTGCATTGTTCATCAGGCATCCAAAATTCTTTGTCATTTTTTTGTCCTCTCAATCTTGCCAATATTTTAGAAAGTGAATTAGAATTGCTAATTGAGAAATTAGTTACTACAGATTGTGTGTCACTATCAATTGATCTTCTTTTAGTTAAAGGCGATTGTAATAAATATTCTAATGCATCGTGCTGCTCTTGTGATTTCTTATTATTATTTGGCACGGTAAATTGAACTGTTGCTATTGCATTATTCGGCTCAATCAATGTAGGTGGTGCTGGTTCGATTTTCTGATTTCCTACAGTGACGGTAGTTGCTGTAGTTGCGGTAGTAGTAGACCTTGTGGATCTTGGTTTAACTACATCAATAACAGGGAGATTTTCCTTGTTCTTAATTGTCGTTGCAGATGAAGAAGATACTGTAGTTGATGGTGATGCAGTTGTTAAATGCTTACTGAGACTTGAATTTGTGCTTATGGAATTCGGCAACTGTTGATGCTCACTGTGAATTGATTTATCGCGTTCGGTGTGCTCATTCTCTGAATGCCCTCCTACTACGTGAAATACCTTATCGAATATTTTTGACAGCACTCCTTCCTCATTCACTGTATCTTCTGGTGTCTCTAAATTAAAACTTGTTAAGCTGGACTTGCGTTGTTTGTCCATTTTCCTGTTTATTTATTTTTTGTATAATGAATATCAAAGAAAGAGTAAGTTTCTATTTATTTCTTAAATTATCACCTTGCTTTAAACTTAATGATCAATGATCATTGAGACGTATATTCAAATAAGTATAAATATATATGTAACAGAAAGAAGTAAATCATATATCATGAGAGCTTTACAGTCACTATAAATAATGTACTATTTTTTCTTTGAAATGATATTCAGGAGGTTTTGTTTGTGTATCCAATTTTTTGTGTATTGCATCATTGAAACATAATTGAAAAAAAGCAAATCACAAGAGAAGGATAAGCTTACAACTATACTTTCTATTAAATAACACATTGCCATCGAAGGTTATATCGAGTGCATTGAAACATATGCTTGATTTTCAAGAGATTATCCAATTATATCACAATTCAGCATGAAACTGACACATTGACCCTGTCATACCATACACCACATTTAAGAGTACAAAAAAGCTTTTCTTGTATCCCGCAATACGAAATTAGTTTGAGTGTATATAAAATTATCCATACTATGAATTGTCTGCATAAATATTGCTTAATAAATTACTATACATAATAGCTATCATTGAAAAAGTATCAGGGTTTTTAAGCCGTGATATTCCAGCGGTAGGTATTTGAAGGTTTTATTTTTACTCATCAAATGAATTAATGATGAATTTTGATAGAGATAACACTTGACAACCTCTCAGGAATATTTAGGTAATTTTTGTTTTACAATCATAGACCAAGAAAATGCTATATCTTAATTTTCAAAGCAAGTTGCAGCTCGATCGGCAAACATCAATCAAAGCCATACTGGGTTTAAAACGAGGATGATATTTTTCATCCAAAATGATGTCGAAAATTGCAAATGCTCATTTAAGCTACAAAATAGATAGTCAGTAGACCTAGTGTAACTAATAGTTTTTGTACAGTTTTAGATTCTGCATTCATCTGAACAAAATTGAAATAAATGTATCACATTAAATTTTGTGAAAAATGCAATTGAAATTTTAGAGGTTTTTTGAAGATACACATTAATTTTAATAAACATACTGAACATATAAGCAATTGAAATGCTGCGCAACAACATTATCTATTGATAGAGCTATTGATGAATCTTCTAGCTGCATTTTTCGTAGAGGAAACGACATTTTTGTGCAATTTTTTTCAGATTCAGAATTTGGGATGAGGGTATATAAGGGAAAAATGGAGGCTAGAAATGAAGGTATCTTTTTGTACATATTTTTAAGGATATCTCCACGAAAAATCAATATTTTAAAAAAAACTAAATTAGATTCGAGAGAGCTCAACGAGCGTGATGACATGAGTAAAAAAAACTACTACTCAATTTAATAATATTTTGAAACCTACTATAGAAATGCCAAAAAAAAATGAAAAAAATAAAAGTGCTCAGAATTTTTTTATATTAACATGTGTTATAGAGCACTTCAAAACAAGTAATTTGTATTATAAAAAAGTGTTAGTATAGCTTAATGTTTTCTAAAGATATGAAGCCTCAAAGTTTTCAATTCTTTAGCAGTGAAATACGCGTAAAAAATCTGAAACCTTAGCACTGAAAAATTAATACCAACTGCAAAAAATAGGATATTTTTGGATACTTGTTTTTGAATTAAAGCTGAACATCTCAGGTACATTGGCATATAATTTTTTCGTGGTGTTATTTAGTGAAAAAAAAAGTAGAGCAGGGATGAAAAATGGGACCCAGTTTTCAAGAAAAAAGCAGTGAATTTTACGCGTTTTTGAGTCTTTCGTGAGATATAACATGAATTCAGGGATAGCTAGCATAATGCGACTAATTCATATCTATTTTTTAATTAATTAATGATAGACAAAACTATTTCATTATGCTCTTCTTTTATTATTTTCCAGGAGGACGACAAAAAGCGTAAAAGTGCGATAATTGTAGGTCTTTGATTTAATTCTTCAATCAAAATGACAAAAACTAGAGATAAAAAGTAAGGTAAACATGAATCATAAACTGACTCGTCTCCCAAGGTAAAAAAGAAAGAGATTTCATGTCCAGGATAATGGAAAATGATATCTGCAATACGGTATGTCGTCCAACATCTTCACCCTATGTGATTTTCGAAATAACTATATGGTTGCGCCTTCACCTGAAAGCCGGATCACCATTACTGCCGCACTTTTCCAGCATTCGCATTCTTGGTACAATCTAAATATATTACTTAATGAATGATCATTACATGTATACATATGTAACTAATCGTGAAAATTACGCATATACCAGTATACTTTTTTAGCTTTATTTTGCATGATAGGTACATGCATACAATAACAATGATACTTTTATAGCAGTAAAAGACATTTAAAAAAGATATTTATTTATTTATATAGCAACAATATATATGTGAGCATGTACAATGTATGCACTAGACTATTTAAAAGCTGTAGTAGTAATAGTAGACGTACTCGAAGATGATGATGGTTTTGAGAATGCATGTAAAACACGGCCATAGATGGACGACGACGATGACTTTTTCTTTTCTTTGTTTTGCTTCTTTGTTGATGCTGATGGTATTGATGAATCTGCAGCTTTTACCAAATTTGATTTAATTTCTTGCAATGATGATTTGTCAGCAACAAGAGCATTAGATATTAAAACACCAGTTGTACTGTGTCGTCTTGTTGTTGTCGCTGTTGTTCTAGGTTGTTTTATTGAAACATCAATGCTACTAGTCTTTTTTAAATACAAATTTTCTTGCTTTAACTCTTCTAATTCAACCTTCATTGAAACCAACTTTTCAATTAAGGCCATCTGCCCTTCATTCACCATATCAAATTTGGATTGAGTCAATTCAAGATCTTGATTTAATTTCTCACATTGCTGCTCTAATTCAAAATTCTTTACTTTTACATGCACTAATTCTTTATCTTGTTGTTGAGTAGGGTAGAAAAATGTGAGGCTTGTAGCAGGCGTCATTGTATTTTCGTCCTCCTCTGTGTATACAGTAGAAGAAGTTGAGTTTTTGCGACTTGTTCTGGTGCTGTAATTAGAAGCATAAGATGTAGAAGGCAACATGATGGGACTATCACAATGTCTTTGCTTTTGTTGTTGGTGTTGCTCGCTTGAATGTCGACGTCTTTCAAGTTCTGCAATGGTTAATTTTAATGCATCTCGTTCACATTCTAAATCTTGTTTATCGTTTTCTATTTCATCTAACTTGGCGAGTGTTTTCAAATGTACTGCTTTCAAATCTTGTAATTCGATTGTCAGCAAACCTGTTGCCACATTTGTGTCTGCTGATGATAATGAACCTGGTGCTATTATCGGTGTTTTGTTATTATAAGACCAATCTCGGGATGATGAAACAGAAGACCATCTCTTTTTTAGCATTGGCGGTTTATTTGCAGCATCCATAGATGCTATTGTACTACAACCACCTGCTGCACTTGCCGATCTCTGAATATCCGGTTTTTTAGTGCCACTGGAAACACTGCGTTGTTGCTGCTGCTGCTGCTTTCTTCTTTTCCAAAAACCAATTTTATTATTAGTTGTTGCAACGACTTGTGGTGTGTGCTGTAATTGTAATTGTTCTTCTTCAGACATCATAGAATATTTATTCGCCAGTGAATCCATTTTATCTCTTGTAATCATGTCGGATAAGGCCATGGCATCTCGTATCACATGTCCGTAATTATCTACATAGGGCTCACATAGCTTTTTCGATGTGATAAAATCCAGTACGTCTTCAAATTCAGAGTTTACTTGATACAATATGGTATCTTCAGATCGTTTCAACATGGCAATAGCTACTCGCATAATAGTTTCTGATGCACCTTCAGCAAATATTATATCATAAATACGTTCAATAAGTGCAATAGGAAATGCATAAGCGAATAACGTCAGAAACCATTGAGAGGCATACATGGCGGGATGAATAGCATGCGAATCTAAATAATGCGCAAGTTTAGGTACAATTTTATGTAATAAACTAGAAAATTGATATAAGCGAAGTTGTAAACCTTCCATATTTAATGTAAACATGGACCTCATTTCGTACGTTTCCATTAGCCTGCTCTTTTTCAGTAAGTTCTAGTGATTTTAGCACAGATTATGCATTATTTTTACCTGACAAAAACACAGAATGATTGAGTTTCAGGTACCTGTGTATTTTAGGTGGTTTAGTAAAGATTGTGTAGATCATTATTTACACTAACATTCATCAATAGCGGACCAACTAGAAAAGCTAATCCTTGACAATATCCAACGTCAGGATCATACAAACTATAAGCTTCCAAGATGCGTTTCATTTGGCTTTGTCCTTGACCATTTTCTTGCTTAAACATGTCAATACGAGGAAATGTTCTTGCCAAATCTCTTTGAATTATTCTTTCATGAGGAGATTTCTCTTTGCATAATTGTTCGTATACCGTTTCTAATTGCAATGAAGCAGATTTTGACATTGCTTGCCACATTAAGCCTCGCACTCTTGTTGGAATGCCAGACCTTAGTTTTAGCGATAATAAATGTGGTAATCGTAATGCAACTTGGTCTGAATCTTGAATGACAGCTTCCCAAAATCCCCAATCAATTTCTTCATCATCTTGAACTCTTACTAGTTTTTGAACTGTAGAAAAATGCGCTTTCAACTCATTTGATTGAATGTAAATCGATTTAGGATCCTTTTCTAATAATATATTTTGTCTTTCTATTTGTGCTAATATGAATGCTGTGGAATCCTATTATTTTATATACTCTTTTAATATCATTTAAGGGGGAGAAGAACACTATTTTTTTTTTTTTTTTTTTTTTTTTTACTTGTGGCGGTAATAATGCATTTTCCTTTTGAAGCCTGAAGAATAACCCATCTTCATCATCATTTTGAAAAGGTGGATTTATTGGTAAAATATTGTCAATCATTTCGTTTTGTTTAATAATATATATATATGAAAAGAAAGAAGTAAAAAAGAGAATTCTTGTATTTATTTGATTTATTTATTAACAAAGAGTGCAATTGAGAGTTCAGAAATGCAAGGGGGTTCTTTTTTTTTATTTTTTTACTTAGGGGAATAAGAAAGGGAGCATGTATTGTAATATATATATAAGAGAAGAAATATGCTGTAAATATACACAAATTTTAATGCCATGAAAGCAATCTAGTTAATTTGGTACTTGGTACCTCAAAGAACGAATAGGCTATATAGTAACAGATTGATTAAAATTTATCTTTTAAGTACAATATAAAAACCTTACCTTTACGAGCTATCAATATCTCCATAATAGGATTTAACATAGCTTCATAATCTACATCTGGATCATTCAAATCAGGAATTCTACTTGCCCAATCTTTCCTAATAACATCCCAATTATACATATCATTTGGTGTAAATGTACAAGGAAAAGCCTCAATTAGAGGACCAAACAATTCTGGATGTGCATTAATGTCCGAATAAACATCGTTTGTCAAGTAGTAAATAGGGTATCGAGTATCGATTGTTTTCCTGTACTTGATGCAAGCAGATAACAATGTACTTCTTTTTGTCTCGTAGCTGCTTGATAATAAATCTTTTAATTCTGATTCCTGAAATGGCATTGCTGCAGAAAGAGCTTGATGAATTGGCATATCACCCGTTAACTCACGCACCAAAGAGGACATAAGTTCTGTTTGTGTCTGATGATCCAATTGTTGTAATAATTCCAATGGAGAATAAGGTGTACCATCAGCATGCTTTTCTTTCAAATTGCTGACATATTTCGTACCATCAATTTCAGCATTTTCCTTCATCATGTCTCTTTGATTGGCTAATTCTGTTTTCGTAATAGCTTCTAGATTCATATGAATAACGTTGTAAATGCCAGAACCACCCATACGGGCAATGACTTTCTGGCTTGCTAAATTGGCTGCATGGAATCGATTAGGTGAAGTAAATACAGTACTTCTCAACCCTTTTTGTAATGCAGATTGTTTCTTGTTAATACTAGTTTGAAATCGAAGGCCAAATACCAAAGACCCAAATTGAATATAGCGTTCATCTAATTGTAACAGTTGATCTGAAGTTACAAGCATTTTAAGAGGAGAAGTTAATTTAGTGCTGGCCTCGACCTCATCTTGCACCAAAGAAGAAGACGAAAATAAATTAAGCCAAGATTTACTTTTATCAACTATTTTTTGTTGGTCTTGGATATCCCAATTTGAACCGTTGCTTGGAAAACTATTTGGATCCACAGCCACAACGTCTTGATGAGTTAATTCTAAATGAGACAACATGGATTCTTTGATGCCCCAACCATGTCCCCATGTTCGCTCATAAACACGAATACCAAATTGAGTTTTGAGTGCCTGTAAATCAAAAAACGTTGACCAAGGTAATTCAATCCACTGGTTTATATCTTTACAGGGCTGAAATTCTGTACGCCAGTTCTTGTTTGGGCAAGTTGTTTTTAGTAATTCTTTATCTTGTGATTCGTAATATTTTTGTAAAGTTGGATAGGGTGCCCAGGGTATATCTTTTGACCCCAATCGAACTTGAGGCAGGATTAATGTACGGTTTGTTTCCAACGCGATACGAAATGCATTTCTTACAGCTTCGTGTTGTGTAGCGAAATCACCATGAGGAAAGAATGACATGAATTTCTCATCTGTACTTGCCTTGATATTTGTTTGTTTAGCTGTTGTGGCTATCGATAAATTATCGTCGTCATAGTCTTGATTGATATCCTTGGATTTGTATATAAAATGAGTAAATAAAAATGTAATTGTAACAAATAGAGCAAAAACACTCGTTATTCTCAAAGTATTTCTCATGTTTTTAATTTAAATTTACAAAGGAGAGAAAGAGAAAGAGAGATAGAGAGAGAGAAAAGCAGAGATAAAATAAAAAGGAGTTCATATTTAAAACAGACCCTTCTTTGTACGTTGCAACATTATAAATAGCCATTTCGATCCTTTAACTCATTCTGTTTCACCTGTGTATTCATTTAGGGCTTAAATTAGCTTAATTAATCAAATAATGCACTTATAGTAGGGGATTTATTTAAAAAAAAAAGGTATATTTATATAATTATATATATATACATATATATATATGTATTTTAGATACTAGGAAGGAAAGTTGACTCAAGAATAATATTGGTAACTCTATAAGGATCAATATTGGAAGCAGGACGACGATCTTCATAATAACCTTTACCCTCAATACCAACATGACGAGGAATACGAATAGAAGCACCCCGATTAGCAACACCATAACTGAAATCATTAATATGTCCAGTTTCATGTCGACCTGTTAAACGTTGATCATTATCTTCACCATATACAGCAATATGTTCTGCATGACGGAGGCTCAACTTTTTGATAGACTCTTCGATAGCTTTAATACCACCTTCTTGGCGCATTTCTTCTGTAGAGAAGTTGGTGTGACATCCTGCGCCATTCCAATCACCTTTGATGGGCTTGGGATGGATAGAAACAATGATACCGAAATCTTCAGATACACGTTCAAGAATATAACGAGCAATCCAAAGGTGATCTCCCATATCAATACCAAGGCATGGACCAACTTGGAATTCAAATTGACCGGGTGCTACTTCAGCATTAACACCAGAAATATTGACTCCAGCGTACAAGCATGCTCTGTAATGTGCTTCAACGATATCGCGACCGAAAATCTTTCCAGCACCAACACCGCAATAGTACTTACCTTGAGGTTCAGGGCTATAAAATGTTTGTAAGAAAAAAATAGATAATATCTCATGTAATAAATATAAACTTACAAACCATGCATTGGCCAACCGTAGGGTTTTGAAGTCTCGGGATCAAACAACATGTATTCTTGTTCAATTCCAAACCAAGGTTTAGCAGCAGCATGGAGATCCATGGTCTTTTTACAAGTATGACGATAATTGGTAGCATGAGGAGTCCCATCATTATTAAAAGTTTCACAGAGAACAAGCTTGTTGTTACCACCACGGAAAGGATCAGCAAAGATAGCAACAGGTTGAATTAAAACATCTGAATCATGTCCTTGAGCTTGTCCAGTAGAAGAACCATCAAAGTTCCATTCGGGAAGTTCGGAAGGTGATTTTGGTACGAAATCAAGAGTACGTGTCTTTGATCTTAAACCATTGCCAGCATCGATCCAAATATATTCAACTTGAACTTTTTCATGTTGGGCAAGGGAAAGATATTTTTGAAGAATACTAGAATTTGATACAATGGCCATCCTGAGGTTTTGTCTTGTAAAAAAAGAAAAAAAAAAAGTAATTTATGGTTGATTAGAACATGATGGTTCCATTTTTATATGAATTATCTTGCAAAGTCTATTCAAGATCATGTGGTTTATTTGATACATTTGATATTTATATAGAAGGAGGCGAGGCAGGTTATCTATTCAATTACCAAATGTTGATATTTTGTGTGCGCCAACTTTTTCCTATCTTTTCATGATTTGAACCAATCTTGTATGTTCCTGACTCTTTTTTGATTGAATCATTTATAAACTATTCTCTTTTTTTTTTTTTTTTTAGTTCACCAGGTAATGGTTTACTTAATTTGGGTCTATATTAGAGTATGCTGATTTCTCTGCTGATAAATTGATATCATATACTTTGAAAGAAAACCCAAGCTTTGAGACATTTGTGTAACATAAATATAGGAAGCAAATAATCTTATCAAATTTCTTATCATTGATTTCATGAGAATATATATATATATATACCCAAGGAGATATTTTTTATATAAATAAACATACTAACCAGCATTATCTAATGCAGGTAGTTATCCTTATCAAACCTGTTATAATGTGATCTTGGTGAATGATTGGTCACTTTTTCATCAAGAGTGGCTGGCAGATGTAAAAGACTCATAAGTTTAATATGAAATATCATGTAATATTGTAACCTTTTACGGTTCATGTAATTATATCATCCAACGTTAGAAAAAAATAAAGCAAAAAACACTGCTATCGGCTTATTATCTATTTGTACAACTTGGAGTATAAACATTACTGGCACAATGGATATCACAGGGACATACTTTGAACATTTACAATATATAGACGCATTATTTTGATCCGCCACAAGCAAAAAAAGAATTTACTTCATATTCTTTGATCAATGAAAAATTTGATAAGCTTATTTTTATGTACATGAATGTGTTTAT
Organism: Mucor racemosus; assembly: GCA_027405735.1. NCBI lineage: Eukaryota > Fungi > Mucoromycota > Mucoromycetes > Mucorales > Mucoraceae > Mucor > Mucor racemosus. The sequence goes on along the minus strand of JAPEHQ010000004.1, from coordinate 2,019,098 downwards.
GTTCATTAATTGCCCATGTGTGCTCTTCTGCGTGATTCAATACCGGAAAAAACGTCATTATCAGATGATAGCCAACTATTGTTCATCGTTTATTCCATATACAATTGATTGGATTTTTGGATCAAATGTGACATTTTCACCTGTTTTTAAATTTATACACATGCTTTTCAAGTGTATATTTACCGCTTGTATTTAGATCGTATATATCATTTATATCAAAATCGAATGTACTCGGTATTCCATCAATGGTTATAGATATTGAAAAAAGGGGAAAAACATCGCTGGTTATATAAGATTGCATTGATCAATTATAACCGGTAACGCAAATTAAATTATAGGTTAGGCTATATTCTGATATTTATTTTCTCAATATCCTGCAAATTCGGTCAAGCTCCAATGCTATCTTTCAGCTAGACATTGCTAATATATTGGGATTATTACCTTGGCGTAGTACAAAATCTCCGTTTCAGGCACAATATTTCTCCATTCAAATTTGCCATTAGTTGTTCGATATCCAATCCAACGATAAATTACAGTAATAATTGTCTAATACTGTTTTTTAATATATAAAGTACTATATTGAGTTGATTAGGTTGCGTCCACATCGATAATTCCTCCAAATAAAAAAATATAGGCTTATTTCGGTGATTTGAAAATCGCAAAAATAAATGTTTAAAGGATTGTTTGGACCGATTCACCAAGAGTGAATAAAGACTTTCTGTTACTAAAATGTTTTAAATACTGTTTATTCTACTATTGCATTTTTATTTCGTAGTTAGCTTGTGAAAAAGTACACTGGGTATATGATTTAATGGAAGCCAAGCATAATTTCGCGCAATAACATTTAAGCATATTGTGACACATGTGGCAACTCAAAAGTGCTAAAAAAAAAATTTAAAATACTACTAAATCTTTCTATAATAGATCTGTATAGTTTTTAGACATTTTTGGGGATATAAAAAATTCAATGATTTTTCATGTTTTTGACGAGGTATCATAGGCAAATTTTCGAAGAAATCATATTTTGCTAATTTTCTCCCCAAAATCGACATTTTCTACTAAGGTATATATTAGTGTAAAATGACGATACAAATTTCATTTTTCATTTCCAAATGTAAAATTAGCAAGGTACTTTTGTAAAAATACACTTTTGTGCGAAAAAATGATTTAATGTTTTTTCAAGCGAACGTCTCACCAATACATCGAATTAAAAAAACGTTAATTTAATCGAATAGAGTATCAAAATAGCTATCGAGAAGTACTCCTTAAAAATATAAAGTTATATGATTTTTCTCTTGAAATTTACGAAAAACCATTTTTCGATGTCGCCAAGATCAGATTTCAAACTTTTTGGAATAAAACATTTCAAAGGCCGCTACCGTGAAAATTGGAGGTTCGAAACTTTTAAAGGATTTTCTTTGCTTGGTAAAGCAAAATGTGTAGGGAAAATTCGTTGGTTCGTATTTTGTAGTGATTTCAATTATATGTTTTTCTTTTTTTTTTCTTTGGTATTAGTTAATTTGAATTCTCGAATTTTAAAGAAAAGAGGACACTGTTAGGAAACATGGAATTCCCTTTTCGGATCCACAGGAACGAAATTGAGATTTCAGCAGCCCAAAAAGCGATGAATAAAAGCTGTCAATCTATTTACGCCCACTTTGAAGATGACAAAAGCAATTCATGTGGCTATTCTAGAGAAAAGCGCATTAATTTCGTTAATAATAAGCCAATCAGCAGTTCCCCTGGTCACCTTTTCACCCTGAAATATGTCTTGATTGTTAATTTTTACAATTCTTTGAATGAATTTAATGCTTCAGCGCATTCAAAATAACATCGAGTATTCATTGACATATATGTTGTAATGTTATTTTAGCTAATAATCGAACTTAACATTTGTTTTGTGTATCATTTCAATTGCAATATACTCAAATCAATGATGAATTTTATTCTGAACCTCTGTTATCCTACAAATTTCGTATACAATGCGACAACTCGAGATTACTTTTTCTCTGAGTATTCATTAGTATTCCAGAAGAGTCAATATTTTACTGGTGTCAATCATAGCCTCTTGTTAGGTGAATCGCTACCAAAGTATCCGATTTATCGACTTGAAATTTTGTTTGCTTTCATGTTTAATGCCTACAGAACTCACTTTTAGTTTCATGAATATCAAGTATAGAGATACGCCAATACAAAAGCTCGTTTGTAACAATTATATACACTAATTCAGCTCAAATAATATAGCTCGCAGAATATTAATTGATTCATTTTAATCTGATAGCAACTTTGATTTTATACAATAGTAAAAGTGGATGTTTTATGTATAATTATACATATTCTGATTTAAAAACTACGATAATATCATAAAAGACTATTTGGATACGAAATATTTTCAAGTTAACCCGTACAAATGGAAATATTGAGCATGTACTGTACACTAACAGGATTACAGTTTTACAAATCATTTAGAAAATTGCCATTGTATCTGGCTGTGTCCTTTTTAATAAACATGGCATCAGTAACATCTTCCGTTACTACCAACTCTCCATTATGATTAACCTGAGCCAGATTCTTGAATTGGGAAGGCCATTTTGTTTCTAAATGCTTTTCAAGTGATACTAAGCTTGATTTATCCATCTGAAATAATTGTATATATTAGTTGTTATGGTATGTAAATGTAGAATGTTTACTTTCTATTTACGTCTTTCAAGATGCTAGGAGATAAAACTTCAGGAACAAACAACATGTGGACACCAATATGCTTTACTACATAAACTGATTTTACACAAAGCCCTGACAAGTTGTTATAGCTCAATTTATTCAAAGTAATTGCGGCTAAGAAAATATATTAAAATCAGTGCCTGGATAATATTCTTGTAAATTGAACAAACCATTTAAATCACGAAACAAACTCTTTTCCATGGTTTCCTTTTCAGTTGGTGAAGATCCATGTGAGAGCTGGTCAACTAGTTTTCCCATTTGATAAGCATATAAGCTTTGGCGACACTTGTTCAGTGTAGTTTGATGTCTGATTCGCAAAAGAAACAAAAACTCGGACATTGGTTTCTTGAATACTCTCTTTAAGTTTTTCAGATCAAATTCTTCCTGTTTCTTTTTGTTTGGTACATTTGATTTGTTTAAAGCCATCATTCTTTGACGAAATATCACACAGCTTCGTTGTGTATGGCTCTTGATGTATTCGATTTCTAAGTATTCATGGTTTGAAATGTTAGAAAATCATTACTATGTTGATTTGTTCCAACGAACCTTTTATCGGATTAATCAATAGAATATCAGTTATAGGTTTCTCATAAGCAGCATTGTTAATCAATCGTTGAAATGAGTTAATAAAAAGAGGTTTTGCGCCTGAATAAAAACAAAAATAGATTTAGAGTATTGTTCTTTTTCTTTTCTTTTCATACAATCATTCAATTACTCCTGACTCTTTGTTTAGCCTTTGGAACTTCAATAATCTTCTCTTCCTCATCTTTTTTTATATGCCCGCTCGTGTCAGCGCGTTCAAGATTTTCTTGAGGTTTGACACTTTCGATACCAACTGTTTCGACAATACTGACGTCTTGAGCTTTGTCAACTATAGTTGTAAAATCCATTTGCTCAACATGATCATCTACATCTCTGAGATCAACGGAATTATCAAATATTTCACGAAAAATAGAGTGCAAAACATCTAGAATAGACAATTAAATATGCAATATAAAAGTATCTTATCCCGATTACCAATTTTGCTTTCGTCGACTCCTCTTAAAGAAGTCAATATGGTTTTTAATTTCTCTTTTTCATTGAGACGTACGGACGCATCACTTTCAAGTTGTCTCAATTGAAGGTCAATATGGAACTGGTATAGATTATTATCAATAGAAGGAAGTTCTTTTTGGGAATTCATGGTTAATCAGTTAAAATTATTAGCACAAAGACGAGATCTCGATGGTTACTTTTTATTTTTTTCTTTGGAGATTGAATCGGACTGTTCCATTCATCAATGAAAACATGCAACTTCTGATAACTGGGTTAAAATCTGTTAAAAAATGCATAATAATGCCTATGGATCAAAGACTTTACTGAAAATTTAAGGAATTTTTAAAGGTACAAAATAAACAAATAACAAGGTTAAATGGTTTTAATTAGATAAAGGGATACTTCAAATACCTTTACATGTTTTTTTTTCTTTCATATAATTTGGTTTTTTATAATTCATAATCAACATGAACAAGTAGATGTAGTAACAATATTGAAAAACAGTCAAGCGCCGATGATAATGGTGATGTTATGGTTTTATGATATAGATAAAACAGACTAGAGCAAGTTAGATGTCATCTATAAACGCTGCCAGACCTTCTTCTATTAGATTTTATATCTTATACTGCTTTAAGTCTATCGAGTAGATGTAAATATATACATAGTGTCAATATTTTATGCAAAAAATGCCTATTTAAAATCATTACAGAAATGTATTGATACATAATATGAATGTAAGTTTTCCACGCATACACACATATATATAAGCAATTGTTTTAAACTTTTACTGGGTTGGTATAAACTCATTAAACTATGATTTGGGAAACATTTTATTTGATATGTGTAAATATAAATATAGGTCATGTAATTTGAAGCTATTATGGTATTTTTTTTTTTTTTTTTTTTTTTCATTTGACTTGTGCATGCATTTGTAAAATCAACAATACGTGCATAATGTGAGTACAACAATATTCATTACTATTTTTTAATCTAATACAACATATTCTTCAACATCTGAAAGAACAAGAAAAATAGGTTTACATTGGCTAGCCTATACAGTATCTTGAAATGTAGTAATTGATTATTTTGGCTTTTTCTTCTTATTGCGCATTTTCCATTCGCTTTCTATATAATTTTTTTGTGGGATTGGTACGTTTTGCCCTTTTGTGCACCCGTTTAAGGACAGATTTATATAAAGAACGCTTTTTCCCTGAATGCTGCTTTATATTAACGGATACTCTGCTCATTCCTGGATCATGCAATTCCCGCTCCGTTACATCGGAATGTACGACAACCGAAGTTCTCTGTACACCTTTCAATTTTTGATCATTAATCGTGTTTGTGTTACTATTATCTACTAGTATGTTCGTGTTTGCTACTTGGCGAGCTTTATGTGTAGCTTCTGGTTTGCGAAGTTGAATAGATTGCTCGAATATTGTATTCATAATAGCGCGTAATTTATCTAGTATTATTTTTGAATAAATTTTCAATGATTGGGTCTTGTTGTGATAAACTTACTCCCATCTACTTCTTTGCAGCAAGATAATAAGGTTTTTAGCACTTCTTTTTCTGCATCCTTATACAATTGAGATCTGTTTGATTCCACTTGACGTAACTGAAATAGAACATTAAATCGATACAAGTTATTATCTATTGGAGTAAGCTCTTCTTGCGACTTTGTCATTTTTGAAATTCAGGGTTTGTATAAAATAAAGAAAAGAGATATTTTTCAATCCTTTTTTTTTTGTTTGTTTTCATATAGATCAAACCTAATTATGCAAATTTTCCAGCCGGAGGCTTGAGTTCAAAATCCAGTTCTTCAAGTTATTAGGGAAAGTGACACTCCATAGTTATCTAAATTCAATATTACCAAAATGCCATGCATATCATTATTGCTGGATAACTTTCAGCTGTTTATAGTATAATTATTAGATGCTATAGCCTTTAAATATACCATATAAATTTGTTAGTTGATAGATTGTATCGCGCTAATATGTTTGTTTGGATTATGTAAGATGATTTTTCCTACTTGAATTTTAATCTAAACATAGACTAGAAACTAGAATATATTAACCTAGTAGCATATAGCACCTACAATTAGTTTTATTTATAAATTAGAGAGATACAATAAGAATCAATAAATAATGGTTCTGTATAATAGTCCTTGAAAACAGACACGTATTAATACATATTGAGTATAAAGTCATTTACGAAGAAAATAAACATGTACTGCTAGCAAGCTTTGGTATGGCTCTATCAGTTTTTTCTTGACACATTTCCTCTATTTTAATTAGAAATAAATTTATCTATTATCTAATTGTTTTCTCGCATCTGTAAATCAATGTGAAAATCATTTACAATGTGTAAAACGCGTTATAAATGTACCTAAATAACAGAAATACGACGTTAAGGATAAACTAAAGTCTGTGAATATGGTAATTATTTAGAACATATCAGTGGTTAGATCAATATAAATCTCTTATATGTCTATTATATTAGCTTGTCTCAACTAGATGTAATTTTTAAAGAGTTGTCTGAAACTTGCGTTCAAATTTCATGGTGTTGATACAAAAATGTACTTTAGTTTGGATAAAGCAGTAAGTATACATAGATGTAAACCTACTTACACGTATTTTGGTTATGTACCAAAAAAACATATTTTTACAACGTGTATAACAAACAGAAGTACACTTCTTGTTAAGCTTATCATCTACTGCCAAAAAAAAAAACAAGTAAAAACAACTAATATATGTAGGAATTATGCAATTTAAAGCGGTGAATATAAATTTTCATATAATATGCGTATGCATTTTGTATCAAATACCGAGTCTTTTAAGATGAAAGAAAACTATATGATTATCATAATTTGTTCGTTTTGTACTATCTGCAATACGATATTTGATTATAGAGAGGATGCAGTCAAGCGCTACTATAATAAATCGCATAATAATCTCATTAAAAGATGAATTAACATCATGTACGAAAAGGTAAGCCATTATACTGTAATATCCACAATTTTTGATTTTACACTTTTTGAAGATGTAATTTTCATATACTCAAAACTTGAATAACGTGCCACCAGCTTTAAATCTGTGTAAACTTTGATTTTGTTTCAATTTTTATTTATTTTGGAACTCCGCTATTTGAATATGTATTTTTTTTTGGAGGCATCTCATGGCAGGTAATGTAGCTCATTTGTTATTTGAGAGATTGAGAAGTATAATAAGTTTAAACAAACATTTTATTTTTATAACAAATCGTTAGGAATTCTAAATTTTCTATGAGATAAATATTTTTTTCAACAAATTTCTTAACTTCTTGGACAACTTCTCTACATTTGCTATACGCTTCGATGTAGTCCATCGACCTTCTGAAATAATGTCTGATTTGAGTCAGGTTACCAGAGGTATCCAGAAAAGAATGGATGTTTTTCTCCAGAGACTTGAATGTATAGTCACATCGCAAACGAGCTTTCCTCTTGGCAGCACCACAGTACATTTTGATCCAATTGCATTCGCAATGATACTTTGGGTATCAGTAAAATGATTTTATAATAAAAATAACTATTAAAGTCATAACAATTGTTCACAAAGGTTTAAATAATGATTGTTATGGCTCTGATTTATTATATCTTTATTTTTCGGAAAGTTGATAGCGAAAATGGTGATTTCACGCATTGCTTACGTAAGCTGGGTTTAAGGTAAGGAGGTTATGTGTCACAGAGTATCCTTGTTTCAAAAGTTACCCTCACCTAAGAGCACACAGCTTAAATTTTGAAATACCGTCTATTTTCAAGGGCTATCAACAGAATGATTTTATAGTAAAATTAAGTATACGAGCCATAACAATTGTTTACAAAGGTTTAAATAATGATTGTTATGGATTTTTTTTATTGTATCGTTAGTTTTGGGTGAGTTGATAGCTCTTAAAAAAAGTTAAAATTTGTGCAGGTTTAAAGCTGTTGGCACGTTAATAATGCACAAATCAAACTTATAATTCTGTAATCAAGCCAATAGTATATACATACTACATACACATTAATGAAGAAAACTGGCAATGACATTACATGCATAATATTTTATTCATTCACATTTGTACACTCCATTAATGAACCTATATCTAGCCAATAACATATATTAAATATAGAGTTCATAAATGGGTTCGTGCGTTGCAAACTTACTTTCGTGCAAGCAATTAGTATTCCATATCTCGTATACAAACTCTTATCGCGTCCTTTGGTACGTCTATGAACTAGAATTAATAGAATATATAGTAGGTTTTTTATCTGTTTCTTTCCATGAAAATCAATAAATGCACAGGAGCTTTGGTATTTAGTATATATATCTCAAGCCTCAACTACAATGCATCGATTTACGACCCCTCTGACCCTTACTCTCTTGTCTAGCTTATATCCCAGATGATTCTAGCATATAATCCGTTAAGACCAAATACCTGAAGGTAATGGTGAATTAATTTTTGTTTTAATGCAGAGAACGTTGCTTACAATTTACTTTTGATCGAGGATTACTATTATGTAAAGCTTAATAAAAATGCTTAAAATGGTTTCCTATATTGGTGGTTTTTGTATTTTTGCATCAAAATTTTCTGCTTCTCTTGGAAAATCAAAGTAAGCGAATGTAATTACTTACGGAATCTCGAGGAGAGATTCAAATAGCAAATATAATTGAGCCCAAGTTAAACAGTGTCCAATATGAACTATCGTTTATTCACTTGAAATTCAGACGAAACTGCTATTTTTTTTTTAGAAGAAATGAAAATAAAATTTGGAAAGAATAACAATAAAATTTGGACGAAATAAGAATGAGGTTTGAGACCAATTGAGAGCAAAGATTAAGACAAGTGGATAATTGATTTGAGATCAAATTAGAGTCAAGTTAAAGGAATTTGAGTTGAGTATAAACAAGAGAAAAGGAGATTTAGTATAGATATTTCATGTCATAAAGAAAATATCACTTACCTGTAAGAGTTGCGAAGGAATTATAGAGATCGCATACATGGTAAAGATGGTGGTGTTGGTATTACTAATTTGGGAGGTCTTCTGTTGTTATAAGTAGACATATAATTGAAAGCATCGACCGTATTTTTCGACGTCATAACATCATGATTCCATACTGTTTTACTTAAGAATAGCATGTACTTGGAAAGATGAGTGCTTCTTGCTGTGTTCCAGGTGTCGTTGTTTACAATTATTGCAAACCTGGCTGGTCAGGTACTCGTTTATGTAAACGAATGCAGTATTCGTTACACGTGTAGACATTTGCTTTATCGCTTTCATTATTCTTCTGTTGGCGCAGGAAGTTTGCCTTTATAATACAATCCGAAATATGCGGAACCAAAAGTAATCACTGTAGCTCCTAGATCAGCTTTTACATCTTTTGGTGGGTTTGGAACGTGTTTATCAGTACATGGTTTCTTCTTGCCAACAGTAGTAGCAGAATTGTTTTTATTGCTATCCAAGAATAAATGATTTACAATTTCAATTATAGCTTTCTTTTTCTTGATATACAATTTGAAGTCTAGATTTGTAGGCCTAGATGTAAAATATGTATGAGTAAAATTTCAATTAAATTAATTTTAGTAGCATTGTTACCAGTTGTCAGAATTATAATATTTTGAGAATTTCTTATATTCTCGCAATCTTTGGGATGCGGTTGCGACAAAATCTTCAATTTTGCACATATTGAGCAAATGTAATTGACTGATCTAATCGAATACGGTCTGATGATGTTGTTGATGTTTCAACCTATCTCTATTTGCTTTATTGTATCCACACATGTGGTAATATAATATTCTTTTGTTGATGTTCATCTTGTTTTCTCTATTTCGAATGAATTACCAGTTACCAGTAAGGGATGTGGTGTAGATATCTGTTACTCCGGGGTCAATGCCCCAAATCCGTAAGCGGCCACTTTTTACATCTTCGGAAGGTCCTTGGGAGTAATTTCCTTTTGTTTGGAAGAATCCTGTTTTTCCTTCCTTTTCTTCAAATGGAATTGAACAGAGTAGCTGTTTCTATAATTAATAACTTTGGTATTATTTAAAAATGAAACAGTGCTACTTAAGCAAAGTAAAGAAAAAAATTATGCAAGTTATTTTCCCGCAACATTAGCGACAGTACGAATAATGTTGACGAAGTGAAGGCGAATAATGTGGTCTACCCACACTCATTGTGGTTCAAGAAATGTTTACCATCAAATATGTTTAGCAAATGAAAACTATTTCAGATTCTGTGGCCCTTACAAATAATGATCCAGTTAATAAAAAAATTTGAAGAATACCTCAGTTTTTGAAGATATAAAGAGGGCATATACTATTTATTATTATAGATATATTTATTTACTTATTTAAAAGCATGGCTTTTAAAACCTGGAAGCGTAACCTAACCCATAAGCTAAGGCATAAAATAACTGATAGCCTAAGGCATAAACTAAGGCATAAACTAAGGCATAAAATAACCCATAAGCTAACGCATAAAATACTCCATAAGGCTATAAGTGTAAAATAAGAAAAATGGTCTAATTATTTCTGAAAAATGGGCAATTTGTGTTCGAAAAGCTGGGCAACTTGGATTCAAACACTTGGTCAAATTAGTGCGATTCTTTTGGGCAATTTAGCCTCACGCAAATGCCCAAAAATTTTCAAAAAACTGGGCGAGGTTTTCAAACATCCGGTAAATTGAGAGTGAAAGCACAGTATCATACTTGCTCAATGTTTTCTCACTAGATAATAACGAATAATAAAAATATATGCACATGTACTTGGGCTGTTCATGTTTAATTTAAAAACGCGTTTCCTGAAATAGCCTATGCTTTGCAGTTGGTATAACGTTTTTAATGCTAATGTTTCAAATTTTTACACGTACTTCAATGATAAAAATAACAAATCTGAGTCTCCATATCTCTGCGAGAGATTAAGCTCTACTAACATTTTTTAATATTAAAATTTACTTGTTTTAAAGTGCATTATAACATATGTCAGTATAGAAAGTTCTGAGCATTTTTTTGTATTCCCTTTTTTAACATTTTTTGTAGCAGATTACAAAATATTCGATAAACTGAGTAGCAGTTTTTTACATTTATATCATCAACCTTTCTGAGCTCTCTCAAATGTAATTTAGGTTTTTTCAAGTGGAAATATTCTCAACAATGTGTGGGAGGGGATACCTTTGTTTTCTGCTTCAATTTTTTCCCTGTATACTCTCATCCCAAATTCTGAAATTGAAAAAATTATGACAAAAATCTTGTTTTCTCTACAAAAAATGCAGTTAGAAGGTTTATCAATAGCTCGATCGATAGCAAATTTTTTTGTGTATTATTTCCATTACATATATTTGAATTTTAATTATAAAAAGTGTTGTGTATCTTCAAGAAACCTCCAAATTTTTAATTGCATTTTGCGCAACATTTAATGCGAGATATTTGTTTGACCTTTATTTAGCTGGATGTAGAATTCAAAACTGTACACAGAATACTTAATACGCTAGTTCGACTTACTTTGCTGTTCATGAGCAATTAAGCAATTTTGTTTTTTAAATCATTTTTCGTCCATTTTTCAAATCAATTTTGGAACCCCGTTATGATAGGCTTTAAGCTTTGATAAGGAATACTATTTTGATTATCTCGACGACGAAAAATCAGTATTTCGTTGAAACAAAAAATGCAGGATAGTTTTAAATTGGGTCTACTACTTTATGAATATAAAAAATTAACACTTCATTTTAGGTGCTCCATTTTTTTAATTAATTTTAGGGCAATTTTTAGTCGATGTTAGTTCAGTGTACTTAAATGCTGATGCCAACTATTTTACTTTTAGATCTATAGTCCTAATTCAATTTAATAGACTCGAAAATATGGGATTTTTTATTTATAGAACACTTATCAATCTCCCTTTCTTGTCATAATTTTATTGCTTAAATCCACCAAGTCGATTATTAAATAAATACTAGACGGTTTTTTCTGTTAGTCAACCGTTTTTATAGAATATAAGGTTATTACTGGTCGCAATTTCATAAAAACAAAACTTTGTTTCAATAAAGACGCATATGAGAGTATATGAAAAAAAATTTGGTGCTTTTTATTTGGAGAAATAAAGGCTAATGGAGGTTTGATTAAGAAAATTTCAACTGTGGAAAAAATTTGTACATTTTATAAAATGCTTCAAAAGCATCCAATTAAACATTATTTTTTGCTACGATGAGCTTATTATTGTGTTAACAAGGTCTCCATTCTTGACACGAGTTACATCTTCGTGCCTCTCTACTAGTGTTGTATTAGTCTATATATATTTCACCAATAGTAGTATATCTATTGCTGGGTATTCCGCTGTTTTTTTCGATTTCAAACTCCAGATACTCTACGCTATCAATAAAATTGTCGATGCTTTCTAATGTGTCATCTTCTTTATTTATATTATTTAATTTCAAACGCGTGTGGTATGTCTCCAATTTATTTTGATCGTAATACTGGTAATCTTTTCTCAAGAGACTTTATACAGTTAATTGCTTGAAGTTGGTTGATTTAAAAAAAGCGTTTGTCTTTTTTTTTTGGAACCTCAGCAGCATAAATAATTTTTCTGTTTTTTGATAAGAAAACGTATTCAAGTAATGCTGTATGTCTATATTAAAAATTCTATATCATAATGGTTTTTAAAGTTTACAATTATGTCAGAATCAAATAGCTGGTAATGAGGCGTTGTGTTGGGAGGCAATAAGACAAGTTTGACATTGTTTCAAGGTAGGTTTTTGTCGTGAATAGGAGCATTATTATCGAAAATCAAGACAACATTTCAACGCTCGCTTGCCATTTTGCTCTTAAATTTTACTATTATTTTTTGAAAGAGTCGTCGTTGTCAAAAATCCCTTTTTTTTAGAATAATAATGAAAGCCAAGATCAGAACCATTTTTCCGTTTAAAACAACCAGGATTTTTATGCTTTTCAAAGATGATAAAGCAATTTTGGAAAACCCATCTTTATTGCAGAAAAAGTAAACAGTTAAACGAGGTTTATTTGCTTTGAATTCAGAAACCGAGCTTTAATTTGTGGGATCAATACGTTACTAGGTTTGATTAGTTATACGAAAAAAACTAACTATGTTTTATTAGTATTAGTTTGTTTAGCAATGTAAGAGAAGTTATACAGTTTACCAAAATGAGGAATATCAGATGTTGGTTGTTAGATTAACAGTTAATAATTTTTCTAAAAAAGAGGGGGAAAGTAAATTAGAAACACAATAATCAATTATAAATAGGGGGGATTTCAGTGGAATTACATAGTAAAAAAAGCTTCATAATAATAAATTAACCTATAACTTTCAGGTTGTTGCATCCACCGGTTAATCGTAAGATAATGAACCTTTTGATTTGTAATCCTTATTTTCAAGAAGTCAGCTAACTGATCTATGATAACATTCTCGATTGTTCTTATTTTCTAAAGCAAGATCCGGGAAGCTGGATATGTGAGACATATTCACTTGTTGGATTTAGTTATATAAAATAAGCTGAACTTAAATGTGCTGTGTTACTAATGTACATAAATGACCTGACAATGGAATGTCAGAAAGACATAATCGATCCAAAGCTGATCTTACAGATAATTGTAATATAGAATTTGTATATAAATAGGACAAATTATTGATATTAAATAAAGATTCTCTTCAGTTTTTGTGTGTGATTTAATTTAACAAGTTCCTTTATTAAATTATGCATTTTTTCTTGCCATAATATTTATTCTAAATCTTTGGCATTTCACAGGTGTTGCTCATGAAAAAATGGTGTAACTTGAAATGTGAACAACAATAATAAACAAATGCTTCAATTGAACACAATAACAAACGCATGCTAAAAATATGAAACCCCTTTTTGAACCATACATGTCGTATAGTAGATGATAGCACCCTTCATCGCGTTGCAATCAATTAATACACAAATGACATACATGTATATCAAAATAGGATTCTACCCAAATTAATAATGATAATGAACAAAGATATCAATTTAGTCAACTATTCATCTGACAGTATATATTGAGGCTGCACTATCAATATAAATAAGATTCAAGCATATAAAAATTACCCCTTAATTCAAGGTTATTACATAATAAAATAGATAAAACAATAATAAACAACCATTTTCCAAAAGGTCGATATTGTCACACTTGACATCAATCCTTTATGGCCAATACTCTGCATGATTTACCCCTTAAAATATTAAAAAATTAATAACAATGTAATCAAAACTAGAAGGTTACTAAATATAAATTCATTTAAGTCTGATGGTACAGTATCCAAGTTTCCCAAACCACTATAATAAATACCTTCATACTTTTTCAATTATTTCAAATCTTCAGAAATCTTTTGTAATAAAAACTTTATCTGATTATAATTGTATTTCTACTGCTTTTATTTTCATATTTTTTTTTATTTTAGTAAACAATATCTTTATTTACTGAAATAATATAACTAATAACGAATATAATTTGAATGGTGTGAAGCAGATGAGCAGATATGAGTTACTCTGGTTCAACAGAATTGCTTTATTGACGAGATATATCAATTTAAAATTTGGGGTTTGAAAGCGTTCTGCTCATGTTCTTCTTTCACGGACTAAATGGGAACAGCGACAACAGCCTGTTTGGCAATACTAAAAGTATTAATACCTTTGTAAATTTTTGTTTGTAATACACAAAATCCACTGAATTAGAATTATTTTTCTGCTTTCTTCCCCACTCTTTCCTCAGATCTTTTATTTATGTTTAAACCTACAACAAAAAAAGGCAAATATTTTTTATAAACTGAAAGCAAGTAGCAGGTACAAATACATGTTTTTCTCATTGCTTATTTGGAAATGAATTATTAATTGTTAATTTTAGGGCGCGTTATAATATTTTTCTCTGACAAAAAAAGCATCCAAGACTTGGTCAGTTTGTTCCATCTTCTACGTTATAATAAATGCTTTTTTGGTCTAAATTCAATATCTACCTGCGGAAAAACTGGTGATTATAAAAGTATGTATAAACATTTACAGTAATAAGCTTGAATCAAGTGGGTACAGCATCATTAATTCTTGAAAACGTCCTCGAGTATTATAAAATCTCTTATTTTTAAGGCTTATAAGGCTTATAAGAGGAATATTAATTTAAAAAATTATTCTTGTCCAGATCATCAATTTTGACATTTTTTAATTTTGTTTTTCTGATTTTGCAAATCTAGAGTTAATTGTATTACCAATTATAAAAACAAAAAATATACACATATGCAGAATTTAGCGCTCTATTTGCTCAATAAAAAACAACAAACCTTTTTATTGCAAAATATTACATGAAAATTCTTTAATCAAAAAACAGTTTTTGGGGCAAAAGTACAAAGTTTTATTACTTACCTTTTGATGTTAAGCTTTTATAAAATGTGTATAACTTATGGCTACAATTTTCTCTCACAATGTAGTATATTTAAACGTTGATTTTGGTATCGAAATTTGTTTTTTCTGTTTTTTGATCAAAATCATGAGTGCTGGTAAGGATAAAATGAGCCCCGAAAATGTCCGCTACAAAATCTTAATTTTCAGACCATATGTGGTTAAATATAAAAAAAGCTAAAAAAAAAAGAAACGCTTTTTTATTTAAAACTTAGAAATACCATAGTATAAGAGACTTAGCCGTTCAATCGTGCTATGCTTAATTACGGCGTCGCTCTACGGGCTCTCTTTTGCAATTTTTTAATGAATGTATGATATGACTGACGGTTTTCTGGTAGAAAAATGTATGTTTCTATGTCAACAGATATTGCCTATCTCGTTCAGTTTATGGTTTATGTGCTGTAATGATGCTTTTACATTGGCTAAAATATGCAATTTAGCAAGGTTTTATTTGCGGTAAATAATGTAATGCCTTGAAAATCCTTTTCTACGTGCGTTGTTTCTCTCTTTTTGTTTTCATATTCCAAGGATATATTCACCGTTTGATAAGGCATATCAGACCATCAAGCTTGTATTGCTCTACATCAACAACGTATTGAATTGTATTGTCTATAATCTATATTCATAAAAACAAATGTAATTTAAAACCCATTCCAGTAGAAAATGCAATGGAATTTTGAGAACTGCACAATGCTCATATACAAACCAATTTGTGCCCATACGATCAACTCATTACGCTCATGGGCAGATTTTATTATTATGCACAAATAGGGACAATGATTAATAATATGCTTATGGGCAATTCTACTATTATGCATACATGGGATTAATGTCATGCACCTGGACAGAATCTAATATCGTGCACATACAGATTTCTTGTTGTGCTCGTGCGCCGTTTCGTTTGTTGTGCCTATGTGCATCTTGGTATCTTTTTAACCATCATATTCAGTGTACACAACGGCTCAGGCCATAGTGTGCAGCACACCTGGGCACAACGAAATCATCTTGTACAGTACAGGTCGGCCGTAGTGATAGTGATTTGGAAAATTTGGATATCATCAGACTTGAATGAATTTATATTTAGTAATCTTCTAGTTTTGACTTTTGGGCACATTGCTATTGATTTTTTAATATTTTAAGGGGTAAATCATGCAGAGCATTGGCCATAAAGGATTGATGTCAAGTGTGACAATATCGACCTTTTGGAAAATGGTTGTTTACTATTGTTTTATCTATTTTATGTAATAACCTTGAATTAAAGGGTAATTTTTATATGATTAAATCTTATTTATATTGATAGTGCAACTTCAATATAGATGAGTAGTTGACTAAATTGGTATCTTTGTTCATTATCATTATTGATTTGGTTAGAATCATCCTATTTTGATATATATGTCATTTGTGTGATAGTGGATTGCACCGTATTCAAGGGTGCTATCATCTACACGACATGTATGGTTCAAAAAGGGGTTTCATATTTTTAGCATGCGTTTGTTATTGTGTTGAATTGAAGGGTTTGTTTATTATTGTTGTTCACATTTCAAGTGGCATCATATTTTATGAGCGACACTTGGAATTTAGGTTGTTTTATTTTTATCAAGCGTTTTTAGTATGTAATTCCACTACAACCACTAATAATTACAGTTAGTATTTGAATGATTGTGCTGAATCTAGATATTACCGTACTACTTCGACACCTTTTACATTCCCAAAACAACGATCAATTAAACCCCAATTATGAACATTATACCACTGTTCGTTATGATCAATCTCAAAGGCGCCATCCGCATACTTTCGCAGCAATGTATATATACTGTGCTTTATCCAGTCCAAGTCAAACGATTTTGATCTATCATAAGATTTCTCCCATTCTTGTGTTTCATTTAATACACCTCTCACTTCTCTGGCATCTTGGCAATTAAATTTGTTTATGAAGTCATCTGAAAGTTCGTTTCCCATCCCAGCATTATTATTTAGATCTAGAATTAATGATTGTGATGGATGGTTTGAAAAACATGTTTTGCTAAAACTGTAGAGCTTATCTTCAACAACAGTCCCTGTGGATAAAATTCATTTTTTGCTCTCAACTAGTTTTTTGAAACCATTGTCAGCTTCAGGACGCTTTTTTGGTTCTATTGAAGTTGTATAACAGTATGCGTTTTCCACATAATATGCTGATTATATGTACAAACCATGCTTTTCTTTTAAATGTTTTTCCAAATCCTCCAACTTCTCAAACTAATCAGAGCAACAAGGACATGCCAAGACATATATAATACTTTTCTAGTATTTATGAAATGGTATATTAGTAAAATTATATAATGGTAAAAACTATAAATCTTACTTTTCTCCTAGCTTCTGACGTGGAAATAAACTTTTTACTACAAATCAAACACATCAAAAAATATTCATTATTAAAATAATAAGTTTTTTTTCCTATTTAGATAAATAAAAACCTACCTTCAACTGTGGCATAATGATCACGTAAACGTCTAGCGCCGACAAAGTTTTTGGATTGACACAAGTGGCATTTATACTCTAGTGCAGCGTTCGCAAAATGGCAGACCCCAAGCAAGCGCAAGCAGTTTTAGCAAGCATTTGCCGAATCTAAAATATTTGAAAGTTACTCAAGCAAGCCCGAGCCTAAGCAACGGCTCTTCGAGCGGTTGTATATCGAGCATTCTCAGTTTTGAAAGCAAGCAAGACAATATAAATCAAACATTACCTAACTTTTCAAAAAGTCAAGCAAACCAAGTACGAGCAAATCCGAATGCAAGCACAAGCATGGTGTCATGTATTTTCAGCCTAATATTGGTTCAAAATGTGATGCATTTTGACATTTTTAAAGTTAGAGTGACGTAAATTGAATAAATTTTCCCTGTGTTACATGCTTGCTTACTTGATTTGAAACCAGGCAAGCAAGCAGGTTTACATACATGCAAGCAAGTCTATTTCAACTTGAAGCAATTCGAGCAAGCACACAAGCAAGCTTTCAATGTTTCCGTCGAGCACCAAGCAGGAAATTGCTTATGCTCGCACTGCTCAATTGCGATCATTACTCTAGTGAATAATGTTTAACCTTTTGCGACATTGTTATCTTCGTAAATCAAATATTAAAAAGAAAGGAAAGCTGGCAAGTTACAGGAAACAATTGTCTAGTTTCAGCCTCAGAAACTTTCATGTATCTACCTACGTCATCAGTTTTATATTTTCTTATACAGTCCTGATTCGATTTAGTGGGCTTGCAAATAACGGATTTTCGATTTAATGGACAGTTTGGAATCGCCTCCCGTTTTTTTTTTTCATAATTTTACTGCCTAAATCCACTGTATCGATTCAGTGGATAGTGGACAATTTTGTTTCTACCAGTCCACTATATTAGTAAAATATAAATACTATTGGATAAAACTGCATTTAACCGGTAATAGCTTGATCTGGTAGCCATGAAATTAGAAGAAATATGGGGAATAACCAAATCACGTGCCTATTTTACATCAATTTTTTAATAAATTTCTTGTTATTCACTGTTTAATTCAGTTGCTCGAATATGAAAAGCCTCTATTAACAATATTATTTAATACTACAGTATAAGCTAGTAACGCCTTTTTATTTTCATTTTTTGATCCAATATTACGGAAAATGATTTATTCGATTTAGTGAAAAGTTCGATTTTGTGGACACTTTTCTGCCTCCCAACGATTCCATTAAATCGAATCACGACTGTACATGTATATTTGGACACTTATCAATCTCCCTTTCTTGTCATAATTTTATTGCTTAAATCCACCAAGTCGATTACTAAGTAAATACTAGACGGTTTTTTCTGTTAGTCAACCGTTTTTATAGAATATAAGGTTATTACTGGTCGCAATTTCATAAAAACAAAACTTTGTTTCAATAAAGACGCATATGAGAGTATATGAAAAAAAATTTGGTGCTTTTTATTTGGAGAAATAAAGGCTAATGGAGGTTTGATTAAGAAAATTTCAACTGTGGAAAAAATTTGTACATTTTATAAAATGCTTCAAAAGCATCCAATTAAACATTATTTTTTGTTACGATGAGCTTATTATTGCACTAACAAGGTTTCCATTCTTGACACGAGTTACATCTTCGTGCCTCTCTACTAATATTGTATTAGCCTACAGTATATATATTTCACCAATAGTAGTATATTGATTGCTGGGTATTCCGCTATTTTCTTCGATTTCAAACTCCAGATACTCTACGCTATCAATAAAATTGTCGATGCTTTCTAATGTGTTATCTTCTTTACTTATATTATTTAATTTCAAAAACGTGTGGTATGTCTCCAATTTATTTTGATCGTAATACTGGTAGTCTTTTCCCAAGAGACTTTATCCAATTCATTGCTTGAAGTTGATTGATTTAAAAAAAGCGTTTGTCTTTTTTTTTTTGGAACCTCAGCAGCATAAATAATAATTTTTCTGTTTTTTGATAAGGAAAAGCATTCAAGTAGTGCTGTATGTCTATATTAAAATTTTTATATTATAATGGTTTTAAAGTTTACAATTATGTCAGAATCAAATAGCTGGTAATGAGACGATGTGTTGGGAGGCAATAAGACAAGTTTGACATTGTTTCAAGGTAGGTTTCTGTCGTGAGCAGGAGCATTATTATCGAAAATCAAGACAACATTTCAACGCTCGCTTGCCATTTTGCTCTTAAATTTTACTATTATTTTTTGAAAGAGTTGTTGTTGTCAAACATCCCTTCTTTTTAGAATAATAATGAAAGTCAAGGTCAGAACCATTTTTTCGTTTGAAACAACCAGGATTTTTATGCTTTTCAAAGATGATAGGGCAATTTTGGAAAACCCATCTTTATTGCAGAAAAAGTAAACAGTTAAACGAGGTTTATTTGCTTTGAATCCAGAAACCGAGCTTTAATTTGTGGGATCAATACGTTACTAGGTTTGATTAGTTATACGAAAAAAACTAACTATGTTTTATTAGTATTAGTTTGTTTAGCAATGTAAGAGAAGTTATACAGTTTGCAGTAAAATGTAGAATAAAAGCTTTGAAAAAAGATACAGTTTAAATCCTTCTTTATTCAAAAAATGGATAGTGTGCAATAAGTCTATATTTCTACTCTATTTATATTAGTTGTGCTTTTGTTATATCTGGGAGTTGCACCGTAACTGTCAATGATCTATCAGAATTAGGAATAACCGAATTACCAACTTAGGACTTCTGTCAAACCGTGATGTTTAACATGCGAATCAGACAATGCTGCATTCCATACATATATCATCATGCTACTTATTAAATGATTGAAGCATGATTCCATTGTCTTCATGCAATATCCATATGTTTATTCTTTTTGGTAAATCAATTAGTTTGTTTGTGATTTTAAAGTTTATATTGAGCTTCTTGATTTACGTAATCAAGGCGGTCTTTTAATGCCCGTTTTTGGCATATTTGTTAATGATCCGCATAGAGCAATCCTTACTTTGATCTATGTGTTTCTTCAGCTTATTTTATGAATCAATTTGCTTTGTTTATGATTCGGTCTATTTTATTTATATGTTAAATTACTAATACTTTCTGTATTTACTGTTAAATTCATGTTATCTCTATTGAAATATTAGAGCATGGTTTTATGTAAGATAACATTTAATTTCTTATGTGGGGAAATAGTATCCTAGTTCAGCACACAGTTTACCAAAATGAGAAATATCAGATGTTGGTTGTTAGATTAACAGTTAATAATTTTTTTAAAAGAGAGGGGGAAAGTAAATTAGAAACACAATAGTCAATTATAAATAGGGCTTGCAGAGAAATTACATAGTAAAAAAAGCTTCATAATAATAAATTAACCTATTATAACTTTCAGGTGTTGCTCATAAAAAATGGTGTAACTTGAAATGTGAACAACAATAATAAACAAACCCTTCAATTCAACACAATAACAAACGCATGCTAAAAATATGAAACCCCTTTTTGAACCATACATGTCGTGTAGATGATAGCACCCTTGAATACGGTGCAATCCACTATCACACAAATGACATACAGTGACCCCCAAAACTGTCCCAATGTTTCTTAGTTTTAAGTTTAGTATGATTTTCAGGTGCAACAAATATATTTAAAGTACGACATATTTTATATATTTCGGAAGATCAATTAATTTCCTTTTATATTAAATTAAAAAAATCTCGAATTTTATTGGTCAATTGAATTTATACCCAATTTGGGACAGTATATGCATTGGGACAGTTTTGAGAGCCATTTTTGATTTTTAGATAATCGATGATTGTAGAACCATAATTTGCACTAGTATCTTGAGCGCTTGGAAATCAGTAAATAAACACCTAATTGGGTAAAGAAAATAAAAAAGATGCATATTTCATATACAGATTCTGGTGCTTTGGCCTATTGAAAATTAATATGAAAAAACTTCAGGAGAATAAGGAGAATGATGCCATTAGTCTTTTAAACACCGGTAAATCAGTGCGCCAAGTTGCGGAAATATTGCATGTAGGTAAGCCTGTTATGGAAAAAATTAAAAAACGGTGTTGCACAAGTTTGGGTGTGTCTAAAAGGGGTCGACTTAAATTGCTGTTTGAATCTGATGAAAGGTTTTGTGTTCGCCAAGCAACAAAAAAAGCAGTCAAAAATTCAAGTAACATTTTAAACTACTTGAGAGTAATTTCGGAGTTAATAAAAGCCCGGAAACTGTCCGAAATCGCTCCGTAGGGGGAGCATAGGAGCAATTATCAAGCCTAAAAAACCTATGCTGTCTCCGGCTAATATTAAAAGGCGTTTAGAATGGTGTCATCTTCGCAAGGATTGGACTTCCGACGAACGGAAAAGGGTGATTTGATCAGATGAGACCAACATTAATAGATTTAACTTAAATGGAAGAAGCTGGCTTTGGATTTGAGACGGTGAGAGCTTGAAATCTAATTATGTGAAGATGACCGTTATAGATGGCGGTGGGAGTGTCATGTTTTGGAGGGCCATTACGTATGCCGGAGTTCGATAGATATGCAGAATTGAGGGTACTGTGGATCGACATTTGTATAAACAAATCTTTGAAGACGATTTGGAGCGGACTTTCAATTTTACTTTGGATAAATTAGGCCTTCGTCGTGATCAGATCATTTTCCAGCATGACAATGCTCCAAAGCATACGTCAAATTTAGTCAAGGAATATCTATTGGATCAAGACTATGAAGTAATAAATTGGTCTCCGCTATCTCCTGACTTGAATCCGATCGAAAATATGTGGATCTTATTAAAGAGGAGGCTTAATGAGTACAAAACAGCGCCCAAATGAATCCTTGATCTTTCGGAGCGTGTAACTGAGGTTTGGTACAACACCATTAAACAGGAGGAGTGCCAAAAAGTTTTTGATAGCATGCCCAATTGTGTGAAAGTATATTTGGAAAGAAACGGCCTTTGGACGGACTATTAAATAGGATTATATTTTTTCCCGCGTAAGCTCTCAAAACTGTCCCAATGCATATGCTGTCCCAGACAGGGTATAAATATAGCGGACCAATGAAATTCGAGATTTTTTTAGTTTAATATAAAAGGAAATTAATTGATCTTCCGAAATATATAAAATATGTCGTACTTTAAATATATTTGTTGTACCTGAAAATCATACTAAACTCAAAACTAGGAAACATTGGGACAGTTTTGGGGGTCACTGTATATATCAAAATAGGATGATTCTAACCAAATCAATAATGATAATGAACAAAGATACCAATTTAGTCAACTACTCATCTATATTGAAGTTGCACTATCAATATAAATAAGATTTAATCATATAAAAATTACCCTTTAATTCAAGGTTATTACATAAAATAGATAAAACAATAGTAAACAACCATTTTCCAAAAGGTCGATATTGTCACACTTGACATCAATCCTTTATGGCCAATGCTCTGCATGATTTACCCCTTAAAATATTAAAAAATCAATAGCAATGTGCCCAAAAGTCAAAACTAGAAGATTACTAAATATAAATTCATTCAAGTCTGATGATATCCAAATTTTCCAAATCACTATCACTACGGCCGACCTGTGCTGTACAAGATGATTTCGTTGTGCCCAGGTGTGCTGCACACTATGGCCTGAGCCGTTGTGTACACTGAATATGATGGTTAAAAAGATACCAAGATGCACATAGGCACAACAAACGAAACGGCGCACGAGCACAACAAGAAATCTGTATGTGCACGATATTAGATTCTGTCCAGGTGCATGACATTAATCCCATGTGTGCATAATAGTAGAATTGCCCATAAGCATATTATTAATCATTGTCCCTATTTGTGCATAATAATAAAATCTGCCCATGAGCATAATGAGTTGATCGTATGGGCACAAATTGGTTTGTATATGAGTATTGTGCAGTTCTCAAAATTCCATTGCATTTTCTACTGGAATGGGTTTTTAAATTACATTTGTTTTTATGAATATAAATTATAGACAATACAATTCAATACGTTGTTAATGTAGAGCAATACAAGCTTGATGGTCTGATATGCCTTATCAAACGGTGAATATATCCTTGGAATATGAAAACAAAAAGAGAGAAACAACACACGTAGAAAAGAATTTTCAAGGCATTACATTATTTAGCGCAAATAAAACCCTGCTAAATTGCATATTTCAGCCAATGTAAAAGCAGCATTACAGCACATAAACCATAAACTGAACGAGATAGGCAATATCTGTTGACATACAAACATACATTTTTCTACCAGAAAACCGTCAGTCATATCATACATTCATTAAAAAATTGCAAAAGAGAGCCCGTAGAGCGACGCCGTAATTAAGCATAGCACGATTGAACGGCTAAGTCTCTTATACTATGGTATATCTAAGTTTTAAATAAAAAAGTGTTTCTTTTTTTTTAACTTTTTTTATATTTAACCACATATGGTCTGAAAATTAAGATTTTGTAGCGGACATTTTCGGGGCTCATTTTATCCTTACCAGCACTCATGATTTTGATCAAAAAACAGAAAAAACAAATTTTGATACCAAAATCAACGTTTAAATATACTACATTGTGAGAGAAAGTTGTAGCCATAAGTTATACACATTTTATAAAAGCTTAATATTAAATGTTAAATAATGAAAATTTGTACTTTTGCCCCAAAAACGGATTTTTGGTTAAGGGATTTTCATGCAATATTTTGGAATAAAAATGTTTGTTATTTTTTACTGAGCAAATAGAGCGCTAAATTCTGTATATGTGTATATTTTTTGTTTTTATAATTGGTAGTATAATTAACTCTAGATTTGCAAAATCAGAAAAAAAAAATTAAAAAATGTCAAAATTGATGATCTGGACAAAAATAATTTTCTAAATTAATATTCCGCTTATAAGCCTTGTAAGTCTTAAAAATAAGAGATTTTATAATACTGGAGAACTTTTTCAAGAATTTACGGTGGTATATCCACTTGATTCAAGCTTATTACTACTGTAAAACTTTATACATGTTAATATTATGTGGTAGATTATTTGATGATAATATAGCCTCAATTTATAATTATTGCGTTAGTGGTGATTTACATTGAATTTTAGTCTTCTTACCTCACCAATATCATAAACATAAACATAATAAACATTTCTAATTTTAGCTACAGTACAGTTTGGCCCATACAGCAGTTTATTATAAATAAACCATATTTCCATGTTAATGTGGTCAAAGTATTTATACATATATCAAAATCTAGAGCCGAGATCCTTGAGAAGAGATATATTTAAATCAGGTTCTATGAGACTTTATACCTATATTATCGCACTTTAGAGCTGACGTCCATGAGAAAATTACAATTGAATCAGGTTATATACTCTACATCCATGAGAAAACCGCAATAAATCGGGTTAGATACAGAGACATTTTTTTGATAAGAAGGACAGCAAGAGCATTTGGTATAAATACATCCTATAATCAATTTTGTTTTTCATCATTATTTCTCTTATGCACATTTACAAGCTATATAAAGCAAATCTACCTTATCCTGCAAGTCAGTTCCCAGTTCCTTAGTTATCTAAGATCATCTTGATGCTGCCCATGCTTTCTATTGAATATATAGAAAGACATGTCGATTCTTCGCCCAGAATTCCAGGTACAACTGCTCCAAACTTTAGTCATAGCCCATTAAGGTGATTACCATCCCAAATATATATACATTTATTTTAAATCAATAACAATGCACCAAACTTTTTCTTTCCATATTTTTCTATATTCATCCTCTGTTGTTGATTTCATTTATGTATTTTTTACTTGAATTTTAATTTTTGAAAATTCGGATACTTCTACAAATAAAGTGTATATTGTCTACATTCAACATGTAGCTGATATCATTATATTGGAATAAAATACGTTTCCACCAAGACATATAAAACATCACATTATGGATTATATAAGTTGGATGTATGTGAATCGAATAATTTGTTTCTAAATTATTAAAGATCGATAAAATCGTACATTGACGTACGACAAAATATAATCATAATATTTATTACACACAGATTACTACCACATTTATTGCAGGCGTAATTCTCTTTTATTTACAAAATAAACCTACAACTGATTCAAAGCATTGTATGCACCACTCCTTAATCTAAGATATGTGTCCAAAAATCAGGTATCATACAGAAATAAAGATCAATTGCAGATCTAAAACGTTTTCTATACATTCTTGGCGAAACAATAGTGGGGTCCTTTTTACCACCACCCAGCATGCCTGATTCCTTCACCCAACTTTCGAGCTTTTTATCCCAAGTAAATGTACGAATAAAGTCTATATTGGCAGATTATTACATGATGATAGTGATGGAGAATATGTGTATAAACTTACCAACTATACCAACAATAATTTCATTTGTATCTTCATCAAATCCGACTAGAAGAGAGTAATCCATGACATCAAGAGACAGTAAAAATTGCGTGTCGTTATACAGCGAATCGGAAAGATTGCATTTTGTATCCACTCGCATGTACAGAGGTGTTTTACTGATGACTATTGAATTGTATAGAAACAATTAAGTATACTTAATTATAGTTAATGAGAGGGGAATAATGTAGTGCTTACTTTCAACCAGATTTTCATCTAAAAATACTTCAACATCTTTTCCAGTCTTTTCGGCATATCGGTTTCTCATAGAACCCTTTAAATCAAACACTTTCTTCACAGATGTATCGTAAAACAAGTTCTCCATTACGAGAATATCCATCTTCATAGACTTTCCACTAACATTATTATAAAAACCAATACGGTATAATCCGAAAATCTTGCATAGAACGGTAGGGATCTATAAAGGTTTATACTTTTAGACATGCTAGATATCCATACACATGTTTATACTTACGCCCTTGTCAAATACTTCATTAAACATATATAAAAAGTATTTATTTGCAGAGCCCAAAAACGCATCCATTTCATATTTTGATATTTGCTTAATCAAGAAACGCTCATCTATTAAAGGCAATGAGTTACTTCAGTGCCGCTTAATTTAACGCTGAGCAAATATTACCTTTGGTTTTCAAGAATATAGATCCTGACTTTCCACCGGCAGTATCCCATGGTGTACATCTAGCAAGCGATGAAATAAATATTTCATCACAACCACAACTCTTTCTAAGCATATCAAATTGCTCTGCAAAATAAATCTTGCATGAAAAGCTTGTTGATCCGCCTTGGAAACCTATTCATTTATATAAATGTTTAGAAACACACAACGATAATTTAATCTAAATGTTACTTACTAAATCGCCACGGTTTTTCTCTCTCGTCTGTTTCGGGAAACATTTCCGAAAAGAATGGCTTACTTTCTGCTGTTGCATCTGCTGCCTTTTCCTTGTTGTTTGCATCAAAGATCTCAGCTTTGGACATTCGTAGCTCTTGTTTTCTTTGAAGTTTCTCGTTATAAAATGTGCTACCCAACATATATGAAATAATACTGCTTGGCTCGTCTTCTCTTACAAGGATATTTGAATCTGCAAATATATGCTCATTTGGAGAACTATAGATAAAAAATTAGAATACGGACAAAGAGTTGATTCCTAGATACTTACAATGGATACTCCAATGGAGCCAAATTGCTAATGCTTTTCTCTGCAAGAACATAGGTAATAGCTTTCATAATAGAGTTTCTTCCGCTTGTATTAGTTGACCAATCTAGATTAGAAGGACCTAGACATGTTAGTCAAACATTATCCTTCAAAAGTATTCTAATTTTTACAAATTACCTAATCCCACATTCGACGATTTTAGCAATGCGGCTGCTTCCAACATGGCAGAACTACCACCTTTCAATTCTAAATCTTCATTCTTTCTATCAACAACCATTCCACTTTCAAGACTTAAAAAGGGCAATGTATTTCTAGACATTTGCAATTGATGTTCTCTATGAAACTGTTCTAATTCCAATAGACTGGGAACAATTTCGCGACCCAAAGATTCGTCATATTCATCAGTAAAAGTC
The DNA here is from genome assembly GCA_027405735.1 of Mucor racemosus. NCBI lineage: Eukaryota > Fungi > Mucoromycota > Mucoromycetes > Mucorales > Mucoraceae > Mucor > Mucor racemosus. The sequence continues at coordinate 1,991,431 of JAPEHQ010000004.1, read as the reverse complement.
AGGGAGAACGTATTATATCGAAAAGGTAATAAATCATCATGATCATTGTCGTCTCCTTCTTCATCAGAAGAAATAGAACCCACCAAATCATCTTGACAAACATTATCATCAATCAATAACACGGTACTATCATCATCATCTTCTTCTTCATCGTCGTCAGAACTAGAAGAGGAGGAGGAGGAAGAAACAGATGATCTGTCTATATCATTATCTTCGTCATCATCATCACCACCTATCATTTCTTTAATCTTGGTATAGGGTTCAAGTGAAGCTTTACTATGTAATCGTTGACGTATTGTTCTTGTTGTTAATTTTCCTTCTGATAATTTTCGATGGTGTCTTTGATATTGGGTATTTTGATGATGAGGAGATGCAATGGGTACAGGAAGATGTGAAATACCAGCACCAGCATAAGCGAATTTGTGGTTATTAGAATGTTTACTATTTGAAGCAGCGGAAGCGATAGCTGAACTTGAAGGATGAGCTAGTAAATTAGATGTAGGTACTGGAATACGACCACCAACTCGAAGTCTACTAGAAGATTGCTGTTGTCCCGGTAATAAACTGCTCGAGGAACCACCTACAATAGCCATTGTTCTTGACCTTGGTCTAGCGATGGAAATGTCTTGAACTTCTTCGCCCTTATGAGATGCAGAAGAAGAGGAAGAAGCTAAAGCTTTTGCATTGGCAGTTTTTGCAGCTGCGGCAACTTGAGCAGCGTGCTGAGCAACCTGTGCAGCTGCTAATGCGCTACTAACGGGATGTGTTATATTAGTAGCTCCTAATCTTCTTTCTGGCATGGGCATCTTGTTATTTAGTCCAGACATGAAACCATATCTGTATGCAATAGATGATCTTTCAGGCATTTTGGCAGTATATGGAGATCCACGATAAAATGCAGGTTTTTGAGGCGTTGGTCCATCTGATGTAGGAAATGGAAATGCATCATGTTGTTGTTGTAGTTGATGGTGCTGTTGTTGAGAAGGGTGTTCTATTAAATGATTAGACGAAGATTCATAAAATTGAGATTTACGGTTCTTGCTTTTATTATTACTTTGCTCCAATAATTTCTGATATGGTGTAGCTTTTTGTTGTTGACTTGGAAGGTAATTACCTGGTGATGGAGAGCTTTTAGATTTTCCTACCATTGGATCAGGTAATAGGCCAGCTAAACGTTTATATGCTGTTGAAGATAAGATGGGCAACGCAGCTGCTTGTCTAATAAGTCGGGATTGATTCGAATCTTGAATTAAAGGTTTAGCTACGACAGTAAGTGAATCTGTCATTGGAGTAGAAGGAGGTGTTACAGCAGATGGTGGTGTATCTGCAGTCTGGCTTGTTTCCAAGATTCTAGAATCTTGTAAGTAGTTTTGTTTAATCTTTCGTTTCTCCTCTTCTTTTTGCTGCTGCTGCAACTTTTCTTGTTGCTCTTTCTGTTTCTTATCTTCAGCTTCCTTTTTCTTTTTTGGGGCATCTTTCATAAGTTCAAGAGATAAACGACGAGCTACACTTGGATCCAAATCACGGGAATCATCATTATCATCTAGGGTCAAAGACAATTGTGGAGATGAAGGCCGTCTAGAATTTGATTCATTATAGCTATCAGTGCTGAATTTCTTTTTGATTTGTTGTTGCTGTTGTCCTTCTTTGTTGCTATTGCCACTATTATTAACTTGTGAATTGTAACTATTACCAACAAGGCTATCATTACTGTTATTTTGATCTGGTTTTCTACTATCTTGCATAAACATTTGATCAAATCTTTTAACTTCATCAAACCATGGATATGATTCTGTAGGTGATTCCCCAAGGCCTGGTTGTTCTCTGAAACTGAAATTAGAATCCTCCGTTGAAGGTGGTGTAATTGCAATGCCTGAAACTCCATAGGGTACCATGACAGATTCTTGATCTAACTCAACATCCAAAAGAGGTAGATCTGCAGCTTCAATGGCTCGCTTTGTACGAAGATTCAAGTTGGAGACAATTGGCGTATTGCTACTATTGTATAAGCTCTCGGCAGGAAACATTTTACGCAAATGATTTGTGGTCAAACGTCTTAATTCTCTTTCAGGTCTAACAAATCTTCTGGCAAAATCAATGTATTTCAGGTCCCAAGCAACCGCATGATTTTGTAAATCTGCAAGTACGTTATTCAATTGTAATGTATCTGTTGGTGCACTTGTTGCGTATTCCATTTGTAACTTTTGTAATAGATTCTTCTTGTTTTTGAGTGCTTCTTGTGAGAGCTCTTGCAAATATTCTTTACAGAGATCAACCATATTTGGCTGTACAATATCATAAGAAAATGCCTTGTTTCTTTCAATAATAGAATCAAAAAATCTTGCAATCTTGGACCGAGTTGAATCTAAAGAAGCATCTTTAAGTTGCATTTGTTGTTTGAGACTGAATCGTAAATGCAATGGAGGAGGATTTACTTCTACTACTTGTACCATGGCATGCGTGAAATTGACTGACAGATTTTGATAGCGGAAGGATATTGTATGATCACGATAAAATCCATGAGGACATCCTATACCTCCATTAGGATTGCCATCTTCACCAAAATATTCATTAGCACCACCATCATTTGCTTCATCATAAAGTGGAATCGATTCAGATTGATAAAACAAAAGCTCCAGAAACTTGCCAAACGAATATCTTTGCAATAGATCAGACATTGGTTTCCAATTATGCGTAATATTACAAAAATTGCAATGAGTACAGATCAAAATTGGGATTCTGCGTAAATATTCATCGCGACTAATATCTATTTTCTCTTCTACGAGTTCATCCTCTCCATTATCATCTTCCAAGAACACTTGCACTTTGATCTGTGCATTTCCATGAGAATAGGTTCTGTCATGGAAAATCAAAGGTCCACCACACATTTTAGAGCTACATTTTGTATAAGCATCCTTGATGGAATTCAGAATATATTGTCCTAATGTACAATCTCCCATAGGGTTATAATAATCATAAGGATCAAGCATTGCTTTTTCACAGGGGAAACTATGGTTATCCATTGGATTTGTTGTACGACGTACTATAATCTGTTGATGATGTACAGGTGTCAAATACTGGTGAATCTCTCCAATGTACCTTTTGAATAATAACCAACATTGCAAATGAAGATCTTGGTAGTGTCTATACTCTAAATCATGGTCTAAATAAGCATCAAATGCTTTGAGATAATCATGCATCATCATAAGATCAGTAGGGATTGGAGGTATGATAGGTTTGTTCAGTGCTTGCTTTTCAACATCTGCAACTACACTAGGCGATGTAGGTGATGCCAATGTTGTGCTATTGTTGCTATCTGCCAATACAGTGCCTGTAATGTTAACTCCCAATCGCTCACGAATCAATCCAATCAACTTTTTCTGTGATTCTCTCAATTTAAGTAAGATATGAGGTACAGGTAATGTAACACCTGGAGAAATTGATAATGTTGTATTTTGATATTTCTTTAAAACTGCATTGATAGCGGTAAGACATATATCATCATCTTCAACAATGACAGTTGCTTGTTGATATTGTTGTTGCGATTTCTTTTTTGCAGCAACTACATCTACAGTATTTACAGTAATTTGAGATTCTGCTACAGATAATGCAGATACGCTTTGTGTGTCAATCTGAAACGGATCAGATGAAGAGCCTCCAATTCCTTCTTGATGATAAGACGATACAGTTGTTGATCTACCACCGTTTGCCCTGATAGGATGTTGATGTAGTGTTGAAGAATCATCATCGCCAATATGACTATTTTCCGTCATTGTGCCTCCATCTTCATCAACTCCAATTGCATTATTATAATAAGCATTATCTTCGGCATACATGGGTTGATTATATCGACGCAACTCAATGAAATCTTTCCTCAATTGGGCTTCCAAATTGATATTATTTACAACCTTGACCATGAAATTCATGATATATTTGACAGTAGCCAATGTCTTGAGATCTCCACCACGTAATACAATAGTTGCGCCTCGTTCTTTTGGGCAATCATGAAACATGAGAAAAGTCTTTCTACGGTTTGGTAGGTATTCATGCATAATGGTCAATGGCTCAAAATTACCACATTTACCAGGCATCATCATTTTGGCATTCCATAGTTCATTTTTGTAATTAAATACAGTAGCATCAGCACAACGAGCAATAGCATCTAATTTTTGTTTCTTGATATTGTAAGCTACTACGATTTTTGCTTTATTCAAACGCTCAATAATGGTTCGTGGAGCATGAGCAGCAATCAAAACAATATGAGGTTTCAATCCAATAATTTCTGAAATCAATGAATTCATGTGTTCCTTTTCCCAAGCCAACAAACGATCAAATTTGAGATATTCCTGGCGTGGTGGATTATTTGTTCCATCTGCAGTCATGGTTGAAGCAGCAGATGATGATGTTGCTGCTGTAAACGGCACATTATTACTTGCTCCTCCAAATCCGTCGAGATCAAAATTCAATATCAAAATCGAAGGATTTCGAACTTTACGCATCATATCTTTATGAGCCACACTCTTTGAAAGAACAACACCACTAACAGAGAAACTATCCTTGGGTAAACCCCCAGGCACTTTCTTAATCTTGACATAATGGTTCATATTAAATGTATCCCGGATTCTGATGTGTGGTTGAACTTGATCTGCGATAACCAACAAAAGTTTCATCATGACTTCTTCCCAATCAGAAAGTGGTAAACCTCCTTCGTCTAACAAATGTGCAATAATGTTACGCATAAGGTAAATAAAGGATGGGTCCCATTGATGGTGAGTTGCTACTGTCACAGGATGAGATGTTAAGGCAGAAACTGATAAAATTTGTGCTCGCAATTGATCCAAATCAGGTGTACTTTTGGTAATTGTTGCAGCATTTGTCGTAGCATTTGTTGTGGGTGTAGATGTAGATGGTGTTAAAGGTTGATAAAAAGAGTTTCTATTACTAGCACTACCAGGACTTTCATATCCTCCTCCTGTGCTACTATTATCACTTTGATCTAGCATTGTAATAGGTGTATTTCGCATCAAACTTTTAGTTCGTACTCGAATATGGCGATTAGAAGATGTTGAGCTTCCGCTATTCAAATTGCTGTTATTTCCGCTTCCACCGCTATTACTACCACTACTACCACCTACACTAGCCATATTATTCCCTGTCGCACCTATAATGCCAACGCTATTGGTCTCGGTTAAACTTAATCGTCGACGGATAATGCTATTTGAGCGATGATCATTTGATGGTCGCATAAACCAAGAAGATGTCTTATTGATTGTACTTGTACTTGTACTCATTATTGGTTTGGGCATTGGTGAATCTAAATGATAATCTTCAAATGAAAAGTTGTTGAATATTCCTGAACTAGGTCTTTCTCCAGTACCACCCCAAAAGTTTAGTAAATTACGAGGATTTCGTCGTAAATCATCGTCTTCACCACCACCACTGCTGCTACCATTTCCACTACCATTACCACCTTCATAATAGTCTCCTTGTTGCAGTTGCTGTTGTTGCTGCATCATTAATTGTTGCTGCAATTGTTGTTGCTGTTGCTGTAAAAATGTAAGGTGATTATTGTTTGTTGATGAAGAAGGATCATGATGAATTGGTGTGACAATAAACGAATTGCGTCTAAATGGCATTGGTGAATTCATTTGTTGTTGTGATTGCTGTTGTTGCTGTCTCACACCTTCTAATGCAGCTACACTTGTATCAATTCCCAAGGAATTCATGGTGCTAGTCCTTGATCTCGGTGTAGTTCTCAAAAATGTATTTGTTAATAACTTTTTGAATCCAATATCAGAATCGCTAGCAGTATGATGGGATGAGGTTGATTGTGAAAAGTGAATATCCAATGGTCTTTGCATATCAAAACTATTTGTTGATCTGTCAAATTCCAATTCTTCATCACTACTATCGTCATCGCCACTAGTCGGAATCAAGAAGGATGATTTTTGCAATTGTTGTTGTTGAGGTTGTAAAGAAGATGACAACGTGCCATCAACTACTACTGAAGAATAAGAATATCCATCATGGAGTGAGATAGTATCATCTGCTCGATAGCCTTCCATAAATTTACTGTAACAATCGTTACAAACTCGAAGAGAATGGCTTGTATGAATATTGTTACTGAGACATTTAGAGCAAAAAATTCTGCCTATATTTTAATATTAATAACCAAAAACAAGGTACTTCAACAAAATCACAACTTTACCGCATGTTCGACAATGATGTTTTCTTCGAAAAAGATTAAACGGAGCATTACAATTGTTACACTCTTTGCATTGTTCATCTGGCATCCAGAAATCTTTATTGCTATCTAAAGATTCGCCACCTCTCAATCGATTTAGAATGCGGCTTAGAGAATTTGTGTTGGAAACAGAGAAAGTTGTCATTACAGATTGTGTATCACTGTCAATAGAAGAAGTTTTTGTTAAGGGTATAAGCATACTAGATGGTATTTGTTGTTGCTGATTTTGATCTTCATCAATAATAATGTGTTTATGTTTAGGCAGTGGAACAGCAGGAGTAGATGGTGTTGTTTTAATAATAGTTGGCGTAGTAAGGCTACTAGATAAATTGGAGTTATCTGTATTTGTAACAGCAGGTGTAGTTTTCTTCATTAAAACGTCTTTGTCTTGTTTCGGAGTGGATGATAATGCCGAAGAAGATGCTGTGTTTGTTGTTGTTGTACTTGCATAATTATTGGCACTAGTAGAATTCTGGGTATGTATAGGCAATGGCAATGTATTGCTGGTATTTGATTCCGTTGCTGTAGATACGCCCGTAGCAACAGCAGCGGCAATAACGGAAGGAGAAGGTGTGATGGTATCAGTTGTCATGGCGGACGATGAAGTAATTGTAGTATTGGATTGTGTCTTTTCCATGGTAACGAAATGTTGTTCAGGTACCACTTGATCTGTAATCATACCACTTTCATTTGATAATACTATAGAAATGGTACGTGTAGAAGATGACGGTGATGTTATCTGTTGATTTGGACCTGAGACAGCAGTTTTAAACTTCGAGAATATTTTTGATATTAAGCCTTCTTCATCTCCTTCTGGAATGAAATTAAAGGATGTCAAAGAAGATGGATCATCTTCTAATCTACCGATCTTTTCCATATATTTATTTATTTGTTTAATACAAGAAAGAAATGTGTAACTTTATGCTTTTTTTTTTATTATATCTTGAAAATTAAGGGGATGAGGAGGGAAGAAAGTAAAAAGAAAGAGGGGTGTAACTAAAAGGTTATATGTTGTGCAACCTTTTTCAACCATTTTTGAAACAGAGATATGGATCAGATGCACTGAATATTGCATTTGTGTATAGGTACGCAGCTATTAAATATCATTATCGCATTTTGTCCGTATCAGATTGTTCATCTGCATATGATTCTTTTGAATAGCAGATTTATTGTTCAATGAAACGATGTTGGTATTCGAAACTTTTTGAAAACTGCTCCGCATTAACTGAAAATGTTCTCTGGGTGCACACAAATGTGTAGTATAAAATCGAACGGCCCCGCACTTGCTTTTCTCTTTTCTTCTTTTTAATTATAATTCTTTAAAATACAATATGCCAACGTAAAATATAAACATTTATATTTAAATGTGTTTATAAAAACTAATTAAAATTTTTCTTATTAGCGACGCACCCAAGACTACCCCTATTACTGTTTCTGAACTCGCTAAATATAATGGTTCCGACCCTTCACTTCCAATTTATGTAGCTATTAAAGGTGATATTTTCGATGTTTCCAAGAATACTAGTTCATATGGTCCTGGTTCAGGTTATAATGTTTTTACTGGAAAGGATTCATCAAAGGTAATTGAAGTGATTATGGGTTAAAAAAAGACACGAGATTAACAATTTCGAAAAAAAAAGGCACTCGGTAAATCTTCTTTAGATCCTAATGAATGTATCGCTGATTATAGCGAACTCACAGAAAAGGAATTGGAAGTTTTAAATCAATGGCATTCTTTCTTCTCCCAAAGATATAATATTGTTGGCAAGGTTGTTCCTGATAATTAATGCTGTTTCTATCTTGATACAATACAACACAATTTTTATTTATTTAGCATTTTTTTTTTCTCACACAAAAATAAACTGTTTTTATACGGGGTCCATCACAGATGAAATTCGGATTACAAACTTTGGCCATTAAAGTTCGCGCATGTTGAATAAATCTTTCTTGGATTTTCTACAATGAAACTATCTGATCTTTTTTTGTGCTGAATGAAATAGTTTAGCCATTGTTATTATTATGGGGGTGTTTTTTTTTTCTAGCCAATTTAATGTTAAACATATATCATGACTAAGGCCATTTAGAGCTCCATTTGTATCCTTTATGGTATGAATTTGTTGTTTTATATATGATCTGATAATTCAAAAGTTTGTGTAGCAATGACGCGTAAGAACCGATAATTTCACCAACGCTATCCTTGGAATTTAAAGTTATCAGGCACCTGTATAAATAGATTGATACAATTTTGCTATTTCGTTTTAGGCAACCCATACCTAGAGTTGAGGGTTTGAATTTTAATAGTTTGGTAATGATTTACAAAGAAATACATATATATGAACTAAATTGTTTGCTAAATATTTAGTAAAAATTCTTAAAACTCATTGTGTAAATCATGTAGATACACTACTCAAACATACGATTAAATAAAGTATAGTTGCTGGCGGTAGGATCAATGAAGGTTTAGAAAATGCTCAAGTCTGAATATTTTTAAAATTTGACAGTAAATCATATATATATATATACCAATATTTGTCAATTAAATATTTTGTAGCCCATCCAATTCTGAATCGATCTATAATTTTTAAAAGAAAATTGATCGATTATATATTTGTCATAAAATTGTGTTTTCTCAATAGCTTCATGAAAATTTATATTCTTTGGAAATTTCGGTAGTTGTCATTGCCATATATGTTGATTTTGGTTGATTCAGCATTATTTCTAGTTTTAAATAGTCCGCTGAGCCGCAAAACCTATTAGAAAAAAAAATGGGCGCTTGATTTCTATGATTTAATCAGCAAATTAATGGGATACTACACATATTCTACAATTACAAAAAGTAGGTTTCAGATGGATTTTTAATGGTTTTCGAACGTTTTCATCCAATATTGAGTCGAATTACGTAAAATCTTCCAAGAAGATGTATCTTCACTCAATAGGCCATTGGTATCTCTCGTAAAATAGAAATATTAATAGCAGAATATAAAAGTACTGGCCAAACATTGACCGGGATTTGATCTATCAGAATTAGGAATTACCGAATTACCAATTTAGAACATCCGTCAAACCATGATGTTCAACATGCAAGTCAAGCAAGGTCATATTCCATGCGTCTATCATCATGCTACTATTGAATCATAGAAGCATGATTCCAATATATCCACACAATATCCAAATGCTCATTCTAATTATATTATCACTCACATTTAATACACTCATTCAATTAGTATATAAACCCCCTCTAGAAGCTCATAATAAAACGGTACTTTTTCATTTGGTTAATTTTATACGATTTACCTTTCGATAAATCAGGATTGACCTAAAATTGATTATAAAAAATTGAGTACCTAAATTGAGGTTTTAATTTTTTATATTCACAAAATAGATCCAAATTAAAGCTATTCTTCATTTTTTGTTTCAACGAAAAATATTGACTTTTCGTCGAGTAATTAAAATAATAGTTTTTGTCACAGCTTAAAACCTATCATAACGGGGTTCCAAAATCGATTTAATAAAAATGGACGAAAAATGATTCAAGAAACAAAATTGTTTAAATGCTCATGAGCTGCAAAGTAAGTAGACTTAGCCTATTAAATGGTTTTTGTACAGTTTTAAATTCTTCATCCATCTATATAAATTTTAAAAAAATGTTTTACATAAAATTTTGCGCAAAATGCGATTGAAATTTTGGAGGTTTTTTGAAGATACCCATCACTTTTTATAAGCATATTTAAAATATAATAAACTGAAATGATGCGCAAAAAAATTATCTATCGATCGAGCTATTTTGGAACCTTTTAGATGCATTTTTCGTAGAGAAAACGAGATTTTTGTCTAAATTTTTTGCAGATTCAGAATTTGGGATGAGGGTATATAAGGGAAAAATGGAGGCTAGAAATGGAAGTATCTTTTTGTACACATTTTTGAGGATATCTCCACGAAAAATCAATATTTTAAAAAACTCTAAATTGAATCCAAGAGAGCTTAACGAGCTCAATGACATGAATGTAAAAAAAATGTTGGTAAATTTAACCAAAATTTTGAAACCTACTATAGAAATGCCAAAAAAAAATGAAAAAAAATAAAAGTGCTCAGAATTTTTTTATACTAAAATATGTGATAGAGCACTTTGAAACAAGTAAATTTTATTATTAAAAAGTGTTAGTATAGCTTAATTTTTTCTAGAGATATGAAGCCTCAAAGTTTTCAATCCATTAGCAGTGAAATACGCGTAAAAAATCTGAAACCTTAGCACTGAAGAATTAATACCAACTGCAAAAAATAGGATATTTTTGGATACTTATTTTTGGATTAAAGGTGAGCATTGCAGGTATATTAGCATATAATTTTATCTTGATACTATTTAGTGAAAAAAAAAGTAGAGTATGGATGAAAAGTGAGACCCAGTTTTCAAGGAAAAGGTACTGAATTTTACGCGTTTTTAAGTCTTTCGTGAGATATGAAATAAATTTAGTAATAGGTAGCATAATGCGACCAACTCATATCTGTTTATCAGTGTCTAAAGTATATTCTAGAAAATGTTTAGTACAAGGTTAGTTATAGAAAAGAAGGCATGCTCTGGTTTTGAAGATTGAAAACTATGAAAATTCAAATTTTGCTCGACCAGATACTTACAAAAAAAAATAATATAAAATCCATTTCAACAAACGGAGTATAACTTTTTTAAAATATTTCAGAACAAATTAATCAAGCTTGTCAACTACATAGTATAACTTCAATCAAACTAGACGAAATTTTGTAAAGTAAATATATTATTTTTTTATTGATTAGTTAATTAGAAAGAAAAATAAATGTTTATGGAATGTAATTGTATAACAGGTACAACTTGCCAAAACACAAATGCCCTGCCAAAGCACAAATATTCTGCCAAGGCGTAAATACTCAGGATAAGCAGCAGTCTTCAGATCGGATATAATCAATCTTCGCAGAGTATTGCAAACTCATTTGAAGCTCTACTGCTTGAGCATTGAAACCACACAACGTACTCCTAAATTATATCGCAATATGCTGCATAAATTCAGTAATTGTTATGTCTAGAAATATTGAATAATTTCGAAATATGCTTCATTTCTTTAAAATTTAGTAATTTTATTGGAGAGTATAGCTCCAAGTAGCAGAAGTAGACTTTATTTTGAACTGTATCAACTCCTGAATTTCAAAAAAAGTATAAAAGTTGTAGCTTTTGTCATACTATGTATACTGTGTATTTACAGGAATTGAACCTCTTTATGTTACGAATTATACTTAATTATAGCAAACATCAATAAACAAAGTACGCAAATACTGTATATTGAAAGGGCCTAAAATTCAACAACAGTCATAAAACTTCGATTTCCCTTCCACATTTCGTTGAATTGTAGAATTATTCCTGCGGTTATTTAGCATTGAAAGTAAATTTAATGGTTTATATAGTACTTTAGCTATATCTATCATGTAGCAGTATTTTTAATTTTCACAAAACCATTCATTTTCTCTCGAAAAACGACTAGTTTTACGTATGATACCAGTCGGCGCATTATTATTGATTGTCAGTAAGGTTACCTCAGTAAGATAATACAAAAGGTAGGCAGCAAATATTAGAAAGCCTGGCTATTTTTATTTTCATTTGTACTGCAAATGATGAAAATTAACATAGTTGTCTATAGAATCAATGCTCCAAACAAAATTAAGAAGCAAATGCTACTATACTAACCAATAGATGATATTTCTATAAATTAGAATCAATTGAGCTTGGACCAGCGTTCAATTGAGCTTGGACCAGTGTTCAAATGGTAAAATTCAATGATTGTCGTCGTACAAATTAGTTCATTTATACAGTCTGTGCGATTATGCTACACGAATCTATGAGTAATCTTACAATGGCAATGATTAATTTCTTAGTTTGAAATTAATAATAGGGTTTGCTAATTTATATGTTCCAATGTATTCTTTGTTAAAATCTAGATATAATTTGTGGTTTATGATTTTCATGCAACGGAATCAAGTAAACGTTTAAAATTTTTAACTACTATATTTATTTATTGGCAATTTCCAAATGTAAGCGCCGATTTATATATTCTATTCTTATATACATTCAATATCTTCCAATATTATTTACTTGGAAATAAATATACTAGAAAAGCTAATGTTCATTTATGACACACGTAATTGTTTGGGTAATTGATATTCATTAATTACTCAAAAACATAAATACCAAACTGAACATTCGTAGTAGAATACATTAGGAATGCCATTTGACTAAAAGGTCTCGGCCTTTTCGTTAAATCTTATTTTTGCAAGACAATGATATATTTAGATATTGAGCAACATGTTGCAATTACAAAATGAGAAAGATTAGTCTGTTGACCTAACTTGAGATAACTGCAATTGATTAACCCAACCATGTCAGGGGTAAATTGTTGAGTGCGTTTGAAAGTCAGTGCAGATTCGAGATAATTATGCTTCTCTCGAGCTCGTTCACTTTGTTCTTTGTCTTCCAAGATTATATAACAAACTGAATCATCTATTTACAGACAAGATTAAATACATAATATGTTAAATTTACCAGTAAACTAATCTTTTTAGTATACAAACATTCGTTCAAGAAGAAAAAGTCCGTTAATTTACTGAAACACATACTATAAATTTCTACTTTATTACAAAATGGTTTAAAAATATATACGTCAATCCCAAGTAAAGATCAATTAGTAGCGTGCACGGTTACTATAAATTGATAAAGAGAGGGAAAAAGACGAGTTAGGTGTGGCATTAAAAGATGCTTGGCAAAAGCTGATAATGACATCCCTTTCGAATATCCACTGATATATTTCTACAGGATAATCGCAATTAATCGTCTTTTAACACCAAATAACATCAAGCGTCAAACTTTCAGTATGTCATTATATCTTGATGTTAAGTCGGCGACATATGTCATGGAAAAAAGAAGCACTGATGAACTTCTTGATTCAATTATATCGGATCTTGATAACTGTAAAATGATGTGATATTAAAGAAATGTTGAATAAAGTTGGAGAAGATATTGAACCGAAATATAAAAAGAAGATTTTAATTGACAATATATTACTCTTCATCTCTTTCTTTTTTCTTTTCTTTTTACAAAAAGATTATCAAATAAAATACATAAAAAAAAGGCCATACTATACTTTCCTTAAACATTTTATTGAGCTTTTTTTTCCTGTTTGATTGCAACTACACTTTCCTTTAATTTCATATTCCCTAAATAAATCAATCATGAACTCTTCAATGAACAACTCAACATTCGTTCTCGAACCTTACAATTTTATATCTGCTGCTCCCCCTTATACGCTCACCAAAATGGATTATTATGATGCACAGTTATATCCTGCAACAGCATCTGCTACAATAACCAATGCAACGGGATATTATGGCTATGAGCCTATCGCTTCCATGACATCTGGTGCTCCACAACCTGTAGTGCCCTCTCAAATTGACATGTACAACAGTATGCCCTCAAGCCCTGAGTCTGCTGCTTCTTCTACATCGTGTTCTCCCTTGGTTGTTTCTTCTAATGCCAATACAAGGTCATTGCCTAGCTGTCTTTCTCTTACCGAAAAGATCAATGAAAGGATTGCTCAAGTAAACAAACTCCCAGATTCCTTTTTACCTGAATTTCATCAATATTCCAAGGAAACTTATGAAAATGGTGGTTCTTGCATGAAAAAGAGACGTCGCTATCATTGCAACAGTTACGATTTCGAGGATGCTGATGACTATGAAACGCATCAAAATGATGTTTCCGCTGCCGAGTTGCGTCGCCAAGTACATATTCAATCTGAACAAAAGCGTAGAGCTCAAATTAAAGATGGTTTTGATGTTTTGCGTCAATATTTACCTGGTTGTGCAAACAAGAAAATGAGTAAAGCTACCTTGTTGCATCGTACTGTTCAACATCTCCAACATTTGAAAAAGAACCAAACCTCAATTTTATCTGAAATAGAACGATTAGTTCAAGAAAATGAAAAGCTAAAATCAGATGCTGCTTCTGCTTCTATTGTTGCTCAACAAAAACAGGGAATATTCATTTAAATTTCATTCGTTTTCCTTTAAAGTATTCCATGTTTTCCTTCCCTTTTTTAAAATCTGTCAAATTAATAAAAATTACGTAAAAAATAAAACAAATTTGATTATTAATCACTGCAATTTATCGTAATAATTATTTTGTTCCTGGTTGCTATGGATATTTAGTTAAGTCTGTGCCTGGTTGCTATGGTAGATTTTGATTTCATGCATAGTGTATGGTTACCATGGAACTATATTTTTCTATAGTGCAACCATGGATTGGGCATTATTATATCATGTACATTGATTCCGTTGCTCCGGTTAGGATGCATAATACTCAGGATGCTTGTAACTGATGTGATGCCCTTATAAAAACCTTAAATTACAAGGAAATGATCATATCGATTGTTATTTAACCAAATCCTTATTGATTTGATTGGGCAATTGGTTGTTTATTGATTGATTTGTTAGATGGATGATTCACAATCAATTCACCCTTCTTCATCTTTGAAATAGCATGAAAAAATGAAAGAAAAAAGAGAGAGACAAAACGAATATCCTGTGTCAAAGATGGTATGATGTATTTCATTTTGATTCATTTTGACCCAATGTCCTGGTTTAGATCAGAAGCTCATTATATAAAATGGAACCACAATGTGACTCGATACATACCCAAGCGTTGTATCTTATCGTATATTGTAGTATGCAAAATTAGATGAAGCGCATATTTTTTACCCACAAACCTTCTTCTTTTTCCCTTTTCCTTTTCTCTTTATTACTCTTTTATTATTATATTATATCAAAAGGGATTTGTTATATATTTATAAAATCTATTTCGAGGAATCATTTATATTTAGTAGGTAATATTGCATCTAATATATATATATAAATATAAATATAAATATCGAAGCTATATATAACAATATATTAAAATAGAATTAAAGGAAGATAATATGGGACGCAAGAAAATCAAGATTCAACCAATTCAAGATGAAAGAAATAAACAAGTAATGTTAAATAGTCATTATTCTTTCCATTTAAACTAACATTTCTCTATAGGTCACGTTTCTGAAACGTAAACATGGTTTGATGAAAAAGGCTTACGAACTCAGTGTTTTATGTAACTGCGAAATTGCATTGTTGATCTTCAATACCAATAGCAAATTGGTACAATATGCAAGCACAGATATTGATCAAATACTGATGAAATATACAGAAGTATGATATAAACACACACAAACAAAGCGAGAATTTAACATTTTTTCTTAGTACAATGATCCTCATGAAAGTAAATCAAATCAAGATGTAAAGTATTTATCTATACAGAATACAAATATCACGATATTTAATCATAAATTCATTGTTTTCTTTTAGTTTATCAACAATGAAGATGGTGAAAATTGGGAAGAGGGAGATGAAACATTAGAACAGGAGACGGAAACACACAATGAAAAGAGATTAACTGTGGAAAATATGGGGTCTCCTGCACTACCTGCCCCAAATAATAGCACTCCTCCTCCAATTGCTGTTGCTTCTAGCTCTCGTCAACCTCCTCAACCTCCAGTAGTTATGACACAGCAATCAATACATCATCAACAACAGCAAAAGCAACAACAGCAACCATTACCACCCCCACCTCCTCCCACGATGGTCATGTACCATCCTCAACCAAGTACCCCAACAAATCAAAATCCACATTTTCAATTCAATTATGGCCCACATCCACCACCACCACCACCTCCACAAATGCAAGGATATTATGATGTCTATGGAGGACTACATCAACATCATCCAATGTATATGGCACAGGTTAGTATTTAGATATTTTATTAGTGATTCTTTACATTGCTAATTCATGAAATGTAGGGTCAATTAGCACAACAGGGATATGGTGGACCAATGATTCCTACACAATCACAATCGCAACAACCACATCTTGTCAGCTATTCACCAGCAACAAGCGGACATATGGCCACACCTACACCTACAAGTAATATGATGCCATATTATCAACAGCCGCAACAGCAACTACAGCAGCAGCAGCAGCAATCACAAGCGCAAGCTCAACAGCAGCAACAACTACAACAAACCGGCAATAAAAAACCCAAGAATTTACGAGTTGAAATACCTAATGACAATGATGATGGAGAACCACAGCAAAAACAACCACAACACCAGCAGCCATATCATCCTTATCTACCTTTGGCACCACCCTCAGCTCTGCCATCACAATTTGCTCATAATTTACCATCACCATCTACATTTTACCCAGAATTTTATCAACAAAGTGAATTACCAAGTCCATTGAACTTTTCTTCCACACCAACAGGAACATCGTTTTATTGGCCTTCGAGAAATCCGTCAATGAGTGGGCCTGCAGCAGGAGGAGACTATAAACCATCCCCGTTGGCTAAAATGTAAGTTGTATTTATAAAAGATTTATGATAGGAATGGGGATTCTAATTAAATATCATAGAAATGAGGATAATACACCATCGTCGACACCGTCCTTGTCAAAACGAAATCATGATACATTATCTGACGAAGATGGAGGAGGCGGGGGAGGAGCAGGGTCTAAAAAGACAAGATCAGGCTAACTATATAATATAAATACACCACAATATTACTTTTGTTTCTCTATTAAAATAAATGAAAGCCTTGAATAATAAAAAAATACCGTACTTACTTTTCTAACAACCTGTAAGTTTGATATAGCGCTTACCTGCATTCTGACTAGATTTGGTATGTTAGGCTAAATCAGAGGTTCATTTATCGTATGATAAATTTATACTTTTTGGAACAAATAGTATTTATTGCGTAATTCAACAGGCGTCAGGCTGTATCAAATCAATGCAAACAATCATATGCAATTAATTTTTGCATTTCTCTTGTTATTTTAAGCGCATGGTGCTTCCTCACTTCTTTCAAATTATATTGTGGTTTACAAGTACATGTACATCTATTGTAAATTGTGTATGAATATAGTATCCTCATGTTGTGTGCTCATTCCTGTTTTAGCAGTTTTTAATTCTTTTCAAGTATTTTTTGCGATATAACAGCGTTACTCATGCATGCACACGATAGATTTAATTAGTTATATCTATGTATTTTTGGTTTCAACGAAAAATAGCGATTTTTCACCGAGAAAATCAAAATAATAGGGACTTACCACAGCTTAAAACCTACTATCACGGGGTCCCAAAATTTATTTGTTGAAATGAATGAAAAATGGTTCAAAAAACAAAATCTTTTAAAGGCTCATGAACTGCAAAGTAAGTCGACCTAGCGTATTAAATAGCTTTTGTACAGTTTTGGACTCTGCATCCATCTAAATAAAATTCAAAAGAATGTTTCACATTAAATTTTGCGTAAAATGCGATTGAAATTTTGGAGGTTTTTTGAAGATACTCATCACTTTTTATAAGCATATTTAAAATATAATAAACTGAAATGATGCGCAAAAAAATTATCTATCGATCGAGCTATTTTGGAACCTTTTAGATGCATTTTTCGTAGAGAAAACGAGATTTTTGTCTAAATTTTTTACAGATTCAGAATTTAGGATGAGGGTATATAAGGAAAAAATGAAGGCTAGAAATGAAGGTATCTTTTTGTACATATTTTTGAGGATATCTCCACGAAAAATCAATATTTTAAAAAACTCTAAATTGAATCCAAGAGAGCTTAACGAGCTCAATGACATGAATGTAAAAAAAATGTTGCTCAATTTAGTCAATATTTTGAAACCTACTATAGAAATGCCAAAAAAAAATGAAAAAAAATAAAAGTGCTCAGAATTTTTTTATACTAAAATATGTGATAGAGCACTTTGAAACAAGTAAGTTTTATTATTAAAAAGTGTTAGTATAGCTTAATTTTTTCTAGAGATATGAAGCCTCAAAGTTTTCAATCCATTAGCAGTGAAATACGCGTAAAAAATCTGAAACCTTAGCACTGAAGAATTAATACCAACTGCAAAAAATAGGATATTTTTGGATACTTGTTTTTGGATTAAAGGTGAGCATTGCAGGTACATTAGCATATAATTTTATCTTGATGTTATTTAGTGAAAAAAAAAAGTTGGGCAGGGTTGAAAAGTGAAAGCCAGTTTTTAAGGAAAAAGCCGTGAATTTTACTTGTTTTTAAGACTTTCTTGAGATTTAGAATAAATTTGGGGATAGATACCAATTTGTATCTGTTTAGCAGCGCTTAGAGAATATTGTAAAAAGTGTGTATCATGGGACATGGGATTACCAGAGAAAAAGTAGCACTCCTATTCTGGTCCGTAATTGATCGGGTCAAAAGCCCAATCAAGCGCATTCTTGTTTTACCATAGCATCAATGATTAACAGCCTGTGAAGCTCTACATTGACTGAAATACATAATGTATACGCATTGTATAGTTTGAGTTTGTTTAAGGACTGCTTACCATTCTTTCCTTCAAGAAAGGAATTTGCTTCAAAAAAATTATGCACATCAGGTTTGTTTCTTCGCTATTCAAATAGAAAAGAAACAATTACATATTATCATGGCCTCTGAATTAACTTTATTAGATTGGCTGGCCCCTGAATGGATTTCAAACAAATGATAAATTAGATTATTGATGTATTTAATCTTGGCTTCAAAGCTGTGAAACTGATAATTTGGTGGCTCAAATGTAAGCACATTTTATATATATATTTACAAAATACTATAATAAAGGTGTATAGAAAAGACAAATGAAGCGCAAAACACATATTGCATTATTATAATGTGGGATTCTCGCATTGTGACAGTGGGAGCGGTCAACCTGACAGAACGATAAATTAAGAATCGTACCATCTAATTTGACTCCGGAGGATGTGCCCGTGTATCTTTCTGCTTCACGCAGAAAAAGTTAAACCTTGAAGGCGGGGCATCAAACTAAAAATTTGATCTGTAATTGCTCTATTGGCGATCAATTTGACGTCTATATTTATGACACTTGTTGAATGAAGCTCTCGTTGGGTACGGATAAATTACAGTAAAACTTGATTATTTACATTATAACCAGTATTTCAGTAGTATATCATCTAGAGGATATGCAGTAATATACAAAAGAAAGAGATTCTATCAAGCTATATATGAGCAGTAACTCGACAATTTAAGCAGATCTCTTATCATGATCTGACGTTGTAAAAGTATAAACTATGCATTTAACGTATGCATCATATCATGAAAAAGTTAAAATATGGTTAAATGACCTCCGCTTATATATGATATACTTGTCAAAAATGCTAAATTAAGTGATATGACACCAAGCTTTAACTTTTTAATTGCAGAGAATGCATTTTGCCAAATTTGGCTTTCAAAATAATTCAGCATATAACCTTAACTCCAGTAAACAAATATAGTTATGCCATTATTTTTCAAAATACAAACCCATACCATACATACACTCTAATATGCAATTTTTTCCTCTATTTCATTACGTTTTATGCCTTTAAAAACAAGGTTGTTTTAGACAGACTATAATAGTTTATTTAAATCCCCTCCCCTAAATCGATTTTTTTTTTGTCTCACTGGTAACCAAAATTTATCACGCCACAGTAAAAAGATGCCTGGAATTGACCGAAAATGGAAGAAAGAAAGAAAGAAAAAACATATATAAAGAAACAGGTACTCAAAGTTTCGATTACAGTTACTCTTTTTCTTATTCATAAATAAAAAGGAATCCTTACATTACAAAATGACCTCTCCCATGTCTGCCAAGTACTCTATTTACCAAAGCGATAATGCCATTGTAAATACCCACTAAAATTACATCCAACATCTCCAACTAACAATATCTTATTTATATAGCGTGCCAAGGGCCCTATAGGTGATGATGCTCCTATGCGTTTAAGAATGGAAGCTTATGTTAAGGATCTTCAAAGACGTATTTGTGAAGGTATTGAGGAAGTTGACGGTAAAGGTAAATTTATTCGTGATGTCTGGCAAAGACCTGAATATGGTGGTGAGGGTATTACCTGCGTTATGCCCGGTGGTGATGTTATGGAAAAAGCTGGTGCTGCTGTTTCCGTTGTTTATTCTGAACTTTCTCCTGAAGCTATTCGTCAAATGCGTGAAGATCGTGGCAAGGATATTGATTGTGAAGATACCGTTCCATTCTTTGTAACTGGTCTTTCTCTTGTCATGCACGCCAAGAATCCCAATGCTCCTACTGTTCATTTGAATTATCGTTATTTTGAAGTCATGAACCCTGATGGTACTCCCAAGTTCTGGTGGTTTGGTGGTGGAGCTGATTTAACCCCTGTCTACCTTTATGAAGAAGATGCCGTCTTTTTCCATCAAATTTACAAGGATGGCTGTGATAAGTTTGATAAGGCTTATTATCCCGAAATGAAGAAGGCCTGTGATAAGTATTTCTTGAATGCTCATCGTGGTGAGGAACGTGGTATTGGTGGTGTAATTTTTGATGATTTCAATTCTAAACCTGCTGAAGAAATCTTCGCCCTTGTCAAGGAACTTGGTAACCGTTTCTTGCCTTCTTATGTTCCTCTATTGCAAAAGCGTAAGGATATGCCCTTTACTGAAGAGATGGTTCATTGGCAACAAATCCGTCGTGGTCGTTATGTTGAATTCAACTTGATTTGGGATCGCGGTACCAAATTTGGTCTTGCTACACCTTGTGCTCGTGTCGAAGCTATCATGATGACTATGCCTCTTACTGCTCGATGGGAATACATGCATGAACCCAAGGAAGGTTCTAGAGAAGCTGCTCTCGTTGAAGTCTTGAAGAATCCCAGAGATTGGATTCCTTCCAACTAAATTTCTATATCTATTATCATAATACTTGTACATTTAATAAAACTCCTTTGCATTGATCATTTACTACTTTTATCTCCGAATTTGAATTGAGCAGTAACCCTTGATCTGTCAAATTTTCGAGGTTTGGCATTTGTATAATCAGGATAAAATGTATATACACATATTTTATAAGTTATACACTTCTTGTCTACAATTAAAACTAAACTGATTTTATGATAATAGATAAAAACAACCTAAATTTCTTATCGTACTACAGTCGAATCCTCATTTTTATAAATAAACAATCAAAATAAGACAGTTCTATTAATAATAAATATTTTTGTCTGATTTCTTTATTTAACACTAATAAAAAAGTACTATCAAGTAAATAACCTCTTTTCAAAATGATTAAAATAAACAAAATAAAAAAGAGATGAGTAAGTATGGTGAATTAACTCTTAGACATCGAAAAATGGTTAAAATAATGGCGATTGTCCCAAAGTTTGATTTATCATATCTTTGTTGATATAATATTGCTTATTAATTGGCCTACAGTGGTCCATGAGTGATATAAAGTCTGTTGTATTTTCCTTACTACAAATAATATATTATCGTACAAAATTGCGTGTTCACACACAATGTTCTTAATTAACGCTTTTTATTTCTATTGATATGATATATCTTTCTTCAATGTCAACCGCTCATGTATAGAAAACAAATTTTCTTTAATTTCTATAGGGCCATTAACAGTTTCGACATACGAAACATCAAATTGAATAGCAGACGAATAGATATTTGGATCTATCTTGAAGGTCAATGGAAAGGTATGGTTAATATTAAGTGCTTGGAATGAGGAAATACGTTGATTAGAACGAGAATATAGTTCGTATTGTGGTGAAAATAGTGCGCTCATAACTTTTATAAAGATTAGGTTATATATATGTATATATTTAGGGTATGCATTTTAAATACTTACCAATGTAGTTTACACGACAACCATGATATATAAACCTTCTTGTAATCCCTTTATGTGGCAGCAAATCCTCTGCTCTTAACATGGTATACACTGCCTCATCAGTCTTCAACATACCAAGTTTTTTATAAGATTCTCCATCATCCAAGTAAATTCCTGCATTATGATGATTCCGTACTTTGGAAAATTTGAATCTGAACATGTAAGTTGTACTAGATGCTTGTGTATACTCGCTTTTTTGAAGGAGTTTTTCAGCATCAAATACCCAATTTCCTAAAACTTGACAGGAAATTAGCTCTTCCTTGCTGAAAAACACGACAGTTCTTTTTCTTTGTGCTTGTAAATACTGTTGTATGCTTTCTCTAAACATTTTATTGAAATGATACTGGTAAAAAGTGTTCTTGAATCTTTCAGAGCAACCTGTTATGACTAGAACAGAGATGCTGTAAAATTCAGACGTTTTATTCAATTCGAGGGCTGATGATACTGTTATTGCAAGCGTTTTGATTGCAGGCATTAGTCCAATCTCTAATAACATACGTTGAGATATTTGTATTGCGCAGCTGCATTCATTTCTGATTGAAATTGGAGCGATAGTATCTAATTCTTCAGCTAAAATGGTACTTTCGCTGTGAAACTATATAAAATGAGTTAGTGTTTTCATATACCGGTACATATATTAAGTATTTCGTGAATACCCATTCCTCAACGCATTTTCTAAAATTCAAATTGAAGCAATGGTAGTTGATAAGAGTTACTTCTTCTTGAAATTGATGCTCACAACATTTTAAAAACATGCCATGTTCTACCAATTCCTCAAAATCAAACGATTTAAAAAAAGACCAGATGTTATCAATTATTGAATCTGCAATACTATCAATGTATATCTTCTTTTGATGTACAGTGAAGGTTGATTTTCGGCCAATACCGTTAGCGGAGCGTACCTGAACAACCTTATTCAAGATAAAATTGATATGATCTTCTTTCATGTGAGCACAAATATAGAACGTATTAGCTGGAAGTATATCAGATGTTGCTTCTTCGTTTTTATCCAGCTTCATTGCATTATACTCCTGATTTAAAATGACTGGTGGCAATAGAGAGTTGACAATATGAATCATTGTATATGGCTTTTGCATTGCACCTCGGCAAAGATTATCCGCGCTCATGTTGTGTAAGGGATCATCAATCAAAAATTGTGTATCGCCGATAAAATAGTTGTTGACTTTAACACCGGTGCCAACAAAACAATCTTGAATGATCTTTTTACAAAATAAGGGATCATAATGAAATATTGAATTGCTATGGTACGTAACTAGATCGTGTATACCATCAGGTGCATTGTTCTTGAATTTAGCAAGAACACTATTGACCTTACTGCATACAGTTTTTTGTAATGATTGAAGGGTTGGGTCATTGAGAATTTCTGTTATAAAATTGCCACAGGTTAAACCCTCGACAAGGTTTTGCAGTTGCTTGAGGTCTACTTTTGTGCTCCTTTTAAGTAATTCAAACAAAGGTACATTAGGTTTTCCTATCTCGTACTACCAACTAACCTGTCAGCATTTATGCATAATTGTAAATACAGCTTTAACTTACATTAAAATAGATACTATCGATATCGTTGATTATTTCTTCAGTAACAATAGATATGGCTTCCTGACGCTGAATATAATGCTCGGCATGACCAGTAATTATCATTTTTATTCTACCTGAAATTATGTTTTTTATACTTGTAAGCTCTATTGTTTTCGAGCTCAAAATGGTAGGAGTAAGCAGTAAATCGCTCAGTGCTAGCTTCCTGGACACTGCGCTTAATTCTTTGTCATTTTGCATCTTGAAACAAGTAATGTTGAATAAGATTTCATCTGTTTCTTTCCTTGGTATCATACTACAAAGTAGATATTTTCTTTCCCTTCCAAATTTACAGCTGCCACGATTGTTGATATTTTGTAAATAGCTTATTAGACTATTTACAAATGTTGAAAATATCAAATTATTTGGATGATCTTCTTCTTTCAGCCATCTAGATTTTGTGAATAACGAACGTAAATTATGCTCATATTCCTTTGCATTATATTCAAAAGGCGTAATAAACAAGAATTGCGTTTTATCAATTGTTATTTCACAGCTTTCTCGAAGTTCTTGCCCTATTTTATCAATATAAGCTATTATTTCCGAAAGGATAAGGGTATCATGTGCTGTTCTTTGGGTTTCTTTTATTGCGCAGACCTTGAAGTATTTCGATAGTATATCACCTACGTATAAACCCATTTCGTTATTAATGACTGAATCTCCGTAATACTAAGAATACAAATAGATCACTTTTATTAGTATCAAACTTGCCGCTATACATTTGATCATAATCTCACCGATTTGATAACCTCTATGTATATTTTTCGATTGATACTTCTGTAGATTTTGATATTTCCTTTTACATCAATGTCTATTGGAAAATCCATTAATTTAGTAAATGTTTGGATTACTGAAAGATAGATATGTAGATTATATAACACTCAAAATAAACTTACAAATACAAATAATCTCATCATATTTAGCATAACTGCAAACTTCGTCCATATTTTTATAAGAAAAGGTAATTACAGAACAATGAAAGAGTAAGTTTAGAGAGGCAACGCTTTTAATTTTATCTGTATTACCTAGAAATATAGTGCTACGACCAATTCATGTCTATTTTGCAGTACCTAAGGTTTATCCTAAAAGTGTTTACATAGTCTGACGTTTAAAGTGCAAATAGTAGTAAAATGTGCATATATTTTAGAGATAAAATGAACCAACTATACATCCTGACAAGTTCATTAGCAATATGAAAAGTTGAGTTACATAATAAAACCAATGCAAATGTAAAATAAAAGTATTTGAAAATGTATTATGTTTTCTGGAGTATTGCTACAAGCAAAATTATCTGATCAAATTGTTCATCATCAGCAGCCTTCTTTGACTTCATTTAGTTGCCGCAATCAACATTACTATTTATAAAGGTTTACTTTTACTAAACTTTTCCTTCTTTTTTAACTTTGTTAATCTGTTTGAAAAATGGCAACGCTCGCAAATTCATCAGCAAAGCAACACTGGAATTACTTTTTGAATGGCCTTGAACAAGCATCTCAATGGCCTAAAACCTTTATAGCCTTTTACACGTAAAGCTTGTTACTTGAAGGATAAAAAAAAAAAAAATACATGTTAAAACTTACATATTTATAAAAACACCAGTTCTTCAAGTATTCAAAAAGCAATGTTAACCACCTTCCTATTGAATGGTGTTATTTTCTTGGGTGGCCAAGTATTTTTAGAGACATTTTACCCTGTCTCAATGTTATTTGGTTGTTCCTATGTTGTAAGTAGTGGAAAATATAGCCGAGTTTACCGAGATTTTTTTTTGCTAACATGTGTTAAAAAAAAAATACAATGTAGAGTTTGCTAGGTGTTCCCATGTATTTTGTATTGCTCGGTATCAATGGTAAATTCTTTGGAAAAGTAGCTGAGAAATCATATCAAATTCAAGCAAAACAAACGAAGCAAACTGTTACAACCACAACTGTTTCAAGTTTAGCTTCAACCATTTTGACAACTATTTTATATATTAATTGTGGTATATTTGCAACTCTCTTGTCCAAAATACCTCATGTGGGCCGATTATTGTCATTCTTGATGAACTGTATCATCTTGTCTTATTATTGCTTCGAGTAAAGTACAATGTACATAGTGTATATGATCAATACTAAATTCGTTTAATATTAGATATCAATGGGTTTACAAAGGCTGGAATATTGAAAAGCGTTTATCCTACATGGAAAAGCACTGGTCTTTCTTTTTAGGCTTTGGTAAGTCTATATTGTGGTTTCAAGAGATATGCTTCCCTAATGATAAAAATTATTTGCAGGCTTTCCCGGAACTATCTTTACATTTTTCCTTTCCTTCCTCCGTTCTGGTGCTGTATTTGCTCTCATTTACCCCTGTGTAAGTCAAAACAGGACAACAAAAGTTACAAGATCAATTAATTTCTTTCTCTTCTAGTTCATTATCATGGCCATGATGGCTGTACCTAAAGCAACCACACCTTATAGTCAAACAATGGCATCCGGTGTAGATGCTCAAGCAGAATGGACATTGCCCAACAGAATTCCCATCTTTTATCCTGTTAGAAAATTAAATGATTGTGTAATTCTATTCGTTCGTTTGGTTGGTGGTGTTCATGCAGATTCAATTGTAACTGAAAAGAAGAATGCTAGTATTAAACAAGAATAATCTTAAGTGTAAAAATGTGTATTTATTTTCAATAAATCTTGACGATTCTCTATCTAATTTGGTTTTTATGCATATGTATATATTTGTGCTTAATTGGCAGACTTTTTTCTCTTTTTTGCTAAGTGTAAATCTTCAACAGCTTTGGAATTTGATGATCCAGGTAAAAGTTCATGTGCTAGAAATAAAAATTAGTATACAGACTTCAATTAGCATAAAGAATGCACTTACTCTCGTTCTTCATTAATCTATCCACTAAATCAGAAATAAGACCACCTGTCAAAAACTTCATAGATACACCAGCAGGTAAGATAGGTTGCTTCAGTAAATGGGCCAACTTGTTTTTCAAGCTTTGAGCCTTCACCTTATCTTTATGGAGATCTTCTGATGACTTTTGATAACCTTTACCTTGCATTGTTTCTTCATCAAAATCAACATCCATATCTTTAGCCATGTTACGCATCCAATTCACTTCATGAGTTTGCTTTGATTCTTGATGTTGAATAGAATCAATTTCACCAGCTAATTTTACACGTTCTGTCATTGCTCTCAAGATATTCAAATCAATTGGGAAAGTGGGGTAATCCTTGTTTTTACGCAAAGTTTGACATAACTTTTGATAAATCTTCATTTCTTCAGGACCACATAATAATAAAGATACACCATCACGATTGGCACGAGCAGTACGACCACTACGATGAACATAAATTTCACCAGAGCGAGGTAATTGGTAATGAATAACATGATCAACAAGAGGAATATCCAAACCACGAGCAGCAACATCAGAAGCAACCAAAACAGCCTTGGGATTAGCCTTAAATTTATCTAAACTCTTGAGACGTTGCTTTTGTTGCATTTGAGCATGTAATCCTAATACTTCAACATTCAAAAGCTTGAAAATAGGTACAAGACGACGAATAGCATCGATAGAATTAACGAAAATGATAGTACGTCCAGGATAACGAGTAACGAAATAATAAACATACAAATCCTTATCAGTATTAACGCAATCAATCTTAGCTTCTAACAAACGAGAAGCAACAACATTCTCTGAAGTCATATCAACAAGTGCAGGATCAGCATCAGCAAATTCAATACGACGCAATAAATCTTCCATTGAATTAGTAGCCTTTACAGGAAGCTTCTTCTTTTTAGATTTGACATTGAACCGAAGATCTTTACTGAGAGTAGCGGTATAAATAAAGGTTTGGTGTTTGCCTAAATCTTGAGGCAATGACTTTTTGGTGGTACCTGCATCAATTTCTTCAGGCCACTCGGTGGTATCTTGGCGCTTATTGGAAAGAGTGTTTAACAAACTGGTCAACTCTTCAAAATGGCCCTTTTCAAGCATACGATCAGCTTCATCCAAAACTAAAAACTTGATATGTTTCAACATGTCCATATATTCAGGATTGTTTGAGAAGATTTCCCAAAGACGGCCTGGAGTAGCAACAATAATATCGGGCTTTTGCTTAACCAAACGTTCTTGCTTTTGAATAGACATACCACCGACAATAGCAACTACACGCATATCACTAAAGACAGACATCTTGTCAATATGATCACGAACTTGAATGGCTAATTCTCTAGTAGGGGTCAAGATTAAAGCTGCAAGACCTTCACGAGCAGGATGTGTAGCGAGATAATTGATGATGGGAATACCAAATGCAAGTGTCTTACCAGAACCAGTTTCTGCGGAACCGATAATATCACGGCCTTCCATAGCTAAAGGAAGTGAATTCTTTTGGATAGGTGTAGGCGAAGTGAAATTGTTATATTTGAGAGCATTTACAACAGGCTCACACAAATTCAAATCTTTCCATGCAGAAACATCAACGCTTTGATCAACATCTTCAACTGTAGGGCGAACAGTTTTCTTGGTATTGGTTTCTTTCTTTTGAACTGGCTGATCTTCCTTTTTTGTCTCTACATCTTGTTCGGATTGATTTTCTTTCAATTCTGCCTCAGCTTTTCTTTTGGCAGCTAATCTCTCACGTTTATTCAATGGTTTATTCTCATCTTTAACGGTAGTAGCAGGAGCTTCAGCTTGTTTAGCTTCCAATTTCTCGACTTGGCTTTGTAACTTTTCCAATTCTTTCTTTTTCTTTTCAAGCAATTTTTGAGCTTTAGTTTTCTTTTCAATAACCTTTGCATCCTTTACTACTGTAATGGATTCATCCTCGATTTCTTCATCATCATCATTGTCGCTATTTTCTTCTCCATTAACTACTACTTTTCCACCAGCTTTAGTTTCCACTTCCTTTGCTGCTTTGGCTGCTGATTCTTCATCAAATGTATCGACGTCGTAAAAAGTGCCAGTCTCTTCTACACTGAGAGGAGCAAGAGGTTGAGCTTTCTTACCGCTTTTGCGGCCTTGCTTTTTAGCTCTCTAATAAAGTAATTTAATAGAAAAGTAAGCATACATATAAATTACACTTTAAATTTTCAATTTACCTTGAATTTAGCTACTTTGCCACTAACATCATCACCTTCGTATTCAACTTCGACATCACTGATTTCTTCCAAACACAAGAATCCACCAGCATCATCGCCCATAAACATATCGGTACCGGCTGTTTCGTTCCAGTCCCAACTATCGATATTACCGAGATCCTCATACTCAATTACACCATCAACACCATCTTCTAATGTTTCCTCTTTCTTGTTGGCATTAACAGCCTTTTTGACAGCAGCAACAGCGGCTGTCTTTTTGTTGTTTGCCTTCTTATTGATAGGCTTTTTGTTTACCTTGACAGGTGTGTTGGTGCTCTTCTTGATTGGTTTAGCCATAGTTTAATTCAATCAATAAAGATATGAAAAAAAATTAGTTATATGTTGATTCATTTCTCTATTTTTATTTTAAAAAATTTTCAATTTGAAACTCTCCACTTGTCACCTTTTTGATTTTATGCATTTGGAAGTACGATTGGTGGCTCAATTTTATGATGTTGGGGCTACAGAAATCGAATGATTGACATTAGACGGTATGCATTTTCCTTTAAACAAATGATCCGAGATGCTTTAGTACGAAAACCTTTCTTTAATTGTTTGTGCTTGAATTTACCACCAGTCGCCTATTGACATTTGTTCCTGAACTGACTTGATCTAACTAACTGTGTCAGCAGCAATTGTCGCAGTCAGAATAAAATCAATGTAAATTTCAAATTATAACGAATGCAAAATCAGCAATAGAATACCAATAAAGCATTAAAAAATACTACTAACTATACTAGTTACTTGAAATGTAAAATCTTAATAAATTACACAATTTGAAAAGGCTTGATTATCGATTAAAGAGTGGGATGCCATGGACATTTCGAATCTCGGTCAACTATGTAATATTTTTGAGGGATTTTTTTATATATTTTGATCCACTTTATATAACATTTAACATATTTAAAATATGGTTTAACATATATAGTATACTACTTTGTTTTTTTTTTCGCTCCACAAAGTAGAAATCAGTTTATTTTTATAAGAGCTGTTTTAAGCTCTGTTAGCATGATTTCGCAGAGAAGAAACTGCATTCAGCTACCGCTGCAATTCTGATCGCCAGATCCAAAAAAAAATCACTTTTTCGCAAATTTCTCCAAAACTCATTATATAAATCTGAAACACAAACTAAGAGCCATGAATATAGCATTAAATTTTCTATCAAATGGCGGTACTCACTCAAAATTGTTTCACCAAAAAAAGCGCACAATTTTGAGAAATCAAAATAACGGTTTTTTCCACAAAAATCTAATTTAAGAATAATTAAATGCCAAATAAATGCTTGCATATAAGATCCTGGCAAATTCGAATTATTTTGGACTTAGTTTAGCATCAGCAGTTGAATCAGATAAATTTGAGATTAGATGACCCCTTTTAATAATTTTGCATATCATGAGCTAATAATGGACCGTTATTATAGATACGCTAAACAAGGATGGTTAGTTAACTCTAATGGACGAACGAGTTGATTAGCAGTATAAAAAAATATGGAAATCAAATAAATATAGCAATTGAATGAACAAGAGATTATAAACCATGTAAGTTAGTATAATTGAATTGTTTCAAGCGTTTTGCGCTGAATACGCCTTTACTTTTGGCTTATAAAAATTGATTTATTAGTAAAATCAATTAACAAATACGTAATAATAATTATGATGTACTTTTGAGAGTTGGTAGTGGTATACAAGGCAACATCTTGTTTTTCTCTTCTTAGTTATTAGTTGCTGGCCACTAAATAGAAACAAATATTTTTTAGAAACTAAATAAATTAACATGAGTTTATTCATTCATTCAAATCAAGTCAATACTATAAATGAATCAAAGTATCACAATAATAATTTACAGCAGTAATGCTCATCTCAAATGTTCCTATAAAAACTGCAAGGAAATCATTCCATAATTTCCTGTGGAATTATCTGTCTTTCTGCCTCTTTACATGTTTATTTATTTCCCTTAATAAATATCCAATTTATATATAAATAACAACATCAACCTTCCTTCAATCAATGTTCACCCATTTTTAATATTAAAAACAACCATATCATTAGCATATTATTTTGACCATAATATTTATCCAAGATTGCAGATAATTACAGTAGGTGTAAATACAGTAGCAGGTATACAACTTGTTTTTCAAACTTTTCGAATGCACAATGTCACATGGAAGTTGATATCCGATATACCTATAAAAGCACATATTCATACCTTTTTCCATCATGTAAAGTGCAGCTTAGTTGGATTAGTGTTCATAAGGAAGATTATATTTTAATTGTTTTTAATACAAGTGTGCAGCAAATGCTGTATGTTGTATTTTAGGTTTTACATAAAATAGGCCTTCGAAAAATTAATTATGTAGTCGAACCTTAGTTTTTGTATGAAATTTCAATACCTGCATCTCACGGCCGCTTGAGATATTTAAACAGCAGCGTCCGGACTGTCCGGTAATTTTTTCTAGAAATTTACAGCTTGGAAAGAATATTATTAGATGGGCGCGCCCGGAGATTGTGCGGCATTTGTTTTGGAAGAGTGACCATTGACAAAAATGTGGATCGCATATTGAATTTATAATAAAAATCACCTTTTTAAAACGCACTCAGAGGTTTATAAATGAACCAAAAATATTCTGTGGATCTAATTTCTTCCCTTTTAGTTTCAATCTTTTTAATTTGAGCTGAAAAAGTAAGAATGATAGTAGTTCTACTTTTGATTATAATTCTTACATTATTTTATTAGGTTGTCTTTATCTCATTCATGAAGACATTTTGTTCATAAATCCCCATAATAATTACGATATATGTTTATTAACAAATTTTTCACTACGTTAGAAAAAACTAACGCGGATGCAGTAAAAAATTATGTTGTTTACTAAAATAAAAAAATATAAAAATAAAAGCGGTAAAAGTATAATTATAATCAACTAAATTTTTTATTACAAAAGATTTCTGAAGATTTAAAATAACTGAAAAAGTATGAGGGTATTTATAGTAATTTGGAGAATTTAAATATAATCAGACTTGAATCTTGATTGTAGCTGTCTTCTTTTTGATTCAATGCTTTTCTGACGTCTGCTGTTGATTTGCAATGAAATTTGTTCAAATATTGTTTAAAATCGTTAGGAAGTTATGAAGGCTTTTTGTTATGATTCGTCATTATTTCCTCAATCTCTCCACTAGTAGATGTTCCATGCTTGATATACAACTCTCGGAATCGTTGGCATCAAATATAAACGAATCAGACGGATGCTCTCCAATTTGAAGCTTGTCAAATTCATATAATTGATCTTCCACCACCACCGTACCAGTTGAGAGAGTCCATTTGTTTTTGTGCTTGAGACTTTCAAAGCTACTAGCCATCCCTTCTTGTCTTGCATTGGGTGCTAATAAAAAGCAGATGAGTATATACAAATGCGAAAAGCTTCGTTCCAATATTCACTATGTTTTTCATCTAGACAATTTTCCAAGCTCATTCGTGGTTGTTGCATCCACAAGTCTGTATACATTCCTTGCTTAAGATAATAATGACACAGTTTGATATTATATATACTGTAAGTTCTAAATTGCTGTGTATTATTATGTTATAAAGCTCAGTTTATACTGTACGTATTGAGGAATGTGTAGCGTTCGTAAAATGATCGAGAGCAAGCAGTTTCAGCAAACATTTGCCGAGTCTAAAACACTTGAAAATTACTCGAGCAAGCCCGAGCCTAAGCAACTGCTCGTTGAGCAGTTTTATATCGAGCATTTTCAGTTTTGAAAGCAAGCAACCAGGTATAAATCAAGCATTATCTAATTTGTCAAAACGTTGAGCACGAGCATATAAGCAAGCGAGCAAATTTGAGTGCAAGTGCAAGCATTGTACAATATATTATCAGCCTGATATTGGTTCAAACCGTGATGCATTTTGTCATTTTTAAAGCTAAATTTGCGTAAATTGAATAAAATTGCCCTGTGTTATATGCTTGCTTACTTGATTTGAAAGCAAACAATCAAGCAGGTTTACATGCCACTACAGCCGAACTATGCTTCCCATGGGCATAATGATCTGCCCAGATGGGCAGAATAAAAACTTTTGTGCAGATCAGGCAGTCCAGATGAGCTGAGAAATGAGATCGAGGTTTTTTAGTCAATTTACTAAAGTACATTAATTATAATATAATTAATAACGAAGATAATTTGAATGGTTTAAAGCAGATATGAGTTACTCTGATTCAAAAGAATTGCCTTATTGACGAGATATATCAATTTGAAATTTGGGATTTGAAAGAGTTCTACTCATTTTCTTCTTTCGGAGACCAAATGGGAACAACGTCAACAACCTGTTTGGCAACACTAAAAGTATTTATGCCTCCTTTGTAAATTTCTGTTTGTAACACACAAAATCGACTGATTCATAATGATTTTTCTTTTTTCTTCTTCCCCACCACTCTTACCTCAGCTCTTTTCTTTATGTTTAAAACTACAACAAAAAAGACCAATATTTTTTTTATAAACTGAAATCAAGTAGAAGGTAAAATTACATGTTTTTTCTATTGCTTATTTGCAAATAAATTATTAACTGTTAATGTTAGAGCGTGTTATAATATTTTTCTCGAATAAAAAAGCATCCAAGAGTTAGTTATTTTGTTCCATCGTCTACGTTATAATCAATGCTTTTTTGGTCTAAAGTTGATATCTACCTGCAGAAAAACTGGTGATTGTAAAAGTATATATATTCCTGACTTGATTTGAATGAATGAAAAAACTCATGGTAATTTCTATTTAGTTTCTGAAAAATATTTGTTTTTTTTAATGACCAACAGCCAAGAAGAGGAAAACAAGATGTTGTCTCGTATATCACTACCAACTATCAAAGGTACACCATAACTATTACTTATTAGCTTGTTATTAATAATTGATTTTACTAATAAATCAATTTTTATAGATCAAACGTAAGTTTGTTCTGGTAGAGCATTGAATAAATTGGCTTGGGATAAAGAGGGTAAAAAGGTGGCAATAGGTTCCAGTGACGGCCATGTTTATGTTTATAATATTGGAGACGTAAGAGTAAAAAAAGACTTAATGTAAATCACCTCTAGCGCAATAATTATAAAGACTATATTATCATCAAATAAACTACCACACAATATTAACATGTATAAAGGTTTACAGTAATAAGCTTGAATCAAGTGGGTATAGCATTGTAAATTCTTGAAAAAGTTCTCCAGTATAATAAAATCTCTTATTTTTTAGACTTACAAGGCTTATAAGCGGAATATTAATTTAGAAAATTATTTTTGTCCAGATCATCAATTTTGACATTTTTTAATTTTTTTTTTTTGATTTTGCAAATCTAGAGTTAATTATACTACCAATTATAAAAACAAAAAATATACACATATGCAGAATTTAGCGCTCTATTTGCTCAATAAAAAATAATAAACATTTCTATTGCAAAATATTATATGAAAATCCTTTAATCAAAAAACCGTTTTTGGGCCAAAAGTGCAAAGTTTCATTACTTAGTTTTTAATATTAAGTTTTTATAAAATGTGTATTAGTCATGGCTACAATTTTCTCTCACAATGTAGTATATTTAAACGTTGATTTTGGTATCAAAATTTGATTTTTCTGTTTTTTGATCAAAATCATGAGTGTTGGTAAGGATAAAATGAGTCCCGAAAATGTCTGCTACAAAATCTGAATTTTCAGACCGTACGCGGTTAAATATAGAAAAAGTTTAAAAACCCGCTTTTTTATTTAAAACTTAGATATATACCATAGTATAAGAAGAGACTTAGCCATTCAATCTTGCTATTCTCAATTACGGTGTCGCTCTATGGGCTCGCTTTTGCAATTTTTTAATGAAGAATCTATGATGTGACAGCCGATTTTTTTTTGGTAGAAAATGCATGTTTCTATGATAACAGATATTGGCTATTTTGTTTAGTTTATGGGTTGATGCGCTTTAATGCTGCTTTTACATTGGCTGAAATGTGCAATTTAGCAGGATTTTGATTGCGCTAAATAATATAAAGCCTTGAAAATCCTTTTCTACTACGTGGTGTGTTGTTTCCCTCTTTTTGTTTTCATATTCCAAGGATATTATTTACCGTTTGATAAGGCATATCAGACTAACAAAATGGTATTCTTCTCTTTTATCTGAATACGCATGCTAACATAATTAAGGGGCTAATAATGTTTTTAATATAGGCAGCAGTCGTTATATTAGAGACTGATATTTTTATTTAACTGCATTCCAGGATCAAATATCATTATTTACTACTGTATTGTTGGACAACATACTTCTTAACTACCAGATGAAATCGAAGGCAATGATATTTATATCTATTCAATGAAAAGCTAGAACTGGCTACAAACTCACGAAATGTTCCAGGAAAATGATGAAATTTCAAATGATATAGAAAAAAAAAGAATAATCTATTGTTTTGTCTAATAACCATAGTTTTGATCGTAACTATATTTGAAAACAAATCTTTTTACAGCTGGCAACAATCTTAAACTAATTAATATAGTAAGTTTAAAGATCGTTAATTTGCTTAAATTTCATACGTGATAAAGTAACATTTATAACCTTACACTACAGCCGACCTATTATGCTGCGCAAGATAATTTTTTTGTGCCCAGGTGGGCTGCACACGAGAGCCTGAGCTGCTGTTGTGCCCACTGAATATGATGGCTAAAAAGATAACAAGATGCACACGGGCACAACAAAAGAATCTGCAGACGATCTCAATGCTCAGCCTGCATGTGCAGAATTACAGATTCTGTCCATGTGCATGACATTAATCCCATATGTGCATAATAGTAGAATTCCCATAGGCATATTATCATTATCCCGATTTGTGCATAATAAGAGATCTGATCATGAGAATAATGAGCAGATCGTATGGGCACAAATTGGTTTGTACATGAACATCGTTCTGTTCTCAAAATTCCATTGCATTTTTTATTGGAATGTGTTTTTAAATTACATTTGCTATTATTAACAAGTAGAGATTACCCCGATCAGCCCATTTGGGCCGACCATTTAAAAATAAATTTTTCTCCACAAAGACTATATATCAAATAATGATTAAGTCTGCCATGAGAAGACAGTGTTTCTCTATACGATCTTTTTTGTTTTTTTCAAAAAAAGTGATAAATGAGCCATTAATCGTCCATCTTGTGAAGGCTGTTTTTCAAAAATTGAGTACGCCCATTTGGGCCGACTTTTTAGACAGTTGGTATTCTTGAAAGTTAGGACAATTTTATTTAAAAAAATTAATAGAAATATACTTGCAGTTACAAAGAATTATTTACATGTTGTTGGCGAGCCCAAACGTCCTGTAAATGTGCAGTATAGCACGATTTACACATAGGTGTATGTGGGTCGCAGCTACACGATTTTTCCACTCTTGTACCACATAAGCCAGAACGATAGCAACTGGCACATCCTAATCTGATGCGTTTTTTACCATCCTCTCCTTTCATGGTGACATATGAATGCGTTCCACAACTTCTAAGTACTCTTTGGTCATTGGAAATCGACTCAGTGGCATCAGGGCCACGAGCCAACTCCTCACAATGCGAAAGAAGGGTCCAAGCCAAAGTATCCTTGAAGGAACTATGGGATATTTCCCCATCTTTTGCGAATACTCGAAAAGAGCTAAACGCATTAGCTTCACAGATACCCAAAAAGAAGCCGAAGAAACGCATCTCCCACCTTTCAGTGGAAATGATATCGTGGTAAGAAGTCATATTATCACGAAGATTGTTGGCAGCATCAACGAAACCTAGTATTGCGATCATCAGTATATGCTTTTAATGTACGCAAAATATCTACTCACTCTTATGAGTCTCATACTCATCTACTACAGCAGGTCGTCTGATAGTTACTTGTTGACCATCACAGCCTACAAATGTTTTTTGACCTGACATAATTGTAGTACCACACGACGATACAAAGGCCTTAACCTTCTTATCGCGATAGGCACATACAAAGATTCTACCATTACTAAGGTCGTTTTTCATCATCGTGTAATGACTACCATGAGCCTCTTCCACTTGCTCTACGATATCAGTAGTAGGCATACCTCGGGGCCAGTAACGACGCT
Source organism: Mucor racemosus (assembly GCA_027405735.1). Classification (NCBI taxonomy): domain Eukaryota; kingdom Fungi; phylum Mucoromycota; class Mucoromycetes; order Mucorales; family Mucoraceae; genus Mucor; species Mucor racemosus. The sequence continues at coordinate 1,954,558 of JAPEHQ010000004.1, read as the reverse complement.
TTGTTACCTGCATGATGGAATATAATCCAAGATTAGATAACATTGTTGTCATCTCTGGTGACCCAAACCAAGAATCCGCAATCACGGTGCGACCACTACCAAACCAAGGTTTTACCAGGCGTTTGACAGTTGCTGTCAGCTTACGCATACCAGCATTATTATCATACTCCTTAGGTTTAGGATCGCCTACAGTATCCATACGTACAATGCAGAAAGTGTGGTGGTCAGCCAATGTTTTGAATTCTTGACCGATGGGGTGAGGCTTTCTTGGGACCTTTTTCAAGTTGGGCATTCCAACACCTAGCCATTGATTCATTGACTCATCAATTACCAAATACTTACCAGGTTCTAAACAAGCTGCCATGTGGCTGTTGAATGCATCAATGGTTGAGCGAATCTGATACAAAGGATCAAGCTGTTGTTTTTCAGCAGAGTGGACTTCAAAACAATGCATGCGCATAATATCATTAAATCGTTTGAACGACATATATCTCGAGAAGTTGATGCTCATCATAAAATGACTTGATCCTTGTCTCCAATATGCCTTACGGTCTGAATGTTTAAGTACTGTCATGACAGTGAGGAGCGCAATCCACATCAAATACTCATTGAAAGTAAGATCAGACCAAGAATTGTTAACATTTCTTGCATGAATGTTGATGTTACCAATGATGCGATGAAAGTGGGCCAATGGTAAAAAAAACAAGAAATATTCCAAGGGAGTGGCATATTTTGCATTGGATAACATTAGTTTTGCTTTCTCATTTTGATAACTTACATTACAAAGCCTGTTATCAATAAAAACTTCTCCAGCACTCCATCCTTCAGCAGGAGTCAAGTCAATCTCAACATCTTCCTCTTCTTCTTCCTGAATAGCGTCCTCCAGAAGGTCCTCGCTCGCGATGGGTACATTAACAACCTCTGGAGCTACTGTACTTTCGGAAACAGGGACTTCAACAGGACCAAGATACTTGATACAACCTTGCTTAATGGTCAATGTAATACCTGGTACCTCGTTCAAGACAACATCATACAGAACTCTGTTGTTGACCTCTGAACGGCCAGTTGTCACTCCCTTGAAGCTCAAAAGGGGTGTATTCCAATCGTACTTATCGCGTAAGATGCTTTCAGCCTCTACGTTGTTGATGAAACGTTTGCTTATTGATACAAGTACGTTAATAGCGAGTTTACTGTTAGCGGGAGGCATGACTTTCAGATTTTTGAATATAAATTAGGGAAACTTTAAAAGCAAAATTTAATAAATAGTAAATAATGAAAATAATTTCAAACAAAAAAAAAATATCAATGTATGCCCTGAACTTCTGAAGCCAAATACGAGATTTTAAAAAATCAAATTCCCTTCCATTCAAAAACGTTGATTTATTGTCGGCCCATTTGGGCTGAATCGGCCCAAATGGGCTGACCTAATTCCAACTTGTTAATAATATAGATTATAGACAATACAATTCAATAGGTTGTTGATGTGATAGAGCAATACATTTAACAGCCAATATATTTACGATCATCATTATTTGTAAATATGTCTGTAGTTGTAATATTTGCAGTAACAATGGTTTTTGCTCGGGCATAAACTTAAATAACATTCACTGCTTAAGTTTATATGCAAGCCAAATCTAAGATTATAAATGTTACTTTATCACTCATAAAATTTAAACAAATTAACGTTCTTTAAACTAACTATTTTAGTTTACGATTGTCAGCTGTAAAAAGATTTGTTTTCAAGTACAGTATATATACAATCAAAACTATGGTAATTAGGCAACGAATTAGATTGTTCTTTTTTTGTGTTTCTATAGTATTTGAACTTTTATCACTTTCCTGGAACATTTCGTGAGTTTGTAGCCAGTTCTAGCTTTTCATTGAATAGATATAAATATCATTGCCTTCGATTTCATCTGGTAGTTAAGAAGTATGTTGTCCAACAATACAGTAGTAAATAATGATATTTGATCCTGGAATGCAGTTAAATAAAAATATCAGTCTCTAATATAACGACTGCTGCCTATATTAAAAACATTATTAGCCCCTTAATTATGTTAGCATGCGTATTCAGATAAAAGAGAAGAATACCATTTTGTTAGTCTGATATGCCTTATCAAACGGTAAATAATATCCTTGGAATATGAAAACAAAAAGAGGGAAACAACACACCACGTAGTAGAAAAGGATTTTCAAGGCTTTATATTATTTAGCGCAATCAAAATCCTGCTAAATTGCACATTTCAGCCAATGTAAAAGCAGCATTAAAGCGCATCAACCCATAAACTAAACAAAATAGCCAATATCTGTTATCATAGAAACATGCATTTTCTACCAAAAAAAATCGGCTGTCACATCATAGATTCTTCATTAAAAAATTGCAAAAGCGAGCCCATAGAGCGACACCGTAATTGAGAATAGCAAGATTGAATGGCTAAGTCTCTTCTTATACTATGGTATATATCTAAGTTTTAAATAAAAAAGCGGGTTTTTAAACTTTTTCTATATTTAACCGCGTACGGTCTGAAAATTCAGATTTTGTAGCAGACATTTTCGGGACTCATTTTATCCTTACCAACACTCATGATTTTGATCAAAAAACAGAAAAATCAAATTTTGATACCAAAATCAACGTTTAAATATACTACATTGTGAGAGAAAATTGTAGCCATGACTAATACACATTTTATAAAAACTTAATATTAAAAACTAAGTAATGAAACTTTGCACTTTTGGCCCAAAAACGGTTTTTTGATTAAAGGATTTTCATATAATATTTTGCAATAGAAATGTTTATTATTTTTTATTGAGCAAATAGAGCGCTAAATTCTGCATATGTGTATATTTTTTGTTTTTATAATTGGTAGTATAATTAACTCTAGATTTGCAAAATCAAAAAAAAAAATTAAAAAATGTCAAAATTGATGATCTGGACAAAAATAATTTTCTAAATTAATATTCCGCTTATAAGCCTTGTAAGTCTAAAAAATAAGAGATTTTATTATACTGGAGAACTTTTTCAAGAATTTACAATGCTATACCCACTTGATTCAAGCTTATTACTGTAAACCTTTATACATGTTAATATTGTGTGGTAGTTTATTTGATGATAATATAGTCTTTATAATTATTGCGCTAGAGGTGATTTACATTAAGTCTTTTTTTACTCTTACGTCTCCAATATTATAAACATAAACATGGCCGTCACTGGAACCTATTGCCACCTTTTTACCCTCTTTATCCCAAGCCAATTTATTCAATGCTTTACCAGAACTAGGGAAGCCGTGGAGCCCAGCTTATACTAGTAAATTTAGCTGGCAACCGGCTGAACACCAATGCTAACCAGAACCAACTTAAGTACTTACAAATCGTTCCTCGGTATTTGCATTCAAATTCCATAAATTAAATTATTAACTGGTTCCATTTACAGTAGTATCAAACGTATCATCAGGACGCCTTATGATAAATGTCAATCTAAACTTAGAAATATCCCATTGTCATTGTTATAAGCTATAAAAAGCTTGATTTTTAATAATACGGCAACTAAATAGAAAACAAGATGATACTAATAGCATATGATGATTATTTAAAATCTAAGTAAGTTTTGTTGTATTTTAATATATAAATGTACCTTAAATCGTAGTTTAAATATGACAATAAACTATCCCTTAACATATTTAGCATATGTGTCATATAAACACTGTAAATAATCACCCTGATAATCACATAAGCTAAGTTCTGATAATCTAGACTTACAATAAAAGATAGAAAGTAAAGAATATTAATAATTAGTGTTGCCAAGAGCAACTAAAGACTTTAGACTGATCATCTATATCTGGATATAATTACATTAGCATAAGTGACGATTGACACTAAATTTTAGTATGCGAACACTGTTCTAGACAGGTGTGTAAGCAATCCTTAAATCAAATATAAATAGCAGTAGACATTCACCCTTCATGTTGTATTCCACCTACTAGTATCATACATTATCACCTTCTACAGTATCAATAAATCTTACAATCTATTGACTACGACATGTATTGAAGTGCAAGTCTTGATATCGGATATAAGAAACTCCTAGCGTACCAAGTTTAATCCAGTAATTACCAAGAACGCTTGAACCTCAATTATGACACCACATTATTTCATCCCAGCAGTCAACCAATCAAGTAGTTATCAAATCAACATCCAAGCATATTTAGTGCAGCATTGAAGCAAGACAACTCACAAGCTCTGCAAGAACGGTTAAATTATGATTGATCCATTTCAATCCATTAGATTATTATCAAACAGATCCAATGGTTCAATAGTGCCTTAAATTACATCTCAGGATCTCAATGTCAAATCAATATAAAAGGCCATACTTTTACATCTACATAAACGATATCTTGTTTTTATTAGACAGTTGAAGAACTGATTAATTACTCATTCTTTTTTAAGTACTATTTATCAATCCTAAAAATATACGACACATAATATCTCTATCTGTTCAATTTAACTAAAATACATTGAACGCCAACAACATCGTACTTGATAAAACGCCTTAATTCATTGCGAGTCAACACAACTAATTTAATGCTAGTTTAGTATCAGCAGTTGAATCAGATAAATTTGAGATTAGATGACCCCTTTTAATAATTTTGCATATCATGAGCTAATAATTAATAATGGACCGTTATTATAGATACGCTAAACAAGGATGGTTAGTTAGCTCTAATGGACGAACGAGTTGATTAGCAGTATAAAAAAATATGAAAATCAAATAAATATAGCAATTGAATGAACAAGAGATTATAAACCATGTAAGTTAGTATAATTGAATTGTTTCAAGCGTTTTGTGCTGAATACGCCTTTACTTTTGGCCTATAAAAATTGATTTATTAGTAAAATCAATTAACAAATACGTAATAATAATTATGATGTAGTACTTTTGAGAGTTGGTAGTGGTATACAAGGCAACATCTTGTTTTTCTCTTCTTGGTTATTAGTTGTTGGCCACTAAATAGAAACAAATATTTTTTAGAAACTAAATAAATTAACATGAGTTTATTCATTCATTCAAATCAAGTCAATACTATAAATGAATCAAAGTATCACAATAATAATTTACAGCAGTAATGCTCATCTCAAATGTTCCTATAAAAACTGCAAGGAAATCTTTCCATAATTTCCTGTGGAATTATCTGTCTTTCTGCCTCTTTACATGTTTATTTATTTCCCTTAATAAATATCCAATTTATAAATAAGAACATCAACCTTCCTTCAATCAATGTTCACCCATTTTTAATATTAAAAACAACCATATCATTAGCATATTATTTTGACCATAATATTTATCCAAGATTGCAGATAATTACAATAGGTGTAAATAGCAGGTATACAACTTGTTTTTCAAACTTTTCGAATGCACAATGTCACATGGAAGTTGATATCCGAAACACCTAAAAAAGCACATATTCATACCTTTTTCCATCATGTAAAGTGCAGCTTAGTTGGATTAGTGTTCATAAGGAAGATTATATTTTAATTGTTTTTAATACAAGTGTGCAGCAAATGCTGTATGTTGTATTTTAGGCTTTACATAAAATAGGCCTTCGAATAATTAATTATGCAGTCGAACCTTAGTTTTTGTATGAAATTTCAATACCTGCATCTCACGGCCGCTTGAGATATTTAAACAGCAGCGTCCGGACTGTCCGGTAATTTTTTCTAGAAATTTACAGCTTGGAAAGAATATTATTAGATGGGCGCGCCCGGAGATTGTGCGGCATTTGTTTTGGAAGAGTGACCATTGACAAAAATGTGGATCGCATATTGAATTTATAATAAAAATCACCTTTTTTAAAACACACTCAGAGGTTTATAAATGAGCCAAAAATATACTGTGGTCCAGTGAAATGTAAAATAAAAAGCTTTGAAAAAGATACAGTTTAAATTCTTCTTTATTGAAATAATGGATAGTGTGCAATAGGTCTATATTTCTACTCTATTTATATTAGTTGTGATTTTGTTATATCTGCTGGGAGTTGCGCCGTAAGTGTCAGTGATCTATCAGAATTAGGAATACTGTAACCGAATTACCAACTTAAGACATCTGTCAAACCGTGATGTTTAACATGCGAATCAGACAATGCTGCATTCCATATGTCTATCATCATACTACTATTAAATGGTAGAATTATGATTCCATTGTCTTCGTGCAATATCTATACGTTTATTCGTTTTGGTAAATCAATTAGTTTGTTTGTTATTTTAAAGTTTATATTGAGCTTCTTGATTTACATAATGAAGGCGGCCTTTTAATGCCTGTTTTTGGCATATTTGTTAATGATCCGCATAGAGCAATCCTTACTTTGGTCTACAGTATGTGTTTCTTCAGTTTATTTTATGAATCAATTTGTTTTGTTTATGATTCGGTCTACTTTATTATATGTCAAATTACTAATACTTTCTTTATTTACTGTTAAATTCGTATTATCTCTATTTGAATATTAGAGCATGGTTTTATGTGAGATAACATTTAATTTCTTATGTGGGGAAATAGTACCTTAGTTCAGCACATGTGGATCTAATTTCTTTCCTTTTAGTTTCAAGCTTTTTAATTTGAGCTGAAAACGTAAGTATGATAGTAGTTCCACTTTTGATTATAACTCTTACATCATTTTATTAGGTTGTTTTTATCTCATTCATGAAGACTTTTTGTTCATAAATTCCCATAATAATTACGATATACGGTTATTAGCAAATTTTCATTACGTTAGAAACTAACACAAGGCACTGGTTATTGATCCAATTTTCTCAAAAGATACCCAATGGGTAAATACTTTTTATTGTTTTATATGATGAATAGTAACTTACTTGATTTATATTAGCCTGTAATGAGTCAAACATTTCAGTTTCATTTATGCAAAACATTGCCTCATTCCTTATATAAATACTACAAGGAAATCATTACATGATCCCTTGTAGATTTATCTGTCTTGTTACACTCCCTTTACTTTTATTTATTCACTAATAAATATCTAATTTACAAATAAGAACACCAACCTTCATCAATCCAGTGATCACCAATTTATAATAACAAGAATAATATTTATAAGCATATTTTCCACCTTTGTTGTTAAACCAAAATTACAGATCATTACATAGCCCTGTATTAAGTGCTGCTTCCTCGCTTTCACGTCAAGCAATCAAGCAATCCTATTTCAATTTAAAGCATTTCGAGCAAGCATACAAGCAAGCTTTTGATGTGTTTATCGAGCGCCAAGCAGGAAATCGATAAAAAAATTTAACCAAGCTAGCCAAAGCAACTACAAATATCTTAAAAAAAAAGCGCAATTCAAGCGAGCTCAAGGATTAATGGAAGCTAAAATTACTACCATCTATGGAGACTGTTTTAGGACTTGTGCGATATAACGTTGAAGCTAACTTGGGTCGTTGTTCGTTGAAAGCGAATCTTTTAGTGGTTCCAGTATACAGGAGTAGGATGTTTTGCTGATGATTTTCTCAGTTCACAATGGCTTGTGAAAGTAGAAATATATATGTTTTTGTAGGAGATACTTGAAACTACCTTCATGTGTAATTGGAGATCAATTGAATCGATATTCACAAGAATGTAATTTTTTCTATGTTTTCTGCTATTGTAAATAATAGTTTATTATTTTGTAAAAGTTAAGACCCATTATTCAGGTATTAATTTCTATATTCATAAGATAGATCTAATGAACTGCTACTTTGCATTTTTTGTTCCAGCGAAAAATATTGATTTTTCATCGAGATAACCAAAATAATAGTTCTTATCACAGCATAAAATCTATCATCACGGAGATCCAAAATTTATTTGTTGAAATGAATGAAAAATGATTCAAAAAACAAAATCGTTTAAAGGCTCATGAGCTGCAAAGTAAGTTGACCTAGTGTATTAAATAGATTTTGTACAGTTATGGATTCTGCATCCATTTAAATAAAATTCAAAAGAATGTTTCACATTAAATTTTGTGCAAAATGTAATTGAAATTTTAGAGATTTTTTGAAGATACACATCACTTTTCATAAGCATATTTACAATATTATTAATGGTAATAATGCGCAAAAACATTATCTATCGATCGAGCTATTGTAGAATCTTTTAGCTGCATTCTTCGTAGAGAAAACGAAATTTTTTTCCAAATTTTTTTCAGTTTCAGAATTTAGGATGAGGGTATATAAGGGAAAAATGGATGCTAGAAATGAAGGTATCTTTTTGTATACATTTTTGAGGGTATCTCCAAGAAAACTTAACATTTTGAAAAACTCTAAATTGGATCCGAGAGAACTTAACGAGCTCAATGACATGAATGCAAAAAAAATGTTGTTCAGTTTAACCAATATTTTGAAGCCTACCATAGAAATGCCAAAAAAATGAAAAAAAAAATAAAAGTGCTCAGAATTTTTTCATATTTAAATATGTTATAGAGCACTGTAAAACAAGTAAGCTTTATTATTAAAAAGTGTTAGTATAGCTTAATTTTTTCTAGAGATATGAAGCCTTAAAGTTTCCAATTTTTAGCAGTGAAATATGCGTAAAAATCTGGAACCTCAACACTGAAAAATGTACACCAGCTGCAAAAAATAGGATATTTCCGGATACTTGATTTTGAATTAAAGCTGAACATCTCAGGTACATCGGCATATAATTTTTCTCGGTGTTATTTAGTAAAAAATCGGATGGGTTACAAAAAAATAGTGAATTACTAAATGCTGGCAATTTAGCTATTTGATCTTTGATCTTTGAAGGAAAAACGTTTAAAATTGATTTGTACTAACCAAGCTCACACACCTTTTGGATTTTTTTTTATTTCTTTATCTACGCATATAAAAGGTATGTCTTGAGCCTTCAAATTTTAATGGCTCTTGCTCTTTCGCCGGGGATAATTTGATTCAAGATTACGCATATGATAATAATTCATTTAATTGGTTATTGATTTATCGAAAGGTAAAACGTAAAAATTAATTAAATAAAAAAGTACCGTATTATTATGAGCTTGTAAAGAGGGTTTATATACTAATTGGATGAGTGTATTAAATGTGATTAATAATATTATTAGAATGAACATATGGATATTATGTGGATATATTGGAATCATGCTTCTATGATTCAATAATAGCATAATGATAGACCCATGGAATGTAACCTTGTTTGATTTGCATGTAGAACATCGTGGTTTGACAGATGTTCTAAATTGGTAATTCAGTAATTCTAATTCTGATAGATCAATTATGATTAAAATGTATACCAGAATGGATAAAATTCAAGAAAACATATTTTTATCATAGACTTTTCAGCAGAGTCAACAAATTAAGAAATATTGCATATTCTGCATAATGTCATCATTAAATGGAAATTTTTTTTTTCGGTTCCTGAATTTATACATCACCATGACAACCGTTCCTGAGATCCAAAACAATTTAAAAATGACAGCTGTATACATTAATCAGTTTTAAGCTAATTCAATATAATAATTTAAGGTTTTCACATGAAAAATAACGTCAACAAAAAAAAGTTTATTCATGGCATTGCTTGATTTTTTACTAGCAAACAAACAAGTATGCACAATAGACAATAACGCATCTATTTTGAAGTAACACGAAACCCTTTCATTGTTATCTATTTTGACTTGGAAATAAATTGAAAATCAGGAACTGTGTCTCCGTTTCACCCAGTCAGAAAGCCAAAAAGTCTATAGGAATTCTACCACTTTCTTTTGATTTCCAAACTTGTCACAAAAAATTTCCAAATTTTTACTTTACCTTTATACTTTAGGCTTTGATCAAAAGTTTTTCTCTTCTTCTTCTTCCTTAATCTATCTTTTATATATTAAAAATGTCTGAAGGAAAGTCTGGTAAGTTCAATCGAGATTTAGAAAGAATCCAGTTCAATTGAGCTAATTTTCACCTTTTAAAAATTTCAAGTTGGTATTGATTTGGGTACTACGTAAGTAAATTGTCGCGTTTGTTGCATTTGTTCCCGAGAATCTAACATTTCGAATTTATATAGCTATTCTTGTGTCGGTGTCTGGCAAAACGATCGTGTTGAGATCATTGCTAACGATCAAGGTAACCGTACCACTCCCTCTTATGTTGGTTTCACCGACTCTGAGCGTCTTATTGGTGATGCTGCCAAGAATCAAGTTGCCATGAACCCTTACAACACTGTCTTTGATGCTAAGCGTTTGATCGGTCGTCGTTTCGCCGATGCCGAAGTTCAATCTGACATGAAGCACTGGCCTTTCAAGATTGTCGATAAGGAATTAAAGCCTATCATTCAAGTTGAATACAAGGGTGAGACTAAGACCTTCACTCCCGAAGAAATCTCTGCCATGATCCTCGTCAAGATGAAGGAAACTGCTGAGGCCTACCTCGGTACCACTGTTAAGAACGCTGTCATTACCGTCCCTGCCTACTTCAACGATAGTAAGTTTCAAATTCATATATTTCTCGAGTGAAACATAACGAACTGCATGACATTTCGCAAAAAGTTTCCTACATTGGCATTAAAGTTTCAAATGTACTAATTCAATTCCCTTTTTTCATTTAAAAAGGTCAACGTCAAGCTACCAAGGATGCTGGTTTGATTTCCGGTATGAACGTTCAACGTATCATTAACGAACCTACTGCTGCCGCCATTGCTTATGGTTTGGACAAGAAGGTCGAAGGTGAGCGTAACGTCTTGATTTTCGATTTGGGTGGTGGAACCTTCGATGTTTCCCTCTTGACCATTGAAGATGGTATCTTTGAAGTTAAGGCTACTGCTGGTGATACTCATTTGGGTGGTGAAGATTTCGATAACCGTCTCGTTACTCACTTCATGCAAGAATTCAAGCGTAAGTTCAAGAAGGATATCACTGGTAACGCCCGTGCTATTCGTCGTCTCCGTACTGCATGTGAACGTGCAAAGCGTACTTTGTCTTCTGCTGCTCAAACTACCATCGAAATTGATTCTCTTTTCGAAGGTGTTGATTTCTATACCTCTTTGACTCGTGCTCGTTTCGAGGAATTGAACCAAGATCTTTTCCGTAACACCATGGACCCCGTTGAGAAGGTTCTCCGTGATTCCAAGATCGATAAGGGTTCCGTTCACGATATCGTTCTCGTTGGTGGTTCTACTCGTATCCCCAAGGTCCAAAAGATGGTTTCTGACTTCTTCAACGGTAAGGAACCCAACAAGTCCATCAACCCTGATGAGGCTGTTGCCTATGGTGCCGCTGTCCAAGCTGCCATTCTTTCCGGTGATACCTCCGAGAAGACTCAAGATCTTCTTCTTTTGGATGTTGCCCCTCTTTCTCTCGGTATTGAGACCGCTGGTGGTGTCATGACCGCTTTGATCAAGCGTAACACTACTGTCCCTACCAAGAAGTCCGAAGTCTTCTCTACTTATGCTGATAACCAACCTGGTGTCCTCATTCAAGTCTTTGAAGGTGAGCGTGCTCGTACCAAGGATAACAACATTCTCGGTAAGTTCGAACTTTCTGGTATCCCCCCTGCTCCTCGTGGTGTTCCTCAAGTCGAAGTTACTTTCGATGTTGATGCTAACGGTATCTTGAACGTCTCTGCTCTTGATAAGACTACTGGTAAGTCCAACAAGATTACCATCACCAACGATAAGGGTCGTCTTTCCAAGGAAGATATTGAGCGTATGGTTAACGATGCTGAGAAGTACAAGGCTGAGGATGAGGAGGCTGCTGCCCGTATCCAAGCCAAGAACGGTCTCGAATCTTATGCTTACAACCTCCGTAACACTCTTCAAGAAGAGAAGGTTGCCTCCGCTCTCGCTGAGGATGATAAGGCCACTCTTAAGAACGCCGTTGATGAGGCTATCAAGTGGTTAGATGAATCTCATGAAGCTTCCAAGGAAGAATATGAGTCCAAGCAAAAGGAACTCGAAGAAGTTGCTAACCCCATCATGATGAAGTTCTATCAAGCTAACGGTGGTGCTGAAGGTGCTGCTCCCGGTGGTATGCCCGCTGGTGGTATGCCCGGTGCCGCTCCCGGTGGTTTCCCTGCTGGTTCCACTGCTGAGACCGATGGTCCCAGCATCGAGGAAGTCGATTAAATAATCAAAACTTAGACTTATTCTGAAATCATGTGTAGAAATTTAAATATAGATATGATAATATAATAGTAATTCACCCCCAAAAAAAACTATATAGAAAAACTAAAATAAATGTATTATACTTTTTCTTTTGTTTTGTCATAAACAAAAATACTATAACCTAAACCTAAAGCTTCTTTTACATGATTTTTTATTGCATTTTGGTAATTGCACACATTTAAATTTTTCCCGCATAAATTATTAACGTAATATTAAAAATCCGTCCAATTTACATAATGCATGAAGAATTTTCATATCTACTCAGAGGTAAAAAAAAATCACTGAAGTAAACTAGATGTTAGAGTGTATTATAACACAAACTTCTCTTTACTAAATTAATTTTAAGTGAACATATTAATCCTTTAAATCTTACCTAACATTTTGCATAATTTTTTTTTTATTATCGGGGCCCAAATTGCCTATTTTTGATACTTGCACATATGTCTACAACATCTATGCCCTCCACTTTTCTAATCGTTTAATGTTAATACTTTAGATGAGCCCCTACCTTTGTTTGTAATACCTCTTATTCCTGTGAAATAAGCAGATGATATATATCCTTTTTCGACACGAGTTTGACATATTGCATTGTCAGATCGGATATATAGACCTGATTGCAATCTTGCAATGCAATTCATTGTTTAGTTCTGAATAACAAAAACTAGCATATATATGAAACAGAAGTGCATTATAGCTGCTTGGTAATATGATCAAGCTTATGTAGAATCATGATGCTTTTGGTCTTCATTTTTATTAACTGAAAAGCAGACAAATTTTGTCGAATTGTATAATATTCTCAAATAATTTCTTCATATAGTTTCAAATAAACAATATATTAATAAATTTATTATACTAACTAAAAAGAAACGTCGATTAAAGTCTAGTTCCGTATTTTTCGAAGGCATATACATCGAATAGCAGGAAATACTACAGAATTTGCGCAAAATTTCTGTTCAGTTGAAATTTACGCAAAATTGCAAATCCTGATTTTTTTACTTTTTGTGTTATGAGCAGCCATACCATATTTATTACTTACCTGAAGTATACATATACTCTCCTGATCTATTATAAATTATCTTGGTAATGAGCATCAACGGTAGCAATCCCGAGAACTCGATTGAAAAATAAGGTTCACAAACAGCGATTTTCGTCCAGCTACTATAAAATGCAAATTATGTAACATGAAAGAGATTTTTTTTGTTTGTTTCTTTCTTATTTTCTCGTTTTTTTTCTGTAACAAAATGGCAGAAGAATATTTTCTCACAGATGATATAATGATACAAAGCTATACTGAGCAAAGTGCAGTACTTATTGTAATTAAGACTTCACAACAACCTGTCGAACTTCAAGATGGTTTATTGAAACTTATCGCTTATGCACCTCATGGCAATCTTGTTAGTGAGAATGCCATGGACGATGATTCAAATGAATTTAAATGGCACGTCAAGTAAGTTGATTAAACTGAGAAATACTTTGAAAGATGAATAAACGATATTATGATAGCTTTATATATGATACAGCATTACGTGAAGGCGAATATACTTCAGTAAGCAATTATAATAGTTATAACGATGTGGCTTCTGGAGATAAATTTGAGGTTCAAGTTAGATTCCATAGAAAGATAGATGGTAATGCAGTGCAGCATGATTTTTTTTAGTGCGGATCTAATAGACTAATTGATACTAAGTTTAGCGTTTCGAGCCTTGGGAAAATTGTTGGGAAGTGCTAGAGATTTTATGATCTTGACTGGTATCCATGGCGACCTTGTCAATTTCAATGAAAAGGCACAATTTGACACTCAAGGGTAATCAATGATCTATATAATATAAATATGAAATTCTGTATCTAATCATTAAATAGGGTAATGGTAGATTGTAGCCGTGGAGGTGTTTTACGCCCAAAAACAGTCTATTTCTTACTAAACAACATGGCATTAATGGGCCTCAACATGTTGCAATTATATACAGAGGATACTTATGAAATGGAAGGAGAACCGATGTTTGGATACCTTCGAGGAAAATACACATCACGAGAATTATTTCTCATTGATGATTATGCTTTTGATCTGTAAGTAAAATTACTTTTCCACCAAACATTTTATTTACGTGTAAATTACTAGCGGAATTGAAGTCATGCCTTGCATTCAAACATTGGGCCATATGGGTCAAGTCTTACAATGGCAACAATATTCATATTTGAGGGATAATACCGAAGTATTACTTTCAGAATCAGAACCAACTTATGATTTCATTGAGAAAATGGTTCAAACAGCTACTAGACCATTTAGGTCTAAACGTATTCATATTGGAATGGATGAGGCTCATGGTGTAGGTGAAGGGCGTTATAGGCAATTATTTGGATATAAAGATTCTATACAACTTTTCCTTGAGCATTTACAACGAGTCAATGAAATTTGCGTTCGAAGTGATTTACAACCAATGATATGGTCTGATAGTAAGTTTGCTGTATTTTATGATCAGGATTAGGATTTGAACTAAATTTTGTAAAAAAAAAAAAAAATAGTGCTGTTTTGCTTGGGTATGTGTACAATTCATTAAAATTATGCAAGAAATTCGAAAATACGCTAATTCTAACTAATCCTTTTATGACCAAAGCTGCTAAAAACAATTCTTTGCAAGGGTATTATGATGAATCTAATAATCCTGCTACACCTGAATTGGTTGAAAATATGCCACAAAATATGAAATTGATCTTTTGGGATTATTATCATACAACATCTGACATATATTCTCAAAAAATACAGCAACATCGACAAATGGGATGTCAAGATCCTTGGGTAGCAAGTAAAGTTGTATCATAACAATCATGATGGAATATTATATTTAATTGGAATTTATATATAGCATCTGCATGGACTTGGAGTAGATTTTGGACAGCTTTGCCGTTTTCATTTCAAGCTATTAGAGCAAGTATTGTAGCGGCTAAAAATAGAGAAGATGGCGTTCGAAATACATTCATCACAACTTGGGGCGACGAAGGAAATGAATGCGATGTGTACGTAGAACATAATTAAGAATTGGAAGATAATGTATTAATTATGGATGTAGATTATCATCATTACCAGCTTTGTTTCATTATGCTCAACATGGATATACTGATCAGGAAGAGGTTGATATTCAAACATTGAAGCGAAATTTTGGTAAGTATAGACACAAACCATATTTTCTGAAACTTTTACTTATGTTTAATATGTAGAGGGAATTTGTGGTGCAAATTTTGACGATTGGGTTCTAGCATCAAAGGTAAATTTCTATTATAATACGAAGCTATTGTTTTGTTTATAACAAATATAACAGATTGATGATACCCCTGAAGGTGTTCCCATTACGCCAAGATCAAATTTTGCTAATAATATGAGTAAATGGCTCTTATGGGAAGGTATATACAGTTTATAAAATGCAAGTGATGTATTACTTACAACGCTAACATGTATCTAGAACCTATATTGAGCTTTTTATCACCACAATACAACGACGAGGATCTAGAAACGCATTACGCTGCAATTGAGGACCATTTGTCAAAAGCCATTTTACAGAAAACTACATCCTGTCCATTTAATGAACGTTTGGAGCTACCTCGAAGAATCGCTAAAGTTTTGTCGCTAAAATGCCATTTACGCAAGCATTGTGTCCAAGCATATAAAAAGAAGGATTACGATCAACTTTTAACGATAGCACATGTTCGCTTGAAATCTTTGAGAGAAGAAGTAGATGGATTATGGAAATATCACCGTGCCATGTGGATGAAAACCTATAAACCTTTTGGTTGGGAAGTACTCGAAAATCGATACGGTGGACTACGAGCTCGTTTAGAAACTATGTTTGATAGGATCGTAGCACATGTAGATTTTGTAAGAAATAACAAATTGGCAGAAGAAGAAGATGAGGAGAATGAACATCAGCGTATACCCGAGTTTGAGGTAGATTTAGAAACTATATACTATGGAGCAAAGACAAATTTATTGTTGGACCATGCTCGTGTGGTATCAACATCTCGCCCTGGATAATTTTATATCTACAACTATATTTATATCTGCATCTTGTATAATATAAATATTTTATTATATCCGATTAATTCCATGTTGTACTTATCTAGTGTTACCTTCCTCATTCAATTTCATCTTTACATACATCTTTAGCCTGATAAATATTGTCGGTTTTTAAGTATCTATCGTTTTAAATAGTCGACAACAATAATTTCCATTTCAATTCAATGTAGAGCAAACAAACTAGGAAAAATAAAATACATTTTACAACTAAATGACTATACTACTGTATTATTCTGGTATCAGATATTTAATGCTTAATGAATCGTTCAAAAATGATTATAACATAAATATGGCAAACATAAAGCCTTTATTATATTTTTACAATGAACGATATCTTATTAAACTGCTAACATTTTGCCCACATCCATAAAAATAGTGATTGCCCCGATGATCACGAGGAAATAATTAGTAATCCACATCCAAAATGCATACCACGAAAGTAGGCCTAATGTCATCCGCAAGAGATGTCCAAGAGAAAAAAAAAGATGCCAGGGTATGAATAAAAATTTTGCAGGTATAAAGGTTTAAGGCCATTGGGATGCTTGTTCAAGGCCATTTAAAAAGTAATTCCAGCGTTGTTTTGCTGATGAATTTACGAGCGTTGCCATTTTTCAAACGGATTAGCAAAGTAATGCTGACTGCGGCAACTAAATGAAACAATTTGATCAGATTATCTTGCTTATAGCAATACTCCAGAAAACACAATAAACTTTCAAATACTTTTATTTTACATTTGCAGCAGTTTTATTATGCAACTCAACTTTTCATATTGCTAATGAACTTGTCAGAATGTATAGTTGGTTCATTTTATCTCTAAAATATATGCACATTTTACTATTTACACTTTAAACATCATACTATGTAAGCACTTTTTAAGATAAACCTTAGACACTGCAAAACACAGGTTTTACACTTGAAATTCAGGCGTTTTTATTATTTTTTTGAACGAAACAGAAATAAAATTTAGACAAAGTAGAGAATGAGATTTTAGAACAAGTCAGTGTCAAATTCACACTAAAATGAATCTGATTTGAAATGAATATGTAGATTCAATCAAGCAATGTATTTCTGTATCATCATCTTCTTCTTCTTAATTTAAACCCCGACGTTTGGTCATGATATCTGGAAGAGTTTCAAAAGTTGTAATCGTATTAGCTTCTATGTCTATGTTATTTGGAGCGATTACGCCTGCTTTCGTGGTAGGCATTTTGGATGTGGATTGTTAATTACTTCCTCCTGGTCACGAAGACATATCTCCTGAGTTTATCCATTATTTTAATGTTTATGGATGAAATTCTTAAAGATGAAGCAATGCTATTCCCGAAATAATTGTAAATGCTAGTAACCAAAACGTTTTGATGACCGCCTTGAAGGCCATCCTATTTAATAAACATTTATACATATGCGACGCTATTTTCCTGAATTGTGCGACACTCTTTTCTAAAAACATACGACAAAATATGTATTTTGATTATTACGTAGACATCTTCCCAAAAGAGTAGTATATCGTACGCCATACAGCGATGATCCGCGCTGGCGAAAATCCGCGCCGTAAACCTTTGTGAGATCAGATCAATATATTTATACACAAAGATGAAGCAGCTGAAAATATATATAAAGAGCCATAACTTGCCTCAATTTCATTTCATTATTCAAATCAATTTAACAACCAATCCAAACAACTCTTCAATGACCAATACTTCTACTGAACGCATTTTTATTATCGGTGGTACCGGCTCTGTTGGCTCCAAGACTGTCAGAGATCTCCTTGACAATCAAGTTGCTGTTACCTTGTTTGCTCGAGATCCTGTAAAAGTAAGTACCTTATTCCCAACCGCTAACAGCGATCTTTTGAAAGTCGTTCAAGGCGATTTTGATGACTTGAGCCCAATTGAAGAAGCTGTCAAAGGTCATTCTCGTCTCTATCTCGTAGCCTCTGACTTCCGTAAGTATGTCCAAGTCAAAAAAACTATTGCCACTTTTGCTTATGCTGCTGGTGTCAAGCAAATTGTTGACATTTCTTCATCTATTGTCAATTGCGGTTGGAGAGCTACAGCTATTGGTCAAATGAGCTACTTGTCCGAAAAGGCTGTCTTTGATGTTCCTGATCGTGGTTACATGGTTACTCTTCGTCCTACTCGATTTATGGGTAATCTTATGAGACAAATCAAGGCTTTCTCTAAAGATGGTGTCTTTAATAATGTGCCCAAAGATTTAAAGCAAGGTTGGATTTCTAACAATGATATTGGTGCTCTAGCTGCAGTTATCCTACAAGATGATATTCATAAGCATGGCGATGCTGTTTATAATATGACAGGTGATATCTGTACTCCTGCCGAATTTACTAATATTCTATCAAAAATTGTTGGTAAAGATCTCCCTTATATTCAACTCACTGACGTTCAAATGTACGATGCAATCATGAAACATAACATTTATTCACATCCTGTCGCATTGGAATTGATTGATTATGCCGCCCAGCAGCACTCTTCTAATATTACTCCATGTATCGAAATTATGCTGGGCAGAAAACCCCAGACTTTAGAGGAGTATCTTATTTCTAATAAAGATAATATTATTTAAAAACCTCTTTCTCATCTAAGCAATTATATAACACATCTTAAAAAAACCCTATCTTTACTAGAAGCATCAGTTAATATTGTCTTTTGTCTACTCCAAAAATGTAAAATGATGCAAATTTAATGGGATCAAACTATCACAGCAAGATTGATATCTTTGAAGAATTTTTTGATTATCAGAAATTCTGATTGTCTATTATTTCACAACTGAAATCATTCATTAAAGTCTCTTGAATTCTCCTTGTAATTTTCGTTTAATTATTATTAATTAACTTAATTAATAATTTCGTAACCTTCCCAAACAAAAATTGCATATAATTTTAAACCAAAAATAACAGGCAAATTTATTTTTAAATATATATACATTCTATGAGTTGATTAAATGAAATCCTTCATCTGTTCCATCTACTCTTTCTTCTCATGTTGAGCCTCTTGCTTAAAGCGTTCGGTTGCGATAGATTTTAGAATTTGTAAACGAGCTCTATTCAATTCCATTTCCAAGCCTGGAACTTGTAATTCTT
Source organism: Mucor racemosus (assembly GCA_027405735.1). NCBI lineage: Eukaryota > Fungi > Mucoromycota > Mucoromycetes > Mucorales > Mucoraceae > Mucor > Mucor racemosus. Next base: position 1,935,256 of record JAPEHQ010000004.1, on the reverse strand, counting down.
CCACCAATTGTTTAATATTATCCGAATTCAATACACCTTCCATATCTTGCTCCATTGCTATTAAATCAGGCTTATTGGGGGATGCTTTAAAGGCTTCATGTATTTCCGAGGGAAAAATAACATCTTCTGCGCTCAATAATGATTTCTTGTTAAAAATAGTATCTAAATGAATGTCTTTTGCATATTCTAAACTGCCATAACTTGACAAGGACTCTAAATGCTCAGCTCCTTTCCAGGCTTTGTAATGACTGTAAAGACGAAACAGATTGTAGGCGAGCGGTATATTGGGAATCAGTGGAACAACGACAAATGTACATGCCAATGGAACCCAGTAAGCAGAATACCACATGTATTTTTTATGGTATGGGATTTTCTCCTTTAACAGCGATTTCAATTCTGATTCGAGTTGAGATCCGTCTAATATCGAAGGATGATAAACCATTACCTAATAACATGTCTATTAATATAACCTCTTTTCGTGCTTGGTTTATTTTTCCAAACTACCTGGTTTAAAGGTTTTTCGATATCTTCTTTTCCTGGAACGCTCTTAAAGAACCATTCTTGATAATCCAACTGATTCATCACGTTGCTACCACGAATATATAGTTTTTTCTTCCAACTGTCAGGCTCGGCTTTATCTAGTAATTCCCATTTTTTACTAGACCAGTCTACGGCTTTAGTGAGACGAGAAGTTGAAGGGATTGTTGAGTGGCAATAATATGCCCAACGATTCTTGACGATTGGAATAGCATAAAGACGCATGATGATAAAGTAAAAAAAAAAAAAAAAAATGGAAAAGGTGATTTCAAGCGACGTAATTAATTTAAATATCGCAGTAAAAAAAGTTGCTAGTAGCGTAAGCTAAAAGCGGTGTATTTGATGTCAAGCTACCATTGATCCTTAAAAGGTAAGAATTTAACTCATCATCATGATTAAAATCAAAAATCTATCAAATTGAAACAGATTATTCTCCCAATTATGGCTAAAGTCTATTTATACTACACGATTTATCACATTGATCTATTACAGACGCATCAAATGTGATTTGAAAGTACAGAACAGCCAAAAATCGCCTACAAAAGTAATAAAACATGCGTTACTATCTCTCTATAAAATAAAGATAAAAAAATAATGTTCACGACATTGAAATGCGCTCATTGTATACTATTAAGCATATCAATTTCACTAGATTTGAAAAACTTGACGGCAAAATATTTGGTTTTTATCAAGTTTAAACATGGCATATCTTAAAATTCCGTTAATTTAGCGGACATTTTGAGCTGTTCCAGATCCTTGTAAAACCCTCGTCAAAAATGTCAAAAAACTGAAAATTCGATTTTTCATGCCAAAAATGGCCTTTAAAGGCACAATAATATGAGAACAAAATATAGATATAAGTTATTGGCAATAAATGAAAGCTTAAAAGTTGATGTTTTATTTTAAAAATGTCTACTTTTTGACTAAAAACGTTTTTTTGGTTAAAGGATTTTTACTACAATTGTTTGCAGCAAAATGGTTTTAATTTTTATATCAGTTTGTAGAGCTTAAATTTCTGTATATGTGGATATTTTTGTTTTTTGAGTTCCTTTGTAAAAATAGCTTCAAAAAATGTCAAAAGAAAAAACATCGATCCCAAAATGGAAAATTTAATCAAATCTGAAAATAAATGTGAATAAAAATAAATTCCGATTAAGCAGATAAAGTCTTAAAATTGAGAGTTTTTGTACATTTTTACGTGTTTTTGTAGTCTACACTTATAAATCTCAGGTATTATGCACTGAATATAATTATTGCGGTGCTCTCGTTACTATCAATGAATACGGCGTTAGCTTAATACAACCTGGATATGTTTTTACGAGCTAAAATGCACAAAAATGTTGCAATTATTTATCATTTATTTGAAGCAAATCGCACAAAACCTATTCAAAATACTCATGATCTACTGACGGGAAAACTGATACAGACATTATGAATATTTTGAGATCCATAAACAGGATTCATCTCAATTGATTTTTCATTTTTTTTATTGTGAATAAATGCTATATATATCTATTGAAAATAAGTAATAAAAACGAAAAAAGAAAAGAAAAGAGTATAATACATATATAAGGGTAAGGTATGATAATAAGATTGAATGGGAAAAAGGGAACGGCAGGGGGAATATAAGAGTGATATATATAAATATCTATATAAATAATAAATGATAGTGAATATAAAGAAAAAAAGAAAACTATTCTTCTTCTTCCTCTTCTTCTTCTATAATGGTTTTAGTACCCATTGGAGGACCTCTTTGTTCTTGCATACCGTATACGCTTAATCTAGACCTAGGAACAAACTCGAATCGACTTGATCTAGGTCTATGATTAATGTTGTTGAATGCGGTACTTGAAGGCGATGAGGATGTTAAAGGAGTGGTAATAGGCTAAAAAATGAGAAAAAATCAGTATATGTTTCTTTTGATTGTAATACCAGTTACTTACGGGTGATGGTGTTGATTGCTCTGCTGCGATCATATCTTCTTCTTCATCTCGATATTCTTCTGAATCACTGCTACAACTACTATCTTCTTCTGAGGAGAAATCAGATAAATTTTTATTTTCATCTTCCTGTGGGACAGTTGTAGTTGAAGTAGAAGCATTTGTTAAAGAAAGTATTGAACGTTCATCCATTGGACTCATGGGAGAAGCCAACATTTCTTTGACATTTGCTGTTGCTGCAGGGATATTTTGTTCCATTGTTGTTACAGCAGTAGTTGCAGTTGTATTAAGTGATGTGGGTAAACTTGGAGGAGAAGGGGGAGGAGTAGGTTGTTGTCTATGATACATCATGGAATAACGTTTTTCACACATGTCTATTTCTTTTGGTTGTGAAGATGTGGAAGTTAAAATGGAAAATGTGTCTGTTACATAACGAGAAGAAGAAGTGAGTGCAGTGGGTGGCATATGAACATGATTCAATTCAGGTGATGATGTAGTAGTAGAAGGAGAAGGAGAAGAGGAAGAATGAAGTTGATAATTAGAATAAAATGGTGTTGTTCTATTATTGTTAATAATACGACTAGATGATGACGATGATGAGGTTGATAAAGATGATGATGTGGATGATTGTTTAGTATTGTTATTAGTAGTAGTAGCATTGTATGTTAATTGATCTAGTTCACAAATAGGTGGTTCTGATAATTGTATCACTCGTCTACGATGTTTTTGTGATCCAGTTCTATATACGGGTGGAGACATGACTTCACAAACAATGTTATTGTTATTGGTAGTACATGTTGCTGCAGTAGAATTAGATGCATCAAAATTACGATAACTTGAAGGTGAGGCAACTGGTGATGACATTGTAGAACAATTTGATGACGATCTACCACGTTGTTGTTGTTGTTGCTGTTGTTGCTGTTGCTGTTGTTGCATTTGTTGCATTTGTAATTGTTGTTTTGAACCAAACCATGATTTTACAGATGAAAACCAACCAGATTTTTCATTTGGTTGAATAGCAGCTGTAGATCCAAATCCCACGGTATGGATAGTATGTTGAGGTCGATTCATAACTGGTGATGGATAAGGTTGTACATACTGCGGTAAAGGTAACGGCTTTTCTTCAATCTCAATTTCAATTTCTTGTTCAATTTCTTGTTTAGTTTCTTCTTGAATGACAGGATCATCCATTCCTGTTTGTATTCCACGATCTACAGGTATTATTACTTTATCGGTACTAGTAGTACTAGCAGTAGTAGCAAGATCAAGTGATGAAGTAGAATCCACTAATAATAAATTTCTAGACTGAATAGCCGAAGCAAAAGCATCTGATACATTTGATTTCGATGATAATTGAGAACTAGACATATTTTCTAATAATAAATGCCAAAGTGTACTTGAAGTATCACATTCTCCTGTCTGCATCTTGATTAAAGCATCTTTATCAAATCCAGCTGCAGTAAGAGCGGCAAATAATCTTTGTTCAATTGGAGACATATTGAGTGTATCATTATTTGACATTGATTCACGTTGATAGTAAAATGACGAAGGTAAAGAAGTTCTAAAACTAGATTGTAATAAAGGAGAAGTTGGTGTTACAGTGCGTCTATTTAAGCTTGGAGCAGAAAAACGGGGAGATTTGTTTTGTTGCTGTTGTTGTTGTTGTTGTTGTTGTTGTTGTTGTTGTTGTGATGATGGTCTTAATATGCCTAAACTAGAACGCACTTGGGGTGAAAACTTTAAGTTATGGTCCAAGTCTTCCATTGCAGCAATTGAATTGATATCATTTTGCGAGAATATAGAATCAACATCGGATGAACTTGACTGGTTTGTTGTTGTAGATGAAGATGGAGTTAAACAGGTTTCATCCTCTTCAAACATCCACGGATGATCTACAATAGCGTCAATTGATAAACGATCTGAAGGATTTGCTTGAAGCATATTGTGAATTAAATCTTGTAAATTTGGTGAAAAATAAAATGGCATTTCGTAATCTACTTGAACAATCTTTCTTTGTGTCATAATTTCAGAATCATCATCAAATGGATATTCACCAGCTAATAAAGTATAGAGAATTACACCAAGAGACCAAATATCAGTCTCTAATTTAATTTTTGTAACGTCAGTTTCTTTTTCTTTTGTGTATGTTACACCATTAAATATTACCTGGCCCAGTATATTTTTTTCGCAAAATGACCTCTGTTGATGTGTATTTAGTAAAATGATGAAATATTGTTCTTGATAAAAACTCACCTGGTGCTGAATAACTTAGACTACCACAAAATGTCTCTAAATATTGATTCTTTTGTGTGTATCTAGCAAAACCAAAATCACAAATCTTGACATTATCATCAGCATCTAATAAAATATTTTCTAATTTAAGATCTCTGTTATTGATATAAGGAGAGAAAGTTAATAAAGATATCGTGATGAGTTATCTCCTTACAATATTGTTTATATACCTATGAACGATGCCACGCGTATGGCAATACTTGATTGCATCTGTCAACTGACGGAACCATTTATGAACTCGGATATCTGAACATCGACCACAATCAGTTAATGCATCTAATAAATCACCATTTGGACAATATTCAGAAATAATATGTATACATGATTCTGTGGTGATCATTTCATACAGCATGACAACATTTGGATGCTTTAATTGTCGATGATGATGAATTTCTCTTGCCATCATTGGAGCATGTTGTTTACTGATTTTCTTTATTGCGACTACTCGGCCAGTTAATTTATGTGTGCCTTTCTTGACTTTGCCAAATGTTCCCTCTCCAATAGTTTCTCCTATTGTATAGCAACCAACCGACGTCATTTCGTGAGACGATAACTCCTTTAGTAATTCATTATAGTCTATTGCCAACTATTTAAAAAGTACATTAGAATTTCGGTTTTACATGTGTGTATGGTATTTTTACTTTGGCTTGCTGATTATGTGTTACCGAGTTTCTTGGTGAACTTAACATTTTTTATATTATTAGTGGTATTATTGTTTAAAAAAAAAGAAAAAAAGGAATGGAATTTATAATATAATATATGATGATGATCTTTTTTTTTTTTCTTGATTTTTGATTTTACAATTTTCGTGACATAAAGGAAAGTAAAGATTAATGAAAATTTTTTAAAAAAAAAAAAAAAAGAAATGATATGAAATAAAAAGAAAAAAAGATATACAACAATAAGTTTATCTTTTTTAGCCCAAACTATTAAGGAGATGTAAAAAAAAAAAGGGAGGAAAAAACAAGACTATTTTTGATCGCCCAATATAAGAAAAGGAGCACAAGAAAATTACTGTGCTACAGTATACTTCATAACCAACCAACTCACATTTCCAATTTCCTTTTTGTCATATTCTATTGACAACGAAAAAAAAAGAAACTCATCTGGCATTATAGTAAAAAAAAAAAAAATCAGGCATCATATCTCATATATGATCACTATTTGTTTAAAAGACAGCATCCCCACTCGAGGACACATGGTTTTTATAAATATAAACTGTTTTGTTTTAACGCTAATTATCTGTAGTTTATTTTTTGGTGAAAGGAAATGTCGTACCAATATCCAATCGCATAAAATATTTTTTCTCTTTTGTATAGTAGTACATTATTATTCTTTCCCAAAACAGATATGATGATGGGCGTAATAATATCAAGACCTGGAAGTATTATCAGCTTAAATTTAATATCAAAAAAGCATTACAACTTTTGAATCGTCATGGCTGAGAAACAAGAGTGTGTGATAATTAAAAACTGGTGATTTCATTCATATTGATGCAACGTATAATAAATATTTCTCACATGTGTGCAAAAGCATACCACATAGAAAACTATAAATTAACATTATCCTTTTATGTTGTTTTCAATTATAATTTTAATATTAATTCCTACCATAAATCAAAGCAAAACAAAAATACACTTTTGTGCATTTCGGGGTTGAAATAAACTGTCAACAAACAATTTCAGGTACGGTTTCATACAGTCATCTAAGCCAGTAGTTTGGAAAGCAATAGACATGAAATAAAATCTTTAGTAAACAACAAATCTTGCCATGCTCTTGCATTAGGACACATTTGATAGGAAATACGATCTTTTGGTGAAAAAACTTGCAAGTTATATCACATTGCCTACAGAAAGAATAATTTGGCATTTACATCCAAAATGATAAAAAGAATTGCCAGAACTGCTCAAATACCTGCATCTTGAACGTGAACAGTAATTCCAATTTGTTTCTGATCCAGTAATTTGCTTGATCTCTAAATCAAACATCAGAATTACAAAATCTTAGTTTTTTTTTAAAAAAAAAAAACTATCTGTATGCGAATGCAGGGACTAACTGCAGGCCTTCAAATATAGTAAGGGCTTCATAAATACTTCAAAATTTATTGATCGCAAAAAACGTTTTTTTTTTTTTTCGAGCGGCACTAAATTACTAGCCTTTGCCCTTTTCGCTCTGCCTCGAAACTAGATCTCTTTGCTACATTTACAACTTCCTTTTAAATAATTTATATGATAGAAAACGTCATATATATTCCATATCTTAAAACAGATTTTGATAAATTTTTACAGATGTTTAGCTGTAAAACTCGAAAATGCAAAAAATGAATCTTCAAAGTTTCCAATCTCCAAAAATCGGAGTGTGCCATTTTTCTATTGTTAACTTGATATTAAGCACTTTTTGCGATATGCCTTAAATACCACAAAACAGATTCAAATTGATCGTATTTTGCTACCTGTTCCTAACTTTACTTTATATCTCACGAACGTTGCAAAAACACATAAAATGCACTGCTTTTTCTAAAAAACTGGATCTCACTTTTCATCCTTGCTCTACTTTTTTTTTTCACTAAATAACACCAAGAAAAAATTATATGCCAATGTACCTGCTATGTTCACCTTTAATCCAAAAATGAGTATCCGGAAATATCCTACTTTTTGCAGTTGATATTAATTTTTCAGTGCTAAGGTTTCAGATTTTTTACGCGTATTTTACTGCTAATGGATTGAAAACTTTGAGGCTTCATATCTCCAGAAAAAATTAAGTTATATTAACACTTTTTAATAATAAAACTTACTTGATTTGAAGTGCTCTATAACATATTTGAATATAAAAAAATTCTGGCCACCTTTATTTTTTTCATTTTTTTTTTTGATATTTCTATAGTAGGTTTCAAAATATTGGCTAAATTAAGCAACATTTTTTTTGCATTCATATCATTAAGCTCATTAAGCTCTCTCAGACCCAATTTAAATTTTTTCAAAATATTGATTTTTCGTGGAGATATCCTTAAAAATGTATACAAAAAGATACTTTTATTTCTAGCATCGATTTTTCCCTTGTATACCCTCATCCCAAATTCTGAAGCAGAAAAAAATTTGGACAAAAATGTTGTTTTCTCTACGAAAAATGCAGCTAGAAAATTTTACAATAACTTGATCGATAGATGATGTTTTTGCACATCATTCTAATCAGTTATTTTTTAAATATGCTTATAAAAAGTGATGTGTATCTTCAAAAAACCCCCAAAATTTCAATTGCATTTTACGCAAAATTTAATGTAAAATATTAGTCTGAATTTTATTTAGATGGATGTAGAATCAAAAACTGTACAAAAGCTATTTAGTATACTAGGTCGACTTACTTTGCAATTCATGATCAATTAAACGATTTTGTTTTTTTCATCATTTTTCGTTCATTTTTTAAAATAAATTTTGGAACCCAGTTATCATAAGCTGTAAGCTGTGATATCGACTATTATTTTAGTTATCTCGATGAAAAATCAATATTTTTGGCTGAAACAAAAAATACAGAGTAGCAATCAATTAGATCTATATTGTGAATACAGAAATTAAGCCCTGGATAATGAGTTTTAAGTTTTACAAAATAATAAACTAATATTAACAACTGCAGAAAACAAAGAAAAAAACCCCATCCTTGTGAATATTGATTCAATTAATCTCCAATTATACATGATGGTAGATTTACATATATCCTGCATAAAAATTTATATTTCTACTCTCACAGATCACTGTGAATTGAGGAAACCAACCGCAAAACATGATATTTCTGTCCAATAAAACCACGTGTTGTGTCGTATATTTTCATGTTTGATAAATAATATTTAAAAAAAAAATATAATTAAAAGAGAATGAGTAATGAATCATTTCTTCTGCTGTATAATAAAAACAAGATATGGTTTATTTGGATATAAAAGTATGGCCTTTTATATTGATTTGGCATTGAGATTTCCTGAGATGTAATTTAATAAGGCACTATTGAACCATTAGATCTTTTTGATAGTAATCTATGGATAGAAATGGATCAATCATAATTTAACCGTGCTTGCAGAGCTTATGAGTTGCCTTGTTTCAACGTTGCGCTAAATATGCTTGGGTATTGATTTGATAGCTATTCGATTAATTAACCGCTGGGATGAAATAATATGGTGTCATGATTGAAGTCCAAACTTCTTGTTAACTCCTGCTGAATAAATTTAGTACTACGCTAGAAGTTTCTTATTTATAGTATCCGGTATCAAGGCTTTGCACTTCAATACATGTCGTAGTCAATACATTGTAAGATGTATTGATACTTTAGAAGGTGATAACATATGGTACTTGGTAGAATACAACATGCATGATGATAAATAATAAATTGACGGAAGCCTATACATACCTCTGGGCATTATTCTTAAGCTTTTACATATAAAGTGTTTCTTGAGTGAAGAGCGATATGCCTTAAATAGTATTGTTCATGCAGTAATAATTATCCTGAGGTCCTTTTTTAAGGTTAAGTTAAAATTGGTGACAAACCAATTTCTAACTGATGATGACTGAAGCAGGAACTGATAGAAATCCAAATATGATTAATAATGTTATTCACTGAGCTCTTTTCAAGTCTTTCTGAAAAATAACTAAAGATCTAAAGATATTCCATTATGTATGCCTTTATGTTACAATCAGCAATGCTCTATTAATTGTTACTCACTGAATGAAATCCAAAATCAAAATATACAGACAGTAGTAGGCTTACAATACAGTTTACATTATTAAATTATTGGACGCAGAATGTGTCTACTTTTGTAAAATTTCTTGTGCTTGTAAAATAAGGTATTCATAAAGAAAATGGATTTCCGAAATAGCACTAAAAATACTGGAGTAGAGAAAAGAAGACAACAATTGGTAGTCTTTTGAAAGCTTTGCGTAGAAAAGTAAAACAAAAAAAAGGGCGAGGGGGTGATTAGCTGCACTTTTAGCCCGGCAAACACAAGTTCTGAAGAAAATCCGTTTACACGAGTTTCGAACCCACCACCTCTCCGTTTGAACTAGCTGTAAAGCGCATGATAAGTCTAGCAACTAGGAAAAACGTCCCCTCTATGTTTGCTTTTTTTTAATTGCTGCCCTTCTTCTACTTATCTGCTATTTTGTTTTTCTTGATTTGTGCAATGTTGAGTAATTTTACCGCATTTTTTTCTTTGGTATATAATAATGCTATTTGTGGAGTACCAGTAGCAATTTAGTTTACAGAAAAAATTGTATTCCTGATCGAAATATAAAGAGAAATCTGTTATTTTTGCCCTATATCATGTAATTATGCTAGGTACACTAGTGCAAAAGCGGACTTTATTTCATTTAAATACATAACTGAAGTTTTCAGTGAGCATATAATTAATAGATGCAAAATAGCGCTACGTGTATATACAAAAATTTAGTGGTAGTAGATAAAGCGTATATATAGGTATATATATTATACTGTATAATAGCAAAAATTTATAATCTATAAACTATAAACGTTACAGTCATCAATGTTGAAAATACCAAATCTCATCCGATTTCCAGAGGAAAACAATATTTCCTAATACAGTATATTATATAATAAGAACTGATTTTTAGAGTTTTTCTAAATAGAAGCCAGACAATCACATTATATGATATTTGTGTAATTTTTTTTAATAATTAATCAATAAAAAAGTTACAATTTATTTTGTTTTATCTATCCTTAACAACCTATTTTGACTTACTGTAATGCACGAAGAAACTATGCTCGATAAGCTAAAATGAATTTTAATATTAAATTTGAATTTTCAAAAAAAAAATTTCATAGTTTTAATCTTCAAAATTGGAGTAATGCCTTCTTTCTATAATTAACTTCATAATAAACATTTTTTAGGATATACCCCAGAGACCACAAAATAGATTTAAATTAGTCGCATTATGCTAGCTATTCCTAAATTCATTTAATATCTCATGAAAGGCTCAAAAATGCGTAAAATCCACTGCTTTTCCTTTGGAAACTGGGTTTCACTTTTCATTGCTGATATACTTTTTTTTTCACTAAATAACACCAAGATAAAATTATATGCCAATGTACCTCGGATGTTCACCTTTAATCCAAAAACAAGTATTCGGAAATATCCTATTTTTTACAGTTGATATTAATTTTTCAGTCCTAATGTTTCAGATTTTTTACGCGTATTTCACTGCAAAAGGATTGAAAACTTTGAGGCTTCATATCTCTAGCAATAATTAAGCTATACTAACACTTTCTAATAATAGAACTTACTTGTTTTAAAATGTTCTATAACATATTTAAGTATAAAAAAATTCTGAGCACTTTTATTTTTTTTCATTTTTTTGGCATTTTTATAGTAGGTTTCAAAATATTGGTTAAATTGAGTAACAGTTTTTTTACTCATGTCATCAAGCTCATTGAGCTCTCCCGGACCCAATTTAGAGCTTTCCAAAATATTGATTTTTCGTGGAGATATCCTCAAAAATGTGCACAAAAAGGTACCTCCATTTCTATCTTCCATTTCCCCCTTGTATACCCTCATCCCAAATTCTGAATCTGAAAAAAAATTGAACAAAAATCTTGTTTTCTCTACGAAAAATATAGCTGGAAAATATTGCAATAGCTCGATCGATAGATAATTTTTGTGCGCATCATTTTCGTTTATTATATTTTAAATATGCTTATAAAAAGTAATGTGTATCTTTAAAAAACCTCCAAAATGTCAATTGTATTTTGTGCACAATTTAATGTGGAATGTTTATCTAATTGTTTTTTAGATGGATGCAAAATCCAAAACTGTACAAAAACTAATTAATATGCTAGGTCGACTTACTTTGCAGCTCCTGAGTCTTTAAACGATTTTGTTTTTTTGGACCATTTTTTGTTCATTTCAACAAATAAATTTTGGAACCCCGTGATGATAGGTTTTAAGCTGTGATAAGAGCTATTATTCTGGTTGTCTCGGTGAAAAATCAATGTTTTTTGCTAAAACAAAAAATGTAGTGTAGTTTTTAGCTGGATCTATATTTTGAATATACAAAAAATGAACACCTTAATTTATGTGCTTAATTTTTTACAATCAATTTAAGTTTAATATTTGACCAGTAGTGCACAGTGTACTTATATTCTGGTATTAACTCTTCTATTTTGGACAGATATCAATGGCCCATAAAGGAAAGGTATTGTGAGACATCCATGATCGATTAGATGATTAGATGGATATATACAGAAAAAAAGTATAGAAAAAATGATAGGAATTCAACTAGATAAATGTAGGGTTTTATTATCAGGTTGAATTCTACTTGAGGGCTTTTATAATAAATAAATGTCCCCGTTATATAGTTTTTATCAGAGAGATTAGATAAAAATTCCTAGGTCCATACATAACCAATAATACCCCTTGTGTAATGTGTACTACGATCTTATAATAGAATGAGGAGTCTATTAAGAAAGAAGTACTAGGGTGGACGTTGTTGATGTTACTAATTGTAGCTGACTATTACTTTGGTTAATACTTACTATGTATTCAGTGTGATTAATATGTGACAAGTAGTATTAAATAATAGATCGGTTATGGCTGTATTAATAAGTTTATTGGATTAAAATTATTAATGAAGGAAGAGAACAGATATTTTTACTAATGTTCAATATCTGATTTAACATTTGCATATCTATATGAATTATGCAACTAAAACTAATTCATGCAATTAATGTTAAAACACCATGTAATGTGAATCATTACAACTTGTCAGATATACTGTAAGTCTTGATAATAATAGTAACCAATCGGTGTATTCATAGAGTTCATGGGTCCTTGATTATAATGGTATGATTATATCCACATTATGTTGATTAGCCTTTAGCTATAAGCTGCTAGGATTGAGGCTCGGTAGAAAGTTTATATTAGTATGAATCAGCATATATCATTTAGTAGTGTAATGTCTGTATTCATGCCAGCTCTACTTTAATTGAGAATCAGATGAAATGGAGATCAATATAGTGGATAAATGTGTACATATAATAGACTATGATCATATTTTAGTACATGACTAGCTAGTATCTGATATAGCATTTAGCACTACAATGAAGATGCTAATGGCTTGATCTGATGTATCATTGATAATCCATATAAATGCCAAGAAGGCACTAACATTATAACATTTATCCATAGCAAAACTATATAAAGAGGAACATCTACTTGTCAAAGTAGCATTCTTCAGTTTAATACACTTCGGTTAACTTGATAATAAAAACTTACATTTATCTTGTTGACTTTTACGGGTTTTTTTATATTTTTTTCGTAAACATCCTCATATAATCCACATGCTGCTTTGCATTTTTATAACAATTTTTCTTTACTTTATTAAATGATTTAATATATAATTCAGCAAAAAAAAAAAGGAAATAAAAAATATACGCATATTTGTTTTCTACTTAAACATATTATAGAGCACTTCAAAACAAATAAGTTTTATTATTAGAAATTATTAGTATAGGTTATTCTTTTGCAGAGATATTGAGACTCAAAGTTTTTGAATTTTAGTGGTGAAATAGCTGTAGAAATCTGAAATATTGACACTAAAAAAATTATACCAACTGCAAAAGATTGGATATTTCCGGAAACGCGTTTTTCGATTAAAGTTGAACATCTCAAGTATATTGGCATATACTTTTTTGTAGTGTTATTTAGTGAAAAAAATAAATTTCCACAGGGATGCAAAGTCGAACTCAGTTTTGAAGATAAAAGCAATAAATTTCATCCAAAAAATAAATTTGAAAACCTAATCCGTTTGAACACGGATTTACACCTATTTCACAAGTACTTTTATGTGAAATTAACGAAATAAAATGACTTTATAAATGATATATTTCCCGCCGTAAACTACAATCAAGTATTTATATAAGTGAAATTAGGCAAAAAAAGAAGGGTACTCAATTAATCGACCCACTTCATGTGTTTATTAAATCGCGAATGAATTGTCTGTTGTATATGAATGCATGTTCGTTAACTATAAATGTTTAGTTTTAAATTTACAATTCATATAGCACATGAATCTATTTTTCCAAGTGAAATAGAAACACCAGTAGACTTCAAAATACTATGGCTATTCATCATGCAAAGATAAAACTGTTTCAGTTTCCTGCTTTTTTACGTTCATTATGCATCATTATGTAAATTTTCATGTGCTTTGATTTACAATTGAAAGCTTAATCGCATAAATAAAAGACTCAGACACACGTACTTTTATACAGTGTATCATACACTGAAACTTAGCTGCCAAAGTGTAAATCGTGTTTATACCAACATTCAAAAAAAGTTTTTAATAACGACTACTATTATTTATTTATTTATCCAGTTGTTATGTATTCGTTTGTCACACAAATAAAAGAAAAAGGTATTACAAAAATTTGCCTAATAAGCTAGCAACTCCACCACTACTACTATGAGATTGTTGTTGTTGTTGTTGACCTCCACCGCCGCTCAAACTACCCAACATGCTCATAACTTGGCCAAGACCACCACTGGAAGAACCACCACTTTGACCACCACTACTTTGTGTCATGAATAATTTCATTGCCATCATAGCAGCGCTTTGAAGCATTTCAGATTGATTGGCACCACCAGCACTACCACCTTGAGCCTTGAAGAGCTTCATGGCTTCTCCCATAGCCAAACCAACGAGTTGATTTGATCCACCGCCACTGCTACTACCTCCACTACCAGAAAACATCTTGAATGCTTGCATGGCTGCTGCAGATCCCATATCGCGAGATGAAACATTACCAGTATTGTTTTGGTTATAGACTTGGTCATGAGCTTGAGCTGCATTTTGGGCCTCGTTCTCGTTAATACTTTGCTTATGGGGAGCATCATCATCATCACGGTCAATGACACTTGATAAAATACTGGAAAAGAGACCTTCCTCTGTTTCGTTTGTTTAGTACATTTTCTTTTGAGTTAGCTCTGCATTAGATAAATAAACTTACTGTCATCATCATCATCATCATCATCTTGTTGAGCGTGTTGCTTGGCTAATCTGGCAGCTTGAGAAACATCAGGCTTTTGATAACCACCATAGGATTGTTGAGCACCTCCACCACCTATGTATCTATGTTTCAATCGGACTATTCGATTTTAGAATCTATCAATATATAGCTTACCTTGGTAAGAGTTTGCTTCACCACCTTGATATGAGTTTGATTCACCACGTTGAGAAGAGTCTGGTTCACCGTAACCGTAAGACATTTTAAATAAAATTTACTTTGTAAAAGAGAAAAGAAAAAAAGAAAAAAGATGTTGATGTGAATATCTAAATGTCTTTAAATAGCGTGTTCTTGCATTGCGCGCCATACTGATATAAGCGGGCGTAATAATAAGACATCATAAGGTTCCACAGCACTATTTACATGATTGAAAGAGTCACAGAGGTTGCCTTTATTGTGTAGAACCCGAATATCAAAATTAAAAAAAGCTTATTTATCATAGAGTCGGGGAAGACCTCATGCAGTTCTTGGCAGCAGCATATAAAAGCAATAAATTATGATAAATTTGGCCATTTAAGCGGTGATATAAACATTTTCATTTTTAGATTTATTGACATGATTCTATGTTATAAAGTATTGAGAACTCTTAAAGCCGATTATTATTAAAATGGCCATCTTTTGTGCTATTTTGTAGATGTATGGTGGAGGTTTCCTTTTGTAATGACAAGTGAATTTTGATTTTACAGTAAAATGTCAAGGAGGCTGCAAATGAATGTCCGAAAAAATTTCATTTTTAAAGAGTTTTTTCAAGAGATATAGAGCAGTTAGTGTTGTTTTTGTTTATTTTTTGCATTAAAAAGCATCTAGTTTCTACTCTCGAGTTTTTTTATTTTTCAAAATCCCATTATTATTGACGATATAAGCTCATCAAAGTCGAAGAACTTGACAGTAAATGGACTGCTCTAAATGTAAACCAGTCCCTTGAATCATGAAAAAAAAAGTGTCAGAAAGTTTTTCATAAATCCAACATCCATATATATATCAACGTCTTTATTTTGTAGTGATCGATCATGAAATTCACTCCAAAAATCGATAAAAACGTAGTTCTACATGATGCCTCAAAGAAGGTGCATGTTAGCTTTGATGATATCGAATCTACTGCAGCTGTAACTGAGACCAAGAAGCGTTCTCATCCCGCTCATGAAAGTAGCGAGAAGGACAAAAAGAAGAAACACAAATCATCAGACAAGAAGGACAAAAAAGACAAGAAGGATAAAAAGGAAAAGAAAGACAAGAAGGAAAAGAAGGAAAAAGAGTCAGACATTACAATGACTGAATCAAAACCCATTGCCACCAAAGCAACTGAACCAGCATCTACACTTACACCTGTACCTATTGCTGTTGCTGTTGCAACTCCCATTGCAGCACCTACTCCCACAACAAAAAAAGTAACTGCAATTGCAATTACTCCTAATAAATCCAACAAACCTGCACCTAAAAAAGTCAATAAATCCAAAGGAAAGCAGGCCCCTAAAAAGCTCACACAAGAGGAAGTACTTGCCAAAGTAGCAGCTATTCGTAAAAAGAAGCAACTTAAACGTCAAGCCAAAGTCAAGGTTGATGGTCAAGTCATTGCCAAACCTACATTCAACATCATACCCAGTAATCTCACCACTGTTATGCCTACCAAGCAATTGGGTGAATTTGTCTTGTATGCATTATCCGAAACTAGCAATTTGCCCTGGTGCAACATTATTCATAAAGCTAAAGTAGATCATGTTGTTATGATGTATGCTCAGGGCCTTAGTTGTAACTATTTCGGTGTCAATGATACCACTACACCCTACATTGATTTAGAAGAACTCAAGGAATCTGTGGGTAAAGCCGCTATGCCTTTTTTAACAAAGCAAGCCAAATACATGATCACAAATCAAATTTCTGGAAAACAGGGTCGCTTCAATTCACCCGTTGCTGATATTTTGCAATGTAACATGTCTAATTCTAAAAAAGAACGTTTAGCAAAGGAGAAACAAGCCAAAATGGAAAAGTACAAGGATAATATGCGTGAGTTTTATATGGTGACATTAGAAGAAATGAGGAAGACAGAATATCCTATTCCTCCATTCTTGGATTCTAGTGCTGTTTTGCCTGATGGCTGGAAGGAAACACATCCTGCTTTAGAACCATTGAAGGAAGGTGAACGCAAGCGATTGATTGCTGTTGATTGTGAGATGGTCTTGACCGTTTCTGGCAGTTCCTTGGCTCGTATTACATTGATCGATGAAGGTAAGATAGCATATGGTTTTTTTTTTTTTTTTATGTTTAGTCATTAATCTTTTCTTCATTTAGATGGTAGTGTTTTGTTGGATGAATTGGTTAAACCTGATCAACCCATTATCGATTATTTGACCAGATATTCTGGTATTACTCCTGCAAGAATGAAGACTGCAACATGTTCTTTACGTCGTGCTCAAAAGTATGTTCGTAAATTAGTTAATCACAATGTTATCCTAGTTGGTCATGGTTTAGAAAATGATTTGAAAGCATTGCAATTAGCTCATCCTTATTGTGTTGATACATCTTTATTGTATGATCATCACCGTGGACCTCCTTATAAACCTTCTCTTCGTTTCTTGGCTCGTAGTTACCTCAAACGTCAAATTCAAGAACGTAATCAAGAACGTATTGGTCACGATTCCAATGAAGATGCCCGTGCCACTTTGGATTTGTTCAAGCTTAAATTGGCTAATAAACCCAGTTTTGGTAAATTCAAACAAACAGAGTTAATTATGGATCGTTTGCTTGCAAATCGTCCTAGTCGTTCCAGTGCTATTTTAGAAAGTAGTAAAAGTGATTATCGTTCATTTGGTTCAACTGAAAGTGGTGAATATCATCGTGTAGATACAGATGAACAATTAGTTGATTTGACTTTAGAGAAAATACCTACAACCAACTTTTTGTTTACTCGTTATCAAATTGCTGATGAAAACTTGATGCGTCGTGAATTAGAAGGAGGCGAAGCACCTAGTATTTTACCCAGTGCTGCCAAGGCTACTTCAGACCGTGCTCTTAGACTTCAATCTATGGATACATATATTCGTCGTGTTTATCAAGGCCTTCCCTCTAATTCATTCTTGATTATTTCTGGTGGCGTTTGTAATGTACCAGAATATAAATCTTTATACGATAAACATAGAATTTATCAAGAGAAGTACGGTGGTAAAAAATTGGGATCTGTAGAAATACCAAAGGGTGAGCAATGGACTGAAGCAGATCAAGAGAAATTATGTAAATATGCTACAAAGGCAAGAACAAGTACATCATTCTTTTTGTTCAAATCATTATAGGCAGTTTATATATAAATATATCACTTTTTACCATGATTTATGCCGATTATTTTAATAAAAAAAGTTAGAAAACCATAATACATTTCTTCTTTTCCACTGTTTTCATTTTGTATGTGCGTAGAATGACCCGTTTTTGGACCCGTTTATTCCATAGCAAGAAGAAAAAGTTGCCAGTGATACTATTTGACGACTATGCTCAATCGAAACATCTTAAGGAATCTTACATGTATGGTAAACACCTTGTCCGGGTAGACAAGTTGCAGAGTGCCTATTACCATTTACAACAACAGCAACAGAAGTCTCAGGCACCTTTTTGGAGGTTTATGGATCCATTTATACAAACATGGTATTCGGAATTGGAGAGAGTCTGTCGTACAAGTCAAACAGCTTTGATCATGTTGAATACACAATTGGAGGAAGTATCAAATACTATATGTTTTATTGTAAGTTGTATCATTTGAATCAAAAGGCTTGAGAAAATACATCTGATAATGTTTGTATTTATAGTCATCTCCTTTAAAAAATCGAAACAGAAAATCATTAAAAAGAGCTCATCAGTTTATAACTATATGCCTTGATGAATGGAATACACCAGTATTACAAGCCCCTTCCACCTCACCTTCGAATGATTTATACCATAGCTATTTTGAAAAACTGGAATCTCGAGTTCAACATGAATTTGGGGTAAGTTTGTATATATATATATATATATAT
Organism: Mucor racemosus; assembly: GCA_027405735.1. Lineage (NCBI taxonomy): Eukaryota > Fungi > Mucoromycota > Mucoromycetes > Mucorales > Mucoraceae > Mucor > Mucor racemosus. Next base: position 1,916,430 of record JAPEHQ010000004.1, on the reverse strand, counting down.
TATTCACCACAGACTATTGATTATGTGATCTTTATTGTAAAAAAGGCACATCCATCAACAAAGCTTCGTCAATGCATCAGGCAAGTATATAGATTTAAACAAAATCTACAGATGTACCATTATTATATTACATCACAATTCGATATGTTATGGGATTTAGGTAGCACAGCCATGCAGCTTGAACCAGCAACGGATGTTCCTTTGCTGCAAGTAATGAAATCTCGCTGGCAACAGAAATATACCCACCAACTTATGCCTTACGATGCTATTACTGATAACTTTTATTCGCTCTTGAAAAAAAGTACACCTGTTCGTCAGGATTTCACTTGTGCCGTCTGTCTTTGTATTTGGCATGAGCCTACCACGCTACAATGCAATCATACGTTTTGCCGCAATTGTGTTCAACACATGGTTTGTGCCAGCTGCTATAAATTTCGGCGAAAAACTGTGAACCGTATTTCAGAAGGGTTAATTCATTGGATAAAACCGTCGCCGGCTGTTTACTGTACATGTCAGACGTTTAATCATTTAGGTCAAATGACTCCTATGCATAAAGAGGGCACTTGTCCTTTATGTCGTACTTTATTCAAACCTTCAGATTGCGTTGTGGACGAAGAGTTATCCAAAGTTATTGCTTTATATTTCCCTAAAAATCAGAGCAAAGAAGATGATGATATTGCCTATAATCAGCATAATGAGCATGTTGCAAAGAAGAGAAAATCTACAAACAATAATGATGAAACTACTACAAGAAGAAGAAGTCAAGTGAATGCTGCCAAATTTTACTCAAAGATGCAGAGATGGTCTAATAGATGGGGACAACAAACGAGCAGTAGTGATGTTGAAGCTCAAGTACCATCTGTTCCTCGTATTCCATTGTCATCTACTCAAAGACAGGTGAATCATGATATTTTAGTATTGGCAAGACGATCATGGATGTTTTAATTATTAATTTAGTGCTACTTACTCATGGCTTAGAACATACGTCTTCAAGTTAATTTTACCATTAATATGAATATACTTTTAAATATACATGGTGTATACTTGTTACGATACATATCATGAAAGATTATATTAAAAATGTGAAAAAAAGGGCACTATATCCATATATACCTGGAATTGAGGATTTGAAAATGCAATATTTTTGATAAAATCTTTACAAAAAAAATACATACAAATGCGTGAACAAAAAATGTATACATAATTCTAAACATATTATTGCTCAAAAATATATTGAATTAGGCGTTAAATATTGTGTAAAAATCTTTGAATTCACCGTGTAAATATGCTAAAAATATAAATAAATGTGAAAAAAATCATTTATAAAGTGTGTTTGGTTAATTGATAAGCTTTATAACATATAAAATAAAATGCTATTTCTACTTTTCTATTTGTAGTATTTGGTTATTGGTATTATCTGACAGTTGTTCTGTCAACTGTCAGTTATTCCATAATTTTGAGCATATATGTTGGGTTGTTGGTTTCTTGATTTACTTAATTAAGAACGACTCTTCAATTGATTTTGATACTTTCAGTTGTCAATCATACCCTTGTTTTATTGGATTCGCATGCATTTTAGGTTTTTATTTATGATACAACACATTATGCATATATTTAACACATTAGAATATATTTGGTTATTTATGATTTATATTCGTATTCTCTTGTTTGAATTGCCTGGCATAGTTTCAAATGAGATGGCCTTCAATGTATTATGTGAGAAAATACTACCTAGTTCAGCACAGTTACTATGATCGAAATTTGTCAAGATAGGATTTTGGTTGCCAAGTAGGTTTCAGACAGTCTCAGATGATTTTTAGTTGGTTTTCGAACTTTTTCGCCCAAAGTGGTACAAATCATCGTTCAATATGGCTAAATATTAATGAATCAGAGAAAATATAGCTGGTAAAAAACTGATACCCAATATACATCGAGATCAAGATTGACAAAAGGTGGTGTATTCATTGTGTAGTGGAAATTGCAGCATTTTGATGGATAGAAATTACAGGACCAAGATGTTGTGTTTGGCTCAGGATTTTTAAAATGGTTTAAAAAAAGCATACTTCATCAAATTTACTTAGATTTTAAATAATCATCATATGCTATTAGTAGCATCTTGGTTTTTATTTAATTGCTGTATTATTAAAAATCAAGCTTTTTATAGCTTATAACAATGACAATGGGATATTTCTAAGTTTAGATTGACATTTATCATAAGGCGTCCTGATGATACGTTTGATACTACTGTAAATGGAACCAGTTAATAATTTAATTTATGGAATTTGAATGCAAATACCGAGGAACGATTTGTAAGTACTTGAGTTGGTTCTGGTTAACATTGGTCTCGAACCAGGTTTTACCAGCTAAATTTACTAGTATAAGCTGGGCTCAACAGCATCCCTAGTTCTGGTAAAGAATTGAATAAATCGGATTGGGACACAGATGGCAAAAAGGTGGCAATAGATTCCAGTGATGGCCATGTTTATGTTTATAATATTGGAGAGGTAAAAGTAAAAAAAAATTAGTATAAATCACCTCTAATGCAGTAATTATAGAGTAAGACTATATTATCATCAAATAAATTACCACCCAATATTAACATGTATAAAGGTTTACAGTAATAAGCTTGAATTAAGTGGGTATATCATTATAAATTCTTGAAAAAGTCCTCCAGTATTATAAAATCTCTTATTTTTAAGACTTACAAGGCTTATAAGCGGAATATTAATTTAGAAAATTATTTTTGTCCAGATCCTCAATTTTGACATTTTTTAATTTTTTTTTTTGGTTTTGCAAATTTAGAGTTAATTATACTACCAATTATAAAAACAAAAAGTATACACATATACAAAATTTAGCGCTCTATTTGCTCAATAAAAAATAATAAACATTTTCATTGCAAAATATTACATGAAAATCCTTTAACCAAAAAACCGTTTTTGGGGCAAAAGTACAAAGTTTCATTACTTAACTTTTAATGTTAAGCTTTTATAAAATGTGTATTAGTTATAGCTACAATTTTTTCTCACAATGTAGTATATTTAAACGTTGATTTTGGTATCAAAATTTGATTTTTCTGTTTTTTGATCAAAATCATGAGTGTTGGTAAGGGTAAAATGAGTCACCGAAAATGTCCGCTACAAAATCTGAATTTTCAGACCATGTGTGGTTAAATATAAGAAAAGTTTAAAAAAACCGCTTTTTTATTTAAAACTTAGATATATACCATAATAGTATAAGAAACGACTTAACGATTCAATCTTGCTATACTCAATTACGGCGTTGCTCTACGGGCTCGCTTTTGCAATTTTTTAATAAATCTATGATATGACAGCCGGTTTTTCTGGTAGAAAATGCATGTTTCTATGATAACAGATATTGCCTATTTTGTTTAGTTTATGGGTTGATGCGCTGTAATGCTGCTTTTACATTGGCTGAAATGTGCAATTTAGCAGGGTTTTGATTGCGCTAAATAATATAAAGCCTTGGAAACTCTTTTCTACGTGGTGTGTTGTTTCCCTCTTTTTGTTTTCATATTCCAAGGATATTGTTCACCGTTTGATAAGGCATATCAGACTAATAAGCTGGTATTCTTTTCTGTTATCTGAGTACGCATGCTAACATAAGGGACTAATGTTTTTAATATAGGTAGCAGTCGTTATATTAGAGACTGATATTTTCATTTAACTGCATTCCAAGATCAAATACAGTACCATTATTTAATACTTTTACAATGAATGTACATATCTTCTCTTCAAATAAACCAATTTCATATACACAATGGTAATTTATTCGACTAGATTACGATCGATTAGTTATGAGCTTTAAATTAAATATATTCAAACAGGTTGTTTTGTGTTATTTTGAGAGATAATATAACTAATTGCTGAGTCTTTAGTAGGCATAATTTGAGTAGATTCTTCAGGAATTTTCATTCATTCTACGTTTGACCAATTCATGTAAACCTTTTGCATTAGGATTAGAATTATACAATGCTTCTACAATAGTTTTTTTATTGTTCTACTATAGAAAATACACATTTCATGAAGCTTTTTTTGTTTTGATTCGTATCATACAAAAGAATAAAAGGCGTAAAATACCATTATGCATTCAATACAGCAACAATTGAACTATACTGTATATCTGTTTATCATGCTATTAATGGGTGATAAACCTCTTTTAATTTTATTACTCGATTTTTATTTTTATTCCTTTATGTAAGAAGTAAATATCAAAATATTATAACATCTAAACAATACTAAAAGCTGTATAAATGGAATATGTTCTTATATTTGCAATGCAAGCTTGTTTAAATATAAAAATTATGTACAAATAAGTCTCTCCTTTTTTTTTATGTAATTTAGGTTATGCTTTATCTAAAAAAATATACATTTGTAACAAAATCTATGATATTAGGATTTATAAATAGTAATAATTCTCTTGGATCATAAATATGAAATATGAAGCAAATCAAATTTCCTAACATGGTTTAAAATATTTTCTAATCAAAGCAGCACGAGATAAATATTTTTTCTTTTGTTTCATGTATTTCAATCGGTTTAAATCCACTGTTTTGATTATAAAAGCTTCTATGGTGATTTACATACATGAAAGTTGTCAAAATTAATCAATTTAATTCTTCGTGCGTCAATATTGAAGTTTTGCTAGATCAAATTTTGTTCAAATAAGAATGCTATATGCAAGATTATTGTCATTTTGTACTTTATCTAGATTCCTTGATTTGTGTATTGTATATATATATATATTAAGAAGACCTTGTTTCCCAGTATTATACTTGTGTGTGTGCCCTTATATAAACTTAAATTTATCATATAGTTGTCAAAAATTGACATATATAAACTTTCAACGTAGGTCAATATGTAGAAAAGTAATGCCTTTTTGTTGCATAAAATATACTATATCATTCATCAAAGAGATTTGGGAAATCAGTTTGTTCCAAATATTTTGATTACTGAATTTAAATAACTTCATACTATTGGTCAAAAAAAGATCTGCATAAGATTACCGTAGTAAAAGATGAAACAATGAGACGTTTAATATTTAAAATCCTAAGCATTAGATGATAATAATGATAGATCATAAAGTTATTATTGAAAATAAAATATAGATAATAAACTACGCTTTTGGAAAGAACATATATCATAGCAAAAAATACACTGTCAAGTATTTCAATAGCAGTTTATAGTAATTAAAGTGTTGTATATTTCCAGTGAATATATTAAAATTTGGTTTATTTGGAATATTATATGGTATACTCTAAACAAAATATGGAAAGGTGTAATTATTGTCAAATAGTGGATGTATGCTTCCATCACACCTTGCTGTTCTCTTTATTGGCTCTCATAAAACTAAACTAAACGTTGATATACATCATATAGAGTTATATGCTATTAATTATGTATCTATGATATGCGCATTTGTCTCATTACTAAAGCTTAAACAGTGGTATTGTCTACATATAGAAATCAAATATCGTTTTCCTGATAAAAAGACACTGTAGTAATATGTAATTTTAAATTAATAACAAAGGCTGGTGATATGCTTAGAGATATTATTCTTGTCATTACAAATTGGCGGCCACTGTATTAGTGACATTAAAACAGCTCAAAGTTACTGTCTAGTGAAAAAAAAATATACAGTCGTGCTTTATATCCAGGTGCATTCATACAAGTCACCAAATTCAGTGTTGTATGACCTCAGTTCGAATAAAAATTCCAGATGTCTTCATTTATCATCAATTTTGGCTATTTCAACTCTTATTTAGGTGTCAGTCAGGCACATTGAAGCTCGGAAACTTTACAAAACATTAATTTATCATCATTAGCGATATAATAGAACACTTTTCGACAGTTTTTGGAGATATAAAAAATCCTTTGAAATTCCAACATTTTCCATGAGTGGTACCTCATGAAAATTTACGAAAATCAAATAATTGACTTTTTGACCCCGAAATTGGGAGTTTTTACTAAGACACATATTAGAGTAAAATAATTCTAGGGGCTTGGCGCACAATACCAAAGCACTATTTTACATTTTTTTATATTAGAAAATTTAGCTTTTGAAGAAAATATGAATTCCAATTTTTCCGTAATAACTAGCCACTAATTGAAGTAATTTAGATTAAAGTTGTTTCATGATATAGACCCAGTTTGATGGTATATATTTACTTATTAACATTATTGTTACTATTTCTGATATATGCCTTGAAAAATGCATCCAAAGAAAAATAGACATCGAAAGTTGAAATTTTTTTTATTTCTTCATTCATTTTGTTTTCACAATTCAACTCCCGCCGACAGCTTAAATTCTAAGTGTATAGGCAACATATCCTTGATGTTACCTAACAAGGGTAGGAATTAAAGTACATTGAGGTCAAGCTATAGCACAACAAAGATGCCCTATACTGTCTGGAGCAACTTCGCATATAAAAACAATTACAGCGTTGACGAAAAAAGTTGAAAAAATCAACAATATCTCCTCACTCACCACACATAAAGGTAATGCAATGATCTTATAATAACTGGCCTATTAAGAAGGATACACTGGAACATGGAAACCGATGTTAGTAATTGTTACAGGAAAATATTTGTTTTTTATTCACACGTTGAATTTATTTGAGATTCAAAGACATTTTTGTGTTATATATTATTGAAAAAGATCAAAAGGGAGACTTTTATTGTTTTATTTAAAGAACTATCATAAATCTAGATGATGATATTGAACAAGTTACAATGTTCATCACAGAAAGCAAAATTAGATAAACATGATGGGTCATTTTCATATAAACATAGGGGCTGGGTATTAGTCAGGCCATAGGCCATAACAAATAATTTCATCAAGTATACAAGTAGTTTATGAATTAATGGGTTTTTATTGGTGTATCTCGAAAGCAACACCAGTCAAAAATTTTGACATGACCCATCTTTCAGTACATATCGAAAGCGATACCAATCAAAATTAGACATGGCCATTCGATCCCTATGTAATAAGTGCTATGCCGAAGACAAAAAAAATTGTCATTGTTGTATCCACAGATCTGGGTGCATTCCTTGGTTAAGATTACGACACAGTTTGATATGTTAAGTTCTACATTGCTGTGTATTATGTTATGAAGCTCCCTGTATGCAGGAATATGGAACTAGTGTGTGTCACCTAGACTTGATTGGATATATGTATATATATAAATAGACTCATTTAAACAGGTCATATAATTAGAGAACGTGAATATAAAAGAAGATGGTTCGATTTTATAATAAAGTTCTTTAGCTTTAGTGTGCTCTTTCATTTATAACAGTTTTCCTTTATTTTTATTAAATGATTTAGTACATATTTTAGCTTTGAGATTGATATAATCTCCTGGCGTAACAGTCATGACCCATCTCTGGAATCCTCCGGACGATTGAACGTGGCGACTAGTGGACCAAAAATATATAGGATATCAACATTAGAGCAAAAGCTAGATCTAATAGAGCGCACTTATAATTAATATGGTGTCACCGAAAGTAATTGATTTCTTTTTATAAATGCACTTACTGTATACTATATTCTGAAAACAAAATTCAGGAAAGAGAAAACGAAATAAATCTTTTGCCTAGAAAATTTCAGAATTTATAGGGAGAGAAAGATAATGTAGTGTAACAATCAACTTTTAAGTATCTTAACAATTACTCATGCTTTTGAAGCGTGCAAATATCTTGTTTTTTTATTAAATGGTAAAACATAGCATTTAAACTATACTTGTGCTTTTTTTTTTTGAGAAAAACTAGAAGTTTTGGCTATTTTGCAATGCTACATATCAAGAAAGAAAGTTTAATTTAAAAACAATATAATGGACCTAATAACAAACGGTGTTGAAATATTCCAAATGATGCGGGTATTGTGATACAATGTAACATTTTCTAATCCAATAGCTCTCAAATTTATCCAGGCCAATGAAAAAGAAATGCATCGGTTGTTTTGATTGTAACGTTTAGTTCCTCATAATGTTATTTTAATTTTTCAATATACAATACCATTTTCATTTCGCTACATAATCTCAATAACAGTTGACCAATATACTGTTCTAGCTTTGGTCCTATAGCATATGTGGTAACATTGCTTTGTATTTAATCAACAATAAACAGCATTTCCCTTCATAATCGCTCGTCTGTATCGTATTCATATAATTTCATATTTTATTTTTTTATGTTTTGATTTATATTTTGTATACTAGGTATATATAAAAGCATAAGTTTATTTGTCTTCCACTTTCTTTTTAAAGTAGATTTTGCCATTATCAAAGCCATCTTTGATGGTATGAGCACCATTACTTCCAAGATACTTCAGGTTTACCTTTCCATCTTTAACAGGCTGGGTAATTTCTGATGGCCAGCCGATCATTTCTACAGTACAGGCCTCCGGAGACAAAAATATCATCTTCCAATCTCGCCTGTCGCAGTTACTAATAGAATAAGGTAAGTCAAACAATGTAGTTGCATAATGGTTGAAAATTACCGTAACATTCTTTGGCTTTCTTTCTCAATAATAAAAGAGGTGATTCTTTTTGCTCTGTACGTCTTTTCTTATTAGGGGGCGTATTTTCACTGTCTGCACCAGTAATACGCAAAATCATATTGCTATCAGAAGAGAGAGTAAATGTGGGCGTAATGGTAGTAGAAGAGGAAGGAAGAGGTGAAGATGAAGAAATGGGCGAAGGAGCACTAGTCATCGAGCGCAATGCATAACGCCTTGTGGAGGAGGAATTTTCGGCTTCTTCCTCATCACCTTCATTCGAGTTTACATCTCCATCCGAATCAGTATTATGATTTTGAGATGCAAGAGAAGGCGAATTGGGAGAGATTGGTTGGGGAGAAGGAGGAAGAACAGGAGCAGCCTTAGCTTTTTTCTTTCTTTACAAAGCTTTATAAGATGTATTAGATTTTATTTATTCTGTACATATACAGTAAATATCAAATACATACCATCAAATACATCTTGATACGCAACCTGTTTCTCAAGAAAGTTTGTAAGCCTCATTGTTGGTAATTCTGTTGCAATATCTGCATAAGCAAGCTGAGCAACGTCTTCAATATATAGATTAGTTAGGCAAGAATTTTCAATCTAATTTTGTGAGTAACTTACTGGAATTTGTAGCACCTAAAAAGGGATACAATACAACATGATTCGTATCAGTAGCGCGAATCATGATGATGTGAGTGCGGTAGTTTTGCTGAAAGTAATTCATGTTTTTCTTCATCTTCTTCCAGTCTTTTTTAAACAGTTCATGTCTAAACTGTAAATCCACTGTAGCTGATCTTTCCATTTCAGCTTTGGCGATGTGAGCCAACTCCTCGATTGCTTCAGGATTATTCTCCTTCAAAGCAGCAAAATCTTCAGAGATTTCCCCCATAACATCGTTATCAGAGAATCTCTTCGATCTGCTTTTCTCTGCTTCTTTCTTCAGTTGATTCCGGACATAAATATTCCAAGGATATATTTTCTTAACCTTGCTGAAAGGAGCAAAGCTGCCCCTGACGTCTTGCAACATTTCGAAGCAGACATGGCCAGCGACAAATCTTCGGATTTCATCTTCTTCGTAATTGCTTGATTCAGATTCCATGAATCCATTGATGAGAGACTCAACGTTTTTAAATAAATTCCTTAATTCAGGAGTAATTTCCTCAGGAATAAAGAGGTCTTCAGACTTGCGAGTTTCGTTCATATTGAGGAGATTTATAAAATATTAATATTAATGTTAACAAATTTTTCCAATCATTGCAATTTATGACTTTGTTTAAAAGGATTTTCAATCGTAACACATTGTACAACACTTAATCTGTCTTCAACAGTAGCACAGACACTTAGTTCGATAAATATCGGGCAGTCTGAGGCATTACATCCTTGCAATACTGAAAAATTGAAATTGATGCTTTAATAAAAGCCTTTAAAAAAACTGATGTTTTGGGTATATATTGCTCCAAACGTATTTATTTTGTTTTAAAAAAAACTTATAAAGTGTAGTGATTTGACTTCAAAAAGTAATGCATGTGTTTGGAGGGTATCAAATCAATTTAAACTACCAAACAGCCGTAGAGCACTGTAACATTCTAAACGCAATTTGAATATCAGTATAGTAGGGCTGGTGTGGCTAGAATTCCTCTAATAAAATTGTAGTATAAAATTCAAAAGGCAAATTTCGTAGCTTTTATAACTGCAGTAAAATGTAGAATAAAAGCTTTGAAAAAAGATACAGTTTAAATCCTTCTTTATTCAAAAAATGGATCGTGTGCAATAGGTCTATATTTCTACTCTATTTATATTAGTTGTGCTTTTGTTATATCTGGGAGTTGCACCGTAACTGTCAGTGATCTATCAGAATTAGGAATAACCGAATTACCAACTTAGGACTTCTGTCAAACCGTGATGTTTAACATGCGAATCAGACAATGCTGCATTCCATACATATATCATCATGCTACTTATTAAATGATTGAAGCATGATTCCATTGTCTTCATGCAATATCCATATGTTTATTCTTTTTGGTAAATCAATTAGTTTGTTTGTGATTTTAAAGTTTATATTGAGCTTCTTGATTTACATAATCAAGGCGGTCTTTTAATGCCCGTTTTTGGCATATTTGTTAATGATCCGCATAGAGCAATCCTTACTTTGATCTATGTGTTTCTTCAGCTTATTTTATGAATCAATTTGCTTTGTTTATGATTCGGTCTATTTTATTTATATGTTAAATTACTAATACTTTCTGTATTTACTGTTAAATTCATGTTATCTCTATTGAAATATTAGAGCATGGTTTTATGTGAGATAACATTTAATTTCTTATGTGGGGAAATAGTATCCTAGTTCAGCACAATAACAATTTTACTTCCATTAAGTACTTTTTAAAAAATACCAAAATTACCTTATATGGTTGCTGATCAGAATCCATTAGCTAAATTTAATATAAAACAAGATCTGCTTTCAAACAAATTCTTTAAAAATATGTACTTTTAGCTATACTTCATATCTTGTGAAACAGTACCCTTATAGAAATTCTGTACCTCTGTAGTTTCCAATGCTTACAGTTTTATTTTTAGATGATAAAATTTGCCCTTTTCAGTTCATCATCTTTTTATATCTTTTGATTGTGATACAAAATGCTTTTTTATGTAGCACACATATTATAATCAGTAATCACTGAATGACCAGACCCCTATTAACTAGGAAGGCGACTAATAATTGTATTTTCTAATCTATATCAAATGTAATATAATATAGCTTCACCCATATAAAAAAGCAAATCGTCATAGGTGCAAAATATGTAATAAATTGGTATATTTAATTCAAACAACCAATGAATATTGAAAGAGATTTAATTCTGTAAGCCAGATAATACTGAAATAGTAGCCAAAGTATGGGAAAAAGTGAAGGGACAAAGGGTTCTTAGGCGAAGATTTGACCGAAGAAATATGGCCTAAAAGTTTTGACCTGATAGTTTTGCTCAAAGTTTCGAGGCAAAACTAATATAGTCTGTTTGACTGGAAAATGACAATATTTTTATATTCCCGTTACAGTGTTACAGACTGTGATTTTTGTTTGTAATAGGTCATAAAATTTAACCAAATTAACCTTCTTTAAACTTACTATATTAGTTTACGATTATTGTCAGCTGTATAAAGATTTGTTTTCAAGTACAGTAAATATACAATCAAAACTATGGTAATTATTAGGCAAGACATTGGATTGTTCTTTCTTTTGTGTTTCTATGTCATTTGAAATTTTATCACTTTTCTGGAACATTTCGTGGGTTTGTGGCCAATTTTAGCTTTTTATTGATGAGTAGATAATATAAATATTATTGCCTTCGATTTGATCTGATAATCAAGAAATACGTCCAACAATATAGTAGTAATTAATGATATTTGATCTTGGAATGCAGTTAAATGAAAATATCAGTCTCTAATATAACGACTGCTACCTATATTAAAAACATTAGTCCCTTATGTTAGCATGCGTACTCAGATAACAGAAAAGAATACCAGCTTATTAGTCTGATATGCCTTATCAAACGGTGAACAATATCCTTGGAATATGAAAACAAAAAGAGGGAAACAACACACCACGTAGAAAAGAGTTTCCAAGGCTTTATATTATTTAGCGCAATCAAAACCCTGCTAAATTGCACATTTCAGCCAATGTAAAAGCAGCATTACAGCGCATCAACCCATAAACTAAACAAAATAGGCAATATCTGTTATCATAGAAACATGCATTTTCTACCAGAAAAACCGGCTGTCATATCATAGATTTATTAAAAAATTGCAAAAGCGAGCCCGTAGAGCAACGCCGTAATTGAGTATAGCAAGATTGAATCGTTAAGTCGTTTCTTATACTATTATGGTATATATCTAAGTTTTAAATAAAAAAGCGGTTTTTTTAAACTTTTCTTATATTTAACCACACATGGTCTGAAAATTCAGATTTTGTAGCGGACATTTTCGGTGACTCATTTTACCCTTACCAACACTCATGATTTTGATCAAAAAACAGAAAAATCAAATTTTGATACCAAAATCAACGTTTAAATATACTACATTGTGAGAAAAAATTGTAGCTATAACTAATACACATTTTATAAAAGCTTAACATTAAAAGTTAAGTAATGAAACTTTGTACTTTTGCCCCAAAAACGGTTTTTTGGTTAAAGGATTTTCATGTAATATTTTGCAATGAAAATGTTTATTATTTTTTATTGAGCAAATAGAGTGCTAAATTCTGTATATGTGTATACTTTTTGTTTTTATAATTGGTAGTATAATTAACTCTAAATTTGCAAAACCAAAAAAAAAAAATTAAAAAATGTCAAAATTGAGGATCTGGACAAAAATAATTTTCTAAATTAATATTCCGCTTATAAGCCTTGTAAGTCTTAAAAATAAGAGATTTTATAATACTGGAGGACTTTTTCAAGAATTTACAATGCTATACCCGCTTGATTCAAGCTTATTACTGTAAACCTTTATACATGTTAATATTGGGTGGTAGTTTATTTGATGATAATATAGTCTTACTTTATAATTATTGCGCTAGAGGTGATTTACATTAAGTTTTAGTCTTACCCCTCCAACATCCTAAACATAAACATGGCCATCACTGGGACCTATTGCCACCTTTTTATCCTCTTTGTCCCAAGCCAATTTATTCCATGATTTACCAGAACAAACTTACTTTTGACCTATAAAAATTGATTTATTAGTAAAATAAATTATTAATAACAAGCTAATGAGTAATAATTATGGTGTAACTTTGATAGTTGGTAACGTGCCAACAGCTTTAAACCTGCACAAATTTTAACTTTTTTTAAGAGCTATCAACTCACCCAAAACTAACGATACAATAAAAAAAATCCATAACAATCATTATTTAAACCTTTGTAAACAATTGTTATGGCTCGTATACTTAATTTTACTATAAAATCATTCTGTTGATAGCCCTTGAAAATAGACGGTATTTCAAAATTTAAGCTGTGTGCTCTTAGGTGAGGGTAACTTTTGAAACAAGGATACTCTGTGACACATAACCTCCTTACCTTAAACCCAGCTTACGTAAGCAATGCGTGAAATCACCATTTTCGCTATCAACTTTCCGAAAAATAAAGATATAATAAATCAGAGCCATAACAATCATTATTTAAACCTTTGTGAACAATTGTTATGACTTTAATAGTTATTTTTATTATAAAATCATTTTACTGATACCCAAAGTATCATTGCGAATGCAATTGGATCAAAATGTACTGTGGTGCTGCCAAGAGGAAAGCTCGTTTGCGATGTGACTATACATTCAAGTCTCTGGAGAAAAACATCCATTCTTTTCTGGATACCTCTGGTAACCTGACTCAAATCAGACATTATTTCAGAAGGTCGATGGACTACATCGAAGCGTATAGCAAATGTAGAGAAGTTGTCCAAGAAGTTAAGAAATTTGTTGAAAAAAATATTTATCTCATAGAAAATTTAGAATTCCTAACGATTTGTTATAAAAATAAAATGTTTGTTTAAACTTATTATACTTCTCAATCTCTCAAATAACAAATGAGCTACATTACCTGCCATGAGATGCCTCCAAAAAAAAATACATATTCAAATAGCGGAGTTCCAAAATAAATAAAAATTGAAACAAAATCAAAGTTTACACAGATTTAAAGCTGGTGGCACGTTAGTGATATACAAGACAACATCTTGTTTTCCTCTTCTTAGCTGTTGTCTACTAAATAGAAATAAATGCTTTTTAGAAAATAAATAGACAAACATGAGTTTATTCATTCATTCATTCAAATTAAGTCAATGCTATACATAATTTTACAATCACCAGTTTTTCTGCAGGTAGATATCGACTTTAGACCAAATAATTATTGATTATAACGTAGATAATGGAACAAAATGATTAAGTACTGGATGCTTTTTTTGTTTGAGAAAAATATTATAACACGCCCTAGAATCAACAGTTAATAATTTATTTTCAAATAAACAATAGGAAAAACATGTACTTGTACATGCTACTTGATTTCAGTTTATAAAAAAATATTAGTCTTTTTGTTGTAGTTTACACGTAAATAAAAGAGCTGAGGAAAGAGTAGGGAAGAAAAACAATTTTGTGTGTTACAAACAGGAATTTACAAAGGCATAAATACTTTTAGTGTTACCAAACAGGTTGTTGTCGTTGTTTCCATTTAGTCCCGGAAAGAAGAACATGGGCACAACTGTTTCAAAAACCCCAAATTTCAAATGGATATATCTCGTCAATAAGGCAATTCTGTTGAATCAGAGTAACTCACATCTGTTTTAAACCATTCAAATTATCTTCGTTATTAATTATATTATAATTAATATACTTTAGTAAATTGACTAAAAAACCTCGATCTCATTTCTCAGCTTATCTGGACTGCCTGATCTGCACAAAATTTTTTATTCTGCCCATCTGTGCAGATCATTATGCCCATGAGAAGCATAGTTCGGCTGTAGTGGCATGTAAAACTGCTCGACGAGCCATTGCTTAGGCTCGGGCTTGCTCGAGTAATTTTCAAGTATTTTATTAGACTCAGCAAATGTTTGCTGAAACTGCTTGCGCTCGCTTAGGCTCAATTATTTTGTGAACACTACACATTCCTGAATACGTACAGTAGTATAAACTGAGCTTTATAACATAATACACAGCAATTTGGAACTTATAATATCAAACTGTGCCATTATCTTAAACAAGGAATGTATACAGACTTGTGGATGCAACAACTACCAATGAGCTTGGAAAATTGTCTGGATGAAAAACATAGTGAATATTGGAACGAAGGTTTTCCCATTTGCACATACTCATCTGCTTTTTATTAGCACCCAATGCAAGACAAGAAAGGACGGCTAGCTTTGAAAGTCTCAAGCACAAAAACAAATGGACTCTCTCAACTGGTGCGGTGGTGGAAGATCAATTATATAAATTTGACAAGCTTCAAATTATTGGAGAGCATCCTTCTCATTCGTTTATATTTGATGCCAATGATTCCGAGAATTGTATATCAAGCATCGAGCATCTACTAGTGGAGAGATTGAGGAAATAATGACTAATCATAACAACAAGCCTTCACAACTTCCTAACGATTTTAAACAATATTTGAACAAATTCAACTACAAATCAATAGCAGACTTCAGAAAAGCATTGAATCAAAAAGAAGACAGCTACAATCAAGATTCAAGTCTGATGATATCCAAATTCTCCAAATTACTATAAATACCCTCATACTTTTTCAATTGTTTTAAATCTTCAGAAATCTTTTGTAATAAAAAATTTAGTTGATTATAATTATACTTTTACCGCTTTTATTTTTATATTTTTTTATTTTAGTAAACAACATAATTATTTACTGCATCCGCGTTAGTTTTTTCTAACGTAGTGAAAAATTTGTTAATAAACATATATCGTAATTATTATGGGGATTTATGAACAAAAAAAGGTCTTCATGAATGAGATGAAGACAACTTAATAAAATGACGTTAGAGTTATAATCAAAAGTAGAAGAAATACTACCATACTTACTTTTTTCAGCTGAAGTTAAAAAGATTGAAACTAAAAGAAAATAATTTAGATCCACAATAATTTTTTTGGCTAGTTTATAAACCCGTGAGTGTGCTTTAAAAAAGAGCGTTTTAAAAAAGGTGATTTATCAGAATTAGAAATTACCGAATTACTAATTTAGAACATCTTTTAAACCATGATGTTCAACATGGAAATCAAGCAAGGTCATATTTCATGCGTCTATCATCATGCTACTATTGAATCATAGAAGCATGATTCCAATGTTACCACTGAAAAATAACACATTATATCCATACACATTAATAATAATTTCTATTGTCATATTTAATGGGCCCTGAGAGTTATATGTAGATAACAATTATTTCCAATACAAATAAAATAAAGACTACAAGCGATTATATCACGGAGAACGTAGGGTCTTTATTATTAAGTTAAAAAAGGAAGCCAGGAGCCATCAGGTCCAGGATTCTAAAAGTATATAAACCCATATTTAATTCATTCTGTTGCATCCACAGATCTGGGTGCATTCCTTGGTTAAGATTACGACACAGTTTGATATGTTAAGTTCTACATTGCTGTGTATTATGTTATGAAGCTCCGTGTATGCAGGAATATGGAACTAGTGTGTGTCACCTAGATTTGATTGGATATATGAATATATATAAATAGACTCCTTTAAACAGGTCATATAATTAGAGAATGTGAATATAAAAGAAGATGGTTCGATCTTATAATAAAGTTCTTTAGTTTTAGTGTGCTCTTTCATTTTATAACAGTTTTCCTTTATTTTTATTAAATGATTTAGTACATATTTTAGCTTTGAGATTGATATAATCTCCTGGCGTAACACATTCTAATAAACGGTACTTTTTACGTTGATTTTAATTTACAAAGTCTCGATAAATCAAAATAATTATAAATTGTAGAACGTGATGATCCACATTTTTATCAATGGTCACTCTTCCAAAAAAAAAATGCCGAACAACCTCCGGATGCGGCCATCTAATAATATTTCCAAGCTGTAAATTTCTGAAAAAAAACACCGGACAGTCCGGACGCGGCTGTTTAAATATCTCAAACAGCTGTGAGATGCAGATATCAAAATTTCATACAATAAGCTTCGAATTTATAATTAATTAATTATTCAAAGGCTTATTATTTTATGTAAAGTTTAAAATACAACATACAACATGAACCTAATAACGGGTTCAACTTGGAAAGTACAAGAAGGCAAAACGGGATTCGAAAAAAAAAATCTACAAAATCACAAATTTTAAAGGATTTATAAAAGTAAAATATACATGATATTCATTTAATTTTAAAATATATATCCATCTTTGTATTCAAATACATATTGGTATTTTTCATTCGAAAAAGGTTTTCTTATAAATTGTTTTCACATTTTTTCATTGCTTACAGTATTTATTCTACCACTAATATTACTAAAAAATAAAATAGATATATTACCTGCAGGGAATACGAGGTAATACGCACTAAGGATGCTCTCGAACCCAGCTTATACTAGTAAACTTGGTTGGCAAAGCCCGGCTCGACACCAATGCTAATACGCACTATAGTTGCAGTGAATAAAAAAATTGGTAGTTATCCTATTAAAACTTGACAAGTCCCTATTTTTAGAATAGTTCAGCTATTAAAATGGTATTAACATCAGTCTTGCAACTTGTAACCCAAGGTCCTGAGTTTGACTCCTCTCAGTTATATTTTTGCCTATTGTTTAATTGTTTAATTAATAGCGTTTGTAGTGTTTTCTTCCCTACAAAACGTAACTGAAATAGAGGAATATTTTATTGGGATTAATTTTAAAAAATACCCTTAACACACATTTAACTAATTTTTTTACATCAGTCTCCCGTGCGATATAAGGCTACGCTCTTTATAAGGTTAAAAATCCTTTCCAAAAAGTTAATCTTATATAGCGCAACTACTGTACCATAAAATGATTTCGAGGATCTGGAGGTGAAAAAAAAAATGCATGCTGTATTCAAGAACTCGCTTTCTATGGACCCATTGGAACTAGCACGTTTCTTGTTTTGTTTTTCAATTTGTTTTAGTTGCTCTGTTGTTGGTGCGCTATCATTGCTGGTTACATTATGCTGTTGCTGAGCATTGGAATCATCACTAGTGGTAGCTTTCTATTGCTCTTGGGCTATGGAATCATCACTATTGCTGGTTTGACATTGCCGTTGTTGCTGTGTTACTGGTAATATCTCTGGATGATTTGAATAATAATGATTTTTCAATTCGTGTCTTATTGCATAATATTTAAGATAAGCAGGGCAGCCAAACTGTTCTTTAGAATCGTGCGTGGCAGATATCTTGACGATTGACGTAGGTAAAATTGTGATTGTTGTATCGCCAAGCTTTTTCTCTCTCTGGAATTGTAATGAGATGCTGATTTTAGATGATTCCTGAGCTTTTGAGCTTGAAAAAAATTTCCTGTCGCATTTATACTGTATCTGGCTATATTATTATTGACGGATTTGGTATAAAGCTGGAAAAAGTTAAATTCTTAATTTAGGCAAATGATGACGAAAAAAGTTTCCAAAAGTCAAATCCCGGAAGCAAATTGTACCGCAACTGCATAAAAGCGACACTACCATTCGATCATATATAAATACAGCTTCAAAGATGTTTGTAATCTCAGTATCACTTTTTTATTTCATTTTTTTAAAAAAAAAAAATGTCCACAACCGAAGCAAATAATCTCCCCAAGATGAAGTATGTGCGTTTTGGTAACACTGGTCTGCGCGTAAGTTTCAATACATAAATTGAATACCTGTATCATGCATTCAAACATTTACTCTTTGCAGGTATCCCGTTTTGCACTCGGTTGCATGTCATATGGCTCTTCCAAATGGCAAGCTTGGGTAAAAGATGAGGAAGAATCTTTAGATTTAATCAAAAAGGCTTACGATTGCGGTATCAATTTTTTCGATACAGCTGATGCTTACTCTAATGGCGAAAGCGAACGCGTTCTTGGTAAGGCTATCAGGAAATTCAATATGCCTCGATCCCGTATTGTTGTAGCCACCAAGGTTTTCTTCACTGTAGGTAAAGAAGAGGATGGTAATTTATTGGGAAAACAATTGGATAATGAGCCTGAATACGTCAACTCATATGGCTTGTCTCGCAAACATATCTTTGATGCTTGTGATGCTTCTCTCGAACGTCTTGGTTTGGATTACATTGATTTATATCAAATTCATCGTTTTGATCATGTGAGTGGATACTTGTTTATTATATGCATGTAGCTGGAGACTCATTTTTGTGTGTGTATCCTATAGAATACTCCAATCGAGGAAACTATGGAAGCTTTGAATGATTTGGTCAGATCTGGTAAGGTTAGATACATTGGTTGCAGTTCTTGCTACGCTTGGGAATTCCAAAAGGCCAACCGTATTGCTGAAAAGAATGGATGGGCCAAGTTCAGTAGTATGCAAAATTTGTACAATTTAATCTACCGTGAAGAAGAGCGTGAGATGATTCCTTATTGCTTGGACGAAGGTATTGCTTCTATTCATTGGTCTCCATTAGCCAGAGGTCTTTTAACTGGTAAAAACCGTAATACTGTTCGCATGGATACTGATCAGGCCACAAAATCATTTTTTGCTAAAAAAGAAAGTGCAAACAATGATCAGATTATTGATCGTGTGGTGGAAATTGCTGACAAATTGGGCCATTCTCCGGCACAAGTTGCCTTAGCATGGATGCTTACCAAACCTCATTGTACAAGTCCCATTGTTGGTGTAGGTAAAGTTGAGAATTTATACGATATTATTGGATCATTGGATATCAAGTTATCTGAAGAAGACATCAAGTACCTTGAGGAACCTTATATTCCTCGTAATCTTATTCACATGTAAAAAGAGGATTACAAAATTAGGTTGAGCATTGTTTGAATAATAAACGTCAAAAGTTACTAGTGTCATATTTTATCATTTATTATAACTTGTAAAAAGATATGAGATATGATTAGACTTTAAGACAGATTGGATGTCATTCTATTATCGTTTTGGTTGTGAAAAAAATATTTCAATTGATAAAAATATTTTATAAATTAACTTTCATTAAAAAGCACGCAGTTACATACCTATATGCAAAGTGTTGGAGATTTATTATTCATCAAATAGCGAAAGTATCATAATATGAACCAGTATCTCTTCTATTTCAATTCCAACCTACTTACTCATAGATATATACTTATAAGCTTCTGCACGAATTTAGTTGCTTACTCTTAAAGCATAGAAAGGCTCCAAAACTCACTGTGTTCCAGTGACTGAAAAAAAAGTAGATACCCTTCAAGTCTATTTGAAAAACGAGTACAGAATCTCTGAGGTTATTATTACCAATCACTCTTATTAATGAACATCAAATATAGTAGGTACAGTATAACCTCTAAATTATAGAGCATGTTTGCTGTTTGTCCCAACATCACACTTTTCAACTTGCTTGTCTAACCAACAGATCAAGCGCGGCATTCAAACTTTTGGAATACAAAATATCACAAGAGAAATCGATTTGAAAGATATAAATGCACAATTGGCCGCATTATGATACCTATTCCTGAATTTATTTCTTATCTCACGAAATACTCAAAAACACGTATAATATTCAGCACCAAAAATATCAAAAGCCATATCATCATAATAATAATTAATGTTAAAACTATCACTAAATGCTAGATATTGTATGGGCAATTTAAGTTATTTATGCCAAAATATGCCCCCGCAAATGTTGTACGATGTATAAACTCTAGTATATTTTCGAATGATACCCGTAAAGACTACAATAACAAAGAATTAATTGATAAAACGAACCACATTTCAAACGAGTTCGAAAATTCGGCTTGAAACAGCAAGGCAAATCTCGGTTCAAAGAGTCCAAAAACGCATATCAAACGGGAGAATCAAGCTTTAATGCCGGTGGCGTCAATGAACTCAATAGTATAAATGATGAAGATTCACTTGTTGGTAAAATATCTGCTGATGTTATGCGCTCTCAAATATTGTCCCATCCCACTACAAGTGAACATATAACAGAGATTCACAAACAAGAGTAAGATAAATAATAATCAAGTACTATGATAAAAGGTACTAACTTTCAATAATAGCCTTATTTATTATTGAATCATTGACCTCATATCATCATCATCATCGACAAAATTACACATTGTTGTTGATGAAGGTTCATTAAATGAAATCAATACTTTGATAAATTCAAAAACCATTAATAGAACAGCAAATGGTCCAGGCTAAGGATTTCGTAGAGCCGAGTTTGTGCTAGTAAATTTGGTAGGCAAAATTCGACTCGACAACAATGCTAATTCTGGGATTAACTCTTCTATTTTCAGACAGATATTATAACGCAACCCCAAAAGATATCAACTTTTATGCGACTGAAGTTTTAGGGTCAATAGTAATTTCATAAAGTAAGAAGTTAACATGTATTATATCCTGAAGCTATTCTTGTTGTAGTGAAATGGCGGAAGCCATCAAGAACGCAAGAACAAATATTTTTATCAGTAGTATTAGACCAGAAAGATGAAAATCACATCTATGCTCAAGCAAGGCCTGACATATATTGAGAGCTTCTACTAGATTGAATGAAAGATTCGTTTTGAATCTCGGTTACCTGTGCATCAGAAGTTTATTTATCTATAAACTGCTTATAGCTAGCAAGCCAATGATTTGATAAAAGCTTAAAAGATACTGAAAAATACAAGTATATAGAGGAAGGTATTATTTATTAATACAATATTACGACACTTTTTTGTTGTTTTTTTTGAATATATAAAAATTCTTGAAACATTGCATGTCTGAACATTGAATTTTGCGTAATGTTTTTATTTTGCAATAGATATAGACTTATTTCAGCTGAATACAATACCTTATTTAAGCAAAATATGTTCTGAGAGCTAAGAAGAATAACCCATTGCATTTAAAAAGAAGAATCTCGAACGATATCCATTGCTTCATCTCTATGGTTCTTTTGATATTAATGTTTGACAAGCCAGCAACAAAGCATATTTTTAAACCACGGTTGTTGCAAAAAAAAAAAAAAAGCGAACACATATTATCGGAAAAGCCCTTTTTGCAAAAAGCGAATACACTTTTTACTTTTTACAATATAATGGATAATTCACTACTGATAAAAGCTGCAGTTGCAGTTGCAGTGCTTTTGCTTGTTACAGGTAATAATATAATTACTAGAAGAAACGTGAAATGTATTCTAATTTCTAGTATATATATATAAGTCATTGGCCTCTCTCTATTCACAAAGAAGCAAAATAAAAATACAGTTTTATTACTAGGCACTAGTGGTGCTGGTAAAACAGCCATGTATATATTAGTAGGTTATACACATAATACTATTAGCTTGATATTCATTTAAAAATAATAGTTGAAAAATGGAAAAAATAGACCTACAGTTTCATCAATGAAGGAAAATGAAGGGCAAATCACAATTAACAACAAGGTAATTATGAACTGATATATGGGATATTATCAAATTAGCAAAACTTACACACTACTTGAAAACATAAAGATGTTTGAATTAGTAGATATGCCAGGTCATGATCGTGTTCGCTACAGATTTGCAGATTTCTTACCTGTAACACGCTCCATTGTATTTGTCATTGACAGTACCAGTGTAAGCAGACAAATTCGACCTGTTGCAGAATACTTGTACGATGTATTAGCAAAGCCCATTGTACAAAAGCAACGTACACCTATTTTAATTGCTTGTAATAAAGCTGATATGATTACTGCTTTACCTACCGAGAAGATCAAATCATTACTTGAAACCGAACTGTAAGTTTTTCTTCTTGTATACATATCTTCATATCTAATATCAAAGCATAAATAGTAATCGTTTGCGTGGTACTCGTACTGCTCGTGTTGAACAACAAGAAAGTGACGAACAAGAAACATTTTTGGGATATGAAGGAGAAGATTTTAAATTTGATCATGTTGATAATGATATTGAATTTGAATCTTGTTCTGTTGAAAATCAAGATTTAGAAAAGGTCAAAGATTGGATTATTCAATAAAGCTTATTATGATACAGTTTATTTAAGGTTATGAAAAAGAAGAAGAAGAAGGAGCATGTGGTTTTTGGAAAAGACTTGTATTGTCATGCTTTTGCTCAAGATCTGCGTGAACAGCAGGCATTTCGAATTTTTGTGATAAACTTGATTCTGCTTGCTCTGTCTTTGCAGGAATAGCAGCAAGTTCTGTCTTTTGAGTAGTAGTAGTAGCAGATGCCATTTGTATCTGTTCAGTCTTATTATCGACTTTGTTGGCATCTTGTTTAGGGGGAAAATTGAATGGAGAAGGTGGTGGAGGATAGTTCCAATAACTTGCAGCAACTGCTTGATTTTGGGGAGTATACATTTGCTGTTGTTGCATATAAGCAAATGAGGGTGATGTAGGGGATGATGGGTTTGTAAAATGGGTTGGCATCGGCATTGTATCTTGATAAGGGTATTGCATTTGGTTTCCATAATACATTTCATTGTTACCATAATAAGGATATACTTGTTGCGGGGAAATTATTGATGAGGGCGATTGATTTGCTAAATGTTGAGTGTATGACAAGTCGTTGCTAAAGTTAATTGTAGTATTTTCTTGTAATTTAGGTGAAGGTATAGATGCTACAACTGTCATGCTGCTATCAACCTTTGCTACAATTGGTTTTTTGAGGGATTGCTTTTTAACTGTGGGGTTTTTTATAGGGGTAGGTACTCCAGGCACGCGGCTTGGGCCATTCATATTCACAGGAGCAGGTGGGTATAGTGGCACAGCTGGTGTTCCTTTGGATCTTTTGAAACAACACTATAAACTACAAGTTAGTAATCTAAGCATATGCTGTAAGTATATAAATGCTTAATTACCACATATATAATTGCACCAACGATAACTGCACCAACACAACCAACAACAATGCCTATGATTTGAACCATACTAAGAATAACGTGAGTTGATGATTCTATTATATCGTCGTTGTCATTGTTGGAATCAGTATTTGCTGTATTAGTTGATTTGCTGCGTACACTAGCTGATGCCCCTTGTGAAGTCGCAGTTGGTACTTCATCAGTGCTAAATCTTTCAGTTGCAGTAACAATGATAGAGTTTGTTGGGTGAGCATCTCCAAAAGGCTCAATAATTGAAAATGGGCCCACAGATGTATAATTGCTTGGATCAATTATATCTTCAGCTATAAAGAAATAGTTTCGACCAGTGGGTGTACCAGAATTAATACGAATAATGGTAGACCCATAAGGAGCAACATTGAATGTAGTTTGACCTACTGGAGATAGGGTTGTATCGTTATTTTGGACTGCTAGCATTACATTGACATTACGTGCTCCATCATGCCATTGTATAAGTGCAGAACTTCCTGGCCAAATGTCAGTGCTGCCGAATATACTCATACTGAATCCATTACTGGATCGAATCAAACAGCTTGTTGATAAAATGAATAATGATAACAATTTAAGATTATAATTCATTCTGAAAAGTAGCAAAAAAAAAGAAGATATATCGTTCAATACTTATTGGTCATTTATTTGAAGAGATATGAATCAAACTTGTGTGTCATGTTGTACAATGTTTGGTACCCATTACATTTATGTTGGACCAAATCTACTTTTTTTTTTGATTGTACATTGTTATAAATATAATTATTTTGATCGTTCATTAGGAGCAGATGCTATTGACGAAGAAGTACATATTTATAAAGCCATTGCGGCTTTATACATTGAAATACATCAGTTTTCGCATTGTTACATCTCTCTCAGCTTTTCTTAATGTCTGTATTTTGTTTGATGTGTGATGAGGTTTAATGTAACAGTAAAACCAAGGTTATAAAGTACAACAGCACGTTTTCATTCTCTTGAATAAGGAATTATAAAAATAAGCTACGATTTGTACATTTGGAAAATTCTTGATGATGAGGTTTATACGATCAACAACTCTTCTCAATATAGCATAATTATCCATTAAACTATCTACAACATCTTTAAATGATATTATCCTTTCAATAATGTCTACCAAATGGCTCAACTCAGACTAATGCTCAATTTATATTTGCAAAGGAAAGCAAAATGTCATATATAAATATATAAAGATACCCCACTGCAGTTATAGAGTTTATTACAAATAGTTTTTGTGTCAATTTGTGCTCATTTATGGTCAAAATAACTTTAATAGTGGTAAAATTTTGTTCGAATCCCTTGATTTGGAAATTTTAATCAAACATTTATATATTTTTGTGGCTTTATCATGTAACCATATGTTCTTGCGCGGAAATATGCGGAAATGTATAAAGCAACTGGCAAAATGTCGAAAAAAAAAGACTCGAAAAAATGCATTAAATACATATAAAACTGACATAAAACTCATTTAATTCAGTTAATGTACCAAAGTTGGTCTATATTATTATTTTATGTTCAATTCCATAGTTTTAGGCCACCTCTACTATTCAAAAGCATAACAAATGTATACTTCCCAATAGTGAATTCATTTGTGATATTTTTGTAATTTTTGTACTTCATGATTTCAATTCAAATCTAACCTTGCCATACCTCGTCCAAAATTCAGTGTTAACAGAATTCAATTCTTCAATCAAAAAATATACCATTTTATATACCAAGATGCATATATGCTGAAATAAAGCTGTTTTTGTAACTAGATTGCGCCGAAGCTAGCTTTTTTTTTTTTTTTTTTTTTTTGATATTCATATAAAAAAAACTGACCTCATAATGTATTAAAGTTTTATTAAAAATATTTGCAGAAATAAAATACCATAGTATAAAACTCTTAAAAATACGTTTATTTAATTAACATTTAAATAAAACTCTACTATAATGCTGTGGGCTTAAAAATCTTTTAATTGTCAATTTTCGCACTATATTCGTCCCTGGAATTGTGGATTTGAAAATGTAATTGTTGTTTGGTAAGGATTTTACAGAGAAGTACATACGAATTTGCAGATGCAAAATATGTACATGAATGATTTAAAGATAATTATGAACATATTATTCAAAATTTTTGTTAAACTATTCACTAAATATTAAGCATGAATTCTTTAAATTCTCTGTGTGAAATTGGCCAGAAATAGGAACAAATGAAAAGAAAAGAAAAACAATTCATAAAGTGCATATGATCAATTGAAGGTTTAATATTGTAGATATATATAAAGATACGGTCGAATAAAGTATAATTACCAGTGATAGAATGCATTTTTGCATTCGTTTTATTAACAAGGGCCTAGACAGCAAATATTATTATATATTTTTTTGCTATTGAAGTTTAAATTTGCGCCAATTGTCTAGTATGAAAACTAATTTTGAAATTGTCTGCTAAGCCGTAAACCTCATTTAAAAAGAGTACGTGTTTGATCAATGCAATTTAATCAACAAATCAATAAATGCTAAAAGTTTTAATTCTGGATACTGTTACAGCTGCAGTATATATTATTTAAAAATTTCAGCCCATTTGTATCAATGTTCATTGATTTCAAGCATTTTTCCGGTTATTAAATTTCTTTCAAGCAGGAGAAAAGACTTTTTTTTTGCAAAAACTTGTCGAAAAATCCTTCAGAACAGCTGTTAGCTAATGAAATCAAGACATATTCTTTGTATATCTATTGTGCATTAAGTGCAACTTCAAAACTCAATTTTGAACCATTATTGATTTTATAAAAAATTTCAAAGAATATCTGAAAGAATCCATACAAAATAGTTTAAACAAGTATGAGTTTTCATTTCTCCATTTCCACAGCGTCTCAGGAAGGCTAATCATATTTTAATTCTGTGGATCAATACTAGAAGTACTTTCCATTGCAACGCGGGGTCATGTGGATCCATATTTGTCAAAACTGGTGAGCCTCTCACTGATCTTCGTAGGTGCAAATAGCAGGTAGCTAACCTGTTGATCAAATTTACCGAATGTGCAATGACTCATGGAAACTGATATCCGTACCTATATTTATAAATAATGGCAGCTTACTTGGATCAGTATTCAAATAGATTGTATTTAAATTGTTTTCTATAAAAATGCGCAATAAGCTATAAGTGTACTTTGACGATAATTTTCTCAACATACAGTAAGTTGTGGACGTTGAAGTTTGCAATCAGCATGTCAAATATGTGTCCCTACTCTCACGTAAAGTTGGAAGTTTTTAGGATTGATATCCGCTGAGATAGCGTTTTTGTTATCAATTTTTTACGGTTGTAAAAGAGTAGGTTTATATTGATATATCAGACGTTTACCCAGACGTAGAAATTCAGAAATAATCATTGAAATTCAACATGACATGACATTTAGTAGCTCATGATGTATCATTCTTAAACCGGATCATGTCAAATCCAAAAAAGTAAACAATAACAGATCCGGAACCGGAAGTTCCTTGATTAAATATTAACTATACAATGCTCCTAAAAGCATGGTATAGAAGCATGGTATAGAAGCATGGTGTAAAGCATGATACATCAGTGCGATATACCAACATGATATACCAACATAACACATTACTATTAAATAATATCTAAACTACCTTATCACATCATTAATTCCCCAAATCAAATAGTATATAAACCCTATTAATTTCATTCCAATAAACGATATCTCTTTACTTGATTAAATTTCTAACTTTATTTAACTTAAACATATTTTGATAAATCAGCTCATACTAAATATCATACCTAACCGCTAGTGTTAACAACGAATACCAGGAACACTCAGCAGCACTTGGCAACAATCATACATAGGCAAACCTACATCTTATCCAAATGATACAATCACATATTCCCAATCCACAAATTCCATAGTATATGATTCGTTCCCAAATCACATCAAGTACCTCAATGCCCGACAATCAATTAATAATATTAATAATTACTGTATATAATCATCTAGAAACATATAAATATGAGACATCAATGAATTAATAAAATATATCTTTTAGCAGAATATTTTTATATTAATATCTCTTGATATAACATAAATGGTTTTCGAATATTTCGCCCAATATTCAGCCGAATTACGAAAAGTTTTCAAGGAAAATTATGTGCCTTTACTCTATAGGCCACTGATGTCTCTCAAAAAATAGAAATATTAATACCAGAATATAAGTGCACTGGCCAAACATTGGCCAATATTGACCAACATTGACTTAAAATTGATTATTGGAAATTGATGACCTAAGTTGAGGTATTAGTTTTTTGTATTCACGAGATAGATCCGACTCAAAGCTATCTTACATTTTTTATTGCAGTAAAAAATATTGGTTTTTCGTCGAGATAATCAAAATAGTAATTCTTATCACAGTTTAAAATCTATCATAACGGGATTCCAAAATCGATTTGAAAAAATGGACGAAAAATGATTCAAAAAACAAAATTGTTTAATGGCTCATAAATTGCAAAGTAAGTCGAACTAGCGTATTAAGTAGCTTTTGTAGAGTTTTGGAATCTAAATCCATCTAAATAAAAATTAGACAAATATTTTACATTAAATTGTGTGTAAAATACAATTGAAAATTTGGAGGTTTTTTGAAGATATACATTATTTTTTATAAATATATTTAGCATATAATAAATTTTCATGATGCGCAAAAAAAATATCTGTCGATTGAGCTATTGCAAAATCTTCTAGCTGTATTTTTCGTAGAGAAAACAAGATTTTTGTCAATTTTTTTCAAATTCAGAATTTGGGATAAGGGTATACAAGGGAAAAATCGATGCTAGAAATGAAGGTATCTTTTTGTATACATTTTTAAGGATATCTCCACGAAAAATCAATATTTTGAAAAAATTTAAATTGGGTCCGAGAGAGCTTAATGAGCTTAATGATATGAATGCAAAAAAAACGTTGCTCAATTTAGCCAATATTTTGAAACCTACTATAAAAATATCAAAAAAAAATGAAAAAAATAAAGGTGCCCAGAATTTTTTTATATTCAAATATGTTATAGAGCACTTTAAATCAAGTAAGTTTTATTATTAAAAAGTGTTAATATAACTTAATTTTTTCTGGAGATATGAAGCCTCAAAGTTTTTAATTTCTAATAGTGTAAAAATCTGATACATTAGCACTGAAAAATTAATACCAACATACCAATTGCAAAAAAAAAAATGATATATCCGGGTGCTCGTTTTTAGATTAAAATTGAGCATTTCAGGTATATACATTGACATATAATTTTTTCCTAGTGTTATTTAATGAAAAAATAAATTAGATGAGGGGTGATTTATCAGAATATGTTTATGTTAAATAAAACTAGAAATTTAATCAAGTAAAGAGATATCGTTTAATAAAAGGAAATAAAGAGGGTTTACATACTGATTGAGTTGAGGGAAATGATGATGTGGTAAGGATTATAGGTGTTATCTATTATACTAATGTGGCATGATGGTGGAACATCATGCTTTAATACCATGCTATAATATCATGCTGGAACATCATGTTGGAACTGTGGTTCCGTTGACGTCTAATTGACTTGAATTTTGGTTCGTAAACTATTGTTTTACTTTTGGATTTGACATTCGGTTAAGAATGATACATGAAGAGATGAAAAGTGGGACCCAATTTTCAAGAAAAAGCAGTAAATTTGATGTGTTTTTGAGCCCTTCGCGAGATAAAAAATAAATTTAAAGATAGCTGGCATAATGCAACCAATTCATATTTGTTTAGTAATGCCTAAGCTCTAAGGTATATCTTAAAAATGTTTAGTATGAAGTTAGTTATAGAAAAGAAGACTTACTATGATTTTAAAGATGAAAAACCATAAAAATTTAGTTTTTTAATAACTCAAATTTTGTAGTCAAATACCTTCAAAAAAAAAAAAAATACAGAATCCATTTGAACGTATGGAGTGTAACCTTTTTGAGTATATCAGACCCAAATTAATCAAGTTTGTCAACTACAGAGTGCAATTTTAATCAAACTAGATAATTTTTTTTCAAGTAAATATATTATATTTCATTGATCATTTATTTGATTTTTATAAAACTATATTACAAGATTGAAAATAAGAGATTTTTGTGTTTAATAGGTCTTCAAAACTACAAACAATATCTTCATAACAAATCCTTGTTTCAGAAACCTTGAAATAAGTAAAGTTAAAAGCAAATGCAAAGATAAAAAAGGATTTATCTTTGATACCATCAAAATCGCGCCCAAAAATTGGAAAAAAGAGCTTACATGTAAGTCTCGAAAGCAAATCAAATAGATTTTTCTAAAAGTAATTGATAGAATTCGTCTTCTTAAACAAACAGAACTTTGTTTGAAACGCAAAACCAGCAACTGAGACGCGAGCTCACAAAATGTCATCAATACATACATATCATGATTTGTATTTGAGATTGTAAGTTATTGACTAATGTGTTGATTAGTACGATACTGAACTCTGTTCCTAAAATATTTACAGCAACCAGTAAAAGTGTAATGATCTGTGATTTTGGATAAATATTACGGTCCAAATGATATGCTAATGATATGATTTTTAATATTAGAGATCAACGAACATTTGTTGAAGGAAAGTTGGTATTCTTATTTGTAAATTAGATACTCATTACAAGAAATTATTGAAAGATTTTCTTGTACTATTTATAGGAACATTTGAGATGAGCATTACTGCTGTAAATTATTATAGTGATAATTTGATTCATCACAAAAAGATTATGTAATGAAGAAACAATGGGTAGTCGTGTCGATATGCGTATAGTAATTGTGATTAAGGGAATTGTACATAGTGTTTCAACCGCTAAATTTGCAAATGAGTCAATTGGCCCAGGTAGGTTTTCAAATGATCATAGAAAACTTTTGTGTAAGTCCAAGGGCATTCTAGATGGGATTGTCAGTAGTAAATATATCAGTATATTAAAAGCTCGTAGATTGGTTATACTCATTTCTCAAGCATCAAATTTAGATGGGTGAGTTGAAGGCCATGAAATTAGTTGCATTTGACCTTTACACTTGTCAATATATTGGATCAATATAAACCCTTAGTCATATTGCAGTTCTACGATTTTTAAGAAAGAAGTATCTGCATATACTAAATTATATGAAGGTAAATTGATTTAATAGACTTTTTTCTAAGCTACCATACTGATAAAAAAAGGACAAGAATCAGGATCTGAATAAAAGCTCAAGTGTTGGCTGCGTCTGTCAAGAAAGAGGCCTGAGCAAAGAGATTGAAAATCTCGGCTTACCGAAGATCACTATTTGATGTGGCAATGCTAAAGCTAATACACATTGGACGAGATAAATCAGTTTTCCTTATTCAAATCCCAAGGCTCCAATTATTATATCGTCTGGCGCTTTATGTTAGAGTAGCCATTTATTTAAAATTGCATGTAAATTCAAGCATTTTTTCATGTATCATTTATCTATTATAAAATAAACTCTCGTTTATATGTTTTGAATTATCTAATTGATGAATATACAGAGGAAACAGAGATCGAATTTAAAATGTATAATACATAATCATAGAATAATCAAACTTTTTAGTAGCCATTGTATGAGCCTTTAAAGAATTTACTTGCTTTAATAAAACTGCTTACGAAATGTCAATTAAAGGTTTAAAATGTGTATCATACCGAGGAATACATATTATTTTTTATATGATATTGCAAAGAAAGACAACACAAATATTCATCTGTATGCAATAGCAAACATAATTTTTCTCGTTGGAATATAACGTATTTTTAATAGTATTATGTGTATGATGATATAAATAATAATGTATCCTTATTAAGTTAAATAATTAATTAGATTAGTTTGAAGAGATAATAATAGTAAAATTAGGTTTTGGTCAACCTTAGACCAACATGCCAGCAATGGAGGCAGATAACCATGTACTCAAAGAGCCACAAATAAGTGCAGAAATAGCTAAAGAAGAGATTTCACCAGCTCTTGTTGGTGCAAGAGTACCTAAAACACCAACTTGCATACCAACAGAACCTAAATTAGCGAAACCACACAAAGCATATGTAGCTACCAATTCTGATCTAACAGATAAAGTGCCCTTGTAAGTTGTTGTCAAGGCTTCATAAGCAACAAATTCATTAGCCCAAATCTTGGTTGCCATCAATCTTCCTACACTGACAAGATCTTTATCATCAGCACCAATAAGCCATGCAATCTAAGTATTTGTTAGCTTATGTAATTTAAACAATGTGATATATATAATACTTACAGGTACAAAGATATAACCAGTAATTAATTGCAATGTTAATTCTTGGATAGTAAGGAAATTACCAAGCCATGTCAAAAATGCGTTAACAGCATATAAAAGACCCAAAATAGCAACTAAATTTGCCAGAATCAAAAACACAATATTGATACCAACACTTGCACCCTTTCCAGCAGCATGCACAATATTATTAGTATCTTCATCAACTTGAATTTCGTTCACTTGAGCAACTACAGATTTCTCAGTTTCTGGGTATCTAATTTTAGAAATAGCAATAGAGCAAGGAATAGACATAACACAAGAAGTTAACAAAGCTTGACCTGAGATACCCATGGCAATATAACCATAAAGTGTAGAACCAGAAATAGTTGCAAAACCACAGGTCATAACTTGATGAATTTCAGATTTAGTCAAATGAGGAATCAAAGGTTCGATCAATAAAGCATTTTCACTTTGACCAAGGAAAGGAGATGCAATAGCAACAATAGATTCAGCACCAGAAACATCCAAAACTGCCATACAGACAACAGATAATTTCTTTAAAAGCCAAGGAATAGTACCAATATAATACAACATTTGTACAGTGGCAGCAAAGAAGATAATAGCAGGGAAGACACTAATAGCAAATACACCTGAACTGGCAACTGCATCACCAAAGACAAAGGCTGCACCATAGTTGGCTTTACTCAAATAACCTTCAGCAAAACTAGCAAGCCATGAGAAAATATCATGACCTGCGCTTGATCTAAATACAAAAAGAGCCAACAAGAATTGAATAAGAAGTGCAGTTGATACAGTGTTCCAAGGAACATGTTTACGATGCTATGTAAAAATCAACATGTAAGTATATCGCAAGTCTCTAAACTATTTGTGCTACTCAAATATAACATACCTTGGAAACTGACCAGGTACCCAAGATGAAAACAACCAAGCCAAAGAGTGAAATCAAACGACGGATGCGAGGAGATTCCTCTTTTTCAGGGAATGAAAACACAGTAGCAACAATAACAGCTAAAACTAAACCAGCATAAGAAATGGTCCTAGTCTTCTTTCCCATGTTGCTATAAATGAATGATGATGTTTTGCGAAGACAGAACAACCAGGGCTTGGTAACGATGGTTGTAGGGACATAACAAAAGAATAAATAGAGTGTAAAATAAGCATAAATGAGACCGAGAATCAAATTCTCTTGATTGTAGCCCTTTGGAACTTGTAAAGCATAAGCTGCTGAGAGAAAACCTGTAAAGATGAGCCACATTGCCAAGCTATGGAAATCACATAGATGTTAGTATATATATTTTTTGATAGTTATTAATGTGCACAACAAAACTTACTGAAAGAATTTACGATATCTAACATACAAAGATGTTTTTGGTTTTGCTGATTCGGGCTCAAATTCATTTGTCTGCTCGTGTGATTTATATTCAGTTTCTTCTACCATGCCCAATTTATCAAACATGTAATCTTGCTCTTTAGTAGTCAAATGTTTAGCATCTTCCTTTGCATCAGGAGAAGAAGGTGCTGATAAATCAACTTTTTTATCAGAAGAAGACGATGATGAAGCTATTGAATTAGTCTCAGACTTTTTTTCTTTATGATCCATTTATTAGAAATACACAAGATAGAATAAAATGTAAGAAGAAAAACTGAAGAACTGAAAATTGACATTTATATTTATACTAAAATGAGAAGATAATGTTCAATTCTGATAAGCCGGAATCTACGATAAGTGTGAATATTTTATAAAATCAATTTACATGCAGTGTTACTCACAAATTTGTAACCCTATAAACAATCATTAAATAGATAGAATAATTAGGAAATCTTGTTCAAAACAAGCAATTCTAACCCAAAATAATCTGTCGATGAAATTTTAAACCTGGTAAATCGTCTTTCATTGTAATTTCTCACGCCTCGTTACTAGTATTCCAAGAAAACGGTAAATTGAATCGATGGTAGTAAGTATCAATTCATATGAAAAAGAGCTTGATTTTATTTAGACTGAGCTACAAGTTTTGGAGATCTATAATAGAGAACTTGTTTCGAAGCATGCATGTTGTGCTATTATTACTGCTATCGAATTCCCGCTTAAAAAGATGCACAAGTAACCAAATCATCTGTTTATCATTACAGTTATTGCTACAGTTGATAGAGAATTTCAACTTTTTATAACTGGTATATTTTCGCATTTTACCGAGCTCTCTTTTTTTTATCACTGTACAAAGTTGACAGATGTGGTATTGGTTTTGTATAACCTTGCGTTATAATATGTAATATCGAAGATTGATAAGTTTATTTACGAATATGAGGAA
Source organism: Mucor racemosus (assembly GCA_027405735.1). Taxonomy (NCBI): domain Eukaryota; kingdom Fungi; phylum Mucoromycota; class Mucoromycetes; order Mucorales; family Mucoraceae; genus Mucor; species Mucor racemosus. Next base: position 1,881,813 of record JAPEHQ010000004.1, on the reverse strand, counting down.
AACCACTTGAACTCATGTTACATTCAATTAGATTTTGATTGGATTGAGACCTTTTAGATTTTTTGATTCAGGGTTCTATCTCAAGATAAGGTATATAAAAAACTACCGCACATGATCTGTACTACAGCTAATATCCAATCTTACCGTCTGACAGACAGGCTATCATGTTGAGAAACATTTCGGCCTTTTTGCCTAAATTGTAATTTCCCTTAAATTTATAAATCATGGCATTTTTTTGGCTTTTCGTACGTGTTGCTCTTTCTTACACAATCTATATGGATTGATATAGGTATCTTGTACATTTATCATTATTTTTTCTTTGTTATCTACATATATATATACCGTATATAACTGAATATTCCTTATAGGCCGATTGGTTTAACATCATTATCTTTCTAGACTAAAAAAAAAAAAAAAAAAAAAAAAAAAAAAAAAAAAAGAACACAGAACCACGACTCATTTTCGTCTGTTTATTCTATGCAATTTTTTCTCACACACATTCAGTAAATCTTTTATTTAGTCGTTCTTATTTGATTGGGATTTTCTGGCTTATTCATAATTTCCGTTGATAAACCAGTTGTGCATAGATATTATATATCTTTCTGTTTCTGATTTCGAGGATTTGTGGTTCGACCATGTGGAGTTTTTTTTTTATAGATCAGGCAATATCCTTTTCTAACAATAGCGCATAACTTGCTGTATAAATAATAATATTTTCAATATTATGGTGCATCCTGTATCACATGAAGTTTATTTCCCTTTACTGTTTGGGTACCCTGAAATTCTATTATATACGATATGAACGTCTATATATTCAAACAAAAACTCCCAAGGACACCAGTTACTGTCAGGTGGGCACTATATCCGGATATCAAATGTGTATATTTATGTACATATCTCAAGTCTCGTGCTGTTGATTTAATACGCTCTACTTTTCAGCACTTTACACAAACCCACAACCATGTACATATTTTACATAAACATTAGTAATGATAGCGTCGAAATTGTAAAAAGATTATTCAACAACGCATCAAAATAGCCGATTCGTACTGAGAACAAATGTCTAAAGAATTTTTCTTGGCATTTGACAGTGGTTTAAACTTGTTTAGAAAAATTACGCCTATTTTGTAAATACTCTAAAGTATTATTTCATTTCTTGTGTATGATTCAATATATGGCCAAGTGCTAAATATGGCTCAATTTAATTTGTGTGTGCATCTATCTTCAACGGCCCTGTATTAAAACACCGGGTTGTGCCGGATTATTACCATAAAAAAATAATAAGCTAGATTGGCAGAATAAACCTATAAAACGTAACTTAATCAAATGATGGTAGAAATACATATCTACGGATCATGGTATTATGTACATGTATAGCTTGTTTTTTTCGTTGAAAAAGTTGAATTTTTCTCGAAATTTAAACATCAATCACAAGGAAAATAGGGCACTACTTTTCATAGCGAGAACGCTTTCAGCCAATATCAAAATCTTTTTCAAATAATAAGCTTTCAAATTACCAGGTCAAGCAAATAATATATCATGAGATCCATTATTTGACTTGGAACCTGCACTTTAAGCAAATAAATGTCTTGAAATATACAATTTAGGCTTTACGCAATCTATTTAATGAGGCTTTACATCAACCTAATGAACAAATCAGTTAAGATTTTTTGTTAGTTAGAAATTCACAGCGAATTATGTTATCTGCTTCTGAATTTATTTTATTCTCATGAACGACTCAAAAACAGATTAAATTTACTGCCTTTTCCCTTGAAAACTGGGTCTCACTTTTCATCCCTGCTCTACTTTACTTTTTCACTAAATAACACCAAGAAAACATTATATGCCAATGTACCTGAGATGTTCAGCTTTAATCCAAAAATAAGTATCCAGAAATATCCTACTTTTTGCAGTTGGTATTAATTTTTCAGTGCTAAGATTTCAGATTTTTTACGCGTATTTCACTGCTAATGGATTGAAAACTTTGAGGCTTCATATCTCCAGAAAAAATTAAGTTATACTAGCACTTTTCAATAATAAAAATTACTTGTTTTGAAGTGCTCTATAACTTATGTTAATATAAAAAAATTCTGAGCACCTTTATTTTTTTTCATTTTTTTTTTTTTGGCATTTCTATAGTAGGTTTCAAAATATTGGTTAAATTGAGCAACATTTTTTTTTACATTCGTGTCATCAAGCTCGTTGAGCTTTCTCGGACCCAATTTAGATTTTTTTAAAATATTGATTTTTCGTGGAGATATATTCAAAAATGTACAAAAATATACATTCATTTCTAACCTCCATTTTTCCCTTATATACCCTCATCCCAAATTCTGAAACTGAAAAAAAATTGCACAAAAATCTTGTTTTCTCTACGGGAAATGCAGCTATAAGATTTTGCAATAGCTCAATCGACAGATATTTTTATTGTGCATAATGCCAATTTATTATATGTTAGATATGCTTATAAAAAGTAATGTGTATGTTCAAAAAACCTCCAAAATTTCAATTGCATTTTACGCACAATTTAATGTGAAATGTTCGTCTACATTTTATTTAGATGGATGTAGAATTCAAAGCTTTACAAAAGCTATTTAATATGCTAGGTCGATTTACTTTGCAGTTCATGAGCCATTAAACGATTTTGTTTTTTTGAATCATTTTTCATTCATTTCAATAAATAAATTTTGGAGCCCCGTGGTGGTAGGTTTTAAGCTGTGATAAAAACTATTATTTTGATTATCTCGACGAAAAACCAATATTTTTACTGCAATAAAAAATGTAAGAAAGCTTTGAGTCGGATCTATCTCGTGAATACAGAAAACTAATACCTCAGTTTAGGTATTCCATTTTTTTAGTTAATTTTAGGTCAACCTTGATCAATTTCGGTTAGCATTGGTAAGTATAAAACACGAGCCGAGCTTTTGACTTTTTAAAAAGCTCGTTTGAGAAGACGAGCTTTCGACTTCTTTTCAAAAAGTTCAAATTTAAATAATAATTAGTAAATGATATGACATTATTACTTTATATAATTGTCAATTGACATTCATAAGTTTGCTTTAACTTAGATGTTTGCCACTGGAAAGGTAAAATAAAGCTCGCATTGAGATGATGAGTTTTAGTCGCTGCATAATAAAAAAGCTCGTGTGGGGTAAACAAGTTCTAGTGACGCGCAAAAAAAAAGCTCGGCTCGTTTAAAATAATTATTTACAGGCGTTCAATCATAATGTCTTTTTTTGACGTTCTTTTCTAAGATTCTTGGTTGAGACATTGATACTTTATTTGATATGATAGAATATCATTAGATGGATGATGATCATTTAACATTCCAATTATAATTTAAAATGCAAATGAGCTTATTTTTATGGGATGTGATTCCTTATCTAGAATTACTGCAACTGCGATTTTATGAGCAGGAGTTTTGGCTGGCAAAAGCCTGCTCTGCAGTAAAATATGGGTGTAAAAAGCGATAAAGAATACTGTTAAAATCCTTCTTTATTAAAATATGGATAATGTGCAATAAAATGGTTATTCTACGTCTCTATTTATATTATTTGGTGATTATTTACTATCTTGCAACTGCATTGCAATTGTCAACGATTCCATTAATTTTGAGTATAAATGTTGGGTTGTTTGGTTATTGATTTGGTGGATCAAGAACGGTGTTTTAAATATAGTTTGTCAATCATGCTTTCAGAACAGCCCTTACTTGTTCTACTTGATAAGCATGTACTTTTTGTATCTTTTATTTAGGATATCCCACATTACTTTATTAGTATTTTAGCATCTCTTATTTGAGTATTATACCCTTGCTATCTTTATGCAATTGTCTATTTACTATATAGTCTTATCTTTGATAGCATGGTTTCAAATGAGATGACATTTAATTTAGGTATTTTATGATGGGAATCTAGCTTAGTTCACTTCATGCTCAACACCAATGCTAGTATGGGCTGTATCAGATATTTTTTGAAAAATTTTATAAAATCAAATAATGGCCCAAATTGGATTTGAAACTGCACTTAATGCAGAATAGATGCACGAAAAACATATCTTGGTTTCATAAACTAACTGCTGTTTCTGCAGGATGTTTGAATACGTTTTTTAAAAAAAACTTTTTTCCTCTGCTTCAAAAAAAAAATAAATCAATTGAAAAATGGTTGCAATCAATGAACATTGATCCAAATAACTGCAAGTTTTAAAATATATTATGCTATTGTTGTATCAGTAAACAGTATCCGAAATTTAATTTTTGTTATTCATTTGATTCGCTGGTAAAATAGTAGGAATAAAACGCCTCCTACTTCTTTGATTTGTTGGAAAGCTGTGTGTTACGCTTGAAGAATGCAATTAAATTGCCCAATCTCAAAAAATCCTCGATATTAATTAGTTGGCTTATATCCCACCACTAGAAATGTATTATTATATGCGTCATCAAAATGTAGCTAAAATCAAGTAAGATAGCGCAAATGAAAGCTGAATGTCTTGAGTGCAATGGAATTACATACCAAAAACGCTTGATAATAGTAAAATAACCTAAATTCCGAGTGTTGCTCATAAAATATGATGCCACTTGAAACGTGAACAACAATAATAAACAAACGCTTCAATTGAACACAATAGCAAACGCATGCTAAAAATATGAAATACCTTTTTGAACCATACATGTCGTGTAGATGATAGCACCCTTGATCACGGTGCAATCAATTACACAAATGACATATATATCAAAACAGGATTCTATCCAAATCAATAATAATAATAAACAAAGATATCAATTTAGTCAACTGATCATCTATATTGAAGTTGCACTATCCATATAAATAAGATTCAAGCATATAAAAACTATCCCTTAAAATCAAGGTTACATAAAATAGATATAACAATAATAAACATAACAACCATTTCCCAAAAGGTTGATATTGTCATACTTGACATCAATCCTTTAGGGTCAATGCTCTACATGATTTACCCCTTAAAATATTAAATCAATGACAATGTACTCAAAACTGGGAGACTATTAAATATATATCCATTCAAGTCTGATGGTATCCAAGTTCTCCAAATCACTATAAATACCCTCATACGTTTTCAATTATTTTAAATCTGAGAAATCTTTTGTAATAAAAACTTTAGCTAATTATAATTGCATTTCTACTGCTTTTATTTTATATTTTTTTTATTTTAGTAAATAACTTCGTCATTTACTACACTATGCATGTGGGTAGTAAAGCCTTCCTCATTTTATTTTTTTCATTGTACTTGGATCTTTACATGAATACCGTATCAAAAGGCCACGTCTCATCATCAAGTTTAGTTTGTGCAGATTACCACCGGAACTATTATGGCTTTTTATCATCGGATATATTTCTATGACTGATTTTCAAGAACTCTCGATGGTATGTAAACGTTTCAGGCACTTCATTGTGAACTTCCCTTCTACCCGGACAATATTATTTCCAAATAACAAGACACGCCATACCTGGAGATAGAGATGAAGATGGCTCAAGACTTAATAATATTGAATGATAATATGTCGGACAAGTGGGTGAAATGTGTTATTTCGCATCTACCTAACCTCTCCGTGATCGACATAGTCTGCTTGAAACTATCGCATAAGATGATGAGGAAACGGTTTCGTCGTTTGTCCAATCATGGTAGTACAGTAGTCGCCTTATATAAGACTAACGTTTTGGTAAGGGCTTTTAGCCTTATATAACGCGGGTGACTGTGATATATAAAACAGTCCAATTTATGTATTAAGGCTATTTTTTATACCTATTATGTCGGGGCGCATAGATCATCGTTTAGTACCTCATCAATTCCCATTACATTTATTAATATTTATTCCTTATAGACTAAACATATACAGTAAAACATAACTAAAATATTTAATAGCCTTCGGCTATAGGTAGTGATCGCAATCGAGCAGTGCGAGGATAAGCAAGCGAGCAAGCCCTATGCTTGGGCCCGCTTGAATTGCGCTTTTTTCAGGTTATCACTTGCTTTGGCTTGCTAGATTAAGTTTTTTGTAGCGATTTTCTGCTTAGCGCTCGACGAAAACATTGAAAGCTTGCTTATATGCTTGCTCGAGTTGCTTCAAACTGAAATAGACTTGCTTGCGTGTAAACCTGCTTGCTTGCCTGCTTTCAAATCAAGTAAGAAAGCATGTAATGCAGAAAAAAGTTATTCAATTTTCGTAATTTTAACTTTAAAAATGACAAAATTCATTACATTTTGAACCAATATCAGGCTAAAAATATATAGCAACATGCTTGCGCTTGCACTCGGATTTGCTCGCTTGCTTATATGCTTGCTTGCTTATATGCTTGCTTGCTTATATGCTTGCTTGCTTATATGCTTGCTTGCTTATATGCTTGCTTGCTTATATGCTTGCTTGCTTATATTCTCGCTTGCTCATGTGCTCGCTTGCTTATATGCTCGCTTGCATATATGTTCGTGCTCAACTTGCTTGACTCTTTAAAAATTAGATAGTGCTTAATTTCTACTTGCTTGCTTGCTTTCAAAACTGAGAATGCGCGATATGCAGCTGCTGGACGAGCCGTTGCTTAGGCTCGGGCTTGCTTGAATAACTTTTAAATATTTTAGGCTCGGCAAATGCTTGCGTTCGCTTGCGCTCGGTCATTTTGCGAACGCTAGCTATAGGTACATGACAGTTATGACAAAAAATTGAATTTTAAAAAAAAATTATAATGTAAATACTAAAATTTCGATCACATGTCGCTTTGTATAAGGCTAATTTTGTTTTGGCCCAGCCTTCTATAAAATAAAGCTGATAAGGCTATTTCCCTGCTAAAAAAAAGTTCTCAAAAATTCTAGCTTTATAGAGAGCATAGCCTCTTATAGTGTAGCCTTATATAGCGCGACCACTACTGTACCATTATTTTCATTATCATTCTTTTTTATTATTTAACTCATGAAGCATTTGAAAGAGTTTCGCCCCCCCTACTTGGTTTATTAATGCTGGCCATTATTATTTAATTTCTCTACATTTTATTACCTGTTTTTTCACAAATATTAGGAATAAAAACTGGCTATTGATACAAATCAACCCTGATGTTCCATTTTTTTTTTAGTAATCCGAGGCATTCAAATTAGAAGCATCATTTTGCTCCTTCAAATGAACACAAAAAAAAGAAATTCCTGCTCTTTGTTAGACTTTTGTCCTTTTTGAGAAACATAAACGGTAATGTACGGCATCTAGATTATAATGAGTTTGTTACTCCCGTTACCCTGTTTTTCGATATTTGGATGTTATCACCTACAAAATATTTGTTTATTATTTTGATAAACGTGGATATTAAGCTGTTGCTTCCAGTTAACTAAAGCGGATGCTGTAGTATTATTGGTAGCATTGGTGGCGAGCCGGGTTTTACCAGCCAAATTTATTAGTATAAGCTGGGCTCGACAGTATCCTTAATTATTGGTATAAACTAGGTTATTGAGATCGTCCTTTTCATTTATTACAAGTGAATCAACTTGAATGCGATTGGCAAATTTGTAGACACAAGAATTAGACACAAGCATTAGACAGAAGAAACACTTTGTCCAAAGTGATTGAAGTTGGTACGAAAGGAACCCATCAATATAAATCTCTTTTAAAAGGCTAGATTAGTGCGTTTTTCCTCAAATGAGTTCGTGAGTTTCTTTTGCTACTGTAAATCTGGCGCGTTTACCGGTCTTTGGCAAGCTCTTCACTTAAAACGGCACTGAGGAAAGCGCATCATAATAATTTTGGGCCTTTATTTTAAGCAACTCAAATTTCCATTTTAATTAACTCGAATATCATTTCCATATAACACCAAATAACACCAAATAACACGAGTTTTTACTTTAAACAACTTATAAATCTTTTCCGGAAAATCTCAAAAATACAGTATGCAATGTGGTATCAAAAGATATCTTGAGGTTAAATGTATTATTTAGTACCACTGGAACTGTTTGTTTGGGGCATCAGATATGGCTTTCTTCTCTTTCTAGCTGCAGCGTATTACAAAATTTTCGAGGCAAACCTATGGGAACTACTCTCTGCATTTCCATCTTACTACCGTTAGTTTTTCTCAAATATGTTGTATTGTCATTGAAGCAAATACGCGTAAATACAAAGTGCCACTTCAGCGGTCAAACAATTGCCTAAACGGAGCATATTGGAGACATTGCGAAGTAATACTGACTGGTGTTCTCAATACTAAATAGCACAATTCACAAATTATACAAAACGTAAATCTCGGTTTTTATTCATTAAATTACTTGTTAATAAAGTGTAGTCTCTCTCAGTTGCTATAGAAGCTTGACAGGATGAACCACGAGAAGGTGGAGACTAGATCTCATCCCAAAAAGTAAAGGCTGTGTATGGATATTTCCCCCAGTCTTCAAACTGGTCAAAATATCAGTACAATGAACCGAGAGATGTTCAAATGAAAGCCCATCAACATTCCATTCTCCCAACTCGATTTAAAACTGCAAGTCTATCAACGTTACAGAGCTTTATCTGGGCAACCTCGCATGAAATAGGCTTCCGTGAAGCTTTTTTCAATCAACCTGAAGAAAAAAGAAATCAGAATATTATTATTCTTTATCCCTTATATGCTTTGCTTATTTACGCGCCACAGGCAGCAAGTGAAGTCGGGCTTTATCTACGTAATAGTGTTGAAGTATATCACATAAACAAGCCTGATAATATTCCATTAATGATTAGAAGGACCTGTCATTTACCAAATATTACATTTCTAGATACTAAAATTACCAAAAGCTTTAAGGCACCTTTGAAACTGATGCAAATTTTGTTTGTTTATATCGTAAGCTGTACCTTTAATTTATTTTTGTGTTAAATTTAGTTTAGATGTTATAGATCAAATCTTGCAATGAAAGATAATCATAATTAAATTAATTAACGTTTATTTTAGCTACTTATACTAATGAGAAATCATAGTTATAATAAAAGAGCCGTCTTTAATAGAAATGGTACGCATTAACTTTATCCTAGTGTATAAAATAGACATTTAACGGTTGAATGCTTCATCACCTCTTGCAAGCTTCATCAAATAACCCAAAACTCGTTCTCCATCAACACGAAGACCGCTAATAATGAGTGAATAAAAAAAAAGTTAATTACATGACAATTACTCAAGGCAATAAAACCTTCTTACTTGTGGGCGAATTCATTGGTAATCCATTGTTGGAAACCATTGATCTCACTAGCAGTGTGCTCTGACAATTCACGATCAACATACCTATAATTATGTAATAATGTCAATGAGCAACATAAATATGCATTTAATCTTTTTCCGCTTACATATCATCAAAGTAACTGACACCAGCAGCTTGAGGTCCTTCCAATTTGTTTAATACATTGGTATCGTAGAGCTGGCCCCATTTTTTTTCAGCTAATAAATTAGCAACACCCTTCAAGGGACGTAATTCGGCAAAGTCATCCAACATGAAAGGATAAATTGTCTCGCCAGTGAAATAAATAGGTTGATCTTGCTTCAAGTTCTCAAGACGCCATTCAAATTCGGTAGCAAAGGGTTCTTCTTGCAATACACGTTCTGCAGACCAACTACTAGATTGATTTGCCTGACAATAAATGGCTTCATGAAGAATAGCATAAATGACATTGGTATCCCAACTCTGAGATTCTTGGATGGTGTTAAGAGTACGGTAACTCAATTTACCCAAGCGATCAAGATCATGAGCAGCAGCTTGAATAATGTTATGCAAAGAGTCATAACCTCCAGAACCACCAAATGCAATACCTAATTGAAGGAATCGACGCACAGAAAGTGTACCGCCATTAGGTAAAGTTACTTTATTTTTACTCAAATATTCATGAATTTGACGAATACGAGTGACATCTTTAGGGAATCTCTTGTAGTAGAGCTTATTCTTTTTCAACATACGAGGATATAAGGCTCTATAAACCTTATCAGGATTATCAACAAGAGGAGGAACACCACCAGTAATATAAGCATGTTGGATTGATTTAGGGCTATTTGACGATTTATAAGCTACGTATAATAGTGATTATTGATATTTCAAACTTACAATAAAGATAAATAAGTAGTAATGCAGAAACCACCAAAACTTTGACCCAATAATGTAATTCTACTTTCTCCATCGTTGGCAGCGGATCTACCGGCTGTCAATTGCTTACGAATAGTCTCACAGTCTCTCACGATACTGTCAGCACGGAAATGACTTAAATATTCAGCTTTTTCCTCATCTGTCTTGAATAATACATCGAGAGCTTCAGCAGAAATTTGAGATGAAAGTCCAGTACCACGTTGATCAAGCAAGAGTACTTGATAACCCTTTTCAAATGCCACTTTAATCCAGCCAGATGTTCCGCTTCCAGGTAAGGCACATTCAAAACCTGGGCCACCCTACAAATGAAAAAAAATATCAAAAAATCAATCCACATATCCATGCCGTATTGAGCCTTAAAGCTCGTACTTGTAAATAGAGAAAGAACGGCATCTTGTTAATTGAAGAGACCTTATCAACAGGTACTAAATGTCTAACAAAGACTTTGATCTTGGGGCTTGTGTCTTCATTGGCATAGTCTACAAAAGAGAGAGAGAGAGAGAAAACACGATTGAATTGCATACAATTAGTTTTATAGATGCAAAATGAAAACTTTCAAATGTATTCACATACCAAGTGGGCAATTAAAGTATCTATCAAATACTCGAGCTCCTGGTATCAAAAAGGACTCGACTGAACGGTCTTCAAGAGGGTTTATCATATTATTTCGTTGGTTGATGAGCGTGGTAAAAAAGAGACATTGCTGCCGTAAGACAAATGGGTAATTTTGAATAATTTTTTTATGGACCCCGACTGAATTTGTCCTTTGCAACAGAGATAAGAATCGTACGTTGTTGAGCAAGGACATTGTATGTATAAAGAAATAACTAATGCTTACATACTGAAAATGCGTTATATATTGTTTTGAAAGCCAAATCCCCCGTCCCATCCTAATTTACTAATAAATTTGATGATATTATCGTTTTGAAGGACATTTGGTGCTACTGAAAGTATATTTGCTTTTTCCCGCAATAGTTTATACTGTGGCAATGCCTCAATTACCACCTGAAATATTATAGTACAACGTCTTTTAGGATATTTATTAATATAAAGACATATTCTGTTTATAATTTAGAGTCTGAACCCCAATGTTTTCTGAGCAAATCTACTGTTTGAGCTATGGCAGCTGTTCCTTGAGGTCTTAATACAGGCATTGAGACGAATCCATGGCCAATGCCATTATATCTCACACAAATTGCATCTACGCCAGCTTTATTTAGCTTTTTAGCGTATGCCTCACCTTCTGATCTCAATACATCGGATTCTGCAGTAATTACAAGAGCGGGCGGCAAATCCTGCAACACCTCTGCAGATGCAGACATGGGCACGACGGTAGGTAAAGAATGTTGATCTACGCTAGCTGTGTAAGCTTCCCATACATATTTCATTGTATGCCGAGGCAAAAATAAGTTATCTTTGTTTTGATTATAGGATTCGTTGTTAAAATCAACATCAAGGACAGGATAATAGAGAACTTGGTAAGATATACTCTTATTTTGACGACTTTTTGCAAGAACTATCGAATATTACATTAGTATTTTATGATATTGTTGGCATTTAAACAGAACATACTTGTAAGAGCAGCAGATAAATTGCCACCGGCCGAATCGCCTGCTACGGCTAGACGACTAGGATCAACATGGAGAGATGCAGCATTTTCTTGGATCCAACAAAGAGTAGCATAGCATTCTTCTAATGCAATTGGGTATTTAACTTCAGGGCTCAATGAATAATGCACAAAAATTACACAAGCAGGAATCAAATTCACCAGCTATAATTGCGTTACATTTTAGTTTTAAAAAAGGCTATTACATATTATTCAATGTTTAATATACCATACCTCATTTGTGAGAATTTTATGACTATTGTAACTTCCAAATACCCATCCTCCACCATGCCTAATCAATATTAATATCTTTTGAATACAATCCCAAGTCTATACAAATCTTACAAAAACATAATAACAGGCAAAACTTTATCTTTGGATCCAGGAGGACGAAGAATGGAGACGTTGACTCTGATATTATTACATATAATTTCACGGTCTTCTTTTTCTACAGGGGCAGTTTCAATTTGCTCGGCAGCTTTATCGAAAAAATCTCTTACAATGCGAGGTTGACATGCCTCCTCATCAGATTCTATGTCATAAATTGATTTGATGATAGATGTGATTTTGGGAACTAGTGGAAATGGTTTGTATTCTGGCATTTCGATGAATTAATTGATATAGAAACAAAAGAGTAAAAGTGAAGGGAAAGTCTCCGTCTAAATACCTTTGAGAATTAGGTCCAATGATTTATGCTGACAGATGCTTTTTTCCACACATGGTTAAAGAGCCAAGATATGGGTATTTCAATGCGATTGTGCCGTAAGCCATTAACCAAGGTTTCTAATTAAATTTGATTTCAAGAATGGTGCATGCGCTGTTTTATGTAAATTCATGTAATTTCAATTTCCAATCTCTCAACGTTTAAAATTGCAAGTTTTCGCCATATATTGCCATTTTCGATAACTAAAAGTCCTTGTATATGATTCAAGACTATAGAATGAGCAGCTCTCAGCAGATAGTTCACTGCGCATAACTATCCTTTGGACATTGCTAGAGTAAGCGCTGTAATTTCTCTTTTTTCTCGGCTGTTCCTGAATCGACTTTGTATAGCAGTTGTCATAGTAACCAAAATATTGCTTCAATAAAAAATGGATTCTAACGGATGAAAAATTAAAGCCAAATCTATTAATAAAGCTTAAAAAGAGCTATTAAGTATACTAATCATAATCAAGACTAAATCACGATAATGAGTAAGCTATGGGAAGCCAACTTGTTAAGTAAATATAGTTGAAAAAGGGTTGCAACAAATATTTCCATTTTTAGTCAATCACATAATTTTTTTTTGTAATTTTTTTTTTTGCCTTTGAATCAATGCTATATAACATTTAATTACACCATAAGTAAACCATAAATACATATCTTATGCTTCTATTTCTCTCTCTGTTTAACTAGACAACAGTTTACTTTTGTTGAAGCTGTTTAAAGCTCTGAAGGCATAATTCCGCAATTTTTTTAAATCTGATTCAAACGCCGATGTATTTTCAATCTGAAAAATTGCCATTTTTAAATTTTTGTGCCTTTTTTTCGCATATTGCTCTAGATTTTATTACATAAACCTACAAAGTTTATTAAATGTTATGAATAAAGCTTTAAAATCTGCATCCAATGGTGTAATTATTGAAAAAAAGTTCCACCAAAATAGTTGCGTAATTTTGAAAAGTAAAAATAACGGTTTTATCCACAAAAATCCAACTTAAGAATTATTAATAGCTAAACAAATAATTTCACATAATTTTTTGAAAAAATACGGTCATTTTGAGCTTAGAAAAGCCTTAGTAAAAAATCCCATTTTCGGGGTCAAAATGAAGATTAAACGATTTTGGTTGATTTTTGCCTACATCTGTAAGGGTTGGGAGGTCGATTCTGATCATGTTTTTTATCACCCAAAAAAATAAAGATAAAAATATAGAAAGAAGGTATGTGATCCAAGAAATGGTTCTGACCGATTTTGAGCTTCAAATTTGTGCAAAATGTGCATAAAACAATTCTTTAAAAATACCGTTTTTTGGTAATTTCAGCTGTTTTATGAATGATTGAAGATGTTTTTCTTATAATGCGGATGTGTTTTCATGTTTTAAAGCATCTATCTGACTAACAGGCAATAAATAATGTTAATATTTCTCTTTGTTTTATATTGAAGCGGCTATTTTGAGGTAGTTACACGATTTCAGCAAATGGCAATGCATCTGTTGATGAATTCCTTGAAAATGGAGAAAAATGGGCAGAACATATGCTCATTGTATATTATAAAATCCGATCTTTTCTATACTACAGTTTCTAAAAACAATAGCTTACTCGTATTTTTTTTTTTACAATGTAGAGATATGATTTATATGAACTAATTTTGCATTATTATTTATTAAATATACGTAAAAAATATAATATTTATATAAATTTCAGATACTTTCAGATATTTTGGCTCGCTCACAACAAAAAAATATGCTATTAGAATGGGGATTTGATCAGAACGAAACTCTTTTTTATTATGCATAGTAATGTAAATCAAAAAAGTATCTATAAAGCATGGATATTAGTAAAAGCATATACATAGGAGAGAAGTGTACCCAATATCTCAAAACTTCCAATATAATCTTTAAAAAACAGAATGTATGCCGTATTCGAACATTTTGATCAAACAAGATTATAGTATGAAACAGGAAGGTTATAATTAATGTTTTCAGCCGCACTGCCGCTGCATGTAAGATGATATTTGAGATTACTATAACAAGAACTTTTGTGGTTACTCAAGACATGGAGCGAGCGATTAGGGGCGAAAACATAAACTATGATTGTTTGTTGTTTATTACAAAAAAAAAAATCTTTTTCTCTCACTCTTTTTTTTTACTTTTTTCTTTCCTTCTTAGCTTCCTTTTTATTTTTACGTTTTTCTTGTATTCATCACATCTTTTTGTACAAGATCAACTGCTGTTATACTCGGTGAATCAGTTTCAATTACTATTGTAGAATACGTCTAAAAAAACGAAATGAATTTTTTATCTTTACCTGATCAAATTCTTACTCAGGTGACATTAAATCTAGAATTAAAAGATTTGTTAGCACTTGGAGATAGTCATACAAGACTACGAGACCTGGTTTACAAGACTCCTGAAATATGGACAAGCGATCTATTGTTTCCTATAGGTGATAGACGTATTACTGACAAGTTTGTTCAACGTATTGTTCCACGTATTACTCGTCATTACGGTATTCTGTCATTAAAAATGATTCATTTACCCCTGACCTGGACGGGTTATTTGATGATATTTGATCAATTCGCACACTCTGTAAAGCGTATTCAAATAGATACATCACTAACAAATTTAAGACAATTAGCACATCATCTTGGTGTATTTGCTGGTAATTTAGCCATGTTACAACAGAGTAATAGAATCCCTATTACATTTCGACAATACGCTTTTGATCATGAAGAGTATGCAAATGAACTAGCAGGTTCTAATTATTTGGGTCAAAGCACGTTACACAATCTTACCAACCAATTTGCACAGATGAAATTGGATGACCCACCATTTGAAAGATTGGAAGTTTTTGATGTGGATTGTAAAGATCAACAAGATCAGCATCTTTTAAAGCAATTGGAATTATTGACATGCTTTTTATCTGGTAGAACCATGAATACTCCTGTTATTCCATCACCTATACCAACCAATAATATGTCTAATAACAAAAGACAAAGAGATGATATGATGACTAGCAGTAATAAATACATGAGGCATGAGACAAGCCCTCATCCTCAACATAACTATAATCAATACCAATCACATCAGCATCATCAACAACAAGAGCAACAACAGCAGCAACAACAACATCATCACCACAGAATATCAAGATCTTATTCTACTACAAATTATGTATAATAAATAAAACTTTTTGTAAAATTTGATTTGATTCAACCACTGTACATGTAAACAACATTCCCACTTTTTATTTATGTGGATTCTGCATATAAAAAATATAAAAAAAGTTGGTTGCAGCCGTTATTACGCCACATTTCTGATTTTAAAAGGGGTCCTTTCTGTTTCTTTCTTCTTGAATTCAATAGAGGAGAGCATGACAGCAGGATCCTATCTTGTTTAAAGCAATGTCAATTGACAGCATTTTTTTTTAGATTATTTATATTTGACTTGCATGTAAATCTTCTTGACTTCTTTAAATTACTTCCTCTTCTTCTTCTTTTAGCTTTTCCGTAGATGCTACCCATTGTTTCCATGGCAACCCAACAAGCGGTAGTGGTAGTGAATAATTCAACTACCGCTAATCAATCCATAGCAACCAAAAATTACATTGTGGTTATTAAACCTTTAAATTTGGAAGGTGGTCAATGGTATGATATTGCCGTAAATGCATATTTAGAGATCTAATGTATATATCTATAGTACCTGGTGTGGAAAATACGGTCATTCTACGATGATCTGCCCTTATTTAAGATGAGAGAGAAATTTTCAATCCACATTTCAATTTTACAGCTTTTTTTTTTATTAATTTCTTTATGACATTATGATTTTTTATACTATATGCTCAACCGTATTAATCCTTTATGCCTTTTTCTCTATATATATGAAATAAACATATTAAACATATACTCTCTGACACGTCACTCAAAGTAATGTTGTTGGCCAATGATACAATGTAATGTACAACAGTTTGTAGTAGCTGTCCTTTGGATGGATTAGGGCTCCGTTAATCATTTAATCCCAATTCAATTACATGAGATAGCTTTGTCTTTATTCTACTTGCAACCTTTTATTTGTATAACAAAAAAAAAGCTCAATATATTTCTATTATTCATGTAAATTTTACAAATGATTTTTTCTTCTCGAGAAAAAACAAAGTATTTACTCACATTTCCCTCGTTTCAGATTTGATAAATAGAAATACCCATTCACCTTTTTTTTATTTGGGTAAATTTAATATCAAATAAGAACGCGCCAAATATCTTTGTTGACCAACTATTCAAACCTGTAGATATTTAGATAATAGATTTCAATATGCAAATGCTCACAAAGGTAGGCCAAATGTTTCGATATTTAGATGGACATTTTCTAATATTATACACCCAATAGTTCGAGTCTAAAAGCAATCGCGTTAAGGGCGTTGCTTTTCATCCTAAACGTCCTTGGATTTTAGCTTCTTTACATAATGGTTGTATTCAACTCTGGGATTACCGTATGGGTACATTGCTCGAACGTTTCGAGGAACATGATGGTAAAATAGAAAAAACATCAATGCAACAAATACAAATTTCACTCAACTGCATTTTTCACTAATTAGGACCTGTAAGAGGTATTTCTTTCCATCCCACTCAACCTTTATTCGTATCTGGTGGCGATGATTATAAAATCAAGGTTTGGAATTATAAAACTCGTCGTTGTCTTTTCACTTTAAATGGTCATCTCGATTATGTTCGTACCGTTTTTTTCCATAATGAATTACCTTGGATTATTTCAGCTTCTGATGATCAAACTATTCGTATTTGGAACTGGCAATCTAGAGCTTGTATTGCTATCTTGACAGGTCATAATCATTATGTCATGTGTGCCCAGTTCCATCCCAAGACCGATTTAATTGTATCTGCTTCTATGGATCAAACTGTTCGTGTTTGGGATATTACTGGTAACAACTGGATAAATACTCATGATATCAATATCTCACATCTCATATTTGTTTTCATCAGGTTTGCGTAAGAAATCTCAAGCTCCTAGTGCTATGACAATGGATGATATGGGAAGACCTGGACCTGGTGGTGACATGTTTGGTACAACTGATGTTATGGTCAAATATGTGTTGGAGGGCCATGATCACGGTGTAAATTGGGCTTCTTTCCATCCTACTCTTCCATTGATTATTTCTGCTGGTGATGATCGTCAAGTTAAACTTTGGAGAATGAATGGTAATTGATTTAGGATATATTTGATTTAATATATATATCCATTAACAAATAGTTGACGATAGATACCAAGGCTTGGGAAGTTGATAGCTGTCGTGGTCATTATAATAATGTTTCTAGCGCTATTTTCCATCCTCGTCAAGACCTTATTTTATCTGATAGTGAGGATAAAACAATTCGTGTTTGGGATTTAACTAAACGTACTGCTGTCGCTACATTTAGAAGAGATCATGATCGTTTCTGGGTCTTGACATCTCATCCTGAACTCAATTTGTTTGCTGCTGGTCATGATAGTGGTTTAATTGTCTTTAAGCTTGAGCGTGAGCGTCCTGCTTTCCAAGTTCACAGCAATGAGCTTTATTATATCAAGAATAGTGTTTTGCATATTCATGATTTCCCCAGCACTGCTGACCAAGAAGTCATGTCTGTTCGTAAATTAGGTTCGCAATTTGTTGCTCCTCGTACATTGTCTTATAATCCTGCTGAAAGAGCCATTTTATTGACTTCTCCTTATGAAGGTGGATCTTACGAGTTATATCGTCTTCCCAAGAATTTGGGTGGTACTCTTCAAGAACCTTCTGATGAATCTATGAAGGGTGTTGGTCATGCTGCTCTTTTCATTGCTCGTAATCGTTTTGCTGTATTTGACAAGACTACTCAAGTAATCCAAATCCGCGATCTTCAAAATAAGGAAACCAAATCATTCAAGACTCCTGGTCAAGTTACCGATATCTACTATGCTGGTCCTGGTTCTCTTTTGATGGCTACTCCTACTTCTGTCATTCTCTTTGATATTCAACAACGTCGTGTCACTGCTGAATTAGCTGTTTCTTCTGTAAAGTATATTGTTTGGTCAACTGATATGTCTATGATTGCTCTTTTAAGTAAGCATACTATCACTATTGCTACCAAAGATTTGAAACAAACCAGTCAAATTCATGAAACCATTCGTATCAAGAGTGCTACTTGGGATGATTCTGGTGTCTTGATTTACTGTACTTTAAATCATATCAAATATGCTTTACCTCAAGGTGATAATGGTATCGTTCGTACCTTGGATCAACCCATTTATTTGACCCGTATCAAGGGAAAGAAGCTTTATGCTCTTGATCGTGATGGTAAGGTTCGTGAAATTGTGATTGATCCCACTGAATATCGTTTCAAGTTGGCTCTCGTCAAGAAGCAATATGAAGAAGTTCTCCATATTATCCGTACTTCCAATTTAGTCGGTCAATCCATCATTGCTTATCTTCAAAAGAAGGGTTATCCTGAGATTGCTTTGCATTTTGTTAGAGATGACAAGACTCGTTTCGAACTTGCCCTTGAATGTGGTAATTTGGATGTTGCTCTTGAAACTGCCAAATCAATGAACAAGCCTGACTATTGGACTAAGCTTGGTGCTGAAGCTTTGCGTCATGGTAACTACAAGATTGTTGAATTATCTTACCAACGTACCAAGAAATTGGATAAACTTTCCTTCTTGTATCTTTTGGAAGGTAATGAAACCAATTTGCGCAAAATGTTGGAAATCTCTCAACTTCAAAAGGATCCTTTGATGCGTTTCCAAAATGCTGTTTATCTTGGTGATGTTGAGGAACGTATTCGTTTGTTGCAAGATGTTGGTCAATTGCCTTTGGCTTACATGACTGCAAAGACTCACGGTTTAACTGAACAAGCTGATGCTATCTTGGCTGCTGCTGGTAAGACTGAAGCCGATATTGAATTGCCAGAAATGCCTGATCAATTACCTGCCGCACCCAAGCCCATAATTCAACTTGATGATCCCAACTGGCCATTATTGACCGTTTCCAAGAGTTTTTTTGAAGGTGCCTTTGTTCAACAACAACAACAACAACAACAAAAGCCTGGCGCTCCTATCAACGCCCCTAGTTTCAACTATGATGATCAAATTGATAATATTGAGGAAGCTGGTGGTGATTGGGGAGATGATGACGATCTTGGTATCGCCTCATCCAAGCCTGTTTTGGATAATGATTTATTGGGTACACCTAATGACGATGAATTTGGGGATGATGACTTGAATGGCGATGGTGGTTGGGACGACGATGATGATATTAAGGCTGAATTAGATGCTGAGATGGGCCATGTTGCTGCCAAGGAAACTGCTGAATTTGTTGTACCTGCTGAAGGTGTAAATGAAAACGCACTTTGGGCTCAAAACTCTGGTGTTGCTGCCGATCATATCGCTGCCGGTGCTTTCGAAAGTGCTATGCAAATCCTCAATCGTCAAAAGGGTATCGTCAAGTTTGAACCTCTTAAATCTCACTTTTTGGCCATCTATCAAGCTGCTCATGTTTCTCTTGCTGGCGTTGCCAGCACCCCCAGCGTGACCTATAACTTGCGTCGTAATCCCGAGACCTCTACTCCTCGTAACACACTACCTATTGCAGTTTACAACTTCCAAACTATCGTAACCACACAACTTCAAATGGCTTATCGTCTCTTTACTTCTGGTAAATTGATTGCGGCTGCTCAACATTTCAAATTACTATTGCATTCTGTTTTATTTACAGTGACAACTAACGATGGGGAAGCAAACGAATTGGCTCAATTAGTCGATATCTGTCGTGAGTATCTTTTAGGTTTGTCCATGGAACAAAAGCGTAGATCTATTACTGGTCAAACTCCTGAAGATATGAAGCGTGCCCTTGAATTAGCTGCTTACTTTGCACATTGTCAATTACAAACACCACATATGCAATTAGCTTTACGTCAAGCTACAAAGCAAGCTTTTAGAACCAAAAATTTCAGTACAGCTTCTCAATTTGCTTCAAGATTGCTTGAACTTGCTCCTCCTAGAACTGTTGCAGATGAGGTAAATATAAAATTAAGCAAATGCATAAATATTTTTATTGACTTGTTTGATGATTTAGGCTCGTAAAATTCAATCTGTCTGTGAACGTACTTTACATGATGAACTTGCTTTTGATTATGATCAATATAATCCATTCGATGTCTGTGCGGCAAGTTTCGAGCCCATTTATCGCGGTTCTCCCAAGGTTGAATGTTGCTATTGTAAGGCTTCTTATAAACCCGAGTATGAAGGAAAGGCATGTAATATTTGTGAGGTTGCAAAGATTGGTGGAAACTAAAATTTACATACAACAACATCTTTCATCTACGCTTCTACACTTTAAATTCGCAAATCAATAACATACACATCCTCTTTTCTCGACTCATACTTTTTTTGAAAATTAATAAAAATATATTCTTTATGCTCAAAAAAAAAATAACAGTATTGTACATCTGTTGACAACTTTCGCAATTGTAATAAAAAATGAACATGTTCCCCTATTCTTCCAATGCCATAGCTTTGCTTTTGACATGATGCATATGTGTTTTCATGATTGCTCATCCGGAACTCACGGACAGATTCCGCCGGTGCGGCCCTTGAAATGCTTTTTAAGCTGTGAAATGCAAAAAAAAAAAAAAAAAAAAAAAAAAAAAAGTATAATATTTTCGAATTTATGCAATAAATCATATATTAATAAGATCTAGTCAATTAAATATTATTTGTAGCCCTCGAATATATCCTTTGATTTCTAAATTTGTTGAGAAAAGTTCCTAACACTATCTTTCGCAAATCCTTTAGAACTAGAATATTTTGATGTTAGTTGAGGTCAAAGATCAGGGCTATATTTGATATCCTCATTGCTCTATCAAAAATGCATATTTTTTAAAGAACAGACACTTAATTGTAGTCAATGGGATGGTCTATAATTTCTGTCAAGTGCTTCTTTTATTTGAGCTTTTAACTGGAGAGTTATTCGTGATATGAGTGTTCTTTAAATATTTTATTGACTACATTCTAATGAATTGACTTAATTTATAAACATAATTAGTAGATTTTATGAGAAAAACATTGAAAAAACAACTTTAATTATATCTAAGAGTATTGTTCACCGAAAAAAATCTTAAATGTCCTTGGTTTTCTAAGAATTTTCGAAAGTTTTGAGTGACCATATATTTGCACAAAAAATAGCGAAAAACACTAAAATGGCACCATTGTCATTGTAACTGAAATTTATATCAGGAATAATGTTTGATTCATAACTTCAAGACCTTGATTGAAAAGGCTGAAGAACTACATCTTCTGAAGAAAAGAAAAAAAGAAAAAAAAAAAAGCAAATGACCTTTTGGAGTGTAGCTTCTTTTTAGGTGTCCTAATGTTTTTTCAAACTTTCAGGTACAGTAGACGCGCTATATAAGACAACCACATCCAAGGCCATGCGCTCTATAAGGCTAATATTTTTGAAAACTTTTTTTTAGCAGCGAAATAGCCTTATTAGCCTTATATAGAGCGCCACATGGCCACTACTGCGACTAATAATTCTCATTGAATATGAAGGGAATACGCTTATCAGGGTTATATTATACAAGGGGCAAGAGATACAGACAAAAACTTATTTGTTATGTTTACGTTTATTTTAAAATATATAATAAAGAAAATGATGAGGAGAACTGACAAAGAAATAAAAGAAAATATGAAAATATGATGGTTATTTATACTAAATTATTTAAGAGTCTAGTTTCCTTCATGAACTAGACTTCAGGGACACAATGCTACTGAATTACTCTATAACTTGAATGCGAGTAAGTTGATATTGTAATGTGGTCATTGGTTGTGCCGCAGTGCCGGTAGTAATAGAATGACTTGGATAAGCTGGAGATTGATATGCAATTCGGATAAGGTAATAATGTATGATGTGATTAGGATAGTCATATAATAATAGATTAAGCTTAACAGACTCATGACAGTTTGGCTAGTACAAATCAAGTCGGCTGTTGCTATTCATATAAAGCAATAAACATTATTATTTACTCACTGGGTATTTTTAGAGGATATTAAATCAACAATGAGGTCCCCGTGTTAGTTTCCAACGTAATAAAAATTTTATTAATAAGCATGGATTATCGTAATGAATAAAACACTATGAAGAAAAATCCCTTAATTCTCTTATTAATTATGCCATTTTAAGACGAAATTTAAAAAATAAACAGTGAAAATTTTCTTATTTTCCTTAATGTGGCACAATTAAGAGAATTAAGAGGTTTTTTCTTCATAGTGAAAGGTGTTCATGAATGAGATGAAGACAACCTTATAAAATGGCGTAAGAATTACAATCAAAAGTAAAACTATGATCATACTTACTTTTTTCAGCTCAAATTAAAAAGATTGAAACCAAAAGAAACGAAATTAGATCCACATTTTTGTAAATGGTTAGTCTTCCAAAAAAAATGCCGAACAATCTCCGGATGCGGCCATCTAATAATATTTCAAAGCTGTAAATTTCTGAAAAAAAAAACATCGGACTCTCCGGACGCGGCTGTTTAAATATCTCAAGCAACTGTGCAATACAGGTATCGAAATTTCAATAAATAATAAGGTTCGACTGTATAATTAACAGGTAGAGATTAGGCAAGCCCATCTGGGCCAATAATAATTATATATATATATATAATAGTGGATATTTGGATGGTTAGGGAATAGATTTTTGTAATTGCGTGTGGGAGCTATGAAGTTCAGAGCCGCCAGAAATATGGTTTATCTGATAAAAATTATATTCATTATTAACTTTTTTTAAATTTTACATTTGAAGTAAACATAATTTACAGCGGAAACTTTAAACATTATGTCTCCATCTCATCCCAATTTTGATGTTAACGTACTTTTATAACTCAGCAAGCGTTTTATTAATAATGTAGATGCTAAAAACGTTTTACATGCGAAGTATGACTGAAATACACCTCGTTTGTGCTTCAAAGGAAAAATAACTGGTCGATCCGAGGTAAATAGCCATGCCATGTACAATGTCAGCTTGGATGAAGTATCCGGTATTAGAATGACAGTATAACAAGGTAGTATTAAGTATCTTGGTCCACTTGAAACTGGCGTTCTCCATACTACTGATCCTACTGAAGTTATTACTGCTCTCGAAACTCGAAGAAACCGAGGATTTTTTGAAAGATGCTATGAAAGACAAAGATGAACAGTTGGAAGTCGATTTAGCTCCTATTGATTTTTGGACAGATGGAGAAGTATTTGCTGATGATAGACTTTGTGGTGAAAGTTATCAGCAATCAAAAGCGAAGTTGAACTTGGTTAATTCAAAAAATGCCACATTCTTGGATCATCTCTTGTTCTTCTTGCCTCTTGACCACTTTCGTAAAATCATAAATTACATTAATCTTTCTGCAGAACGCACAGATGGCTCATAAAAAGACGAAATCACATATCATGAGTATATGATGTGGATTGCGCTTTTGACAAAAATCACGACAGTCACTACAGCCGAACTATGCTTCCCATGGGCATTGTTTAGGATATTGACTAAATATTGAGCTGGATTATGTAATACTAATAATGAGCGCAGAATGTATGGTTCATCGTAAATTCTTAATATGGTATCTGGACATGATCATTAAAGTTAGGAACTGGAAGGAATGATTCATATCAACTTTATCTCAATTATGGAATAAGGTGGAGTGATTTTATTATATATTTTATTTAGTCTAAGATGAGGTGATATTATTGAAGCTGAGCCAATCGAAATCGTTACCGACGATTCACATTGGTTTGTTCTGTTATAAATAATATTCTATCTACTTAGCTTTGCCTCCTCCTTGTCGGATCTGATTCTGGTCATATCTATTTACATCAAAACCTCATACAACTGGTCTCCCAACTTATGAAATCAAGATTCAACTATCGAATGTTATACCCTATATCCGCGCTCCTAAAACATATAAATACCTGATCTTTATACTCATAGCTTGAGATCTTCATCTTTTTTTCCTTATACATATACTTAATAAATATATCTAGTAGTTCTAATTGTATTTTAGCTGATTATCTTAAGTATATATATATAAACAGGCATAATTATCTGCACAGATGGGTAGAATAAAACATTTTGTGCAGATCAGGTAGCCCAGATGAGCAGAGCAATGAGATCAAGGTTTTTTTAGTCATCTTATTAAAGTATATCAATCATAGTATATATAATTAATAGCAAAGATGATTTGAATGGTTTAAAACAGATGTGAGTTACTCTGATTCAACAGAATTGCCTTATTGACGAGATATATCAATTTGAAATTTGGGGTTTTTGAAACAGTTGTGCCCATGTTCTTCTTTCCGGGACCAAATGGAAACAACGACAACAACCTGTTTGGTAACACTAAAAGTATTTATGCCTTTGTAAATTCCTGTTTGTAACACACAAAATTGTTTTTCTTCCCTACTCTTTCCTCAGCTCTTTTATTTACGTTTAAACTACAACAAAAAGACTAATATTTTTTTATAAACTGAAATCAAGTAGCATGTACAAGTACATGTTTTTCCTATTGTTTATTTGAAAATAAATTATTAACTGTTGATTTTAGGGCGTGTTATAATATTTTTCTCAAACAAAAAAAGCATCCAGTACTTAATCATTTTTTTCCATTATCTACGTTATAATCAATAATTATTTGGTCTAAAGTCGATATCTACCTGCAGAAAAACTGGTGATTGTAAAATTATGTATAGCATTGACTTAAGTTGAATGAATGAATGAATAAACTCATGTTTGTCTATTTAGTTTCTAAAAAGCATTTATTTCTATTTAGTAGACAACAGCTAAGAAGAGGAAAACAAGATGTTGTCTTGTATATCACTACCAACTATCAAAGGTACACCATAATTATTACTCATTAGCTTGTTATTAATAATTTATTTTACTAATAAATTAATTTTTATAGGTCAAAAGTAAGTTTGTTCTGGTAAATCATGGAATAAATTGGCTTGGGACAAAGAGGGTAAAAAGGTGGTAATAGGTCCCAGTGATGGCCATGTTTAT
Organism: Mucor racemosus; assembly: GCA_027405735.1. Classification (NCBI taxonomy): domain Eukaryota; kingdom Fungi; phylum Mucoromycota; class Mucoromycetes; order Mucorales; family Mucoraceae; genus Mucor; species Mucor racemosus. Next base: position 1,856,333 of record JAPEHQ010000004.1, on the reverse strand, counting down.
GTTTAGGATGTTGGAGGGGTAAGACTAAAACTGAATGTAAATCACCTCTAGCGCAATAATTATAAAGTAAGATTATATTATCATCAAATAAACTACCACACAATATTAGCATGTATAAAGGTTTACAGTAATAAGCTTGAATCAAGTGGGTATAGCATTGTAAATTCTTGAAAAAGTTCTCAAGTATAATAAAATATCTTATTTTTAAGACTTACAAGGCTAATAAGCGGAATATTAATTTAGAAAATTATTTTTGTCCGGATCATCAATTTTGACATTTTTTAATTTTTTTTTTCTGTTTTTGCAAATCTAAAGTTAATTATACTACCAACCATAAAAACAAAAAATATACACATATACAGAATTTAGCGCTCTATTTGCTCAATAAAAAATAATAAACATTTTTATTGCAAAATATTAGATGAGAATCCTTTAATCAAAAATCCGTTTTTGGGCCAAAAGTACAAAGTTTTATTACTTAACATTTAATATTAAGCTTTTATAACATGTGTATTAGTCATGGCTACCATTTTCTCTCACAATGTAGTACATTTAAACGTTGATTTTGGTATCAAAATTTGATTTTTTTGTTTTTTGATGAAAATCATGAGGGTTGGTAAGGATAAAATGAGCCCCGAAAAATGTCCGCTACAAAAACTGAATTTTCAGACCGTACATGGTTAAATATAAGAAAAGTTTTAAAAAAATGCTTTTTTATTTAAAACTGTCGTATATTTTCAGATTTGATGAATAATACTTAAAAACGAATACAATTAAAAGAGAATAAGTAACGAATCAGTTCTTCAACTGCATAATAAAAACAAAATATCGCTTATTTAGATATAAAAGTATGGCCTTTTATATTGATTTCACATTGAGATCCTGAGATGTAATTTAAGACACTATTGAACCATTAGATCTGTTTGATAGTAATCTATGGATTGAAATGGATCAATCATAATTTAACTGTGCTTGCCGAGCTTGTGGGTTGCCTTGTTTTAATGCTGCGCTAAATATGCTTGGATATTGATTTGATAGCTACTTGATTGATTAATCGCTGGGATGAAATAATATGGTTTCATAATTGAGGTCCAAGCGTTTTTGGTAATTGATGGATTAAACTTAGTACGCTAGGAGCTTCTGATGTTCGTTATCAAGACTTTGCTCTTCAATACTGTTGCATCCACCACTGATCTGGGTTCAATCCTCGATTAAGATTACGACACAGTTTGATATTTTAAGCTTTACATTGCTGTGTATTATGTTATAAAGCTCAGTTTATTATACAGGAATGTGGAACTAGTGTGTGTGACCTAGACTTGATTGGATATATATATATATATATATATATACACAGTATATACTGTAAATAGACTCATTTGAGACTAGTGATATAATTAGAGAATGTGAATATAAAAGAAGATATTTCGATCTTTTAATAAAGTTCTTTAGTTTTAGTGTGTTCTTTCATTTTATAACAGTTTTCCTTTATTTTCATTAAATGATTTAGTACATATTTTAGCTTTGAGATTGATATAATCTCCTGGCATCACAAATACATGTTGTAGTCAATAGATTGTAAAATGTATTGATACTGTAGAAGGTGATAACATTGAATGGTACTTGGTGGCATACAACATAAAGTGATTCTTGAGTGAAGAGTGATATGCCTTTAGTAGTATTGTTCATGCAGAAATAATTATCCTGAAGTCCATTTTTAAGGATAAGTTAACGTTGGTGACATTCCAATTTCTAACTGATAATGACTGAAGCAGGAACTGATAGAAATCCAAATATGATTGACGATGTTATTTGCTGAGCTCTTTTCAAGTCTTTCTGAAAAATGACTAAATATATTCCATTGTGTATGCTTTTATGTTACAATTAGTAATACTCTATTTGTTACTTACTAAATGAAACCAAAATCAAAATATACTACAGACAGTAGTAGGCCTACAATACAGTTTACTGCATCACTAAATTATTGCATGCAGAATGTGTCTATTTTTGTCGAATCTTCTATGGTTGTAAAATAAGATATTCATGAAGAAAATGGATTTTCGAAATAGTTCTAAAAATACTGGAGTAGGGAAAAGAAGAAAATAATTGGTAGTCTTTTGAAAGCTGTGCGTGGAAAGGTAAAACGAAAAAAAAGGCGAGGGGGTGATTAGGTGCGCTTCTAGCCCGGCAAACACAAGTTCAGAAGAAAATCCGTTTACATGAGTTTCGAACGCACAACCTCTCTGCTTGAACTAGCTGTAAAGCGCATAAGTCTGGCAACTAAGACAACCGTTCCCTCTATGTTTGCTTTTTTTAATTGCCGTCCTTCTACTTATCTGTTATTTTGTTTTTCTTGATTTGTGCAGTATTGAGTAATTTGACCATATTTTGTTTTCTTTTGGATATATTACTGCTATTTGCTGAGTATTAGTAGCAATTTGGTTTGCAAAAAAATCTTTATTCCTGACAGAAATACAAAAAAAAAACCTGTGATTTTTGCCCTCCTATATCATGTAATTATTATGCTAGGTACAATAATGCAAAGCTGACTTTATTTCACTTGAAAATATAACTGAAGTTTCCAGTGAGCATATGATCAATATATACAGGATAGCGCTACGTATATATGCAAAAATTTAGTAGTAGATAAACGTGTATATATATATAATAACAAAAGTTTTATAATCTATAAAAGTTACGGTCATCAATGTTAAAAATATCATATCTCGTCCGATCTCCACAGAAAAACAATATTTGCTAATACAGTATAAATAATAAAAATTGATTTTTAGATTTTTTTCTATGTAAACGCTAAACAATCACACTCCATGGTAATTTATGTAAATATTTTTTTTACTAATTAATCAATAAAAAATTACAATTTATTTTGTTGGTTCTGTCCTTCACAACTTCACAACCTATTTTGACTTGCTGCAGTACACGAAGGAACTACGCTCGATAAGTTAAAATGAGTTCTCATATTAAATTTGAATTTTCAAAATCGGAGCATGCTTTCTTTCTATAATTAATCTCATATTAAACACCTTTTAATATATACATTAGGCATTGCTAAATAAATATAAATCAGTCGCATCATGTTCCCTATTCCTAATTTTATTTTATATCTCACGAAAGACTCAAAAACGCGTAAAATTCACTGCTTTTTTCTTGAAAAATGTGTCTCATTTTTCATCCCTGCTCTACTTTTTGTTTTTACTAAAGAACACCAAAGAAAAAAATTTATGCCAATGTACCTGAGATGCTCACCTTTAATCCAAAAACAAGTATCCGGAAATATCCTATTTTTTGCAGTTGGTATTAATTCTTCAATGCTAATGTTTCAGACTATTTACGCGTATTTCACTGCTAGCGGATTGAAAACTTTGAGGCTTCATATCTCTAGAAACAATTAAGTTATACTAACACTTTTTAATAATGAAACTTACTTGTTTTGAAGTGCTCTATAACATATTGTAATATAAAAAAATTTTGAGCACTTTTATTTTTTCATTTTTTTTTGGCATTTCTATAGTAGGTTTCAAAATATTTGTTAAATTGAGTAACAGTTTTTTCTTACTCATGTCATCAAGCTCGTTGAGCTCTGCCGGGCCCAATTTAGGGGTTTTCAAAATATTGATTTTTCGTGGAGATATTCTTAAAAATGTGTACAAAAAGATACCTTCATTTCTAGCATCCATTTTTCCCTTATATACCCTCATCCCAAATTCTGAATCTGAAAAAAATTGGACAAAAATCTTGTTTTCTCTATGAAAAATGCAGCTAAAAGGTTCAAAAACAGCTTGATCGATAGATAATGTTTTTGCGCATTATTTCAATTACTTATATACCAAATATGCTTATAAAAAGTGATGTGTATCTTCAAAAACCCTCTAAAATTTCAATTGCTTTTTACGCAAAATTTAATGTGGAATATTTTTTTGATTTTTACTTATATGGATGCAAAATCCAAAACTGTACAAAGACTATTTAATACGCTAGTTCAACTTACTTTGCAGTTCAGGAGCATTTAAACGATTTTGTTTTTTTCATCTTTTTTCGTCCATTTTTTAAAATAAATTTTGGAACACCGTTATAATAGGTTTTAAGCTGTGATAAGAATTATTATTTTGATTATCTCGATGAAAAATCAATGTTTTTTGCTAAAAAAAAAAAGCAGAGTAATGCGGACGTGGATCTATTTGATGTAAAGATTTTACGTAATTCGGTTGAATATTGGGCGAAAACATTCAAAACCCATTTAAAATTCATCTGAAACCTACTTTTTACAGCCGTAAAAAATCGATAACAGAAGCCTTATTTAAGCGAATTTCAATCCAAACAACTTCCAACATTACGTGAGAGTAGGGACACATATGTAACACGCTGATTGCAAAGGCTAACGTCTACAACCTACTGCGTGTCGAGAAAATCATCACGAAAGTGCACTTATAGCTTACTGCGAACTTTTATTGAAAACAACTTAAATACGATCTCTATGGATACTAATCTAAATAATCTGCTACTTTTTATGGGTATACGTATGAATAGGTACTGCAGGTATTCCGGATACCAACTTCCATGGGTCATTGTGCATTTGGCAAATTTGAACAACAAGTTAGTTATCTGCTATTTTTTTTTACGCCTATTAAGGTCAGTATGCTCACCAGTTCTTAACAAATATGAGCCCAAATGACGTCCCGTTACAATGACAGGTACTTCTAATGTTGAGCTACAGAATTGCAAAAGGTTTAGCCTCCCCGAGGGGCTGTGGAAATGGAGTTATGAAAACTCGTACCTATTTAAACTATTTTGTATGCATTGTTTCAAATACTTTTTGAAAGCTTTTATAATATCAAATAATGGTTTAAAATTGAATTTTAAATTTGCGCTTGATAAACATAGGATTTCACAAACAACGCATCGTATTACGGTTAACCGAGTTTGACTGCTTTAACGGGCCGTTTTTTATGCAAACTCGAATGAGGGTATTCGAGTTTCTTCCTTTTTTTTTTTTGTCAGCTAAACTCGAAAACAGGATTGAAAAAATACTTCAAGTTATGAAACTGTCAAATATGTTATTATCAATTTATAATCCCATATTAACTTGACAAGGTTGCTATTAGCAGCCTCCTTAAGGCAAACCAATACTTGCTCCCACCCCGTTTTTTATCTGGGTTACAAAAAAACGGGCCGTTTTCCAACTCGAATCGAATGGCCGTTTCCGTTAAAACTCGATACAAACTCGAATCGAAGCCCATTCCTAGATAAACAGTAGATGTACAAAGAACATATCTTGATTTCATTAGCTAATTACCGTTTTTGAAGGATTTTTGGATATTTTGTTTTGAAAACAAAAGTCTTTTCTCCTGCTTAAACGAAATTTAGCAAATTAATCATCTATTTCAATGTTTAATAGAATATTACAAAGAACATTGTAGATGAAATGTCAAAACGGTCTTAAGAAATAATCTTGCCAAAATATTACACTTTTTATTAATAATACATCCTCTGGATGTATTTATATACTTTTCATTATAACTATTACACAAAATTACTATCTAAGAACATTACACCAATTTACTAAGACGCATGTAAATCAACGTGTACACCTGTTGATTTACTATAATACCGAATATTGGCTGCGACCTTGAATGTGCGACCTAGGATATGATATTGACATAACAGTAGAGACTATCTCTTCTTTTAAACAGTGCTAGTATCTCTTAAAAAAATGAAGTACATATGGCTGCAATACTATTTCTAATTTGAAACAGTCTGCAAAGTCAAAACCCCCACTAAAAAAAGTAGGGATTTGATCCGATCCTTATGACTTAATCAGAAAATCAATGGGACGATAAAATTTGAATTCTGGATACTGTTGTATATAACTGTAGTATATATTATTGAATTTTGCAGACCGTTGAGATCAATATTCATTGATTGCAAGCATTTTTCCAGTTCTATAACGAAATCTTAAATTTTCATATGCTATATATATATATATATATATATATTTAATATTGAATGTATATTTTCATCTTGAGGTTAAGATTTGATTTTAGCAATGAAAAGACTTCATCTTATATTAGTAATAATGATAACACAAGGAATACATATTTAAATTAAAGGCAAATATAAGGAGCGTATGTAGTTTTATTTACGTAAATTTATAAATCTGTTACAGATCTATAGACCTTTTTTTTAAAGGAGTTTTCCTTTGGGATTGTAAGGTTCTTCAAGGTATTTGACATCCTCTTCAGTGAGTTTGACATTTAAAGATTTGATCAAATCATGAAGTTGCTCAATGCGAGAAACACCAACGATAGGAGACGAAACATAAGATTTTGTAAATTCCCAAGCAATAGCTACTTGAGCACTGGTTACATTATACTTTTGAGCAATCTCTTGAACTCTGTCAATAATGGTAGTGTTGGCTACTTCATCTCTTGTCGAATTAAACATAACCATTGTGAATCTGGAATTAGAACGGGTGGTAGATCTGTTTTTACCAGTGAGTTCACCCATAGCAAGAGGAGACCAAGGAATCCATCCAACACCAGCATCTGACGAGTAAGGTGCCATTTCTCTCTCTTCTTCACGGTATAATAAATTATACAAATTTTGCATCGAGATAAACTTGGCCCAACCATTCTTTTCAGCAATAGTGTTGAGCTTTTGGAACTGCCATGTATCCATACTACTGGCACCAATGTATCTGACTTTTCCAGAACGAACAAGATCATTCAATGCTTCCATAATTTCTTCCATGGGAGTATCCTATTTATACATGATGAGCCATAGGATAAATATTACAAAATACGTTAATACATACTTTATCTAAACGATGAATTTGGTAAAGATCGATATAGTCAACATCAAGTCTTTTCAAAGAAGCATCGACAGCATCGAAAATGTGTTTTCTAGACAAACCAATGCGATTTACCATTGTAGGATCTTCGTTAATACCAGTACGATCTTGACGAGAGGTATCATCAAATACAGGACCAAATACCTTGGTAGCAATAACAATACGAGATCTATCCATTCCTTTGATAGCCTTTCCGAGAATCTCTTCGCTTACACCATTAGAGTATGTATCTGCAGTATCAAAGAAATTGATACCCAATTTATAGGCTTCTTGAATAATTTTAATTGATTCCTCTTCTTCCTTAATCCAAGGACTCCAAGCTGATAAACCAAAAGACATGCAGCCAAGACAAAGACGCGAAACCTATAAACACAATTAGAGGACATTATCATCATTGCCTATGATTTTACCTACTCTCAATCCAGTGTTTCCGAGACGAACATACTGCATTTTAGGCAAAGAAGATGTATTACTTGTTGAAGACATTATTATTATTATTGATGATTAATAGTTAAATTAATTGTTCAGATTGCGATATTTTTATGTGTTTTTGTTTTGGCATCTTAGTGCGAAACCTTCGTCTTGATTTGTAAACCAAATTACGTTTACAGTTTCCATTTTTATAACGGAAAAAGTTTCCCCGCATGAATTCAATTTACATTTTTGGAAATCAAATATGTCAATACATCACTGAATAATACGCCATAATGAGAGCAAGTGTCTTTAAAAATATATCATATCAGTCAATTCTAGGGTTTTATAGTACTAGATAGCCAATTCAGGCTAATGTTTATCTCTCGGCGTATCATTTTGAAAGGGTCAGAATTGAAAAGAGTTGATAGAGATATGATTGAAATGTCCCAATTGGGAAAACGCTTACGCAAAAAGGGTTCTAAATTGAGAATGACCGATCCATCCGATTCTTTGATCTATCAGAAACTTGGCAATAAGTAGCCTGTAAAAATAAATAAATGGATGTCCTACTACAATTTTTCTTCTTTGTCAACAACCAAATACAACACAAATGGCTCCTTCTAATCTCCCTAGAATGGAATATGTTCGCTTAGGCAACACTGGTATGCGTGTAAGTTAAAGACAAAGAAAGATCTTATAATAGTAAGCAAACACTAACATCTGTTTCCCATTTAGGTTTCGCGTTTCTCATTGGGTTGTATGTCTTATGGTTCTTCAAAGTGGCAGCCTTGGGTCAAGGATGAAGAAGAATCTCTTGAACTTATTGGCAAAGCATTTGATGCAGGAATTAACTTTTTCGATACAGCAAATGTTTACTCTAATGGTGAAAGTGAACGCATCTTGGGTAAAGCTATTAAAAAGTTCAACATGCCTCGTTCAAATATTGTAGTTGCTAGCAAGGTGTTTTTCTTGACTGTAGAGGATGATCTTTCTTTTACTCCCCGAGGCAAAAATTTAGCCGAGAGTCCCGAATTTGTGAATAGTTATGGTTTATCTCGCAAGCATATCTTTGATGCTGTTGATGCCTCTTTAAAAAGACTCAATCTCGACTATCTTGATCTCTATCAAATTCATCGTTTCGATAAGGTATATAATTATTATGCTACAATTCTTTATTAGAAACAGATACTAAATTTACTATATTTCAGAATACACCTATCGAGGAAACAATGGAAGCATTGAATGACCTTGTCCGATCCGGAAAGGTCAGATATATCGGTTGTAGTTCTTGTCATGCCTGGGAGTTCCAAAAGGCTAATCGCATTGCTGAAAAGAATGGTTGGGCCAAGTTTGTTAGTATGCAAAATTGCTACAATTTGTTGTATCGCGAGGAGGAGCGTGAGATGATTCCATACTGTTTGGACAGTGGCATTGCCAACATTCATTGGTCTCCTTTAGCTAGAGGTTTATTGATTGGTGGTAGCAAAAGACAGACAGCTAGAAGTGAGAGTGATCCTCTGATCAAGATCTATTTCCAAAAAGAACTTGAAAGTAACAATGAAATTATTGATCGAGTTGCTAGATTAGCAGAGAAATTGGGTCATTCTGAAGCACAAATTTCATTAGCTTGGATGTTGTCAAAATCTCATTGTACTAGTCCTATTGTCGGTGTATCTCGTGAAGAAAACTTGTATGATATTATCGGTTCGCTTGATTTAAAGTTGAGTGAAGAGGATATCAAATATTTGGAAGAACCATACATTCCACGTAATCTTATTCCTATGTGAATATAATAAACAATAATAATTGTATATTAATAAATCGAGTATAACCGTATCTATTGAAGATAAAGAATTTATTATTATTTGTATAATTTTAACCTATAGCTTTAATAGGTCTGAAACAAGCATGAGGATAATTGAATACAAATGCATGTCTATCATCCAAGCGAATTGCAAAACCTTGTGTTGACACAGTTTGAACAATAAGAGATACCCGTATTGATAGTTAATCTACCTGTCTTATAGTGAAAGTTTACCATATCAGATTATGAGCGCTTTGGCCTACAATCGACGTAAAATTGATTGCAAGATCAAAAATCTAAAATACGACAATATACTAGGTTTTTCTTATAAAATTAGACTTGTAGCTACATATCTAAATTTTCTGTTAGTCGTAAATGGGAAAATCAAGAAGCATGCGCTGAGGAAGTCTTCATTAATTGAAGAAAGTTTTCAAGCAATTTTCCAAGCTGTTTGCTAGTATAATTTAAACTAGCATTACCTCAATTTGGAAATGATTGTTTATTACAATTTATGTCTGTATGTGGAGGATGGGGGGGGGGAGAGGGGTATTTATATTATTTTACAAGTGTCAATCAGGCTAATCATCAACAAACCTCATCAATTTTTCCAACTGTTGGCTTTGAGAGTTTAGTTTTGCCATTAGCAACTGGATGGTTTCATCTTTCTTTAAAGACTCTTTTTCCAGTTCCTCTAATCTTTGGCAAATATCATTATATCTACTGTCTACCAAGGTCTCTACCTCTTGGAATTTCTTTTCGATTTCTTGGTTGTTGTAATTTATCGCATTTGTGCTTTTTTCATTTTCAAGTGTAATTCTACTGACTTTTGATGTTAAACGTATTATGTTTTTAAATAGGAATGCGTTAGTTGCCTCCAGACCAGATTTTATGTAGTTTTGACTTGATTGTAATGCCAAGTTTGTGAATTCTAGCTTTTGTAATTGTGTTGGCGGTGAGCGACTCTCGGCTTTCTTAAACTGGTTTCTGATATCTGTTCTTGTCTTGAATTTATATCCTCTTCCTTTATCGCTGTAATTATACGATGAATCTTTCAAAACAGTTTTGCATTTATCATTTACAACGCATCTTACTCCATCGTTCGTAACCGGATTTCGGTGTCTTCTTGGCTTTTGGATGATTTTGATAAGCTGATCCTCAGTTGGCTGTGTTTCCACCTTGTTAACTTTGTCTTGCTTTACTGCTTCGTTTCCTAAAGTCACTGCCTCATTGCTTGATTCACTTACTGCTTTAACTGGTTCATTATCTATCTTTGCTTCTTCCTTTTTGGGTTCGTTCACTGAGTCTACGATAGCCTTGTTTGGTTCATTAACCTGCTTCGCCGTCTCCTTGTTGGCCTTTTTTTGCTTTGCAATTTCAGCATCCAATTTATTTAATTCATCCTTGGCATCTTCTAAACCTAGCATAGCTGCGTCCGCAAACAGTATACGGGCGGCATTTATATCCTTTTCTACGAGTTTACCAGAAACATGTAATTGACCCAAGCGCAACATAGATTTACTATCTTTAAATACGCTTCCATGTTTATACCACTGGACTGCATCTGATTTGGACACTGGATGATTGTTTTCTTGTATATATCCAATCCAGTAACTTGCACAACCTGCTTTTAGTTTTTCTGCTTTCAAGTAACGGTCTGTTGCGTTTCTAGTACGGAAGTTTAATCGTTCACAATGCCCTAGAGCCAAGTAAGTTTCTGCATCACTTTGGAAATGCTCTTGGTATATCGAGAGGTATTTTCTAGCTCTTTCTATATCATAAAGTACCCCTTCAGGTGCTTCCAAGAACAATATTCCTATACGCTTTGAAGCCTCGAAGCATCCTAAATCCAAAGCTCCATGGTAGAGACGTTTTGCTCTTGAATAATCTACTTTTACTCCCCAGCCATTTTCATACATGCGACCTAACTCATATCTAGCATTTCCATTTCCATTGGAAGAAGCGTCGTCAAAAAACGACTTTGCTACCTTATAATCTTGCTCCAAATTATGACCACCTTTCATAACTAATTTTCCAGCCCTATAATAAGCTTCTCCGCGAAAAAAATGACATGGTATCTTTTGATATTGAAGGCATGCTTCGTAGTAATTCTTTTTGTGTCCTGATGTTCCTTTTTCTATAGCCTTACCAATCTCTAGGATTGCATTGAATCGTTCTGATCGGTATCAATAAGTATTTGTTGGATAGTTTAAACCAAGTTCTTACCATACGAATTCATTTGTGAGTAAGAATGCTACAATAACACTTGACAAGACAAAAGATAACTACAGGATCATCTTGCTTTAGATATCCGAGAATAAGGTACACAAAACATGGCTGTTACGGTCACAAACAAACAAACAAACAGAAGGAAAATTCTTTTTTTTTTCATTCGAGTTTGTTTCTAATACAAATCAATGCAAAGCAATGCCACCACAACCGCAAGCATTGCGATCAAATTCAGTGAATCCAGCAAACTTGGTTGAACTTGAAGTGCTCACAAAAATAGTAACTCAATTACAAAACAACAATGATATTAAAGGCTCTATACCCTACTTGGCTAAAATTGTTCAAATCGTTGCAAATCAAAGATTAGAGCGACCAGCATCAGCCTCAGAAGATAAACAACATTATTATCAGCAATTAAATGAACTATCAAAAGTACAAGCAGATGCATATGCTCAATTAGCAGACGCTTACTTTCAAATACAACAATTTATTACATGTGAATCAAACTTGATTTTGTCTGTCAAGATTTGGGAAAGATTAGTAAAGCATGATCCTGCTTCAGTTGAAACTACCAAGCTACGGTTAAAAACAGCATACAAGCAATTATCAGAAGCTTATGAAGCTATGGGAAAAACTCAATTAGCGCAGCATATGGAAATTAAGCTTGAAAGACTTTGATTCCATCATATGATTATTTCTTTGTTTAATAATAATAATAAAAAAAATGAAATTTTTCACACATTTACATTTTGTTATAAAGAATAAAATTGAGAGATTTATTTATTTCATGCAAATAAAAAATCAAGAGCAGGGAGAAAAGGGTGTTGTGTGTGTATATAAAATTACAATAAGGTAGCGACAAAAGAAAAAGAAGGGTTATATTTAAAATTCTTAAACTTTAGTTGATACGATCTTCAGCAGTATGATCACGACTCTTGCGAGAAAGACGAGATACCCTTGGCTTACGACCACCGTGAATGCCACGATACAGTTGTTCTCCCCAATTGAAACATTCATCGCATCCCACCTTCTTATGAGCCATACATCCTGGTTTATCCTTTGATACACGAGTCCACTTACGTGCAACAGAGAAAGGCTCACGTTCATCACCCTTCCATTTAGTAGTATATTCTTCTTCGGTTAACTTTTCATGGAGCATGTCTTCAACTGCCATGTTATTAGAGGAACGATTATCTGTAGGGCATTTGTCGCAGACTTCAAGACCATGACGGGTACAGAAAATAAACCCATTGATAGTAACAGAGTAAGAGTCAACGACATTATCAAAGTCTTCTTCTACGGGAAATTGAGAGTCCATGTTAATTGATTTTGTATTTATAAAATTCGATATTTGATTAAAGAAAAAAATAGGGTTGATCCTGAAAACTGCTAGGTATTTATACTTGTATTTCTCATGTAAAAAAAACCAGGTGGTGTGATTTAATGGAAAAATCCTTTACCTGGCTGCATGAATTTCAAAATGACGTTCCATTTTTCTATGGGTCATTTTCCCATAAGAGATTTTCTTTCCCTATTAAATGGGTCGCTTTAATCTATCAGCATGCCTTTGTATCTGGGCAAGTTTCTGTTGCATCAAATAATGAGAAAAAAAACAAGTGGTTCTGGTGTGATGAACCATACAAAAATCATTATAAAAAGCAAAAAAAAAAAAAAGCCATGAGGACCCTTCATTGCAACATTAGAGTTACCCACATTTTATAAATCTCGGGTGATTCTTGTAATTTTTATGGTATACTGTTTTAAAAGGGGTTTGTCCCGGTAGAATCAACATTTTTCCTTCCGTTTTTCTGTCATGAATGGTTATTCATTGACAACTTGATGTTAAGCCAAGTCAAACCAAAGTTGCATGGATCTCATATAGTGTTATTATGCGTGTGAAAATAAACGCATTATTTATTTATGTATAAAACGCCCAATCTGATGGTTTTACATCTCAAATACATTTCAATCGACGTAAGAAGGTTGCTTATTCATTGAATTTGAGATTCATTTCCATTCAATTCAATTTCCTGCATTTTTCAAACATTTCAATACCAAGTGAAATAGATGAATGTATTTATTCAATAAATAAATTTATAGTTGATTGATCTATTATATAAATGTGCAATATAAATAAATAGAATATTCTCATAAGCTTATACTGTATAACCCAATCTCTTTTTTTCTAGTCTCACGTCAAATAAAAATCACAACTTTCATGCAAAATAAGCAATCGGACATTTTGTTTACATTGCCTCGTAATGTTGTTCCGCCCTTCACCCTGTAATTTGTCTACAGTTCCTTCTATAAAACAGCTTATTCACATTATATAATACAGCCTTCTATACTTTTATTGACCCGTATTTTCAAAAAAAGAATTACTATAATGGTCATTTGTAAATATAAGATTAAGTTCAAGTATAAAAAGGGGCGGTGGGAGGAGCATATCATTATGCTAATGTTCTGTTTTTTTTTTCTTTGTATTAAAATCCCGGAAGAAATGGAAAACAATACTGGAATCATGTAAGCATCAAGAAGAGAAAAAGTCTCGGTCAATGTTTCTCAATAATATCATCAATACCTTTAGCATCATAGAAAATTGCCTTTGTATTGATCAAAAACATGGTTTTTATAATGCTCATTTCATTTCAACAACATGAGACTTTTATTTTTATTTGGGAGGATGGGAAGATTTCCTATTCGTTTGGAAATGGATCTTTATTTAGTAAATTATAAACAGGTTAATTTAATGCAATTCCACACAGCACAGCACACACACACACACACACATACACTCATAATTTGTCTGATGCAAAAATCGTTATGATGTCTCGTGATGGCAACAATTTACGCCCTTTGCCAAGTTTATCTAATATACCCACACACATACACTTGACAGATTAAGTATAAGCTTGTACTTGTTTGCAACACGCTACTTCTTGCTTTTTACTTGGTATAATGTTTCAAAATGCATACCCACATCCAATTGCATCTGCCTTGCTTTTCTCAAGGTGTAATGATATAAAACGCATTTCAATCATGTACATCTACATCTTATGGAAGAAAGTTTATAGATGTATATTTCACCATTTATTCTGCATGGTAAATCTAGTTTTTACACAAAATTTAGCAACATTTATTGCCATTATTTTTTTTTTCTGAAACAGTAATTTAGCTTTGCATCATCATATTGCCAAAGAAAACCCAAAAGAGAGCAGCCTTAAGTTGTTTAACCTTTATTTAATGATGCTCAACTTTATTATGGGTATTGGTTTCTTTATTGACTTATATCTCATCTCTATTTTAGACTCTTGATTAGTCAAATACTATGCATTATATATATATATATATATATATATATATATAAATCGCCATTGAGACATTGCTGAAACCATAAGGGAAAAAAAAAGTACATATTACCACAATGTACTTGCGTTTGGTTGAATTGCCCTGAGTTAATCTAGTAGATCATACGTCAAGAACATTCAATTTAGAAGATATTCTTGATTTTCAGCCGTTTGATGTATGTAGCTTGTGTATTTCTGTGCTAGATCCAGCTTGGGCCAGCGTAAGCCAATACTATTCTTTTTAGAGAATTTTTGAAAGCGGTATAATGCTGCTCATGTTTACATTAAACTATGCCAATGGTGCCAGTTATCTACCGTATGCATCAATATTTTTTTTGTTTTGTTTTTCAAAAAGGTTAAGCCTATATTAGATATAATCCGTTTCTTTATGGATATCTGATTTGGCTGTCAAAATGTGCAGCATGATTTGATACTCGGATACAAGATATGCTTTGCATAGCTCGACAATAAAAAGTTCTATAATTTTTATGTATATTATTACGAAAATAACATTTTATTTGATTTTGCTCGTTTCTGATGTATCCATAGTTATTGTAATCAAACACATTTACATTTCGCACACATAAAAAAAAAAAATGCCAATTTGTAACACTTACATGCATATGTACATTACAAGCATAATAATAACTGGTTGGCGAGCAGATATTTGTCTAAAATAATAATAACTACAACAATAACAAGTATCTACTTTATCGCTTACATAGTTTGTACAATCAATCCAGAAAATAGTTTTTTTTTTTTTTTTTTTTTTTTTTTATGTATAAAAAAAAACACTACAACTTGTTAGCCAAATCAAATTTTTATTCGAGTATTCTTTTGATATATAGATCATTGTTTTAATAAACGAAATAAACTTCTTACCAGATTTTATTAGAAAACCTGATGCTTCTCTAGTCGAGCACGTTGTTCTTCCTACAAAAAACGAAAAAAAAAAAAGATCCAACATGAATAAATAATTTCCAAATTACTATATAAATGAAAAAAACTTACTGGTGATATATCATTATTATTATAGATCAAGACAACTTTTGTTGGTTTCTTCTTACCACTAGGCGTTGTAGTAGGTACAGCTAGTGGTGGTGTTATTGGATTCTCAGACATATGAGGTTGTGGGGGTGGTTGAGTTGCTTGTAAAGGTTGTTGTGGATGTGACAAAGGAGGTGTTGCTGAGGCCGTTGCAACAGTTGATGGTTGTGATGGTGCAGTGGCAGCAGCTGGAGTTACAGGAGGACCAGATGGTGGTGGTAATGATGATGTCGCTGCTACCGGCATTGGAGGTACAGCTCCCATATGTGCTGCTGCATTAGGCATAGGTGGACCTGTTGGAACAGGAGGATATGCTTGATAACCCCATTGTCCCGAATAGCTAAATACAAATGTATAGAATATATCTGATTAGTACTTGGTGATTTTGTCCATAAAAATAATATGAAATTACCCAGCATTAGGTGCATTAGCATATCCATAATTTTGTTGTGGCGGTAAAGGTGGTTGTCCGCCCATAACTGGGGGTGGTGGAGCATTATATCCATTTTGAGGGGGATAATATTGACCGTAACCAGCAGGTTGCCCATAATAAGCATTATAATTGTAATATTGCTGTTGCTGTTGTTGCTGTTGTTGTGGTGGTGGTTGGATCACTGGAGGTGCAGTAATGACAGGTGAAGCTGTGTTTGTTGGTGTTGTCTCAGCAGAAGGAACAGCAGATGCAGCTTTATGAGCTGCCATTTGTGCTTGGATCTGCTCTAATGTCAATTCACCGTAATGTCCTGAACCTCCTGATTTTGACTTTTTATTGCCATTATTTCCTGATATTCTAGCTTCATGAGCGATCATGTCCTCCTCTGGAATACCTTCCATGCCGAAAATTTCAATATCTAATTTATCTCTTCCAGGTATAGCATTGGGCACCCTAGCATTAACAGTTAATTACATGTGTGCCAATTAAAATTTTACTGTTTAGTTTACTTGTAAATGTCGATTTTATGTACTTGGTGAGAATGAACAACCATACCACCTGCAGTAGCTTTAATTTAAATGTTAATGAAAACCATCCTATTTCATTTGTTGATGCATCGACTTACTCAATTTCTTATTGCACTCTTCACACTTGAAATGCTTTGCCTAAAAAGTAATAATAGTGATGAATTGAGGTTAGTATATATCAGTAATTTTCCAAAATGATTGAATCCGGCTTACCCTTTGATGGGTGACTAAAACTTTATCATCTTCGAAATCTTTTTCACAGTACCAACACCATGGTCTCATAGGCTTTGACTTTCTCTTCTTTCCCATTGTTATAATATAGAATTGAACAATAATAATAATAATAAAAAAAAGATTTTTCTTACTCTGTCCAAATGTGTAGTACTTGTCCTAAGCAATCGCGATGATTCAAACTATAAACAGTGACGTATATTTGTTGCAGGTGAGGTGACCATCCTATCTTTGGATCATTTATGCTTGCATTATGCTTTATTAAAACGAAACCCAAAAATGCAAGTTGAGATGTTCTGTTGCATTCAAGTAACTTAGCATCTGCTTGTTTGGAATCTACATTTTCTCAACTTTCCAGCATCAATTGGTGAGCGAATTGTTGAGTTGTTTCAAAATGTTGATTTTCTGGGATTCATTTAAAACATATTATTCGCACCTGAACGAAACGACTAAACTTTAAGTAGTACAGTATATCGCTTAGCTAGCAATAGTTGATGTTGGAACAATCAAAGGCTGGCAATGTGTAGTAGAAAAGGCCAACCCTTATCCTCTCATTAGAAATTCATTTCAAGAAGTGCGAGGTGATTTTGTTGAACATTAGGAATTGAATTGACAAGTAGATAATGCAAAAAAGTATATAGTAATATTAATAAAGGGTTCAAATGAAACACATATTACTATTCAAATAAATGCAATGTATTGTTTTAGAGTTTGCATGCTTTGTTTAAAGAAATCAAGATATTCTACGCATAAGAAAATGATAACATTAATTGGAGTCTCTATAAAAAATGGGATTTGTTGTCGAAATAAAAGAGTAATATATATGTAACACATCGTTAACAAACAGTAAACAATCAAAGCAAAGCTTTGGTAGCTTCTAGAAGAACATTATCCAAAACGATATGATTATATATTGTCCCTCGCTCCTCTTTTGTATACAATAATGTAAGCCAATACTTTGTGGTTTCCTACCATGGATTTCTCAAATTTGTTCCTTTTTGAAAAGCCTGAACCATATCAAATAATTGCTCTCGCCTTGATGCTACTTGAGTTAACCTTTCTCGTTTCTAAGACGATGAAAAAAATGAGCACACTAATGCAATGCACAATATACATTCGTTGATTAATATTATGTAGGTTTTCAAATAGTTTTTATGTCTAATGTTTGAATCAGATACTGCTTTAAAATCCTTTATAAAAGTATTCTGTTGATTTAAGGGAATTACTTATGACATACCCATTGTCGTACAGTAGTCTAGCTTTACACAGTCCTAGCAATGGCTAATGTTTTCCTCAGTCTACCGAGGGGGAATTCACGGTTATTTAAGGAAGATGAAAAATTTACCTTTTTGTTCTAATCTTTTGTCTTTTTTTTCTACTTGTTTTTTCTACTTGTTTTTGTTTACGAATTTTTTTTGAGATTTGAGGTATACTATGCCATTTCTTATTAGAGTTATATGATATTTTGCTGTTCTGGTGGTTATGGAAAAGGTTACAGTCATCTTACGACGAATGCTGAACTACAAGATCTTGTCCGCTCAATGTAAGTAAGTGTGTATCCCTGTGGTACCTGTATCTAGAAATTTTGATATACTTTCTTTTGTCAATAATGTTTCACATTTAAATCATTTTAATAAAGTTTTGGTATTATTATTATAAAGCTATAAAGTCTCTATGCTTTCCTTGTAAAACTTTTGCACTTTTCTTGCATTTTCACACGCACCATAATCAACAGATTTCATGTAATCTTTATTTTATCGCAATCATCTTTGAATATATCGTCTTACCCTTTGAAAATACCAACATGAAAATCGCTTTTACATGGATTTCATCTATTTAAACACGCTAAATATCCCATGCTGGTGGCAGCTAACCCACGCAAGAAGGATGCAACATAAAGAGCGTGTGTATTTTTTCTTTTGTACATCAAAACCTTATCCATGGGAAATCTTTCGTCAACTATTATATATTCACTTTTGTATCCATAATTCATTTGTTATCACAAAACAAATATTCCAATTGTTATCCTATTCAACATTGCCCCGGCTACAAATTTTATTTAATGAAGCAAGCATGCTTACTGTAGTGATTGTTTCATAAATTTGAATGATGCAGAAATGGCCAGCTTAAAATTGAGAAAGCGCATTTGAAATGAAAATAAGTGGAGAAAATACCAAGGTATTGCAATGATGGATATTAAGTAAAGTCTAGGTTATTTTTCATTCTCTACCAGGATATTTAGTTTTTGGATGGCTGTAAAGGCTTTTTTTATTTTTTTATAAATTTTGTGAGAGCACTTTTTCTGTTATAGAGATCCATGAAGGGATGGCTGGTATGCAAAACTAGAACCATAGGATAGTACTCATTAGCGTCTATCCAACGAATTTTATCTCGTGAAAAAATATTGATTTTTCGTCGAGAAAATTGAGATTGAAAGATTGATTTTTGGTGATACAAAAAACGATCAATTTTGGACGAGGATATACAAGGAAAAAATTTCGGTTTTACAAAAAAAAGATTAAAAAAATGTATATCCCCACGAAAAATAGGGCTACAGCTACGTATAAATACTCATTCTGTAGATAATTTTGTTGCGCATAATGTAAAAATAAAATATTTTAGGGTTACATTTGAATGAAGAGTACTTTTTGATCAAAAACTGTTAAAAGTTTACATTCAATTTACTAGAGATTTTATGAGAAAAGTGTTTTTAAAATCTACACAGATCGATTCAGAATTAAAAATTGAATCTAAAACATTTAATACACTAGTTCAACTTACTATGCATTTTTGTGAGTAATTAAACATACAAGGTTTTTTTTGGATTTTTTTGGATTTTTTTTCCATTTGAACACTTTTTGGATTCAAGCTCAGTTACATGTGCATATCTGATTATACAATTTTATATGGTCATATTTAAAATCGGAGCGTGCCCCCATTTCAATAGATAATCAGGAAATAAAAAATGTAGGGCTATACTTGATATGCTACAGAATATTGACAAAAGACTTATTTTTATTCATGTTGATTTCTCAGCGAGCATAAGGGCTTCAAAAGTAAAACACTTACTTTTACCTAGTGATATTAAACGAGCCGAGCCTTTTTTATGCAGCCGAGCTTTTCTCAAGGCTCGTTAAAGTTAGACGAGCTTACAAAAAAGCTCGTTCAACCTCGACGAGCTTTTTTTTGCGCGTGACTAGAGCTCGTTTACCCCAAACGAGCTTTTTTATGCAGCGACTAAAACTCATCATCTCAATGCGAGCTTTATTTTACCTTTCCAGTGACAAATATCTAAAGTAAAGCAAACTTATGAATGTCAATTGACAATTATCTAAAGTAATAATGTCATAGCATTTACTAATTATTATTTAAATTTGAACTTTTTGAAAAGAAGTCAAAAGCTCGTCTTTCTCAAACGAGCTTTTTAAAAAAAAGTCAAAAACTCGTCTTTGTCAAACGAGCTTTTATTAAAGCTCGGCTCGTTGTGGCGAGCTTTGGTCAAGCTCGTCCTAGGCTCGGCTCGTCTTTTATACTTACTTTTACCCCGCTTAAAAGCTCAACCTAAGATGGCAAATATCTCGAGATTTTAATAAGCTTGTTGCACTTAAAAGCTGCTTAACAAAATCTTCTTTTTTTTTTCAATGTTTTATTATATATTAAACTTTCAGGGGTGGTTTTTTTGGATAATTTTTGGACCCCCTAAACCTTGTAATTGTAAATCCTGTTTTGTTTTGTGGTATAGAATTTGCTGGATTCTAGTATATACGCCTATGGCAACCCTTAAATTTCATTAGAAAGTCTTGAACACATAATAAAAGTTGTTAAACAATTTATTCCACACATTTTGATGTATAATTTTAAACGTTAAGTCTAGTGCCGTATATTTTCATGTTTGATAAATAATACTTAAAAAAGAATACAATTAAAGCAGAATGAGTAATGAGTAATGAATCAGTTCTTCAACTGTATAATAAAAACAAGATATCGCTTATTTAGATATAAAATTACGGCTTTTTATATTGATTTGACATTGAAATCCTGAGATGTAATTAAAGACACTATTGAACCATTATATCTGTTTGATAACTTAGTAATAATTTATGAATTGAAATGAATTAATCATAATTTAACCGTTCTTGCAGAGCTTGTGAGTTTCCTTATTTTAATGCTGCGCTAAATTTGCTTGTTGGATGTTGATTCGATAGCTACTTGATTGATTAACCGCTGGGATGAAATAATGTGGTGTCATAATTGAGGCCTAAGCGTTCTTGGTAATTACTAGATTAAACTTAGTACGCTAGGAGTTTCTTATATCCGATATCAAGACTTTAAATTTCAATACGTACCATAATCAATAGATTGTAAGATGTATTGATATTGTAGAAAGTGATAACATATGGTACTACTTAATGGCATACAACATAGTATATGATTCATATTTTTGCCAATGGTCACTCTTCCAAAAAAAAAAAAAAAGCCGAACAATCTCCGGGAAGCGGCCATCTAATAATATTTCCAGGCTTTAAATTTTTAGAAAAAATCACCGGACAGCCCGGACGTGCTTGTTTAAATATCTGAAGCAGCTACAGTATAAGATGCAGGTATCGAAATTTCATATAAAAATTAAGGTTCGACTATATTGCTATTAATTACTCAAAGGCTTATTTTAAGTAAAGCATAAATACAACCTACAACATTATTAGCCTAATAACGGATTTAACTTGAAAAGTACAAGATGATACAAACGAATTCAAAAAAAGTCCATAAAATCATAAATTTAAAGGATTTATATTTAAAAGCACTACGGCCGGCCTATGTTGTTGTACAAGATGATTTTGTTGTGCCCAGGTGGGCTGCACACTATTATGGTCTGATGAATTGTTGCGCCCACTTAATAATAGCTGAAAGGATAATAACAAGATCCACATGGGTACAACAAAAGAAACTGCACACGAGCATAACAAAAAGCCTGTATGTGCAGAACGATCCATAAATGTAAAGAATTTTCCGAAAATGAAGCGTCTGTTTTTTTTGAAGCACCAATACAAATTGGTGACGAAGCTAAAGATGATGGCGATGCTGATGATGAAGATGGCAATGATCATAAAACTGGCGATGGTGAGGAGGCTGACGACAATGATGATGACATTAATGAAGCTGATGATGAAGACGATAAACAGAAAGAAGCCAAAGATCTCGGTCAAATCAATAATGCTGGCGAACGTAATAAGTCTCAGGTTGGGCAGTTCGGTTGTTGAAATAGAGTTCTTGAAGCTGATTAATTCCTCCTGTATCAACTTAATAAGCAATAAATATAGAGGATTGTATCAAGAAGTCATTCCATTAAACACTTTTCAATACATTTGGAGAACATGCAATATCAACAAACACGAATACCACGCCAGCTGTCAAGCAAGAACAAAAGAATTAATAAATGAATTATTTGATGATTTAAAACAGTTCCAATTCGAGTAAGTGTGAAGTAAAGAAAGGGGGGTACATACTATGATTATGAAGGTCTTTTTCTTATGACAACATTTAGTAAAAGCATTACCCGTACCCTAGTATACTTAGATGATGAAAAGGCAAAAATCACAGACAAAGAATCTAAAAAATATAAAGTTTTATGTATTTTTAACTCTCTGTAAGTATACCAGCCAAAGTCTTGATATACATTTTTTTAATTTGGCATTTACAATATAACGTGCCACCAGCTTTAAATCTGTGTAAACTTTAATTTTGTTTCAATTTTTATTTATTTTGGAACTCCGCCATTTCAATATATATATTTTTTTTGGAGGCATCTCATGGCAGATAATGTAGCTCATTTGTTATTTGAGAGATTGAGAAGTATAATAAGTTTAAACAAACATTTTATTTTTATAACAAATCTTTAGGAATTCTAAATTTTCTGTGAGATAAATATTTTTTTTGACAAATTTCTTAACTTCTTGGACAACTTCTCTACATTTGCTATAAGCTTCGATGTAGTCCATCGACCTTCTGAAATAATGTCTGATTTGAGTCAGGTTACCAGAGGTATCCAGAAAAGAATGGATGTTTTTCTCCAGAGACTTGAATGTATAGTCACATCGCAAACGAGCTTCCCTCTTGGCAGCACCACAGTACATTTTGATCCAATTGCATTCGCAATGGTATTTTGGGTATCAGTAAAATGATTTTATAATAAAAATAACTATTAAAGTCATAATAATTGTTCACAAAGGTTTAAATAATGATTGTTATGGCTCTGATTTATTATATCTTTATTTTTCGGAAAGTTGATAGCGAAAATGCTGATTTCACGCATTGCTTACGTAAGCTGGGTTTAAGGTAAGGAGGTTATGTGTCACAGAGTATCCTTGTTTCAAAAGTTACCCTCACCTAAGAGCACACAGCTTAAATTTTGAAATACCGTCTATTTTCAAGGGCTATCAACAGAATGATTTTATAGTAAAATTAAGTATTCGAGCCATAACAATTGTTTACAAAGGTTTAAATAATGATTGTTATGGATTTTTTTTATTGTATCGTTAGTTTTGGGTGAGTTGATAGCTCTTAAAAAAAGTTAAAATTTGTGCAGATTTAAAGCTGGTGGCACGTTAGGGTCAAAAGCTTTAAAGTATACAGGAATGAACAGAATTTATCAGAAGCCACTCATGTTAGAATGTTTTCCCAATTACTTGATGACCTATTAATGAATGATACCAACGTTACCTTTTACGACGGAGAAACAGTATCACGATCAACAAAAAGAATGAAGATACTTACGGAAGATGAATCTGAATATGGCCGCCGAATTGATTTGATTGTGAAAAGTAAAGAAGCTGAAGAACAATATGACCTGTGCTCAAATTAATTTAAGAAGACAAATGTTTGAAAGGTAAAACAGTTATAGAGATGTTACCTTCAGGTAAAATACTGATACAGCTATTAGGCGTCACCATCTTTCGGAAAGAGGAGGACGTTAACACGCTTACTCATCTATTCTATCCATAGCGGCGAGGTATGTCTGTCTCTGGAATTGATGTTCTCTTGATGTTAACCTATCATCTCTATGACAGTAAACTGGATGTCACAAGCGCAACTGTGACGGATAGACCTAGATCTTTTGTCTCTTGAGAGAATATAGCTACAACTGTGGATAATGCCTTGATTTAGTATCCTGTTGTTGCTGATCACACTATCTTCGATAGGAGCTACATTATTAGACGTAACTCATTATTCCCTTGAACTCGGTCCTATCAAGGTGTCTTAGAAAATACTGAAGGATCAGGCCAGAAGAAGTGGATTGACGACTGCAGAAACATTTGCTTCAAGAGTTCAACGTATTCCCTAAATTCCCGGATAGATATTTGGTCAAATTACCTTCTTAAAAGTGGGCAATTTATTCTGGAAATGCTGGGCAAGTTAGTTTCAAACATCTAATCAATTTGGTCTGATTTTTTTGGGCAATTTAACCTCACAGAAGTGTCCAAACTTATTCAAAAAAGTGGGTGGTATTTTCAAACACCTGGTAAATTGAAAGTGGAAGCACAGTATAGTGATTGTTTCATAAATTTGAATCATGCAGAAATGGCCAGCTTAAAATTGAGAAAGCGCATTTGAAATGAAAATAAGTGGAGAAAATACTAAGGTATTGCAATGATGGATATTAAGTAAAGTCTAGGTTATTTTTCATTCTCTACCAGGATATTTAGGTTTTAGCTCGTTCTGAAGACTTTTTTATTTTTTTATAAATTTTTTGAGAGCACTTTTTCTATTATAGAGATCCATGAAGGGATGACTGGTATGCAAAGCTAAAACCATAGGATAGTACTCATTAACGTCTACCTAACGAATTTTATCTCGTGAAAAAATATTGATTTTTCGTCGAGAAAATTGAGATCGAAAGATTGATTTTTGGTGATACAAAAAACGATCAATTTTGGACGAGGATATACAAGGAAAAAATTTCGGTTTTACAAAAAAAAGATTAAAAAAATGTATATCCCCACGAAAAATAGGGCTACAGCTACGTATAAATACTCATTCTGTAGATAATTTTGTTGCGCATAATGTAAAAATAAAATATTTTAGGGTTACATTTGAATGAAGAGTACTTTTTGATCAAAAACTGTTAAAAGTTTACATTCAATTTACTAGAGATTTTATGAGAAAAGTATTTTCAAAATTTACACGGATCGATTTAGAATTGAAAACTAAACCTAAAACATTTAATACACTAGTTCAACTTACTATGCATTTTTGTGAGTAATTAAACATACAAGGTTTTTTTTGGATTTTTTTGGATTTTTTTTCCATTTGAACACTTTTTGGATTCAAGCTCAGTTACATGTGCATATCTGATTATACAATTTTATATGGTCATATTCAAAATCGGAACGTGCCCCCATTTCAATAAATAATGATAAAAAAATAATACAAGGCTATACTATGGCTCAACTGATTGGAAGTTTGGGTATTGATGGGCTTCATCAACGGAATGAGAGGATAAAATCCTTGAGATAAATTGTTTCAGTTAAATATATGCTTACAATACAGTTTATTCAAATCGCAATTAGGTACGTATGATGTATGACCATGTGCATAATAAATGATAAAATTACTTAATTAAATTATGTTAATGGTTACTAAAATCTAAAACCCACTCCAATTCCTAATGCGATCACCCCAAATCTTGAGGATCAATGCAATAAACATTCCCAACCACGAAAGACAGGCAAAAAGAGTGGAAGTCCAACCAGCACCAAGAGATGAAATCATAGGCGTTGAAATCAGAGAAAGAATACAAGATATACTATATCTAATAAATGTTGCAGAAGCTGTAGCAGACGCACCTCTACCTGGCATTGAGTCGACGAGGTATGCAGTTACAACAGTAACTACCTGTACGTTACCAAAGCATTGAATGCCGAAACCTATAATGGCGCCCCAGAGGCTTAATCTACGCTGAACCACCCAACCAAAAAGTAAATTACCCAAAGGGCTAAAGATGAAGCCTGCAACCCAAATATTTGCAGTTAATCTATCTTCAGCTTTATGAGCACCACCACGAAGACGACGAGAACGGACCAAAAGACGATCGGACAAACGGCTACTAACGACAGCACCCGATAAATTACCAATACCAGCACCAAGGTAGCATAAACCAGTTTGCCATGACGAAAGACCGTATACTTCTTTAAAAGCATCTGGAAGGATTGCTTCTGTAGCAAACATGGCAGCAAAAAAGAGGCCAGCTATTACTGATGCCATAAAGATGAAAGGATAACGCAAAAGAGCAAATGCAGCAAAAGGATTGAACCTCTGTTTAATATGTTGCATATTTTTGGAGTGATTATTAATTTGATCCCTGTCTTTTATAATGACAAAAGATTTATCATCGTTAATAACAGTTGCAGTAGAAACTTGGCTCGAATCATCTTGATTTACAATATGTCTAGTGGATCCAGAAACGCCATATTGTTGATCAGACATAGTTTTCTCATTATTGACGACAGGAAGTTCAACATCAAATTTGGCATCTACGCGAAATGTCTCTGGGGTGAAGAAAAACGTGACAAAAAAAATGAATATGCCCAATGCGAAACAGAACCAAAAAGTAGCTCTCCAGCCCAAAGGACTCATGATTAAAAACCCTCCAACCATGGGGCCCAATAATGGACCGAAAATAGCACCAAACATGTATTTACCAAACGCTGCACCACGCTCTTCGACCGCGTAAAGATCAGCAATGTAGCCAGCACCAATAGATTGACCACTAGCAACACCAATGGATTGTATACATCGAACTACTACAAGAGCCCAAATATTCTGTACAAATGCAGCGCCGATTGATGTCACTGTAAAAACTATCATGGCAATCAAGAACAGAGAGCGACGGATTTGATAATGATCGGATATAGATGCCCATATAACGGGAGCGATACCAAGAAACAAGACAAACAGGGCAGCAGTTAAGGTGGTATCCATTGGTTGAGCATGTAGTTCCTCAGTAACATAAGGAAGTCCTATTGGTGATTTCAATATTTGGCGACTCTATAGTTTGTTTACTGATACGATATTTACCTGGAAAATAAATTGTGCTTGCAAAGCCTGCAGTGCAGGCTACCAAAGCAACACTAGCCACAATTCGGTTTTTAACTTTTGGCGGTAAAATCCGAGGATCAGTATCTACAGGAGGTGCAAGCATGCATTTTCTTTTCAAATAGCTTTTTAAAATAGCGGTTGTGCTTGTTTGTTGCCTTTTCTCGGACTCTTGTATATCCATATTAAAGGAGTTGTATTTATTGATTTGATAAAGTGAAAGCTAAAAATGGATATGGATCGTATTTATATGACATTTTTCATCATTTGCGGACATGTATTGATATTGAACTTATTCACTGCAATTATTGAAATCAGTTTTGATTTAACTGGAGATGGGTGGTTTTGACCAATCAATTATAATATCTGAGGTTTACATACTCATTACACATTGCTTGATAATCGACAAAATTAATAAGCTTCCGCAATACCAAGTCTCTTTCACCTTCAACATTTTTCCGGACAATGAATGCAGCCAAAAAGATACTAAAACCTTAATGTTTAGTACTATTTATTAGTTTAACGGACGTTACTGATATGCTTTTTATGATAATCTTTTTAATAGTAATCAACTCAATATTTCAACTAGACTTATTTCACATATAGTTGAAACGTTTGACTTTTTCTGTTGCTTAAAACGTTAAATTTGAGCAGAGATATAAATGTTACACAACATCAGCTGTCAAAAATAAGGAGAGATTGCTTTATATCTCAGTTTGATTCCTGAAACGAATACATTTGAATTTAGAAATATATGGCAGCCCTCACAAGAGCTTTTTAACCATAAATATGGTGCTATAAGCAACAAAGCATCAATTACATACAAATATTTGATTTACGAGTTGTTAAAGTATACTAAAAGCCTCGAATAAGATTAATAATTCAATTATGGGAAGCCAATCTGAAACTCTCAAAATGACGAGAGAAATTTAATTCAAAAGATTTCATGGTACCTGAAAATGTACACTTAATTTCATGTATCTCGCAGACCTTTCTTTTATTGCACCTTTGCAGCTTGCTTTCTGATTTTATAAAAATTAATAGCTCAAAAATGCATTTTTGCTATAATGCGAAAAGAAAAGCTACTCAAGTTAAAAACTTAAACCCTGCCAAGGCTATTTCTTAAATCAGATTGTAAAACCTTGGTATAGTGATAGCTATGCTCAATGCGTTACTCAATGATTGAGATAAACTGGTATATGTTATAAATAGTATACCAATCTATTCTTGAAGATACAACCTGTTTTTTTTTAATTTTTGATTCTTGCGAGCTAAATTTCTGTTTGGTGTTTTGCCTTGGATCTTTTTAACATTTGGATTAGAGATTTTTTAGCTTTGATCTTGTGTTGTTTTAACAGTTTTTTTGCAGTTCATTGCTATAAGAAATTAACTAGTCATTGCCAATGATTCATTGATTTGTCTACAATTTTGATTCTGGAGAATTGATTCAGCATAAATTTAAATTACTTTGCAAGGTGAAAGCGTCAAATAATTAATTTTATATTCAATGCAATTATGTTCTATCACAAAATTCTTTGCAATGCTATTTCAAAGCATGCGATTAGTAGTATATAACTAACAGTTTATTTTGCAAAATAAATAAAGAGTAAAACTTACTAATGCTTTGTAAACAAATGTCCATATTCAGGTATCAGTACGCGATGATTCACATTTCTCGATCTGCTCATGCAAATGCTGTATATGATCATCATTCCTTGCTAGTGTAGAGGTTTAATTATTGATATCTAAGAGAGAGAGAGAGAGAGAAAGAGATATTTTCAATCACCATCTTGCCAAAGAGACGCAGAACGTCATATGCTAAGCAGAAATCATTATTTTTATGCAATATTTGCGATTAAACAAAGCTTTTTTGATTTTATAATGATAAAATTGAGTTGTGCATATCTTGATAATGTCATAATTTGTAATTATGGGGGAGGAATACTTACAAAGTTTGTATATATTGTGAGTTGATTTAGTAGTTTTGTAGATAACGATACATTGACGTTTATAACGTTGAAGCAGCTCAGGCAAAATTTGACAAAACCTGATATTCTTTTAAACAAAAGTGATACCATCAATATGTTTGCATTTTAAACGCAAAAAAAAAATATATATTGATAGCGTTTTTAAGATATTAAGGAATAATATAGTTATTTTTTATGGTTTTTAAATTGTTTTTAAAGTGTTGTATAAAAAATGTTTGAAAACTCACAAAAATTGCCAGTTATTTTCTGCGTTCAAGAATCAGGAATAATATAAAAGTAAATATATTAATATTACATGTGTCATGAAATGAAAATAAAAGGGACGATCATTGAAAATGAGATATCGTTGAATATATGTAATTAAATCGATCATGCATTATGTACACATCTCATTAAAGGTCATTGTTGTTATATATTTCAAAAACAGGTTATGTCAAGCCAAGCAAGCAAGCAAGCATATTTCTCGATAGAATATTATTTCAATTTCAACCAGTTTACGATCAATTAGATATATATTTGACTTATTCATGTTTATGCTACACGTATGCACACAGGCTCACAGTAAAACCTTGTATCATGTATATAATGGACAAATTGTTGTGCTCTTGTTGCACATGTGCACTGTATATTACACATCGAGTCATATATCATTGTATTATACATGTCAAATTTATGTTTTTGTGTAGCCCAAATTGTAATTTTAATTACCCCTGAATAGTATTTTCTCTTTTTCATCTCGGACTAGAGCAGCAAAAAGTTTGGTATCATCTAAGCGAACGGATAGGAAGAAACAGTAAAGTTATTCTTGTGTTTCTTTTTTCATTTATGTAAAATGCCCTTCTGTGCATCCATGATGTTACTGCATATCACACACTAAGATGTAGTAATGTATGTCATGTACAAGTGAATGATTCAGCAACGCCAACCATGGTAGCGCCTCCCAACTGACCCCTTTGAATCTATACAACAAATGATGATTTGCATTATATATATATAAATATAATGTCAAAAATTCAAGTATATATATATATATATATATATATATTTTATGCAGCTTGATATGATATAATATATTAACCATTCGTACGTATTTTATTATACCAAGGGTTGTAATTATAATACGCACACACAAACATTATTCGGTTAAAATGAGTAAAAATAGCATGTTTCTTGATAAGTCATTGTTTTCGTCTAAAATGAAAGCTTACTAGGTAGTATTTAAAAAAGATCTGTTCTAGGTCTTTTTATATAAAGTGAAACCAAGCACCAATACATCATTCAACGCCAACAGCCCAACTTGGCATCATGTGTTGATTTGATTTCAATACAGTTTAACAGAAATTGAAAGGTGTCATTATTATATATGTCTATATTATATACGTATTACACGTGAATAGGTCATTGTTTATATAAGACTATAGTGGAAACACATAAATAATTGCTTTATTTTTATTATTATTACCAGTAAGAGTTTTGACTGCATTCAAATCAATTTTGCTATATTGGTTAAATTTTCAAGTCGAGTGCTTGACAGGTAAATAACGTTTGTATTTGTATATTGTGTGAATTCTTTCGTTTAAATGCATATGAAATTATGACACGAAACTGTTTATTTTGTGTTTAACAACAAAATATCGAAATGTCAATTTATTATATATACAACAACATGTGCTTTATTGTTTATAAATATACATAAAACATTCTATCAAATTGTATAAAATAAAATAAAATAAAATAAAAAAGGAGGTTTTACAAAGTGATGGATAATTTTATTTCGTGTTATTTACAAGTTCTTCATGTGTGGTGTGTCATGTATGTCTATCGTTTCGGTTTTATAAAATAAAAAGATGTATGTGCTGTGCAGCATTTTATTCAGGTTAGATGCAGCTGAAACGATATTATAGATTACTAAAGAATGATTGCATTTTTAATGATGTATTATTAGTTTCTTTCTTTCTTTCTTTTCTTTGATGTGAATTGATCGTTTTTTTTTTCTTTGTATTTATCTAAACCAGTTTATGTACGATTAGATGCTTTATATCCAAGCATGTTTCAGCATATTTCTATGGTATCTTGGATGTTGCAAAAGAACAGGGAGTAATTATTTCAAAAAAACCAACATTTTGGTGATGATAACAGTCATAATAAACAAACTGTTACATCTGCATAGCCCCTTTATCCTTGTTGATTCAATATAAATACATCAATTTAAGCAATCATAAAATAATCCCCTTTTCTTTCTTCCTCTTTCTTTTCTCTTGTCCGTCATATAATATTCTTGTATTTTAAAATGTCTGTAAGTATTAAAATGAACAAAACAAAAACAAAAAAAAAAAAAGACGAATTGAATATAGTCTTAATTGTATTCCCAATAGCACCGTGTATTCAAACCTGTCATACTATTCCATGATCATTCGTATAGTACTGATCCATCGGGTGTAACACATCGTATTCATATACCTTATGGAGATCCTCATTACACTCCGCTTATTCAGCAAAAGAAGCAGAAAGTAGGACTCATGTTACAAACGAATGGGCGGGTTTGGTATGATATAATCAAAAGCACTCGATCAAAATATAAAACATCCAAACCATCATCATATAAAAAAAGATATTATTACCAAACAAAAGTAGCGTCATCAGAAGAAGAAGAAGAGGAAGATCAGGATGACGAAGACGACAACCACAGCACAATGACATCTAGCAGTTCCTCGTGTACAACAAATAGTAGTAATACTTCAATTGCATCACCTATACCAACATCTACAACCACTTCTAATGCCACTCATTTGTCTACAACCTCAAATACCACAATGATTGCAAGAAAAAGAAGAGGAAACTTACCCAAAACAGTGACAGCAGTATTAAAGCAATGGTTAATTGATCACTGTCGAAACCCTTATCCAACCGAGGCCGAGAAAACAGGGTTAAAAGATAAAACAGGTCTGACATTGAATCAAATTAGTAATTGGTTTATCAATGCAAGACGAAGATTATTACCTCAAATACTAGATACAATGCATCCAAATCATAAAGAGACAAACAACATTTTACATCATCATCATCATCATCACCAGCATCATGGTATTGTGGAAGATGATGATGATGAAGGAGGTGTAGAGGATGATGAAATTGATGATGATGATGCAGAAGATGGAATCATTCCAATGCCACAACAACAAAAACGAAAGAGAAAGAATTACCTGTATAATACAAATAGTCAGCAAGGTAAAATTATAAAAACGATGCTGTTTGCATGAATTAACCTTTTTTCCCCGATAAAATTAGGACCCACAACTGTCATAAGAAAACGTAGACGTTATAATAAAAGATCCAATGCTGTATTATCATCATGATATATACGGTATATATATATATATATAAAAATAAGCATGTTCCAAAAGAAATAAAAAAAAATAACCTTGCCCACATTTTGGAAATATGGCATGATAATTTTGGAATTCCAATTTTGATCATTTTGTATACTCTAATCTAAAGTTAAGAATCGAGACTTTACCCTTTATGTTACAAATACGCTAAAACCCTCGTTTTTGCTTGATCATGAATCTGACATTTTGACAATTATATAAATTTCTTGATAAAACACCATGATGTTATTTTGCGTATATATATATATATATATATAAAGACAAATTAGAAACAAAACCTTTTTTTTTTTTTTTTCTTATATGAAACCTAATACTTTATATTAAAAATCAGGAGAGGATTTTCCATTACACATTATAATAATTTTGTGGAGAAATCTATACCACATTTACTGATGCAATATTTGTTAATTTTTTAATTTTCACTCTCACGCACACACGCACACACATAGAAATGGTGTTTTCTCCTTTAGATGTTAACCTAGAGTACAAATATAACCAAGCCCCAATGTATTAATGGGAATGAAAACAATATCTCGATATTGAAATTAAGCTTTGAATTAGAAAAGTCTTTAAAGATGAATCAAGTAACTTAATTGAATGGGTTACTTATCCGCTTCTTTCCGTTGATACAAAAGTACGGTAAAAAGGACGCAATGTCCAATTATTATTTCCTGATATGAAAAAGGTGTTGTCCTACATGATATTTACTATTTACCATTAAACCAATCTATTCTGTGATCGATATACTCGAAAAAGAGTCAAGTTAACCAAATGTATAATCCCGGTTAGATGTACCGACCGATCTTGATCTCGTTTTGTAATCTCCAATTACACGATAAAGGCTGTTATTTAACCTTGTTTGTGTATAATGCTATATAGTGAGACTAGTTTGAGCCGAAAAAGAAATGTTCCCACCTCCCTGTTTCCACAGAGTATAAAATCCCAATTTTGTTCCACATTTATGCTAATTATTTGTTGTATATAAAATATTCCTTTTTCTCTCTCTTTTCTTTCTTTTCCTTTCTTAATAATATACCAAAAAAATATGTCTACCACTAGTAATTTCCATCATTTTCTTCATATTTCTCAACAACGACAACAACAGCAGCAGCAAGATATGTCACATAAAAGAGTTTCACTAATTAAGCGTCCTCCACTTGTACGCTCTTCTTCACCCAATCTTAATGAAGGTCTTCGTCGTACTGCTTCAAATGCAAGCTTAAATAAATACCATCGTAAACCAAAAAAATCAGTGCGTTTTTGTGATAATGCATCATTGGAAAATGTCCGCTTATTCCTCAAGACTCAAATGCCAAAAGCTTGTCGCTCGGACCCCGCATGTTTGAATAAACAATACACATTTCGTATTCGTCGACCCAATTGGCCCACATCAGTTACTACTAAAAGAAACAATGATGGTGGTTCTGCAGTACGTTTAGAAGATATACAATTATCAAAACAACAAGATACACACCATGTTACTTTATTAGGCAGTATTCAAGTCGCAAATTTAGCGTTTCATAAAAAAGTGCTTGTCAGATATACATTGGATGATTGGAATACTGTCAAAGAAGTTGATGCTCAATACCAAGAACCAATTGCCCATAGTGCAAATACTTGGGATCGTTTTAGTTTCAAGATTGTTTTGAATGCAAATACAAAAGCAGCACATGAGTCCTTGAATTTGGCGGTTAAATATAGTGTTTCCGGCCGTGAATTCTGGGATAACAATAACCACAAGAATTATCAAGTTGATATTGTACCTGATGTTGAATTGGATTTAGGAGATTCTTTATCTTCTTCTTCCTCTTCAGATGATGATGATGATGATCATATATTTGAAGATTGCATTACTCATGAAGATGAAGATGAAGAACCAGAAATTGAAGAATTACAACAAAACCTAAAGCTTACTAATCTAAAAGAAAGATATGATTTTGACTCTGCTTCAATTCAAAAACCATGGTCTCCTCCTTTATCACCTACTACTCCCGCTGATACTACACCATTATGGGTTAGTAATGATAGCACAAACAATAACAATAATTATTTTGTAGCAAAAACTACAGAACTGCCACCACCACCAGCAGCAGCAGCAGCAGCCGCAAATGCTCAATCTACTACCACTGGTCAGGATACAGCAAACCAATTCCATAATTTGATTCATAACTATTGCTTTTACAATGATCATAAAAAACCTACCATTTTCACACCTTATTATTCTGATCCTCCTCGCTGTTCATCACCTACTCCAAAAGCAATTCGTTCATAGGATAAAATACCCGCCTTGTTTTTCTTCTTCTTTTGTATACAAAATTGTATTATCATTTCTATTTTTTTACCCACCCCAAAATCCAAAAAAAGTTTCTTTCTTTATCAATCAATTGTTTATACTATTGTAACTAACTATATATATATATTATAATAAAAACTTGTAAAAAAATGTAACATATGTTGTGTAATTTAACGATGAATGATGATCTCCCTCTCTATTTCTTTCTTTTTGAATTAGTCGGTATGAACCGGTTACAAGGTTAAAAATCACCCCATATACACTGTGAATCAAATTTTCGTTGTTTTCCCGATGAATTATCTATCATTTCGAATGTGCAACAAACAAAAATGGAACAAAATGACGATTTATTTGAGAAGAATCCTTCTTTGGTAATATACAAGAGGAGTAGAACAAGGTTGCACACATAATACAATACAATAAACACACACACACAAAGGTCATGCTATATAAATAAATAAATTGGCCCATTGGGAATTTATAAATATATATATATATATATATATATTTTAGGGTGCTGCATTAATATGAGGTCTTGCTTCTTTCGGTAAAGATGCCTTCTTACTAGCTGCATTTTGCTTACGGCGAATAGCAGCAGGTACAAACGCAAGTGTTTCTTTCTCTAAATCTCTTAATTGAGGTTCAGCTGAAATGACAGGTGTACTTGAATGTGTTGATTGTTGTGTAGTTTGTGGTTGTGTTGGTTGTGTTAGTTGTGATGCAGGTTGTTGATAATGAACGGGTGCTGAGAATTGTTGATCTAGAATATCAATTGCATTAATTACACAAATTATTAGTACGATTTTTGTATACTTACATGGCATGATGGGAGGAGGTGGTGGTGGTGCAGCCATCATTTGAGGAGGTCGGAATCCATGTGGAATTGGTGGTGGTGGTGGTGGTTGCATTCTTTGCCTATTCATGAATGGTCCTCCTGGTGGAGGAGGTGGTGGTGGACCTCTAAAGTTTTGTTGTTGTTGCATAATTGGATTCAATTGCTCTTCAAATGGTCTATAAGGTGGGGGGCCTGGTGGAAGTGGAATTTCATATTCATCATCTGATTCTGTCAAAATTTTAGTTGCAGGTAATGGTATTTCTTCTTGTAGTCCTCCATCATCATTTTCTATACTGATATCACCTTCAGAATCATCCTCATCCCCAGAATCCTCAGAATCATCACTTGAACTATCTGAATTACTGCTATCATCATCTCCATCTTTTGTAGAGGCAGAAGAAGACGCTTTTTCTGTATAAAAAAAAACGTGTCAATTAATCCTTAATGTTAAGTTTAAGATATTTTCAACTCTAACCCTTTATCTTTGCTGGTACAAATGTTCCTCGTTTGGGATCATAAACTAACTTTCTAGCTTCACCTTCATGTTTCTTTTCTTGATCTTGCATACGGGCAGCATAAGCTGCTTGAGCACTATAACAAAATATCAGTTTATCAAATGTTTGTCATTACAACATTATATATGGGGCTTTACCCTGTTAATTCGGTTGCCTAGACAATAAAGTTAAAATTAGTCAATCCAAAATCTGTAGTAAATGATGCTATAATTATACCTTTTTAGCTTTTTCAATCTTGCCTAGATCATTCTTTAATCCATCTAAACGCGTTTGTCCTGCTTTGTCCAATTGACCAATGCTGGATAAATGTTCTAATCTAGATATTTCTTGTCGAACTTTGCCAACATCTTTCTTTGATAATGCTGATTCACGAACACGTTTACGATCCTCTTTATTCTATTTAATGTACATATGAGTGGGACTCTTCTCAAGCACCAAAAAAAAAACTGATATAGAAAGCAAACCTTTTTTAATTCTCGTTTACGTTGCTGTTTACCTATTAAATCGTTGTTAATTAGTTGGTATGATAACTTCTATCCTCTTTAAAGTTTATATACTTTACGTAAAGCGTCAGCAGGGTTCATAGATCTTTTTGATTTTCCCATTATAATTGATTTTGTATAAAAGAAACTGTAGAAGCAACGAAAAAAAATTTACTATAAGCGTTGGGGTCGGGTTAAGGCTGTGATTTTTTCAAATAGCGGTAAATCCTGCTTTGCATCCTCGACTAACCACTCAAGTACAAGTGGATGATACCATACTTAACGTTATCTAACAAACTTTTTCAGTTGATATTTTTTATTAGATTAATCTTATCTTGGCATGCTATTTCTGTAGGTACAAGCCGCTTCGCATTTCCGTCAATTATAGCTTCT
Organism: Mucor racemosus; assembly: GCA_027405735.1. Taxonomy (NCBI): domain Eukaryota; kingdom Fungi; phylum Mucoromycota; class Mucoromycetes; order Mucorales; family Mucoraceae; genus Mucor; species Mucor racemosus. The sequence continues at coordinate 1,819,452 of JAPEHQ010000004.1, read as the reverse complement.
GCATACATACTATTTTTTAGATCCTGATAATTATGGATTTCCCACCATGCATCTAGTATAAAATGGGTTGTTGTTGTTTAGATCACTTGACTATAGTTTATTAAAATCCCAAACACTTTATAAATTTGAGATATTATTAAAGTTGCAACCCTTTTTTATTTATAATTTGACGTTTCAATTAATTGAATTTTGCATGAAAAAAATTAATCTTCCTTTCTAGAATTTAAACTTTATTAATAAAAAATAAGCGCATGTGTATATATAGTAGATGGGAGTTTTGGTGGATGGAGATCTCGGAATATATACAAACATCACTTGATTGCATTTATTCATTCACACAAAATAATTTAAATTATCGATGAACATCGTAATGTTGTTGTCGATTTTAAGTTTTTGGTTTTATACAAATATAATATCATAATGACAGCCCTAGTAAAACACTCCAAGACAAGTACGCCCATTCATGATATTAAGCTTTATTGTATTTTACGGATAATTATTAATAATGAATGTGTATTTTCGCAATACCATTATTTCTGCAGTACTAGGTCCCCCCCCCCCTACAATATGATATATTGTTGTCAATGTACTTTAAGATCTCTAAATAAAGTATATCTGAGAAAATAAAAAATTGACCAACAGAGCTCAAATATATTTCAATAAAATTACGAACGGCGTTTGACTATAACATGTCTCAAAATATAATTAACATTCTTCAAAAACCAAGCTTTCAACTACGAATATCTAAACGAAAAAGAAACTTAAACAAGCATCGTGTGATTTGTAACCGTATAAATTCAACCAAACAAAAACTTGCCATTTTACTATGAGCTTGTTATTGATGATCTCAATGGTGTCAGTAAATAACTTTAAATAATACCAGTATTTGATATTGCTGCTTTTCTGGAATTACCTTCACATCACAAAACGTTCAAGAAATGCGAAAACTCTTATTGATACCTCCATCGATTTTTAAGATTTCCAAAACCAGAATATATCAAATTAAATTTGCAATTTACACCAAAAAATGGGCTCCAAGTAAACCATTTATAGTTGTATACTGCATGTTTAGTGTTAGGAATCGTAACAGTTGAAAAATAACCAGCTATTTCAAACATCAAAAGAAAATAATAGTCCATATTACAGCTTAATGTCTATAGTAACGGGGTTCCAAAATTTATTTTAAAAAATGGACGAAAAATGATGCAAAAAACAAAATCGTTTAATGGCTCAAGAACTGCGAAGTAAATTGACCTAGAGTGTTAAATAGCTTTTGTACAGTTTTAAATTCTGTATCCATCTATATAAACTTTAAAAAAATGTTTTACATAAAATTTTGCGCAAAATGCAATTGACATTTTGGAGGTTTTTTGAAGATACAGAACACTTTTTATAGGCATATTTAAAATATAATAAACGGTCATGATGCGCAAACAAATTATCTATCGATCGAGCTATTATTTAACTTTTTAGCTACATTTTTTGTAGAGAAAACAAGACTTCTGTCCAAATTTTTTTCAGTTTCAGAATTTGGGATAAGGGTATACAAAGGGAAAATGGACGCCAGAAATGGATGTACCTTTTTGTACACATTTTTGAGGATATCTCCACGAAAAATCAATATTTTGCAAAACTCTTAATTGGATCCGAGAGAGCTTAACGAGCTTAATGCCATGAATGCAAAAAAAAAATGCTGCTCAATTTAACCAATATTTTGAAACCTACTATAGAAATGCCAAAAAAAATGAAAAAAAAAATAAAAGTACTCAAAATTGTTTTATATTTAGATATGTTATAGAGCACTTCAAACCAAGTAAGTTCTATTATTAAAAAGTGTTAGTATAGCTTAATGTTTTGTAAAGATATGAAGCCTCAAAGTTTTCAATCCTTTAGCAGTAAAATACGCGTAAAAATATGAAACATTAGCACTGAAAAATTAATACCAACTACAAAAAATAGGATATTTCCGGACACTTATTTTTGAATTAAAGCTGAACATCTCAGGTCCATTGGCATATAATTTTTTCTTGGTGTTATTTAGTGAAAACAAAAAGTAGAGCAGGGATGAAAAATGAGACCCAGTTTTCAAGGAAAAAGCAACGAATTTTACGCGTTTTTGAGTCTTTCGTGAGATATAAAATAAATTTAGGGATAGGTAACATAATGCGATCAATTTATTTCTATTTAGTAGCGTCTAGGGTATATCTTAAAAAATGTTTATTATGAGGTTATTTATAGAAAGAAGGCATACTCCGATTTTGAAGATTGAAACTATCAATTTTTTTTTTGAAAATTCAAATTTAATATTAGAATTAATTTTAACTTATCGAGTATAGTTTTTTTATGTACTACAGCAAGTCGAAATAGGTCATGAAGGACAGAACGAACAAAATAAATTGTGATTTTTTCATTGATTAATTAGTAAGAAAAATAATTACATAAATATCATAGAGTGTGATTGTTTAGCTTCTACACAGAAAAAAAATCTAAAAATCATTTTTTTATTATATATACTGTATTAACAGATATTGTTTTCCTGTGGAGATCGGACGAGATCTGGTATTTTTAACGTTGATGACCGTAACTTTTATAGATTATAAAATTTTTGTTATTACATACATATATATAAACGTTTTATCTACTACTAAATTTTTGTATATATACGTAGAGCTATTTTGTGTCTACTAATTATATGCTCACTAGAAACTCCAGTTATATTTTCTAGTGAATAAAGTCAGGTTTATATCATTGTACTTAGCATAATTATATGATATAGAGAAAAAATGACAGGTTTTTCTTTATATTTCGGTCAGGAATAAAGTTTTTTTGTAAACCAAATTGCTACTGATACTCAGCATATAGCAATATTATAGACCAAAAAAAAATGGTCAAATTACTCAATATTACACAGATCGAGAAAAACAAAATAACAGATAAGTAGAAGGACGGCAATTAAAAAAAGCAAACATAGAGGGGACGTTTGTCCTAGTTGCTAGACTTATGCGCTTTACAGCTAGTTCAAACGGAGAGGTTGTAGGTTCGAAACTCGTGTAAACAGATTTTGTTCGGGACTTCTGTTTGCCGGACTAGGAGCGCAGCTAATCACCCCCTCACTTTTTTTTTCGTTTTACATTTCAATGCGCAGCTTTCAAAAGACTACCAATTGTTTTCTTCTTTTCTCTACTCCAGTATTTTTAGTGTTATTTCGGAAATCCATTTTCTCTATGAATATCTTATTTCACAAGCATAAGAGAGACACATTCTGCGCACAGTAATTTAATAATGTAAACAGTATTGTAGCCTACTACTGTCTGTATATTTTGATTTTGGTTTTCATCCAGCAAGTAACAAATAGAGTATTACTAATTGTAACATAAATGCATAATACATAATGGAATATCTTCAGTCGTTTTTCAGAAAGACTTGAAAAGAGTTCAGCGAAAAACATTGTTAATCATATTTGGATTCCTATCAGTTCCGACTTCAGTCATTATCAGTTAGAAATTGGTTTGTCACCAACTTTAATTTATACTTAATAATGGACTTCAGGGTAATTATTGCTGCATGAACAATACTATTAAAGGCATATCACTCTTTACCCAAGAAACACTTTATATGTAAAAGCTTAAGAATAATGCCCAGAGGTATGTAGCTTCCGTCAATTTATTATTTATCATCATGCATGTTGTATGCCACAAAGTAGTACCATACTTTATCACCTTCTGCAGTAGTAGTATCAATACATCCTACAATCTATTGATTACGACATGCATTGAACCGCAAAGCCTTGATATCGGATACTATAAATACATTACGACCGAACTATGCTTCCCATCATGGGCATAATGATCTGCACAGATGGACAGAATAAAAACTTTTGTGCAGATCAGTCAGCCCAGATGAGCAGAGTAATGAGATCAAAGTTTTTTAGTCAATTTACTAAAGTACATCAATCATAATATAATTAATAATGAAGATAATTTGAATGGTTTAAAGCAGATGTGAGTTACTCTGATTCAACAGAATTGTCTTATTGACGAGATATATCAATTTGAAATTTGGAGTTTGAAAGAGTTCTGCCCATGTCCTTCTTTCGGGGACCAAATGAGAACAACGACAACAACCTGTTTGGCAACAACACTAAAAGTATTTATGCCTTTGTAAATTTCTGTTTGTAATACACAAAATCTTTTTTCTTCCCTACTCTTTCCTCATCAGCTCTCCTATTTACGTTTAAAACTACAACAAAAAGACCAATATTTTTTTATCAACTGAAATCAAGAAGCAGGTACAAGTACATGTTTTTCCTATTGTTTATTTGGGAATAAATTATTAACCGTTAATCTTAGGGCACGTTATAATATCTTTCTCGAACAAAAAAAGCGTCCAGGACTTAATCATTTTGTTCCATTATCTACGTTATAATCAATGCTTTTTTGGTCTAAAGTCGATATCTACCTGCTAGAGAAAAACCGATGATTATACAGTAAAAGTATGTATAGTATTGACTTGATTTGAATGAATGAATAAACTCATATTAGTTTATTTAGTTTCTAAAAAGCATTTATTTCTATTTAGTGGACAACAGCTAATAAGAGGAAAGCAAGATGTTGCCTTGTATATCACTACCAACTATCAAGGGTGCACCATAATTATTACTTATTAGCTTGTTATTAATAATTGATTTTACTGATAAACCACTTTTTATAGGCCAAAAGTAAGTTTGTTCTGGTAAAGCATTGAATAAATTGACTTGGGACAAAGAGGGTAAAAAGGTGGAAATGTGGCAATAGGCCCCAGTGATGGCCATGTTTATGTTTAGGATGTTGGAGGGGTAAAGACTAAAACTTAATGTAAATTATTTCTAGCACAATAATTATAAAGCAAGACTATATTATCATCAAATAAACTACCACGCAATATTAACATGTATAATGATTTACAGTAATAAGCTTGAATCAAGTGGGTACAGCATCATTAATTCTTGAAAAAGTTCTCAAGTATTATAAAATCTCTTATTTTTAAGACTTACAAGGATTATAAGCGGAATATTAATTTAGAAAATTATTTTTGTCCAGATCATCAATTTTGACATTTTTTAATTTTTTTTTTCTGATTTTGCAAATCTAGAGTTGATTATACTACCAATTTTAAAAACAAAAAATATACACATATGCAAAATTTAGCGATCTGTTTGCTCAATAAAAAATAGCAAACATTTTTATTGCAAACTATTACATTAAAATCCTTTAATCAAAAAACCGTTTTTGGGACAAAAGTACAAAATTTGATTACTTAACATTTAATATTAAACTTTTATAAAATGCGTATTAGTCATGGCTACAATTTTCTCTCACAATGTAGTATATTTAAATGTTGATTTTGGTATCAAAACTTGATTTTTCTGTTTTTTGTTCAAAATCATGAGCGTTGGTAAGGATAAAATGAGCCCCAAGAAATGTCCGCTACAAAGTCTGAATTTTCAGATTGTACATGGTTAAATATAAGAAAAGTAGAAAAAAACACTTTTTTTATTTAAAACTTAGATATACTATAATATAAGAGACTCAGCCGTTCATTTTTGTTATGCTCAATTACGGCGTCGCTCTAGCGGCTCGATTTTGCAATTTTTAATGACTGTATGATATGACAGACGGTTTTTCTAGTAGAAAATTTTATGTTTCTATTATAGCAACAGATATTGCCTATTCTGCTTAGTTTATAGTTCAGGCGCTGTAATGCTGCTTTTACATTGGCTGAAATGTGCAATTTAGCAGGGTTTTAATTGCGCTAAAAAAGAATTTAAAGCCTTGAAAATCCTTGTCTAAGTGTGTTGTTTCTCTTTTTTTGTTTTCCTAGATTCCAAGGATATATTCACTGTTTGATAAGACATATCAGACTATCAATTAAGCTCGTATTCTTTTCTTGTATCTAAATACGCATTCTAATATAAGAGACTAATGTTTTTAATATAGGTGGCAGTCGTTATATTAGAGACTGATATTTTCATTTAACCGCATTCTAAGATTAAATATCATTATTTACTACAGTATTGTTGGGCGTATTTCTTGATTACCAGATCAAATCGAAGGCAATGATATTTATATCTAATTAATGAAAAGTTAAAACTAGTTACAAACCCACAAAGTGTTCCAAAAAAGTGATAAAATTTCAAATGATATAGAAACACAAAAAAAAAAGAATAATCTAATGTCTTGTCTAATAACCATAGTTTTGATCGTAGCTATACTTGAAAACAAATCTTTTTACAGCTGACAATCGTAAACTAAAATAGTAAGGTTAAAGAAGGCTAATTTGTTTAAATTTTATGAGTAATAAAGTAACATTTATAATCTTAGATTTGGATTGCATATAAATTTAAGCAATAAGTGTTATTTACGTTTATGCTCAAGCAAAAACCATTGCTGCTGCAAATATTACAGCTACAAACATATTTACAAATGATGACAATCGTAAATACATTGGCTGTTGAATGTATTGCTCTAAATCAGCAATGCATTGCATTGTATCGTCTATAATCTACATTAATAAAAGCAAATGTAATTTAAAAACCCATTCCAGTAAAAAATGCAATGCAATTTTGAGAACGGCACGATGCTCATGTATAAACCAATTTGTGCTGATGTGAACTACTGACAGTCTTTCACACATCAAATTGAATTAGTAATGAATAACATGAATCTGGTGTGAGAACCAAGATCATGAAATATAGAAACTTAACTATAATTTAAAATCACAAACAACAATTATAGATAATTGTATAACCTGAATTAGTAATTGCTGATCCCTTTTCCCATCAGCTTTAAACCAAGAAGATCAAATTACTGCATTAGTAATTTGAATTAGACATTTAATATAAATACCACAACGATCCATCGAGTAGATGAATCGTTGCTTTACTTTATACCTTTAATAAACTTAGAAGAGTTATAATTGTATTTCCCATCGCTTTTTTATAATTACGTTTTTGTAGCATGTGCGCATACGATCAGCTCATTATGTCTATGGGCAGATTTTGTTATTATGCACAAATAGAAATAATGATATGCTTATGGACAATTCTACTATTATGCACACATGGGATTAATGTCATGCATACGGACAGAATCTATAATTCTACACATACAGGCTTTTTGTTATGGTCGTGTGCAGTTTCTTTTATTGTGCCCATGTGCATCTTGTTTTCCTTTTAGCCATTGTTCAGTGGGCCCAACTGAAATACCCAAGATTTGGAATAAATAATGGAGCAAGAAAAAATGTATAATTTAATAAGGGAACTTGTTAAATTAAATCACACACAAAAACCTGAAGAGAATCTTTATTTAATATCAATAATTTGTCCTATTTATATACAAATTCTATATTATATTTATCCGTTAGATCAGTATTGGATCGATTATATCTTTCTGATATTCCATGTCAGATCAATCTATTTACATTAGTAACACAGGACATTTAAGTTGAGCTTATTTTATATAACTAAATCCAACAACAAGTGGTGGGTATGTCTCACATATCCCGCTTCCCGGATCTTGCTTTAGAACAATAAGAACAATCGAGAATGTTATCATACTGTAGATCAGTTAGCTGACTTCTTGACAATAAGGATTACAAATCAAAAGGTTCATTATCTTACGATTAACCAGTGGATGCAATACCAGCAGCTCATCAGGCCATAGTGTGCAGCCCACCTGGGCACAACAAAATCATCTTGTGCAGCACAGGTCGACCGTAGTAGTGCTTTTTTTACTGTATAGAAATCCTTTAAATTTGTGATTTTATGGACTTTTTTTTTGAATCCGGTTGTATCATCTTATACTTTTCAAGTTAAATCCGTTATTAGGCTAATAATGTTGTAGGTTGTATTTATGCTTTACTTAAAATAAGCCTTTCAATAATTAATAGTAATACAGTCGAACCTTAATTTTTGTATGAAATTTCGATACCTGCATCTTATAGCTGCTTGTAATATTTAAACAACCGCGTCCGGGCTGTCCGGTGATTTTTCTAGCAATTTAAAGCTTGCAAATATTATTAGATGGCCGCTTCAGGAGATTGTTCGACTTTTTGTTTTGGAAGAGTGATCATTATTGGCAAAAATATGAATCATATACTATGCTGTATGCCATCAAGAACCCTATTTTATCACTTTTTACAGTATCAATACATCTTACAATCTATGGACTAGGACATGTATTGAAGTTCAAAGTCTTGATATCGGATATAAGAAACTCCTAGCGTACTAAGTTTAATCTAGTAATCACCAAGAACGCTTGGGCCTCAATTTTGACACCATATATTATTTCATCCCAGCGGTTAGTCAATCAAGTAGCCATAAAATCAGCATCCAACAAGCACATTTAGCTCAGCATTGAAACAAGGCAACTCACAAGCTCTGCAAGAACGGTTAAATTATGATTGATCCATTTCCATCCACAGATTACTATCAAACATATCTAATGGTTCAGTAGTGCCTTAAACTACATCTCAGAATCTCAATGTCAATGTCAAATCAATATACTACAGTAAAAGGCCATACGTTTATACATAAATAAGCGATATCTTGTTTTTATTATACAGTTGAAGAACTGATTTGTTGCTCATTTTCTTTTAATTGTATTCCTTTTTAAATATTATTTATCAAAGATAAAAATATAGGACACAACAGGTAGTTGTATTTGTTGCATCCACGGGTTATTCGTAAGATAATGAACCTTTTGATTTGTAATCCTTATTGTCAAGAAGTCAGCTAACTGATCTATGATAACATTCTCGATTGTTCTTATTGTTCTAAAGCAAGATCCGGGAAGCGGGATATGTGAGACATACCCACCACCACTTGTTGTTGGATTTAGTTATGTAAAATAAGCTCAACTTAAATGTTCTGTGTTACTAATGTAAATAGATGGATTTGCCATGGAATATCAGAAAGATATAATCGATCCAATACTGATCTAACGGATAAATGTAATAGAGAAATTGTATATAATAAATAGGACAAATTATTGATATTAAATAAAGATTCTCTTCAGTTTTTTGTGTGTGATTTAATTTAACAAGTTCCTTTATTAAATTATACATTTTTCTTGCTCCATTATTTATTCTAAATCCTGGGCATTTCAGTATTGAATAGAAATATCATGTTTTGCTGATGCTTTTCTCAATTCACAGTGATTTGTGAAAGTAGAAATATAAATGTTTATGCAGTATATATATTTAAATCTATCATCATGTGTAATTGGAGATTAATTGAATCAATATTCATAAGGGTGTGATTCTTTTCTTTGTTTTCTGCAGTTGTCAATAATATTTTATTATTTTTAAAACTTAAAACTCATTATCCAGGGCTTAATTTCTGTATTCACAAGATAGATCTAATTAATTGCTACTCTGTATTTTTTGTTTCAGCCAAAAATATTGATTTTTCATCGAGATAATCAAAATAATAGTTATTATCACAGCTTAAAACCTATTATAACGGTGTTCCAGAATTTATTTTAAAAAATGGACGAAAAATGATGAAAAAAACAAAATCGTTTAAATGCTCCTGAACTGCAAAGTAAGTTGAACTAGAGTATTAAGTAATTCTTGTACAGTTTGTAATTCTGCATCCATCTAAATAAAAATCGAAAAAACATTTCACATTAAATTTTGCGTAAAATGCAATTGAATTTTTAGAGATTTTTTGAAGATACACATCACTTCTTATAGACATATTTAAAATATAACTAATTGAGATGATGCGCAAAAACATTATCTATCGATCAAGCTATTGCACAATCTTCTAGCTGCATTTTTCGTAGAGAAAACAAAATTTTTGTCCAAATTTTTTCAGATTCAGAATTTTGGACGAGGGTATACAAGGGGAAAATGGAAGCTAGGGATGAAGGTAACTTTTTGTACACATTTTTGAGGATATCTCCACGAAAAATCAATATTTTGAAAAAAACTAAATTGGGTCTGAGAGAGCTCAATGAGCTGGATGACATGCATGTAGAAAACATACCACTCAATTCAACCAATATTTTGAAACCTACTATAGAAATGCCAAAAAAAAAATGAAAAAAATAAAAGCGCTCAGAGTTGTTTTATACTTAAATATGTTATAGTGCACTTTAAAACAAGTAAGTTTCATTATTAGAAAGTGTTAGTATAGCTTAATTATTTCTAGAGATATGAAGCCTCAAAGTTCAATTCTTTAGCAGTAAAATACGCGTAAAAATCTGAAACATTAGCACTGAAAAATTAATACCAACTGCAAAAAGTAGGATATTTCCGGATACTAGTTTTTGGATTAAAGGTGAACATCTCAGGTACATTGGCATATAATTTTATCTTGGTGTTATTTAGTGAAAAAAAAAGTATAGCAACGATGAAAAGTGAAACCCAGTTTTCAAGGAAAAAGTAGTGTTTTTGAACCTTTCGTGAGGTATAAAATAATTTTAAGAACAGATAGCATAATGCGACCAATTCGTATCTATTTTCCAGTGTCTAAAGTATATCGTAAAATGATTTCATTAATTCAAAAGCTCGCTATGAATCACTTTGAGTTTGCTGGATAGTTTACATACACATTTCTAGTAGTCATCTAGAGTATCTATTTTATATATACATAATGCAGCAACTGCCTCTTTCAAGTTGTTTAAAATTTTATTCAAAAATCAAAGATTAACAAAACGAAATAGGTATTGTGTAAGTGTGAGTAAGTTGTGTGTGCGAGTGTCATATTGTTGGCGTATGTGTGTGTGGTTGTGTGCGTAAGTGCGTGGGTTTGTGCATTGAATTATTTATATGGCATGTTTTTGTTTGTATATATATAAAAAAAAAGGTATCTTGTGGGTTGTAAATTTTCTACAAAACATTTTTTTTTGTTAAATAATCGAAACGTTTAAAAGTGTAACCAACAAATGCAAGGTCCTTTTGAGCATTGACAGTATCTGTTGAATATCCTAAACAAGAAAAAGAGGGTAAATAATTGAATACATAACTTATAGTTTAATATTTACCTTGATTATCCACAGCATCAGGTACAGCATCCAATTCTTCTGTAGGAAAGTAACTTGTATCCGTAATACTTCTCAATTGAGGTATGTGAGGAGACCTTTCATTTCTAATTTGTTCCCAATTAATACCATAAAAGAAAGGATGTTGCTTAATCTCATCTGGTCCATTTCTACCCAAACGTCCTTCAGGATCGCAAATCAATCTACGTATCAAATCCTCTGCCTCTCTACTAATGGGTTGATCTTCGGGGAAAATCAAAGTCTCACGCCAATTCATAATTTTACGATAAGTATCATGAGGATTCTCGGAACAGAATGGAGGATAACCACAGAGACATTCAAACATGATAGCTCCCAATGACCACCAATCACACTCTTGGCCATAACCTCGTTGTAAAAAGATTTCGGGTGCAATATAATCGGGTGTACCGACTGTAGAATAAGCTAATGCTCTACGATTCTTTTTCCATGTAGCGATTTTTTCTTTTTGAGTATTGAGATTAATAAAATCAGGTCCGGATGAGTTTTGTGCTCCCTCTAGTAAACGTTGATAGTATTGAGAATCATGTGTTTTATGGAAACCGGTGGATAAACCGAAATCTGACAACTTGATATGACCATCCTTGTCAATCAGGATATTATCTGGTTTAATATCACTAAATTGAAGAAAAAGTTAGCATTTGTTTTACATGTAACACATAGTTTTTCTATTTTACCGATGAATAAATCCTAAATTATGGATAGCTTCCAATGCTAATACGATTTCTGCAATATAAAATCTAGTGACAGGCTCACTAAATGTGTCATATTTAATCAACATGGTCATCAAATCACCACCAGGTAAAAATTCCATGATTAAATAAAGATATTGTGCGTCTTGGAAAGAGAAATAAAGTTGAACAACCCAAGGTGAATCGGCTTCTGCTAAAACATCACGTTCTGCTTTGACGTGAGCCAGCTGATCTTTTTTCAGCATTTCAGATTTTTTCAAAGTCTTCATGGCATAAATCTTTCCGGTATCACCTGCTTGAACCAATCTTACCTATTAGAAGATGGGAGATTTTAGTCAAAAGGTAAATGATAATATCAAAACAAGATCTTACCTCGCCAAATGCGCCTTTACCAATAACTTTAACTGTAACAAAATCTTCGAGACCAAGTCTAGTTCTACGTAATCTCAAATATTGAGATTCTTTTCTACCTAAAGATTGAAGTTGTCTCTTTTTCTTTTCCTCGCTACAATGTTCGTGTGCTAATTTGTTTTCAATTTCAGTACGTCTAAATTAATAAGAAATTAGTATATATTTTTAGTTTTTACATTTACCAAATTCACCTTTGATTTCTTTCGTAAGCCTGGTCTAGAGCAGTTTTATAGTAATGTTCTAAACGAAGTTTAGCAGCTGTAGCTCTATCTAAAACGCTTCTTGGGAAGCCTTCAGTAGACCTATTAAAAGTATCCGGCTGTAATTGTTGTTGTTGTGGTTGCTGATAGAAATAAGTAGATGAAATACCACCATTTTCATGGTGATCATTATTAGGATAACCTTGAAATCCCTGTTGTTGTTGTTGTTGCTGTTGCAACATTTGTTGTTGTTGCAATACTTGTTGTTGGTGTAGTTGCTGTTGCTGCTGCTGTTGTTGTTGTTGTTGTTGAATATATTGTTGCTCTTTCATTTGTTGTTGTTGCTGCTGATATTGCAGTTGCTGCTGTGGATTTGTATACGTGTAATCCATATTAATTTATCCGCTAGTAAAAATAGAAAAAAGAAAATAGAAAAGTGAAAATTGAGAACATTTTATTATTACTCTACAGCAGCATTCGAATGATTGATTGGATTACAAAATTCAATTTACAAGTCTTGCTTCTAAATATACTCTTGGATTCTCCGCCATGGCAATGTATAATAAATCAAAACACCTCCCTTTTAACCTTTCTTTTTTATTACAAAATAAATGAATTCTTACACTAAAATACTTGAAGAGACCAGAAAGATGGTATCTGGCTATATGTCTGGTCTTGATCCATCTCATGACATGTATCATGTTGATAGAGTTACCAATCTGGGTATGTAAATTATACATCTTGATCGTTGTCATGGTAACTGAAATGACAGACATTACTGCGCAATTACGATTTTTTTTAGCTCGTTGCATAGCAACTGATTTATCAAAAGATGGCAGTGTAGCTATTGATTTGGAATTGGTCGAGCTAGCTGCACTCTGCCATGATGTAGGTGATAGAAAGTATTATCAAGGAAAAGAAACCGGTGGTCAATTGATCAAGACATTTTTGCTTGATCTTGGCTATGCAAAAGCCGATGTCGTTGCCAATATTGTAGATCATGTTGGTTTCAGTAAGGAATTAGGTTGGAATGATGAAAAAGATGATGCCGCAGAAGTTGAATGGAGAAATTCATGTCTTGAACTACACGCGTATGTTTCAAATGGTTCAAAATGTATATTGTATTAAAATTTTATTCAGGGTCCAAGATGCGGATAAACTTGATGCTATTGGCGCTTTTGGAGTCTTGCGATGTGCAGCTTTTAGTGGAGCTAAAAACAGACCATTGTATGTGCCAGAACATGTAGCCATTGAAAATATTTCGCAGCAAGATTATCTCAAAGAATCCAACAACAATAATTCTGCTATTACCCATTTTCATGGTATATATAAGCTTTTTTTTTTCTCATTTTATTTGATATATATGTGTGTTTGTGTATAAAGGAGGATAATTGATATAAATTATTATGTTTTAGAGAAATTGTTTAGACTTAAATCAATGATGAGAACACCCAAAGGAAAATCCTTGGCAATAGAACGTGATAGATTCATGCAAGCATTCGTTGAGCAAATTGATCGTGAATTTAGCAATATCTAAGAGTTGATTTCCATCCTTAATGGTCTTGTTGTTGTTCTTGTTGTCGTTGATGTTGATGATCTTTCTGGTGTAGTAATATGCCTTGATAGATTCAATGGTTGGCTACTACTTTCAGCATGAGGTGGTAATGAAGGTGGCTGTTGTTCATCAGATGCAATAGATAATAAATTAGGATATGATAATGGCCTTTGTCGTTTCTTATGGCTATGTCTAGAGTGTTTACTTTGTTGTTGAGTTGATGTCGCTGATTTTCTCTTTTCAAAAAAGACCATTTTTAATTTATCCATAATATGGCTTGATCTTCTTTCTCTTTTAGGTATAACTGAAGTAGAAGTAGAAGTACCTCTTGTTGGAACTTGAGTTGTAGTTTGTTCTACTGTTGGAAGATTTGACATGTCAACATCTTCTTCTATTTCAATATCATCTTCTTCGTCTTCAGTATTTGATAAAACACCGTGATCCTCTTCTTCTTCCACTTGTTGTTGAAGTGGTCGAGGAGAGTTCGATGTTGTTGATTCTTCAATCACATGCTGTAATATTTCAGATGTTTGATCTAATTAACACATTAATATAAACTACAAGAAAATTCTCCTTTTAACAACGTCTGTTACTTACTTTGATTAACAGGGGAGGATGAAGAGGAGGATGAGGAGGAAGAAGGATCCGGCAATGTTTCGGAATAGATGACAGGAGAAGATACAAAGGTAGTTGAATAAGGATCAGTGACATGTAATGGATTATGTATCACATTATCAGAGGATTCTGGAGATTGTAAACTCAACTCAGAATCTGCTGGAGGTGCAGTTGTTACAGTATTCGATCTTTCATGATTATTACTACTTGTACAGCAGATATCAATGACTTCATCTGCTTCAATAGTAACACTTGCCTCAAGATCAGAATAAGTTCGACATATAGGGCATTGAAATCCAGGATAACTTTGTAATAAAGGTCGAATGCATTTAAAATGATAAGTATGAGAACATGGAGATACAAAGAGTGCTTGAAAAGGAGCTAATGCATATAAACAAATACAGCATTCCTCTACATCATTATTACTAGTGGATGTTGTTGTTGTTGTTGTAGTAATACTGGTATCGTTGTTATTTGGTATGTCTGTTAATTTTGTTTGTTCTTTTTCGAGTTGTATTTCTGATGCAGGTGGTGTACTAATTAAGTTACTAGTTGTTGTATCAATGATAGTGTTCCTAAGATTATTGTTATTACTATCTTCTTGAGAAAGAGGAAGAGGGGGTGTTGGCGCTGCTGCTGCTGCTGCTGCTTGAGTGAGATTACGGAGATTTTGAAAAGCATTTAAATTAAATGATAATGGTCTATGTCTGTTTGATCGATTCAATTCAAATCGCATTTTTACTGAACGATACACTTCTTCTCTACCGCCTTGAAAATCAACGCCTAATTGTACAATATCGCCATCATGTAATTCTACAGGTCTGCTCTCATTTCCTGCAGGACTTAATCGAACATGATTTAAAAAGGTACCGGATGATGATTTAGTATCTCTAATATACAACTAAAAGATGTCAAAATTTAAATTTTGAACTGAGCTTTTAAATTTAAATAGGCGATTTAATGGGTTATTCATATTTACCTTGCCATCAGTTTCAACCCAGACTTCACAATGACATCGAGAAACTACCTTACTTTTAAAAGACATGCAATTTAAATTAGCATGTCTTTCAGAGTATCGACCAATTCTAATGACTGATCCAACTTGTAATTGTCTATCAACAATATCAAAGATCAAACTTCGACTAGGATTATCAATATTTGGAACAATTCGGACATGAACTTTATCTACATTATTTTGATCCAATGTTGAAGAGACAGAAGATGCAATTGTTGCTCTTCTTTTAGTTGTTGATTCGGATTTTGATGCTGTTGGTCTCGGTTCTGATGTTGATGATGGTGCAGTTGTAGTATTTCTAGTAAATCTTCTTGCTAATAGTGCTGATGCTCCACTAAGTGATCTTCTCCTAACGCCTTCTACTGGAGTACTACTAGTTGAAGCAGTAGCAGTGGATGTAGATGGTGCCATTTTTTTTATTTATAGGAAATAATTATATATAGAGAAAAAGAGAGAGGGAAGAAAAGAAAAAGAATACAAGATTTTTTGTTGAGTGATTTAATTCTTAAAAAGGCGGCGGTCCCCTAAAAAAGGTTAATCGATTTCCTCAATGTACAATATTTCAACTGTTCATATGTGTGCTTCTTTTTAGTTCTATAATTCTGCTTGTACAGTTAAAAAACTGGTAATTTATGATGCAAATATTAATGTACTGTCACACACGCATAATATAAAACAGAGAAATACATCCATTTTATATATATATATAATAAAAGGACACCTGAGATGTGGGATTTATAAAAAACAAAGAAAAAATTCCCTTGAAATTCATGCTAAAATATTTACATGATAAAATACAACGACATGAATATGTAGAGAAATGAAGTAATTTGATAATAAAATTCCTCTTGTATATTTATACCACCAAGAATATAATCCCTTTCACTCCTTCTTTCCTAATCTTCTCCCTTTTAAAAGGATTTATAAAACAATACTTGTCGGACACTTTTTGTGTGCAACATGATATACTAAACACTGAAAATCTCGGGTGCTTTTTTTTTTTTTTGGTTTTCAAAAATTCATTCATGCAATTCATTGTACAAACAAAATATTCGCTCTCTCATGTTGTGTTGTTCTATTTTAGTTTTTGAGGGGTGAGTAAGTTTAGAACAAGGAGAAAAAGGCCAAGAAGGAGGTAGAGAGGGAGGGTATTTTACAGGGGGATCCAAAAAAAAAAAAAAAAAAAAAAAAAAAAGCTTCGAAGCAGTTGATTCACGGAAAGAATCATGACTGATTACACAAATCCAATATTAGAGAAGCAAAGAACGAGATGTTTTATATAAGGAGTCGATTTATAGTGGCAAGGATAATGAAAACACATGGGATGATTATCCTTCTTTTCCTAATTTATACTTGAATTCATGAAACTGTAACTTAACACAAACTCTATAAAGCTTTCTGTCTATACGTCAATCTTAATAAATAATATACGATTGTCTTAAAATAAAATGATAGACATGTAGATATATACTCCTTGACGAATTTCAAGTATAAAAAGCAGTGTCTTTATTTATATAAAAAATGTAAAAGAAAATTCATTAGGATCTTGAAAGATGCTTATTAAACACATAAACTTTTTGATTGCCCTCTTGTGCTGTTGTATCACAAATTTACTAGTCGCTGGAAATGACACTAATGGCATCTCCAAATCAACCACTATTTCTACTACTTCAGAAACTATTTATAAAATTTTACCAGAAGATTATAATAAAGACGTCATCTATCGACATTTAGTAAATGTGCTGATGAAACGAGCATCAAAGCAAACCATACCTGTCACTCCAGAGTTATCCACAATCATTGTTGCTCAAATAAAAGCTCGCATACACACTCAGATTACAACAAAGATCTCCGCTTCGGTAAGTTCATAGCACATCATGCCATTAAAAATGCTAATTTTTATATCATGTAGGTCTTTCAAAAAGTAAAAGCAAGTATTGTTATTAAAACTAGTATAATGGGAGGAGCAGTTCATGTAGGAAATGCACAAATTGAAGCTATACAAACGGCTGCTGTAGATGGATTAAAAAGTAATTACATGTAACACATATACATCTACACACAGACAAAGTTATACTAAAAGACATGTATCACAAAAATAGCTCAAATGACTAAAACAGTTGAGAAAGAAATTGAAGAAACTCTTTCAGAATCAATTACTCCTGCTATTGATCAACTTTTTGTATCAACTACAAAAAAACAAAAAACTTTAACAACAAAACAATTAACAAATGTCTTGATCAAAGCAGAAACTATTGCGAGAACTGAATTGCAAGTAAAATTACCAACTATTCAAAAGACTCTCAAATCTTGTGTCGATAAACAGCTCAGTGCACACATTAAAGATTTGCAAGTAGATATTCCTGGTGTACTGAAAATCCAAATTAGCGCTAATGTAGATGTGATATCATCGGTTAAAACTGCTGTAGAAAAGATGTACAAGTCGTATGCTGATGTTAGTGTAGCAGTAGCAGTACAGTCTTATATCAAAGGCATTAGAACATCAACTTAATTATAATCAACTAATACTACTATTTGTGTATACTATATGTATTATTCATTGTAATTGTAAAATAGCGTCTGCTTTAAAACCACATAAAACCACATAAAACCCCCTTTTTTTTTAATTCTATACATAAATTGCCGCACTTTTAAATGATTATCAACTTTTTAATTAAACTTAAGCGTATGCTTTATATACTGTATATCATAATTATAGCTTTGCATACTTCAGCCTAGCCTCAAGCAAAAAAAGATTGCAGCCCTGTTTTCACTATATATGCTTTGTTTCTTTTTTATAAGCCTTCACCAATATGTATGAATGGCCACAAGATATAAAAACAAACGAGAAAAGTATGACTCAACACCAACAATAGTTGATTTCAAACGGTACATGGAGATTACCCTAAATTTATATAAATTTTTCTGGTGATACCGGGGTTTAAAATCTTAAAAATCAAACAACCAGATTGCCATCCAGTTTGTCATTTTAGGAAATTTTTTAGTTTTCAAAGAATTTTTAAAGCCAAAACTATAAAACAAAACGCAAAACAGTTTATAATAAAATATATGTAATTTGAAATTTCCTATATTATGATATTTTTATCTTGTTTATTTTTGTTACAAAAATTGAAATTAACTTTGATAAACTATGATTTTAGTTTTTCTGAAAAAAAGTCAAAAAATTGGATTTCAAGCGCAAAACAAACACTACCATCGCAAAGATAGCGTTATTTAAGTCATATAAACCCAGTTATTATCTTAGTGAAAAGTCTCAATATTCGCCTGAAAAATTGAATTTTGTGAAAATTGCGATTTTGGATGAGGGGTAGTAAGGCAGAAATTGGTTTGAAATCATCATTGGAAAAAAATTGTAAAAATCCTTCAGAATGAATTTATTGAATGATAGAATTCCTTTGGTGGGTTCCTGTGCGCTAGAAATGGCTGCAAACTATGAAATCGAGACATTCAAGTGTGAATATACAGGTCAATTTTGTTTATTTAATGGAGCCTTATGGGTTTTATGTTAGCTTTATTATATATTTGATGATCGGTTTTATGGTTTTCAACATTCTGCATCCAACAAATACAACATTGAGGCCAAAACTATCGTATTCAAGCTCAAACAATTATCACTATTGGATTAGATCTCGCGTTTAATTCCCCCAATAACCTCTGTTTCAGACTATTATATTGGCCGTTCATAATTGAAAGCATTAGTTGCATTGGCTCACAGCATTTTGTAAAAGTTATTAGATTTGAAAACTTCTTCAATGAGCAGCTGATATTGGTTATACACCATGCACCACTTGAATTATTATTATGGACCTGTTTTCGAAAAGGATTGAAATAACTACTCCGAAAATTACACACATTATAAACAAAGACTATGCACTTTATGTTTTGGTTAGAGAAAGTCGTGATGCATTGAAGCACTTTCATTGTTTGTATACTAATTTCATGTGCTTTAGGTTCGGCTGTAATCTAGCCGAGATGCAATGTTTAATTACTTATCTCGGGTTTTTTTTTTCATCAATAAAAAGATGCAATTTTGGGAATTTAAAAGGTTTTTAGACCAACTTAGTCAACATGAAATCTGACACATTGTTGATATTACGTTTTTTGAAGTGTCCAATGTATTTATATATTTTTTTTTCTGCAAAAATACGTTTTGAAAACGTATAATGAAGGCATAAAAGTTTTATGTTTGTGTACAGAAATGCGATATTGAAATTCAGCGTAGCACCAGGAACCGAATTCTGCATGACAATCAGGAACTAAACAGAGAGTTTATTCAGGAACATTAGATGTTTGAAGCTATTCTTTTTTCATAACATAGCTATGGTATGGTGCTATATTATCACACACGATTGGTTCATTGGTACAGTTTTTCAATTACATTTTCTGTTGAGTTGTACATATTCCGAATTTTTGTCATTTTATACAGATATCTTACATATGCAGGAGCTTTCTGCAAGTATGAACTTATGAGTACATTTTATCCCAGTCCTATCAACGTTGACAATGACTTTTGTTCTAGATTTGTCAATCATAAGTTTTGTATACATCATGACAATGCCAAGCAATTTACATTTATATACAACCAAGGCAAGCATTTGTTAAGCAAAAAATAATTTGGATAAGTATTATGTTCTCCCTCGTGCATACATGCTTGAACCAATAGAGAATAGATTGGTTTGAACATACACAACATCACCGCTTTCTGTTTCACCAAATGTTCTGTGTTTGTGGAGTTTAATTAAATATTTAGATGGCTCGTGGTGATCAAGCTGAAGAAGCCAAGTATAATGATTAAATAACCGACAACACTGATATCAGTTTATATTTATATAAACTCGTGAATGTATAACGTTTAGTTTCAATTTAAAAGGTTAATGCAATATAAAAAACGAACAATTTTCTATTGTAAACAACATATTTCAAAAATAAAAAATGAAAAATCAAGTCATTGACCCTAAAAGGACATTTCTCATCTGCATATAAAGTTTAAATGGAATTTGGCATTGTGTCAAAAATAGTTGCAAGGTACACAGACTAAGCAACATAAAATAAGGCAAATTATATCGAGTTTTTAATTAATTTCAGGAATAAAACAAAAAAGAAAGAGGAGAATAAAGGGGATGATTGTGTTATATATACATGTTTTTCATTCAAACACATATAATAAAAGGGAGTGCTAAATAAAGGTTTTTTTCTGTTTT
Organism: Mucor racemosus; assembly: GCA_027405735.1. Classification (NCBI taxonomy): domain Eukaryota; kingdom Fungi; phylum Mucoromycota; class Mucoromycetes; order Mucorales; family Mucoraceae; genus Mucor; species Mucor racemosus. Next base: position 1,798,679 of record JAPEHQ010000004.1, on the reverse strand, counting down.
TGCTGGCTTGTGTACCAACGTCTCCTAGATTTTTTTTTTTTTTATCAGAAACAAAAGTGCACAGTGCTGCTTTTCTTATCTCTTTTTTCTTTCTTTTCCTCTTTTCTTTGCCGATTGATTGAAAATCAAATGTTTTATTCGAGAAAAAAGAAATTTTTAATAAATTAATGGCAAACGTATTGTTACAACTTGATCAAACGTCAGAAGATAGTTTATACACAACTGATACACTCACAAATGTTGGTTTATTTAGTATTTTCATGACTTGATTCTAACAAAACCTTTCAATAGGACTCAAAACAATGGTTGTTAGACACAAAGCATGATGATGATGATAATGATGACATTCATTCAACAGTTCCTCCTCTTTCTCGCCATATGCACATCAACGTCACTGCAACGGATAAGAAGTATTCCTTCTCCTCCCCTACCAATAACTATAACAACCGATATAACTATCAAAGTTATGAATCTCCTTTTCCTTATAATTCATCATTAAATTATTATTGTAAGTTGTTGATCCCTTATTAATTTTGATCTTTTTATTTATTTATTCCTCTTTCCCTTTTTTTTTTCTTTGTTTTTTTTTTGTTTCCTTACAAAAACTATAATGTTTATTATAGATAATAATCCAGCAATAACAACAACTAGTACAGCAACAGCAACAGCAACAGCAACGTATAATGATGATGATGATTCTTTTATGGACTTTCATAGTCAGATGATTAGAAACAATAAACCATTTGATCCTCACATTGATGATTTCGACATTGTCCGAGCAAAAGTTACTGGAATCACAAGAGCTATGCAACAATATCATGTAGATGAATTAGAACAAGAACCAATGATTTCACCGATAACATCTTCTAGCAATACATGTAGTTTATATCAATTAGATAATTCGAGTATCAGGCCTTTATCACCTCTTAGTATATTATGTCCAACAACTAATTCACTTGTACAATCTCGAGTCATGGAAGAGTTAAATGACGATGAATATCAATTAGAAGACGAACAAAATTGGCATGGCGAATTTCTAAACCTCATGTCTACATTAATTACCCATTCAGAAAATTTAGAATCAATATCAACAGAATTATTAAGAACTGAAGGCAAAGTAAGAGAGCTTGTTTTATTACAAAAATCCATGTTGGAGGAATATGAAGAACGAGAAAAACTATATCGAGATAGATTAGACGAATGCGAACAGGTTGCACAACAACAAAAACATTTGATGGATCATCTTGTGGAACTTGATAGAGATTTAGATCTTACTGCTGCTAGAAATAGAAATAATACGTCAAATAATAACAGGTGGATGACTCTATCTGCAACCACATCAACTACTACTACAACAACGACATTATCTACAATTTATCGTTGGCAAAGTTCAGAACAGAGCCAGCAGCCAAGCAACAGGAGAACAACCAATGATAGTAATAGTAGCTTAAGTGCTTTTGATCAGTACCAACAACAACAACAACAGCAAAAACAATGGGATTTTAATCGACCTATTGGAGATATTATTCGAATCAATTCAATGGAAGATTTAGTTTATACTTTACGCTGGGAAGTAGGATTATGGATTGGAGGAGGTGTGGGTACTGGGCATGTGATACATTCATTTGAAGGCCCATTGAATGGCATCGAATTGATAATTGCTGGATCAGGGACTATTGCAACTACAGCTGCTATCGACAAATTATCATCATCAGAATCAACTCCCTCTCCTTCATATTTTAGCTCTTCAGATGAAATATTTAGAAAAGAAGAGGTATATATGATTGTACATATGCATATTTTAAATTAGTTATTAACTTCCTTCGTAGTCATTTACACTATCCTCATCCATTCAGCATCTTCGTTTTCATAGACATCATTACATGCTTCATATAAATAGACATGATCGTGATACACAATTCAAATTATTACCAAAAGACTTTTGGATACCTGACCAACAAACAAATCAGTGCCAATTTAAAACTGCAACAGCAACATGTTCGACTCAATTTAATTTTATTCAAAGAAAACATCATTGCAGAAGGTTTGTTGTTATTGCGTTGTTTGTTTAGAGTCTTTTTTTTTATTGATGATTTCTCATGTAGATGCGGCATCATTGTTTGTCAAAGACATAGTCTAAATAGGTTGCCTTTATTTGCTTCCGTAGAGTCTATAGAAAGGTGGTATCGTGTGTGTGATGGCTGCTTTTATGATTTAATTATCAACAAGAAGCAAGTATCCAACCATGATTCTGCAGCAGACTTTACTGAAATTTGTTAAATATAAATACCCCTGCTCCTCTCCCTTTTTCTCCATTTATTCAATTGTATATAGTAGCACATAAAATAGCAAAGCACCCTTTTTTTTGGAATTCCTGTAAATATAAATATCATACCATAAATAAAATAACTTGCAAAATACGCATGGAGTCAAGCATTTGTTTGAGAAGCTGTAAAGTATTCTCAGGGGGGATGGAGAGGACAATGTTCTTTACTTATTTCGCGCCAAGTGCATTGAACATATACTGTACAAAGGGAGGGGGTTTCAGAATTTTTTTTTTATATTTATATCCATTTGCTTGTTTTTGATTTTAGATTAATGCATCTAAATGCTTTAATAATTTTTTCACAGCACAGAAACAGTACCCGGCATACTGACAAATATATATCGAAACCCCTAAATTGCATTTCCTCTACTCAATTCATAGTTTACAATAGACATTTGCCTTCAAACTATCGATTTTAAAGGAAAATACTAGCTTTGGCGGGGTTTCAATAGAGTAAGCTTCAAAACGTTTCATTTGAATAAAAAAAATGCCAATTTACAGAATTTCGACTTTAAAAGATTTTTGCTCTTAAATCTCAATAATTAGTAAAAGTTGCAAATTAATTAAAATATTTGCAGTTTTAAATTCTCTATACGTTAGTATTTTTTTTGAATACATTTTTTTCATAAATATTTTCATAAATTCAAAATTTAAAAATAATGGTTTTTTGAGGAAAAGTCTAAAAACCTAATATGCGATAACCAATTGAACAATTTTACATAAAGCATATGGTTTTTAGAGCCATTTTGTATTAATATGTATCATAGTAAAAAGTCGCGTTTTTCCGGTTAAATATTGAAATTTCTCCAAACTACGATTTTTCATGAGGTATACCTCATTGAAAATGGTCGAAATTCAAAGGGTTTGAATTTACTTCAAAATTATAACGAATTACATCTATGAATTAAGAGCAATCGTTTGGTGTGCTTTTGGGTGTTGAGAAGTGTCAGGAAACAGCAAAATGCGCTCTTCAAAGTGGTGATTTATGCATTTTTGGTGGAACGTGAGATATTCAGTTACACAGCTCATTGAATATCCTAATCAGTTTTCATTGTTTTATGGTCAATGAAGGTTTTGAGTTGCACAGCAGATGTATAGTAGCAGCTTTCTTTGGTATTAATTCATCTGAATGAAAAAAAAACGAGACATTGTGTACTGATTTTCAATCCTCATGATTAACTTGATTTAGGAGCGTAAGATGTTTCTAACAATTAATTTGAAAAAATAAAAATATCTGAATAGATATCTGACCTTGCTAAAGTCGAAACATTGAATAGAACGACAAATATAAAAATAATGCTCACAAAAAAACTCTTGAGGTCCTTATTTTGAAGCATCTAAACGAAATTAAAGGAATTTCTAAAATTTTGCACCATATCATACTTGAATTGGGAAAATGAAGCTAGGGGTAAGCATCTGCAATCAATGCCAATTCGAGAAAACTGCACAATCATCATAAATTTTAGTGCTCTATAATCCTTTACACCATAAATTCATTGAAAAACTGCAGAATTTATTTATGAATATTATAATATTATATACAAGCTAGAAAAAGTAGACTTTTTCATCTAAACAGCCTTTGCTTTTCCTTTGCCACCTCTTCCGCGACCACGACCACGAGTACCAGGTCCTTTGGTTCCTTTTTCTGCTTTGAGTTTTGCCTTTTTATCTCTTTCCAATCTTTCTCCCCAATAAGCTTCATAATTGTCATCTTTAAAAGTATCATCCACCTTTTGAGTACGGGATAGTTCTCGTTTCTTGATATTTTCCTTTTTAAAACCTCCAACTGATAAGACTTCTTGCCATTTACCTACTGCTTCCCAAAAGAAATTATTGGAAGGTGATGTAAATTCTGGATGAATGGGATTATCAGTATTAATATCAAGCACATCAGGAGGGGGTAGTAATTTTGCTAATTCAACTTTTTCATCTACAGGAAGAGAATTTAATAGCTCGGGTATAAGTGTCTATTTGTATACAAGAAAAAAAAGGGGGGATTAGTACGAGTAAAAGTCAATCGATAAAAGCACTTACTTTGAGATCTGCCGTAGCTAAAAAGCTTTTTTCATCCTCAAGATATTGCTCCAGTTCTTTAGGATCCTTTTCTTCTGGTTCGTCATCTTGCTGATCAATGAAATCTTCCATGTCAACATCATCAATGTCATCAACATAATCTGGTTCAGGTTTCTTTTTAACACGAGGTTTTCTAGCCGAAAGACGACGAGTTGTTGAAGGCTCTGCTAAATCTGGTACTTCAGGTATTTCAGGTTCTTCAGATACTTCAGGTTGTTCATTGTCCTCAATAGTTTCTTCGTCATCATCTGATTCCCATTCAAATTCATAAACATATCCTGGCGGCAACTTCTTTCTACTATTAGACTTTTTGGCAGATGAACGACGAGCTGTTGCTTTTGATTCAAGAGATTGTTGCTTGGTTCCCTGGTTGACTGCTTCTGATTCAGGTGCATCTGTTGCAGTAACTTCTTCCATCATGAAATCCTCTACGTATCCAGGTTGTGGTTTCTTTTTACCTCGAGATTTTCTAGCTGGTTGGTGACGAGTAGTAGTATTTGATTCAGGAGATTCTTGTGCATTTTCTTCTTTGGTTGATTCTGATACATGTACATTTTGCATATTCGTTTCGCTGGAAGGGTCGACAAAATCATCATCATCATCATCATCATCAACAAAATCAAAGTCCTCAACATATCCTGGTTGTAGTTTTCGTTTACCTCGTGCTGCTCTTTTGGGTTTATTTCGTACAGTAATTTCTTCTGATGTACTATCAACATTAACAGGAATATCTGCAGCCACATCATTATCAATAGTAGTAGTAGAAGAAGAAGAGGGTGAAAGATTTGCCTTGGCCTTTGCTTTGGGCTTTGCTTTAGTCTTTGCTTCAGTTTTTGCTTCAGTTTTAGGTTTGGCTTTAGCGATTGCTTTAGGCTTGGGTGTAGCTTTAGGCTTGGGTGTAGCTTTAGGCTTGGGTGTAGCTTTAGGCTTGGGTGTAGCTTTAGGCTTGGGTGTAGCTTTAGGCTTGGGTGTAGCTTTAGGCTTGGGTGTAGCTTTAGGTTTAGCTTTGGGCTTGGTTTTTGCTATCTCTGGCATAAAAATATCGTCAGCACCATCATTTGTTGGTTTATAAACGTCATTTGCTATTGTTTGTTCATTAATGTCATTTACTAATTTCTTCTTTGCATTAGTTGTTGTTTTTTTCTTTGTTGGTTTAGTAGAACCAGAAGCTGTATCATATTCATCAGAACTTAATTTTGCTTCTTTGAGCTCCATTAAAGCAGCATCTGAATCTTCTATTTCAGTATCAGAGGCTTTTCTTTTGGGTGATCTACTGTTAAACCTAATATTTTGATCAAAATCTACAGCATTTGTTTCCAACATTTTATCAGGAACTGCAATTAATGCTGATGCTGATTGTAATTTTGATTTTTGATTGAATGTAATGGCTTCTTGTTCATGTGCTGGATCTATGACCATTGCATCTTCATGTAATACATTTTTATGAGCTACATCATTATCAATTGGGTGCACAATATCTGCAGCTGGCGCTACTAGTGGTGTTGATGGGCTAATGTCTGTTACAACGTCAAATGGTATATCAACGGCTTTCATTTCATGTTGTGGACTAATGCTTCTTGCTACTTCATTTAATGAGCTAATGTCTCCTACGATATCGATTGCTGAACTTTGGGTTGATACTATTTCAACTGGCGAGCTAATTCCATCTAATACATCAATTGGTGTGCTTACAGATGATTCTACTTCCCTTAGTTGTGCTTCTACATCATTTTCATTTTGACTCGCATCAACAGCAGCATTTGTTAAACTTGCATGTGTATTTACTGTTTTATCAAGTGAAGCTAAATTTGCCATTTCATCAATTGTAGTATTTTCTGTTTTGTGTTCTGTTGCGATTGATTTTGTTCTTCGTCGTCCTTTCCCGTAAAGCTCTTGGGTCTCGTCAGTGTTCCAATAGTCTACTAAATTTGAGCGTTCAGTTTTCGTTTTAGGCTTCCTTTTAGTTGCTTTTTTAGCAGGAGGTTGAACGGGGGTATTGATGGTAATATTGTCGCTGTCAATGGAAATACTTTCAGCTGTAATAATGGGTGGAGTTTGATCAACCTTAAGATCAGAAATAATGTGTTCTTTTTGTTCGCTTCCTTCTACATTGCCAGTTGATTTTGGCGTTGTTTTACGAAGAGATGGTCTTTGTGTCATCTGATTGTCACCTTGTTTGGATTTTCCCATTTGATTTTGTTTATTAATCGCGAGAAATACACAGATAATGCGTTCCAAAAGTTTATGATAGCTATGACCTGAAAGTTCTGAGCAATATTTAGAGTCACAGTATTTAGCAGGCTAATGACTGTACTGAATCAATATGAGAGATTTGTGGAAAAAATGACCCACAGTACATACAATTATCACTTTTTTTTAAAAAAAAAATATAAAGGCAAACCTATACGTCTTGTTATTTATATTTAATGTATTAAAGTACTTTGTGAATAACTTGACTACACTAAGAAAAACCTTTAGATTAAGGGATACTTTGGCGGATTTCGAATTTTGGGCAATACATTTGCTACTGCAACTACTGCTACAACTACCAAGGCTACAGCTACTGTTCGACACAACCCTTCTTACTTCAATCCCTCTCCTGCTACTGATAGTGTGAGATTATCATCACATGAAACTAGACATAAAGTGCATAAATCCAAATAATAAACATATGGATGCATACATAAATAACGCCACTAATTAGCTTAATTGGTAAACAATAACCACCTACCGCTTCTCTTTTTCCTTCTTTACTTCAAATACATACAAAATGAACTTTGTAGATGATCAAGACTTGATCAAGATCAAGAATGCAAATATATACAAGATGCCAATTTTGCATTATGATAAAAATGGGTTTCGATCATCAATCCGGCTTGTAAAGGATAATAATGATTATTACAATGTGCATGTTACAGATGAAGCCATGTTGGAATTTATAGTTACTCAATTGCAGGAGAATGATAAGGTATCAGTTATAGGAGAATTTTCAATTGAACATTGGAAGAACAGAATTGGAAACCCTTACCATACCACACATATTCAAGCTCACTATTTGCAAATCAATGATACTGTTTCATTTGAATATAATCCTAATCCTGCTATCCATTTGCAATTTCGACTGATGGTGTATTTGGCACAAAACTTACCTGATACTTCAAAAGTTTTTACTCTATTTGATGCAAAAACAATTGATGATATGATCAAGAAAGTTATTGTGAATATCTGTATGTTGGATATTTTAATATTATATATGTATATATATATTATGTATATTTAAATTGACATGTATAATCTTATAGATCCAAATGATAAAAAAAGACATAGCGTTGATAATCTTCGGGCTTCAAGAGAAAAAGTACGCAAGACACTCAAACAACAGAGCGATAATGAATTGAAGAGTATTCAGCAAAGTAATATGGATTTGTTAAAGAAATTAACTGATTATCAAGAATAAATCCTCAAATAGTCTTCCATGTAGCCATTATGATCATTTTCATGCTGTTCTTTTTTACGTTTCGCTACATTATTGAAATAAAATACATTATATTATTATCAAGGATATCTTTTTTATTAGTATCCACCATCAGGTTTTAATACTCTTGGTGGTTGTATTGAGGTTTGTACATTTGGTGAATCAATAGTGTGAGGGTGATGCACTTCAACACCGTCAGGATGAACTGATGGCGAAGCTAATGAATTGTCGCCACCATTTACAATGGTAGTAGATGCAACGCTACTAGGGCTTGCACCGAATCTTTCAGTTCCAGTAGTTGTAGTGTTATTGCCAAGACCAATTGAAGGCATTTCCATGTATTTATTTTCTATTTGATCCCAATCAACTTCCATGGGTTCAACATCACTTCTATTATAATACTCGGATTGTTGTTGCTCTGTAAGTTCTTGCTGTTGTGTTCTGATCTTCTCATTCTTTTTCTTCTTACGAATGCAGAACCAAATCACAAGAGCACCCAAGATAGCCTATAGAAAATAAATTATGGTAAATGCTTAAAATTCTTGTAATTTTTTAATTTAAAACTTACAACAGCTACACAGCCGACAGCAATACCAGCTTTGGCACCACTACTGAGACCCGAATTGTCAGCACCCGAATTGCCAGCATTAGCAATTTTTGCATTAGGGTCGATGTATGTGGTAGACATTGTGATAGCATCAGGGTTAGTAGTGTTTAAAATAAGCACAGAACTAATGCCAACGTTATTGCCATCAACACCCCACATTACAAATAAAGTATTGTTATTTACAAGAACAGCTATAAAATGTGTTAAGTGTATATTTCTTTTAGTTTTCAATGTACATTGATACTACATACATGAATGTCTTGATCTTGCTAATGTAGTTCCAGCTGGTGCAGTAATAGTTTGTTTTGTCCATTTTTTAGTATCTAAATTCAACACAAAGCAGTAATTTAATACAACTAGAAGAAATGATTAAATGTAAGTGAAATGTTAATATTAATATTAATAAATTAAACATTATTGAGGTACCTGAACCACCGAGTTCACCACCATATAATAAAACATGTCTATTTGTGGAAGGTACTACGTATTACACATATTAATCAGTAAGGATGTTATGGCTTTTTTTTTTAAAAAAAAAAAAAAATTGCAATTTACATAATGTTAAGGTTGAGTAAATTCTGCCTGCTATAGGCACATCACCAGTAAGATTAACAAAGCTCCATGTGTTTGTTTCAGTGTTGAATGTTTTTACGTACGAGTAAGAATTTTGAGCAGTGTTTTGTGATGGGGGATTACTGTTTCGATATTCACCTCCCATGAAAAGAAGCAATTTATTAACAGGATCAAAAACTGATGCATGTCTAGCTAGAAATTGATCTACGTTAGCTGTCAAAGATACAGGTGTGTTCCAAGCTGACTATAAATGAAAACGTTACTATTGTGTTGATCTATATTGCAACTATAAAATACATACTGAATTGTTATCAGGATCGAAATATGATACTTGGGTATAACCAATTGTGCTCGATTGACCATTTGAAAAGCTGAAAATAGAAGTGTTGGTATATGGTACTGTCCAGGTTGAATTTACATATCTAATAATTTATTTACATATCAATCAGTGTCAGATGTAAAAGTTTTACTTGAGACTACACATACATTTCGAATCCACCGTAAAATGCAGCACCTTTACCAGGTACATAACTGGCAGACCCATAGTATCTAGAAACTTGTGGTTAATTTGTGTTGTATAACATAAGCATTGTATTCGTACAAACATTTGTCTTTTTCCATAGGGAGGTTCAGTGTAAGGTTCATGTGCATACCACCCATTGAGTTCAGCATTGTATATTATATTCATATTATTGAGTTGTTTTGAAGAAGAAGCGTAACCGCCATTAATAATCATACGATTTTGATCACTAATTACAAGGCATTGAGGATCTGTTCGAGTTAAGAGATCGACGTTGTTTGGTATGTAACTGACAGTCTTCCACATGTTTTGTAAATCGTCAGAACTAGTTCCATTACTATCGGTTATATCCAAAACATTCATGATGTTATCTGCTTTATTTTCGGTTGTGCTGGTATATACTAAACCTCCATAACAATATACTTTTCCAGACATTAATCCACAACCTAGTTATTTATTGACTCATTAGTATATTGCCATGGTTATTTGATTTTGAAACATTACATGTATTGGCTCTTGCTGCTGTTTGAGCCAATATCGTAGTTATTATATTAAATGTCAGCGATAGAAACAAAAGTATAGATCGAGACATAGTTATATAATAAAATAAGTTGTCTTTCTTTTAAAGAAGAAATTGAAGAAAAAACATCGAATATGTTTTGAAGAAATATCATTTATACAGAACATATTACTTTTAACTTGATTTGATTGTGGGCTTGGTGTGCAACTTGAAAACTTGAAATACAGTATGTGTACCATAATTTACCTGTATCACCCCGACTTTTATTTTAGTGTTGTTTGTAGAAAAGCCTATTTCTCTACCCTAGATAAACAGATGCTACAGTACAGCTACTATGATTTCATTCAAACTTATTCAACGAAAAAGGAGCGTTGAAAAGAAAAAGATCTTCAAGATGGACAACAATCAAAGTTATCATCCTTTATTCATGACCTAAAATTTGGCGCACCAAACATTACCACCATATAGTAACCATAAGTTCAGTAGTAAATCAACTAAATTCTACCCTAGTAACCACATCAAAGCCCTTTAATTTATATTGTGAGTACAATTGCAGTAAAATTTTACTGCGTAAAGCGTAAAATCTTAAAAATAGAAACATGATGGTCATATATAACACTTTTTTGGCATGGTATGATTTTACAATTGTAACATAACAAAATAGGGAGTCGGCTGTAGAAGGAGAGGAAATGATTCTCAGTAAACGTGTAGTATATATTGTATCCAGCACCCAATGCTTGTGTGTTACTATATGCTGCAGTGAAATATCAATTTATAAATTGTGATGATGAATTTTCTGTTTTAGATTGTACCTTTTCGTTTGTATCGCACAATATCGCTTAATTAGTACTGTTGAACCTGAAAAATGAGAATACGATCAGCTGATATAAAAACACTGCTTTGGGAAACAGATTGCTCATAAATCCCAAAATAGTGCAAACCAAAACTAGCCACGATTAATCAGGCACTCTTTTTATCTGGAATAACAATTTTATCCTCAAAAGCTTGTATGCTGTATGTAGACATATTATGCATAAACTTGATGGACTTCTGTCATTCTCTGTACATGTCGAATTTGGATTTTTATCCTGCAGGAACTGAATATGTTCCAATTTCTCTTTTTTTTTTTTTTTTTTTTTTACTATTCAAATAATTAGAGGGCAGCGATCACCATTATTATTAAGGTGCTGCTTGTTATCGGTGCTTAATGAAAAACAAAGACCTTACGGCATTTGATTTATGGACCATTTGGGTTTTGATAAATGAAGGATTGTACAGTGTTACTTGAAGTTGCTCATTTCAGCCAATGTAAAAGCAGTATTACACCGCATGAACCATAAAATATACAAAATACCCAATATCTGTTATTATAGAAACATACATTTTCTACCAGAAAAACCAGCTTTCATGTCATATATTCATTAAAAAAATTGCAGAAGCGAGCCCATAGAGCAACACCGTAATTGAGCATAGCAAGATTGAACGACTAAGTCTCTTATACTATGATATAGGATTTCACAAACAACGCATCGTATTACGGTTAACCGAGTTTGACTGCTTTAACGGGCCGTTTTTTATGCAAACTCGAATGAGGGTATTCGAGTTTCTTCTTTTCTTTTTTTGTTAGCTAAGCTCGAAAACAGGATTGAAAAAATACTTCAAGTTGTGAAACTGTCAAATATGCTATTATCGATTCATAATCCCATATTAACTTGACAAGGTTGCTATTAACAGCCTCCTTAAGGCAAACCAATACTTGCTCCCACCCCGTTTTTTATCTGGGTTACAAAAGAACGGGCCGTTTTCCAACTCGAATCGAATGGCCGTTTCCGTTAAAACTCGATTCAAACTCGAATCGAAGCCCATTCCTACTATGATATATCCAAGTTTTAAATAAAGAGTATTTTTTTTTTGTTCGACTTTTCTTGTATTTAACCACGTACAATCTGAAAATTCAGTTTTTGTAGCGGACATTTTTGGGACTCATTCTATCCTTAGCAACACTCATGATTTTGATCAAAAAACAGAAAAATCAAATTTTGATACCAAAATCAACGTTTAAATATACTACATTGTGAGAGAAAATTGTAGATATAACTAATACGCATTTTATAAAGGCTTAATATTAAATGTCAAGTAATGAAAATTTGCACTTTTGCCCCGAAAACGGTTTTTTAGTTAAAGGATTTTCATGTAATATTTTGCAATAAAAATGTTTGCTATTTTTTATTGAGCAAATAGAGCGCTAAATTCTGTATATGTGTATATTTTTTATTTTTATAATTGGTAGTATAATTAACTCTAGATTTGCAAAATCAGAAAAAAAAAATTAAAAAATGTCAAAATTGATGATCTGGACAAGAATAATTTTTAAAATTAATATTCCGCTTATAAGCCTTGTAAGTCTTAAAAATAAGAGATTTTATAATACTTGAGAACTTTTTCAAGAATTTACGATGTTGTGTCCGCTTGATTCAAGCTTATTACCGTAAATCATTATACATGTTAATATTGTGTGGTAGTTTATTTGATGATAATATAGTTTTACTTTATAATTATTGTGCTAGAGATGATTTAAATTGGGTGTTAGTCTTACCCCTCCAATATCATAAACATAAACATGGCCATCACTGGGAACTATTGCCACATTGCCACCTTTTTACCCTCTTTGTCCCAAGCCAATTTATTCAATGCTTTACTAGAACAAACTTACTTTTGACCTATAAAAATTGATTTATTAGTAAAATCAATTATTAATAGCAAGCTACTAAAAAATAATAACTATAGTGTACCCACGATAATAGCTGGTAGTGATATACAAGACAACATCTTGTTTTCCTCTTAGCTATTGGCCACCAAATAGAAATAAATGCTTTTTAGAAACTAAATAAACTAACATAAGTTTATTCATTCATTTAAATCAAGTCAATACTATACATAATTTTATAATCACCAGTTTTTCTCCAGGTAGATATCGACTTTAGACCAAAAAAGCAGTGATTATAACGTAGATAGTGGAACAAAATGATTAAGACCTGGACACTTTTTTTGTTCGAGAAAGATATTATAACGTGCCCTAACATTAACAGTTAATAATTTATTCCCAAATAAACAATAGGAAAAACATGTACTTGTACCTGCTGGATCTATCAGAATTAGGAATTACCGAATTACCAACTTAGAACATCTGTCAAACCATGATGTTCAACATGCGAATCAAGAAAGGTTACATTTCATGACTCCAATATTACCACTGAAACACGACATATTATGTCCATACACATTAATAATAATTTCTATTGTTACATCTAATGGACATGGGACCATTAGATCTTATCACACAATTCCAATAACTATATAAACCCATATTTAATTCATTCTAGTAAACGGTACTTTTTACGTTGATTTTAATTTACAAAGTCTCGATAAATCACTGCTTCTTGATTTCAGTTTATAAAAAAATATTGGTCTTTTTGTTGTAGTTTTAAACGTAAATAAAAGAGCTGAGGAAAGAGTAGGGAAGAAAAGAGGTTTTGTGTGTTACAAACAGAAATTTACAAAGGCATAAATACTTTTAATGTTACCAAACAAGTTGTTATAGTTGTTCCTATTTGGTTCATGAAAGAAGAACATGGGCAGAACTCTTTCAAACCCCAAATTTCAAATTGATATATCTCGTCAATAAGGCAATTCTGTTGAATCAGAGTAACTCACATCTGCTTTAAACCATTCAAATTATCTTCGTTATTAATTATATTATGATTGATATAATACTTTAATAGATTGACTAAGAAGCCTTTATCGCATTGCTCTTCTCATCTGGACATAATGATCTGTACAAAATGTTTTACTCCGCCCATCTGTGCAAATTATTATGCCCATAATGGAAAGCATACAGTAGTTCGGCCGTAGTGTATTTGTAATATCCGATATCAAGGCTTTGCGGTTCAATGCATGTCGTAATCAATAGATTGTAAGATGTATTGGTACTACTACTACTGCAGAAGGTGATACAATATGGTACTTGGTGGAATACAGCATGCATGATGATAAATAATAAATTAACGGAAGCTACATACCTTTGGGCATTATCCTCAAGCTTATATAAAGTGTTTCTTGAGTGAAGAATGATATGCTTTTAATAGTATTGTTCATGCAGCAATAATTACCCTGAAGTCCATTATTAATGATAAATTAAAATTGGTGACAGATCAATTTCTAACTGATAATGACTGAAGCAGGAACTGTGTTTAATATACACAATAAATAACTAGGAAATAAAGTTAAAACTAGATATATTTATTGAGTATATTGTAGTAAAAAAAGATAATGAATCCGTCTCGAAAGACATCAGGATTCAGAGTATTTATATGTTTTGGAAGCGCGGATATAGAGTCTACAATACAGAATGATGTATGAAAGAATGATTTCATAATCTTGAGAAACTAGTTGATTGCAACATGATAATATAATAGATTGGCCAGAGCAAGTTTAGTAGGATACGACCAAGTTAATAAGTATATTGAATATTCACGCTTGATTAACTTTAAAGAGTGAATGTTTATACAAATAATGGAATAGATATTGGAGAGGTAAGACTAACACCCAATTTAAATCATCTCTAGCACAATAATTATAAAGTAAAACTATATTATCATCAAATAAACTACCACACAATATTAACATGTATAATGATTTACGGTAATAAGCTTGAATCAAGCGGACACAACATCGTAAATTCTTGAAAAAGTTCTCAAGTATTATAAAATCTCTTATTTTTAAGACTTACAAGGCTTATAAGCGGAATATTAATTTTAAAAATTATTCTTGTCCAGATCATCAATTTTGACATTTTTTAATTTTTTTTTTCTGATTTTGCAAATCTAGAGTTAATTATACTACCAATTATAAAAATAAAAAATATACACATATACAGAATTTAGCGCTCTATTTGCTCAATAAAAAATAGCAAACATTTTTATTGCAAAATATTACATGAAAATCCTTTAACTAAAAAACCGTTTTCGGGGCAAAAGTGCAAATTTTCATTACTTGACATTTAATATTAAGCCTTTATAAAATGCGTATTAGTTATATCTACAATTTTCTCTCACAATGTAGTATATTTAAACGTTGATTTTGGTATCAAAATTTGATTTTTCTGTTTTTTGATCAAAATCATGAGTGTTGCTAAGGATAGAATGAGTCCCAAAAATGTCCGCTACAAAAACTGAATTTTCAGATTGTACGTGGTTAAATACAAGAAAAGTCGAACAAAAAAAAAATACTCTTTATTTAAAACTTGGATATATCATAGTAGGAATGGGCTTCGATTCGAGTTTGAATCGAGTTTTAACGGAAACGGCCATTCGATTCGAGTTGGAAAACGGCCCGTTCTTTTGTAACCCAGATAAAAAACGGGGTGGGAGCAAGTATTGGTTTGCCTTAAGGAGGCTGTTAATAGCAACCTTGTCAAGTTAATATGGGATTATGAATCGATAATAGCATATTTGACAGTTTCACAACTTGAAGTATTTTTTCAATCCTGTTTTCGAGCTTAGCTAACAAAAAAAGAAAAGAAGAAACTCGAATACCCTCATTCGAGTTTGCATAAAAAACGGCCCGTTAAAGCAGTCAAACTCGGTTAACCGTAATACGATGCGTTGTTTGTGAAATCCTAGGTTTTAAGCTGTGATAAGAACTATTATTTTAATTATCTCAACGAAAAATCAATATTTTTTGCTAAAACAACAAAAAATGCAGAGTATCAATTAATTAGACCTATCTTGTGAACGCAGAAATTAAGCCCAGGATAATGAGTCTTAAGTTTTACAAAATAATACACTTTTATTTACAACTACAGAAACAAAGAAAAAAATCCCATTCTTGTGAATATTAATCCAATTCATCATCTCCAATTATACATGATGCTAGATTTAAATATATCCTGCATAAAAATTTATATCTCTACTTTCACAAATTACTGTGAATTGAGAAAACCATCAGCAAAACATGATATTTCTGTCCAATAAAACCACGTGTTGTGTCGTTGTGTCATATATTTTCATGCTTGATAAGTAATACTTAAAAAAGAATACAAATAAAAGAGAATGAGGAGTAATGAAGCAGTTCTTCAACAACTGTATAATAATAAAAAAAAGATATCTGTTATGTCAATACTCATCCTAGGTCTCACATCCAAGGTCACAGTCTATAATTAGTGTTACAGTAAATCAATGCGGATCATTGACTTACATCATATTCTTAGATAGTAAAACCCTAGTAATAGTTATAATTAATGTATATAAATATATCCAAAGGATGTATTGTTAATAAAAGTGTAATATTCTGGCAAGATTATTTATATAGACTCTTTTGACATTTCAATATCGTTTATTTAAAAATAAAAGTATGACCTTTTACTTTTACTGTATATTGATGTGGCATTGAGATCCTGAGATGTAATTTAAGGCACCATTGAACTATTAGATCTGTTTGATAGTAATCTATGGATGGAACTGGATCAATCATAATTTAACCGTGCTTGTAGAGCTTATGAGTGTCTTGTTTCAATGTTGCGCTAAATATGCTTGGATGTTGATTTGATAGCTACTTAATTAACTAACCGTTAGGATGAAATAATATGGTAACATAATTGAGGTCCAAATGTTCTTGTTAATTGCTGCTGAATATATTTAGTACGCTAGAAATTTCTTATCACTACGGCCAACCTGTGCTGCACAAGATGACTTCGTTATGCCCAGGTGGGCTGCACACTATAGCCTGAGCTGTTGTGCCCACTGAATAGGGTTAAAAAGATAACAATATGCACATGGGCATAACAAAATAAACTGCACACGAGCACAACGCTAAGTCTGTATGTGCAGAATTATAGGTTCTGTCCATGTGCATAATATTAATCCCATTTGTGCATAGTAGTAGAATTACCCATAA
This sequence comes from Mucor racemosus, assembly GCA_027405735.1. Lineage (NCBI taxonomy): Eukaryota > Fungi > Mucoromycota > Mucoromycetes > Mucorales > Mucoraceae > Mucor > Mucor racemosus. Next base: position 1,781,631 of record JAPEHQ010000004.1, on the reverse strand, counting down.
GCATATCATTATCCCTATTTGTGCATAATAATAATGAAATCTGACCATGAGCATAATGAGCTGATCGTATGGGCACAAATTGGTTTTTACATGAGCATCGTGCCGTTCTCAAAATTCCAGTGCATTTTGTACTGGAATGGGTTTTTAAATTGCATTTGTTTTTATTAATATAAATTATAGACAATACAATTCAATATGTTGTTGATGTAGAGCAATACATGCAAGAACCAATATATTTACGATTATCATCATTTGTAAATATGTTTATAGCTATAATGTTTACAGCAACAATGGTTTTTGCTTGAGCATAAAATTAAATAATACTTACTGTTTAAATTTATATGCAAGCCAAATCTAAGATTATTATATATGTTACTTTATCGCATGTAAAATTTAAACAAATTAATCTTCTTTAAACTTACTATTTTAGTTTACGATTGTAAGCTATAAAAAGATTTGTTTTCGAGTATACAGTAGCTACGGTCAAAACTATGGTTATTAGACAAAACATTAGGTTTCTTTTTTGTTTCTATATTATTTGAAATTTTGTCACTTTTCTGGAACATTTCGTGGGTTTGTAGCCAGTTCGAGCTTTTCATTGAATAGATATGAATATCATTGCCTTGGATTTGATCTGGTAATCAAGAAATACGCCCAAAAATACAGTAGTACTGTAAATAATGATATTTGATCTTAGATTGCGGTTAAATGAAAATATCAGCCTCTAATATAACGGCTGCTATTTATATGAAAAACATTAGTCTCTTATGTTAGAACGTGTATTCAGATACAAGAAAAGAATACCAGCTTGATAATAATCTGATATGCCTTATCAAACGGTAAATAATATCCTTGGAATATGAAAACAAAAAAAAGAGAAACAACACACGTAGAAAAGGATTTTCAAAGCTTTATATTATTTAGCACAATTAAAACCCTGCTAAGTTGCTCATTTCAGCCAATGTAAAAGCAGTATTACACCGCATGAACCATAAAATATACAAAATACCCAATATCTGTTATTATAGAAACATACATTTTCTACCAGAAAAACCAGCTTTCATGTCATATATTCATTAAAAAAATTGCAGAAGCGAGCCCATAGAGCAACACCGTAATTGAGCATAGCAAGATTGAACGGCTAAGTCTCTTATACTATGATATAGGATTTCACAAACAACGCATCGTATTACGGTTAACCGAGTTTGACTGCTTTAACGGGCCGTTTTTTATGCAAACTCGAATGAGGGTATTCGAGTTTCTTCTTTTCTTTTTTTGTTAGCTAAGCTCGAAAACAGGATTGAAAAAATACTTCAAGTTGTGAAACTGTCAAATATGCTATTATCGATTCATAATCCCATATTAACTTGACAAGGTTGCTATTAACAGCCTCCTTAAGGCAAACCAATACTTGCTCCCACCCCGTTTTTTATCTGGGTTACAAAAGAACGGGCCGTTTTCCAACTCGAATCGAATGGCCGTTTCCGTTAAAACTCGATTCAAACTCGAATCGAAGCCCATTCCTATTAAAACCTACCACCACGGGGTTCCAAAATTTATTTATTGAAATGAATGAAAAATGATTCAAAAAAACAAAATCGTTTAATGGCTCATGAACTAAAAAGTAAGTCGACCTAGCGTATTAAATAGTTTTTGTACAGTTTTAAATTATGCATCCATCTAAATAAAATTCAGACAAACATTTCACAATAAATTTTGCGTAAAATGCAATTGAAATTTTGGAGGTTTTTTGAAGATACACATCACTTTTTATAAGCATATTTACAATATAATTTATCCAAATGATGTGCAAAAACAGTATCTATCGATTGAGCTATTGCGGAATCTTCTAGCTGCATGTTTCTTAGAGGAAACAAGATTTTTGTTCAAATTTTTTTCAGATTCAGAATTTGAGATGAGGGTGGGGTATATAAGGGAAAATGGAGGCTAGAAATGAATGTATATTTTTGTAGACATTTTTGAATATATCTCCACGAAAAATCAATATTTTAAAAAATTCTAAATTGGGTCCGAGAAAGCTCAACGAGCTTGATGACATGAATGTAAAAAAAATGTTGCTCAATTTAACCAATATTTTGAAACCTACTATAGAAATGCCCAAAAAAATGAAAAAAAATAAAAGTGCTCAGAATTTTTTTATATTCTAATATGTTATAAAGTACTTCAAAACAAGTAATTTTTATTATTAAAAAGTGTTAGTATAACTTAATTTTTTCTAGAGATATGAAGCCTCGAAGTTTTCAATTCTTTAGCAGTGAAATACGCGTAAAAAATCTGAAACATTAACATTGAAAAATTAATACCAATTGTAAAAAATAGGATATTTCCGGATACTTGTTTTTGGATTAAAAGTGAACATCTCAGGTACATTGGCATATAATTTTATCTTGGTGTTATTTAGTGAAAAAAAAAGTATAGCAGCGATGAAAAGTGAAACCCAGTTTTCGAGGAAAAAGCAGTGGATTTTACGTGTTTTTGAGCCTTTCATGAGATATAACATGAATTCAGGAATAACTAGCATAATGCGACTAATTAATATCTATTTTGTGGTCTCTGAGGTATACCTTGAAATTGTCTAGTATGGGGCTAATTGTTTAAAAGTGGCATGCTTCGATTTTGAAGACTGGAAACTCCAAATGGCAAATTCTTTTGAAATTCGACTTTTCTCAAATCGGTATATAATTGGCAATGAACTTTCAGCATTGGTTGTTGTTATTGCTTTATATTATGCTAAATGCGACTGTTTCCTTTATCTGTCATATCCCAGCATTGGATCTAGATACAAACATCAAAGTATCAGAGTGGCATTTCATTCACGATCTATTCGTGATAGCTCTTTAAGAAACATCCAAAACAGAAGATTTATGCAAAGTTTATCCATGTAGAATGTCTACTCTATCTATAAAGTAAAACTTTAAATAGTTTCATTATTGGAATTCCAATAATCGAAAACAACAAGGAGACTTTCTGATAAAAGAATGACATGTAGCACACAGATACCTTTGAACCCAGAAATTTTTTAAAAAAAAGAGGCGGATAATGATTTAAACTAAATGAATTGTTTTATTTGATAAATAATGATTAAAAAAAAAGGAGAAACGAGAATCGCACATGCAATTCTCTCTACATACAATATAGCGAAATAAATATAATAATAATAAGTAACATATTAAGCGCGACGTAATTGATAATAAGCACCCAAGGCACCAGCAATAACACCAACAGCAAGAGGAAGAATAGCAGCAGTAGTAGTTAAAGCAGCAATACAACCTTGGTTTGTGTTCTTTCCAGTAACATCAGCATCATGAATAGCTTCAGGATTACAATAATACTTGGCAAAGTAATCATTTTGGATCCAAAGCAACTTGTTAAAAGCCAAAAGAGCCTTTGCTTCAGTTTCACGATCTAAATTAAGAGATAATAAACCACCAGCCAAAGTAGATTCAACGAAACCCATCAAAGCATTAATGTGAATATAATCAACATTAATTTTAGACTTCTTTTCTGGAGTATCAGTATGAATCTTGGCAACCCAATCGAGATAACGGAGGAAACGGTCATCATAAGGACCAGAAAGGATCTTGTTGAGATATTTACCGAGGAAATCCTTACGAAACTTAATTTGAGGGTGATCCAAGGTCAAATCAGCTAAAGAGGTAGGAGCATCACCTTCAAAGCCTTCATTTTTGGGAACGAAATGCTTCTTGGTGACATCGAATTCAAAGAGTTTGGCATAAACTGCATCGACAACAACAGGGACCAAAGGACGGATATTATCAGCTACAGCCTCAATTGCCTTGATATCCTCAGCGCCTATAAAGAGATCAATTTCATTTTCTCTTCACGACATGCCTCATTCCTCACAAATAAAACTTACCAAAATCCATGAATTTAGAGACGTATTCGAAACGATAGCTACCATCAGCATATAATTGAGCAGGATCGATATGTTGCATGTTAAATAATCTAGTGTAAGAAATTAAAGAATAATGAAAACGAAGAAAAATTACGAGGAGATTTCAGGCATAATTTATATTAAATCACTATCAGAAAAAAATCACCTCATTATCCAAATAGGGATTACAAACAAAAGAAAATAAATGTCTAGGTCGGAATAAAACGGTTTAGGTTTAGGTTTAACAGGTCCATGATATACACCACAGCCCCCGCAAATAGCGATAATTTTATTTACATATTAAGTTTCAACCTGATGGTTTTTGTATAGTTGTATCATAAGCACGAATAATCTTGGTTTGGTCGGTTTCATTTTGAGAGAAAGCATAACCACGATTACGTTTCAATCTTTGAATTCGTCTTACTTTGTTAACTGCTTGTCTAAAACGATCCATTCTAGGTCGATAATCGGGCAAATTGTAATATTGAATTTCTTGTACATGATGGTATGGCATTGGCCAAAATACACGTTGTCCGCTGGATAAATAAATACATGTTAGTTACACAAAAAAAGAATTTTTGCTAGGCACTTACTATTTCCACACAAAATCACGCAAATTACAAATGAAGGGTACAATAAGCAAGAATAGCCAGAAATTGACATTTCCCCACAACATTGGCACCATACCAAAGTATTCAGGTAAAACATTTACTGAAATTGCGGGGCCAATGTAAGCAACAATGATCAGATATAAAAACCAGACGGCCATCGATGCTATCATTGAAATCACCGTATAGGTTGTCCAATAGCTAAATTGAAAGGTTAACCAATGAAATCAAACGGATTGCGGGGACGCTCGGTTTTTTTGCCGTATTTTCATATATTTAACTTACTCAATAATTAATACACCTTTCCATAGGATACATCCTAGTACTCCCGTAAACACAGCTGCGCCTGCCCACCATTGACCACTTAGTAATCCATTTTTAAATACGCCTTCCGTTCTAAAAGCACCAACACCTAAAAAGAACAAAACCTGTAATGTTGTGTAATATAATGGATATGAGTTTCAATTTTCGTAAAATAGAACAATAGATGAAACCTACAATTGAATGAAATGTTGCATTTGCAATCCAACCCCAGAATTTCTTTTGATTAAAGAATACGTTCTTTTGCCCTAGCATATACATTTGAGGGTATTGATCCAACATACGAGAGGATACAATTTGATCGAAAATTCCAATAACAAGTGGGGGTAAAAATGTAAAAATGACATTGAAACATGACATTGTCCAAGATTCATATAAAGTAGAACCAGAAAATCCATTATAAAAAGCATACTAAATCAAAAGGATTAGCCATTTCAAATGCATATGATGCCAATTGTGTCAACTTACCCAAAATTGTGTCAAATACAGCGCAATATTTTTGTAAAAATAATAAAAGATCATTTTACTCATGCGCTGATATGCCCATGCACCATGAACTAATAGTAGCTTTTTCAAGAATCTAAATTGGGATATAGCAAAATCTGCACTACGAGCAGCTTGAAGGCCTTCAACGCCACTGATACCTACGCCCACATGAGCGGCTTGAATCATAGAAACATCATTAGCTCCATCACCGATAGCCAACAAAATAGAAGTATCAAATTTCTTTACACATTTGACCACTAAAGCTTTTTGAAGTGGTGATACACGACAACAAACAACGGCCTTACAAAGCACTGACAAATCAAAAAACACCTTTTCAATGTCTTTTTCCAGAGCAAATGTTAAGGCTTTACCATCGATAATCAAAGCCAAGGGCTCCATTTCTTCTCCTCGGATAATAACTTCATTGATATCTCGTAATTTTCTCTCCAAAAAGCTCTTGGTTTCCCAATGATTATCCTCGTTACAAATGATTAAACTCATATCTTCGTTCAAAAGCTTACAAGAATAACCAATATTGATAGCAGTTTCTTGTCGATCACCAGTCAAAACCCATACCTTGATACCTGCTTCTTGCAACGTATGAATAGTATCAGGTACGCCGTCTTGAAGACGATCTTCGATAGCTGTAGCACCCAACAAAAACATATCCTTTTCAATGATTTCGGCTGCTTTGTCTAATTCATCAGCACGATTCACCAATGTAGTAGCAGCAGCTTCTTGAATTTGAGCCCAACGAGCATACTCTTCTTCAGAGATTTCTCTCATGGCAATACAAAGTGTACGTAAACCTTCAGAAGCACATTCCTCCAACTGGATCAATGTAGGTTCTACAAATGGATTATCAGGCGCAAGACGCTCCAAAATAACTGTATCGGCGCCTTTACAGTAAAGTTTGATACGATTATCAGGCCCACGAACAATAGCAGACATACGTTTACGAGTGGAATTAAATTCACAAATGTTTAATACTTGAAATTCCTGTTCTTGACCACGAATTGTACAGGTAATGGAATTGGGACGACGAGTATGAAACTTGTAACCAAGTGTAGCCGCACCACTGACTAAAGCACCTTCATCTGGAGAGGAAGCTTGGTAGATAATTTCATCAGAATTTTCTTGTTTTTCAGGAATAACAGTGTGACATACAGCCAACAAAGTCAAGAATTCATTAATAACATTAGCAGTAGTGTGCGTATTCAAATGCTCTTGTAATTGATTAAAATTATATTGCATAGTAGGATCATCAGAACCCTCCCTTGCAGCTTTATCAGGGTCTACTTGATCTGCATAAAACAAACCACCAATAGAAACTTGACGGAACTGCATTTCATTACATGTCAATGTACCTGTTTTGTCCGAGAAAATAAACTTGACTTGGCCCAATTCTTCAATCAAACTACTACTGCGAGCGGTTGCAGGTGTATCAGTTTTATCGTAATAAATATCTAAATCAGATTCAACCAAATATGACAGAATAAACTTGACAACTTCCATGGTAACCATTAAACTGATGGGAATAAATGAATTGAACAAAATCAAAAATGTCAAAATATCATAACCAAATTCTTGTCCACGACTCCATGTATGAATTGGCAAGTAATCTGCTTGTTCACCTTTGTACATGGTAAACAAAACACCTCCAATAGCACCTGCAATACTCATACCCACTAAAATCCAGAACAAATACATGATATTTCGATTGGTGATGCGAGTGATATTGGATACTTTGGAAGGCTTTTTACTGGAATTCAACATCAACTTGGTTTCATGGCCTGTAAAGACAACGATACCATAAATCCATTGTGTATTTCTCAACTGAGCACCTCTTAATAATATTTGTGAGGGGTCGAGAGGGATATCACGATGATTACTGCCATATGCTGTAAGAGAAATTGCGCCATCATAGTTGTATAATCTATTATTGGGTTGTTCAGACTTGATTACGCCTTGCAATCTACTCATATCTGTAGGATTTAAAATGGTGGCTGTTTGTGGCAAGGCTTGCTTAATTTTGAGGTTTACTTCACCATCCAAATTACTGGTTTCAATATAACAAAGACCTTCTGGTTCACTACTACTCACCAAAACAATATCTGCAGGAAAATTTTCGCCGCTCTCCACACGCAATACATCACCTACTTTGATGTCTTTCCATTTTTTTTCCACAAATTGAGTTCCTTCTAACACTTTACATTTTTTAGAGTTTAATTCAGCATCTGAACGGTGTACACCCTAGATTTTGATTGGTTAGGCTATTTACATTTACCCTGCTGGTCATTCGTTCCAACTCACCCAATCTTCCACTACTTCCTTTACTGCTGTTATAAACAATACAATAACTAAGGGTACCAATGTTGTCCATCTTGAGGTCGGAGAAATGTCCGGAATTTGCTTTAAAAGAGTGTTAGTTTTGTATGGAAAACTCCCAAAAAAAAAAAAAAAAAAAAAAAAAAAAGCTTACCTGAATACATGATACAAATAAAAAGAAAAGATTGGCATATTTTGAGAATTCTTCGTATAAAAATCTTGGCAAAAAGCTGAGCACGCTATATTTTCCTGTTGTAACTCTATTATGCAAGAATTTTTGTTCGTTATTCAATCCTGGATTATTTATATGGATGATACGAGCACCATTTTCACCTGGAATTCCAGAAACTGTTGATGTACGACCTGTTATACTACTAATGACATCTTTTATTATTTGACGTATAGGTCTCCTCTCTTTTTTCTTTTTAGGTAATTGCATATTTGCACGGGCATATGGGGATGTAGATTCTCCTGGTCCGTCTGAGGCTAGTATCATTGTACGATCATTGGATGGTAATGATGTGGCTGCCAAGGTTGTTGGTGGCGGCGGGGGAGGAGCATTGTAAATGTCTTCTTCCTCAATTTTTGGGTCTTCAAAGATATCTTTTTTTTTTTTTTTTTTTTTTTTTTCAGGGAATATTTAGTCCCGAGAATTTTGCTATGGTTTTTATACTTTACCTCTTTGTTTTCCTTTACGTTCATTTGCAAAAATAGGTGTATTTACCAAGGAAGGGTCTGCCAAATTTGTATAATTAGGAAATGATTGTGGTGTGGATGACATTGGACGCGAGGAGCTACTATTATCGTTAGCTTGTTGAAGGTCAATTAAATCAGTAGACGAAGTGATTAAATCTGACGGAGAATAATGTTGACTATCTGCATTTTGTTGTCGTTGTTGTTGTTGTAAGTTATTACTATTATTATCAGCAAATGGATTATAAGGAGAATGGCCAACTGGTGAAGTCGGTTGATCAATCCATGGTGAATCTTCAATTAAATTGTCTCCAAATGGATTATTTGGATTGAAGGATCCACCTTCTTTATTATTATAATTATTATTGTTAGACAGTTTGGAGAAAATATGTAGTTAATGCAAATGTGTAACAATAAAAAGAAAAAGAAAAAAAAGATGAGAAAAAGGAAAAAGTTTTCTATTTTAAATACCAAAAAAAAGCCTGGTTAAACCGTAAATCCGATATCACCAGAATTACTCAGTTTTAAAGTATCAATCCACCATCAATTGATAAAACTTGGCCATGAATGTATTCAGATTGTGCAATAAATAACGCTGCTAGAGACACATCTTGAACATTACCAAATTTACCTAATGGTATTAATTTCATGATTTTTTCTTTATCCACAATGCCGGATGTCATGTCGGTATCAATAAATCCCGGTGCAATTGCATTAACTCGAATTTTAGCTGGTCCAACTTCTTTAGCTAATGATTTAGTAAATCCTATAATTCCTGCTTTAGACGCACTATATGCAGATTGGCCTACATTGCCATGAATACCAACAACGCTAGAGATATTAATAATACATCCACCTTTCCTCTTTCGAAGCATTGATTTAGTGACATGTTGACTCATTCTCATAGTTCCTAGTAAATTCGTATTGATGATATCTTGTAAATCTTGATCTTTTAATTGGATCAATAAATTATCCCTTGATATACCCGCTGCATTAATTAAATAATCAATTTGTTGACCTTTTAATGTTTGCTATCAAATGAAATATGTAGAAATCAGATATATTTTGTTTTAAATGTGAATTTACTACAACAAACCTTGAATACTTGATCTATTGCTTCTTTGTCTGATACATCCAATACAATTCCTTGATGTTCTTGCTCTGTATATGTTGTTCGAAAGGTTTCTTCAATGTGCTTGACGCGATTACTATCACGACCAATTAAAATAGTATGAGCTCCTTGCTTGGCAAATGCTTGGGCAATGTTTAATCCAATTCCTCTTGTAGCACCGGTAATAATAGCAGTTTTTTGGGCAAAGCTCATGTTTTTTTAATATATTTTATATTTAAGTGAAACGAAGGGAAGGGTGGGGGGGGGGGGTTGAAAATGAATGCACTGAATTTTTCTCAATCAACACTGGCCTTTAACTCTTTAAATGCGATGATTGCATGGGCAGGCTTTTGAATCCCAGAAACTTACTGTTAATTACAAATGATTCTTTCTCATGGTCAACGGCAGCATATAAAGTAGCATAATACACTGAATTAAGCTTGGAAATATCAAATATTATTCATTATTTTTTATTTTGGTTAACTGAAGGAAACGAGGGAAAAATCATCACATTTGAAAATGACATGCTAAAGTTTTTGAAATTTCTAATTTGACTTTTTAAAGTTTGGATGGCACACTTCTGATACCTGGAGCTACAATTTCCAGTAGAGCTGCTATATACAGAAGATACGACGCATATTCCTAAGGTTTAATTGCTGAATTTACACAGCGTATTGGAAAATAATTTGGGCATACGCTGAATAATTTCAACTTTTAAGCAATAGAGTTTCTAATGAGTTCGAAATACGCTGTGATGAAGGTTGCATACATTCGGTCTCAAGGCGCTTTGGCAAGTTGTACCTGTTATAATTGCTTGGATGCATAAATTAAATACAAAACAGAGATCCGTAATAAAGCTTCTGTGTGAAAACCTTTACTTGTAAGCTAGGTTTTGTAATGGAAATATTGTTAGGCCTACTTGTCAAGGCATCAAAATAATAAAACGCATGTAGACGACAGGAATTGGATAGGTTATTGTAAGTAGTAGAATATTCTTCATTGCTATGATGTGATGAGATTAAGCCTTTGTCATTGAATTTATTTCTTTTAGAACATCTTCTAATTAAAGAAGTTAAGCAGTTATACTTCATAGCCTTTAATTGCCTTTGTAATTAATCAATGAAAAAAAATTATACCAACCTTATAACATAAAACTATATCTTGTTTGATTTTGTTGCACTCTATACAAAATGTCACAACGGTTAATAGAAATAATCTTGCCGAATATTGCGCTTTGTTAATGGTACATCCAGAGGATATATTTATACACATTTATTACAACTATTACATAAGTTTGCTATCTAAGGACATGATGTAAATCAACATGGGCGCATGTAAATCAACGTGGACGCATGTAAATCAACGTGGACGCATGTCGATCTACTATAACACCGATTACGGACCGAGATCTTGGATGTGCGACCTAAAAATAATATTGACATAACACTATAATTAATGAACTGTATCAACTAGCTCTGATATACTCAGAAAGTGTTACACTCTATGCGTTAAATTTGATTTTATTTTGTAGGTATCTAGTCGAGCAAAATTTGAATTTTCAAAAAAAATTTGACAATTTCAATCTTCAAAATCGGAGTATGCTTTCTTTTTATAACTAACCTCATAATAAACATTTTCTAAGATATACCCTATACATTGCTAAATAGATATGAATTGGTTGCATTATCTTACATAATCCAGAATTTATTTTATATTTCTCAGAAGACTCAAAAACGCGTAAAATTCACTGCTTTTTCTTTGAAAACTGGGTTTCACTTTTCATCGCTGCTATACTTTTTTTTCATTAAATAACACCAGGATAAAATTATATGCCAATGTACCTGAGATGCTCAACTTTAATTCAAAAATAAGTATCCGGAAATATCCTATTTTTTGCAGTTGGTATTAATTTTTCAATGCTAATGTTTCAGATTTTTTACGCGTATGTCACTACTAAAGGATTGAACTTTGAGGCTTCATATCTATGGAAAACATTAAGCTATACTAACACTTTTTAATAATAAAACTTACTTGTTTTGAAGTGCTCTATAACATATTAAAATATAAAAAATTTCTGAGCACTTTTATTTTTTTTCATTTTTTTGGGCATTTCTATAGTAGGTTTCAAAATATTGGTTAAATTGAGTAGCAGTTTTTTTTTACTCATGTCATCAAGCTCGTTGGGCTCTCTCGGATCCAATTTAGGGGTTTTTAAAATATTGATTTTTCGTGGAGATATCCTAAAAAATGTATACAAAAAGTTACCTTCATCCCTAGCTTCCATTTTCCCCTTGTATACCCTCATCCTAAATTCTGAATCTGAAAAAAGTTTGGACAAAATCACGTTTTCTCTACGAAAAATGTAGCTAAAAGGTTTTGCAATAGCTCAATCGATAGATACATTTTTTGCGCATTAGTCCAAATACTTATATGTTAAATTTGTTTATCAAAATTAATGTGTATCTTCAAAAAACCTTCAAAATTGTAATTGTATTTTACGCAAAATTTAATGTGAAATGTTTGTCTAAATTTTATTTAGATGGATGCAAAATTTAAAACTGTACAAAAACTATTTAATATACTAGGTCGACTTACTTTGCAGTTCATGAGCAATTAAACAATTTTGTTTTTTTTATCATTTTTCGTCCATTTTTTAAAATAAATTTTGGAACCCAGTTATCATAAGCTGTAAGATGTGATATCAATTATTATTTTGATTATCTCGATGAAAAATCAATATTTTTCGCTGAAGCAAAAAATGCAGAGTAGCAATCAATTAGATCTATCTTGTGAATACAGGAATTAAGCCCTGGATAATGAGTTTTAAGTTTTAGAAAATAATAAAATAATATTTACAACTGCAGAAAGCAAAGAAAAATACCCCCCCATCCTTATGAATATTGATCCAATTAATCTCCAATTATACATGATGATGGATTTAAATATATCTTAAATAAGAATTTATATCTCTACTTTCACAAATCACCGTGAATTGAGAAAACCACCAACAAAGCATGATATTTCTGCCCAATAAAACTACCTGTTGTGTCCTGTAGTTTTATGTTTGATAAATAATACTTAAAAAAGAATACAATTAAAAGAGAATGAGTAATGAATCAGTTCTTCAACAACTGTATAATAAAAACAAGATATCGTTTATTTAGATATAAAAGTATGACCTTTTACTGTATATTGATTTGACATTGAGATCCTTGAGATGTAATTTAAGGCACTATTGAATCATTATTAAACCTGTTTGATAGCAATCTATGGATGGAAATGAATCAATCATAATTTAACCGTGCTTGCAGAGCTTATGAGTTGCCTTGTTTAAATGCTGAGCTAAATATGTTTGGGTATTGATTTGATATTTACTTGATTGATTAACCGCTGGGATGAAGTAATATGGTGTCATAATTGAGGTCCAAGCGTTCTTGCTAATTACTGGATAAATTTAGTACTAGGTATAAAACACGAGCCGAGCCTTAGACGAGCTTTTGACTTCTTTTCAAAAAGTTCAAATTTAAATAATAATTAGTAAATTATATGACATTATTACTTTAGATAATTGTCAATTGACGTTCATAAGTTTGCTTTACTTTAGATATTTGTCACTGGAAAGGTAAAATAAAGCTCGCATTGAGATGATGAGTTTTAGTCGCTGCATAAAAAAGCTCGTGTGGGGTAAACGAGCTCTAGTCACGCGCAAAAAAAAAGCTCGTCGAGGTTGAATGAGCTTTTTTGTAAGATCGTCTAACTTTAACGAGTCTTGAGAAAAGCTCGGCTGCATAAAAAAAGCTCGGATTATTTAAGATCACTACTTAGTACGCTAGGAGTTTTTTATATCCGATATCAAGACTGTGCACTTCAATACATGTCGTAGTCAATAGATTGTAAGGTGTATTGATGCTGTAGAAGGTAATAAAGTATGGTACTTGGTAGCATACAAAAATTATTAACATTCTCAATAGCTGATAGCTGCCAAAGCTCTTTTTTTATTTCTCTCGTTGTACTATTATCAGCAGTACAAAAGTCCCACTTTTCATATGAATTTTAAATGGGGTTCGAATGTTTTCATCCAGTATTGAGTCGAATTACGTGAAATCTTTAACAGGAATGTACCTTCCCTCTATGTATCATTGATATATATCCGAAAATAAAAGCGTTGATATCAGAATATAAGTGCACTGGTCAAATATTAACCAAGATTGACTAAGATTGACCTAAAATTGATTATAAAAAATTGGGCGCCTAAGCGAGTTATTAATACTTTTTTGTTTTTTACCAAAACTAATAAGAATTAGACAAGAGTAAAATGTGTGGTTTTATTCAATGTAGAAAATGAGATTATATATAGAAGAGATTATCAAGTGATACAATAGCTATTGATGGTGTAACAATAACAATATCCTGATAATACAACTACTGTAGCGCTATATCTAGATTCTGATATAACACTTTGTATTAACAGGATATATCCAACTTTAAGCTACTCTGCATTTTTTGTTTCAACGAAAAATCAACATTTTTCGTTGAGGTATTTAAAATAATAGTCCATATTATAGCTTAAATTCTTTAGTAACGGGGTTCCAAAGTGATTTCAAGAAAAATGATCAAAAACGATAAAAAAACAAAAATTTTTAATAGTTCAGGAACTGCAAAGTAAGTCAACCTAGCATATTAAATGATATTTGTATAGTTTTAGATTCTGCATCCATCTAAATAAAATTCAAATAAATCTTTCATATTAAATTTCGCGCAAAATGCAATTGAAATTTTGGAGGTTTTTTGAAGATGCACATCACTTTTTATAAGCATATTTAAAATATGTTTACTGGTAATAATGCACAAAGCAAGTATCTATCGATCGAGCTATTAATGAGTTTTTTAGCTACATTTTTTGTAGAGAAAACAAGATTTTTGTCAATTTTTTTTTCTGTTTCAGAATTTGGGATGAGGGTATACAAGGGGAAAATTGAAGTTAGAGATGAGGGTGTCTCTTTGTACACATTTTTAAAGATATCTCCACGAAAAATTAATATTTTGGAAAACTCCAAATTGGGTCTGAGAGAGCTCAATGAGCTTAATGACATGAATGCAAAAAAAATGTTGCTCAGTTTAACCAATATTTTGAAACCTACTATAGAAATGTCAAAAAAATAAAAAAAAAATAAAAGTGCTCAGAAATTTTTTATATTTTAATATGTTATAGAACAATTTAAAACAAGTAAGTTTTATTATTAGAAAGTGTTAGTATGACTTAATTTTTTCTATAGATATGAAGCCTCAAAGTTCAATCCTTTAGTAGTGACATGCGCGTAAAAAATCTGAAACATTAGCACTGAAAAATTAATACCAACTGCAAAAAATAGGATATTTCCGGATACTTGTTTTTGAATTGAAGTTGAGCATCTCAGGTACATTGGCATATAATTTTATCCTGGTGTTATTTAGTGAAAAAAAATTAAATCAGGAATGAAAAGTGAAACCCACTTTTCAAGGAAAAAGCAGCGAATTTTACCTACTTTTGAGTCTTTCGGTAAGATATACTGTAAATAAATTTAAGAACGGGTTAGATAATGCGCAAGTATTTTTAAGTAGGAAAAAAACTAAGCTCGATTGATTCACTAGATAACCATATCGAACCTTTTAGCCTTGAGATAAATCAAACACAAGCAGTGAATTTCAGCAATGAATTCCACAAACTTTGACTTCTTCATAAAAACGGCAGTTATAATAGCAAACTGTATCATGATCTGTAAATGCGTTTGTGGGTTATTACCTACAAATGATGAACACTGAATACATTCTCAAACTCCAAGGAACAGGGCTGAGAGACCTTCAAAATTTTACTTAAATTTTATTTTGAGAGGGAACATTCTTAAACTCTAAGCTATTCGATGTGAAACCAAAGTTTTCTATAAAATAATTAATATGCTGTGTATATAATCAAGTTGGCTATGCAATCTGCTGTGCATTCAAAGGTGGTATGCAACATAATTTCTGTAAGCATTTTCATTTTTCAATAAAAAATCGATACTTCTTTGCAAAAAAAAAACTATATCTAAACGATGTCGGCAAAGTTAATGATATATATCATGTAATGGAGCTGTATTTATAAATTTTATACATTTCGCATTATAGCATTTTGAAATGTTTGTCAATGATAAATGGAATAAAGAACTCTTGAAAGGCCACTTTTGCTTTTGAATATTTCAAACTGGATCAAGATATTGTAAGAAATCTGACTATGGCTTACCAAAATGATAAGTTAATGCGCCATTTTATGATTACAATGTTTTGTTATACTTCTAGACACACAGAATATCTTGGGATCACACCAGATCTAAATTTTGATCCGTATTTTATTGTAACCAATAGCTAGATCAGATATCTCTAGCCAATAAATTTTCGAACTGATTGAAATTAGTATATGGATCAGTAGAATCCTTAGCAGATTACACCATGTATGTATCTAACTAATACAAATGCGTATTGTTAAGTCAAGGCCTTTTATAAGTTTGTTTGTTGTTATTCATAAATTGTCGTTAACGAGGTAGCATAATTATTCAGAACTGATAAATTGTTAAGTTACAGTTGCCAATTTCAGTTGTTAGTAAAGCAATCTGTACACTGTGAATGCTTTGTGCGCGTGTGACACGAACATTGAATATTTTGGCGTTTCAAGTTTGATATATTTCAACCATTTTTCTTTCTTGCTGTGTATCTTTATTTTCGTATTTCAAGAAAAGGTTTAATGAGCAAGCATCGTGAAAGAATTCCACAGGTAATTGCAATTGATGTTACTGATGAGGATTATGGTGATGATGAGGAAGAAGATGACTTTCATTCAGCCGGAAGTTCAACAGTTATAAGCAGTAGTAATGTTATGCAGAAAGCAGCTCCTGATCACTCTTTAAAAGCTCGCTCCAACAGTCCATCTGCATCTGATTCTGCATCTGATTCTGATGATAATGCATTATTTGAAAGTGAAGGAGAAGGACAAGAAGAGAAAGAGGCAACAGAAATGTTGCCTCTGCAATCAATGTTAGAAGATAATGACAATCAACACCAAACATTAAATCAACCTAAACCAGTAAATGAATCAACATCACCAACAAACTTCAATAACGATGTAGAGAGGATTTTGAAAGCTTTCTTTTCATTTATTAAAAAGAACAAATCAGATAAGCAAAATGAAGAAACACCAGGAGGATCAGATATTGATTTTTGGGCCCTTCAGCATGGTCTTGGTTTTTATATGAGCAGTAAATTTCATTGTTATTATAATCAAGACAATAGTTGCAATGCTTCATTCCCAGATAAGAATCTTTTATCAAAACATTTAGATTCTGTTCATAAGATAACTAAAGATAGCGGTATGTAGTTTGACTTATTGCTGATTTTCATTTTATAATTAAAATAATATATAGTGGAAAAATCACAACGGCAAAACATTCGAGACAAAAAACTGGCCCATTGGCTTATATCCTCTAAAATGCCTATGAAAATGCTGTTGAGTAGTCAATTCGATGCCTTTATGGGAGCTCTCCACTATAAAAATAAAGATGAATACGCAGTATCTCGGCATAGACTTGAAAAAGTAATCCAAGCAGAGCACAACCGCACATTGATGAAATTATCACATCTTTTACAGAAAATACAATACATTTCATTATTAGTTAGTAAATGGAAAGTCTATCAAAATAACGGTGGCTATCAAAATATTTTGCTCTTATCTATTTTCTTTATTGACAATCAATGGAATAAGAAGAACTATGTAATCGCAATCGAACCATTAAACGCTGAAGATAATAGTAAATGAATATTTTCAATGTTATACGAATGCATGAATATTAATCACATTTTCATTAGAAAGTACAATATCACAAAAAATTGCTCTTGTTTTAATGGAATTAGGAATCTTGTCTAAAATATATTCAATTACCTGCTATGAAATGAATCAAATAGATGAAGCTTCATTATTTGAATATATAAAAAAGATAGCCGGTAAATGTAAACTTCAGCTGATTCAAGGAAGGATATATAAGTCATTATTGGATCAGGTTATTTTGGAATTACGCGTGGAATTGTTATCATCCTTGAAATATGACTGTGAGCCATTGAAAAAGATAATCAACGAGATTGATAACTGCAAGTAAGTGCTGATTTTAGTATTTAGATAATTGTACTGATCATATAAAACAGGTGTAATGTGTTTCTCAAAGAAATGCAGCCATATTCTATTAAACTCATGAAAGCCTATCTCAATAACAAACGCAAGCACCAAATAGATTGTGCAATGAGATCGTATATTATCAGTGATGCAGATGAAGAATGTATGGTCCAAATTATTAACCTTGACTCTGACCTTGCATTTATAACTGAATGGCTTTATGAAATCCCGTGAGTGTAAATTAATCTTGAATTCGTCATTTTTCTGACCGTGTATCCTGTATGTATATAGAGAAAAGAACCTTACTATTGCTAACAAAGCTTACGTTATCTGCTGTGAACTTGGTCATTCAATCAAAGAGTTGGCAGAATTGAGAAATACTAGAAGACCAGTTCCCAAAAGCACAACATCAAGAGGCTACCAAATATCTGATGCCGTTAAAAAAGCTGTATTTATGAAAAAACCGCTCGAAGCAATGTATAGAATCTTGGATGATTATCGTTATAAACTTGAACAAGGACGTGCACATGTGGAAGCTTTTGTCTTTGATTCGTTTGCCTATAATAATAGTTACTTCAATGCATCTACAGTCTCAAGTTCAACAAAACAATCGAAGGATATCAACACAATTCTTGAGGATATTTCAAATCAAAAAGAAAAGAGATATAGAGACATAAATATTGCTGATTTGTTAGGTTATAATAGTGAGGACAGGTAGTATATTAGAATATTATACAGCAAAGAAAATGCATTATTGACCCAAATATGTATAGACGCCATTATGATGATCCTGATTACGCTACTAGTAGCAGCAGTAACATCATTACGGGAAAGAGACGCAGATCTAATCAATCAACAATAATACAAGAATCATCATCAGAACAATATTTTGCAGAACAAATACAATTATTTCATCAAAAGCAATCAGATTTCTTTGATAATCATCCCAACAAAAATATAAATTTGAGAGGTATGATCTTTGCTTTTATAGACTACTAATCCTAATGAGTGAATCATCTAATGTAGAATTGCCACGCTCAAGAATAATTTCACTTTTAAGCGAGTATTGTACAAATAGTCAATTAGATTTCTGGAAACAAGAAAATGAAATGCAGTTCCCTGCAATTATCGAGCACACAAAAAAGACATTTGCTGTTCCTACCACTTCCCAAGAATGCTCAAAAGCTTTTGATTTTATCAAAACATTATTCGCACAACTTTCAGAGGACGAAGAAGCAGATGATAATGATTTCATCTGCAAACGTTTACTTCTTACTATTTGGAGCAAAGACTTTGATCTTTTTAAGGACTGATTCTATTTTCTACATTTTTTTCAATAAAGAAAATCATTCTATATTATTATTTTATAATATGCACGAAATTGGGCCAAGGGATTCAGCTGAAAACTAAGGATTTTGGTATGATTCTGGGCACTGTACCCATACCTGAGGTTGAGGATCTGAAAATGTAACAGTTTTAATATGAAATTTACAATATATACGAATGTGTAGATATACATACATATATATATATATATATATATAATCTACAAATACTTTTTGACGTATTTCAACTCATAAATGTACTAAACTATTTTCTAAATATCGAGTAAAAATTCTTTGGATTTACCATACAAAATATGCTAAAAATATAAATAAATGCGAAAATACTTTATAAAGTGCATATGATCAATTAATAAGCTTTATACCGTGTAGACACACAAACATACGGCTGAATAAAGTATAATCACGAACGATGAGGTATATTTTTGCATTTGTTTTAACAGCAATGGTTTAGAAATTGCTCAAGTAAGAATATTTTTGAAATTTGACAGCAAACCATATACAGTTTTGACTTTCCCGATTCTGGTCAAAGAATTGCACTGCTATTTTCCACTATTTCGAAATAGTAGTTCATGAATTGTAGAACATGAACTTTTTTTTTTTATAGTTTTCTTGAATGTTTATATATTTTTAATTAGTTTTCGAAAATTGGATATAATAAAAATAGAAATAACAAAATAATAGCATTTTGACCGCTGGAAAATCAATTAAACTGAATGGAATTAGTAAAACCAAGAAAATTTCTTATAGAAAGTTCTTTAATCAATTATATTTTAATGTGCTACTGTCTTGTATGGTTTATATATGGGTCTACAATATACTTTTTCTAGACATTAGTTACTTTCTCTTGAGACAAACTGAAGCAAAATCATCTTCTATGAAGATCTTATTATAGCCATAATTTCCAAAAACCCTCTTTGTTGTGAGTAGTTTTGTCTCCTTACAAAATCAGATGATTGAGTAAGTTTGACAACAGCGATTGTCTGCTGAAGGTTACTGGTCTTGGTAGAAAGTCTCGAATCATCCATAAAAAATGCCAATATTCGGAAAAATGTTACAACTTTTTATGCTAAGGATTCCGGAAAATGCGATAATATAACCGTGTATTAAAATATCGTAACCCTCGTACTGTATCTCGAATATAACCCCTCATTTCACTATAACACTTCATCACTTTCTTTTTAAACATTGTATAATGGACGCTTCCATCCAACCGTATATCACCATCACTTGTCAATCTATGTATGTATGTAATGCATATGATGAGAATTAAGAATCCCTATACGATGGGTTCATTTCTCGGAAGTAGACAAATGTGATCATGAGTTTTTTTATTTCTTATGCTGGGCGTCTGTACGTCTCACCGACGTTTTGACACTAGACTTCATTAAATCTTGGCAGCATTTACTGTATGTAATTCTATGGTTCAAGGTAGACTTAGTGATGTAATTGTAATCTTTCTGAATGCAGCATAATCAAATAAACTCACTGTTCCTACTGTTGCTGTCATTTTGGTAGCAATCAGCATCATATTTGAAGCTATATGTCTTTAGTATTGGTTGTTTTACTGAGTATCGTGCTTGCTTGATGATAGAAGCTATTTTATGCTACATCTATTGTCATTTTTATACGAATAGCTTAAATTTAATCAGCTATAACTAAGAAAAGCATAAATGTACATTTAGAAGGGAACGAATTCAAGTATTCATATTGTACAGTACTCTAATTTTTACATATAGAATAGTAATAATATAAAATATAATGACAACACCAGCAATTACTAAGATAACGTCCAACAATGGTATGGATGACATATATATCGCCAATATTTTGACTTATTTTGCCTACAAACCCCATTCTTGGCAGGTGTCCCCAAAAATAATAGAAAATGCATGATCATTTCAGCGTGTGATTGACATACATAATATCTACATCATAAAAATAGTAAGCTGTTGCTAATAGTATTTATAAACATTATATACAAGTTGGAAAGAGAAAGGATACCTATAGGAATCCTAAAAAACCCTTTGAAGAATATAAAGTTTAAATAAATTCTCACTAAAATACAATAAATAAATAGTATTTTGCGCAAACAATAACGCATATTTTAGTGCATAAAAATAAACAGTAATAAAATAAGTAATAATCATGGTATCAATCCATTTCCAAGGCAATGATGCATAATAAAAATGATACTATGTTGCTTGCTTAACTTAAAAATATATAAAACACACCCAATAAAAAATAATTTTAACTATACGACATGTAAAGGTACATAGATGCAAAATCCAGGAACATGTATGTAACTCAGAAGCATATACATTCAAAAACTTCTGTCATTTGTATGATGGCAAGTAGTACACTGTGCACCACAGAGCCAAGTGATTGGGTTCTCTCATTTCAAATGAATTGGTCGCCTATCTATTATTAATTTCATTATTAATATATGGCATGTTACTATATGGCATCATCAGATTAAATTTATATCATTCAAGCAAGCTTTTTATATAGAAGATGAGCTCATTTTTGTCATGCAGCACTTCTATCTTTACCTAATTATGGTATAAAATGGCAGCAATAGTTTGAAAGTTGAGCTGTAGGTAACACTATTAATACATCAATATATCGTCATTTCACAATGACTTTCTGTAACCAAAAAAAAAGTTTATAGTAATAGTATTCATATGTAACATTGATCTTTTTATTTTTTTAAAAAAGAAGGGGGAGGGGAGTAAGGCAGCGGTGTGGCTTTACAGCGCTAAATATGTTGAATATATACAATTTTGCCTGTCGCTATTGTTTGGTTAAATATGATGCAAATTAAAATGAAAACGACATATCGCTAAAACCATCATCATCTTCAAATTGAAAGATATTGTCGTCGTTTGCGATAGAATCTCTTATTCTGTCGTTTTTTTGTTGGTGTAAATGGCGATTTCTACTGTTATCATGTGGTAAAATAAAGGATGCTGGCCAAGGCACAGGTGGTCTGTCCACCAAACTTCCCACAGTAAAAGCAGACTTCCCTCTTTCAGAAATTCGATTATTGCTCTGTGTTCCTGATATAGCTCGTTCAGGAGGAAAAATTGGCTGTCTTGTATTATTGTTACTATCTAAAAGTGCAGCATAATCATTCATCGTATTAGGTACAGTTCTTGATAGACGCTTTCTTCTTTTTCTTCTTCTACCGTTACGAGCCTCATCTGGATTTGTTACTCCTGGAATTACGATTGGCTCTGCTCTTCCATAAGACGTCAATGATTCAATAGAAGATGCTGCGGTTGTAGTGTCTGTAAACAGTCCTTGATCATTACCGTCTTCTTGTTGAGATGATAAATACATGTCTCGAAAGTATATCTCTAAAGGTGAAGTAGTAAGATCTAATGGGATGTTTTTATAATGCGGGTGTGCACTTTCAGTAGTGAAATTACTGTAATCATGGTTGTCAATAGACGACATGTTGGTATGGTTATTCTAAGTTGTATATGTATATGTGGTGTGATGTTTATTTTGATTTTGTTTTTTGATTATATGTAAATGCTAAGCCGATTATTTTGTGTATGACATGAAAAAATAGAGAGAAAAGAAAGAAACAGAAAGAGAGGTAGAAATAGGAAGAGAAAAATAGGGCTTATTTATACTAAATCAGGGTATAACGATATAAGGCTTCTGCGTACATACATTGGTACAATTACATTGCTTCATAGCAGTAACAGATTGTATTTTTTACGTTAATTCATATTACACAAATAATTGCTGTATATGGTGAAATACAGTGATCTACTGCAGTTGCTTGTGTCTATGTTTTTGTACCACAAAATGACTCGTGTAGGACGATAACGTATAATAGGCCATAAAAGAAATTTAATAATAGTATCAAATAAGCAAAGCAGATTTCTTTTTTTATTGTTGACGTTTATAATTCAAGTGCAATTGCACTAGCAATTGCAAACGTAGCAATATAAATTTCCAATATAATCCATTATACAAAAAACTACATTAAATAAATATATGTATAAATATATATATTCATATATGGCATTTATCACATTATAACAATGTTATGTATGAATGATATGTTGTCAGAAAATGAAAGTGTGCGATCAGCGCCGATATATCATCATTCAAAAAAACCTGAATTAGTACGAATTGACTACATTTCCTCAATTTGAATAGGTCAGTTGCTCAAACAATTTGTCACAGGTCATTTTTATTGACAAAAATGCAATAATATTTGTTTCCGTTGTGATACACATGGTAATTTAGACCTGTTTCTTTCCTAATTGCAAAGATATATGTACAAACAGATAAAAGTGGTTTACAGCTGTGTAGCCGCAATATATGTTGCAAATGTTGCCAATGAGCTCAAAAGTAATACACAATACATGTTATTGGAAATAAAAACCTTGTCTATGAATAATTTGATAAGAGAATTGGTCTAGGCTTATTTTGTTTTTTCTTAAAAAAATCACATTTTCACCTTGTTATTGGATTAGTACGCATAAAGCGTATAATGCTCAGAAAATGTGTCGCGTGGTGATTGCCTATCAATTATTAGTGTTTTATATGCTGCATAGATATCATGTAGGTGCAGCAATCCTATTGAATCAAAGTTATATATAACGTATTTGTCTTTAATCAACAAATGTGGTCAGTCAGCGCCACTAAAAAATTTCTCTTATCTTGCATATATGCATTGTTATGAGAAAAAACTTTGGCCATCGTATGCATGATGCTTTAAGCGGTCGAGCCCGAGTTTAGCGGTAACAATGGATACAGTTGTTCTATGAAGAGGTTGTCCAGCTTGCGAAATACATATATATCAGGAAAAACTCATATTACCCTTTTCTTAAACACATGAGTCCATATAACTTTGTAATATATACGAGATCTTTAAGTATGCGTGTATGTATTACTAATTTGCAAAAGTATTGTAGTGAATTGAATGCCGTAAATTTGTATTTGCTTTTCAGTAAAAATTAAGATAATCGTACTACATGCATTATATTTCAAAGAATTTTTCCTTCAAAACTAGAGTATCAATTTCTATGTTCATTTAATTTTTTACTTTATCAAATACCTCCTTCATCAAAAAGTATTTTCGTTTTCATTAAAATATATGGATTTTTACAAAATCGATGGGATTTATAAAAAAAATCAATGTCAACAAAAATGAAAAAAAATTCAAGACGTACCATGCCTTACTTTTGAAAGTACATAGTACATCTTGATGATGTGGATATTGCCTGCTAACAGAATCGAACTGTTGACCTTCTGCTTACTAGGCAGACGCTCTGCCAACTGAGCCAAGAAGGCATCTCTTTCCGTTTCTCTAAACTTTTGAAGACATTTCGACAGGAAATTTCTCAATCTTTTATTAAAACTCATTTATCTCAACAACTAGTTCACCAATCGACTCCAAACTATACCATTATACTCGCCTTCCATAGCAGTTTATTGTTTATAAGTTTCAGCCTTGTTGGACACCTCCATTTTATTCTTTAAATTTGCACCTTATTGAATAATATTTCATCGCCATGTTTGAAAATCTACAAGACTTTGATATGCATCAGTTGCCACAGTTGCTTTTGCAGTTTCAACAACAACTTACCTCAGTACAGGAGAAGGTACACCAACATGAAAGCCTCTTGTTACGAATGGAAAAGTTAGAAAACGAAAATAACACCTTGAAAAAGGATATTTTGACCAAGGACCTAGTAATTGAAAAATTACAGGGTCAACTATCCAGTCACCCTACGAACACCACCAACCCTCCGCTTGAAGGAGGTAATGAAGTCTCTAAACAAGCTACTACCAAACCCAAAGACTCCAATGCAAAGTATGCTAATGCTGCTAAATCTGGTGCTCACCTTCCTGATCCCGCCCGCTCTGCTAAAAAGCGAGTTGCTGCTGGTCGCCTCTTCAAATCGGCTGCTGCTAAAGGTCCCCAAGGATACCAATATGTATATATTGGTCGCTCTGGTAAGATTTTACGCTCTGAAATTCGATCTACCTTCCGCAAGGTTGGTGTTGATACTGGTCGTGTCCTAGACATCTGTTTCCCTGCCTCTGGCGTTATTGGTATTCTTCTCCATACACAGTATGTTGAGGAATTTCTTGATCTCATGAAGAAGTGCGAAGCCGAAATCATTGAGGGTTTTGATCCCTTGGATCCCCAACACATTGCTGATCCCAAATATGATGCCCTCCATATTAATGACCGTGAGTCGTTAATGTACGAATTTACTAACACTCGTGCCCTGCAAACTTTGTCCTTCCTTCGCCCCCTCAACGTTAGTGGTGTTGGTAAATACTTTGTATCTGCAGGATGGATCTGTGACGAAGAATTGGCTGTTGCTGTATCTGAAGCTATGGCTCGTTTTGAGGAAAAAGAACCCAAGAAGGCTAAGTTCTTGCTCAACTCTGCTCGTAAGCGCACTGAAAACTCTAATGGTTCTGAAATGGAACAATAATGAGTTCTTCAGTTGAATCCTCACCTATGTATAATAATAACCCGGTCCACTCCTTATTTGTTTCTCTCTCCCTATGGAATGCTAATGGTCTACGTGCCTCTGTCGTTCATGATGTTCTGTCTCATGTACTGAATTCTCATGTTCTCTTGGTTACTGAAACTTGGCTTACTTCTGGGTCTTTTCCTACTAACTGGTCCCAATTCCACTTGTACGGTACGAAAGTATCCGGTGCTTCTGGTCGAGGTTCTGGTGGTATAACTGCTTTTGTCTCTCCTTCCTGTCCCTATCCTGTCTCTCAACTTCCTTCTTATAATTCGCACACTCTGTCCCTTAAGGTTGGCACCCTGACGGTTCATTGTGTTTACTTTCCTCCACCCTTATCAACAGATAAGGTGCTCTCGATTCTTAGTTCACTACCTATGACTAAGGATACTATTTTATGTGGTGACTTTAATGCTCGGTTAGGGTCTCTCACTGGTGATGTTGCTACTAACCCTCGTGGTGTTGCTCTGAAACCTTGGCTTGAGGAATTTGATCTCTCAGTGCTGAATGCTTCTTTGGCTTATGGTGTTAAAACCTTTACGACGTTTCGACGTCAAAAGGAGGCAAGTAGCATTATTGATCTGTTTCTGACTAACATTGGTGAGGCTGCTATGCTGAATCCTCAACTGGTGGTTGAGTCTGATCTGTCTCTGGGTTCTGATCATCGGTTGATGTTACTTACTTTCGAGTATGTAGCCCCTCCTGGTGATTTGGTGGTGTCTGGTGATTCTGTTCTGGCTCCAAGACGGCAGTGGAAGCTTTCAAAATTGGGTATGATCAAGCCGTTAAGTCTATATCAAACTCTTTTTCGTTCTTCTGTTGCTCCTCTGGTGGATACTCTGTCTGGTTTGGTCTCGGCTCCTCCTTCTATCCGCCCGGATATTGATGCACTCAATGATTCTTTGAATCACTGTTTGTATGACTCTCTTGATGGTTCTATTGGTGTGAAAACTGGTCGTCCTGGTCATTGGAAAAAGTTCTGGACTCTAGAAATTGAGGATGCTGCTCGTTCAAGGGATCGTCTCTACAGCAAGTGGCGACATTCCACTGGGATTGCCAAAATCAACAACTGGGCTGTCTACAAACATGCGCACCGTCAATTTCGGTCATTGGTACAAGCTGCAAAGCGAAGGTCCTGGAAAAAATTCTGTGCTGTATTGGAGAGTGATTTCTCAAAAGCTACTGCTGCTATTAAGCGTATTAAACGCCATAAAGAATCCTCTGCCACATATAGTCATCCTGATGGTCCTGCTGCTTCGGTCGCAACTATGGGGTCACATCTCAAATCTGTCTATAATGGTTCTTTACTTGCTTCTGCTAGTCGTCCTCCACCTCCTGAAACCTTTGATTCTGATCTGCCTTTTAGTGTACCTACGGATATGTCACTTTTTGATGTTGATACCTTAGTATCTCATATTAAACGGCTCCCCACAAATAAAGCTCCTGGTCCCGACCATATCAAAGCTGAGATGCTCAAATCTCTGGTGACGGAAATTGCTCCTGTGTTGTCTCTCCTGTTTACCTTGTGCTATCAATGGTGTTACACACCGGCTCTCTGGCGTCAAGCTCAGGTCTTCCCTATCTTCAAGAAAGGTGATGCTACTGATCCTGGTAATTTTCGACCGATTTCTCTTACTTCGGTGATGCGTAAGCTCTTTGAATTTTCAATTATGCCTGATCTGGATGCTCATTCTCCTGCTCTTGATGTTGCGCAAGGTGGTTTCCGTCCTCAACGTAGTCCTCTGGATCAAGCCCTCTGTTTACATGACTTGATGCATGACTATTTTCTGATCCATCATCATTACCCTGTAGTGGCCTTCTTAGATATTAAGGCAGCTTATGATACAGTAGATCGTCGAGTTATTTGGCAGTTGCTCGCTACCTCAGCTCTCCCTCGTCCAGTCCTTGGTCTGTTGATTAACATGTTTGATGAAGTTTCTGTCTCGGTGCTCATTGCTAACCACAACTCTGCTGCTTTCTCGCCGGTTACAGGTGTCCTGCAAGGCTCTGTTCTTAGTCCCCATCTGTACTCGTTGTATATCAACTCTTTGCCTGGTGCTCTGCGTGCTGCTGCTTCTGGTGCCTCTATGATCTGTGCTCCTGGTATGACCAACTCAATAGCAATCAATAGTCTACTTTTTGCTGATGATGTTGCCATATTTGGGCGCCGGTCGGATGTTCAGCATATGTTGGACCTAGCTTCTGATCACTCTATCTCTCTGGGCTACAGATGGAAACCATCTAAGTGTGCTGTTCTTGGGTCTCCTAATGCTGCTACCGGTCATAGACTTACTCTATATAATGAACCCCTTCCTATCGTAGAAGAGTTCACTTATTTGGGTATGCCTTTCCGGTATAAAGGTCTGTTTGCCCCTGGTATTCGGTCTCTTCGGGCTTCTGGTGCTATTCAGGTGATGGCTCTGTTGAATTCGGTTGGTGTAAACCGCACTGGTTTTTCATTGTTGCTCTGCTCGCGCTTGTACAAGGCCTTTATTCGTCCAAAACTCGAATATGGCCTAGCTATATCTCACCTCTCCTTTCGGGATTTCAAGGATCTGGATGATGTTCAGAATCGATTAGTTGGCATGTTTGTGGGTAGCTCCTGGTTTAATGTTGCAAAACATATAACTTGCTTGCCCAGTATGAAACATCGCTATAATGTTCTAGCTACTAGATTTGCTCTGCGTGCTGCTACCCTGCCTGAGGACTGTCTCTTGGTGATCCTGCGTAACGCTCTTTCCTACACTAGGTTAGATAAATACATTTGTGAAAACAAATTGTATCAGTCGTTACCTGATCCTGTTCCTTCTGCTGCTGGATTAGTTTCTGTTTTCAACAAATATTGGCAAGACCAGGTAGATCGCCAAATGGAAGCGGCTGCTGTTTCTGGATCTAATACTTTGCTGCGTGCTTGTCGTCCCTCTGTTGTGAGACCTGATCCCATCCTATATCTACCAATAGGTCGCTCTGCTCGCAGTCGACTGGTTCGATGGCGCCTTGGTCGGTTCACCAACATGCGAGAAGAATGTTCGTGTATGTCACCCTTGGGTGTTCATATCTCTCGAGATCATTTTCTGACCTGTCGTGCTCTGGATGGTGAGCTACTAGATGCTTTACCTTCTGCTCCTTTCGGTACCAACAAGATCGATCATGCTTTGAACTGTCTCCCGGTCAAATCCTCGGCTGGTCCTCCTCCATATTGGTCGGCTTTACTTTCTCTGCTTCATGCAATTGATTGTATTTCACACCCATTGGCTGTCATTGCTCCAGATCAAGATCCCGGATCTTTATGGTTCACTGACAAAAAGACTAAACATTGATGAAAAATGACTGTATTGCTTTCTTTGTGCGGATCCTCGGTGGTAAGTCTTATCAAAGTTCCCAGCCGTTGGTAATCTCTCAAGATCAATTTCAGTTCATCCACTAATCTCACTGCTCAATATCCACTACCACACCATCATTTTCCCTTAAATTAGTATAGTGCCCTGTCAAGGGTTTTTTGCTTCTCTTTTCTCCATGTTTCTTAAATTTAAGGCTTATGCTCATATCGAGTGCCCATTTAAATTTTATTAATAAAAAACCAATTCTTAACCTGAGCCAAGAAGGCGGATCCTTGATTACGATGATTGTAAATCAGCCATAAGGACTAAACAAAAAAAAAGCATCATCATTTGAAACACCGCTAATGTGCTTAAGGCTTGAATCTTGCGAGCATAATAAATTGCTTCGGGCGATTTCATAAAAGGCAGATCGTACAATCAAGATACTATACCAATACTTGCTATGCAATGAAAATAAAAAAGCCATTTTTAAGTTGTATTGCACAATATGTTGTTCAATGTTAGATATAATATGTATTTCATTTTGTTTACTACCAATTAAATACACATACAGAATGACTTGATGTTACGTTCTTTGTTTTGTAAACCGTATATAATGCTTAATTACCTATATTGATACTATACATATCTTCTTCATCCTTCTTAAGGATAGCATAATCAAAAGTAGAGCAATCAGCAAAACCGTCAATGGGGTATTTTTATGTCTGAATCCTTGATGTGTCTCTGAAGAACCATAGAGTTGTACAATCAAGAGACAAAACGTCTGCCTTGGCAATTACCATTTCTGGCCATTCATACATGCTCTTCAATGAGCCGTTACCAGTGTTCAACCCGTACACCAGTCAATCTAATACTGGAATTTTTTCTAAGACCATTGCTTTCTATACAAGAAACGGAGATGGGAACAGCAGCATACTGCTTTACGGAATGATTGAATCTGGTAAGTACAAATTAATAGTATTATCACACCTGACTAATATAACGCTTGTAGCAAAACTATGCTTAATCCTCTTGTACATGGTAAACAGGAGACCAAAATTTATCAGATCAAAGAAATGAAGCCTTGATTTTTGTTTTTTTAAAAATTATGTTTATCATACGAATGTCCTGGTTTATTTATAAAATGATACTTGGGGGATAAGTCTCTAAATCGAAACATTATTCAAACTAAAAATATTTGATAAACTGACATAATTTGATCTGTTGGGATGTTATTTCTAGTTGGAAAACAATGATATCTTGTTTCTATGTATTTCAAAAATATATACAGAAAAGGCTATCGCAGTAGTAAGAGCAAATATTTTCATACAAAGTAAAATGAATGAGCAATATACATTCAAAAATATGCAGCCTTTTTTGCAGGAAGAGCAATTTCTATACTTCAAATTCATCAGAAAAGGACATGATGCTGTAAAGTAGACAAGAACAGCACCGGATAAGGAAAAATTAGAATAGAAATGCATGGATACGTTATCAAAATATTTATGAAACAAATGTATAAATTGCAAAAGGATGAAAAGGGTAACGTAAGCAGTGATAATACAATTGAAACATTCAAACTTGGTACATTATCGTTGTAATATGGTATATAATGAGGGAAAACATACATTGAAAATGCTACTTTGGCTTTTTCTAGTAATTTTCTAACCAGTCAATACCTGGTAGTTTCGGGTAAATGCAAAACCTGATTTTTTAGTAGTCAATTTTGCTGTTGAAGATGATGCCCAGAATTTTAAACGCCTTTCATTTACTTTTACATCTCTCATAGTTTCAAAAGATAATGAACAGTTCCAAGTTTACACAGGTAAATAAACGAAAAAGAAAATGATGGAAAAGGGAATATGAGAAATTCTTTATTTTACCGTTTCTCTTTTTTACAATCAAAAATACCGTAATAAAAGGCAGAAGATCACGACTATTTATTCGAAGAAAAGCAACCAAATGCTGGCTACAGTGATTATGAAGCTAGCGCACAAGTTTCCATGGAAACACACATCCCAGAGAATAATATTGGATACAAATTATTACAAAAAATGGGATGGCAAGCAGGGAAAGGTCTTGGGCCTCAAGGACAAGGTAACAAAAGTTGAAATATCACTGCAAAAGTGAATTTTTTTCTAAAATTCATTGGTGTTTTTTAGGCAGATTGGATCCTATTCGCATCGAACTTAAAGACGATTCTTTAGGCGTGGGTAAAGCAGAGGAATATACAACTATTCATGTATCCACAACAGCCAAAAGAAAAGCCTTAGACAGCGAAAAGCAATTGGAAGAAACTGAAATACAAAAATTAGAAAGAGAATATCAAGTAGAAAAGAAGCAAGCTATAGCTCAAGAATCAAAAGAGATTAGGAAAGCCTTTTATTGTGAATTGTGTGATAAACAATATAAGCAAATCAGTGAATATGATCAACATTTACAGAGTTATGATCATCATCACAAAAAGGTTCGTTGCTAGGAAACTAGGATTTTTTCACTGAATTTAACTTGTTTCGATAGAGGTTCAAAGACATGAAAGAAAATACTCGAAATTCAGCAATTAATCAATCAGAAAGAGAAAAGAAATTGGCTAGAGAAAGAAAACGAGATGAAAAAGAATTAAAAAGAATGCAAGATGCTTTACAAAAGAAATTAGGCGGCAATAATAATAGTACGAATCAATCTAAAATACCATCAGCATTGCCTACTATACCAACCGCAGGTAGTAACAGTGGAGGAGGGTGGACAAATGCAGCAAGCGCTACTAGTGGAGGAGGAGGAGGATGGTCAAATACAGAAATCACTACTAGTGGGGGAGGATGGTCAACGAGCACGATTCCCATTGCTAAACCAACCATTGCAAAACCTAGCACTATTCCAACAAAATCAGATCCAACACTAACAAATCAAATAACTGCAGCACAAACGTCTACTACAAATAATGCCACATCACAACCTAAAAAACTGTCATTTGGATTGAAAAAAAATACAGGATTTAAATTTGGTTTAATAAAGAAATAATTATACAGTTTGTTGGATTTTTAGCACTAGACTAACCTCGACGATAATGATCAATATTTCCATGAGGTCAGCTCTTTGAAATTGATCTTTCAAAAATTTGAGTGAAACCGGAGTGTGAATATAGAAATACTACTGTAATGCGGCAGCCCATTTTTACATCCAGTTTTATGTTTTGGGAAAAAATTAAACAGTTGAAGAATTTTTATGAGCAAAGCCCGATAGCAATGATACTATCATTTATTAATACAGTATACGTAAAAACCAACGCTCTATAATATGGTATTTTATTTTAGCACATCTTTGGCATAAAAATTTAAGATACCTTTGATAAAGTACTGTTTTAGTTTTTCTAAAAAATATCAAAAAAATTGGTCTTAAAACTCAAAACAAACACTGCCATCAGAGAGATAGGTTTATTTCAGTTATATAATCTCGACTATTACCTTAGTAAAAAGTCCCATTTTTTGCCTGAAAAATTGAATTTTGTGAAAATTGAGATTTTGGATGAGGTATAGTAAGGCAAAAATTGAATTGAATTTTCTATCAGAAAAAAATCGCAGAAATGCTTCAAAATGAATCTATCAAACAGTAGCATGCGTTTGGTACGTTCTGAGCGCTTGGTATGACCGCAAATTTTGAAAATCGAGGCATTGAAATACGGATTTAAGCCAATTTTGCTTATTTAATGTAGTTTTAGGCGTTCTATTTCAGCTTTATACGCATTCAATGATTTGATTTCATGGTTTTTTGACACTCTGCACCTAGCAAATGCAAAAAAAAAAAAAGGTTGTACGTATATTGAGGCCAAAATACCGTCGAAGTTTTTAATTGGATTAAATAACACTTCAAGTGAGTAGACTCACACATTACCACTCTGCTATTCTCCAGCATTATATATCTAGTTAATAATGCTCATGATATGTAAATAGAAATCAGATTGATTCTCTCTCATCAATGAAGTATGTATTATAACCATTGAGGCATTATTTGCCTTATCAAACCCTCGTTCTACATGCAAAGTATTATAAATACAAATGTAAATTTGAGGAATTACTCTCCATCAAAAATCTATCTATCTATTTATTTGCCTGACTTCATTAATAAATGACACCTAATTACACTTATATATATATATATATTCATTTATCTAGACAATGTTAAAAGAATGGAATTTTTACTCAACCTGTAGTAGACATTTTGTTTAGTTCAAAAAGGCGCCCCTGGCACTAAAGTAATAAACATCCCCGCTTTTTTTCTAGTTGTTCGTTTTTTTTTCCCTTTCAAAAAATAATAAAACAACCCCCCTCTCTCTCTTTTTTTTATTATCATACAATGTTCCGTCCTACTGTTCTTTTCAATGCTGCCGCCAAAGCTGCTACCATGAGACCCGCCATGTCCGCTTCTCGTATTGCTTCACCCATCGCATATCGTTTTTATTCTAGCGGTGGATTATCTCAATCTGATATTGAGGTTCGTGTTTTAGACATTTTGAGAGGTTTTGATAAGGTTGATGCCAACAAGGTAAATATATATATATATAAATTCAATTAATTAAAAATAGATATTGAGTATATTGCACAATTTTAGATTGCCCTCGAATCTCATTTTGTTAAGGATCTTGGACTTGATAGTTTAGATACTGTTGAAGTTGTCATGGCTATTGAGGAAGAATTCTCGGTTGAAATCCCTGATAAGGAAGCTGATGATATTAAGACTGCCAAACAAGCTGTCGAATACATTAGTCATCGTGCTGATGCTCATTAAATTATTTTTTTGATATTATTAGAAGAAAATTGTATAAAAACAACACAAGAACGCAACATTTTGTTATATTTGAAGAACATATATATAATATATATATATAATAAATCAAAACGCAAAATATTATCTTTTTCAAATGGAAAAAACAAAAGTGTGTATGTGTATGTGTGTGTGTGTGTGTGTGTGTGTGTGTGTGTGCAAA
Organism: Mucor racemosus; assembly: GCA_027405735.1. Lineage (NCBI taxonomy): Eukaryota > Fungi > Mucoromycota > Mucoromycetes > Mucorales > Mucoraceae > Mucor > Mucor racemosus. The sequence goes on along the minus strand of JAPEHQ010000004.1, from coordinate 1,747,830 downwards.
TATAATAGTTTTATTGCCGAGATTTTTAGTAGGAAAAAAAAAAAAAAATGTATAATTGAATAGGAATTTAACAATATCTGTAAACTACAAGATCAAATGTTGAAACTTTTTGCCTTTGAATACACAAAAAAGCGAAATGTTCTATTGTATCGCATGTGACCTGCTCTCTCTCTTTCTCTCTTTGGTGCTTCTTTTTTGTAAAACAAGATAATAGAAAGGAGCTATTTTTTTCAAACGATCTTTTTTTTCCCTTTCTTTTTTCTTTTACTTTTTCTTTATATCAACATAAAATTATCAAATAAAAAATGGCTGGCCTTATACAGTGGTTGTTAGATTGGTTGAGAAGCTTGTTTTTCAAGGTAGATGTAGTATTATGGTATCGAAGGATCCTTTAGAAACTAAAAATATACATAGACTGAAATGGAGTTGACCTTGGTTGGTCTTCAAAATAGTGGTAAAACTACTCTTGTTAATGTTATAGCTGTAAAATATGATTTCTTTGTAAACAAATAGTGTATATAAGCTAACTTATATGTTGATAAAAGTCAGGGCAATTCATAGAGGATGCTATTCCAACTGTTGGTTTTAATATGCGAAAGGTTACAAAAGGTAATGTTACCATGAAATTATGGGATATTGGAGGTCAACCACGTTTCAGAAGTATGTGGGAACGATACTGTAGAGGCGTAAATGCTATAGTGTAAGTATATTAGTGTATGTCTTCTAGTGTATACCTTCTAAATATTCTATAGTTTTGTTGTGGATGCTGCAGATCGTGACAAATTAGAAGCAGCAAATACAGAATTGAAAAATCTTTTGGAAAAACCTCAACTTATTAACATCCCAGTACTTGTTCTTGGTAACAAGAACGATTTACCCGAAGCATTAACTGCTGATGAACTTATTGAAGCCTTGTAAGTAATTTTTATTTGTTAAATATATATATTTATATATAAAAAAAGACTAATGCAAATCATTGTACAAGACACCTTAAATCAATTACGAATCGGGAAGTATCATGTTATTCAATTTCAGCAAAGAATCAAGTGAATATTGATATTACTTTACAATGGCTTATTAAGAAAGGAAAAGGACAAAAGTAATCTAGCTATTTAGTTCCATAAAGCATACATACAAACACACACACAAATCCTCCCCTCCCCTTCCCCCCTTTCCTTCGTCTCTTTTATTATATATAAATATATACCTTTTTCTTCTAATACAACCAAATTATCATTAATATAATAAAAAACAGAGAGAAAAAGAAGAATGAAATTACATCATTTGAACTTTATCATGACAATTTCGGCGAAATACAAGAATACAGAAACCGGGTCCAACATACTTACAGCATTAAATGTTAGCAGAAATATACACAGAAAAAAACAAAGTTCATATCAAAAGCCGCTTAAAACTCATAAATGCCGTTACATAGGATGAAAACGCATTTGCGATAACTGATCTAGTTTAAAGTATCAAATAAAAGTGTTTCAGATAATATGTACTAGCTACAAGGCTGTTATTTATGCAGGCCAATCCTTGAAAAATATCTTTTTTATCGATATTTACTCAAGATCATGCAGGTTTGCCATCCACGTCAACATTAGACATGACCTTACACTTTTTGCTAGTTTGGTTTTTCTCTAATAATCGGTGGTACGTGGCTGAATCTCTTTTCTTTCCTAAAAAAAAAACAGGGGATGTAACTACAGAAATAATTTATCAAAAACGTCGCAGACAATAGCCCTCTTTGCGGTTTAACAATGTTTTTCTTTGATTTTGCGTTAGTAAGACTCGAAATTCTGTAAATATTAACTTGTGATAATACATAGGTTTTGTAAAAGCTGTGTCATCAAGTAAAACTCACCGAGGGATGAGAGTTGCAATAAACATTTCGATTATTAACTATTTTATAAAATGATTTTGAATAATTTTACTTAATCTTTAAATCAACTATAAACAGCATTTAACGTTATGAAGTTAATACACAAAATATATAGTTTATTTTATTTTCTGTATCAAGTAAACACCAGCGTGCTTTTTATATAGGTTGGTTTGAGCTTTGAAAGCATGATTTTGAAATAAATCCGTGTTAGAACCGCATCATTTCTAACCATACCTGGAGCTACAATTTTCGATTTGGTATAAGATATTCTAATCAGAGTTACAATCCGTAAGTAAAAAATGGACTTTGACATTTGTTTGGAGGTACTGTACCGTATATAACCTGCTTGAGCAAAATTTGAATTTTCAAAAAAAAAAAATTTCATAGTTTGCAATCTCCAGAATCGGGGTGCCCTATTTTCTATAGCTAACCTATGCACATATACCTTAAAGGCAATGCTAAATAGATATAAATTGGCTGTATTACGCTAGCTATTCCTGAATTCATGTTATATCTCATGAAAGGCTCAAAAACACGTAAAATTCACTGCTTTTTCCTTGAAAACTGGGTTTCACTTTTCATCGCTGCTATACTTTTTTTTTCACTAAATAACACCAGGATAAAATTATATGACAATGTACCTGAGATGTTCACCTTTAATCCAAAAATAAGTATCCGGAAATATCCTATTTTTTACAATTGGTATTAATTTTTCAATGCTAATGTTTCAGATTTTTACGCGTATTTCACTGCTAAAGAATTGAAAACTTTGAGGCTTCATATCTCAAGAAATAATTAAGCTATACTAACACTTTTTAATAATACAGCTTACTTGTTTTAAAGTGCTCTATAACATATTAAAATATAAAAAAATTCTGAGCACTTTTATTTTTTTTCATTTTTTTTTGGCATTTCTATAGTAGTTTTCAAAATATTGGTTAAATTGAGCAACATTTTTTTTACATTCATGTCATTAAGCTCGTTGAGCTCTCTTGGATCCAATTTAGGGTTTTTTAAAATATTAATTTTTCGTGGAGATATCCTCAAAAATGTGTACAAAAATATACATTCATTTCTGGCTTACATTTTTCCTTTATGTACCCTCATCCCAAATTCTGAATCTGAAAAAATGTGAACAAAAATCTTGTTTTCTCTACGGAAAATACAGTTAAGAAATTTTACAATAGCTCAATCGATAGATAATGTGCTTGCGCATCATTATCATTAATTATATTTTAAATATGCTTATAAAAAGTGATGTATATCCTCAAAAAACCTGCAAAATTTTAATTACATTTTACACACAATTTAATGTGAAATGTTTGTCTGATTTTTATTTTGATGGATGCAGAATCCGAAGCTGTACAAAAACTATTTAATACGCTAGGTCGACTTACTTTGCAGCTCATGAGCCATAAAACGATTTTGTTTTTTTGAATCATTTTTCGTTCATTTCAACAGATAAATTTTTGAACCCCGGTACGATATGTTTTAAGCTATGATAAGAACTATTATTTTAATTTTCTTAACGAAAAATTAATATTTTTTGCCAAAACAAAAAATGCAAAGTAGCAATCAATTAGACCCATCTTGTGAATACAGAAATTAAGACCTGGATAATGAGTTTTACGCTTTAAAAAATAATAAATTATTATTTACAAATGCAGAAAACAAAGAAAAAAATCCAACCCTTGTGAATATTGATTCAATTAATCTTCATTTATACAGGATGGTAGATTTAAATATATCCTACATAAAAATTTATATTTCTACTTTCACAGATCACTGTGAATTGAGAAAACCATCAGCAAAACATGATATTTCTTTCCAATAAAATTACGTGTTGTGTCGTATATTTTCATGTTTGATAAATAATATTTAAAAAAACAATACAATTAAAGGAGAATGAGTAATAAATCAGTTCTTCAACAACTGTATAATGAAAATAAGATATCGTTTATTTAGATGTAAAAGTATGGCCTTTTATATTGATTTGACATTGAGATCCTAAGAAGATGTAATTTAGGTCATTGATTTATCGAAAGGTAAATCGTATAAAATTAATCAAATGAAAAAGTACCGTTTTATTATGAGCTTATAGAGGGGGTTTATATACTAATTGAATGAGTGTATTAAATGTGAGTGATAATATAATTAGAATGAGCATTTGGATATTGTGTGGATATATTGGAATCATGATGCTTTTATGATTCAATAGTAGCATGATGGTAGACGCATGGAATATGAAATATGACCTTGCTTGACTTGCATGTTGAATATCATGGTTTGACAGATGTTCTAAATTGGTAATTCGGTAATTCCTAATTCTGATAGATCAGTCATTATTAAACCATTAGATCTGTTTGATAGTAATCTATGAATATAAATGGATCAATCATAATTTAACTGTGCTTGCAGAGTTTATGAGTTGCCTTGTTTTAATGTTGCGCTAAATATGCTTCGATATTGATTTGATAACTATTTAATTAAAAATTAACCGTTGGGATAAAATAATATGGTAACATAATTGAGGTCCAAATGTTCTTGTTAATTGCTGCTGGATATATTTAGTACGCTAGAAATTTCTTATCACTACGGCCGACCTGTGCTGCACAAGATGGCTTCGTTATGCCCAGGTGGGCTGCATACTATAACCTGAGCTGTTGTGCCCACTGAATAGGGTTAAAAAGATAACAATATGCACATGGGCATAACAAAGGAAACTGCACACGAGCACAACGCTAAGTCTGTATGTGCAGGATTATAGATTCTGTCCATGTGCATGATATTAATCCCATGTCTACATAGTGGTAGAATTGCCCATAAGCATATCATTATCCCTATTTGTGCATAATAATAAAATCTGACCATGAGCATAATGAGCTGATTGTATGGGCACAAATTGATTTGTACATGAGCATCGTGCCGTTCTCAAAATTCCATTGCATCTTTTTACTGGAATGGGTCCGGTTTTCAAATTACATTTGTTTTTATTAATATAGATTATAGACAATACAATTCAATACGTTGTTGATGTAGAGTAAGAAATGCAAGAGCCAATATATTTACGATTATCATCATTTGTAAATATGATTATAGCTGTAATTTTTACAGCTACAATGGTTTTTGCTCAAGCATAAACTTAAATAACACTTACTGCTTAAATTTATTTGCAAGCCAAATCTAAGATTGTAGATGCTACTTTATCACACATAAAATTTAAACAAATTAATCTTCTTTAAACTTACTATTTTAGTTTACGATTTTCAGCTGTAAAAAGGTTTTATCAGGATTATATTATATAAGGGGCAAGAGACACAGACAAAGACTTATTTGTTATGCTAAGGTTTATTTCAGAATATATAATAAGGGAATGATGAGGAGAACTGACGAAGAAATAAAAGGAATTATGTAAATAAGATGGTTATTTATACTAAATTATTCAAGAGTCTAGTTCCCTTCATGAACTAGGCTTCAGGGACACAGTGTTACTGAATTACTCTATAACTTGAATGCGAGTAAGTTGATATTGTAATGTGGTCATTGGTTGTGCCGCAGTGCGGGTAGTAATAGAATGTCTTGCATAAGCTGGAGATTGATATGCAATTCGGATAAGGTAATAACGTGTGATATGTTTAGGATAGTAGTATAATAATAGATTAAGCTTGGCAGGTTCATGGCAGTTTTATTTTTAAGTATACAGTAGCTACGATCGAAATTATAGCCATTAGACAAAACATTAGATTATTCTTTTTTTTTGTGTTTCTATATTATTTGAAATTTTATCACTTTTCTGGAACATTTCGTGGGTTTATAGCCAGTTATAGTTTTTTATTGAGTAGATATAAATATAATCATTGCCTTCGATTTGATCTGGTAATCAAGAAATACGTTCAACAATACAGTAGTAAATAATGCCATTTGATCTTAGAATGCGGTTAAGTAAAAATATCAGTCTCTAATATAACAACTGCTACCTTATATTAAAAACATTAGTCCCTTATATTAGAATGCGTATTCAGATACAAGAAAAGAATACCAGCTTGATAGTCTGTCATGCCTTATCAAACAATAGATATATCCTTGGAATATGAAAACAAAAAAAGAGAAACAACACACGTAGAAAAGAATTTTCAAGGCTTTACATTATTTAGCGCATTTAAAACCCTGCTAAATTACACGTTTCAGCCAATGTAAAAGCAGCATTACATTGCATAAACCATAAAATAAACAAAATAGGCAATATATATTATCATAGAAACATACATTTTTCTATCAGAAAAACCGTCTGTCATATCATACATTCATTAAAAAATTGCAAAAGCGAGCCCATAGAGCAACACCGTAATTGAGCATAGCAAGATTGAACGGCTAAGTCTACTATGGTTTATCTAAGTTTTAAATAAAACAGCGCTTTTTTTCAACTTTTCTTATACTTAACCATATACAATCTGAAAATTCAGACTTTGTAGCGGACATTTTTCGGGGCTCATTTTATCCTTACTGACACTCATGATTTTGATCAAAAAACAGAAAAATCAAATTTTGATACCAAAATCAACGTTTAACTATACTACATTATGAGAGAAAATTGTACCCATAACTAATACTCCTTTTATAAAAGCTTAATATTAAATGTTAAGTAATGAAACTTTGTACTTTTGGCCCAAAAACGGTTTTTTGGTTAAAGGATTTTCATGTAATATTTTGCAATAAAAATATTGTATATTTTTTAGTGAGCAAATAGAGTGCTAAATTCTGTATATGTGTATATTTTTTGTTTTTATAATTGGTGATATAATTAACTCTAGATTTGCAAAATCAGAAAAATAAAATTAAAAAATGTCAAAATTGATGATCTGGACAAGAATAATTTTTAAAATTAATATTCAGCTTATAAGCCTTGTGAGTCTTAAAAATAAGAGATTTTATAATACTTGAGACCTTTTTCAGGGATTTACGATGCTGTACAGCTGTACCCGCTTGATTCCAGCTTATTACTGTAAATCATTATACATGTTAATATTGTGTGGTAGTTTATTCGATGATAATATAGTCTTATTTTATAATTATTGTGTTACAGATGATTTACATTAAGGTTTAGTCTTACCCCTCCAACATCATAAACATAAGCATGGCCATCACTGGGGCCTATTGCCACCTTTTTACCCTCTTTGTCCCAAGCCAATTTATTCAATGCTTTACCAGAACAAACTTACTTTTGACCTATAAAAATTGATTTATTAGTAAGATTAATTATTAATAGCAAATAGCAAGCTAATAAGTAATAATTATGGTGAACCCATGATAGTTGGTAGTGATATGCAACAAGACAACTTCTTGTTTTCCTCTTCTTAGCTGTTGGCCACCAAATAGAAATAAATGCTTTTTAGAAACTAAATAAACTAACATGAGTTTATTCATTAATTCAAATCAAGTCAATACTATACATAATTTTGTAACCACCAGTTTTTCTTCAGGTAGATATCGACTTTAGACCAAAAAAGCAGTGATTATAACGTAGATAGTGGAACAAAATGATTAAGTCCTGGACACTTTTTTTGTTCGAAAAAGATATTATAACGTGCCCTAACATTAACAGTTAATAATTTATTCCCAAATAAACAATAGGAAAAAAATGTACTTGTACCTGCTACTTGATTTCAGTTTATAAAAAAATATTGGTCTTTTTGTTGTAGTTTTAACCGTAAATAAAAGAGCCGAGGAAAGAGTAGGGAAGAAAAGAGATTTTGTGTGTTACAAACAGAAATTTACAAAGTCATAAATACTTTTAGTGTTCCCAAACAAGTTGTTATCGTTGTTCCCATTTGGTCCATGAAAGAAGAACATGGGCAGAACTCTTTCAAACCCCAAATTTCAAATTGATATATCTCGTCAATAAGGCAATTCTGTTGAATCAGAGTAACTCACATCTGTTTTAAAGCATTCAAATTATCTTCGTTATTAATTATATTATGATTGATATACTTTAATAGATTGACTAAGAAACTTTTATCTCATTGCTCTGCTCATCTGGGCATAATGATATGTACAAAATGTTTTACTCCGCCCATCTGTGAAAATAATTATGCCCATGATGGGAAACATAGTTCGGCCGTAGTAGTGTATTTATAATATCCGATATCAAGGCTTTGCGGTTCAATGCATGTCGTAATCGATAAACTGTAAGATGTATTGGTACTACTAAAGAAGGTGATAAAATATGGTACTTGGTGGAATACAGCATGCATGATGATAAATAATGAATTGACGGAAGCTACATACCTTTGGGCAGTATCCTTAAGCTTATATAAAGTATTTCTTGAGTGAAAAATGACATGCTTTTAATTGTATTGTTCATGCAGCAATAATTACCCTGAAGTCCATTATTAATGATAAATTAAAGTTAGTGACAGATCAATTCTAACTGATAATGACTGAAGCAGGAACTGTGTTTAATATACACAGTAAACAACTAGGAAATAAAGTTAAAACTAGATATATTTATTGAGTATATTGTAAGTAAAAAAGATAATGAATCCCTCTCGAAAGACATCAGGATTCAAAGTATTTATATGCATGTTTTGGAAGCGCGGATATAGAGTCTACAATACAGAGTGTATGAAAGAATAATTTCATAATCTTGAGGAACTAGCTGATTACAACACGATGACATAATAGATTGGCCAGAGCAAGCTTAGTAAGATACGACCAAGATAAGTATATCGAATATTCATGCTTGATTAAATTTAAAGAGTGAATGTTTATACAAATAATGGAATAGATATTGGAGAGGTAAGACTAATAAAACTCAATATAAATCACTTATTACGCAATAATTATAACGTAAGACTATATTAGCATCAAATAAACTACCACACAATATTAACATGTATAATGATTTACAGTAATAAGCTAGAATCAAGCGGATAGAACATCGTAAATTCTTGAAAAAGTTCTCAAGTATTATAAAATCTCTTATTTTTAAGACTCACAAGGCTTATAAGCTGAATATTAATTTTAAAAATTATTCTTGTCCAGATCATCAATTTTGACATTTTTTAATTTTATTTTTCTGATTTTGCAAATCTAGAGTTAATTATACTACCAATTATAAAAACAAAAAATATACACATGTACAAAATTTAACGCTCTATTTGCTCAATAAAAAATAGCAAACATTTTTATTACAAAATATTATATGAAAATCCATTAACCAAAAAACCGTTTTTGGAGCAAAAGTGCAAATTTTCATTACTTGACATTTAATATTAAGCCTTTATAAAATGCGTATTAGCTATAGCTACAATTTTCTCTCACAATGGAGTATATTTAAACGTTGATTTTGGTATCAAAATTTGGTTTTTCTGTTTTTTGATCAAAATCATGTGTGTTGGTAAGGATAAAATGAGTCCCGAAAATGTCCGCTACAAATACTGAATTTTCAGATTGTACGTGGTTAAATGCAAGAAAATTCGAACAAAAAAAAAATACTCTTTATTTAAAACTTGGATATATCATAGTATAAGAGACTTAGCCGTTCAATCATGCTATGCTCAATTACGGTGTTGCTCTACGGGCTCGCTTTTGTAATTTTTTTAATGAATGTATGATATGAAAGCCGGTTTTTCTGGTAGAAAATGTATGTTTCTATAATAACAGATATTGCGTATTTTGTTTAGTTTATGGTTCATGTGGTGTAATACTGCTTTTACATTGGCTGAAATGAGCAACTTAGCAGGGTTTTAATCGTGCTAAATAATATAAAGATTTAAAAATCCTTTTATACGTGTGTTGTTTCTCTTTTTTTGTTTTCATATTCCAAGGATATTATTTACCATTTGATAAAGCATATCAGACTATTAAGATGGTATTCTTTTCTTGTATCTGAATACACATTCTAACATAAAGGATTAATGTTTTTCATATAAATAGCAGCCGTTATATTAGAGGCTGATATTTTCATTTAACCGCAATCTAAGATCAAATGACATTATTTACTACTGTATTTTTGGACGTATTCCTTGATTACCAGATCAAATCCAAGGCAATGATATTTATATCTATTCAATGAAAAGCTCGAACTGGCTACAGACTCACGAAATGTTCCAGGAAAGTGATAAAATTTTAAATGATATAAAGAACAAAAAAAGGAACTGCCTAACGTCTTGCCTAATTACCATAGTTCTGATTGTATATATACTGTGTTATGTCAATATTATATCCTAGGTCGCACATTCAAGGTCTCAGTCAATACTCGGTATTATTCGTAAATCAACAGGTGTTCACGTTGATTCGCATACGTCTTAATAAATTGTTGTAATGTTCTTAGATAGTAATTCTGTGTAATAGTTATGATGAAAAGTATATAAATACATCCTCTGGATGTATTGTTAATAAAAAGTGTAATATTTTGGCAAGTTTATTTTTTAAGACAGTTTTGACATTTCATACTGTACTTGAAAACAAATATTTTTACAGCTGACAATCGTAAACTAAAATAGTAAGTTGAAAGAAGGTTAGTTTGTTTAAATTTTATGAATGATAAAGTAACATGTATAATTTTTGATTTGGCTTGCATATAAATTTAAGTAATAAGTGCTATTTAATTTTATGCTCAAGCAAAACCCATTGTTGCTGTAAACATTATACAGTAGCTATAAACATATTTACAAATGATGATAATCGTAAATATATTAGTTCTTGCATGTATTGCTCTACACTAACAACGCATTAAGTTGTATTGTCTATAATCTATATTAGTAAAAGCAAATGTAATTTAAAAACACATTCCAGTAGAAAAATGCAATGGAATTTTGAGAACGGCACGATGCTCATGTACAAATAAATTTGTGTCCATACAATCAGCTCATTATGCTCATGGTCAGATTTTATTATTATGCACAAATTGGAATAATTATACCTTTTAAGGGCAATTCTACTATTATGCACACATAGGATTAATGTCATGCACACAGACAGAATCTATAATTCTACACATACAGGCTTTGCGTTATGGTTGTGTGCAGTTTCTTTTGTTGTGCTCATGTGCATCTTGTTATCTTTTTAGCCATTATTCAGTGGGCGCAACAACTCATCAGGCATCAGGCAATAGTGTTATATCAAAAGATACTAATATAAAAATACTCTGCTAAAAGATACATTTTATTAATTCATTAATGCTTCGTATTTATATGTTTTCTAGATAGTTACAGTATACTACGATTATTAATATTATTAATGAATTATTGCCGGGTATTGAGGTACTTGATATGATTTGGGAACAAATTATATACAATGGAATTTGTGGAATTGGGAATCTGTAATTGTATTATTTGGATATATAAGATGTAGGATTGCTTATGTTTCATTGTTGCCAAGTGTTCTTGAATGTTCCTGATAGTCGCTGTTAATGTTAGTGGTTATGTATGACATTTAGTATGAGTTATTAAATGTCATGCCATGTTGGATTTCAATAGTTGTTCCTGGATTTCTACATCTGGGTAAACTTCTGATATATCATATAGTGTGTAGCCCACCTGGACACAACAAAATCATTTTGTGCAGCACAGGTCGGCCGTAGTGCTATTATATATAAATCCTTTAAATTTGTAATTTTATGGACTTTTTTTGAATCCGGTTGCATCATATTATACTTTTCAAGTTAAATCCGTTATTAGGCTAATAATGTTGTAGTTTGTATTTATGCTTTACTTAAAATAAGCCTGTGAGTAATTAATACGGTAGCATTATAGTCGAACCTTAATTTTTGTATGAAATTTTGATACCTGCATCTTATAGCTGCTTGGGATATTTAAACAACCGCTTCCGGGCTGTCCGGTAATTTTTTCTACAAATTTAAAGCCTGGATATATTATTAGATGGTCACTTCCGGAGATTGTTCGGCTTTTTTTTTTTTGGAAGAGTGGCCATTGGCAAAAATATGAATCATATACTATGTTGTATGCCTTCAAGTACCATATGTTATCACTTTCTACAGTATCAATACATCTTGCAATCTATCGATTACGGCATGTACTGAAGTTCAAAGTCTTGATATCAGATATAAGAAACTCCTAGCGTACCAAGTTTAATCCAGTAATTACCAAGAACGCTTGGACCTCAATTATGACACCATGTATTATTTCATCCCAGCGGTTAATCAATCAAGTAGCTATCAAATCAACATCCAAGCACAATTAGCGCAGTATTGAAACAAAGCAACTCTCAATCTCTGCAAGAACGGTTAAATTATGATTGGTCCATTTCAATCCATAGATTATTATCAACGGATCTAATGGTTCAATAGTGCCTTAAATGACACCGCAGGATCTCAATGTCATATCAATAATAAAAGGCCATACTTTTATATCTAAATAAACGATATATTGCATTTATTATACAGTTGAATTAACTGATTCATTACTCATTCCCTTTTAATTGTATTCTTTTTTAAATATTACAGTATTTGCTACAAAAAATAGTAATTAAACAAAAAAAGCGTCGCGAATACAATTATAACTCTTTGATATTTATTAATATATAAAGTAAAGCAAAGGTTTATGGATTACCATAGTGTTTGTGATATATATACTATTTCCTAATTCTATTAATAATACAGTAATTAGATTTTGAAGCAAGATCTTCATGGTTTAGTTCCTAGCTTGGAAGTACCAGTGATACAATTTGACATTTTAAAGTTTTTTGTGATTTAGAGCTATTAGATAATAGCTGAATTCCATTTCCAAGAACTAATTCATAATTGGCTCAACTTCAGAATCTCAGGCTACACCATTTTATTATAGACTAAATGTAACATAACTAAATGAAATAAAATTGCAATACATCATTATAACCTCATACTCATCATTCTATGCTAAGAATCATGTCTAAATAACCCTTTGAGCACTTCTATTAGTAATACAAGTACCCAGTCTAGTCTATGTCCTAAACAAACTGATAGAAATACAAATATGTTTAACGATGTTATTATTCGCTGAGCTCCTTTCAAGTCTTTCTGAAAAATGACTAAAGATATTGCATTATGTATGCCTTTATGTTACTATTAGTAATACTCTATTTGTTACTTACTGGATGAAAACCAAAATCAGAATATACAGACAGTAGTAGGCTTAAAATACAGTAGTTTACATTATTAAATTATTGCATGCAGCATGTGTTTACTTTTGTAAAATCTTTTGTGCTTGGAAAATAAGATATTCATAAAGAAAATAAATTTCCAAAATAACACTAAAAATACTGGAGTAGAGAAAAGAAGAAAACAATGGTAGTCTTTTGAAAGTTGCGCATTGAAATGTGAAACGAAAAAATTAGCTTTACTTCTAGCCCGGTGCAACGAAATGACACCTTTTCTAGACCAAAGTCGCCATTGTCATTTCAGAAAAATAGCTGATCTCGATTCGTACCTGAATCTCGCTCCATAAGGACTGAGTTTCAATCAGATCCCAATAAGCATAATGAGGAAACTCTATATTGCTGGTGCTTGTAAAATGAAGTATTCCTGATCAAAATACAACCTTCTACAACACGACACCTATGATATAAAGCTGTACTTATTTTGGATTAACAATATATTCCAAAACTCCTGCTCATAAAATCGCAGTTGCAGTAATTCTAGATAAGGAATCACATCCCATAAAAATAAGCTCAGTTGCATTTTAAATTATAACTGAAATGTTGAAAGATCAACATCCATCTAATGATATTCTATCATATCAAACAAAGTATCAACATCTAAACCAAGTATTTTATAAAAGAATGTCAATAAAAGACATTATGATTGAACACCTGTAAAATAGGCATCAACACACAAACATCTATTATTTTACAATTCATATAAATATAGCATACTTTATGAAGATATTATTCTTTTTCTGGAGATTTCTTTTAATCACAATAAAACCGTGGAAAGACTATAATTGTATTTATCAACGCTTTTATTTTTTATTTTATTTTTTATCTATAAAATTACTTCAATTTTATTGCAGGAGTATAGCACTAAGTTTAAACATAAATATCTCTTCCTCTGCTTAAAAAAATATAACTATTTGGAAAAATTCTTTTAATCAATGAATAGTAATTCAAATGGGTTGAAAGTTTTAAAATATATACTACACAGCTATGAAATTCTCAAGTAATAAAACTTTGCTATCCCAATGATTTGATGATTAAATCGTAGGAATCAAATGCCCACTTTTTTTGAGTAGAGTTTAAGGCTTAGTAAACAATTGCAAATTAGAAATAGCGCTAAATCGGCCAAAATCAACATTTAAGCTAATGAGAACAGCTGGTTTTAATAAGTAAACGTTCTCTTTATATACAATCTTAACTAAAGCTGTAGTGATATGCATTGTGAACTACATCCATTTATGTATCTATTTCATCTGGTGTTTAACTTGAATTTCTACTGAGATAAATCAAGAATCACTTTGATTTGAAATGTTTGAGTGATACAGCAAGTAATCTTATAACCGATATATGGGTTCTAATTAACAAATCATAATTATGGACCTGAACCATGAATACGCTACTATTATTCTCAATTTTCATTAATTAACGATTCAGATAATTGTAAGGAAATTGATACCAGAAAATAACAGAAAACATTTTTGCTTGAGCATTTTATAAATCATTGTCGATAAAATGAATGCAAATATGCATCCTATTGTTGGAAAAATATACTTTATTTAGCTATACATTTATGTATCTACATGATATAAAGCTTACCAATTGACCACATACACTTCATGAAGAACTTTTCCGCATTTATTCATAATTTTGACGTATTTTATCCGGTGAATTTAAAGAATTTTTACTCAATATTTAACGAACAACAGTTTAGTGCATTTTGAAGCATAGTATGTTGAGCTTTATTTCGTACCTTATGTGCATATTTCTGTATTTTCACGTTTGTATGTATATATTTATAAAATCCTTCATATTAAAGTTATTACATTTTCAAAACCTTAACTCCAGGTATGGGTTTAATGCCCAATAAATATGTATTTATATACATTGATACATTCATTCGGTTGATAAGCAATGGCTAAATATAAGTATTCCTTTTTGTTTACATTCAAATCCCTATTACCGTGGTTATATCACAGTTACAATACATTGTTTACTCCAGTTGACAGAAATTAACTACAGAAAAGAAAGATAGATTGGAGAAAGTAATACGCCAAAGCGATAGAGACATATACATCATAGTCAGTCAGCAAAAAATGAGAAAGTAACAATTGTGAAAGATCATTTAAAAAAAGAGACAGTTGTGTACTTTTTATACAACTTGTAAGTATATTAATCACCAGCAAGATTGGAAATGGCTTTTGGTACACCATTGCCATCAAAATGATCGACACCATAAAGGCCACATGCAGCGTATTCAAGTTCAAATTCAATTTTTACAGCATTAGCTTTACCAAGATCAATGTAGTATTGGTCCCAGTGACAAACTGTGGCAATAGGGTAACCATCAAATTTCTAGGTATTATAAGAATAGACACAAAGGGCAGAGTTGTTCTAGGGGATAACAGAAGGTGTATTGAAAAGTCTAACAGCAATTTGGCCTAATTCTTTTTCCATATCATCAGCTTTAGAATCGCCAGCAACAATAAAGTTATAAGATTTATCTTTTGAAGAAGAAGGAATAATAGCGTTAGATTCATCATACTAAATAGTAAAAATTTAATGTGATGCTTATTTTCATTTGGGATGTCAATACTTATTGTTAGTATGTCTTGTGAAGTGACCAGAAACGGTGCATTTATATTTACCGAGCAAACCAATATATTGACTGTAGCAAAAAGGTTTGTAAAGTTGAGAACCATCATCATCAATGAGAGGAACATGACCCATTAAATAAAGCTGATAATTACTCGTTGTGGAATATTGTTTCAATAGTAGTAATGGCCGTAGTAACTGTACTTGCAGACGAATCAAAAGTATCACTTTCATTAGTATCCATTTTTCTTGTTCGTGTTCTCAGCAACGTTAAAGTTTGCATAGAAAATTTAACGAAAAACAGATTTTGTTGCTAGATACAGCTATGTTTACAAAATCACCTTTGAACGATTATTTTACAGGTCTGATTGAGGTCACTTTACATGTTCAAGAACTTGCTGCTTGTCCTTGAACACATTCATGGACATAATTATGACCTTAATTCAGCAAAATTGATTCTATCACAGAGCAAGTTCAAAGACATGGGCATATTAATATATACTAATTCATGAAATGAATAAATGTGAATGGTATTTATACATTTAATATCTTAATTTACATTACTTTTCGAGATAATTCAGATCAAATATCAATGAAAATATTGTTCAAAAAGTGAAACAGCATATGTAATGAATCAAATTATCACTATAATATAATTCATAGCAGTAATGCTCATCTTAAATGTTCCTATAAATATTACAAGGAAATCATTTCATAATTCCTTATATCTAATTTACAAATAAGAACACCAACCTTCCTTCAATCAGTGCTCGCTGATCTCTAATATTACGGATCATATCATTAGCATATCGTTCTGACCATAATATTTGTCCAAGATTACAGATCATTACAGTATATATTCTTAATAGCAGATCAATTAAGCGTTAGTATAGGTTCATGTAAAACATGTTCTATTTTGAGTGCATATAGTGGTTTAAATATAAATAATTTGGTTTTCACCAATTCGACGCATAGTTCAAGTGCTTTTTGACACTTTTTCTAATACATTGCTTGGCATTAAAATCATGAATTTGAAATATATATATATATATGTACCATTCTCACTTACAATATGATACGATACACTTGATATTTTAGATCTAATTACTACCGTATATTATCTTATCTAAATAAATGCCTTTTATATACCAGCTTATCTCATCAATTAAAACTGGGGTATTACAGTTTGTGAAGATGTATCACCGAACCTTGAAAAACACAACAACCCGTGTTTATGATTTATACATTTGTACATAGTTGTCATCATGGGCCCATCTATTAACAGATTTTGTTGATGCTTAAATATTGATCCTATTTTATTATCGAAGAGAGATAACCCAATCTTTAGGGTTTCAATTTCTTCCTTGTCCGATCAAATCAGGATCGTATTATTTACTCGCTTAAACGCAAACAAAGACAATTTTTCGATTAACACCAATTATTTCAAAAGGGAATTTTATTTAACATGCATATATAATAATTTTTTTTTTCGAGTCAATATATATTAGGGAAAGATAAGGTATTTGGTATGTGTAACGTTTGTTTTTCTTCTTCTCTACAAGGTTGGCTCTAATACAACCTCAGCAAGCATTCCCCTGATATTTTCCAAGTCATCTGCAAGAATTTCCTCTGCTCTTCCTAAATCATCTGATGACACCAAGACATTGGCACTTTTGAATGTACTGAGATACAGCAGGTTAATATGTGCTTCAGTTGCTAATGGATGAGAAATCGACCAAACAATACCACAACGATCCAAATTAGATCCAGCTAAGTTTACTTGTATGACACGATAAGCTTGGGATTCCTCATCTTGAAAAATTGCATCTTGTTCGAATAAATCTAATATATTTTGATTTGCGATAAGTGAAATTCCATCACTTGATGCTGTATACGAAAAGAATCGGGTATCATTTTTACTATACATCATAATTAATTATTGCTTCATGTTATGATTGTTCATTATTTACCTTCCATCTGGTGAAATCAATTCAGGATAAGATAGAATTTTGAGTACTGTCATGGCCCATTCGGAATGATAATGCGGATTCAATCCAACACATTGAAGTTCGTCTGTCAATACTGATTTTTCAAAGTCTTCTTCGAGTAATAATGAAGTATCACTTGCCATTGAAAGCCTATTATCGGATGTAGACATAGGAGGAGGAGAGCCACCTAAAAAATGATCTATTGAATCGAGATCAAACTCAAATTCATGTTTCTGAAGTAATTGTACGGCCTGCCTTAATCTTCTTTCTTTTACCTAAATGAAATATATTAATATGATACTTTTAAATGATTTATACAAATTTACCAATACAAAATCAGTTTGATATGTTGACATGTAGAAAATGGAGAATTTGCCTTGAGCCAATGGACCCGAAAGATCACTGATACGTTTACCACTTGAATCTAATACAATAGAAACATAAACCCCGATTATTTGAGTAAACGAGTACCATTTTTTTAGCGTATATTTTACCTTGTCCACCTTCATCATCTACTTGCAAAACACGATAACTATCATTTGATGAACGCATATCATGACATTGAGCCATATTAAGTAAGGGTATAAATTCATTATCAATGATCTGTTTGCTTGCTACAATTGATATTTCATAAGCATTTTCTGTGAATGAAAAAAAATACTGAGAGCTACAGTAAAAAAAATTGATCAGAAAATTATATAATAAGCCATTGATTTTTTATTGTTTTTACTCTTTTGTATCTTCGAAAAAGACAGATTTAACAATTGCATGTGTCACATGCGCTAAATGTGATCTTGGAAAGTGAAGTAATTTCACCTTGGAAGGTAAAATTGTAATCATAAAATATTCTGCTTTGTGTTATAAATGCCGGGCAAAAAGAGAAAAGGGAGGAAGGGAAGAGAGCTCGAACAGCGGAAATCTCAGGCGTTTAAATATGCACGCACCTCTTTTTTTTTTTTTTTTTTTTTTTTTTGGATTAAACTCGGAGACTGCACTGCTATTTTACCCATCTTATCTTGTTGCACAAACTCTAAATATTCACTTTTGTGTGCTTGTGATTCTTGTATGTCTTTGTTAAAGTTCATTATCTCAAAGGTAGCGTAATCTTTGACACAGTTGCTACCTTATTTCAGTTTAAATATGTTATTAGTTCAATGATATCATAAATAAAAGCATGTGAAGATGAATATTGTCACCAAAATCAGGAATTGTGAGTACCGTACACACTGTAAGTTGCATTAACCGCATCACACATGTACAATGAATGTAGCATATAATGATTCATTTGAATTTTTGAATAATTATTAGAAATGCTCAGACAAAATATCAAAATATCAATACAAAAGCTTAATTTTGTTGACACAAAGACTATTTCAGCAATACATTTCTATAGTTTCACACCCATTCCAAACTTTTTTTAGCATTCATATAGTATATCTCACGATAAAAAAATATTAAATATACTCGAATACTCATTTTTAGTTCTCTAGTCAGTCTGCAGTATCAATAAATTTGATATATCTCTATACATTTATATAATATCCTTGCTTTTAGTAACTCTTTTCCAGAACAAAAAGTTTAGATGCATGGTTCATATTATATATCAGCAATGCCTTTTCTGCAGATTTCTCAAAAAATAATATATAAAAGATATGAAGCTTGTTAATTGACCTATATATATATATATATATAAAATGATTAGTTGCTCATCTAATGGCGCTATTTATGTATAAATTTCAAATCGAAAATTGTTCAGGAATCGCCAACATCCAAACCCTCACCTTTTGATCATAAATCAATTACAAAAAGATAATCTACAATCGTTTTATCAGTAATGGTTTAGAAGATGCAAGCAAGAATGTTATTGGCTTCTAAAGCGTTTCATAAATGCAAAACATTTTGCTGCTGAGGTTTGCATTTAGACAAAGGATCTACCTTGAGATACCTTGTTTTATTAATAGTATGTAATTCCATCAAAAACCTACATTTTTCAAAATTCAAAAGTACACAGTATATAGAAAACACTGCCCATTATTTAATTTGAAATTAACTGCTGCCCATGTAATAAAGCAACTTTTCAAGAAACAAGGTTTATGTACGATTTTCCAGTATTTATTTGCTCACAGTTGTTTAAATCAATATTTGAAATCCAACATTTTTTAAAAAATAGATTTATATATAGCACATTGCACTACAGCTTTGATTACACATAAAGAGAACGTTTACTTATTACTTTAGATAGTTGTCATTGCCATGCATGCTCTGATTTAGCGCTATTTCTACTTTACGAAGATCTGTTAAACCAAAAGCCCCATACAAATAGTGGGCATCTGAGGATTTAACTAGTAAATCAATGGGATGCTAAAATCAAAATTCTAGATACTATTACTGCTGTAATATATATATATATATATATGTATGTATACTGATACTGATACTGATATTAATCCTAATCCTAATCCTAATCCTAATCCTAATCCTAATCCTAATCCTAATAAACTGAGCTAAATTCCTTTAAAAACAACTGTTAGCTAATGAAATCAAGATATTTTATTTGTATATTCACTGCGCATTAAGTGCAACTCCAAAATTTAGTTTCGAACCATTATTTGATTTTATAAAATTGTTCCAAAAATATCTGAAAAAACCCATACAGCCATACAAATAGTTGAAAAAGGTAGATATATCTATTTCCCCATCCTCACAACAACTCGATAAGGACGAATCCTTTGTAATTTTGTGGATAAACTCTAGACGTACCTACTGTTGCAACGGAAGCTTATTTGGATTCATATTAATTGAGAACTGGTGAGCTTATTACTAAGCTTAGTAGGTGCAAAAATAGCAGGTAATCAACTTATTATTCAAACGTTCAAACTTATGTACTAAATGCACAATAACCTATGGAAACTAAACCTTGGAACATTTATTCAGCAAGTATAGCACTGAATATTTATGGAATTAGTGCTTACTTGGATCAATATTTGATGTATCATTCTTAACCGGATGTCAAATCCAAACGTAGAACAATAATAGTTCATGAACCGAAAGTCAGATCAATTGAACAACAACAGAATCACGGCTCCAGTATTGCAGTGAATAACGATGTTGTTTACTAAAAATAAAAATAAAAAGCGGTAGAAATACAATTATAATCAGCTAAAGTTTTTATTACAAAAGATTTCTGAAGGTTTAAAATAATTGAAAAAGTGTGAGGGTATTTATAGTAATTTGGAGAACTTGGATACCATCAGACTTGAATGGGTGTATACTTAGTAATCTTCTAGTTTTGAGTACATTGTTATTAATTTAATATTTTAAGGGGTAAATCATGTAGAGCATTGACCATAAGGGATTGATTTCAAGTGTGACAATATCGACCTTTTTGGGAAATGTTTGTTTTGTTTATTATTGTTATATCTATTTTATGTAACCTTGAGTTAAGGGGTAATTTTTATATGCTTGGATCTTATTTATATTGATAGTGCAACTTCAATATATATGAGTAGTTGACTAAATTGATATCTTTGTTTATTATTGTTATTGATTTGGATAGAATCCTGTTTTGATATATATGTCATTTGTGTATTTGATTGTGCCGTGATCAAGGGTGCTATCATCTACACGACATGTATGGTGTATGGTTCAAAAAGGTATTTCATATCTTTAGCATGCGCTTTTTATTGTGTTCAATTGAAGCGTTTGTTTATTATTGTCGCTTATATTTCAATTGACATCATATTTTATGAGCTACACTTGGAAGTTAGGTTATTTTATTATTATCAAGCGTTTTTAGTATGTAATTTCACTGCAAACTAAATATTGACCTAAAATCGATTGTAAAATTAAGCACCCGAATTGATTTTTTGCGTTCACAAGATAGATCCAACTGAAAAATACTCTGCCTTTTTTGTTTCAGCGAAAAATGTTGATTTTCTGTCGAGATAATCAAAATAATAGTTTCCATTACAGCTGAAAACCTATCATAGCTGAGTTACAAAATCGATTTGTTGTAAAATCGAACAAAAAATGATCCAAAAAACAAAATGATTTAATAGTTCATGAACTGCAAAGTAAGTAGACCTAGTGCATTAAATATCTTGTGTACAGTTTTAAATTTTGCATCCATCTAAATAAAATTCAGTCAAATGTTTCACATTAAATTTTGCACAAAATGCAAATGAAATTTTGGAGGTTTTTTGAAGATACACATCGCTTTTGATAAACATATTTAAAATATAAGTAACTGAAATGATGCGCAAAAAACGTATCTATCGATAGAGCTATTGTGGAATCTTCTAGCTACATTTTTCATAGAGAAAACCAGATTTTTGTTCAATTTTTTTTCAGATTCAGAATTTGGGATGAGGGTATACAAGGGAAAAAGGAAGCTAGAAACGAAGGTATATTTTTGTACACATTTTTGAGGATATCTCCATGAAAAATCAATATTTTCAAAAAAAAACTAAATTGGATCTAAGAGAGCTCAACAAGCTCGATGATATAAGTAAAAAAAACCTACTGCTCAATTTAACGAATATTTTGAAATCTACTATAGAAATGCCAAAAAAAATGAAAAAAAAATAAAAGTGCTCAGAATTTTTTTAAATTAATATATGTTTTTTGAGTCTTTTGTGAGATATAAAATAAACTTAGGAATAGATAGCATAAAGTGACCAACTCATATATGTAGCAGTATCTAAGGTTTGACAACATGCTGCGTAAATTTAAGATTTAAGCATTGGAATGTAAAATAATATCGGAATACGACACGCCTCTTTCCTTTGAAATTAGCGATTCTATTGGAGAATGGTGGCCTCCAGGAATTAGAAGTATGCCCGACTTTACCATGTACATATAGTGTTTAAGATAGCCGATTTTATCATATTTCTATGTTCCCAAAAAGAAAGAAAAAAAATATAGCAATCATGTATGAAACGTAAAGATAAATTTAGTTAGACCGAGCTTCAGAAAGTAGTTTAAGGTATGTTTAAAAATATTTTAAACATGTTGATTTAAAGGCTATTAAAGTAATTAGCCAGCGAGCATTGAAAGATTTTATTTAACATGCACTTTTTTGAATTTCAGAATGCATACCGAAAAAATGTGGCTACTACTCAACTATTTATTAAGAATAATTATCCTCAAAGATCAGATATCAAATGCGTTTATACGGATACAAAATGACAAGGCAAATGTTGATTATGATGCATGGAGAGGGTATGCGTGTCAGATTGAAAGATTTCCACCATAGCAACTGCACATACGGTATCAATATGTTATAGATTTTACTTCTTTTGAATATATCCGACCTTATCCGATATTTTGAGAAGACTTCCCCGCGGAATATAATGAGATGTATGAAAGGTCGTGTATCTTATTGCATGAGCTCATTTAAGTATAGCTTATCGATTGTAGTACTATGCATATAGTTTCGTATGTCCTTCTATGAAAAAAAGGTATAGTAGTGATTATTTCGATGAGCAACTGTTATTTATTCTCTACTTCAAATGATCTACAAACACTTTTCAGTGTTATCAAATTTCTATACATGAATGCAAGCCAGAGCCAAAAATTATCGATTTCATTTAGTTTAACAACATTATTGTCTCAATTTGAAAATAGTGGTTTGCTTATGTTGTATTCGTGTGCCGCGCTTCATTGATAAGCAAATCTCGGTGATCATGTACCGAAACATTCAGAAAATGTCAGAAGAGCTTTAGTTATATATGTATGCTCATTTCGATTTAGTTGACATTTTATAGAATCCAAAATTCATAAAACCGGCGTCTTGGAGGAACGAATTTATAACTATACCTTTAGTTTTATTTCTTTTATTAATTTAGTAGCTTCATCTGCAAATCTACCTACTTAAATTTCGGATGATCGCTTAAAATTTATCCGTATGCCATCAGTAGTTCAAATGGTAACCGCATATTTTTTTGTTTAAAATGGTTTGAATTGAAAAAAGCTAACTCGATCTACTCTTTACTATTAAACTGATAAAATGAAGTTTAATAATAAATCTGCATTTCTGATTGCTGCAAGCTTGATTGTTCAACAATGTAATGCAGTTGAATTAAAATCGACCTTTCAAGATGAAAATTGCTCCAAAAATATTGCATTCTTTTCTGCATTTGGTGGATCGTCGCATATCAGTTGGGTTTTGAGCATTGGTAATGAGCTTGGTATAAGAGGACACAATTTTACTTTTATCACTGTTGTAAGTACATAGTTTTGTATTGTTGAATGTAATTATTTATATTGCTAATGTAGGATGAATATACCAAATTCAGCAAATCGAACCCTTATGTTAATACAATTACTATTGGTCAAGGTGTTGATATGAGTAACACATCTTCACTCACAAGTGATTCAAAGAAAACTGTAAGGGATTCTATCAAGTTTATGAGAGTGGGACTTGATTATGTGTATGCTTCTTTTGAAAGAGGTATGTATAGTGTACATGATAGCTTATGATGGACCATTTACTCACTTGACAATATTATCTATATAGACTTCCAAATGGCCAAAAAATATTTTGAAAATAATAATATTGATCTGGCTATCTGCGATCACTTTTCCGATGCATGCTACAGCGCAGCTGAATTGTTAGATATTCCGTACATTATTACAACTGCTATCCCAATCACTAAAGGTAAATATGATAAAACATTATATTTAAACTTGATTTAAACTTACATTGATAATTAGATGCTAGTGCTACATATATCAATAACAAAATAACTACAATGACTGATTTCACAACTGAATTCCAGCCATTCTCGGATCGCCTTTTCAACAAATTCGTAATACCTTTAGTTGAAATGTACGAAATGATGCCTGTTTTGAACTCTATCATGAAAAGAAAGCGTGCAGTTGGTATTCCTGCAAAAATCGAAGATCCTAGCGAAACATGGAAGAATTCTTTGAAGCTTGTCAATTCAATAAATGGATTTTCTGCTGCTAGACCATTGGGTCCCTTGGTTGAGTATGTAGGCCCGATTATTCCTAAAAATTACCAACCGTTATCTCCTGAACTTGAAGAGTACTTGAATGCTCATGATCGTGTTGCTTATATTGCATTTGGTCAAATTGCCACACCAGTCGAAAAAGACATCAATCTCATTTTAACTGGATTGCTAGAAAATATGGAACAAGGTACACTAGATGGATTCCTTTGGGCTTCTGTTCACGCTGCAGGTTTTTTCCCTGATACAATTGTAACATCTTCAAATACTACATACAATGTGCAAGAAATGTTTAATCATAAAAATCCTCATGCTCGTATTATTAAATGGGCTCCTCAAACTGCTGTTCTTCACCATTCTTCTACTAAATTATTTGTTTCTCATGGTGGCCTTGGCTCATGGTATGAATCAATGCATTCAGGGACTCGCATGGTTATGTTTCCTTTCTTTAGTGATCAACCTGGCAACTCTTTAATAATTGAGCGTACCAAATTAGGTGGTATTTTGAAAACTGATTTTACTGTTCCTCAAGCCGTAGAGTTATTCCGTCAAATAATAGTTGATGAAACTGGAGAAATTATGCGTAATGTAAAGAAATTTCAAGCTTTGGTTCAGATCCATTCAAGACATAGTGTTACTAAAGGTGCTGATTTAGTCGAAGAAGTTGCTTATACACATGAAGGTGGCATATTGAAGCATCGCGAAAGCGCTGATCAGCGTATGAGTTACTTGAAATCCCATGATTTAGACTTATATGGAACTTTAGTGGTTACCGTCATTGCTGCTTTGTGGATAGCTACCAAATCTGCAACGCTTGTTTTGTCAAATTTGAAGAGTGCTAGCACAGAAAAAGTAAAGAAAAATTAGATTGTAAATTCCTAAAAATGCATATTCATAAATATATAAGCTGTTGTGTTTTCAATGAATAATAAAGATTTTGAAAGAAAAACTCAAACTTAAAATAAATATGCCTGGTATTATTTTCCAGTATTATATTGGTATATAACGTGTATATGTCTCTCGAAACAATTCTTCAAAGTTTTGATGCTTTTCAGAAATTCATGTTGTTTGGATGTACTGTCACTTTTTGGGGGTAATTTTATGTTCAATTACGCTACTTTTTATAGCATGCAATCGACTTTCAAACCAAAGCTTAACAGTGAAAATTAGTTTGAAGGCATAATAGTTTTGGATATAAAGCCTGTCCAAAAGACTACATTGCTTTGTTATGCAAATAGTCGTCAATTTTGAGCTGATAAAACGATTTGGAACCAATATATTGCATATTCAAAGAATTTTCACAGGATAACAAATGAATGGATTTTATATATTTTTACCTTATTTACTTTCCAAACACCTAAACTGTCTCTGTATATTTCTTATATGCATTTGCCATCAAAAACCACATCGTTCTCGGGTGTTTAATATATTGAGAAATACGATACTAACTCTAAATTTTACAATACGAATTGATAATTAATTCCTTTCATCGACTTGAGGAAACATGGCATGATGCTTAGATTGTTCTCAATGTTTTTTACTATTGCTCTATCCATTAGATTTGTCATGTAAACATACAGTTTCCAATGTATTGACGTACGTGACGTCAACAACAGGTACATCAAATTGATTGTTTGGACTGGAATAATTTTGAGTGGCCACCCAAAATCCAGACTTTTCTCTCTCATATTTAGATAAAATACTTTTTTAAAAGATGCAACCTCAACCTCACGTGTATCAACAACATCCAGGCAATATGCAACAACCTGGAGGAATGGCCGCACCTCAAGGAATGCCACCAGGAGCAATGCAGTTTAGAAAAAGACCTAGTGAGGCTGATACCCTCACAAAGCATATCAAGTAAGTTGATACGTGTTTTTTTCCAAAAAAAAAAAAAAGAGCAATGTTAAAGAAAGCGTGAATTCATTACCTTAGAAAGAAGAGACCTACTGATAAAAATATGCCACCAAAGGTAACAAAGGAAAAAAAAAAAGTCAATTGAGGATTTAATTTAACGTTTTCGCTTGTGGCATTTAGATTGAATCTTTTGTACCAGAATCAAAATTATACACTGATCTTGTAGAATTTGAAAAGAAATTAGATGCTACTATCATGAGAAAGAGATTGGACATTCAGGAGGCCTTGGGCAAGCCTACAAAGGTAATTAAACATTTTTGGATATATGATATTATTCGAGTTACCAACATTCATTTTTTATTTTGACAAGGTACATCGCACCTTACGTCTTTTTATTTCCAACACAACTTCAGATCAATCCTCAACCATAGAGGATGAGAATGTCTTTGATTTGAATAATGGAAATGTACCCAGCTGGACTCTTAAAATTGAAGGAAGATTACTAGATGTAAGATCAATATATAGAAACTTTGTCAATTTATGATAAATTAATCATTTAATTCAGCCTACTGCTCCTACAAAAAAGGCACAGCCTGCTCAAAAACTTACTTCATTCTTTCGCTCTGTGGTTGTAGAATTAGAAAGAGATCCCAGTTTATATCCAGAAGGAAATTTAATCGAGGTAATTTGCAATTCGTTTAATTAAGAGTTAAAATATTGAAGGTTTTATAGTGGCAAAATCAAGCTAATACACCTGATTTTGATGGAATTGAGATCAAAAGAAAAGGAGATGTTAATGTCAAGGCCAAAATCATCATCAATCTTGAATCCAACCCTCAAAAATTTAAATTAAGTCCTGCATTAGCTGATTTATTGGATGTCAAGACGGAAACAAAACCCCAAATTGTTATGGGCATTTGGAATTATTGCAAAGTAAAGAGAATCGATTCATGAAAGGATTTAAGAGCTAACACATGTTTGTTTTTAGAATCATAAACTTCAAGATGCAGAGGATAAACGTCTCATTCACTGCGATAACCGTTTAGGCCAAATTTTTGGATATCCTCAACTTCATTTTTCTCAACTTCCAGAACTTATCACACAACATTTAAGCCGACCCGATCCAATTGTTATTGATTATACAATTCGCGTTGATAAACCATTACATCAATCATCAAAAGCTTACGATATCGATGTCGAATTAGACAGTATTGTACGACAAAAAATGGCGCATATCGTTTCATCTACGTTAACACAAAAAGAAATCATGGCCTTGGATGACAAAATTGTTCAATGTGTACAGAGTATCAATAACAGTAAAATTAAGCGCGATTTCTTGATGCAATTCTCCAAAGAGCCAGTTGAATTTATTAATAAATGGATTGCAAGTCAAGCTAGAGATTTAGAGGTTATTTTAGGTGAAAGTAAAGTTAATTTAGAAGAGATGAGACAAACTGATTTCTATAAACAACCTTGGATGAAGGAAGCAGTATTTCATTATTTAACAACAAAGGTATGCACTAGTGCTGAATTTACCCAAAATTTGTTTGCTAACCATATTATTTTATATAGACACAACAACGCATGCAGGAATTACTTGGATTTCAATCATAAATTTATTATAAATTAAATAAAAATATTCTTTTTTCTTCCTTTAAGCCCAAAATTTGATGCATGTTGGTTGCACATGAGCAACGCTGGACACTTGAGTTAGTAAACCAGTTTTAGGGTTAACTTTGAATACAACAATATTATCAGAATCCTATTATTATCAAAAGAAATTAGATGACACGGTTAAATTAATTGGTTTCATTTACAACTAACCTTATTTCCAACCAAAATGAATGAACCAGTGGGATCAAAAGTGAAATGGCGAGGATGCTTACCGCCAGTATCTTGATAGCCCACTAAATTGAGCTTACCACTCCATTCATCAATTTCGAAAATAGTGATAGCATCATAACCACGCATCGACACATATAAAAATTTACCATTTGGTGAAATATCAATTTCAGACCCCAAATTCTCTCCAGTCCAATCCTCTGGCAAAGCATGAATTTGTTGCACCTTGTAAAATTTACCTTCATGGAAATTAAATTCAAGCATATATACATCATTAGAAAGTTCAGATATGACATAACAAAAGTTATTGTGGTTGGGAGCAAACTTGAGATGGCGAGGACCAGCTCCCTTTGGGAACTCAAAAGTGGAATGATTGGTGAGTGCTCCAGTATTATTACGATCAAACTTGTAAGTAACAAGAGTATCGCAACCGAGATCGTTACAGAAAACGTAATGTTGAGCAATAGGATCAAGATCGATGGAATGAACGTGAGGCTTCTCTTGACGATCGGGAACACCAAATGTAGCTTGATAAGTTTGACTATGAATAGGGTTGGATATCATTTCACCCAACATGGATTCGGAAGTACCGGGATTTTTGATAGGGATAACACTTGCAGAACCACCTGAATAGTTTGCAACCAACAAATAGTTGCCGGTAGCATCAACTGTAGCGTGACATGCGTGTTCACCTCCAGAAGGTTGTTCATTAATAAGAGTTAAGTGACCAGTCTCCTTATTACGTGTATAGGCAGATACATAACCTGTCTTTTGTCCTTTGTATTCTCCTACTTCGTTTACAGCATATATATGTCGATTACTTGTATGCAAAGTTAAGTAAGATGGATTGACGGATTCAGCAGCTAATCCTTTTGGTGTCAAAACACCAGTATCTGGGTTAAAGCTATAATGATAGATGCCTACACTTTGGTCATTGGTATATCCAGAGACATAAACGGGTAATTCTTCAGAGGTCATATTTTGTATAGTAAAAATGGAAAAAAATGGAAAACCTGTAGAGTTTTCTTTCCCGCATTTTTATATATATCTCGGTGTGTACTTCTTTAAACATGACGCCATAGCTTTTTGTCCTAAATACTACAAAAATATATTTCATTTACCAATCCGTTGTCCTGAGCATTTGAATCTTAAATCTTATGTAAGCGTTTATCAGAATTAATAACGAGATACAATAATAAATGTTAATGCATGTTGGTAAATTCCTACTCGAGTTTGCTTTTAGCCATTCTTGCATTTAAAAGCTGAAGACGTCTTGGAATAAATGCTAACTGATCATGCTAATCCAATCTCTTTGTGTTACATTGATTACCTCATTGATAACAATCAATCTTGGCCAAAACTTACTTTATTCAGAAAGTATTGTTGCAGTAATATGTTGAATATCGAGTGAAATTCACCAAACGAATGAAGAACGAGGATAAGCATGAGAAGAGAGGACAGATTTCTGAATTCTCAGCCCATCAAGAAAATAGTTTAAAGGATTTTATTGTAGTTCTAAATTGTTTTTTTTTGTATTACTCTTTTTTTATCAATAATGCAAAACAGGCATACTTTCCTTTTTTATTTTTTTTGGCGCCTTTGAATAAACAGTGCTTTACTTTTAGAAGAGTTATTTCAAGTTCTAAAGGCATGATTTTGCAGTGAAAATATATTCAAATTCAGCTTTTTTTGATCGTCAAATCCATCAGAATGACATTTTATCGCTTTTTCGCAAATTCTCTCACAAACTATTATGTATATGTACAAAGCTTATAATAGTCATAGGTATAGCGTTGGTGTTTGCGTCGAATGATACCACTAGCATGATTTTTTGTCACCAAAAGTATTGTGCAATTTCGAAAAGAAAAAATAATGGTTTTATGCGGAAAAGTCTGTTTTATGAATAATGAGCAGTCAATTAAATGCTTTCATGTAAATTACCAAAAACATCTGATTATTTTAAGCTTAAGAAAGACTAGCTGTTCGATCTCGCTGCGCTCAATTACGGCTTCGCCAGGAGGAGGGAGCTCGCTTTTGCAAAATTTTTGATGAATGTATCATATGCTTGGCAGTTCTACCTTGCTACACTTGATTATTGATTCCAGTAATAACCATGTTTATGTTTATGACATTGGAGATATGGAGGTAAGACGAAAAATTAATGTAAACCAACTCTAGCGTAATAATTAGAAAGTAAAGATTTACTGTCTTCAAATAAAGTATCGCAAAGTATTAAAAAATGTAAATATTTACACTAATAAACTTGAATCGAGTGGATACAACATCTAGATTCTTGAAAAAATTTGAAAATATCGTAAAATCTCTTATTTTTCAGATAAACAAAGCTTATAAGCGGAATATTAATTTCAAAAATTACTCTTGTCCAGATCATTAATTTTTGACATTTTCCAATTTGTTTTTCTGGTTTTGCAAATCTAGAGGTAATTATACTACCAATTATAAAAAAAAAATATACACGTATACAGAATTTAGTGCTCTATTTGCTCAATAAAAAACAACAAACATACTTATTGCAAAATATGACATGAAAATCCTTTAACCAAAATTCCGTTTTGGGGACAAAAGTACAAATTTTCATTACTTAACATTTAATATTAAGCTTTTATAAAATGTGTATTAGTCATAGCTACAATTTTCTCTCACAATGTAGTATATTTAAACGTTGGTTTTGTTATCAAAATTTGATTTTTCTGTTTTTTGATCAAAATTTTTTTTTTTTTTTTTTTATATGGATAAAGATTTATTGAATAAACTTATCAGGGGGAATATTAAAAAAAGAGATTCAGGTGTATGGAATAGTGACCTGTCTCGGAAAAGCTATGAATTAGTCTAAGTTATTGAGCGTGGAAATGTAGCGAATGAGCTTGGTAGAGGAGTCCAGTACGGCCTGGTCTACTATCTCAATTTGATCAAAGTAAAGTCGCCAGTGGGCGTTCCAAATGGATGTTAAAATACTCGAAAAGAGTTCAAAATGGTTAATTTTTAAGGCGGAATCTAATCGTTTGTAGTGGATAACATTCAAAGAGATTATGTCTTGGTATAGTTTGTCTAAACGTAGTGGGGGAGTGAAGTCAATGTACAGGTGAAAGAAATTGCGCCATATATCAAGATGGGTTGGACAGGTAATTAGAAGATGACTGGAGGTCTCGATCTGACCACAGTAGGGACACCGATCATCTGGTAGTTTGAGAATATGACAGATGTTGGCCTTAGCGGGGATCTTGTTGTGTATCAATCTGAACCACAGATTTCTAGGTGTGCTCTTCATATTTGTGGCCAGGAACAGTTTCATATGAGACCTGTTTAAGGTTGCGGAAATGTTCAAAAGGGGTCGGTTAGTCCCCTGATAGAGCTGGCGTAGCTGTTTGTGCGGCAATGACAAGGCGATGACGCCTTGGTACTGTAGAGATTGTAGGCAAGGTTTGAAATCAGGGACCGGAGAGTAAAGAGGGCTAGGTCCTTGTATGATGGACAACTGTATGGTGACGAAAGGTAAGAACTGTAAGGTACCTGATTTAAAACTGTTTTTTAATCTATTCAAAAGGTTAGGATGTTTGCACGTCTGTCGCTCCTGAAACATCAAGGAATCTCCCGTGGGACTCATCTGAAGAAAGGCAAATGCTTTGGAAGAGAGGATGGACGCATTTTTAAATACATTTGGCAGTTCGACGACATTTGGTCTGCATAGTGCCAGGAACGGAAGTTCTAGGGCAGTAGAGGCAGAGAGGGTTGTGGTAGCAGGAAGGGCTGTGTGTTCGATAGCATCAAGGCTTTTCAGTAGAGGAGACAGCGTATGGAGGCCGCGAAGTTGGGACGGATATCTTGCTTCTTTGAATAGTAGCGGAACTTGGTGATGTGTAGTATTAAAGCTAAGCTGTATGTAACTGGTCAACATGGACCACAGAAAACCTGGCAGTGGCGCGCAATGCTGGTTATCCTGTAGTAGGGCTTTGGCATATCTCATCTGAAGGACGTTTTGTTGAGCGGAAATGTCTATCACCGAGAGGCCGCCCTCTAGTTTATCATAATACATTACGGATTTTTTCAAAACCGGGAAGATCTTGTGGGTGACGAACTGATAGATGATCGATGAAATTTTACGAAAGAAATAGGCGGGTAGAGCAGTGATACGAAGCACATGCCAGAACCGAGCGAGAAACAGAGAGTTGGCCATGTGAGCTCGCCCATAAACTGATATCTGTCTGGATACGTGTATGTTGACGGCTGCCTGAAGTTTTAGTATTGTTTCGTTGCAGTACATATCCCTTTGTGCATGACTAAAGTAGATAGGATACCCGAGATACCTTAGGTAGTGATTACTTTTGTTATCGAACCATTGAAACTGAAGTTGCTTGATCTTAATTCGGAATGCTGGTATCATACGAGTGGAATCTCCGGATAGTGGAAAGGCCACCGACTTATGATAGTTCACTCTTGAGTTAGAAGCGCGACTATAGCATTCAAGGTGGGTTTGTAATCGTTCCAGTTCTTTTCGCGTGTTGATAATGACTAATAGGTCATCGGCGTATGCCAGGACTTTGATGGGCTTATGAGAGGTGTGATGGACAATAGCCTGAGCAGGACGAGAGGCAACGTAGTACCCTTTAATATCACCGTCGTTTAATATCATTCGTATGAACGGTTCCAATGCAATGTTAAACAGAATCGGTGAAATAGCATCTCCTTGACGGAGACCTCTTCTCTGATGAACTGTAGGTGTAAAGAAACCATTCATATTAACAACAATATTATTGCTAAAAAAGAGAGTCTTGATACAAGTTATGAGTTGAGGGGGGAAGCCGAATTTTTTCATAACTGAGCATATATACTGAGCATTTACATAGTCGTAAGCTTTGGCACTGTCGATAGCGATACCAATGCTGGCTGATTGGAGGTGGGTAGCGTCTTCCATCATGATCTTGAGGGCCAAACCATGATCACCGATAAATCTTTCCGGCATAAAGCCAGCTTGATAATGTGATATGATTGATTTCGAAGCTTCAATAACTCTTCGATTAAGGATTCTAGTGAAAACTTTACAGTCCGTGTTGATGAGCGATATGGGTCGCCAGTTGGCGAGATCCTCCAAGTTTCCTTTCTTAGGTAGCATAACAATGCATGTTTCCTGCCAAGATTGTGGAAAAATGGCTTTGTTGAGAGCATCATTGTACACTGCATAGACGAGGTCTTTACATTCGGGATGTTCGATTATCAAGCGAAGGATTGGGTACGGTAGCCCATCACGACCAGGGCTACTGACCTTGGGGCTTCGTTGGACGCCTTCAATAATTGTTGGTAGGTCCAGTTCCGAGACAATTTCTTCAGCATTAGATGTTGAAATGGTAGAATTGATGTTATCAAGCAGGGTGTTGAGGGAAAACCGGTGAATGGGGTCATCAGCGTATAAATCTTGATAGAAATGATGAACTGCCCCCAGTTTATCAGCCGTTGTTAAGCAATCGTTCCCTGTGGACGGGTGTACGATGTTGGTAAATTGTCTGCGAACGGAGCGTTGTTTAATGGTTCGTTGTAGGTAACCAACGTCTCGTTCGTTGTTCTCTATCCAGTTTTTGCCGGCTCTTAGGATGGCTGTTTCGGCTATTTCGTGTTCGATAGTAGCGATCTCATTCTCTAGAGGAGGTAGTAGATCGTTCAGGAGCTCTGGCGACGATTTGTATCGACGAAGGAGGTTATTCCTGTTACTCTGTAATTCCCGCAATTTTCGCTGACGCCAAGAGGATCGATTTCGGCAATATGACTGAGTCAGTTTGCGAACGTATCCTTTAAGGCGATCCCATTTAACCTGGCTGGAGTCCGAAGAGTCTGCCAAGATGTTGTTCATGAAGTGCGAGATACCTTTGTCTATCTTGCTTATATATTTGTCTTGCTTAACGAGGTATGGATTGCCCCTCCACAGGCCACGACCAGTGTTTAGCTTTCCCAGTCGTAATTTGATGGAGAGCAGTGCATGATCGGTCCAAGATGGATGTAGGAATTCCAAAAATGGGTCGAAATATTTACTACGAAACTGATGCCCTACGAAGATGTAATCGATGCAGGACATGTTCTTTTTGCGCTTAAATGTACTAGTGTATTCATTATCCTCGACACTGTTGATGCCGTCGTGGAAATGTGTCCTCATGAAGGTCATGAAAGCCTTTGGTCGAGCACTGTGTCCAGATGGAAGATTACTCTCAAAGGAAAAATTGAAGTCTCCCATGACCACCATTCGTTGCAATATTTCCACAAAGTTGTTTAAGTTTTTTAAATGATCCAACACTTCTGAATAAAAGATATGTCGGCGACGATTTTCATCCGAAGCGGGTGCGTACATATTGAGCACATACATAGGTTCTATATTGTGGTTTCCCAAGATGGTCAGTTTAACTAGTATAAACCGTTGATCTGGAGAGATAAATTGTTGTTCCATGTTGATATTTGTGTTAAAGTTGATGATTCCGCATTTTGTTGTCCAAAATGATTGATGTGGTTGTTGCATTTTATATTTAATTTGTTCTATTTGTTCTTCTAAGGTTGATTGATGAAAGTTGGTTTCTTGACAGGCAAGAATGTCAAATTGTTGGGAACATAAGTATTTCGTTAGACGATCAGACAATTGGGGTCTATATTGTTTAAGTATATACCGGCAATTGATTGAGCCTAACTTGATATTTATGTCCTTTTTCTTATTGTTATTATTATTCATCATAATAATAACGATTTTTATTGTAAATTGGCTGCGGATCTGGGAGAGCTTTTAAAGCTACCCTTTTTATTAGATCCCTTAGTGTGCTTAAGACTATGTAATTTGTCACTTTCAGTAGAAAGTTTGTGCCTGAGTAGCTTCCTCTTCGCCAAGGCGGCTGCATTAGCGGCTCTCTTACGAGATACTTCCTCGACGGAATCCTCTGGCAATATTAACATATCGTTCATCTCAGAATCGGAATCCATATCCTCCAGCATGACATCCTCCTCAGGGTGAACTTCAACGACTTCTTCCTCGCGGGAAGAAAACTCCAAAACGGTAGATGGCTCCTTACCACCTTCCTCAAGCATCTCTGCCTGTTGCTTACCTGCATTTTCATCAAAGATCAAACCGTCCTCCCCAAGATCAGTTTCATCTTGAGAATTTGCGTCAGCGTTAGTACTGGATAGCTGAGTCTCGGAAGGCTTGATGGTTGAAACTTCAGACTTAAGTGCGTCGTCCTGACTGGAGACCACGGCTGGTTCATCGATGTTGATTGTATTACTGATGGTAGATACCTTATCACCGGCAACGATAACCTTGACCTGTTCCTCGGTCTTATTAGCTGCCTCACGGGTCATTATCGTAACCTGTTTGGATGGCGGAGCGTCACGCTTGGCTCTCTTGCGGTTCCGGTTACTATCAGGACAGTCAGCAATGAGATGGTCCAGGCTCTTGCAAATAAAGCAGGCCTTGCGCTGTTGGAGAGTAATCGGGCAGTCAGCAAAAACATGGTCCTCGACGTGGCAACGATTACAGATTGGTTTTATATTTGTATAAACAAGATGCAATTCCTCAGCACCCTCCCATGCTGGAATGCGTGCTTGCAATTCCTTGAAGAGAAGCTCCTTGTCCTTGGGCTTACAAAGGGTTACGAAGCCTTTGCCAACAAACCAGTTACCTTCTACGGTGTGATGTAGACCTATTTCTAGGATTTCACCATACTTTTGAAAGATCTCGATGAGGCGAGGCTTCAAAAATTCAGGGCCCTCATATGGAATATTAGAGATCCCCACTCTAATTACCGAGGTGTCCTTGTGAAGCGTACGCTCGACGGGTATTTTAACGTTGTTCAATTTGAATTCTTTCTTGAGGGCTGCTTCACGGTCCTCGGAAGAAACAAAATTGAGCTCGATATAATGATGTTCTTTACCAACTCTACGCATTCTGATACCAAGGCCGTTCGGGTATTGGTCGCGTAGGCATTTGTTGAGTGCCTTTTCTTTGAGGTTCAACGAGTTGAAAGCTGCAAATGGAATCACAATTGAATTTTTATCCTTTGCTTCGATAAATATTTTGCCTGCTGGTGTCAAGTTGTGGCGATCATCTTTCTTCTCGGTAGAGTCGAGGAGGAAGGGATCACGCTGTTGATCTTTTACTGTTTGTGCATATGTCCTGATATTAAGAGGTTGGTTGTTTGGATTATGGCGGGAATCCCTGGTGCTTCCACCAATGAGATCCTTCGGATTAGAAAAAGTTTCTTTAGCGGAAAGAGCCATGTTGATCAAAATCATGAGTGTTGGTAAGGATAAAATGAGCCCCGAAAATGCCCGCTAGAAAATCTGAATTTTCAGACCGCACATGGTTACATATAAGAAAAAGTTGAAAAAAAATACTTTTTTATTAAAAACTTAGATGTATCATAGTATATAAGAGACTAAGCCGTTTGATCTCGTCAGGCTCAATTATGTGTTGCCCTGCGTGTTAGATTTTGCATTTTTTTTCAATGAATGTATGATATGACAGACAGTTTTTCTAATCAATCTTCAAATAGAAATCCTCTTTGTGGATATAGTATTCTCAAATGATGAAATAATGTTGATATTCTGAAGTGCGATCAAAAGCGTAGACCAATACTAGCTGTACCCTAGTTCATAACATGTTCAATAACGTTAGGTCTACCTTTGGGTATTTTCTGTTTGTTGTTTCAGTTATTAAAATAGTTTTTAAATAGAATTGGGTTTTTGTTGTACAGTAAATATTTTATTTAGACAATAATGTTTGAAAATCTCTACATAAATTTAAGAAGATTCTTTGGCAGCACCGCTTGCACGCCATTCACCTAAAATAAGAGAGATAATATCATCCATACCAACACCATTCTTTACTTGAGCGAAAACTGTAGGCCCATCACCTCTGTTTTAGTGAAATGTTAGTAAATAAGAGCTTCCTTTTTGTATTGCATTCATAAGCGTACCTCATTTTCTTTGCATCACGGGCCATTACATCCAGATCAGCTCCAATAATAGAGGCTAAATCTGTCTTGTTCACAATCAATAAATCACTTTGAGTGATACCAGGTCCTTTTTTTTTTATGAAACGAATAAACAAGAAATGTCAAAATAAACATTACTTAAAACAAATTATTCGCGTAAATACCTCCTTTTCTGGGAACTTTATCACCACCAGCAACATCAATAACGTAAATGATATAATCAGCTAAAAGAATAATATATTAGGAAAATCCATATTCATATAGATAAGATAACGGAATGAGAAAATAAATACCTAATTCTCGGCTACACAAACGAAAAATAGAGATTAAGTTTTATATACTCTATAATTCTGTAATTTGAATTTACCTGTAATTGGCGGCCAAATTATCACCACCGGATTCAATCAATAATAATTGTGTATTGAATTTGCTATGAAGTGTTTCCAAAGCATTCAAATTCGCAGAGACATCTTCACTATATAAAAATATTAGTATGTAGCATAAAGCATTGTTCATATGTGTTACCGAATAGCCTATGCACAAAAAAAAAAATATGAATATCAAATGATGAATAGATAGAAAATCAACAACTTACAGCATGAGGACAACCACCAGTTTCAATAGCAGCAATACGATCCTCTGGTAAAGCAGCATTGCGAACCAAGAATTCGGTATCTTCCTTGGTAAAGATATCATTAGTGACAGCTGCGATGGAGTAATGATCACGAAGACGTTGGCATAAAGCCAACATCAATGCAGTCTTTCCAGAGCCAACAGGTCTAATGAAGATTGATTTAGACATGCATTTACTTCAATCATTTAAAAATTTACCCTCCAATGCCAACAGTAAATGCTCTTTCTGACCAATCACGGTTTTTATAAATGGCTTTAGGACGCTCTTGATATAAACCAGGAGAATCCATTTGTTCGTGTGTATGTCCATGATCATGAGCATCATGACCTGCATGACTATGAACATGTTCATTTCCATGATCATGAGCAGCAGTATTAGATGAAGGATGTTCCTCAAAGCGACAAGTATCAGACATGTTTAAAAAGATTTATTTGATATGGAAAGGAAAAAGGAAAAATGCTAATTGAACGCGTTTTTCTGATACATTTTATAGATTAGCTTGGTTACCAGTTTTCTCACAGATATACTTTTTTTTCAGTTCCGTAATGCGCCCGGTCTGTTTACGATGAAGGTTACACACTCTTTTCTGTTGTAGAACAACAACAGTACTATTATTTACTCCTTTTGAAGGAAAGCTCCCCAATATCAAACGTTAAAGAAGTGTGTGCCGATCGTGAGTAAACAGGTATGTGATGCCTCCTTGCTTACAAGAGTAATCTCAAATCAATAAACATTATCAACGTTCTTGGAACTGAAAAACGGCTAGAATGCGTGGACCATGACTCATACATTTCAAAAATGTCATATCATTGGTTCGACATAAGCATTCAAACTGAACAAGAAACATATCATGAATAATATTTTCTGTCAACATGACTGCATAACTCAGTATTTTAACTCAAATAAATAAAATTAGAAACCTAAATTTAAATTCAGCCAATCAAAGCTCTTGAATTGCTTCATCTATTTCTAAATATGGAAGTCAATCGAATGTCTAATACCAAAAATTAAGTGGATGAAACTGAATTTATTCAGTGTTTGACTGAGTAACGCTCATAAAAACCAGAAAAAATTTCAATAAAAAATAATAAATCCTGGAAGTATAACTCTATCGTAAACCTGTCAAGCTTAATCTAATATTAATATGTGAATTTTTTCATTAAATAACTTAATATTTAACTCTGATTTGTACTTTCAGTTATAATACATTTTATTATGTATTATTCCCCCTGCGGAAAGCAAGTGTTTCACTTTTAAAGCCTTTATACGCGCTGAGAATCAACATTAATAGAAATAAGTATAGCCTTGCATTTTTTATTTTCTGATTATCCATTGAAATAGGTGCACGCTCCGATTTTGAATCTGACCATATAAAATTATATATTATGCAGATATTTACACTTGACTGAGCTTAAATCCACATCTGCCAAATGCATTTTATTTTCACTGTTTGTATCGACATCGTAGACACTATGACTCAAACTCATCTGAAAGGGGAGAAAACTTAAACTATTTTGATTGATAGCTCAGTACAGAGAAATCTTTGTTAGTTATTGCATATAAATACATATAATTGATTATTAATAAAGTCTTTAATTGACTATCCAATACAGCAATTTGCTAGACATTTCCATTGAACCTAATTTATCAATTCGATTGTTATCAATGCCAATTTAACATTTAATATAACAGGACTGCGCCTTTAAAGCTGTTTATTATGTACGAACACAATATTTGAGCCCTCTTTCTTTTCTTTATCTTGTTATAACATATACATTATTATTCAAAATGAGAAGAAGAAAAAGACAATTAGATGTTTATATTTCAGGCACAACCACCATAAACCCTCCAGCCTCATTTGAAGATGATGGCCAAGGATGTCGTAATAGGAAGCGTTTAACATCCTATGACAAAGCAAACCACATGAGTGCTTTAGAAGCTCAATTCAAGATTAGACTTGTAAACTCAATCGAGCAATGTAAAGACCAGAAATATGATAAACTTTACGAGATTCTTCTGAAAGGTATAAGACTTCCCAAGGGTGTGGTAACTAATGCTGCAGCAAGTATCAATGTCGATGCTGCTTCTATTGAATCATTTTTGAGAAATGAGTGTAAGAAAACAAAGAAAAAGAGCGTAGAATACTGGACAGATTTTGTTCGAAAAAACTTCGTCACCACAAAGCACTCTATTTTGAACAATGAAGCAAGTACATCATCTACTGACAACAGAAGAGATGATGATGATGATGACAATAGTAATGATGATAGTAATGATGATATGGATGAAGATGAAGATGTCGATGATGAAGATATCGGTGAATATGAAGACA
Source organism: Mucor racemosus (assembly GCA_027405735.1). Taxonomy (NCBI): domain Eukaryota; kingdom Fungi; phylum Mucoromycota; class Mucoromycetes; order Mucorales; family Mucoraceae; genus Mucor; species Mucor racemosus. Next base: position 1,707,597 of record JAPEHQ010000004.1, on the reverse strand, counting down.
GCACGCAGTACAGAGCCTGCTCTACTTCTCTTCGATCAGTGCTTCGATCAGACTTATCTCAACAAGTTCAATCATTGTTTGCAAGTACTATCAACGAAAACATGCAATCTGTCTCAGACTATATATCTGATTTTAGTAATCAAATCTTCAAAATGATTCTCGTATTCAATGAATATAATTTTGTCTTGGAAAATCACGCTGTGTCACTTGTCGCTCATGAGGGCAACAAGATATCTCAAGTCTTGCCTGAAGGGTACTTGGAAGAAGATGCTTCAGTTGCTAAACCCTTGGATCCTAACTGTTTAGAAGATGAAGACTTCAAGGTCAACTACGACAAACTGTTTCAAGACTCACATCTGGAACTCATTCATTCGACATTCTATGGTGCAAAGGGTGCCCAAGACTCGTCGTTGAAGACACATATTCTTCATAAAGTAATAGTAGATGTATTGGGTCGTGATGAAGTGAACCTCTACAAAGACTTATCTTCACACGTGACAAAGATGGCTCGCCAGTTGTATTACATCAATTTTCATAAAATGTGGTCAGACAACACCATCGTGAACAAACTGCTGACAAGGCTCTTGCGATTCCTCTTAATAATACATCTTTGCCCTGATCAAGATAATGATTTCAAGGCTAACAAGGCGAAACATCAGAATAAAGGCAAAAAAGCAACGAGAAGGGTTACTAACTGCAGAATACCAGAGGAACGTATCTCTTTGTTACGTATGACCAGGAATAGAAGAAGAAGATTGTTTGCTAATGAGGAAAAGAAACGAATCAAGTACTTACAAAAGGGAAAAGAGTTATCTGCAAGTTTATGCCAGAGGAGATTAAACACATACAGACAAGCACTTGAAAGAGAGGTAAACATGCTTCAACTTTGAATATTACAAGAGCATTAAATAACATTTTGTGTTATTCATGTAGCGTGAAGAGAGGGATTCTGGTTGGAAAGAAAAACCGAAAAATAAGAAAGGACGAAAAGATGACAATGATGATGATGATGATGATGATGATGATGATGATGATGATATAGAGGATGCTTTAGTTAGAGATGATATCAATGCTGAAAAGACCAAGGATACTCCCAGAAGAAGGATTGGACAATTGTTACAAGTAACAAGATCAGCATTATTTCAAACACAAACGGTTACAAGACACTATTTTGAAATGAAGCTCAAGAACCTTGACGACAAAGAATATGAGACAATCATAAAGATAGTGAATTTCGTAAAGCTTTATATACCAGATAAAGATAACTATCATCTCTTTCAATATCAGGTCCCTTTTGTCTTGATGGCAAATCAAGTGTTACGGTCAATTGGATACGATGGTCAAGTTGTGAAATTAATGCCAATTATCAAACCGACTGCTCTCCACTCCTTCCTTGTTGATACAACAACGCTTTATGCGCTCTTTTGCTCAAAACAATGCAGACAAAGAATGTTTGTTTTGGATTTCAAAGGCAACCGTATCAAACAAGGTTCAGCTCTTGCTAATAAAGATGCTGTCTTTAGCGCATTTTTCAATATTGATCAACTAAAAAAGATATCGTCAAGCTACGGACTAGAGTTTGCAAATAGAATCCACATTCTTCCTGGACTGAAGACTATCAGAATATATGGCACAGTAGATTATATTCAACAACGTCAGAAAAAGCCAAAAGCAATCAATAAATCAATAGCTCAGGATGAGGATGACAGATTAAAGGCTTTGAATAATCGTAAATCTGATTTGGAGACGTTGTTTAAGGAACGAAGAAAAGAACTGGATCAGTTTATTTTGACAACCAAGAGTGTTCGTGCTTCGAAAAGAGATTGGAAAAACAAGGTAGCAGATCGAAACAAGTACTATCGTGAAGTTGAAATGACAAAGTTGAAAAAGAGGGAATTAATGATTGGTATTCGTGATGTACGACAAGATCTTCAATCATTAAAACGACAAATATCCGAATATCGAAACCCCTCAACTTCTTTAACATCGACTACATCACCGAACCCATTTATTATCAACAGAAAACCTTGTCATAAAAAGATCGAAGAATGTATGCTTGATACTGACGTGAATTTAGATGATGTAGTATTCTGTGGAACTGACAATGGCATCATCAAGACTACTGAGACAGTTTATTTTGATATCAATCGATTTACATTCCATTTAGAGCTATACAATCGATTCCAAATCTTAGGTAATATGACACAATAGCCCTTAAGCACATACAAGATAAAACTAATCTATACGCTTATCAATGTTAGAGGATGCCATGGATACAGACGATGTGTACAATTTGGAATGCATGAAACTGCCTCTTTCTCTCACGATCGGTCCAAAGGAAATCAATCAAGGTAGTGGGTTGGCTTCATATACCAAATCAATTGCTCAAAAGAAAAAGTCGACAACAGAAGGACATGTGGTCTTGGACGAAGAAGAGAAGTTATCAAATCACAACTTACATCAATGCCAAACAGTTGAAGAGTTACAAGAAGCAATCTCTCATCACTGAAATGCTCGTGACAAATTGCGTTCGTTTTATTACAGCAATTCGCAGTGTAAACAGAGACGAAGATTGGAATTGAAGAAGAGAAGATTTTACGACAAGTTGGCAGCAGATGAAAGAAAAACCTCTGGAGCTAAAAGGCCTATTATGATGATTGGTGACCGTGGACACGGTATAGGCTCACGTATAAAGAAGCATCAGAGATTTGGCGGGCACTGGAAAGAGTCAAGACATGGTCTTTATACACCTACCCTTATCACGAATGAGTACAATAGCTCTCAGACATGTCTCTTCTGCTACTCCAAGCTTTCTCATCCTGTTGGTGTTATTGCTGGTAAAATCAAGACTGTCAATGGTTCGTTTATATGTCTCAATCAAAAATGCCCAAATGCATTTAAAGTGGTGTGTCGGGACCAGGTATCGGCATTGGCTATTGGTTTGGCTGGTGTGGCCCAACTTCTTTTTGGTGTCACTTTTCCTTGTTTTGATGAAAAGTCAAATTATACAAATCGAATCAAATTCAATGATTTAGCCCTTGATTTTCTGTACAGGAAACAACGAATGGGCTCGCCGCTTGATGGCGGTAATACTCTTTGAGGTAGGTAATACATAGCTTATATAGAATGATGTACTAAATATTACTTACTCTTCAAACCCTTTTTTCAAATCAAATTATTTTTATTGGTAAGTAATCAATTTATACTCTTTTTATGCACTGGACTAATCAGACTCCCAATTGCTTCTTTTGGACACATAAGTTAATATACCGTTACAGTATTTTTTAAAACTGCGATTTGAAATGTTTGATTTGATTGCCATGGTAATAAAACTGTAAATCAAGAAAAATATTGCTAGGTGATCAAATCAAAGAGTAATATTGGCTGTGTTGATCAGAGAGCCAAGGGCTTGAATATTTTGTTTTTCTTATCAAAAACGGTGTTTGTTTATGGTCATACAATTGGGGATGAAATAAACTCCTCTAAACCAACCAACTGCCAATTTTGACAGGAACTTCTTGGAAATCTTCTGCATATGGGAACAGATCTAAATGTGGAGTCATGATTGTTATGTACAACCATGATAATTGAAATGTACGACTCTTATTGACTATCTTAAAACATAGGCTCCGATAAAAGCTCGCCGTCATCAGGAATCCTCAATGATTATGGAATATTGTATTAATCGTTCATCTAGCTTTTTTGCAATCCATGGGGTGGAGTTTTTCTTTATTTCTTTCTCATCCTTTTTCTCTATTTCTATTTATTTTATTTTTTTTCATTTCATACGTGTCTTGCTAAGAAAAAATGAAATTAATTCCCCGTGAATTAGATAAACTATTATTGTCTCAAGGTAAATCAAGCAATCCAGCGAACAAAATATCCAACCAAATATAAAAAATAAAAATAAAATAGACGCATACACAATTTTGTTCGTCTGTTTTTAATTCTAAAATTGGTCTAGTACAATTAAAATATTTATTCATTATTTTGGGAAAATTATAATAGTGGGGGCATTGGCTCAAAAGCGACTAGCTCGAGGCGTTAAACTTAATTACGTCGAAACGATTGCACTTTTGTCATCTCAGTTATTGGAATTAATGAGAGATGGCTGCTATTCTGTATCTCAATTGATGGATTTAGGAAAACAAATGTTGGGCAGAAGACATGTATTGCCGGATGTCATGGATATGGTCAAAGAAGTTCAAGTGGAAGGTACATTTCCTGATGGTACCTATTTGGTAACCGTACATGATCCCATCTGTACTGATAATGGCAATATTGAATTGGCATTATATGGTTCATTCTACCCAATTCCGGATGAATCTAAATTTGAGTTACCTACTCCTAGATCTCGTGAAGATGCTCCTGGTGCAGTTATAGGTATGGGTGGGCCAATTCAATTAAATTCTAATAGAAAGAGATTGTCTGTAACTGTAACTAATTTTGGAGATCGGGCGATTCAGGTACAACGAAAAGAAAACTCCAATCAACAATTAAAAATCACTCACACAAGTTTTATAGGTTGGCTCCCATTTCCATTTCATTGAGGCAAATAAATTCTTGAATTTCAATCGTGCACTCGCATATGGTATGCGTTTAGACATTCCTGCTGGTTCTGCCATTCGTTTCGAACCTGGAGATTTTAAAACTATAACATTAGTTGAAATTGGTGGAAATAAAATCATTTCTGGTGGTAATAATTTAGCATCTGGACCTGTTGATATGATTAAATTACCAGAAATTATAAGCAATTTAACTTCCTTGGGGTTCATGCATGATGCCAATACACCGTTATTACCTAATGCACCACCATATCAACTGGAACGAGACTATTATATCGATCATTATGGTCCAACCACAGGAGATTTGGTTCGATTAGGAGATACAAATCTTTGGGCTAGAATTGAACATGATTTTACTTTATATGGCGATGAATGTAAATTTGGTGGTGGAAAAGTATTAAGAGAAGGAATGGGTCAAGCAACAGATGCTTGTGATGATCAAGTATTAGATTTAGTTATTACAAATGCAATGATCTTTGATTATACTGGTATTTATAAAGCCGATATTGGTGTTAAAAAAGGTATTATTGTTGGAATTGGTAAATCAGGTAATCCTGATATGATGGATAATGTTACTCCTGGTATGATTGTTGGTGCTGGTACTGAAGCACTTGCCGGTGAAGGGTTGATTTTTACTGCAGGTGCAATTGATTCTCATGTTCATTATATTTGTCCTCAAATGTGTTACGAGGTATGTTGTCGTCCCTATCTAGTGTAACTATGCACAAATTCATAATGTACAAAAAAGGCGAACAATAATACTTTGATTTTTAGGCACTGGCCAGTGGCATTACGACTTTAATCGGTGGTGGTACTGGACCAAATACTGGTACAAATGCTACAACCTGTACTCCCGGAAACCACCATATTGAAATGATGATGCAAGCTACCGATGATATCCCTCTTAATTTTGGTTTTACTGGTAAAGGTTGTTGTGCATCAAAAGAACCATTGGAAGAACAAATTCAAGCTGGTTGTCTAGGCTTAAAAATTCATGAAGATTGGGGAGCTACCCCTGCTGCTATTGACGCTTGTATGGAAGTATGTGATGAATTTGATGTGCAGGTAAAATTATATGCATTGTAGCACATGATGTATAGGTATAATTAAACAATTTTTTTCTTTTTGGTATATAGACTACAATTCATACCGATACTTTAAACGAAGCTGGCTTTGTTGAATCTACTATTGCTTCATTTAAGGGAAGAACTATTCATACTTATCATAGTGAAGGTGCTGGAGGTGGACATGCTCCTGATAGTAAGTCGAGATGATGCATTTGTAAATCGTAATATATATTAACACTACTTTGATAGTTATCAGTGTCTGTTCCGAACCTAACGTATTACCATCTTCAACAAATCCTACTAGACCTTTTACTGCAAATACACTGGATGAACATATTGATATGCTCATGGTTTGCCATCATTTATCTAAAACAATTCCAGAAGATGTTGCATTTGCAGAAAGTCGTATTCGGGCAGAGACTATCGCTGCTGAAGATGTACTACATGATATTGGTGCAATTAGTATGATTAGTTCTGATTGTCAAGCAATGGGTCGTGTAGGTGAAGTTGTTTTACGAACATGGAAAACAGCACATAAAATGAAACAACAACGTGGTAAACTACCAGAAGATGAAGGTCATTTAGATGACAATTATAGAATTAAACGATACATTGCAAAATATACAATTAACGTGTAAGTATTCTTTGTTAATCAGTTCACGTTCAAATACTAAAAGTTTGTTAAAGAGCACTTGCCCATGGTATCAGCCATTTGGTTGGTTCAATCGAAGTTGGAAAAGTAGCAGATCTTGTTGCATTTTCGCCTGCATTCTTTGGTAGTAAACCTGAACTCATTTTGAAGGGAGGTATCATCGTTTGGGGTCAAATGGGTAAAGTTTATTTATACAATATAACATAACAAACAGAATATTGATTGGCTTTTTTTTTTAGGTGATGCTAACGGTTCTATTTCTACCACAGAGCCAATTATTTCTAGACCCATGTACGGCTCTTTCCCATCTAGTCTATCAAAGAGTTGTATGATATTTGTTTCTCAAGTATCAATTGATAATGGTAGAATAGATTCATATAAATTAAGAAAGCGGGTTGAGCCTGTAAAGAATTGTCGTAATGTAACTAAAAAGGACATGAAACATAATAGTGCCATGCCAAAGATTGCTGTTGATCCAGAAACATATGCCGTTACAGCCGATGGAGTTGACTGTGTATGTGATCCTGTATCAACTTTACCGATGACTCAATCTATCTATTTATTTTAAGAAAAGAAAAACTATATACAAACATTTAGAAATCATAATCATACACACCTTAAACAAGACAAAATAATAATTTTAAATTATAACAATAATAAAAAACATTTCATGGATATCGTGAAAAATGATACGGTACTTGTATATATGTTAGAATTGCAATAAAACCTAGACCGCTACCGATTGATTTGATGACCAGAAAAGGGGCTCTTTTCCTCGTAAATAACGCAAGTAATATATACGTAGTTTTAAACTTCTCTAAATCGTCAGTCATTACCACGATTTACAGATTCATTATCGATGTTATTTCTTAAAAAATCATTAGGCATTGGTGAGGACAACTTTCAAAAGATCCCGATTTTGAAACTTTATCGTAATGATATAGCGCCACAAATGTAATGCCTAAAATCCAAAAACAGGAGTCATTTTTCTATTTTTAATTATGTACTGTATATAGTGGCGAAGAATAAGTACAAATTGGAGTCATCTTGTAAAAACTATAATATCCTTTTTTGCTACAATGCACTGAAGTTAATCCTTTGTCGTTAAATTTGCTACTTTCGGGATATCTTTTGATGATTAAAGATGCTATTTAATTGTAGAAGATAAAAAGCTATACTCAAAAAAATTTACTTGCTTTTTTCTTCTAATGAATCGATAAAAAAAACAATCGTACTATACAGTTACACTCTATAATTAACGACCTGTTTTAGCTTGCCATGATACATCCGGAGAAAAGTATGCTCTATAAGTTAAAATGAATTTGATATTTTTGTTGGAAATACCTTCTCGAACAAAATTTGTATTTTCAAAAAACTTGAATTTTCATAGCTTTCAATCTTCAAAATCGGAGCGCGCCTTCTTTTCTATAACTAACCTTATAATAAACATGCTTTAGGATATACCTATGACACTGCTAAATAGATATGAACTGGTCACATTATGCTACATATTCCTAAATTTATTTTATATCTCATAGAAACCTCTAATATACGTAAAATTCACTACTTTTTCCTTGGAAACTGGGTCTCACTTTTCATCTCTGCCCAACTTTTTTTTTTACTAAATAACATCAAGAAAAAATTATATGTCAATGTACCTGAGATGCCCACCTTTAATCCAAAAACAAGTATCCGGAAATATCCTATTTTTTACAATTGGTATTAATTTTTCAATGCTAATGTTTCAGATTTTTACGCGTATTCCACTGCTGAAGAATTGAAAAATTTGAGGCTTCATCATATCTCTAGAAATAACTAAGCTATACTAACACTACGGCCGACCTGTGCTGCACAAGGTGATTTCGTTGTGCCCAGACGGGCTGCACACTATAGCCTGAGTTGTTGTGCCCACTGAATATAGCTAAAAAGATAACAAGATGTACATGGGCACAACAAAAGAAACTGCACATGAGCACAACGCTAAGCCTGTATGTGTAGAATTATAGATTCTGTCCATGTGCATGACATTAATCCCATGTGTACATAATAGCAGAATTGCCCACCATAATTATATCGTTATCCCTATTTGTGCATAATAATAAAATCTGACCATGAGCATAATGAGCTGATTGTATGAGCACATATTGGTTTGTACATGGACATCGTGCCGTTCTCAAAATTCCATTGCATTTTTTGCTGGAATGGGTTTTTAAATTACATTTGTTTTTATTAATATGCATTATAGACAATAATGCAATTCAATACGTTGTTGATGTAGAGCAATACATACAAGAGCCAATATATTTACGATTATCATTATTTGTAAATATGTTTATAGCTACAATAATGTTTACAGCAATAATGGTTTTTGCTCAAGCATAAACTTGAATAACACTTACTACTGCTTAAATTTATATGCAAGCTAAATCTAAGATTATAGATGTTACTTTATTACACATAAAACTTAAACAAATTAACCTTGTTTAAACTTACTATTTTAGTTTACGATTGCCAGCTGTAAAAAGATTTGTTTTCAAGCATAGCTACGATCAAAACTATGGTGGTTATTAAGCAAGACATTAGATTATTCTTTTTTCTGTGTTTCTTTATCGTTTGAAATTTTACCACTTTTCTAGAACATTTCGTGGTGATTTATCAAAATATGTTTAGGTTAAATAAAGTTAGAAATTTAATCAAGTAAGGAGATATCGTTTATTGGAATGAAATTAATAGGGTTTATATACTATTTGATTTGGGGAATCAATGGTGTGGTAAGGTAGTTTAGATGTTATTTAATAGTAATGTGTCATGTTGGTATATCATGTTGGAATATCGCACTGGCGTATTATGCTTTTGTACCATGCTTCTATACCATGTTTCTATACCATGCTTTTAGGAGCATTGTATAGTTAATATTTAATTAAGGAACTTCCGGTTCCGGATCTGTTATTGTTACTTTTTTGGATTTGACATGATCCGGTTTAAGAATGATACATCACGTGGGTTTGTAGCCAGTTATAGCTTTTCATTGAGTAGATATAAATATCATTGCCTTTGGTTTGATCTGGTAATCAAGAAATACGTCCAAAAATACAGTAGTAAATAATGATGTTTGATCTTAGAATGTGGTTAAATAAAAATATCGGTCTCTAATGTAGGATGCTACCTATATTAAAATCATTAGTCCCTTGTGTTAGCTTGCGTATTCAGATAAAAGAAAAGAATATCAGCTTGATAGTCTGATATGCCTTATCAAACGTTGAATATATCCTTGGAATATGAAAACAAAAAGAGAAAAACAACAAACGTATAAAAGGATTTTTAAGGCTTTACATTATTTAGCGCATTTAAAACCCTGCTAAATTACACATTTCAGTCAATGTAAAAGCAACATTACAGCGCATTAACCCATAAATTAAACTAAATAGGCAATATCTGTTATTATCATAGAAACATACATTTTTCTACCAGAAAAACCGGCCGTCATATCATAGATTCATTAAAAAATTGCAAAAACGAGCCCGTAGAGCGACGCCGTAATTGAGCATAGCAAGATTGAATGGCTAAGTCTCTTATACGACGGTATATATCTAAATTTTAAATAAAAAAGCGGTTTTTTTTTTAAACTTTTCGAATATTTAACCACATACGGTCTGAAAATTCAGTTTTTGTAGCGGACATTTTCGGGGCTCATTTTATCCTTACCAACACTCATGATTTTGATCAAAAAACAGAAAAATCAAATTTTGATAACAAAACCAACGTTTAAATATACTACATTGTGAGAGAAAATTGTAGCTATGACTAATACACATTTTATAAAAGCTTAATATTAAATGTTAAGTAATGAAAATTTGTACTTTTGTCCCAAAAACTGATTTTTGATTATAGGATTTTCATGTAATATTTTGCAATAAAAATGTTTGTTATTTTTTATTGAGCAAATAGAGCGCTAAATTTTGCATATGTGTATATTTTTCGTTTTTATAATTGGTAGTATAATTAACTCTAGATTTGCAAAATAAAAAAAAAATTTAAAAAATGTCAAAATTGATGATCTGGACAAAAATAATTTTCTAAATTAATATTTCGCTTATAAGCCTTGTCGGTCTTAAAAATAAGAGATTTTATAATACTTGAGAATTTTTCAAGAATTTACGATGCTGTACCAACTTGATTCAAACTTATTACTGCAAATCATTATACATTTTAATATTGTGTGGTAGTTTATTTGATGATAATATAATAGTCTTTCTTTATAATTATTGCGCTAGAGGTGATTTACAGTGAGTTTTAGTCTCTCCCCTCTCCCCTCCAATATCATAAACATAAACATGGCCATCACTGGAAGATATTGTCGCCTTTTTACCCTCTTTGTCCCAAGCCAATTTATTCAATGCTTAATCAGAATCAACTTAAGTACTACTTAGAAATGGTTCCTCTTTATTTGCATTCAAATTTTATAAATAAATTAGACTACTGGTTCCATCTACAGTAGTACCAAAAAACGTATCATTAGCCTGCCTTATGATAAATGTCAATCTAAATTCAGAAACATCCCATTGTCATAGTTATAAGCTATGAAAAGCTTGATTTTTAATAATACAGCAATTAAATAAAAAACAAGATGATACTAATAGTATACGGGGAGTATTTAACATCTACTGTAAGCTGTAAGTAAGTTTGATGAATTATGCTTTTAAACCCTTTTAAAAACCCTGAGGCAAGCACAACACCTTGTTGGTCGTCCACACGGGCAGACAATGAAGCAGCATCCACATCAGACTTAACTGATTAACGTTTAGACATTCTTTACAAGTACGTTCAGCAATATGTTCTTGCATTGTTCTACCAAACTTGGACACAAATTTGACACCTTGTCCAGACGAATCAGAAGAATTTGAATGCCTAAAAGAACTAGCACGAGCAGCACCAGAAAATCCATAAGCGTATTTAGATTTCTTATATTCTGAGAAAACAGACACAAAAGCACCATCAGGAGAAGGACGCTTCTTTCCACTAGTAGAATTAGACTCCTCTTATCAACAGCAGAGACGTAATCCAAGTCATAAAACGAAGACTCAGGAGCATGACTCATAGCTATCATGATTAGTCGAGAGACAAACTCAGGGAAAGCGTCAAAAAATACTTTCGCAATAACAAAACGATGGGTCACTTCCGACTTGGCCTTCAAAGCTTTGAACCGCTCCAAGAAATTGTCAACAGATTCATTGCCCAGTTTAGCGCACCCAAAAAACTCCCGGATCCTTTCGAACCTGAGTTGTTCCTTAGGAATACCATACTGTCCAGTAATGGCAGCTTTTAATTTGATCCAAGAGACCTTAGACCCAGAAGCTAGAACGTATTCATTATTCATCCAATCACGGAGATTGTTGCTTAAACAACGAGGCAACAGGCGGAACCAATGCTTGTCAAAATTGAGAGTATAACTACTCAACACGTCTTCGAATCGACGAAAGTATTCTTCGTAGGGTTGTTGTCGAGCCCAGCTTATTCTATTAAATTTGGCAGGCAAAACCCGGCTCGACACCAATACTAATTCTTCGATATCCGCAAAAACCTCCTTCTTGTCATCTTAAACAGCACCGACCCATTGGAACAATGGTAATCCACCAGGAACAGCCCAATTTTGGTTTTCAGCAGAACTAGAAGACGAGCTACTCACCAACCATTGATACGGCCTCCTCCAAAGCCTGTAAGTCAGATTTTTTTGTCTCCACAACAACAAAAGCAAGGGATCAACTTCCCTACTGGGTTTGTTACCAGCAGTAGCAATACGTACACCCAAAGCAAGCAAGAACAGCTTGATGAAGTTGCTAAAGAGCAACCTCGAGTGGGGCTTCTTGGTCAACACCACCAACCAATAGAGAACCAGAAACATCGTCAATTTTCATAGTTGAAGCATTGACAGAAGAAGAAGTAGGACCAGACATAGACATAATAAGGTATTTAAAAATAAGGATAATTAATAAAATTTGGATTATTATAGGATTTAAAAAAATGAATTGCACAAGATATAGAATAAATATTGTAGCAAGAAAAAATGTATAATTTAATAAAGATACAGTGGAATTACATACTAAAAACGCTTGATAAAAATAAAACAACCTAAATTCCAAGTGTCGCTCATAAGATATGATGCCATTTGAAATGTGAACAACAATAATAAACAAACGCTTCAATTGAACACAATAACAAACGTGAAATGTCAAAACGGTCTTAAGAAATAATCTTGCCAAAATATTACACTTTTTATTAACAATACATCCAGAGGATGTATTTATATACTTTTCATTATAACTATTACACAGAATTACTATCTAAGAACATTACACCAATTTACTAAGACGCATGTGAGTCAACGTGTACACCTGTTGATTTACTATTATAATACCGAATATTGACTGCGACCTTGAATGTGCGACCTAGGATATGATATTGACATAACAAAACGCATGCTAAAAATATGAAATACCCTTTTTGAACCATACATGTCGTGTAGATGATAGCACCCTTGATCACGGCGCAATCAATTACACAAATGACATATATATCAAAACAGGGTTCTATCCAAATCAATAATAATAATAAACAAAGATATCAATTTAGTCAACTACTCATCTATATCAAAGTTGCACTATCAATATAAATAAGATTCAAGCATATAAAAAAAACTACCCCTTAAAAATCAAGGTTACATAAAATAGATATGACAGAAATAAACAAAACAACCATTTCCCAAAAGGTCGATATTGTCACACTTAACATACAGTCCCTTATGGTCAATGCTCTACACAATTTACCCCTTAAAATATCAAATCAATAACAATGTACTCAAAACTAAAAGATTGCTAAATATATATCCATTCAAGCCTGATGGTATCCAAGTTCTCCAAATCACTATAAATACCCTCATACTTTTCAATTATTTTAACTCTTCAGAAATCTTTTGTAATAAAAATTTAAGCTGATTATAATTGTATTTCTACTGCTTTTATTTTTATATTTTTTTTATTTTAGTAAATAACTTCGTCATTTACTGCAAAAGAAACTGGTTAAATCAAATCACACACAAAAACTGAAGAGAATCTTTATTTAATATCAATAATTTGTCCTTTTTATATATAAATTCTATATTACAATTTCATCCGTTAAATCAGTATTTATTTACATTAATAACATAGCATATTTGAAGGGCACATATTTCATACAACTAAATATTATTGTGTCTCATATATCCCGCACATTCCGGACCATTCTTCAGTTAACTGAGAATAATTAGGAATATCATCCCAAATTAGTTAGCTTACTTTCACAATAAGAATTACAGCATAAAAAGTTTATTATCTTATAAATTACTATGATAACCTGTGGAAGCAACATTAAGGGCTTAATTTCTGTATTCACAAGATAGGCCTAATTGATTGCTACTCTGTGTTTTTGGTTTTAGCAAAAAATATTGATTTTTTGTCGAGATAATCAAAATAATAGTTCTTATTACAGCTTAAACCATATAGTAACGGGGCTCCAAAATCAATTCGAAAAAAAAGATCAAAAATGATTCAAAAAACAAAATTGTTTAAATGCTCATGAACTGCAAAGTAAGTCGGCCTACCGTATTAAATGGTTTTTGTACAGTTTTAAATTTTGCATCCATATATATAAAATTTGAAAAAATGTTTCACTTAAAATTTTGCGCAAAATGCAATTGAAATTTTGGAGGTTTTTTGAAGATATACATCATTTTTTATAAGCATATTTAGAATATAATAAACTGAAATAATGCGCAAAAAAAGTATCTATCGATCGAGCTATTGCAAAACCTTCTAGCTGCATTATTCGTCGAGAAAACAACATTTTTGTCCAAATTTTTTCTGTTTCAGAATTTGGGATGAGGGTATACAAGGGGAAAATTGAGGTTAGAGATGAGGGTGTCTCTTTGTACACATTTTTGAGGATATCTCCACGAAAAATCAATATTTTGAAAAACTCTAAATTGGGTCTGAGAGAGCTCCACGAGCTTCATAACATGAATGCAAAAAAAATGTTGCTCACTTTAGCCAATATTTTGAAACCTACTATAGAAATGCCAAAAAAAAATGAAAAAAAATAAAAGTGTTCAGAATTTTTTTAAATTAAAATATATTATAGAGCTCTTCAAAACAAGTAAATTTTATTATTAGAAAGTGTTAGTATAGCTTAATTTTCTCTGGAGATATGAAGCCTCAAAGTTTTCAATCCATTAGCAGTAAAATACGCGTAAAAAATCTGAAACCTTAACGCTGAAAAATTAATACCAACAGCAAAAAGTAGGATATTTCCGAATACTTGTTTTTGAATTAAAGCTGAACATCTCAGGTACATTGGAATATAATTGTTTCTTAATATTATTTAGTGAAAAAAAAAGTTGGGCAGGGATGAAAAGTGAGACCCAGTTTTCAAGGAAAAAGTAGTGAATTTTACGTATATTGGAGGCTTCTATGAGATATAAAATAAATTTAGGAATATGTAGCATAATGCGACCAGTTCATATCTATTTAGCAGTGTCATAGGTATATCCTAAAGAATGTTTATTATAAGGTTAGTTATAGAAAAGAAGGCGCGCTCCGATTTTGAAGATTGAAAACTATGAAAATTCAAGTTTTTTGAAAATACAAATTTTGTTCGAGAAGGTATTTCCAACAAAAATGTCAAAATTCATTTTAACTTGCACTACGGGAAAAATGATGTAAAAATATGTTAACATTAATTAATATGTACGTAAGTGTACGTGAATGTACTTGAATGTTATCATTTATTTACATTATTTAATGTTATCATGGTTTTGCTAGTTGAATAATGTTAAAAATCAAAAATTACATTATTTTCATGTGTCATCCATCATGTATCATGTACCATGTACTTACATAATTTTTTGCCGTAGTGTTACAGTAACTTTTTCTGAGTATAGTTTGTCAGTTATAGAGTGTAATTGTAATCAAACTGCATGAAATTTTATAAAATGAATATATTTTCGTGATTGATGTATTAATTTTTATAAAACTTTATTATGAAGTTGGGCCAGAGAAGATAATATGTTTGAAGCATTTTTATTGAAGGAAGAGAAAGTTTGTGTTTCTATTGTTATTGTGAGGGGCAAGGTAATATCAGACATGTTTTGCAGTACTGTATATATATATTCATTTAATTTGACTCTGTGTAGCAAAATTTGAACAAGTATGCTTCACATTTAGTAAAAAAACTAAGCCGTAAAATTTCGTATTATTTGTTAGATACATAAATAACAACGACCAGTCATTTAATAATTTTAAAACTCTAGCTAATCAAACACTAGAAGCTTTGTATTACTCTTGAGATTTATGGAAAAGAAATATCGTAAATTGTATTTTTGAAATGATTTACTGTGGTTTCAAAAAATCTTCAAAATTGATAGATATCAGTGATCAAAATCAACGGTTGTGCATTTTTAGCATTATGTGATGTTTTGAACAATAATGTTAAAAATCAGCGATAGATATAGTTAATTACTGGTATTATTGAAATCATAAAGTTTCTTTATTGTTGATGTACAAAAATTTCATGCATTTATTTTTAATGAATTATAAAACAACATTTACTGTACATAGCAGGAAAATATGCATGTTTTGAAATATCACAAGAATGCGCCGTCGCCAAATAAACGTGTGTAACCAGGAAAGGGTATCAAATAAGATAGCATGCATAGCTTTGAAGCATCACTTATCTAGTGATTTCGTTAGATATTATAGAAACTTGTACTTGTATTATTGCATTATCAAGTGTATCCACAATATCATTTGGTTCAGGTACCAAAAAATCCATTGGATTGGCTCGTATTTCGAAATTGCGAAAGGAGTAATCGATTGAATCCCGAACCGGACTTTCATAGTGAGCCCCTATAAGTAATACAACTTTTTATGCAAGTAACGAAAGGTATATAAAACCACTGTGCTTGAAGCATATTAAATAAAAAAAAAAAAGAAGACTATTTTTTAAACCTGGTTCATGTTGCCTTTGGCAAAATAATTGACATTATTAGATAAAATTTCTCGAGAATCTTAATTTTGCGAGTAATTGTAACATGATTAAAGTACAAAAAGCCAATCAAGAATATAAAGAATCTAAAACTGTCAATAAACTTGTATACAAGGGAAGTGATGATCTTTTTTCTAGTTATCAGTTGTTGTATTTATCAATACATAACGTCACAAGGTCATGTATTATATATATATATACCAAATGCTGTTATTTATTTCAATCGCATTCTTTTTCCCTTTTTTTTTCGTTTTCTCTTTTCTCTCTTTCTTTATTCTTCTTTATCTCTTGAGAGAGGTTTTCCTTATCTATTCAAATAAAAAAAATGTATGAATCTGAAGATTCAAGCGTAGCAAGCAGTTCATTTGGTGATCAAGATGAGATGGAGCATTTCATGAATAGATGTTCTATTTGTTTTGATGCACAGCTTGATTTATGTTTAGAGTACTGTAGAGATCAATATTGTTTAGACTGTTTCCAAAAGTACATATATACAATTTGAGATCAAGTTTTACACTATATATTAATACCTTACTTTTTAGATACATTGTCGAAGTGGTCAAGTCATCATGGGGCTTGAGTGTGACTCCTATCAGGTGTCCAGTCTGTACTGAACAGATACCAAAGCATGAGTGGACTCAATATGTACCTCGAAAGATTGTGGAAATCTATGACAAATTTAACAAACCATACAGAAGCTATACTCGAGCTTGCCCTCACTGTGAAGTTGAAATGACACCCTGTACTTACAACATTAACAGAAATCAATTGATGCAATCAAAGTAAGTCTTGATTAATGCATGAACTATACATGTATATATTAATGATATCACAGCAGTAGATTGTTTTGTGATATTATGGAATCCATGTTGTATTCATGTCACAAAGGTGAATCACATAAAAACCATACAGATCACATTGCAGTCAAAAGATGGATTACAATCTACAAACGTCAAGACTGGTCAGACTCTAAACTCTTGACTCTCTATAAAAGTATCATGCATGATGTATTAACATTTGAAGAAACCCATATTAATCAAACACCAAAGAAGTTTGCTCACAACATTTCACAAGAGTTTATCAATAATTTCTACGTAAAACCTGAAGTTTGGAAACAATTGCAATTTGCACATATCAGCAATTTCCCAGAAATGAGCTGGTATATGTCTCATTTTTTGCGTATATTATGTAATATCGTACTAACTTTTTACATGTAGTACTGGCTGTCATTCTTCAATTTGCTTACATTGTGGTTACGATGCTCATGAAAATTTGAATTGTGAAGAAAATATGAAGTTACTTGTATCAGACAAATCCATTAGAAAAGATGTCAAGGAAACAGTTGAATGGAAATTGATCAACAGCCGAAGATGTCCAAATTGTTCAATCATGATCAACCGAGATGAAGGATGTAATAAAGTTGATTGTTCTTATTGTGGATTTTGCTTCTGTTGGGCATGTAGATCGTCATGGGCAGATGTAAGCTGAAGAATCAAATTATCTCATTATATTTAATGACTCTTTTTTTTTGGGCATAGGGTTGTGGGTTCTATAGATGTTCCAATGTGACAAATGAGGTTGCAATGATAATAAATTCGCCCTTAGCTACTAGTACAAATAACGAAGAAAAGACAGAAATTGGTGTTCCCAACATGAAAAATATTCAAGCAAGACTTGTAACTCATCATCAACAAAATCAGCAAGAAGACAGAATGGAAATTGATTAACTATCCCCCCACCCCTCCCTTCCCTTTTTACCTTATAAATATGCACATTTTCCAAAATATAACTTCAATCGCTTATTTAAACGTGTACCACATGGACCGGTTCAATTGACATTTACAGGAGCCGACTCATCCGTTCGTGTAAATAAATGGTCCGTTCTTGAGTGTAATCTAGCCTTCTTGTTCTTTTTCTCCTTCTTTTTCTATTATAATTATGGTTACAAATAAAGCAATCACTATTTCAAAAGAAATAGATATTGCTCGTTGTAAAGGTAATTGGCAAGCAATACCAGAATTAGCAAGAAGATATAAGAAACATAATCCAAATGGTCTTGGTAAAGTTTATTTTATATAAACGCAATGTATAACGCTTTTTCTAATTTACAAACACAAAAAAGCGCTCGAACAATCAATCTTGGCAGAAGCCAGTTTAATAAATGTACTTCAAAGCAATCGTTCAGACTCAAAAAAGACATTTGCAAAAGATTCACCAAATAACGTCAGTTTAACGACACGTGTAGAATCTAGTTTAATGAAACCAATTCAGCAACAATTATCAACAGCACTAAGTGATAAGGAACCAAGTTCAGAAACGCAATTAGTAAAACAAGTATGTATTATAAAATGAAATATTATCAAAAAAAGATTGTTATCAATGCATCATATTTTAGATGGCAAAAATCATTCTTGCAAGGACTTGGTTTGAATGTGGTGAATATCAAAGGGCTTTGGATGCTATAAACGAGGCTGGATGTAAAAAGGTGGTGCCAACATCTGGGTACAGTTATACTTTATATATGCAAGCCCTTTCTATAAGAGGTACATATGATATCAATCAAGGGGAAGGGAGGAAAGATGCATTATAATTGACATGTCATTTGTATTTTTAGCAATGTCATTGGATTTATTACGACAAGATGCAATAGAAGCATATAATTCATTATCATCTACAGTGAACCAATGTGCAAACTTGATTGATCATGTTATAGCTGATTGGGCTGAAGAAGGTCTTTATAGAGGCACACTTCTTGTGCTGAGTGATAGGTATACTGTTTTTTCTACATTATGTGTAACATGGCACGAAGTTAAAATACATTTATAGCTGTCAGTCGGATGAAATACATCAAACGATGAATCTCATCAGGGCTTATCAAAAAGCTTGTTCATCCCAATTAAATACATGGAAAATCTATAAACGTGTGGTTGTAACCAGATACTCGCAAAGATATTTGTCCGGTTTATACAAAGCAGATCAATATCAACCACCTGTTGATTTTAGTGAAACAGAAGAAGGGAAGCAATGTAGCGAGTAAGTACATTTTGAGTAAAAGAGACATATATGCTTGGTTCATTGACAAAATTGATTCGAAAACAAAATAGGGATCAATTCATAGATGCACAAAGAGCATATAATCATCAGTTATTCAGTATCGAAATTATGCAACTTCATACAGTATACGAAAAATTAGTTTATTCATTAGCGCACTTTCCTCGATCTGGACAAACAAATGCATTGGTTTTAGATTTTGTAGATAGATTAGCAGAAGATTTTGAAATTGTGGGTGGTTCAGAAACAGAAAAAAGAGGCTATGTTGAAGCATTAAACCGTGCATCTATGAAAACATTCAATTCGCCTTGTATCACTAGACATTTATTTCATGCATTAGTTCAATTGGGCGACTATGAAGAAGCTGAACATGCTCTTCGTACGTATTTGTATCTAGTAGGACTAGAGTCAAAAGCCATGGTAGAATCTCGCTCAATTACAGCAGCATTAGCATCAGATTCATTTGGATATAACACACCTGTTCCTAGTGCGGATGAAATAGAGGAATTAGCAATAGCTGAAAATTTAAAAAAATCAGATGGCCCACAACGTAGTGAAGAAGTTGAAACATTTGACAACAAAATAAAATTGCTCATCATTGCTGTGGAAATGTACTGTAAAGAATTATACAAAGGATCTGCCGCAGTGAATATGGCCGAAATGGCAGAACAATTATACTCAAAAGAAATGGCAAGCAGTGATCAACATGATGAGCATTTCATTCAAACGGGTGCTTTGATTTATAGAACATTAGGCGTGGCATTTGGATTCTTAGCTAGTCAAAGTAAGATATATATAACTTGATTATATTGATAGATTAATTTATTGATTTTGGTCACAATTAGCTTTTGATCAAGACCGTCGACCAAAATACCATGAAAAAGCTCTAGTTTCCCTAAGAAAATCAATTGCTATCGACGATCAGAGTTGGAAAACTTATTATCAACTGGGGCTTCAATTAGCAGAAATGCGAGATATTTTCCAGGCCATTCAAACGGTTACTCAATCATTACAATACAATTCACAGCATTTACCATCATGGCATTTACTTGCATTATTGTGTACATGTCCAATCAAAGATAATCAAGGACAAGCCTTGAAAACATGTGAAATTGCACTCATGGAAGCCAGTATAATCACCGCCAAGGACAGTTGGGTAGACTATAGTGAAGATATCTTACAACATGTTCTATTGCAAATGACACAAACGTTATTAGTTGAGCGTGTTCATGGTTCAGAAGCTGCATTAGCATCTCAAGAAGCTCTATTCCAAATTTTCGGCAAGATTGTTGTACCGGAGTTGATCCCGGATTCTACCAGTTCAAATATGTTACACGAAGCTATTTCAAACGGAAATGCGAGATATGGTATGGTATTATCAGGCTCTCTTGGGAATATGAGTTCAGCAGATGGTTCCAATGGTACACTTACAGTTAAAGATAGTACACCAAAGGCAGCAAGTCGTAATCGTAGTGCAAGTAATTCATCAATGCAACCAAGGAGTTTAGGTGGCCGAAGTGCGTCAGTGTCATCATTTACCGGTAGAAAATTCCATTTGGCCGAAATGTTTAGTACCAGCCATCTTGACAAATCAGACGTCAATAGCGTTCGCTCAGTACCACCTACAGCAACTACAGTATCAGGAGGAAATACATTACATAGACATGGTAGTAAATTGAGTTTATTGGATCCAAAAGGTTTGATTCGTAAACAAAAGAAAGAGAATGTAGCAGGTTCGTGGCTACATGAGAGATGTGATTATCAGGTTTTTGGCTAAGTTACCTTATTTATTTCTAGGTAACACGGCTAACGGATTATCTACAACACTTGACGGAGGATCCGCCTCCTCAATCCACAGCATTTCATCCTCAACCATCAGCGTTTACACATTACTACAAACTACCACAACACCAACAAGACCTACAACTCATGCAAGATTGCAACATCAACGTTCATGTAAAATGCTTTGTGATTTATGGTTGTTATCAGCAGAAGGCTTTTTAAGATCAGGCAAATTAGAAGAGGCATTGAAAGCTGTTTCAGAAGCAGAAAATGTAGATTGGACAACACATGCTGGTGTCTGGTGTTTACTAGGACGCATTCGACTTGCACAAAATAAACCAGATAAAGCAATTTCAGCATTCCAGAAAGGTTTAGTAACAAAACCAAATGATGTGGATTGCAGGATTTGGTTGGCAAGAACTCACATTGAACAAGGACATCTAGAAATAGCTGAAGGACTATTACAAGCTGTTACGCAAGAAAATGGTTGGGATCACGCCTCTGCATGGTATTATTTAGGTGAAATTTATAAGAAAACAGACCGTTTAGATAGAACAAAGGATTGCTTGTTCTATGCCTTAGAATTAGAAAGTACAACACCCATTCAATCGTTTACGATTTTACCTCGTTTTGTGTAGATAAATAAAATAAAATGTACACTTCTTTTTGCAAATTTAGGACAATCAACTTCACACTAACATCTTTTTTTAAAAAAAATTAATGGAACATACTAAAATCTTTCAAAAGCAGTTGTTAATGAATGAAATCAAGATACTTGTGTGCCTATTCATACCTATATCCATGAAGAGTAACAGCTTGCTTGGATCAGTATTCATAGAAATCGCATTTAAATTATTTTCAATAAAAATGTGCAGTGAGCTATAGGTGCACTTTGGCAACGGTTTTTTCGACACACAGTAGGTTGTGAATGTTGGTCTTTGAGATCAGCATGTCAAGGATATGCCCCTACTCTCATGTAAAGTTGGAAGTCATTAGAATCGAAACTCGCTGAGATAGGGTCTTTGTTATAGATTTTTTACAGTTGTAAAAAGTAGGTTTCAAATTGTTTTTAAATGGTTTCGAATGTTTTTACCCAATATTAAATTGAATCACGTAAAATCTTTAAAGAACATGTAAATTTACTCCATAATCCATTGATATCTCTCGGAAAATAGAAATATTAATACCAGATATTGACCAAAAATGACCAAGTTTGACTTACAATTAATTATTAAAAATTGAGCACCTATACTGAGGCTTAATTTTTTGTATTAAACAGATAGTTCTAACTCTAAGCTACTCTGTAATTTTTGTTTCGGCAAAAAATATTGATTTTTCGTCAAGATAATCAAAATAATAGTTCTTATCACAGCTTAAACCATATAGTAACGGGGCTCCAAAATCAATTCGAAAAAAAAGATCAAAAATGATTCAAAAAACAAAATTGTTTAAATGCTCATGAACTGCAAAGTAAGTCGGCCTACCGTATTAAATGGTTTTTGTACAGTTTTAAATTTTGCATCCATCTATATAAAATTTAAAAAAATGTTTCACGTAAAATTTTGCGCAAAATGCAATTGAAATTTTGGAGGTTTTTGAAGATATACATCATTTTTTATAAGCATATTTAGAATATAGTAAACTGAAATAATGCGCAAAAAAAGTATCTATCGATCGAGCTATTGCAAAACCTTCTAGCTGCATTATTCGTCGAGAAAACAACATTTTTGTCCAAATTTTTTTCTGTTTCAGAATTTGGGATGAGGGTATACAAGGGGAAAATTGAGGTTAGAGATGAGGGTGTCTCTTTGTACACATTTTTGAGGATATCTCCACGAAAAATCAATACTTTGAAAAACTCTAAATTGGGTCTGAGAGAGCTCCACGAGCTTCATAACATGAATGCAAAAAAAATGTTGCTCACTTTAGCCAATATTTTGAAACCTACTATAGAAATGACAAAAAAAAATGAAAAAAAAATAAAAGTGCTCAGAATTTTTTTAAATTAAAATATGTTATAGAGCTCTTCAAAACAAGTAAATTTTATTATTAAAAAGTGTTAGTATAGCTTAATTTTTTCTGGAGATATGAAGCCTCAAAGTTTTCAATCCATTAGCAGTAAAATACGCGTAAAAAATCTGAAACCTTAGTACTGAAAAATTAATACCAACAGCAAAAAGTAGGATATTTCCGAATACTTGTTTTTGGATTAAAGTTGAACATCTCAGGTACATTGGCATATAATTTTTTCTTGGTGTTATTTAGTGAAAAAAAAAGTAGAGCAGGGATGAAAAATGAGACCCAGTTTTCAAGGAAAAAGCAGTGAATTTTACGCGTTTTTGAGTCTTTCGTGAGGTATAAAGTAAGTTTAGAAACAGGTAGCATAATATAACTAATTCATGTGTATTTTGTAGTGCCAAAGGTATATCGTAAAAATGTTTAATATGGGATTAGTTACAGGAAAGGTGGAGAATAACTCGTTTGACTCAAACAATTAATTTTACTATCCACCAGCTTTGGCCAAGATGGCTTTTCTCTGAGCCTTTTTTATTTTATTTATGGGGTGTAGCCTTTGTCGTGCCTAGTACCAGTCACTCAAATTCAGGTTTGCTTTTTATCGCAAGAACACAAACTAAGCTTCTCGAAATTTACCAAAAAAAAAACCATGTCAACTATACCCAACCTCGTAGACAAACTTGAGCAACTAGACAGATCAGCAACATCTCCCGACGCACAATTAGACAGTATTTTGGAATGCTTATCGTTGCCCATTGAATGGTTAAATGAAACACCAGCACAACAAGCGCTTGTCAATCACTCAGCTTGGAAACAACACGTATGGCATATATTCAAAGAAATAGTTCCACAATGGACGTTTGCATTGAACAGTTCAACGCATAAACACTTATTGCAAAATACTTTATACTCAACTACGCTAGCCGATAACGTACAAGTGACAATGGCACGCATCAGTCTACCAATTTTACTCGAATGTTTATCAACCACAAATCAGCAGGATGCACCTTTAGATGCACTAGAGATTTATTCAAATTCGCTTAAAACACTATTGAAATTAGTTCCATTATATGGAATCTACATTCCACTCAAAGATGTACGCTTTTTTTGCTCTTTGATATGCTCAATCCCGGCACATCTTGTCAATGCATTTGGCATACAAAATATTCAATATAACAGCGATCTTGAATGGTATATGGATAGGTAATGGATAGATAAAGATTCCCAAGAAAAAAAAACCTAAACCTGGCGTTTTTATGTAATTTTAGAAAATTTTATGCAAAATTGAGTCGACAGTGTGCAGATAATTTGACAGAAAAGTCCGTTTTATTCACGCAAGAATTACTAGGCAAAGTGATCAGACAAGGCTATGAAGGTTTGTTATTTAAAACGATAAATTTAGTTTAAATGTTAATCCCTTGATAAAGACCTAGTCGTTGAATCGATTTATTCCTCAACTACAAGAACAGAGCAATATTGGGTAAATGTATTTGAGCAGATGGAAATTATTGCTTCTCCAGAACAAATTTTTCGACCAATGCTGGCTTATGCCAAGCAAACCATTTTACCGAAATCCAACAACAGGATCTCTACGGTAGCAAAACATATAGCGGATCTTTTATTTGGAAATCCAAGCAGCATCATCAAGCAAGAACGAGAGGAACGTATTCATAAATTTTTAAACATTGCTATATTTAGACTTGTTAAATCAAAATGGGCGGATGATAAGTTGGCTAGATTAGTTATTTCCGTTGCCATCTTGGCCAAGGGAGGAACTGAACAAGACGAGATGACAGCTTCCGCTCAGTCTATGGTTGTTAATTCTGTAAAACGTGCTATTCAAACTTGGTCTGATCCAGTGTTTATTAAGCATGGAAGCAGCCGGGAAAAATATTGTAAGTTTTATGTTATACCGGTGAAGATTACATATGCACTGAAAAAAAAAAAAAAAAAAAAAAAAAAAACTATAGATATGACGGCCATCATACTGACATTGATTGCATATATGAGCGCCCAAGATATTCAGATATCAATCATGATGGAAACCAACTTATTAAATAGCGTATCTCAGTATTTTGCTAGTGGAGATATCCCTACAGCACAAATAGGAGCAGTAATGGCTGAAGCAATTTCCATTAAAATCGATAAGGAAAAACCTTTAAATACAACATTGTTAGATTCTCAAGATAATCTTATTCAGTTGAAGGGTCTTGTATTTTTAAAAGATGCACTAGATAAGGATGTCATTGCGGATCTATCATCTGAGGCAGAAAATAATGAACCCGAAAAAGAAGATCTTGATGAGGAGGAGGATGATGATGATGAATTAGATCCAGATGAAGCATTTGATATAGGTTAGTTGCGCATGTTTATTTGTTTGTATTTTCTATACTTTTATTGAAACTTGTTTAGGCTCTCAACAAAGTGACACTGATACCGAAAATGACGACGAAGAAGAGTATCAAGCTTATCTCATGGAAGATGAATCAGACGACGAAGGTTTAAAGCAAGAAGGATCTTCAAAAAAGCAGCACCAGAAGCCAGTGTATGTTATTGATAAATGGGTTAAATCTGTACCCTAAATTGATCATATAAAATAGATTTATTCGAGATTTAATTCGTTGTCTTCAAGACAAGAATGATCCCTTGAAACTGGAAATTGGTTTAAATGCAGCGGAACAAGTTATCCGCCGAAAAACTGGGGCTGGAACAGAGCTAAGTAAGTACTATATTATTCCTGTTTCTCAGAGAGAAAATACAGGGCAGTAACTGAAACATTTTGGAACATTAGGTGAATCATCAGTAGAGTTGGCAAAGTATATTATTGATTTTCCAGAAACATACGAAATTGAAAATTTTCAAACATTGCAACGAAATGCACTAGTTGTTTTAATGATAGCTGTACCAGAAACTGTTTGTGGGTAAATTATTTATTACTAAAAGGATAATAATAAATGAAAAAAGATAAACTCACCAAGTTTAATTTAGGTTCATAATTGATAGAATGTATAACCGGGATTCGTCGGATGGACAAAAACAGTTAATATTGGGGTCAATTTCATTAGCAGTGAGGGAGTTGGCTGGTTGGCCAACTACAGCAACAGAGCCATTAGCTACACCAACAGCAGCAGTGGCGGATAATAATAACGTAAGAAAGAATTTCCATTTTAGAGACGAGACTAAATTAACAACATCAATGTAGAAATTCAACAAACAGATTGGTACACCATTATTTGTATCTAAAAAAATGACGTTACAAGAACCCAAACGGTTCAAGAATAAATTATCAGGTTTAGCGGGTCCAGTATTCTTTTTCCCATTGCTGGTTGGTTGGTGGGAAGGCACTCAAGGCCTCATAAAGTAAGGCAATTTATACATTTTGTGATGAAATGGAAACTAATCTATAAAAAAAAAATTAGGTATTGGATTGGCAATAATGCTGTATTAACGGAAAGATTTATAATGACATTGAACATTATACTCCATAGTTCAAGTAAGTTTTTAAGATTTCAAAATTGCATTTGATTTTACATTTAACGCATATACTTGCAGCAAATACGCCTGATAAAAGAAAAATCGTCAAAGAATATTTTCAATTCATTTCATCCATGAAATATGCAACCGTCTCCACCAATACTGTCAGTATAAAGAAAGCCATGTTATTAGGCATCGATACCATCATCAGTGTTTGTTATTCAGGGCAAGAAAAGTTATTGTATCAAGACTATCAAAATGAACTGTACGATACCAAGCAATGGCTTGAGGATCTACTTGATCAAGCAGATGAACCTAAATTACATGATTTGACCATTGGCATTATAGTAAAGTTATCTCAAATTGCATTGACAGCAACAAATTCGCTAGTTACACAAAATTAGCTGGCTAATCTTTATAATTTAAAGTTATAATTTGCCGGGAAATTTATAGATTAAGGTTCATTCCAAACAATAAATGCTTTGTGTAATTATACGTAACATTCACATGAGTTTTTATCTTGATCAGTTGAATATTCTCTTCTTTTTATTCCACGTGCGATGAATATAAGTATAAGTCAAAGGTACAGACATCAAGTCGTAAATGTAAGCATAAAAAATGACTCAGACAGTAGTGAATTAAAAGGAGGAAAGGGGGGAGGGGAGGGGAGGGGAGAGCATGGTTCCTCTTTTTTTTTTCTACCTGACGCTTAAATATGGATATAATCATTACCACTGAGTAATGAATATTATCGGCTATTCACGGAATGATCGGGATACTCAGTTTTAAAAAAAGAAAAGAAATTTAGCCATAAAACAAACAATAAAACTACTTTGAATAAGGCTTTAAAATGCAATTATATTTACTCTATGGAGATTGATGATTAATTTCAGACTAATCAAGGTCATGTTTTCTCTTTTGCTTTTTGCCTATTTGTAAATTACAAACCAAAATTACATTTTCCGTGATTTCATTGTTGCACAAATAGAATATATCGAATTAGTTCTCCACATTAAACTTGACTTTTGGTTGAACCCCTTTAAACTCAAAAATCATCAATATATAAACCCAATGGAAAAAAGAAAATGAAAAATCTAACCCTTTTATTATTCTTTTTTTTTTTTTTTTTTTTTATTATTTTATTATTTCTTTGATGCATGTTTGATCAAGTCTATATTTTTATGATTGATTAAAAAATCTTAAAAATTCTACAGCAACAATAACAACAACCCCACTCTCAACTTAATTTATTAAAATCAAAAATCAACAGGACACCATTTAAATAATTTTTTTTTATCTAACCCCAAATCTAAAATAACCACCCCTATCTTGAAAATACTACTTAAAATGGACTTTTGCACCACTGATACAGATAATAGCATGTTACACTCACCTACATCTTTACGCCTTGAAGACCTCATCACTGCTCCTGCTAAAGCTGAATTCTTGCTTGAATTATTAACCCCTGATCAAATTTTAGCCATTGAACAAACATTGGGAAAAGTGAAAAAAAGAAGATTAAATAAATCAGCAAAGATTGCTCAGGACAATAATGTCACTGCTACTACCCCATCGAATCCCCTGACTTCAACATTTACTCCAGCTACAACCCCAACTTTGAAACAATCAAACAACAATAGCAACAATAACGCTACATCAACTCCGAATGAACCTGTTACTGAAATGAGAGATGGCGTAGAATGGGTTTCATTTGTATATTCTCATAATCGTACACTCAAGAGATATTCTATTCGTACTGATCTTCAACAAATCGATATTTCAGTAGTTGATGACAAGTTCAAGAGTGAAAATTGTGTAAGTATTCATTGTTGGGGGGAGGACTCATTACATAATATTGATGCCTTTTTTTGGCATAGGTTTACCCTCGAGCTAATTTGCCCAAAGAAGAATATCATGGTAATAGATGGGCATACGAAACTGAATGTAATGTTCTTGGCTGGAAATTAGCATGGCTTAATAAAGATGAGATTGCTGGTAAGCGTGGATTGATTCAACGTGCTGTTGATTCTTATCGTAATCGTTACCCTAGTATGCGATCTCGTCGTGTAGCTCGTCAAGAAAAATTAATGAACGGTACACTTCGTAAACGTAAACATCGTGAAGGCGATGCTGAAAATGATCAAGATATGAGTTCATTATTATCTGGTGTTACTATTCAATCTGCTCATCATCCTAAAACAATCGCAATTGAAGATGCAAATAATCAACGTTTCCGTATTAAAATCAATGTAGAATCTGTAGATCTTGAGGAAATTAATATCGAATTTCGCAAGGCAAATTGTCCTTATCCTCGTGTAATGAATATCAGTCAACCTACTCCTCCTTCATCTCGTTGGTTGGAAGAAACAATGTGTAACGAATTAGCTTGGAAATTAGCTTGGTTAAATCCTAGGCATTTGGCTGGTAAAAAGAATATGCTTCAACGCGCTTTGGATATTTATCGTTCAAAGTTTATGCCCTCTCTTCAACCTCGTAAAAACTCAAATCGTGTTGCTCCTATTCCTCCTCCATCTTTAACAAATACTGTCAGTCAACAAGCTTCTCTTATAGACTTATTACCTTGTTCTTCAAATACTATTCCTTTAACTGCTGATGCTTTATCTGCTCAAAATGCTTTATATGAAAAGGCTTCTGATGTGGTCGTTGTTGCTTCACCTGCTATGTCTAACATGAGTGGCACAACTGAATCACTTGATTTTGCTGATTGCTTCTCGCTGGCCGATGAAGAAACAAAAGAAGATGCTGCTGCCAATGCTGCCGCTGCTGCTGTATTTTGTGATTTATTGTTACAAGATTCTTCGATGCTTTTTGATAATGATAGCACTCGTATGAATTCTACTAGTTCATATTCTTCTGATAGTACCGCTTGTACTCCTAGTCCAACTATGCCTAATGATCCTTTCTCTGCTAATTTCTTTGATAATTTCATCATGTCTTCTTCAACAACTACAGATGATCCATTTTATAATATGGGAATTGATAATTCAGCAACTACAACAACAGCAGCAGATCTTTCAAAATTGTATAATACTACCATTGAAGACACTTTTACCGCTGGTAATTTGTTGGATCCCCTCTTTTAATATTAAACCTTTTATATGTATATAGTCTTTCCCATTCCCATGCATCTCTTACTTTTCTTTTTCTTTCATTTTTATATATCTATTCAATCACAACAACAACAAAAAAAAAATCATTTTAATTTCTTATTTCAACTATTATTCTTTATAATTTCTTAGAGCAATACATGGGTTTTTATTATCATATATTTAACTCTTTAAACAAATAAAATATTTATTTATTTATTTTAAAAAAGAGCGTTATCTCTTGTTGTTTAAAGTTGCTGAAGAAGGTCCAGAATGTCAGAAAAGGTTCCTTTTTCTTCTATTCAATGACACCATTTGTCCCCGTGTTTATGGAGATAAAGAAGACCCCAACTTAAAATATTATATCTCACGCTTGTTAAATGTTTATGCTATTGCAACAGATTTGCGTAACTTTATTACCCATCTCGTTTTATATATTCATAGCCTGATAATTAGATAAAGTTGATTAATATGCTCGCGTATTAATATACATTATCACATCTCCAACTTTAAAGACCGCGACACGTCCAAAACGAATAAACTTACAGAAAAACCATACTAAATAGCTTCAAACCAATATAAATATAGCACTATACAATTGAGTAAACTCTAGTGTATCTTTTGGTACCATAGTTATTTTGATTTCATGAAGTTTTGGTAGCTTTCAAAGTGTCATGAGATGTCTGACAGCAATTTTTGACTTTTTGTAGGGAAACTAATCTTCAAAATCGGAGCGTGCATTATCTGCGCATTTTATAGCTATATAATTACCATCATTAGAAAGCCAAGAAGCAGTAAAATTACATATTTCAAATAAACGTATTTATCGTGCTTAATGAAGCAGATATGGCTTTTTGAAATTACATTTTTTTGTCGAAAAAACACTCTGAAATACCACGATTGAAACACCGCTATGTTCGTGTGAAAAGCAGAAATTTTTTGTGTGTAAGGGTTTCCAAATTCATCATTTGGAATGGCAAAAAACGCTCGATACAGAAGCTTTGCTCGATTTAATAAACACAATTTGACATATTAAAGATATATATATATATGTGTGTGTAGGTTTTTATTTGCGATTAAATTGATTTATTCTATGAATAATAAAAAATGTATTCTATTATTTTTATAATCTGGAATCAGTATTATACTTTGTATGAGAACCAGAGTAACATAAACAACCATTTTTATCGTAGATTCTTGTGAAAATATTAGCTATACTCGTCCCTACTCTTTTCACTTGACAATCAAGCCGAATAGCTTCTCCTTTAGAAACACCAAATAAATAAACAACTGAAAGATCGGTAGCGAATTCATCCATTTGAAATTATTATGGTCTGCAGCCGGACTAGACATCTTAATAAAGTATATTGAAAGTTCATTTGTGTGATAATTATGTATGGAATTTTATTAATTCTTTCTAAGAACTTTAATTCAACTTTTGGTTTAAAACTTCAGAAGATTTTGTAATATCTATTATGCTGTTTTAAAAGCTTAGTGGAAGACTATACCTATGTATTGGCGTGAAAGATGTTTATCTAACGGTATCACTTGTAATTAAAATCGTGTCTTTGGAGAGCTTCTAAAGTGCCGTTATTATAATACAAAACCACTCTACAAATTGCCAATTGTACCGTATATACACCGTAAGTATAATGAATTTTATTTGAACCTTGAGCTTTTCTTTTCAACAGGACTCAGGACAATCCCTTCTGACGCTGTAAGATCTTGATTATTAATGGTACACCTTTTGCCAAAATGATGTCGCAAAAAAAAAAATTAAAGTGTCGCACAATTCAAGAAAAGAATGTTGTGCTTTTTAAATAAGATGGTCTGCAAGGGATTTAATGATGGCTATGAAGAGCTGTCTGAATGATTAACGCCAACGGATGAGAAGCATATGTTTCCTATCAAAAAAAAAATTAAATTAAATTAGTACGATTGCACTAAGAAATAATGGTAATTTAATCTGAAATGTAGAGGGCAATTTCAACCATGTATACAGCCATATCGAAGGCAACAACACGAATGTCATCACACAACGAAGAGCTTTTTTTTAGGCAAGGATAACATCTAAGTATACACAGTTGATTATGGCCTGCGATTAACTGCCTTTCAAGTCCTTTAGCAGGAAAAAACAACTTGGATCCCCTTTTTATCGGCCTACCATATTTCATAGCAATGTCTTCATACCAATATATGATTACCTTCCTTCAAATGATAAGCAAGAAGAAACTGTAAAGGTATGGAAAAATGCTATATCAATTTGCTTTCTTAATTCAAAGAAATGCTTTCAATATATAACTAGTAGGTTCAGTCAGAATTTGCTCTTCTAATACAAGGAAATGTGTTTCCAAATGAAAAGATAAAAAGATAAAAGATAAAAGAATAAAGGTTTGCACAAAAAGTTCTCTCCAAAAGATTGTCTCTTGTTAGTTTGTAAGTAATGGAGTTTTATAGCAAAGAAAATAAAGGCCAAAATTATGCAGTTAACCACTGCATTTTCTCTGCAGGTAATACGTCCATATTTTCTTTAGTGGTAGAGCAAATTATGCAAGCAATGAAAATTTTTTGAAAACATTGTAATATAATGGTAATATTTTCAAAACGAGCGAATAAAAAAAGATTTAGGAATATAGAGAGCCCATAGAAAGCATAAAATGTTGAATAAAACGTTGGAGTATGCACATGTAATATGCGAGTTTCACCATCGTAATATGAGTGTATCACTACACCGTGTTCCGCTGTAAGGTAGTATGTTCGTATTATCATTTACTGAATACGAAGGTACGTTCTTCAGGCATCAAAAGAAGAATATAAAGCAGATGCAGTGTTGTTGAATGAATTGCACAGCCTTGAAGTATATCTAGTAAAAACATCTGGCTCATACAAGTTGAGTGATATCCCACGCTTCGGATATGATCATGTTAAAGGATGTTTTGGTGTTCTCACCATCTTGAACACAATCATCAAAAAATACAACAGCCAGGGCTAAATTAGCATCCATTCTCCGACTTGTTGTACCTTTCGTACATGTTAGAGGTATTTAAATAGTGTATATGCGTTGTAGATATAATTCGATTAATATATTCTTTAAATCTCTGTATTATAGATGATTGTGTTTATTTATGGGGACTTGACCTTTGTGACCGAAAGCTATATCCTTTCAAAAAGTTGTACAAGGCAGAAATTCCAACTGACTGAGGTGAGAAGGCAAATGTCTTTCCAACTGGTGTGTTGTTCACTACAGACTTTGTCTGCCTTTAAAATATTGTCCTCTGCACAAATTCAATCTTTAAAATCAGTAATACAATAACAATCTTTTTTAAAAATATGCCACCAAAATATGATAATAAATAAAAGTTGGCTCTTTTCTTACTTAAAATTTCAATCCCTTATAAATTAGTATCTTTTTACTTGTTTATAATCTAAATCTTAAGCCTAGAATACATTCTATACAATAGATAGCTATCCTCTGAAGTACATTATTTGAATACATCCTTGTCAAGTCATTAGAAGACCGTCAATACTGTTTATTACAAATCTTAATCTTGGAATACATTCTGTTAGTAGTAGATAGAATTACACCATACAAATAACCTTTATTGAATACTTCCAAAGTTTACCTTAAGGAAACCATCAATTATTTATCTTTTATTATTTATTCTTGACAATTATTACCTTTAAATACACTACCCATATCATTTTATAATTATCAGTAACGTATTATCTGATCTATTCAGTTATTTCCATTATTATTTTACACCCCGAAAACACTTCTCCCATCTCTAATCGCTTTGCTTATGCCTTCTTTTTTTATTTTTAACAGCAGTAATTGACAATTTTCTCAAAGCAGTGATTCATTAACGATAATATACATAGTAGCATAGTTATATCTAAAATGAGACGGTTTAATTGAGACGAGTGAATTGAGAAACGGTGTTTTATGGTAAGGTGTATAAATATTTCATTGAGACACAAAATAAACCTTCATTGAAAGTCAGATTGTTAATAAAACGGTGAATGTGGCAGCTTTTTCTTTTCTACTCTTTACCCATCAAATCTTTAATCTTTTGTAAACTGAAAAATGGCTGTTGATTTGACATTAACTCAATGGGCCACTATTGGTTTAGGTGCCTTGGTCAGTTGGGTTCTTCTTAACTGGTTTTCTACCCCTTCTCCCAAGAAGTTTATAGTTAAAGCACCTGAAGGTAATACCAATGTTGTAAAGTAGCAAAAAATAACAAATAAAACAGCATATATGCGAGCAAAAGAACGGTTTACTCAAAAAATGTATTATTTTTAGCTGCCAACCCCAAATGGACCGGTAAAATACTTGAGAATCCTACTCTTCGTGTAAGTACCTTGTAATATTACGACGCGTTATATTATTATTGACAAGTATTCTTCTATAGAATGCTAGTGATCCTTCAAACATTGTGTGCTTTGATCCTTCTACTGGTTTTCTTATTGACACTATTCCCAATCCTACTGCTAAGGACGTTAAGGAATTATATCAACGCACTGCAGCTGCCCAAGTAAAGTGGGCAAAATCTACATTTGAACAACGTCGTGCTGTGCTTCGTTCTTTATTGGCTTTTGTTTTGGAAAATCAGGAGGCTATCTGTCAAGCTGATTGTAGAGATACTGGAAAAACTAGTGAGTCTTTATTGGTAAAATGAAAGTATGATTTACTAATGAAAACTTTCTCCCAGTGATTGATGCTTCATTGGGTGAAGTTATTACTACCTGTGCTAAATTGCGTTGGACTATCGATAATGGTGAATCTGTTTTAGCTGATGATTATCGTAGCCCTGGATTGATGATGATGTACAAGAACTCCAAGGTTGTTTACCAACCTTTGGGTGTTGTTGCTGCTTTGGTCAGTTGGAATTATCCTTTCCACAATGCAATTGGCCCCGTTATTTCTGCTCTTATGTCCGGTAACGGTATTATTGTTAAATGTTCTGAATACGTTGCATGGTCTTCTAGTTATTACGAAAAGATCATCAAGACTTGTCTTTCTGCTAATGGTGTTGATCCCGACCTTGTTCAATTTGTCAGTGGTTTTGCTGATGTTGGTGAGGAAGTGATTCGTAGTGGTGTCAATCATGTTACTTTTATCGGCTCCCCTGCTGTCGGCAAGCTTGTTCAACGCAATGCCGCTGATTATCTTGTTCCGTGTGTTCTTGAATTGGGTGGTAAAGATTGTGCTATTTTGTTAAAGGATGCCGATTTAGTTCAAGCTGTTCCTGTCTTGATGCGTGGTGTTTTCCAAAATTGTGGTCAAAACTGTATTGGTATTGAACGTATTATTGTTGCTACTGAAATTTATGACAAGGTTGTTGAAGAAATGAATACTCGTGTTGGTAAGCTCCGTCAAGGTTCTATTCTTGCTGATGGTGAGGGTATTGATTGTGGCGCTATGACTATGGGCAATCAATTTGATAGATTGGAGGGTCTTGTCCAAGAAGCCGTTTCTCGCGGTGCTCGTCTTCTCCGTGGTGGTAAGCGTTTTCATCATCCCAAGCACAAGAATGGTCAATACTTTGAACCCACTTTGCTCGTTGATGTTACCCCTGAAATGGAAATTGCCAATCATGAAGTTTTCGGTCCTATCATGGTGATTATGAAACACAGTGGTGCTGAAGATGCTGTCCGTGTTGCTAATCTCTGTCCCTTTGGTCTTGGTTCTTCTGTCTTCTCTGCTGATAAGGTTCTTGCTGAAAAGATGTGCTTGCAACTTAGAACTGGTATGGCTAACGTCAATGATTTTGCTGTCAATTATCTCTGTCAAGGTCTTCCTTTCGGCGGTGTTGGTATTAGTGGTTATGGCCGTTTCTCTGGTATTGAAGGTCTTCGTGGTTTGTGTAATCCCAAAGCTGTTACTACCGATAGAATCCCTGGTGTCAAGACTCCCATTCCTCCTATCTTGGATTATCCCGTAAAGAGTGGTGCTAAAGGCTGGACATTTGTCGAATCTCTTAACCACTTGGTTTATAACCCCGAAGTACCTGCTAAGCTTAAGGCTGGTCTAGATCTTGCCAAAGCAGCTATGTAAAACTTCTCAAAAAAGAAAGAAAAATTAATAATAAACAAGTATCAGTATTGCATTTAATTCATGATTTAATAAAATTAGCTAAAGCGCTTCATGAAATTGCCCTATTTTAATTTATAATGTTTACAATTCGAATAAACTGTCCGTTTTATATTCACATAAAGTGGCCTAAATATATATATCTCAACTTTGAACTTACAAAGCAGAATACCCTTTCATTTAAGTAATGAAATCCAACACAAGTGGTTAAATAAAACAAAGTACGTACATAGTATTTAGATCACAACTAAACCTTGAATAATATATATTATTTTTTGAGAGCAATACGTACAAAGATGATGATGATATTTATAGTAGATTTTTGGTTATTTGGTAGCAGTTACATGGAGACTGATAGGCTGCTTTGTATTTGATTGTTATTCTGGTTTTTATACCGCACAGTTTAACAATGATAACCTATTCGAGCAAAACTGAACGTTAAGTAAGTTGAAATCCAAAGTTTCCAATCTTCAAACTCGGGGTGCGCCCTCTTTTCTATAAATAATTCCTTATTAAACATTTCTTAGGATATACCTAAGACACTGCTAAGTACATATGAACTGGTTGGTATGTTACCTATTCCTAAATTTATTTTATATCTCATAAAAGCCTCCAAAATACGTAAAATTCACAACTTTTCCCTTGAAAACCGGGCCTCACTTTTCATCCCTGCCCAACTTTTTTTTTCACTAAATAAGATCAATAAAAAATTATATGCCAATGCACCTGAGATGCCCACCTTTAATATAAAAACAAGTATCCGGAAATATTCTATTTTTTACAATTGGTATAAATTTTTCAACGCTAATGTTTCAGATTTTTACGCGTATTTCACTGCTAAAGAATTAAAAACTTTGAGGCTTCATATCTCTAGACACAATTAAGCTATACTAACACTTTTTGGCATTTTTGTAGTAGATTTCAAAATATTCGTTAAATTGAGCAGTAGTTTTTTTTTAATCATGTCATTAAGCTCGTGGAGCTCTCTCGGATCCAATTTAGTGTTTTTCAAAATATTGATTTTTCGTGGAGATATCCTCAAAAATGTACGCAAATAGATACTTTCATTTCTAGCTTCCATTTTTCCTTGTATACCCTCATCCTAAATTCTGAATCTGAAAAAAATTTGGACAAAAATCTGGTTTTCTCTACGACAAATGCAGCTACAAGATTCTACAATAGCTCGATCGATAGATACTGTTTTTGCGTATTATTGCAATTAGTTATATTTTAAATATGTTTATAAAAAGTGATGTGTATCTTCAAAAAACCTCTAAAATTTCAATTGCATTTTACGCAAAACTTAATGTAAAATGTTTGTCTGATTTTTGTTTGGATAGATGCAAAATCTAAAACTGTATAAGAGCTACTTAATACGCTAGGTTGACTTACTTTGCAGTTCAGGAGCCATTGAACGATTTCATTTTTTTGAATCATTTTTCATTCATTTCAACAAATATATTTTGGAACCCCGTTATCATAGGGTTTAAGCTATGATAAGAACTATTATTTTGATTTTCTCGACGAAAAATCAATATTTTTTGCTAAAACAAAAAATGCAGAGTAGCAATCAATTAGACCTTTCTTGTGAATACAGAAATTTGTAATGATCTGTGGTTTTGGACTAACAACAAAGGTGGATAATATGCTTATAGATATTATTCTTGCTAGCTATTATAAATTGGTAATCACTGGATTGATGAAGGTTGGTGTTCTTATTTGTAAATTAGATATTTATTAGCGAATAAATAAAAGTAAAGGGAGTGTAACAAGACAGATAAATCTACAAGGGATTATGTAATAATTTCCTTGTAGTATTTATATAAGGAATGAGGCAAGGTTCTGCATGAATGAAACTGAAATGTTTAACTCATTACAAAATTAAGCCCTTAATAATGAGTTTTAAGTTTTACAAAATAATAAACTATCATTTACAACTGCAGAAAACATAGAAAAAATCCCATCCTTGTGAATATTGATCCAATTAATCTTCAATTATACATGATGGTAGATTTAAATATTTCCTGAAAAGAAATCTATATTTCTACTTTCAGAAGTCGCTCTGAATTGAGAAATTCATCAGCAAAACATGCTACTTCTGTCGACTGAAACCATTAAAAGATTTGCTTTCAACGAAGAATAATCCAAGTTAGCTCCAATCTTATATTTCACAGGTCCTAAAAAATACAATAATAATATTGGTACAACCAAGATTGAGATTATGTGAATAAATATCGGTTATGTCATATACTACTGTATAGCTTTTGATATAACTAGTGATCGCAATCAAGCAGTGTGAGCATAAGCGAGCGAGCAAGCCCTATGCTTGGACTCACTTGAATTGCGCTTTTTTCAGGGTGTTGCTTGCTTTGGCTTACTTGATTAAATTTTTTAGCAATTTCCTGTTTGGCGCTCGATAAAATCATTGAAAGCTTGCTTGTATGTTTACTCGAAATGCTTCAAATTGAAGTAAGCTTGTTTGCATGTAATCCTGCTTGCTTGTCTGCTTTCAAGCAAGTTAATTAAGCAAGAATGTAACACAGAGCAATTTTATTCAAGTTACGTAATTTTAACTTTGAAAGTGTCAAAATGCATCACATTTTGAATTAATATCAGGCTAAGAATATGTAATGTAATGCTTGCGCTTGTACGCGGATTTGGTCGCTTGCTTATATGCTCGTGCTGGACTTGCTTGATTTTTAAAAAATTAGATAATGTTTGATTTATGTACTTCTAAAAAATGTTCAAACATAATCGCATTAACATATTTGAATTTTAGAGGAAATGTCACCACAATTCGTTTAACTGATCTAGATAAAAACTTCAGATATCCATCTACTCTTTTCACATTTTTTATATTCAGAGTATTTATTAAAAAAATCAAATTCATATAGCTAATTTGAGATCCAGTATCCACTTTCCCGATTGCTTTGATAGCTTGATTATTTCTATAAACCAAAAATAACGTCAGCAATGCATACGCTTCCCAATCGCACCAGTACCTTTCTTGAATCCCTTCTTCCAGGAAGACGACTTATTCCAGCCACCTTGATACTCCTTGACTTCGCTAGAAACAGCAACTGCCCTAGGCAACAACGATGTTGCATGTGCATAGAAACGATTATCGTCTCCAAGAACATCTCTGGCCACTGGCGTAATTCTATCTACAGTCCATGCTATATCCCCTTGTTCACGCACCAATATGATACGTACTGTTGTATGCCACCTAGTATCATATGTTATCATCTTGTACCGTAGTATCAATACATCTTACAATCTATTGAATACGACATGTATTGAAGTGCAAAGTATTCCTATCGGATAATAAGAAACACCTAGCGTACCAAGTTTAATCCAGTAATTACCAAGAATACTTGGACCTCATTATAACACCATATTATTTCATCCCATCAGTTAACCAATTAAGTAGCTATCAAATCAACATCCAAGCACATTTAGCGCAGCATTGAAACAAGACAACTCACAAGCTCTGCAAGAACGGTTAAATTATGGTTGATCCATTTAAATCCATAGATTACTATCAAGCAAATCTAACGGTTCAATAGTACCTTAAATTAAATCTCAGGATCTCAATGTCAAATCAATATAAAAGGCCATATTTTTTTATCTAAATAAACGATATCTTGTTTTTATTATACAGTTGAAGAACTGATTCATTACTCATTCTTTTTTATTTGTATTCTTTTTTAAGTACTATTTATCAATCCTGAAAATATACAACAGTAAGACTATATTATTATCAAATAAACTACCACACAATATTAACATGTATAAAAGTTTACAGTAATAAGCTTGAATCAAGTGGATACAGCATCGTAAATTCTTGAAAAAGTTCTCAAGTATTATAAAATCTCTTATTTCTAAGACTTACAAGGCTTATAAGCGGAATATTAATTTAGAAAATTATTTTTGTCCAGATCATCAATTTTGACATTTTTTAATTTTTTTTTTTCTGATTTTGCAAATTTAGAATTAATTATACTACCAATTATAAAAACAAAAAATATATACATATACAGGATTTAGCACTCTATCTGCTGAATAAAAAATAATAAACATTTTTATTGCAAAATATTACATGAAAATCCTTTAATCAAAAAACCGTTTTTGGGACAAAAGTACAAATTTTCATTACTTAACATTTAATATTAAGCTTTTATATAATGTCTATTAGTCATGGCTGCAATTTTCTCTCACAATGTAGTGTATTTAAACGTTGATTTTGGTATCAAAATTTGATTTTTCTGTTTTTTGATCAAAATCATGGGTGTTGGTAAGGGTAAAATGAGCCCCAAAATGTCCGCTACAAAATCTGAATTTTCAGACCTTACATGGTTAAAGATAAGAAAAGTTTAAAGGAAACTGCTTTTTTATTTAAAACTTAGATATATACCATCGTATAAGTAAGCCATTCAATCTTGCTATGCTCAATTATGGTTTCGCTCTACGTGCTCGCTTTTGCAATTTTTTAACGAATCTATGATATGACAGCCGGGTTTTCCGGTATAAAATGCATGTTTCTATGATAACCGATATTGCCTATTATTTTGTTTAGTTTATGGGTTAATGCGCTGTAATGCTGCTTTTACATTGGCTGAAATGTGCAATTTATCAGGGTTTTGATTGCGCTAAATAATATAAATCCTTGAAAATCCTTTTCTAAGTGTGTTGTTTCTCTCTCTTTGTTTTCATATTCCAAGGATATATTCACCGTTTGATAAGGTAGTATATCAGACTATTAAGCTGGTATTCTTTTCTTTTATCTGAATACGCATGCTAACATAAGAGACAAATGTTTTTAACGTTGGTAGCAGTCGTTATATTAGAGACTGATATTTTCATTTATTTGTATTCTAGGATCAAATGTCATTATTTACTACTGTATTGTTGGACGTATTTCTTGATTACCAGATCAAATCGAAAGCAATGATATTTATTTCTACTCAATGAAAAGCTAGAACTGGCTAGAAACCCATGAAATGTTCCAGAAAAGTGATAAAACGTCAAATGATATAGAAACACAAAAGAAAAAACAATCTAATGTCTTGCCTAATTACCATAATAGTTTTGATTGTATATATACTGTACTTGAAAACAAATCTTTATACAGCTAACAATCTTAAACTAATATAGTAAGAAGTTTAAAAAAGGTTAATTTGCTTAAATTTTATGTGTGATCAAATAACATTTATAATCTTAGATTTGGCTTGCATATAAATTTGGGTAACAAGTGTTATTTAAGTTTATGCTCGAGCAAAAACCATTGTTGTTGTAAAAATTATAGCTATAAACATATTTACAAATGATGATAATCGTAAATATATTGGCTCTTGCATGTATTGCTCTACATCAACAATGTATTAGATTGTATTGTCTATAATCTATATTATTAATAATGCCAAATGTAATTTAAAACCACATTCCAATAAAAAATGCAATGAATTTTGAGAACGGCGCGATGCTCATCTACAAACCAATTTGTGCCCATAGGATCAGCTCATTATGCTCATGGTCAGATTTCTTGTAATGCACAAAGAAGGATAATGATATGCTTATGGGCAATTCTACTATTATGCACACATGGGATTAATGTCATGCAAATGGACAGAATCTATAATTCCGAACATACAGGCTTAGCATTGTGCTCGTGTGCAGTTTCTTTTGTTGTGCCCGTGTGCATCTTGTTATCTTTTTAGCCATATTCAGTGGGCACAACAACTCAGGCAATAGTGTGCATCCCACCTGGGCACAACGAAATTATCTTGTGCAGCATAGGTCGACCGTAGTGTAAGGTTATAAATGCTACTTTATCACGTATACAATTTAATCAAATTAACCTTTTTTAAACTTCTTACTATATTAGTTTAAGATTGTTAGCTGTATAAAGATTTGTTTTCAAGTACAGTATATATACAATCAAAACTATTATGGTAATTAGGCAAGACATTAGATTGTTTTTTCTTTTGTGTTTCTATATCATTTGAAATTTTATCACTTTTCTGGAACGTTTCATGGGTTTCTAGCCAGTTCTAGCTTTTCATTGAATAGAAATAAATATTATTGCTTTCGATTTGATCTGGTAATCAAGAAATACGTCCAACAATACAGTAGTAAATGTGAAACAGACAGAGCTATTTACGGAAAAAAGTATAAAAAACAATAGGAATTCGACTAGATAACATTAGGATTTTATTATCAAGTTAAAGTCTCCTTGAGGACTTTTGTAATAAATAAATGTCCTCTTTATATAGTTTTTATCAGAGAGATCAGGTAAGCATTCCTAGGTCCATACATAGCCAATAACACCCCTTGTCAGATATAAATCTTGATAGTAACCAATCGGTGTATTCATAAAATTCATGGGTCCTTGATCGTAATGGTGTGATTAAATCCACAGTATGTTGATTGGTCTTTAACTATAAGTTGCTAGGATAGAAGCTTGGTAGAAAATTTATATTAGTATGAATCAGCATATATCATTTAGTAGTAAAATGTCTATTCATGTCAGCTGTACTTTAATTGAGAATCAGATGAAATGGAGATCAATATAGTGGATAAATATGTACATATTCCACAGTAAATAATGATATTTGATCCTAGAATACAAATAAATGAAAATATCAGTCTCTAATATAACGACTGCTACCAACGTTAAAAACATTTGTCTCTTATGTTAGCATGCGTATTCAGATAAAAGAAAAGAATACCAGCTTAATAGTCTGATATACTACCTTATCAAACGGTGAATATATCCTTGGAATATGAAAACAAAGAGAGAGAAACAACACACTTAGAAAAGGATTTTCAAGGATTTATATTATTTAGCGCAATCAAAACCCTGATAAATTGCACATTTCAGCCAATGTAAAAGCAGCATTACAGCGCATTAACCCATAAACTAAACAAAATAATAGGCAATATCGGTTATCATAGAAACATGCATTTTATACCGGAAAACCCGGCTGTCATATCATAGATTCGTTAAAAAATTGCAAAAGCGAGCACGTAGAGCGAAACCATAATTGAGCATAGCAAGATTGAATGGCTTACTTATACGATGGTATATATCTAAGTTTTAAATAAAAAAGCAGTTTCCTTTAAACTTTTCTTATCTTTAACCATGTAAGGTCTGAAAATTCAGATTTTGTAGCGGACATTTTTGGGGCTCATTTTACCCTTACCAACACCCATGATTTTGATCAAAAAACAGAAAAATCAAATTTTGATACCAAAATCAACGTTTAAATACACTACATTGTGAGA
Source organism: Mucor racemosus (assembly GCA_027405735.1). Taxonomy (NCBI): domain Eukaryota; kingdom Fungi; phylum Mucoromycota; class Mucoromycetes; order Mucorales; family Mucoraceae; genus Mucor; species Mucor racemosus. The sequence continues at coordinate 1,664,431 of JAPEHQ010000004.1, read as the reverse complement.
GAAAATTGCAGCCATGACTAATAGACATTATATAAAAGCTTAATATTAAATGTTAAGTAATGAAAATTTGTACTTTTGTCCCAAAAACGGTTTTTTGATTAAAGGATTTTCATGTAATATTTTGCAATAAAAATGTTTATTATTTTTTATTCAGCAGATAGAGTGCTAAATCCTGTATATGTATATATTTTTTGTTTTTATAATTGGTAGTATAATTAATTCTAAATTTGCAAAATCAGAAAAAAAAAAATTAAAAAATGTCAAAATTGATGATCTGGACAAAAATAATTTTCTAAATTAATATTCCGCTTATAAGCCTTGTAAGTCTTAGAAATAAGAGATTTTATAATACTTGAGAACTTTTTCAAGAATTTACGATGCTGTATCCACTTGATTCAAGCTTATTACTGTAAATATTTATACACGTTAACACTACGGCCAAACTATGCTTCCCATGGGCATGGTAATCTGCACAGATGGACAGAATAAAAACGTTTATGCAGATCAGGCGGCCCAGATGAGCAGAGCAATGAGGTCAAAGTTTTTTAATCAATTTACTGAAGTATGTCAATCATAATATAATTAATACAGTAACAAAGATAATTTGAATGATTTAAAGCAGATGTGAGTTGCTCTGATTCAACAGAGTTGCCTCATTGACGATATGATGATATAACAATTTGAAATTTGTGGTTTGAAAGAGTTCTGCCCATTTTCTTCTTTCGGAGGAGGCCAAATGGGAACAACGACAGTAACCTGTTTGGCAACGCTAAAAGTATTTATGCCTTTGAAAAGTTCTGTTTGCAGCATAAAAAATTGACTGATTTAGGATTATTTTTCTTTTTTCGTGGTACTCTTTCCTCAGCTCTTTTATTTATGTTTAGAGCTACAACAAAAAGACCAATATTTTTTATAAACTGAAATCAAGTAGTAGGTACTAACACATGTTTTTCCTCTTGTTTATTTGGAAATGAATTATTAGGTATTAATGTCAAGGCGCGTTTTAATATTTTTCTCGAACAAAAAAAAAGATCCAAGACTTAGTCATTTTGTTCCATCATCTACGTTGTAGCCAATGATTTTTTGGTCTAAATCTGATATCATCTACCTGCAGAAAAATTGGTGATTACAAAAGTATGTATGTATAGTATTGACTTGATTTGAATGAATTAATGAATGAATAAACTCACGTTGATCTATTTAGTTTCTACAAAATATTTGTTTCTATTATTTAGTGGCCAACAGCCACGAAGAGCAAAACGAGACGTTGTCTTGTATACCACTAACAATTATCAAAGGTACATCATAATCATTACTTATTAGCTTGTTAATTAATTTTACTAATAAATCAGCTTTTACAGGTCAAAATTAAAGGTGTATTCAGTTCAAAACTCTTGAAACAATTTAATTATATAAATTTACATGTTTTATTATCTCTTTCTCATTCAGTTGCTATATTTGATTTTAATATTTCGTTTATACTGCTAATCGACGTATTCGTCTATTAGAGTTAATTCGCCATCTTTGATTATTAGCGTAGTATCTATAATAACGGTCCATTATTAGCTCATGATATGCACAACTATTAAAAGGGTAGTCTAATCTCAAATTTAACTAATTCAACTGCTGATGCTAAAATCGCATCAAATTATTAGTTGTGTTGGCTCGCAATAAAGTAAGGCGTTTTATTAAGTGCAATGTTGAAGTTCAATGTACTGTATTTCAGTTAAATTGAACAGATAAAGATATGGCTCATGCAAAGATCTATGAATAATGTGTGTGAGAGCTCAGATCTATGAATAAAATAAAATGATCCAAACTATAGTGCTTCATCGACCTGTATAAAATTTTTTATGCCGATACCTGGTGACTCAAGTGTAATTTAGCCATTTAATTGTCAAATGTATAGAATCAAGATGAAGTAGGTTGACTGATATAATGGATAATAAATGCAATGTCGTTTATTGAGTAGGTGAATATAAATGTATAAAGCAAACCTTACTTGTGAATTAGCTGATATAATAGCTAATATAAAAAATATAAAAAAACAGTAGTAAGTCAACTAAAATATAGTAATTTTTATTGACTTTAAGAATAAACTGAAGATCTCTATTATTTTTTCCTGAGCTCCTCTTTATATATACATTTTAAATCTATTCTAATTTCGGTATTCATTCCTATTACAAGTGCTGTTATTCTCTATTATCTGAACTGTTGTTAGTGATGGTTCCATATCTCATAAGAAACGCTATCCCAGTTTCCATATCTCTTCCAGTAATGCTATCTTGTCATGAATGATAGGAGTTGTTAACTCCAAATTAAGTAATTTGTTTTAATTCAACACCAGATGAAATGGAGATCATAGTGTATCTTAACCACATTACTTTTTTTGAATGAAAGTACTAATAATTCTGATTAACATCAATAAGTTCAAAAATTATAATTAAGTGCAATAATTGCTATTAAATTGCGTGGTTTGATAAGTAGAAAACTCTTAAAGCATTCATTCTTTTTTTTTGGCAGTGCTACAAATCATCGCTCAATATGACTGAATATTAATGAATTAGGGAAAATACAACCGGTAAAAAACTGATACCCAACAATGTACATCGAATTCAAGATAGATAAAAGATGCAACATTTTGATGGATAAAAATTACAGGACCAAGATGTTGTATTTGCCTCAGGATTTGGAAAAGGGTTTAAAAGCATACTTTATCAGGCTTACTTAGATGTTAAATACTCACCATATGCTGTTATTAATAGCATCTTGTTTTTTATTTAATTGCTGCTGTATTATTATTAAAATTAAAAATCAAAAGTTTTATAGATAATAGCAATGACAATAATGGGATGTTTCTGGTTTTAGATTGACACTTATCATAAGGCGGGCTGATGATACGTTTGATACAACTGTAGTTGAAACAAGTCGATTTGATTTATGGAATTTAAATGCAAATACCGAGGAACTATTTGTAAGTACTTAAGTTGGTTATGGTAAAGCAGTGAATAAATTGGCTTGGGAAAAAGAGGGTAAAAAGAAGGCGGCAATAGGTTCCAGTGATGGCCATGATGTTTACGTTTATATTTATGATATTGAAGAGGTAAGACTAAAACTTAATGTAAATCACCTCTAGCGCAAGAGGTATAAAGTAATACTATATTATCATCAAATAAACTACAACACATTATTAACCTGTATAAATATTTACAGTAATAAGCTTGAATCAAGTGGATACAGCATCGTAAATTCTTGAAAAAGTTCTCCAGTATTATAAAATCTCTTATTTTTAAGACTTACAAGGCTTATAAGCGGAATATTAATTTAGAAAATTATTTTCGTCCAGATCATCAATTTTGACATTTTTTAATTTTTTTTTCTGATTTTGCAAATTTAGAGTTAATTATACTACCAATTATAGAAACAAAAAGTATACACATATACAGAATTTAGCACTCTATCTGCTGAATAAAAAATAATAAACATTTTTATTGCAAAATATTACATGAAAATCCTTTAACCAAAAAACCGTTTTTGGGACAAAAGTACAAATTTTCATTACTTAACATTTAATATTAAGCTTTTATAAAATGTCTATTAGTCATGGCTACAATTTTCTCTCACAATGTAGTGTATTTAAATGTTGATTTTGGTATCAAAATTTGATTTTTCTGTTTTTTGATCAAAATCATGGGTGTTGGTAAGGGTAAAATGAGTCACCGAAAATGTCCGCTAAAAAACTGAATTTTCAGACCTTGCGTGGTTAAATATAAGAAAAGTTTAAAAAAAATTGCTTTTTTATTTAAAACTTAGATATATACCATCGTATAAGAGACTTAGCCATTCAATCTTGCTATGCTCAATTACGGTGTCGCTCTACGGGCTCGCTTTTGCAATTTTTTAATGAATCTATGATATGGCAGCCGGGTTTTCCGGTATAAAATGCATGTTTCTCTGATAACCGATACTGCCTATTATTTTGTTTAGTTTATGGGTTAATGCGCTGTAATGCTGCTTTTACATTGGCTGAAATGTGCAATTTATCAGGGTTTTGATTGCGCTAAATAATATAAATCCTTGAAAATCCTTTTCTAAGTGTGTTGTTTCTCTCTCTTTGTTTTCATATTCCAAGGATATATTCACCGTTTGATAAGGTAGTATATCAGACTATCAAGCTGGTATTCTTTTCTTTTATCTGAATACGCATGCTAACATAAGAGACAAATGTTTTTAACGTTGGTAGCAGTCGTTATATTAGAGACTGATATTTTCATTTATTTGTATTCTAGGATCAAATGTCATTATTTACTACTGTATTGTTGGACGTATTTCTTGATTACCAGATCAAATCGAAAGCAATGATATTTATTTCTACTCAATGAAAAGCTAGAACTGGCTAGAAACCCATGAAATGTTCCAGAAAAGTGATTAAATTTCAAACGATATAGAAACACAAAAGAAAGAACAATCTAATGTCTTGCCTAATTACCATAATAGTTTTGATTGTATATATACTGTACTTGAAAACAAATCTTTTTACAGCCGACAACCGTAATACTGTAAACTAAAATAATAAGTTTAAAGAAGGTCAATTTGTTCAAATTTTATGTGTTGTAATAAAGTAACATTTATAACCTTATATTTGACTTGCATATAAACTTAAGCAGTGAGTGTTATTGTTGTATTCCAACTACTAGTATCATACATTATCACCTTCTACAGTATCAATACATCTTACAACCTATTGACTACGACATGTATTGAAGTGCAAGCCTTGATATTGGATATAAAAAACTCCTAGCATATCAAGTTTAATCCAGTGATTACCAAGAACGCTTGGACCTCAATTAGGACACCGTACTATTTCATCCCAGCGGTCAACCAATTAAGTAGCTATCAAATCAACATTCAAGCACATTTAGCGCAGCATTAAAAAAAGACAACTCACAAGCTCTGCAAGAACGGTTAAATTATGATTGATCCATTTCAATCCATAGATTACTATCCAACAGACCCAATGGTTCAATAGCGCCTTAAATTACATCTCAGGATCTCAATGTCAAATCAATATAAAAGGCCATACTTTTATATCTAAATAAATGATATCTTGTTTTTATTATACAGTTGAAGAACTGATTCATCACTCATTCTTTTTTAAGTATAATTTATTAAATCTGAAAATATACGACAAATATAATGTTATTTTTGCATGTAACTTCCATTGGCTCAGTTTTATTGTATCAACTCTAGTTACAGAGCTGTTTTGTTTATTATCATTTACTAAAAGGAAGTTTATGTAACCATTTGTTTTGATTGTTTTAATAGATGAGAGATCTTTATTTAAACTTTTAATATTATAAAACTAATATCCAAACAAGGATCAACTTTGCCAATGACTCTTCTATTATTTAATAGTAAAGGTGTTATTAGTTTCATATTATTGTTATTGTTTGTCTTTTGCGACTTACAAGGATATGCTCTATTTTCATAAATTTCCTTGATGCTATTTTCTAAATTTTCATCTTCACTTCCTTCACTTTTGGAAGTAGAAGAGACCGACAAAACGGAAACAGAAACAGACTTTTGCTTCTTAGCAGCATGATACTCTTCACAAGTGTTGCCATGACCCCAAGTACGACAGGAATGACGGCAAGGAGCATGATTCTTGGTAGTACGATTTGGACTATTTTTTTCCCTAACATCCTTGCTTTAAGTAACTCAGAGGTGAGATCGACACCGGAAGAAGACATGGAAGCAGCGAAAGGCTTCTCAGAGTGAAACTTTCGTTTCAACAAAGGATTACTTGACTTACGAGAGGTATTCCAGGAACCTGGTGCTCTTTCACCAAGTAAATTTACAGCAACAGTTAAAAAGTTTTGTAGGGGTCCATCCTTGCTGATGAATGTGAGACAATAAGACAGTTAAAATACTTAGCTGCCATTCATCAAGAAGGCTAAGCAGAAAGATATCGCCAAGTGTTAAGTCCTCTCGATGGTAGCCAGCTTCCCCTGCTGTACGGAAAAACTGAATAGAATATTCATCCAACGTTTCATCGTCTTCAGTAGCCATGGTCATGACAGCTCTCTTCTTGTGTAGTTTGGACATTACTGTACCAAATTTCTTAGAAAAGACGGACTTGACCTCTAACCAAGAGACAGATTTGAGAACCACTGTCTTCATCCAGTCATCAAGATCATAAAGAAGGGTTAAAGGGATCTATTTTTTCCATACATCGTTTATGTCTTGCCCCAACAAATAAACAATCTTTTCAAATTCATCTTGAAAGTGATCGACCGACTTGTAGACTTCTTCCTGAGGGAAAGGCTTGTTTTTACTGTCCTCCAACTGGAACTTTCGGAAGTCCCTCTTACTAATCTGAAGCCAAGAAGAGATCACCAATTTACTTGTTGAATTGGTAGTAGTCTTAAGGCCTACAGTTAAAGCCTTGATGTGCAACTCCAAATTTGATAGGGCTTCCCGTAGTTCATTTGTTTTCTTACTTCTTGTACTTATTTCCAAATTATACATTGTTTCAAGGTAGTCCTTTTTTACTTTTTCCTTTCTTTGCAAAGTTCTTTTCAAAATTTCTTTGTAGGGAATAGGGGTAGGAGGGCGAGCATCTTCCAGGATCTCTTTATCAGATGTGGTACTAGACTTGTGTTCATCATCTACGGTAGGAGGAGGAGGGGAGATTTCCATGTCCTTCAGCTTCTCAGTAGCAACCGATACGGCAGTAATAGGTAATAAGGATTGTTCCAAAGGTTCAGGAGACAAAGGTTGCTCGGGGGACAAGGGAGAATCAGAGACAACAGAAGACATGTAGGCATAATCAATAATTGATGTAAACTGTAAAAAATGCAGTAAAATGTAAAAATAAAAGCTTAGATACAGTTTAAGTCCTACTTTATTTAAATAATGGATGGTGTGAAATAGGTCTACATTTCTACTCTATTTATATTAGTTATGATTTTATTACATCTGGGGTGGCACCGTAACTGTCAGTGATTTATCAGAATTAGGAATAACCGAATTACTAACTTAGGACATCTGTCAAGCCGTGATTTTTAACTTGCGAATCAGACAATGCTGCATTCCATACGTCTATTATCATTATGATGTTACTATTAAATGATAGAAGCATATTTCCATTATCTTCATGCAATATCCATATATTTATTCTTTTTGTTAAAACAATTAATTTGTTCATGCCTGTTTTTGACATGTTGGTTAATGATCCGCATAAAGCAATCCTTACTTTGGTCTATGTGCTTCTTCAATTTATTTATGAATCAATTTGTTTTGTCTATGAATCGGTCTATTTTATTATATGTTAAATTACTAATACTTTCTGTATTTACTGTTAAATTCATGTTATATCTATTTGAATATTAGAACATGCTTTTATGTGAGTTACCATTTAATTTCTTATGTCGGGAAATTGTATCTTAGTTTAACACAGTAACCATCACTTGTCAGTCTAACGTTTTGTATAGCCAAACTAATTCTAAATCTACTCATAACTTTTAAATCAAGCAATCAATTTCAAAAAAATTATAAAAACAAATTTTCTCTGTTGTTGAGGTTTGTTTTTAAACCAATAATCTAGCTTGACATCTTGTATTTTCATTTATTCCATCAGAAATGCTTATTTTTCGAAAATTTAAAAACTGGATAATTAACCACATTATCTACTATTAGATTAATGATTGATTAATTATCAACCTATGAAAAAAACTCATTTAAAATCAAAGATTTACGATTTGCCGTTATTTAAATACAGAAGTACAGAAGGCTATTAACTGATTTTCTCAACAACGAACAACGGTTCATGGAAGCTAGAATTAATACCATTTATGGATACTGTTTTAGGACTTGTGTGATATAACATTGGCGCTAACTTGGATCATTCTTCGTTGAAAGCAAATCTTTTAATGGTTTCAGTCGACAGAAATAGCATGTTTTGCTGACGAGTTTCTCAATTCAGAACGACTTATGAAAGTAGAAATATAAATTTCTTTGCAGAAAATATTTAAATCTATCATCGTGTATGATCGGAGGTTAATTGGATCAATATTCACAAGGATGGGATTTTTTCTATGTTTTCTGCTGCAGTTGTAAATAATAGTTTATTGTTTTGTAAAAATTAAAACTCATTATTAAGGGCTTAATTTCTGTATTCACAAGATAGGTCTAATTGATTGCTACTCTGGATTTTTTGTTTTAGCGAAAAATATTAATTTTTCGTCGAGATAATCAAAATAATAGTTTTTATCACGGCTTAAAACCTATCATAACGGGATTCCAAAATTTATTTTTAAAAATGGACGAAAAATGATTCAAAAAAACAAAATTGTTTAATCGCTCAAGAACTGCAGAGTAAGTTGACCTAGTGTATTAAATAGTTTTTGTACAGTTTTGAATTTTGCATCCATCTAAATAAAATTCAGACAAACATTTCACATTAAAATTTGCGTAAAATGCAATTGAAATTGTGGAGGTTTTTTGAGGATACACATCACTTTTTATAAGCATATTTAAAATATAATTAATGACAATAGTGTGAAAAAAAATTATCTGTCGATTGAGCTATTGCTGAGCCTTCTAGCTGTATTTTTCGTGGAGAAAACAACATTTTTGTCCAATTTTTTTCAGATTCAGAATTTGGGATGAGGGTATACAAGGGAAAAATGGTGGCTGGAAATGAAGGTATCTTTTTTACACATTTTTGAGGATATCTCTACGAAAAATTAATATTTTAAAAAACACTAAATTGGATCCGAGAGAGCTCAACGAGTTCAATGACATGAGTAAAAAAAAACTAATGCTCAATTTAACGAATATTTTGAAATCTACTACAAAAATGCCAAAAAAATGAAAAAAAAAATAAAAGTGCAGATTTTTTCTATACTTAAATATGTTATAGATCACTTCAAAACAAGTAAGTTTTATTATTAAAAAGTGTTAGTATAGCTTAATTGTGTCTAGAGATACGAAGCCTCAAAGTTTTTAATTCTTTAGCAGTGAAATACGCGTAAAAAATCTGAAACATTAGCGTTGAAAAATTAATACCAATTGTAAAAAATAGGATATTTCCGGATACTTGTTTTTGGATTAAAGGTGGGCATCTCAGGTACATTGGCATATAATTTTTTCTTGATGTTATTTAGTGAAAAAAAAAAGTTGGGCAGGGATGAAAAATAAGACCAATTTGTTTTTTTTTTAGTAAATCTCACCTTGTCAAACCTATCGTTAGATAAAAATTACTTTTAGGAACAGACAACAAAATGTGACCAAATTTACATATTTTACAGTATTTTTCAAATATGAAAAAACACTGAAAAACCAGATTGTATATATTTTTGTTGCTATCTACAGAATGTGATGCTCTTTAAATGAGTAGGGTCTATCGTATTCATAGATTTATTAAAGAATATGGCATCAAAACTAGCCAAATAGATGTAAATAGGACTGTGTATGCATAATAAGAAAGAAGATCAGATATGCCTATCATTGTTGTACTGGAACTTGAGGCAGCTTTTGTTCGCTGAAAAGGACTAAGTAGTAAATCTTCGTCAGAGTCATTGCCTCCAGCGGAAGCTTGCTGATTACCGCCTTGTAAGGATTTTGTGATTTCTACATTTTTTGACTATTAGTACACGCATTTGCATTGTAATATAATGAAAAAAAAAATTACTTTGAATATCGCAAGCAGTTTTAGAGTTCAAACACGTTGGGGCATTATTTATGTCAGATGAATTAAAGAAAAATGTCATATTTTTAATGTTGATACTAGCATTTTCCGTTGCTGGACCTTGACTGAAATTTGCATTTCCATCTGTCCAATGATTAAACATCACTCGGCTTGGTAAATTCAATACATTGGTAGTCATACGATAGGATTCGACACCATCGACATAAAATACAGTTAAATTTGGAAACCAATCAAAGCGATACTCATGGTAATCATTTGCAGGATCAAAACCAAGCTCTACATTACCATGTGTAAGCGGAGAAGCTTTACCGTTTTCAATTAATCCCGGATGCATAGCAAAGTAAGCTTGCGAAGGGTTCACCGAACTGAGCAATTCAATGTCAATTTCACCTTGAGCATTGTATAAAAACATACCTGCAACTGTGCCTTCCACCTTGGTAGCTCGCATAAAACTTTTAAAGGTGCCATACATAAAATCTTGTCGATTGGTTCCCACACCTCCACATTTGATCTTTTCTTCTGGCTTTGATTTGCTTGGATCAACTGTAATGCTCACTTCTAGTGATTCATCGTGAATCCACACATTTTCTTTTCGAAATACTCGAGGGTAAGAGTCATTGAATTTCGCTTGAATTATATAATCAGAGAAAAACAATTCTTTGTATGCATAGAGTTGCTGTTGTTGCATATTTGGAGTAGCTCCATCATTTTTTTCGAAATCCATGTGCCACATTTCTGACCATGTTGCTGATGTAGCTGGATCTGAATAGCCACAATCACATTGTGAGAATGTTGAAAATTGAGCTGCTATTGCTGAATAGGTATATACTAATATAATGAAAAAGATCATTCCAATGAATATGAATATGAATATGAATATGAATATGAATATTAAAATACAAGAGAAAGCAAAGGATGTATTGCATTCGGAATATTTCTCTTTATTAATCTCATTTTATGGTGTATTTATCCGAGTTGGTTTTTATACACATGTGTTTCATGATTTCATGATTTCGAAAAAAAAAAAAGCGCATTTTTAAATTGATTATGCAATTTGTGCAAGGAAAAGTGTCAGGCAATTTGCCATGACATGATACATCAATCAATCAACTTAGTGACGGTATAAGAGTGAGAGTATAATATAAACAAAAACATTATTATTTAACAACAAATAGGATCCAAGGCTTTTTTTTTTTCTTTTTCCCTCTATTCTATATCTACCATCCGAGTTTTTTTTTTTTTTTTTTTTTTTTTTTTTTTTTTTTTTTTTGAGATGAATAATTTTAAAATGAATGTTGTGTTCATATGTATTGTATTATACCAATCAATAGTATGCCATATATTTATTGTGGTAATGTTTAGAATATATATATATATATATATATGCACCGCGTTATAAAGTTATATTAAATCTTGTGTAGAATAGTAATGATACCCATCTTGATAAGCCAGCTGCTTTTGGTCCTCGCCTCACAAAACATGGCATTCTGGGCAATTTATTGTTTGCACCGATTGAAAGCAATGAAGGTTGCGTACCATGTAAATCTCAGGGTGAAAATTGGATTGCCATCGTTGAAAGAGGAGGATGTTCGTTTCTGGACAAGGTTAAATCACTACAATCTAGCGGAGCAAAAGCTGTAATTATCGGGGATCGACATTATAATGGATGGATAACCATGTATGCCACAGGTAAAAACTAAAACGATGTAGCTTGTAGGTAAATAAGACTAGAATTTCGTTCTTTTTAGATACTGATGCATCTGATGTGAATATACCAAGTGTTTATGTAGCACAATATCAATTCTTATCATTAATACAACATTTACATGATAAACAAAACTCGTCTGTCATTATAAAGATAACCAAAAACGAATTATTTTCTTGGTAAGTCAAATAAAAAATGATGCATTTTTCTTGTAGATAAATTGATAACTGATTCTTATTTTATTATCAAAAAGGTCTTTATCAGATTTAATTTTATTTTTCGCTGTATTATTACCTTCAAGTATACTTTATGCGTTGTATTTAACATGGCGAATTCATCAGCAACGTCAACAACAAAGAGAAGAGCATCGCATTGCATCTCATCAAACTAAAGCGCCGGCAGAATTAGTTTACAAACTGAAATCAAAGATATTTCATAAAGAAAACAAGGATGACGAGGAAGAAGAATGTATCATTTGTCTGGAAACTTATCAAGAGGGAGATATATTACGCAAATTACCTTGTAAACATGAATTTCATTCATTATGTGTAGATACATGGCTTATTACCAGGAAGAAATATGTAAGTTAAAGTTGTATGGAATTGTATTAATTTTGTATTTATGTGTATTATTATATAGTGTCCAATTTGTAAATTCGATGTATGTAAACAAATGTATTATCAACCAAATGAAAGTACTCCATTATTGATAGCTTAAGAAGAATATTTGTAAATAAAATTAAAGTGTGTTTTGTGTAAGTTGTGTGTCTGTATTATGTGGATGAGAGATGTACATTTCGTCTCGTTTTGTGTATATGTTATATGTTCAGACGAACAATCGCAAACATCTATCGTCTTTGTTGCGATGAAGATATTTGAGCGGCTTGTCTTCTTGCTGCTGCACCGCCCTGTAAAAATTGGTTAAGTAAATGGAATCTACAGGAATTTATCTAGTAATTTACCTTCATATTAAGGAATTCTGATTCCAATTCTTCTTCTTCTGTTGTCGATGGTTGTGCATGAATATTATGTGGTGTAGCTTGTCTCTCTATATATCATGTATTAATGTCTTATTTTCTATATCTAATTTAATTAACAATACCTCTTCTACGTCTCTCTTGACGAGATGGTGATGCACTATTATGTCTATCGAACGGTGTTCTCTTTCTTAGACTACGCTTAGTGTTAACTCGTGCATATGCATCTTTGAACAGGTCCTGCACATCAAATTCATAATCATCTTTGTCTTCTTTAACTTGTTTTTTTCTATCATCAATAGCTTGTAAAACAAGGTCATGAAGATTGTGTCTTTCCGACTATCAAATCAGGTTAATATTAATTAAAATTGGATCAAAATTAATTTACCTCAAACTCATCCTGTATTAAACTCATTTCTTGATCATATTGATGTTTGCTCAATGACAATTCATAATTTTTGAAAAACTCTGCATACTGAATTGTCTGTTCGCGGCACATTTCAATATCTGTCAGTGTCTCTGTAAATGCTGAATGCGTGCCTTTAATTACAACATTATTAAAGTTCTGTTCATTTTTCATTCGGCTACTGAAAAAAGCTCTCAAAATTTTACTTTTATTACCTTCTTGAATCGTCCGAATCTCTTCTTGCAAGGATTGCAATTTCTCCCGATAAATTCTATGCACAATAAATAAAATAAATAAATAAAAACTCTATTAAATACAAGGGAAAACTTACTCATCACATTGTTCCCAAAATTCACTGTCCATCCATGTCATTAAATCATTGAATTCCCGGATCCGGCGTAACATCTTGTTCTCTTCTATTGGTTCTATAAAGCAATTTTTTTTTAAGGATTTGGATTCAATGACGTGTTTAACAATAAAGTTAAACGCATAATTTACCTTGCCAACGATGATATTGTTGGTTATTATGTTGATCTTCATAAGTGTAATCATCATGTTGTTGCAGTTTCTGTTGAGGTTGTGGGGGTAATGGCGGTGGTACAACAGATTTAGTGCCACCATGATGAATTGGTGCTGGCGGTGGTGGTGTAGTATGATTAGTGGAATTAGTAATGTTAGTATGATGTTGGGGTTGAGGAGGAGGAATAGAAAGAGGAGGACCTTGTTGATGTTGATGTGATTGTGGTGGAAGCTGTTGTTGTTGTTGTTGTTGTTGTTGTTGAGGTGGTGCATGTTGTTGATAAGATTGAACAGGAGCAGTTGGTGGAGGTGGAGGTAGATGCTGATGTTGAACTTGAGAAGGAGGAGGAGGAGGGACATGATGATGATGCGAGGGGGGAGCTTGCATCATTGAGTAAGATGGTGGCTGCTGTTGTTGTTGTTGTTGTTGTTGTTGTTGTTGTTGCTGTTGAGGTTGCCAGGCAGGTGAATGATATGGGTCCATATAACTTCCGTCTTGCCAACTAGAAGGAAGTGGAGGAGGTGGCAACGGTTGAAGAGATCTATATTGGTCATTGCGTACATCATAAGGTGGTTGATATCTATTACTGTAATATTCATCCCTTGTCATAGGTGGAGGTGGAGGTGGGACAGAAGAATACATGTAAGGCAAAGGCGGCGGTAACATACTACTGCTATTAGAGGGTGGAGAATGTCGCGTATAATAATAGTCTCCTTGGGGGTGTGGAGGTTGATTTGTTTGTTGTTGAGATTGTTGTTGATTTGAAGGAGGAGGATATGGTTTAGTCAATTGTGGAGTAGGTACTGATGACGATGATGTTGATGTTGTTGTTGCTGGTGGTGTGTTATTATTAGGCGTTGGTGGATGCGAATCTGCACCAGCCTGTGCAACAATAAAGCCAAACTGAGGCAACATTTTGTATTATAAGATTTCTTAATTTAAAATTGTTGCTTCTATTTTTTTTTTTTTCTCAGTGAATTTGCGTATAATTTATAAACAAATATGTATCGAATTTAGAGAGAAATAGATTTTTTCTTTGCTGTGAGAAAATAGACAAATCAAATGAAGAAAAAATGAAAAATCGAGTAGAAAGAAAAGATGTGAGAAGAAGGGAAGAAAAAGGGAATTGTACAGAGGAAAAGCAGTTATTAAAAAGGTGGAGATTTTTTTCATTCAAATATCATTGGAAGATACAAATAAAAAAGTCCCTTTTTTGTATATGTTTCTATGTCTTTTTGTGCTATTTTACAATCTTACTCTAGTTACACGAACTGTAAAAGAGTGTTTCTCTTTATTAAACAAAGGAATATATCAGCCAGAAACCAAATTTTAAATTTTTAACGTGATTCAAGTATAAGAAAAAAGAGAATCTAAATCAAGTAATCTATGTCTCATGCTCATGTTTATTCATTTTAGATAGCTTATTACTCGGAGATTCATTATGGACCTTGTTAATTGAGATCGCTGTTGTTGTTCTTTTGCTTTACTTTGAACTCAATGTCGGATGAAACTTTGTCCATAAAATCTATTAAGAACATGCGTCCTCTATACTAAACAATAATGACGCTAATACATAATCTATCGAGATACAAAATCTTGTTTTGAATTATCGAAATTTAGCAAAATAAAAAAAATAAAAAATAGGGCCCCTACCTGGTCAGGTGCAACTTGTGATTCGGTGACATTTTGGGCATTTTGGTCAAATGCAATCAAATAACCGGGTTTAGCGTATTGACGGATCTTGTGCAACTATTTCTATTTTTAGTAAAACGCAAAATGTGTAGTGGTAAAATATGCCAAATCTG
Source organism: Mucor racemosus (assembly GCA_027405735.1). Lineage (NCBI taxonomy): Eukaryota > Fungi > Mucoromycota > Mucoromycetes > Mucorales > Mucoraceae > Mucor > Mucor racemosus. The sequence continues at coordinate 1,649,307 of JAPEHQ010000004.1, read as the reverse complement.
CTGCCATTACTGCATTAATGAAAATCATTCAATGTCTGTGGATCCATATCGTTGATCAATTTCGAATATGTAGATCCATGGTTTTTATTCATCAGAAGGGAAAGCCACCTTGTTTCTGAAATAACAACCGGTCATTACAGCATTGATCTAAACTATTTTGATGTAATTATAAAGCACCAGATAGTTAAAGCAATGTTCTAAATAAACAATTACTTTTATAATGCGAAATACATCCCTTTTGTTTCCAGATTCAGCAAAACGCGGATTGTATTTGTATTTGGTTTAAAGAATTGTTTTGTTTATTTAAAACTTTGAATCATGTGCTTTCAACATTTAATATATTTTATAAACACGTTAAATTAATGTAAGTATTTTTGTTTTATTAATGGTAGCTGAATTCATTGAACATTCATTTGTTTTCTGAGAGAGTGTAATTTATTCATGTTCCTGACAATGCACTCAATACAAACCTCTCAAACTCTCATTGGCGCGGTGTTTAAAATATACAGATGGCTGTTGCATGCAGCATTTGTTCAATTTTTTGTTGAAATTATGGAGTCGATAAGCCTTTACTTGCCGCAACGAAGCTTCAAACTGGCTAATTAATCTTTTAATTTAGAATCGGGTATAATATAGATAAAACGTTAATTGAGTTTCAGTTAATAAAATGAATATTTATATATTCAAGCACAACAGCCGGGTGTATTCTCAGATTCTGGGATGTAGTGGTGCTTTATTTTGGTATTTGTATACACGTGGAACTTGCCAAAAAGCTTTGAAAATAAGTAATTCAACTTGTTCAAATGTAAACATGGTGCGATATCTATTACTGATTGCTTTTTGTAAACTGACAAAGGCAAAATATTAAACTGTGACCAATTTCAATCAAAGGAATCATTATATCATTTGAGTACCATGTAATGCTTGCTTATTAATTTGAGTAGCTACAGAACTTCATGCCTTTAAATTACGCGATATTGGGTGTCCTCATCTTAATCAAGCGCCATTTAATTATAACCCGTTAAATAAATTGTCTACATCATGAGTTAAAACACTATCAGCAATAGCTCAAATGGATGAAAAAATCTGTCTGTATATTTGTGAACAAACTTGTTCATTATAAATTTGATCCGCATTGCAATTATCTCAACATGGTTCAAAGTACTGGCGCAATACAGTAGCAGCAAGGAATGTAAACAACAAAAATAACAACAATCGATGCAGATTCCTAGCATATGGATTGTCCGTGTACTTTTAGTATATAAAATAGCATTTATTAAATTATTTAATCGTTAGATACCATATTCAAATTTGCAATTAAATAAAATGATTTACTACCGCATTTTCTGTTGTTGACATTAATACAATGTCCAATGTCAGGTTGTGTATTGATTAGATTGTTTAGATCTTCCCCATATTTACATTATTGGATTTAAAAAAAAAAGAAAAAGCATGATAATTTATTCATCAGTAGTTGTAGATGGTGCATAAACATGTTTACCTCTTTGTTGATAACTTGTCATGCCTTTACCACTGCCAATAACACCAACTGTCATAAATAGATTAGTGTCACATGGTTAAACAAAGTTTCATTTACAACAATACCTTTTCCTTCAGGATTATCAGGAGTCTTGAAAATACTCTTTTTGTTAATCACAGGTGTAGCTTTCTTTTTCTTACTGCCTCCAGTAGCAAAATTTAACCAAGCATTCTTTTTATTTTCAAATTCTACTGCCTTCTTCTTTTTTGTTCCCGTAGGTGCTGCTGTTGATGTTGCTGCTGAAGATGATGTTGAAGATGAAAAGGCTGCTGTGTCCTTCTTTTTCTTTTTGGGGTCACCTAAAACGTTTTCAAATACACCAGCTCTTTTCTTACTTTGGATTGGTTTAATATCTTCTGCTTTAACAAATTCTGCTTCGGAATAACCTTTGAATTTAACAGAAAATACTTGATCAGCACCACCGATGGCTGTAATGGTTGCTTTATAAAACTCTCCATCTCCCGACCAACGTGCCATTACCTCTTGATCTACTGAAAACTCGTGAGTCTTGAGCGCTGTTGCGGTGTTATTTGCAGTGCTGGGCGTTGATTGCTGTTGATGTGTTTGAGTTTCCTTCTTCTTTGGAGATGCAGGCTCAGCAGCTGCTTCAAACATGGTAATCAACTCTTGTAAATCGTTTTGAAGTTTCTTTAACTCTTCATTTTCAGGGTCTGACTGTAAAGCGAGTTCAACTTGCTCTAATTGAAACTTGTAAGATTCAATTTCTTCGGCACTCATTGTATTATATCTTTCTTGTATAAAAGCAAAAGGTTAAAATATTATATCGTGTCCTAATAGAAGTGATAAAAAATTACGAATGTTTACAATTAAAAGCAGTCAAAGTGTTTCTTCGAAACTCCCAAATATAAAGCATTGGATTGTTACAGAAACTACTTTTATCCAATGCTCATATCACTGCAAAACAAGTACCCTGTGTAATTACTGCAATTCAGGCTTAATATAAGCGCTTTTGAGTTGGATTTGTAAATAAAATAGGTTATAAAAGTCTTTGAACTTTCAGATTGGATTAGATGTTTTTTTTTATTCGAATCCAATGCATAACCTATGATGTATATCATTAAATCAACTGTTTAATCTTTTGGGAACAACATTATATGTGTTATGACTTTAGAAGTTAGCTTATATAAGTTAATCTGAAGCGCTACCTCTTTTTTATCATTATTTTTAAAAGGTTACCTTTGTCACAACATATAATAATCCTAAAGATTGCAAAAATACCTGCTTTTAATTTGATATATAACTACCAAATTTCAAAACCATGACACACCAAACTAATGATACAATTTCTGCCTTGAATTTTGCATTAGTTTCAAAAACGTTTAATAATTCTAGTATTTTTAGTATCTGAAAGTATAAAAGAAGATAAATGACAGGTCGTTTAATCAATCACATACACAGCATTATATCTATTTTGTGGCATGTATTTTGTTACTATAACATGTCCATCCAGGATGTCTAGCTTTTATTTTTGCTATCTCGCTTGATTCTGGTTGCATTTTGAAGGTGTAACGATACATTACATAGTCGAGATTGGCGAGATATAAACCAACCACTACATCAAAATTAGCATATATTGTATGATACACAATGGTTTGTTGAAAGGTAAACGTATAAAATTAATCGAATGAAAAAGCATAGTTTTATTATGAGCTTAATTATCGAGGTGGTTTATATACAAACTTGACATATGTGTAAAATATGAATGATAATATAATTAAAATGAACATATGGATATGTTGTGGATATACTGGAATCATGCTTCCTAGATTTAATAGTGGTGGCATGATGATAGATGCATGGAAAGTAACCTTGTTTGATTTGCATGTAGAACATCATGGTTTGACAGATACTCTAAATTGGTAATTCAGTAATTCCTAATTCTGATAGATCACACAGCTTTGCAGGAAGTTGAAACGTGGGCATTCTATCCCTGGTAGGATTAAACAACAAATTAATGGATACTAAACACACTAAATTTGGATACTGTTACAGCTTTAGTACATATTTTGAAATTTTCGGCCCATTTGGATCAATATTCATTGATTTTGAGCATTCTTCCAATTGCTTTATTTTTTTTAAGCAGAGGATGAGAGAATTTTTGTTGAAATTTGTGCTATACTCCTTCAAAAACAGCTTTTAGTTAATTAAATCAAGATGTGTTATTTGTACATCTACTGTGCATTAAATCCAAATTCAAAATTCAATTTCGAACTATTATTTGAATCTATAAAGGTTTTCAAAAAGATATCTGAAACATTCCATACAAAATAGTTTACACTTTACACAAGTGTGCATTTGCATTTTTCCATTTCTAAAGCAACTCAAGGAGACTGAACCTTTTGCAATTCTGTGGATCAACATTAGAAGTACCTATCACTATAACGGGAGTTCATTTTGACCCATTTATACTCGGCGAGAGCTGGTGCTCTCTGATTTATCAAAAAATACTAATATAAAAATACTCTGTTAAAAGATACATTTTATTAATTGTCCCTGGATTTCTACATCTGGGTAAACTTCTGATATATCACTCTCACTGACCTTAGTAGGTGTTGTAAATATATAGCAGGTGACCAACTTGTTGTTCAACCTTATCAAATACACAATGACCCATGAAAGCTGATATATATCTGAAATGTTTGTAGCATCTATTCATATCTATATCCATGTTTTTGTAGAGCGGTAGCTTACTTGGATCCGTCATTCATAAAGATCGCATTTAAATTGTTTTCAAAAAGTTCGCAGCACGTTATAGCTGCACTTTAGCTGTGATTTTCTCACAACACAGTAGGTTGTAGAAATTGCCCTTTGAGGTGGTTAGCGTGTTAAAAATGTGCATCTACTATCATCATGTAAAGTTAAAAGTTATTAGAATCAAAATTCACCGACATAGGGTTTTTGTTGTCGGTTTTTTACGGTTATTAATAGTAGATTTTAGATGGTTTTTGAATGGTTCTCAAATGTTTTCGCCCAATATTGATTCCAATTATATAAAATCGTTAAGAAATATGTACTTTTCCTCTATAGGCCATTGATAATCTTTCCAAAAATAAAAGAGTTATTATCACAATATAAATGCACTTTCCTAACATTGACCTAACGGCTAACACTACTACTGACTACCATTGGTGTCGAGCCGGGTTTTGCCAGCCAAATTTACTAGTGTAAGCTGGGCTCGACGGCATCCCTACTACTGACCAAGCACTGACCTGAAATTAAAAATAAAAAATTGAGCAGCATCTACATTGATGCATTAATTTTTTGTATTCATAAGATAGATCCAACTGAAAAATACTCGGCATTCTTTGTTTCAGCGAAAAATATTGATTTTTGGTTGAGATAATCAAAATAATAGATTACATTACAGCTTAACACTATGGTACCTGGGTTTCAAAATCGATTCGACAAATCGACCAGAAAACGATCAAAAAAACCAAAATTGCTTAATGGCTCATGAACCGCAAAGTAAGTTGAAATAGAGTATTAAATGGTTTTTGTACAGTTTTAAATTTTGCATCTGTCTGAATACAATTTAAACAAATGTTTCACATTAACTTTTGCACAAAATGGCATTAAAAGTTTGAAGGTTTTTTGAAGGTACACATCGCTTTTCATAAACATGTCTCAAAAATAAATAATGGAAATAGTGCGCAACAAAAATATCTATCAATCGAGCTAATACTGAACCTTCTAGCTACATTTTTCGTAGAGAAAACAAGGTTTTTGTCAATTTTTTTTCGAATTCAGAATTTGGAATGAGGGTATACAAGGGGAAAATGGAAGCTAGAAACGAAGGTATCTTTTTGTACACATTTTTGAGGATATCTCCACGAAAAATCAATATTTTAAAAAACTCTAAATTGGATCCGAGAGAGCTTAACGAGCTTAATGTTATGAATGTAAAAAAAATGTTGCTCAATTTAACCAATATTTTGAAACCTACTATAGAAATGCCAAAAAAATGAAAAAAAATAAAAGTGCTCAGATTTTTTTTATATTTCAATATGCTATAGAGTAACTCAAAACAAGTAAGTTTCATTATTAGAAAGTGTTAGTATAGCTTAATTTTTTCTGGAGATATGAAGCCTCAAAGTTTTCAATCCATTAGCAGTAAAATACGCGTAAAAAATCTGAAACCTTAGCACTCAAAAATTAATACCAACTGCAAAAAGTAGGATATTTCCGGAAACTTATTTTTAGATTAAAATTGAACATCTCAGGTACATTGGCATATAATTTTTTTCTGGTGTTATTTAGTGAGAAAAAAAGTTGGACAGGAATGAAAAGTGAGACCCAGTTTTTAAGGAAAAAGCACTGAATTTTACGTGTTTTTGAGCTTTTTGTAAGATATAAAATAAATTTAAGAACATCTAATATAATGCGACTAATTCGTATCTATTTAGAAGTGTCTACAATATATCCTAAAAAGTATTTAGTATGAGGTTAGTTATAGAAAAGAAGACATGTTCCGACCTTGAAGATTGATAACAATGAACATTGAATTTATTTATTATTTTAATCTACGGAGTGTAACGTTTTCGAGATGTATTGATTCAGGGAAGTACTGTATATCTAATGCATTTACATTAGTTGGGTGACTGTTGCGACCTTTCAAAGTACAGTAGTTCTGGCAACTTGTATAAATTAAAGGGCGGGGGGTTGGACCTCAATGCAGACTCGTATTTATTTACTTTTTTTTTTTTTTTTTTTTTATTTCAAAATGCTTAGAACAATTTTGAATACAAGTTTACGTAGTGGTAGCATTAGATCTGCAATACCTTTACAAAGATCATTATACTCCACATCAACAAAACCTTTCACTACAATCGATAAGGCCGAGGTCCAAAAGTTCAGTGACAAGGCAGCAGAATGGTGGGACCCATCTGGAGAATTCTCCATGTTGCAATTATTAAATCCACCTCGAGTATCCTATGTACGTGATCAATTAGTTGGAGCAGATAGTGAGGCATCTAAAAGTGGAAAACCATTTGCTAATATTCGTATGTTGGATATCGGTTGTGGTGGCGGTTTATTATCAGAGGTATTATACATTAGAAAAATGTGTCGTGATTTGCAATGCTGAATTTCTGTAGTCTTTGGTCCGTTTAGGTGGTGATGTAGTAGGAGCAGATGCTTCAGAAGATAATATCAAAATGGCTAAATTACATGCCCGCAAAGATCCTAGTCTGTGGCGAGGTCCAGGCAAGATTGATTATCGCCATTCTACAGCCGAAGAAATTTTGCGAGGAGGTGAATTATTTGATGTTGTATTAGCCATGGAAATCATTGAACATGTCAATCAGCCCCTGGAATTTTTAAGAACTTGCGCAAGCTTAACCCGACCTGGTGGCGATTTGTTCTTGTCTACCATGTCTCGTACACCAGTAGCTTATGCATTGACAGTGGTGTTGGCAGAAAAGGTGTTGGGCATGGTACATGATGGGACACATGATTGGAGTAAATATATCAAAAGTAGAGAATTACGTGAAGCCATTGAATCCTTTGGTGATGAATGGGAAGTCAAAGATGTGCGTGGTATTTCTTGGGATCCATTGGATCGTGAATGGAAAGTTGCTGAGCGCAATGGATTAGTTGGCATTGGTGGTTTTGAATCATTAGAAATTAATTATATTATGAGAGCATCCAAAAAAATGTTACAATAAAAAAAAAAAAGAAAAAGGTTTAATTAATAATAATGATAATGATAATGATAGAGATATAATATAATTTGATTAAACAGCGGCAACAGCAACAGCGGGAGATTCAGACGTTGATGTTGATTCCTGATTTTGCTGCTTTTGAAGAGCAATAGCTTTAGAAAATGCAGCAGCAGCAGTTAAATCACCAGCAGGAGATTTTTTATTATCAGAAGCAGATGCAGTTTTTAATCTGTTCATTGCACGAATAGCGCCAACAGCGCTCTTCAATGTTCTACGAGGATTGAAATTCTCGCGTACAGTATCCAAAATATCGATATCATTGATATCACTACTAGTCATCCAGTCATGTTTCATTGCTGCTGTAGCTGTTAATCTTTTCTCAGTATCCAAAGTCAAAAGACTACGAATGAAATCTTTAGCTTCGATTGAAATATTTCTCCAATATCTTTCATGGAAATCATAACGAGCGTGTGTAATTTCATCAATTAATTCCACTTGATCTTCAGCTTGGAATGGTTGATAACCACATAATAATGTATAAGTGATGACACCAACAGCCCACATATCGATTGGTGGACCATAGCCTTTTTGAGCCAATACTTCGGGAGCTATGCATGCGTGTTAATTATGTATAATTTGCATTTAAATGACTAAATTCTCACCAACATAGCCAGGTGAACCACAAACAGTTTCTAATGCAGATGTTTGAGAACTCAATTTTGCAATACTAAACATTTGCAAATAGTTAGTTTACCAGCCACAACATATACACAAGGTTTTTTTAATGTTACCCAAAATCACAAATAACCAAGTCTGCATCAGATTCAGGCGTTTTAAATAATAAATTTTCGGGCTTCATATCTAAAATGTACTCATTAGACCCGATGATTTCAGCCCCATATTAATGTAACTTTCTAACCTCTATGAACAATGTTATTTTGATGTAAATATTCTAGACCTGTTAATACAGATTTAATGACTACAACGGCATCTTTTTCTGTGAATTTTCCTCTGTCAAACAATCTCTCGAATAATTCTCCACCAGTAGCTCTGTAATTATAAATTAGTATTGGTAATACAAAAAGTATAATAAAAACGTGCTTACAATTCAAAAACAAGATAGAATTTGTCTCTGTTATTTTTAAGGTGTTAGTGGTTTGTTCCAATTTTGCATTCAATGAAAATAATTACCTGGATTCAAATGTATCATAAAATCCAATGACATTTGGATGCGATAATTTACTCAATACATCAACTTCATCTTTCACCATATCAAAATGATTCTTGACATTTCGTTTAGGAATAATTTTGATGGCTACTTCTTTACCATCGCTGACTCGAATTGCCTTTTTTACTGAACCAAAAGACCCGCTACCTAGATATCTAAATATGAGTTTTTTTTTTTTTTTTTAAAAAAAAAAAATATATTTCAATACAGAAATATTACAACAATACCTAAAACTTCAGAAAATGTATAATTCTTCTTTTTATCATAAGACTCTGGTTGTTGAACACCGCCATGAACAATGGCATCAAGCGCTTTGAAAAGTCCCATATTTTTTGATTGGAAATGAAGAAGAGAAAGAAAAAGAGTTCAATAAAGATGACCCAGAGCAGATCTATGAAAAAAAAGACTATTTTTATTTTTAGCTTATATCCATATTCTTGTATACAAATTAGCATTGAGCCAATTAGAAACCTGGCCCCTGCTCTTCGAGATGTCCTAAAATAGAAAATTCTATTGCTCAGCGCCGCACTACAACATTGACAGTGTGATGCCTTAAAGCGTAATATGTATGCTGCTTGTGCGCTTTATGATGATAATTGCAATCGATTGTTGGGATTGTATAACTATTAATTATTTTGAGACACATTATGGTGCGATGTTGTTTCAGTAAAGCCTCAAACATGTGCAAACATGTACAAGCCCCGCTTGTCTCTTTTCATTTCAAAATGTAGATCTTTTTTATAAAACTTGGCGCTCGCATGCCCTTAATTACAACATCAACTAGTGGGCCTTTGGAACAGATGATTTATTTAACCTGACCAGGTAAAGTAACTCCTAAAATATAGGTATGTAGTCATTCTTTGCAATTCTTAAGCAATGGCTTACTGCTCATGATTAAAGTTCTCTGATCCAATGAAGACCTTTTATATAAAGGTTATAGACTTTCAAGAGATGCTTCAAGGGAAGTGAAGTAAAGTTTTTATTGAGAATGACCAATAAAGCTGCCTAAAATATATATTACTGGACTGTAATGCTTGTAAATTGGAGCAAATTCAGCATCCACACAATCTAACAGTTCCACAAACTGGTGTAAATTAGCCAGTATTTTCCAGAAAAAGCACAAAGTTTTGAGCATCTTCAAATCCTCTACAGAATTTAGTTATTTTATCAACTAATCTATCAGTATCTTAAGCTAAATATACAGAAAGATGCACAAATCAAAGGTTTTTTTTCCATTTTATTCGTATTTAGCATATTTCATATGGTGGAGTTAAATAGTTTTTACTCAATACGCGTGAGCTATTTTTAGTTTCTATAAACTTGATAGTATTGAGCACTATTCGAAGCATATTTATAAATTTCTTTTATTTTAGAGTTGTTATGTATCTTCCTTTACAAATCGATTTTGAAACGTTCATACTTTTTCAAATTTCATACTCAAATGAGGATTGTTTGTGCCTTTTCAATTACTTGCTGCAAGCAAAAAAGGAAACGCAAGCAAACGTCTTCTCCGCATATCTAAGTATTTTTCTTTTTTTCTTTTTTTTTTACCCACAATAATACCATATACAACCTTTATATCATAATGTCACAAGAACTGTAAGTTGTATTGTATATAAAATAAGCTAATTTTAACAATTTGAATAGAAAGCGCCAACAAATAAATGCTCTATTACAACAAAATCCTTCGACAGTTACAGTTGTAGATGGTCAAATATACGAGATACCACTTCAAGTTCAAGATAACATATTTTTACTCGTTAATTTACCTGGTCATTTCCCAGAAGAACCACCAGTAATTACATTATCACCAACAGGAATGAGACATCCTTGGATAGAAGGCGATGTTATTATGCACGATGCTTTACCAAGTTGGACCCAGCAATCTAATTTAGGTACCTTGGTTAAAGATATTCGTGAAGAGTTTACAAAACGACCTCCTGCCAAGAAAAATGAGCAAAAGGAAGATGGGTAATTATAGATCACTCTTTTGCTAAGCAGATGTAAATGTGTTAAATATAAATATCTAGTTATAGTGTTCGTCCTCCACCACCTATTCCTTCTGCTTCGAATTCAACTACTTTACCGATGAATCCAGAATACAATGCAATTTCAAAATTAAGGCAAGTTTAGTGGTGGAATTTAGTAGGGTTTTGTATACTGATTTTAGAGAAAATAGCCCTGAACAAATGGAAGAATTACTTGCCAATGAAACAGCATTTGATATATATTTTCATTCTTTGGAAAGAGTAAAGAATCTCAGGACTTTTCAAGAAGAATTATTGAGTGGAAATGAGCAGCTTGCCCGTAAGTGTCGTTGGCTAATGCAAAACTGGATTCAGTATTGATTTCCAAACTAGATAAAAATTTGAGTAAAGAAGATCAATTACTCAAATTGCGATCTGAAGTCGAGAATTTACATGGACAATTCAAATTGGATAAACTCGAATTTGAATCAAAGGAGAAATTACAGCAGGAAGCATACAATGTAAGTGCCATTACAAGTGTGTATTTATGGTCTGATCACTAATATCATGGTGCAGAGGTTCTCTTCTTCTACAGTTTTAACTAGATTAAAAGCAAGTGTTTATGAATCAGACGAATTATCAGAATCAGTGGCACAAAGCTTTTTGGATGGAAATCTGGATAACGATAGTTTTGTTAAACAATTTAGAGAATTTCGTAAAGTGTATCATTTAAGAGCTAGTAAATTGGAAAGAGCACAAAAAGACAACCTTTTTGTTCCTTATTAGAAAGGATATTTTATGCAACCCACCTGACTGGAACATGCCCCCAGTTTCGATGATTTTGTTTCGAATATATCGAATAAATTTATTTTTTCCTTTTTCTTCTTTTGTTTTCTCTCTATCTTGATATCATTCAAATAAACCACAATGCGAATAATATTGGCTGAATCTGGCCAAGAATTTGAATTGAATAATTCATTTTCAAAAACCAAGAGTTTACAAGAGTATGTTTTGTATTATTTATAGATAAAAAAAAAAAAAAAAAAAAAAAAAAAAAAGGACAAGAAATTCATTACTGCGATCATTTTTCGTAAATAGTCTGGCTCAATTAAACCGAGATATCGAAAATAAAGTTCAAATCAGTGCCATAGATCAAATTCTACTAACAGTAAATGGAATACAAATCAAAGACACTTCATTAGAACAAGAGCAGGATGCATCAACCATAGTCTTGTTTAATCGCCGTTTATTACAAGATCCATCGCTTGTGAAATTACCTGAATCAAGTCTGGTTACAAATGAAATGATACCGACATTTGCAGAGTTAGAAACTATGATTTATACTTTTGAGACAGAGCCGGAAAAAGAAGAAGAAATAAAAGGATTGCTGAGAGATATTGGTCAGGTAAGAAAGTCCATTGTCTAGTGACATTACATTTGAATTACTGACGCACAATCGGCAGACCATCATCGAGACATGTCAGCAGAGAAAATCCAGTATAGAGAAATTGGCCCAAGAAACAAGCGGACAATCCATTGCACTTGAAGCAGCATTATTCAATTTAGAGTCTCATGTCAAGTAATGTTATTATACAGAAAATATTATATAGTTATACTAATTCAAACTAGAACGGCTTATCAAAATTTCGGTAAATTTGATCGTATAGCTCAACGAGAATTCTCCAAACACGCAATTGTTATCGACCAAATAGCCAATGATTTGCAATTACTCGTATCTACGCCAATTCATCCTCGAATACTGATACAAATCAAAAATTCTCAGGGCACAACATTGGATACATTTATACCAATTGATCTAATGGAGCAACAGCAACAGCAATATACAACATTGCGAAAAAAGTATCATGATCTTGCACAGGCTACCATGGCGCAACGAAACAAAGTAGATTATTTAACACAGCAGACAGCTCACGTGGGCAGCACAAATCGAACTGCATCTGAAATGATTGTAGCTAAAGTAGAGAGATTAGCATTGGATTCAGCACAGGCCATGCGAGCATTAATGGGATGTCAAAAAAAGATAGGATCCAAGGGACGGGTCAGAGATTCTTGTAGATCATTGTATCGCTATCAAGAGATACTATGTGGTGCTGAAAAGATGATTTTACAGCAGAGACAATTGGCATTGCAAGGATTTGTAAACTGCATGCAGCACATTAGCAAAGTAGAGGAATCTGTAGCTCACATCTATCCGACATTGGCCGAATTAGAAAAGCAAATGAAAGGATTAAGATTGAATATTGAGAAAAAGACTAATGATAATTTACCCAGAAGAGTGATTCTTGGCTATGTAAGTATTTATTTCACAAGATATATAATGGCAAGTAAGATTTATATGTAATTATAGGGGCTGTTATTGATTGAAATCTGGAGAAGAGACAGATATTCTGAAATTGTGACGAAAAATGCTAAACTATTGGGTGATTTATTTAGTCATTTTGGAAAAAGAGAAGAAAGATATAGACAACAGTTTAACCAGCAATTAAAATATTTAACTAAAAGAGACGAAACATTCGAACAACAACAAGCTATTTTACTACCTTTTGAGATGCAAGGTATGTTTCGCTACAATACATAAATCAATGCATGCATTAATACTTGCGTATCAGATATCAATGATTCGCCTGTGGTTTGTAAGACATCAACTACCGTATTTCAATCCGATGCTTTACCTACTTTTATAACCAAAAATCAGATTGAAGGCGAGTTGTTTAAGCTGATAGCCTCATTCAATTGTACATTAAACTTTTCTGTACTATAGGCTTCATTCAATCAATTCAATACCAAGATGTACATTATCATTTACACCACAAGTTAGATAGAGAAAGCAAACGGTTAAATAGAGGACTTTCTCTATTAGGTAAAAACGACACACTCCTTAATGATTATAATAATAATTATGCTGATATAAAAGGCTCAAGCAGGATTACCAGGTGGACCAGATAGCAGTATGAACCAAAAGGTAAGGTGTGACAATAACACAGTTTGCATGAAATTCAGCTGATTGATTGGAAAATGGTTTCTTGTTATTGTTTATACATTTATATTTATATGTCGTTAGATTATTACTTCTATTCCTCTTTCTCCTTCAACATCTTCTACTACTACTACAGCAACAACAACTGATCACATAACTGACATGAAATTAGCATCTCCTCCTACAACAACAAACTCGATCTTTCAAAAAGATTGGGAATTGGAAAAGGCATCTGTAAGTATCAAAATCCATACAAACCTTACTTGTATTCACAATAATCAAACAGATTCTTCGTCAGTCTCAAGAATATCGAAATTATATTGATGATATTCGTACTAAGCATGAAAATGATAGAATAAAATTCGAAAAAGACAAGCAAAGTGTATGTTGATTTTGATTATTTTATCACTTTTTTAAAAACTAAACCACTCTTCAATAGTTATTGAGAGAATTGTATTCCAAGGATAAGAAAATAGAAGAGATTAAATCATCCTGCGAGTCAAAGGTTTGTTGAGTACATGTTGTTTAAAACTAAAACTAAAAACATGCATAACAGATTGAAAATATCGAAAACAAATGTCAACAAGCCGAAAATGCCTTTCGAAATCAAATGGAGCAATTACAAAATCAATACAATCATGCATTAAAAACCGATCAAATTACTTACAAAAGAAGGCTTACTAATTTCTACCAAAGAATCAATGATAAAGATAAAGCAATTACTCAATTGGAACAATCATTAAGAGAGACAAAAAGTGCCCCAACTTCACCTACAATTGTTTCGTTCAAATTAACTGTGTCTCAAGAGCAATACGATCAAGATGTTTCCAGGTTGCAATACACAATTGATCAATTAAAGAAACAACCATCTGCTGATTTAAATTCTAGATTAACTGCACAAAATGAAGAAATTAAAGAATTCAAGTCTACTATCGCTACATTGGAAGCTAGTCTAAAAGAAGCAAATGGAAAATTAGCTCAGATGACAGCGGGAGAAGCACGTCTCAAACAATTAGCTGTAGCAGAAAATGCTCAAATGATGATGCACGCAGAAGCACGAGTAGAGAACCTTGCTGCTGAGCATAAGCAAAGTATAACTGAATTGGAAGAAGAACATGAAAATGAAAAGCGAGTATTACAAATTAAGCATCAAACAGAATTGGATCAGGTCAAACAAGAAATGCTGGAAAAGCAACAGACTTTGGAAGAAGAAGTCAAAATACGTATTGGTATAGAAAAAGAAAATTGCATCCAGAAATTGAATGATTTGGAATCAAATTGGAAGGAGAAATTTAGTCTAATCCAACAACAACATGAGCAACGAACTGATTTGTATAAACGACATAAAGCTCAATTATTGAGTGAATTTAGCAAGTTCAAACGAGAAGCTAATATCAAACAAAGAGAGCTTATTAATGTAAGTAAAATGTAATTCATGTATTCAAATTAAACTAACACGTTCATACAAATAGTTACAAAAAGAACTAAAATCTGCCAAACACTTAACTAAGGATCTGGTTTCTATCTCTAGCCCACAACAACAGCAACAGGGTCATCTTGATGATGCATCTTTGCTTGATTTGCTCAAGAGAACTCTTTGTAATATCACCTCATTACAAACCAAAAATAGTATAATGGAACAATCAATGGATTCTCCCTATATATATGGCTATTATTAAATCTATATAATCATCTTAATATTTATTATATATCTCTACTATAATTTAAGCTATCTTTATCATATATATATGTATCATGTAAATAAACTTATCACATACTATCTTCATATGCCCCATTTTTTTTAATTGGTCGCTCTCGGAAAATTAGAGAATCGCTCAAAATTTGATCGCTATATACTAAAAGAATTGTTTTTATCTTCTTAATTACGGACATATAAAAAAAATACAATTTTAATGCTGCCTATTATTGTTTATGTCTAATAATATTTTTTATTTATAATTTAATTTGTGAAAATGGGTAAACCACCCGTCGAGAAAACATGTTCAATGAAATCTCCATTGTAATCAGGAACTTTTCTCTTTTAATAGTCTCATTGAATAATCCCATAAGTATTTTTGAATTTTTTCTGAAACGACAACACCATAAACTCTACCTAAAATACCAAACGATACATAATATTGTCCCTTTATTCCTTGTTTTTCAATATCAAGACTTGTTGTCGAATAAACTGAAAAAAAACTGAAAATTGGTTATAGGGTACTCTACTTTTTTTTTTTCATTACATTACACCAAAAAACAATTATATGCCAATGTACCTGAAATCATCAACTTTAATCTAAAAACAAGTATCCGAAAATATCCTATTTTTTGCAGGTGATATAAATTTTTTTGTACTAATGTTTCGGATTTTTACGCGTATTTCACTGTTAAAATTATAAACTTTGAGGCTTCATATCTCTACAAACAATTAAGTTATACTAACAACTTTTAATAATAAAACTTACTTGTTTTGAAGTGCTTTATAACATATTTTAGTATGAAATCATTCTGAGCATTTTTATTTTTTTTTCGTTTTTTGGCATTTCTGTAGTAGGTTTCAATATATGGATTAAATCAAACAACATTTTTTTCACATTCATGTCATTACGCTTGTTGAGCTCTCTCGGATGCAATTTAGTTTTTTTCAAAATATTAATTTTTCGTGGAGATATCCGCAAAAATGTATACAAAAAGATACCCTCATTTCTAGCTTCCATTTTCCCCTTGTATACCCTCATCCCAAATTCTGAATTTGAAAAAAAATTGACAAAAATCTCGTTTTCTCTACGAAAAATGCAGCTAGAAGGCTCAGTAATGCCTCGATCAATAGATAATTGTGCTGCACATTATTTCCATTATTTGTTTTTGAATCATGTTTATAAAAAGTGATGTGTACAGTGAGTCGCAAAACCCTTTCAATGATTTGGGAATTTGAATGAAAATAATCATAACTTTCTCAGTTTCAATCGGAGATACACTAAATTTCTATTTTAAGTAATTCAAACGTTTTTAAATTATTTTCAAAAAGTCCGATCTAATTAATTAAAGTTCCGCAAAAACTATGCAAGTTTAAAAAAAGGTACATCATTGAAAGGGTTTTGCACGCACAGGCTTAAAATTACAATTTTGTAACCCCTAACTTGTACATTAACGCTGGATATCTTATAAAACAGAGAAATATGTGGAAAATATATGAGATGTTTTTCAACTTTTACCCTGCCTTTTTTACTAGTAGTTTCAAGCAAAATCATCAAGATGAAAACTGTATCGGATGCCAAACGTAATGACGTTATCTCTCTGTTAAATTCAGGCCATACCGTATCGGAAATTGCTCGTCATGTAGCTGTTAGTCAAGCCACAGTATGTCGTATTAGAAAAAAGGCCTGTCCTGACCGAGAAAAACCTAAAAGAGGCCGACCATCTAAGCTGACTACTGCGGATATGAGATATTGTGTCCATAAAATTACCAAAGGTGGCTTGGATAATGCGGTACAAGCCAAAAAAGAGCTTCATCGTAATGTACACGTTAATGGCAGTGCGAATATTGTACTAGGGCTCTTCGGGATAATGTGTTAGGCGCATCACCTAAGATAAAAAAGCCAGAAATTAGTGATGAAAATGCAAAGGATCGCCTCCGCTGATGTAAAAACAGAATTGATTGGAATTTGGATGACTGAAAGCGTGTTATATCTACTGATGAGGCTAGAATTAATTGTTTTAACTCGGATTATCGAATTTGGTGCTGGAAAAGAGACAGCGAGGAGATAAAACCTAAGCATACCAAAAAACAAGAAAAAATGGAGATGGTCGAATCATGATTTGGAGCTCTATTTCTTGGTCTGGTGTCGTTTGGTTGTCCAAGGTCGAAGGTAATATGAAGTCCAACCTATACAGAACTATTATTGATGATGATTTGGAAAAATCCATTGACGATATGTGTCAAAAATTGAAGTTGCGTCGTATTTAGGTTATCCTTCAACAAGACAACGATTCTAAGCACACCTCTAATTTAATGAAAGAAGACTTCAAAACAAAAAAATATGAAGTAATGTCATGGCCAGCGCAATTTCCAGACCTTAATCCCATTGAAAATATGTGGAGGTTATTGAAAATCCGCCTAAACGAATACGATACATCGCCAAAAGGGATGAATGATATTTGGGACAGAACTCAAGAGATTTGGTATGACAACGTAACAGTTGGGGAATATCAAAAAGTTATTTCGAGTATGCCTCATCGTGTAAAAGCTTGTATTAAAGCAAAAGGTTATGGTATTGATTATTGACTGCATTTAAATAAGCTTCAATTTTTTTTTAATAATGCGTGCAAAACCCTTTCAATGATGTACCTTTTTTTAAACTTGCATAGTTTTTGCGGAACTTTAATTAATTAAATCGGACTTTTTGAAAATAATTTAAAAACATTTGAATTATTTAAAATAGAAATTTAGTGTATCTCCGATTGAAACTGAGAAAGTTATGGTTATTTTCATTCAAATTTCCAAATCATTGAAAGGGTTTTGCGACTCACTGTATCTTCAAAAAGCCTCCATATTTTCAATTGCATTTTACACAAAATTTAATGTGAAACATTAGTCTAAATTTTATTTAGGTGAGTGCAGAATTCAAAACTGTACAAAAACCATTTAATACACTATTTTATCTTACTTGGCAGTTCATGAACTATTAAGTAATCTTGTTTTTTTCATCGTTTTCTGTGTCGTATATTTTCAGGATTGATAAATATTACTTAAAAAAGAATACAATTATAAAAGAATGAGTAATTAATCAGTTCTTCAACTGTATAATAAAAACAAGATATCGTTTATTTAGATGTAAAAGTATGGCCTTTTATATTGATTAGACATTGAGATCCTGAGATGTAATTTAAGGCACTATTGAACTATTGGATCTGTTTGATAGTAATCTATGGATTGAAATGGATCAATCATAATTTAACCGTTCTTGCAGAGCTTGTGAGTTGTGTTGTTTCAA
This sequence comes from Mucor racemosus, assembly GCA_027405735.1. Lineage (NCBI taxonomy): Eukaryota > Fungi > Mucoromycota > Mucoromycetes > Mucorales > Mucoraceae > Mucor > Mucor racemosus. Next base: position 1,630,899 of record JAPEHQ010000004.1, on the reverse strand, counting down.
TGCTGCGTTAAATATGCTTGGATGTTGATTTGATAACTACTTGATTGGTTAACTGCTGGGATGAAATAATGTGGTGTCATAATTGAGGTCCAAGCGTTCTTGGTAATTACTGGATTAAACTTGGTACGCTAGGAGTTTCTTATATCCGATATCAAGACTTGCACTTCAATACATGTCGTAGTCAATAGATTGTAAGATGTATTGATACTGTAGAAGGTGATAATGTATGATACTAGTAGGTGAAATACAACATTCTGATCATTTTAATGAATCGATTTTGAAGCTCAGAATCCATAGGCTGTAAGCTGTTATACAAACTATTATTTTGATTATTTCAACGAAAAATCAATATTTATCGCTGAAACAAAAAATGCCGAGTAGTTTCCAGGTGGATCTATGTTGTAAATACAAAAAATTAATACTTTGTTTTAGATTCTCAATATATTATAATTGATTTTACGTCAATTTTGGTTAATGATTTGACCAGTGCATTTATATTCTAGTATTAATACTTTTATTTTCGGACAGGTATCAATGGCGCATAGAGGGAAGGTACATATTCGTTGAATATTTCACGTAATTAGACTTAATGTTGGGCGAAAGCATTCGAAATCCATTTGAAAATAATCTGAAACCTATTTTCTACAACCTTAAAAAACTGACAACAAAAACCCTATCTCGGCGAATTTTGTTCCTAGTAACCTCCAACTTCACATACAGTAGCAGTGTAGTTGTACACCTTTGACACGTCGATCTTAAAGGGAAACTTCCACAACCTACTGTGCATTGAGAAAATCATTCCTAAAGTGTACCTGATGTATCATTCTTAACCGGATGTGAAATCCAAAAGTAAAACAATAGTTCAGGAACCAAAATTCAAGTCAATTAAACATCAATGGAGCACGGTTTTAGCATGATATTACAGCATGATACTACAGCATCATGCTACATTAGTATAATAGATAACACTTACAGTATAATCCTTATCACATCATCATCACCCTCAACGCAATTAATATATAAACGCTCTTTATTTCCTTTTAATAAAGGATGTTTCTTCTTTACTGGATTAAATTTCTAGTTTTATTTGACATTCACATATTCTGATAAATCAGTATCTATTAGAGATGCTGTCAATCCCAGGTTATACTAGTAGATTTGGCTGGTAAAACCCGGCTCGACACCAATGCTAGTACCTATTATATTAGCTTCTTACTGCACACATTTGTTACAAACAATTAAAAATACTATATGTATGGATGATAGTCCAAGTATAAGCTTCCATCCTAAATAGGTAATTCTATAAGGATTCAGATATTAGCATTCAGGGGCCATTATGCATTCAGTAAGTTTGCACAACAAGTTGGTTACCTGCTCTTTTTACACCTACTAAGATCAGCAATCTCACCAGGTCTCGCTGAATATGGATCCAGATTAATGAGCTTCCCTTGCAATGATATGTGCTTCTAGAGTTTATCCGCAAAATTACAAAAGGTTCTGCAATAACGAGTTGCTTTGAAAATAAGGAAATGCAAACGTAAATTTGTTTGAACTATTTTGTATCACTACGATCAAACTACTACACTACCCATGGACATAATGATCTACACAGATGGGCAAAATAAAACATTTTATGCAGATCCGGCAGTCCATATGAGCAGAGCAATGAGATTAAGGTTTTTTAGTTGATTTCCTAAAGTGTATCAATCATAATATAATTAATAACGAAGATAATTTGAATGATTTCAAGCAGATGCGAGTTACCCTGGTTCGACATGATTGCCTTCTTTATTGACGAGGAGATACAGGCGTATTTAGTTCAAAACGCTTGAAACAATTCAATTATGCCAATTTATATGGTTTATCATCTCTTGCACATTCAATTGCTATATTTGATTTTAATATTTCGTTTTTACTTCTAATCGACTCGTTCGTCCATTAGAGTTAATAACTCGCCATCCTTGATTGGCGTATCTATAATAATAACAGTCCATTATTGGCTCATGATGGTAGTATGCAAAACTATTAAAAGGGGTCGTCTAATCTCAAATGTATCTGATTCGACTACTGATACTACACTAGCATCAAATTAGTTGTGTTGACTCGCAATAAAGTAAGGCGTTTTATCAAATGCAATGTTGGCGTTCAATGTATTTCAGTTAAATTAAACAGATAGAGATATGGTTTATGCAGAGATCTATGAATGTGGTGTGACAGAACTCAGATCTATGAACACAAAAAAAAACGGTCCAAATCGTGGTGATACTTCGTCGATCTGTACGAGATTTTTTTGTGGCAATACCTGGTGGTTCGAGTGTAATTTAGGCATTTAATTGTTAAATGTATCGAATCAAGATAAAGTTGGTTGACTTATATAACAACGGATAATAAATACAATATCGTTTATTGAATGGGTGAATGCAAATGTATAAAGCAAAGCTTACTTTTGAATAAAAGTACTATTAATTATTCTTATAAACACCAATAGGTTCAAAAAGCAATTATCTCTACTAAATTGCATAAAATAATATGCAGAAGACTCTTGAAATATTTATTTGTTTTTTTTTGGCAATGCTACAAATCATCTTTCAATATGACTGAATATTAATGAATATTAATGAATTGGAGAAAATAAAGCTGGTAAAAAGCTGGTACTCAACAATGTTCATCGAGGTCAAGGTTGATAAAAGGTACATTCATTGTGTAGTGGAAATTGCCACATTTTGATGGACAGAAATTACAGGACCAAGATTTTGTGTTTGCATCAGAATTTTTAAAAGGTTTTAAAGCATACGTAATGGAGCTTACTTCGATGTTAAATACTCACCGTATGGTATTAGTATCATCTTGTTTTTTTATTTAATTGCTGTATTATTTAAAATCAAGCTTTTCATAGCTTATTATTATATAACAATGACAGTGGTATACTTTTAAGTTTAAATTGACATTATCAAAGGCGAGCTGATGATGCGTTTGATATTACTGTAGATGGAGCCAGTCAATTTAGTTTATGGAATTTGAATGAAATACCAAGGAACCATTTGTAAGTACTTACTGTAAGTTGGTTCTAGTAAAGCATTGAATAAATTGGCTTGGAACACAGACGGCAAAAACATGGCAATAGATTCTAGTGATGGTCATGTTTATGTTTATGATATTGGAGAGGTAAGAGTAGAAAAAACTTAATGTAAATCACCTCTAACGCAATATTTATAAAGTAAGACTATATTATCATCAAATAAACTACCACACAATATTAACGTGTAAAAAGATTTACAGTAATAAGCTTGAATCAAGTGTGTAAAGCATCGTAAATTCTTGAAAAAGTTCACATGTATTATAAAATCTCTTATTTTTAAGATTTACAAGGCTTATAAGCGGAATATTAATTTAGAAAATTATTTTTGTCCAGATCATCAATTTTGACATTTTTTAATTTTTTTTTCTGGTTTTGCAAATCTAGAGTTAATTATACTACCAATTATGAAAATAAAAAATATACACATATACAGAATTTAGCGCTCTATTTGCTCAATAAAAAATAACAAACATTCTTATTGCAAAATATTACATGAAAATCCTTTAACCAAAAATCCGTTTTTGGGCCAAAAGTACAAATTTTTGTTACTTAACATTTAATATTAAGCTTTTATAAAATGTATATTAGTCATGGCTACAATTTTCTCTCCTAATGTAGTATATTTAAACGTTGATTTCGGTATCAAAATTTGATTTTTCTATTTTTTGATCAAAATCATGAGTGTTGGTAAGGATCAAATGAGCCCCGAAAATGTCCGCAACAAAATCTGAATTTTCAGACCATACATGTTTAAGTATAAAAAAAGTCGAGAAAAAAAAACGCTTTTTTATTGAAAACTTAGATATACCATAGTATAAGAGATGTAACCGTTCAATCTTGCTATGCTCAATTACGGCGTCGCTTTACGGGCTCACTTTTGCAATTTTTTAATGAATGTATGATATAACAGACGGTTTTTCTGGTAGAAAAATGTATGTTTCTATGATAACAGATATTGCCTATTTCGTTTAGTTTATAGTTCATGCGCTGTAATGCTGTTTTTACATTGGCTGAAATTAGTGATATTAAACGAGCCGAGCCTTTTTTATGCAGCCGAGCTTTTCTCAAGGCTCGTTAAAGTTAGACGAGCTTACAAAAAAGCTCGTTCAACCTCGACGAGCTTTTTTTTGCGCGTGACTAGAGCTCGTTTACCCCAAACGAGCTTTTTTATGCAGCGACTAAAACTCATCATCTCAATGCGAGCTTTATTTTACCTTTCCAGTGACAAATATCTAAAGTAAAGCAAACTTATGAATGTCAATTGACAATTATCTAAAGCAATAATGTCATAGCATTTACTAATTATTATTTAAATTTGAACTTTTTGAAAAGAAGTCAAAAGCTCGTCTTTCTCAAACGAGCTTTTTAAAAAAAAGTCAAAAACTCGTCTTTGTCAAACGAGCTTTTATTAAAGCTCGGCTCGAGCTCGAGTGATACAAAGCTCGGCTCGTTGTGGCGAGCTTTGGTCAAGCTCGTCCTAGGCTCGGCTCGTCTTTTATACTTAGCTGAAATGTGCAATTTAACAGGGTTTTAATTAGGCTAAATAATGTGAAGCGTTAAAAATCCTTTTCTACGTGTGTTGTTTATCTCTTTTTGTTCGTATTCCAAGGATATTGTTCACCGTTTGATAAGGCATATCAGATTTGCATTGGTGTCGAGCCGGGTTTTGCCAGCCAAATTTACTAATACAAGCTGGGCTCGACAACAACCATACATTCAATACGATCAAAGCTACGGTTATTAGGCAAGATATTAGATGATTCTTTCTTTTTTGTTTCTGTATCGTTTGAAATTTTATCGCTTTTCTGGAACATTTCGTGGGTTTGTATCCAGTTCAAGGTATTTATTGAGTAGATATAAATATCATTGCCTTTGATTTGATCCGGTAATCAAGAAATACGTCCAACAATACAGTAATAAATAATGAGATTTGATCTTAGAATGCGGTTAAATAATTGGAATATTAGTCTCTAATATAGCGGCTGCTACCTATATTAAAAACGTTAGCCCCTTATGTTAGCATGTGTTTAGGACATAGGCTAGACTGGGCACATTTAGTAATATTAGAAGTGCTCAAAGGGTTATTTAGACATGATTCGTAGCATAGAATGATGAGTATGAGGTGACAATTATGTAGTGCAGTTTTATTTCATTTAGTTATGTTACATTTAAGCTATAATGAAATGGTGTAGCCTGAAATCCCAAAGTTGAGCCAATCATGAACTCGTTCCTGGGAATGGAATTCAGCTATTCCATTTTTATAAACATTCACTGTCTAAAGTCAATCAAGCATGAATATCCTATATACTTAACTTGGTCGTATCCTACTAAACTTGCTCTGGCCAATCTATTATATCATTATGTTGTAATCAACTAGTTCCTCAAGACTATGTAGTCATCCTTTCATATATTCTGTATTATAAACTCTATATCCGCGCTTCCAAAACATATAAATACCCTAGATCCTGATGTCGCTCGAGATGGATTCATTACCTTTTTTACCTACAATGTGCTCAATAAATATATCTAGTTTTAACTTTATTTTCTAGTTATTCATTGTGTATATTTTTTAAACAGCATGCATATTTAGATAAAAAAAAGAATGCAAGCGTGATAGTCTGATATGCCTCATCAAACGGTGAACAATATCCTTGGAATACGAGCAAAAAGAGATAAACAACACACGTAGAAAAGGATTTTTAACGCTTCACATTATTTAGCCTAATTAAAACCCTGTTAAATTGCACATTTCAGCCAATGTAAAAACAGCATTACAGCGCATGAACTATAAACTAAACGAAATAGGCAATATCTGTTATCATAGAAACATACATTTTTCTACCAGAAAAACCGTCTGTTATATCATACATTCATTAAAAAATTGCAAAAGTGAGCCCGTAAAGCGACGCCGTAATTGAGCATAGCAAGATTGAACGGTTACATCTCTTATACTATGGTATATCTAAGTTTTCAATAAAAAAGCGTTTTTTTTTCTCGACTTTTTTTATACTTAAACATGTATGGTCTGAAAATTCAGATTTTGTTGCGGACATTTTCGGGGCTCATTTGATCCTTACCAACACTCATGATTTTGATCAAAAATAGAAAAATCAAATTTTGATACCGAAATCAACGTTTAAATATACTACATTAGGAGAGAAAATTGTAGCCATGACTAATATACATTTTATAAAAACTTAATATTAAATGTTAAGTAACAAAAATTTGTACTTTTGGCCCAAAAACGGATTTTTGGTTAAAGGATTTTCATGTAATATTTTGCAATAAGAATGTTTGTTATTTTTTATTGAGCAAATAGAGCGCTAAATTCTGTATATGTGTATATTTTTTATTTTCATAATTGGTAGTATAATTAACTCTAGATTTGCAAAACCAGAAAAAAAAATTAAAAAATGTCAAAATTGATGATCTGGACAAAAATAATTTTCTAAATTAATATTCCGCTTATAAGCCTTGTAAATCTTAAAAATAAGAGATTTTATAATACATGTGAACTTTTTCAAGAATTTACGATGCTTTACACACTTGATTCAAGCTTATTACTGTAAATCTTTTTACACGTTAATATTGTGTGGTAGTTTATTTGATGATAATATAGTCTTACTTTATAAATATTGCGTTAGAGGTGATTTACATTAAGTTTTTTCTACTCTTACCTCTCCAATATCATAAACATAAACATGACCATCACTAGAATCTATTGCCATGTTTTTGCCGTCTGTGTTCCAAGCCAATTTATTCAATGCTTTACTAGAACCAACTTACAGTAAGTACTTACAAATGGTTCCTTGGTATTTCATTCAAATTCCATAAACTAAATTGACTGGCTCCATCTACAGTAATATCAAACGCATCATTAGCCTGCCTTATGATAGTAGCTATACTTGAAAACAAATCTTCTTATAGCTGACAATCCGTAAACTAAAATAGTAGGTTTAAAGAAGGTTAATTTATTTAAATTTTATGTGTGATAAAGTAACATTTATAATCTTAGATTTGGCTTGCATATAAATTCAAACAATAAATGTTATTTAAGTTTATGCTTGAGCAAAAGCCATTTTTACTGTAAATATTATAATAGCTATAAACACATTTAGAAATGATGATAATAATTGTAAATATATTGGCTCTTGCATGTATTGCTCTACATCAAAAATGTATTATTGAATTGTATTGTCTATAATGTATATTAATAAAAGCAAATGTAATTTAAAAACCTATTCTAGTGAAAAATACAATGGAATTTTGAGAACGGCACGATGCTCATGTACAAACCAATTTGTGCCCATACGATCAGATCATTATACTCATGGTTAGATTTTATTATTATGCACAAATAAGGATAACGATATGCTCGTAAAATCATAAATGTGCTTCTTATATCATTGAAAGATTGCATTAAATAAACAAAGGATACAAGTCGTGAAATTGGCTCTACTTGGATTCCCCAACAACCAATCATTTACCCATTTAACACATATCAACAAGGAAAAAAAAAAGTGACTGCAGTGAAAGCTTTGAATATGGTGTTGGTATCCTAAATGTTTGCGACTTATAGCGCGTATTTTACTGTCTACTTACTTTCAGTATCTTTTTTTTTTCCCTTCTTTGAATATATACATCAATATCAGAAATCAACGAATTGTTAATTCCGTGAAAACGATACATATAAGATTAAAAAGTAAAAGATGAGGTAAAAGGATTTGCGAACATTTGGGTTGATTGATATTTAACTGCAAATATATAAAATAGTAATAAAAAATCTTCAAGAGCAAAGAAAGGAGACGCCAACGTCCCAAATTTTGTATTCAAGCTTGGTGGAGATACGCCAGCCTCTCCGTCGTTTAACTTTTCAGGAAGTCAACCTGCAAGTCCTGCAGCAGCATCACCCGGAGGTTTCAATTTCTCTTCAAGTAATCCAGCAAGTCCTGCTACTTCTAGTTTCAACTTTGGAGCAAGTTCGCCTGCTTCAACATCAACTCAACCTTTTGTATTTGGCGATGCAAATGCTTCTGCTTCTGCACCTACAACAAATAATGCATTCAATTTCAATTCATTAAATACTTCCTCAGGTTTTGGATCTGCTCCAACTATCAAAAGGCATGCATCAGAAATCAATTCATTGATTGCTCCACCCGATCGTGCTGGTCCTCTTAGACGTTCAACTTCAGAAATCACCTTTGGAGCTTCTAATACTTCAGTAGCACCTCCAACAACTACTGCATCTGCATTCAATTTTAGCACACCTTCAGCTTCTCCATCTACCACTACATCTGGGTTCAATTTTCCTTCTACTAATGCATCTGCTGGTAGTCCTGCTGTCACTCCTGCTGTTTCCATTGCACCTCTTAACACTCAAAATTCTGCAAATTCATTTGGATCTTCAATTAGCACAACAAGTCATTCTTCTTCTATTACCCCAGCAGCTCCTACTGCATCATTTGGTTCATTTGGATCTCCTAGTAATACTACAAGTTTGGGTGCTAATGCTACTACCCCAGCATCTGCATTCAGCTTTAGTACACCAAAGTCTACTGTAACAACTTCTACACCTGCCGCATCTATTCCAGCCCCATCATTTACATTTGGATCATCTCCTGCTGCCACAACATCTTCAGCCGCTGTTCCACCTGTTATTTCTACTAGTAGCTCTTCATCTCCATTCAGTTTTAACAAGCCTACTTCATTAGCATCTTCATCCACTGAAATGCCTGCTACTACTAATCCTACTCCAGGTCCCACTGTATTATCCTTTGGCTCCCCATCTACTACATCAGCTTCTACTACCCCTCTGGCCTCCACATCTACAGCTCCTAGTGCTGGACTTGGTGGATTTTCATTCAATAAACCAGCCGATTCCCCTAAAGTATCAACAGCTACAACTCCAGCATCCGGCACACCTACATTTTCATTTAGTTCTGCCAAAGCTTCAGATGATAAGAGTACAAATCCAGCAACTTCATCTGCTACAACTACACCTTCTTTGACATTTGGATCAATTAAGCCTAGCACATCAACTGCTACTACATCAAGTACACCACCTACATTTAGCTTTAAATCTCCATCAGATGCTACTACCGCTACTACTATTACTACATCATCATCAGCAGCAGCAATATCTACTACTCCTAAATTTTCATTTGGTAGCGATAAGGATAAAAAAGATGAAGGTAAATCAACAGTTACTAGTAGTCCATTCAGTTTTGGCACCCCCGCTGCTGGGACATCTACAGCAACTACAGCAGCAAGCAGCACTTCTACGCCAGCTATCACAGTAGATCCTAGTAAACCCAACCCATTTTCCTTTGAAAAAGTATTAGAAGATTTAGCTAAAATTGCTGCACAACCACCAAATCAAATGTATGCATCTCTAATTACTCCAGCATTAGCTGCCACAATACAGTAAGTGATATATAGATAAATTGCGATGGAACAAAATGAAAACTAATCTCTTTTTTTTTTTTTTCTTTTTTTTTCTTTCTTTCTTCCAGACAAAGTCAAACAGTTAATCATACTAGTTTCAGAATCGATAATATCATGTCAACTACTCGTTTTACAGAACTTCCAGAACAAGCACAAAAGGAATTAGATGAATTGGAAAAATATATTAAAATGGAAAGCCAACGATGCGAATATATTGGAAAACAAAAGATGCCTCAACATTTAGATGCGATGGACAATGCCAGAAAGAATACAGAGATCTTGTCACAGGTAAATTCAAAAAGAATCGTTTAAATAAGTTAGATATGGTATTGACATAGTTGTAAATAGCAATTGGATGCACTTACTAGTACACTCAAAGTTCGTATGGCTAATGTTGAAACATTATATGATGCTGTTAAAGAACAGTTACGACATGCCAATGATGGTTGTGCTGTTTTAGAAGCATGTAAACATCCAGGAAATAATGCAAGATGGTTATTTGGATACTCTGAAGATGACGAGTGAGTATTAAAAAAAATGAAAAGTGATAAATTGATGAAAACTAACAGCTATAAAACATTAGTTACTTTTCTCAATTAGCAAGACAATTAAGTGGCAGAGTTGAAGAATATAAGAGATGTATTTGGGAGGTTGAAAGAACTGCTGAATCATGGACACAAAATAAGGTGCAATCGCCTCAAGGTAAGAAAATGATTAAAATGAGTTTTTGTGAGCTTGGATGTTAATGTTTTCCTTCATTTTAGATATTGCTGATATCATGCGTAATCAAAACAGAGCATTTATTGCCTTGTCAAACAAGGTTGCCTCATTACATGATGCTGTCAATACTGAAAAAAATTATTATTACCAATACTTGAAAATGTATTCCTAAATGTATACAAACTAAATAAACAATTCTTATAACATTTAAAGCTTTATTAATATCCCAATTTACTGCTGAATTAATTGAAGCAATAAATTTTAAACATTTCAGTATTTTTTTTTTTTTTTTTTTTTTTTTTGGATCTTCAGTATACAATAACAGGCTTAAAATATACACAGTTATCTTGAAAACTTTTACGTTACAAGATTATACTTCTGTTTATTTGTTTATAAGTTTTACTGCAATTATTTGGATAAATACAGGTGTCAGTTCCTGAAGTCTCATAAACTGTGGAAATCCAGTTACAGCTTACAAATTGCTCCTGATTCTGTATATCATATTTTTTAATGAGTTTATAATTAGCATGAAATTTATATAAGCGGAATAAAGCTGCCTAAATTATTCAAACTACAACCTTTATTGCAAATATTTATAAAATATGGCTTCTATCAACAGTTTATCACAAAAAGAAAGAAAGCGGCATTCAAATATACTAAAATTACTTTATTAGGTGATTTGGAAGAAAATAACAAATATGGGCTTTTAAAACATATTATTTATTAAATAAAAATTTCATGGTATACATCAACGTGTGCAAAATGCAACCAACATAAAATCAACTAAATTTATGGCTAATAAATGTAAATAAAAATCGACTAAAGATGAACTTTTTGTACCTGAAGTTGAGGCGGGAATTAAATATATTTACCCCTGATTTTTTGACAGGCTTATTGACCAAACCTTCTCTTTTGCTAGTTTCCAGATGCAAATTTGCAGTAAAGTGCTTTATAAACTAAATGTTACATAAAACATTACATGATTGTATATATTTGTATATTACTCATAAATTTATTTCCCTAGTTTTGCCAAATTAATTGGAAAATGTCATAAACAATTTACCCCTAAAAAGGCAACATTTTGAATGCACAGTTTTGCATTTGATCAAACTGATGGTTGAAAAACATACACACTAAGGTTTAGATAATCGACCAATGGTAGGGGAAATAAAATATCGAATATCCTGATATATATAAATGTTGATGCTCACACCCCAATGAAGAAATAACAACAATATTCGTTGAATATTTCATAAACTGTCGTTTGCACTTGTTGCGCCCCCCTGTAAGTATTCTTTTATGATGAATTTGAAATTTGATAAATCATCATCACGTTCTTTAATTAAACTACATACATTAGATATGATACAAAGCAGATTGTCATCAAGTGGTTTGATTTGCATTAATAAAAGCATATTTTATATATTTTATTTTCTATTTCGCAAATGTATGAACATTGCTCCCCTTTTCGTTGAAAATTTGCCCTTTCTCTCTCTCCCTTTGTTTTTATTGAATATGAAAAAATAATGAATGTGTGGTTACCATATTGAGAGAAGAAGCTACACTATACAATTTTGTGATACAACGACAAGTGTTTAACTTAGTCACGACAAATTACATTTCATAAAATTAGAACCCTTTTATATTGAAATAGAACGAGCTTTCTTCTTTCTTTTTATATACATTTGAACCTCCCCCCCTTTTTTGGATATTTATTTTGGATTAATCAACTGTTACCGTTATTTATCTCTTTTTTCTTCTTTTTCTTTTTCCATATATCCCTTTTCTTATTTTCAGTTTCTTGTGTTTTATTGTATTTTACCAAGAGATAAAAAGAAAAAAAAGAAGAAATCAATTTTTATTTTATATGAAAAGTCAATTGATTTTGACCTGTGCAAAAAATATAATAATCATAGTTTCATAATATTATATATATATACACACAAATTATATCCAAACACCACACGTTCCTTTAATCTTCTTAAGCCCAAATACCCACACAAACAAAAAAAACAAAAATTTTTAGAAAAATACAATGAGTTCGCCTCCCCCAAAACATTCATTATCTTCCCCAACTTCAGGTAATACGCCTCACCAAGTATTACCAACGCCTTCATCATCGACATCCGTATCAATAAGGCAATTAAATCATAATAAACAAACTCAAATGAGAAGAGAGCTTGAGCAGCAATTGGTAGAAAAGCAAAAGCAACTGCAGGAATCTAATAGCGGAATTGGAAAAAATGTGCTAGCTAGACAAGTGAGCCAACTCCAAGATCGACTAAAAGAAATTGACGATAACATCAGCAATGAAGAATTACAACCAACATCATCTGTAGATAGGTTAAGGTCTTTAGAAAGGGATTTAACATCTCATAGATCACATCCATTATCACCTGGTATATCATCTATCCGTAATAAAGAAAAGGTAAATTATTGAAATAAGGAGATACAGAGTGTGATATCTTTGGCTGGCATCTCCTAATTCTTACTGATTATCAATTTCTCCCTATATATATATATATGTATATATAATAGCTGCTCAACCAACGTTCTCCAAATCATACGACAACATCCGCTAATTACACAGGCTTAGATCCTTTGCCTAGTCCAACAACATCTACTCTTTTACCGCCAACTCATGGACATGATTCAACTTCGATGCTGCCGTTACCACCACCTCCTACAGGATCAACGCCCACAAAACGCCGATCAAAGATACCGAATACAGACCGTAGAAACACCGATATTGAATTCGCTACAGAAATTGGTCAGGGGTTACTATTAGAAGTGAGAAAAATGCAAGCATTACTACAAGAAAAAGAAGAAAAGCTTCGAACTTTAGAAAATCAAAAAGCTGATCTCGAACGAGCTGCAGAAGCCATGGCAAAGCAGATGCGACAAAGAGAAGAAAATGAAGGTAAAGCAATACAAAATTTTACCATTGATTTGCATTTCTAAATGAATTATGAATAGAAAAATTAAAGGAAGAAACTTGGAATCTTGAACTTGCAAAGCAAGAATTAGTGGTTAGCGTTACAGATCTTCAAACGAATTTGACAAAAGCAAATGCAGAGCAAAATAAATTAGCAAAGCAAGTCAATGAACTTCGATCAGAAATCGAACATCTTCGTGATAGAGAAGAAAAGCTATCAGCAACTATTGATAACATGAAGCAACGCCATGAACAAGATATGTCATCTTTACGTAGACATGCAGCAGGAATTCAACGAGAGAAATCAGATCAATCTAAACAAATCGAAGCATTAACATCAGAACTTGCTATTGCAAAAGCACAATCTCGTATTGGTAAGCATGCATCGATGGAAGGAGATGCTGGACTTCGTCGTGCAGAAAAAGAGCAAACTGATAGTGATCAAGCTAAAAGTACATTGGCTGTAAAGAGTGATTCATCACCTTCAACATCACCACCGTCATCACCAAAGCAATCTCCAATTCGTAATCAAGCTATGGAAGTTGAAACATTAAAGACTTCTTTAGCTCATGCACATCGTATCATTTCTAATTTACGTTCTAATCTTCACAAGGAAAAAACCGAGAAATTTGAATTCAAAAAACTCTTGGCTGAATCACAGGAAACTATTGAACAGTTACAAAATGACCCTCGTATGTGGGTTGATGCAGGCCCTGCCCGTAACGCTGGTGGGTCTTCATCTAATGCGGCTGCAAGAGTTGAAGATGGTCAATTTGGAGGTCGTAGGCCACACAAAGCTTCTACATCATCAACATCAAAACGAAGAGGAAAGAAAACTCTCGATCCTCGACGTAGTAATAGCAACAAATTGAATAAATCAAGAACTGTTGGTGATAACGATTCAGTTTATTCATACACTTCCATGTCAGACAATGAAGATAGTGAAATAGATAGTTTCGATGAAAGCGATGCAGATACTGCTAACATTGGTTTCGGCAAGATGAATAAAAAAGCAGCAGGTTCTGCTACTGCAATTGGATTTACGCCTCTATCATCCGAACTTTCTCAAAGCCAAGTACAAAAACCTATCAGCGTTGATGCACAAATGAATACAGATACAATTGATGAATTACCATCTTTAGCTACTGTGATTGATTCAGAAACTTCAACAACTCCTAGATCTCTTGGTGATGAATTGGGTATGGCAATGTCAAGGTCTCCATCTTCTATTCCTGAAGAACAACAACAATCTACCATGAGTGATTCTGTCAAGAATGTAGCTGGCGGTTTAGTTGCTGGTGCTGCAACTGCCCTTGGTATGGGTGCTATTCTTAATAACAATGACAAGAAGCAAGGCATTGAAATCTCAACTCAAACTGAAACTGAAGTCGTTATTTCAGGTACAGAAATTTCTACACAAACAGAAGAACCTATCAAGACGGTTACTTCCGAAATCTTTACACAAACGGATACACCAACTGAGATAGTGACCACAGAGATCTTTACACAAACAGATCCCGAACCTGTACCTAATGTATCTGACACATTTATTCAAACAGATGAGGAGCCCAAGAAAGCCACATCTGAAATGCTTGTACAAACAGACGATGAGCCTATTGTTCCCGTTACTGAAGTCTCTACTCAAACCGATTCCAATGAATTACATCAAGTAACTATTGAAGCTATGAGTGTAGAACCAAAGCAACAGGTGACATTGCAAGATGTTACTCAAGTTTCTGTCGATGTGGAGCCCGAGAATCCTTCTATTGCTGCTGCCGCTCTTGCAACTGCTATTGCTGAATCTCGCAAGGTCGCTTTAGAGAATGCTGTCGATCAACAAATTCAATCCGAACCTGAAGATCCTTCCATTGCTGAAGCCGCTCTTGCAACTGCTACCGCTGCTGCAATCTTAGCTTCTCGCAAAGAAGCATTTGAATCTGCTGTTCATCAAGAAACTCAAAGCGAGATTGAAGATCCATCCATTGCCGAAGCTGCTAGTGCCTCTGCTATTGCCGCATCTCGTAAACTTGCTTTTGAATCTGCAATTAGTCAAGAAACTCAATGTGATCCAGAAGATCCTTCCATTAATGAAGCTACTATTGCAGCTGCTCTTGTTGCATCTCGCAAAGCTGCATTGGAATCTGCTATCAACCAGGAGATTCAATGCGATCCAGAGGATTCTTCTATTGCCGAAGCTACTATTGCTGCTGCTGCTGCTGCTGCTATCCTTGCATCTCGCAAGAATGCTATTGAATCTGCAGTACATCAAGAAACTCAAAGTGAGGCCGAGGATCCTTCCATTGCCGAGGCTGCTATTGCCGCAACAACCGCCGCTGCAATTGCTGCTTCTCGCTTAGCTTCTATTGAATCCGCAGTCGAACAATCAACACAATGCGAACCTGAGGACCCATCAGTTGCTATTGCTGCAACTGCTGCTGCAATTGCTGCATCCCGTAAAGAAGCTATCGAGTCTGCTATTAGCCAAGAAACTCAATTCGAAGCTATTCCTGTAGTAGATCATGAAATTCAATGCGATCCTATCGTAGGTACAGATTGTGGAGTTCAAAGTGAAATCGATACTGTAGATGTCTCTATTCAATCAGATCTTGTTGAAACTAAAGACTCTGATGCACAATATGAGGCTACTGAAACAGTAGATGCAAGTGTACAACATGAAGAATCCGAGGAACATCTCAAATTGGGTAATGTATACAATAAATGTTTTGGATATAGATATTAATATAGAAATTTAAATAGCTGCTGCTGCAGCTGCTGCAACTGCTTTAGCAACAAAAGAATTAGCTGTTGAAAAAAATAGTATTGGTACTCAAAGTGAGCATGCACAAACATCAGATGAATCAACACAACACGAAGCTGCTGCAAAATTAGATCATGAGACACAATATGACGTTCCTTTTGGTATTGATCATAGTACACAATCTACATTAGCTGAAACATCAGAATGTGGCGTTCAAAGTGAGGGACCTGTTGAAACAAAGGATGCTCAAGTTCAATATGAAGAGCCTGTGTCTCAAAAGGATACTATTCTTCCTATTCCTATCGTATTGGGTAATGGTAATAAAGATACTGAAGCATTGGCTATTCCTGCTACTGAGGATGAAGACGACGAGTTCTTTGATGCTTCTGCTGATTCAAAACCTTCTAGTCGTAATACTATCAAGAACGCTGCCATATTTAATAATGCTAAACCTGCATCTCGTGAGATTAACTCCAAAGAAGCTGTTGATCGCGAAAATGCCAACAAAGATGACGAAAAGAAATCTAATATTGTGCCCATTGCTGCAGCCGCTGCTGCTATTTCTACTGCTATTGCATCAAGATCAAATGAGGATTCTCCAACTAGTACAAAAAATGCATCTGTTGCTAACTCTTTGCATAATGTTGCTGGACCCAAACAAGAACCTGTGCCTGAAAAAGTATTCAGTAAAGCAGAAACCGATGCTCTTATTGCATCTGCTGTTGCTATGGCTCTTGCCAATGCAGCCGCTTCTCAAAAGAAATCCGTTACTGATGTTAACACAGATGCAGATGACTTAGAGGATGATGCCAAGCGCCATACTTGTGATATGAGCCACAACAATAACAACAGTATTGCTCCTAATCATGATGCTGATTCTGCCGTCGTTTCCCATTCATCAAGAGGTGATGATGACGATGAAGAACCTGTTAGCGAAGAGGATTATGGTAATGTTGTTGTTCATTTGCCTCGTGAAGAAGATACAATCACTGCATCTCCTTACCATGAAAAACGTCAACAACAACGTGAATTGGAAGATTTAGCTACTCTTAATCGACATGATCAAGCTCCCCGTAGCATTGAAAATCAATCAGATCAACAAACATCTAAGCCTCGTTCATTAGAGTTATCAATGGGCCCATCAATCACATATGAAAAGGAACCAATTGAACTTAATAATGCAACCGCTGTTGGTGCCATTGCTGCTGGAACCATCGCTGCTGGAACCATCGCTGCTGGAATAGCTAATAACAATCATGAGAATGAACAAGAACAAGATGAAGAAGATGAGATCCTTGACATTCCTGTGCGACCTGCTAACCCACCTCCTGCAGCATTACTATCAAGAGCAGCGCTCTCACCTACATTCAATGAACGTTCAATGTCCCCAATTTCTGTTCCTAGCTCTAAGGGTAAAGCACCTTATGATTCTTATTCTGGTATATCATCACCTACCAATGATGACATTCAACCCAATTCCCGTTTGGAATTCAAGAGAGGTTCAATCAGTGCTTCCAGTATGTCAACCAGTAACACCAACGAACAACTTCAATCAATTACTTCATCTCAATACGATGCTAGTGGTCGTAGTACAGGTGCAGGAACCACAGATCCCAACACGATTAATTTGATTACACAGACCATGATTGGTGATTGGATGTACAAATACACTAGAAAAGCGGTTGGTGGTGGTTTATCTGAAAGGAGACACCAACGTTATTTCTGGATTCATCCTTATACAAATACTTTATATTGGTCAACTAGTGGTCCTGGTGGAAATGGAAATGGACATGAAATTAAAGCAAAATGTGGTAAGTTTAGCACAAAAAGCTCGTCAGCATAACATTTAACAATCTTTTATTTTGTCTAGCATTGATTGAAAATATTTCAGCTGTACCTGATTATACCTCAAATACCAATGGTTTACCAAATGTTAGCCTTTTGATTCAAACCAGTCAGCGTCAAATCAAATTGACAGCACCCAACATGGAAAAGCATGATCGTTGGTTGGAGGTAAATAACGATATGATTAATGCAAACTGAATTTTATACTAAATTTCCTTTTTTTAGTCTATTTCTCATTTAATCGCTCGTAATGCAAATGGTTCCAATGCTGGTTTAACATTGTTAAATGATTCAAACAGACGAGTAGACAACACAATGAACAATCGCTCAGTATCAAGTGGAACTACCGGTTCTTTGCTCAACAGACCTAGTTTCCGTCGTATACATGATATATTCCAACAGCCATCAGTATCTACTTCAGCACCTTCGACAGCAACTTCAACAGGAGACGACCATATCGAGTTGGACGATGATGATGATGAAGCTTTAGAAGATGTTCGCATGTGTTGCAACGGTAAACATCATGTTTCCAAACTTGAAAAGGATCATTCACACCGTCATCAATATCGTAAACATAAAAATCATAACGATAAAGGTCGAAGCACAATTGTAACCATGGGTTAAAGTATCCTCATACATTATAAACAATCAAAAAAAAAATTACAATACATAATATACAACAATTACAACAACAGAAAAATCTTGCCTTCCTTTAAACGATTTTCTGCAATATTATTTACACTACAACAATCCATTCATCTTGCAACCAATTTTTAGATTTAATTTGTCCCATCACAATAATCCGTATAACAAAATCCAACAATATATATTTCGATTCCTTCTCTGTAATAGCTTTTTTTTTCTCGATTTCTCCATTCATTATATGTAATTACATAACATAATAAACATGATACTTTTATAATATAACATTCTCAATCAATTGATGTAAATATTAGTTGCATCTCTATCATTTTACGTTTTAAAGACATTCGCATTCAACTTTAATTTATATGCAGCATTTTTGCCATGACTTATAATTAAATAAAATACATAAAACTATTTATTCAAGTTAAACTAGTATAAATTTCTTGACTCAAAGCTAGGAATTCTTCATTCAGATAAGTGGTATTTGCGACTGATTGAAAGGCCAATGCCCCGAAACTGCCTTCTTAGTCAGAATCCATGTTGAAAACAACACTGCTAAGTTCTGATTGTGCTATATGAGTGCTAATAAAGCTTCGGCTTGAAAACCTTTACTTGTGAGCTAGGCCTGGTAATGGGAATGTTGCAAAGTCCACTTGCTAATGATAATGCTAATACATCAAAATAATAAATCACATGCAGACGACATAAAATGGATGGGATATTGTAAGTACTAGAATAACCTTTGTTGCTACGATGTATTGAGATTAACTCTTTGTCATTGAATTTTTTCCTTTACGGAACATCTTATAATAAAGAATAGTTTTCGCTATCCCTAACTTTATTTTATATCTCACGAAAGACTCAAAAAACGTGAAATTCACTGCTTTTTCCTTGAAAACTGGGCTTCATTTTTCATTCCTACTCTATTTTTTTATTTACTGAATAACATTAAGAAAAAATTATATGCCAATGTACCTGAGATGTTCAACTTTAAGCTAAAAATAAGTATCCAAAAATATCCTATTTTTTACAGTTGGTATTAATTTTTCAGTACTAATGTTTCAGATTTTTACGCGTATTTCACTGCTAAAAATTATAAACTTTGAGGATTCATATCTCTACAAAACACTAAGCTATACTAACATTTTTTAATAGTGAAACTTACTTATTTTGATGTGCTTTAAAACATATTTCAGTATGAAATAATTCTAAGCACCTTTATTTTATTTTGATTTTTTTGATCATTTTGTAGCCGATTACAAAATATTTGTTAAATTGAGCAACGCTTTTTTTTACATTCATGTCATTAAGCTCATTAAGCTATCTCGGGTCCAATTTAGGGTTTTTTAAAATATTAATTTTTCGTGGAGATATCCTCAAAAATGTGTACAAAGAGGTACCCTCATTTCTAACCTCAATTATTCCCTTGTATACCCTCATCCCAAATTCTGAATTTCAAAAAAATTTGGACAAAAACCTCGTTTTCTCTACGAACAATGTAGCTAAAAGGTTAAATAGTAGCTCGATCAATAGACAATTTTGCTATTCATTATTTCCATTATTTAAATTTAAAATATACGTATAAAAAGTGTTCTGTATCTTCAAAAAACCTTCAAAATTTCAATTGTATTTTGCGTGAAATTTTACGTGATACATTTTTTAAATTTTATTTACATAGATGCAGAATTTAAAACTGTGCAAAAATTATTTAATACGCTAGGTCGACTTACTTTGCAGTTCATGAGCTATTAAACGATTCTCTTTTTTGAATCATTTTCTAATCGATTTCACACATCGATTTTGGAACCCCGTTTCTATAGGTTTTAAACTATGATATGGACTATTACTTTGATTATCTCGACAAAAAATCAATATTATTTGCTAAAACAAAAAATGCAGAATAGCCTAGCGTTAGATCTATTTTGTAAATACAAAAAATCAATATCTCAATTTAAGATTTTCAATTTCTTATGATCAACTTTAGGTCAATCTTGGTCAATTTTAATCAATGCAATTAATTCTGGTATTCATATTTTTATTTTTCCGAAAGATATCAATTACCTATAAAGTGAAGATACATTTCCTTTGAAGATTTTACGTGATTCGATTTAAATTATTGGGCAAAAAACTCGAAAACCATTTAAGAACTATCTGAAACCTACTTTTTTATAACCGTAAAAAATTGATAATAGAAGCCCTATCTCGGTTAATTTGTATCATAATAGCTTTTTTCAACTTTTCATGAGAGTATGAGCCCATCTTTGAAACAATGATCTCAAACAGCAACTTCCACAAGCTAATATGTGTCGAGAAAGCCATTGCCAAAGCACAGTTATAGATTAATTGCGCACTTTATTGAAAACAATTTAAATAGGATCCCTATGAATACTGATGCACCAAGTAAGCTACCACTCTACATGAATACTGTTGGTATGAATAGGCGTTACGAGTATTTCAGACATTAGATTTTATAGGCTATTGTGTATTCGATAAGTCTGAACAACAAGTTGGTTATTTATCTGCTATTTTTATACCTACAAAGGTCACTAAGCTCACCAATTATTCTCGGTGAATATGGATCCAAATGACCTCTCGTTTAAATGATAGGTATATCTAACGTTAATCCACAGAATTTCAAAAGGTTCAGTCTCCTTGTGTTGCTGTAGAAATGGAGACACAAAAAGTCGTGCCTGTTTAAACGATTTTGTATGGATTGTTTCAGATATTTTTTGAAAATGTTTATAAAATCAAATTATAGCTTGAAATTGAATTCTAAAATTGCAATTAATGTACAACGGTAGATGTACGAATAACATATATCTATTTCATTAGCTGGCAGCTATTATTGAAAGAGTAGAGCACATGTTTTTGAATGAAACCAACTCTTCCTCTGCTTTAAAAAAAATGAAACCATTGGAAAAATGCTTGTAATCAATGAATATTGACCCAAATGGGCTGCAAGTTCTGAAAATCATACTGCAGTGATAACAGTATCTAGTGTAATAAATTTAACATCCCATTGATTTGCTGGTTAAATTATAAGGATCAAGCACGCACTTTTTCCAAGTTGGTTTCGTGGCTCAGCAAACCATTTCAAATTTGCAACAACGCTAAATCAGCCAAAAAAAGTATATAGAACAATGACAACTACTGTGAATGATAAGGAAGCGTGCTTCATATATATATAATCAGATTGTGGTACAATGCTCTCTACAGCTATTTTTTTAAAAATGTCATATCTTAAATATTGGTTGCATATAAGCAAATAAATACTAGAAAAAATACTAGAAGATCGTAAACCAATGTTTCTGGAATGAGTTACTTTATTGAATGTTCAGCAGTAGTTAATGGTAAAATAAATAGCAGATAGCGTTCTCTACTGAATACTTTTGCAATTTTTCAAAAAATGTAAGTTTATAAAGGTGTTGTATATTGATATTACACGATTTCAAGCTAGATTATGGCCATAAATGCAAACCTCAGTAGTGTACGAGATTTTTTGATAATTTTTACGTCTAATTTAAAAAACCGCTGCAAATTTGGAAATTCAGTACAAGTTTAAGGAAACTTATTTCACTTATTTCAGTGATCAAGACGAAGTAAAAAATATTAGCAGCACAAAGAAGATATTATTGCATGAAATCATCAATAAAATCCAGAAAAAAAATTAATAAAGTGCTGACCAAAAAATCCTTTGAAAATAATGTATCTATTGGAAAACCATGTATTATCCCCGTAATTATATTAATAATGATGAAACAAAAGTAATAATTTTTTCTCTTTGTTTATTTAAATATGTATATAAAAAAGTGGGTTTGGGCTGTGCTGTATATTTTTGTGTTGTTTAAGAAGATTCAGAATACTTTGAGGTATCAACACCATGGTTGTTGTGATTAGCAAAGTTGAACCATGGAAAAGCAGCTAAAGAAAACAAAGATTAATTTCATCATGATGATAATATGGAAACTTTAAGACCTACCAAACTTCAATTGTGCGTATCTAGAGTTTCTAGCAGAAGCATCTTGAACATGTTCAGGCATATAGCTCTCACCATACAAAGGCTTTCCTTCCTTTGCGAGTTGACTTAATTCAGCTTGATCTTTAGAAACCTCGGCGGAATTTTCGGTCCAACCCCAGAAACGAACTGTTTTCAAGGATTAATAACTTGACATTTGTATAATTATGCTATAGAAACTTACGACTACTGGTTTGGTAAGCATACAAGAAACCACCAAAAGCACCAACAACAGTGGCAATACGGAGAGGAAGACGCATGTTGCGAATGGGACCAACAGGATCCATTTTTTCTATACAACAAATGAATATACAATGCAATTCATATTATTCAAATTAAATTACCCATTCCCAATAATAAAGCAGGAGCAGCAGCGGTACCTGCGGCCCAAGCAGCGTAATCTGTGGGTCTCATGTAACGAACGACACGGCTGAAATGAGGGTCGCTGTCAATAACAGGATAAGGAGTGTTGAATTCTTTAACGGGCATGATGTGTCTTTATAGTAAAAAAATTTGATTCCAAGAAAATCAAAAAGACTATTCCATTATGAAAAATTGATTTAATTGCGTAAAGTATCGAAATGATGTTGAATGATTTGTCAAAAAGGAAGATTATTCGAATATTGTAGTATTGAATGATGAATGTAAACAGTTGGAGAAAGATAAAAAAAAAAATAAAAAGAAGGTAAATGTTGATATTTAGTATTGATTGCAACCGATAAATCATTTCATTTATACATTTATTAAATGTTTTCATTCACTTACGAGTAGGGTGTTGTGAAGGTTCACTATAATAAAACAAAAATTGTAAAAAAAAAAAAAAAAAGAGGGACCTTTAATATTTCCAATGTTTTTTTTAAACCAGGTTCGATTGGCATCTTCAAATAGAAGAACTCGCTAGTTTCGAGGTAACAAGTGACGTCGACAGACGGCCACAGATGCCAAACATTGTGGGGAAATGTTTTATTATTATTGAGGTATACAGATTTTAATATGTTTTAGCGAATTCATTAAGGATAAATCTTCTGGAATTGATCACTAAATACTTGTTATTGCACAATTTTACTTTGGTGTAAAGGCGTTTACCATGTGGCAATCCAGAGATCTTTTTGAAATTTGTCACTTTTGAGTAAGGTTGGCCAACATAAAACTGTTTCTGATAGTACCATTGGCTTTGTTCATTTGAATTGTACAGTTTAAAGTATTGGCTTTCTTCAAAATTCACTTCCAATTTCTTGAGATGTTCTTGGTGTTCGAAATTTAATTCCAATGCCATGTTTTTTCTCTTCTTCTTTGCGCAGTGAATAAGACGATTTTCGTAATATCCATCAGTTTCAAAGACAAATGTATTGAGGTTTGGAGAAAATAAAATTACATTATTGACTATAGAATTGCAATTACTAAGCTCTTTGTCATTTGTAATACCACATCGTGTAATGGTGAGGCATTCAAGCTGTGTTGATTGCGTGAGCATTGGTGTATTTTCAACCTTAACATTCGCAAGCATTCTTCCAATTGTAAAGTATTTGAGCGTTGGAATTTCTCGCAAAACCATCGGCAACATATCAATTTCATATTCACTTTGTTCAACTCTGCTAGATACATTTAATGTATGCAAATTACGGAAAGCACTCATGATTGAAATCCATTTATGATTGGGTCCATTTTGATGATGGAAGCTGTCGTTGCTATATCTAATCTTTAATGAATTCAAATGTTTGGCTTGATCTGAAATTTGTACGAATACTAATTGTTCTTCTAGGGTAACTCTATTTCCACTGATTCCAAGATGATTTAATTGAACATTGTAATCATCAAATTCCTTTAGGATGTCAAGGCTTAAAGGACATGTGTTTGTATCGAATGATTTAAGATGATTCCAATTTCGGCAGGCAAGAGCCAAAGGTTCTTCTAGTGTGAACCCTGTTGGGCTTGTAATGTCGTCCAAAGCTCTGTGGAAACAAAAACTGTTTAGGTCTGAATATTTTTTGCCAGAGTATTCAAGCCATTTAATAATGGCAGCATCATTTAATTCATCATCATTGGCTACGTTATCCATCGTCGAAAAGGTGATAGCTTTGATATTTGCTGCCTTTTGTTCAACATTTACGCCATTTTTTATAGAATTTATATAAATATCATCAATCACTGATTCTATTTCAGTATGTAAACATAGCAGCATCTTGTTGAGGCGTAGTGTTTTCAGATTGGGTGTATTGGCATGAAGATCCTCCATATCTTTTAGAGTTATAAAAATATTCGTCAAATCAAGACATGCTAACAATGGAGCATTGTAAAGATATTTGATCAATGATTGTACTTTAAAATAGTTTTCAACAAAGGATGATTCAGTTGCTTCAGAATAACTGCTATCCCATGCATAGGTAATATCAATGGATGTAAGGTTTGTTGGTACGGGTGATTTCAATAAGGATACTGTGATTGGCAAGTAATGAGTTTCTGTAATTTTTTCCAGAGTTTTCCATTTTTGAATAGATAGATCAAACGAAAGCAAATTGAAATCATCTGGTGCAAACTGGTCCTCATCAGCATTGTCGAATGGAACAAATGTCAGTTTCTTCAGATTAGGAAAAGTATCCGGTAAAGTTGTCATTAAAAGTGCTGGCAGGTAAACTGACCGAATCTCTAATTCCTTGACTGATCGCTTGCATTTTTGATGATAAAGATAGCGAATTGCTCGCTCTAGTCGTTTTTCATTGTCAAAAGTAAGCTTGTTGTATAAACTGTTCGATTTAACCCAGTTGTACCACTTGTGGGATAAGACCAAGCATTCTAATTTAGTTTGTATATCAATATAAGATTGTATCAAGAGAAATGTTTCTTTTGGTAGAGACTCCATGATTGTATGTTGTTACTGCAAAAAAAAAAAAAAATATATATATATATATATTTTGAAAATCATATTTCACACTAGCTCTTGATGTTGGAACTAACTCAATTGCATCTCAATTGCATTACGTCAAGTTTCTGTCACCCGTTCAACAAGCAAAGGAAAGCATGATTGCTAGGCACACTACCTCGTTTTGATGGTTTATATACATGTGTATTTGTATTTAGGCCATTTGTCAAATAAAAACTTTGGGATTTTTATTCAACCATAACGAGAAATCTCAAATAAGAAAAGTATAGCAATGTTTTTTTATGACAGTATGCATTTTTGAGCAAAAAAAAAGCTGATCGCGAAATATTGTTTCAACAATAATCTCAATTGTTTCAAGGATTTTTAAGCTGCTTTGAAAGAAAACTAGAGTAAATCTAAAGAGTTAGGTACAGTCTGAAATGTTTTTAGAGTATTGTGATTTTTTTTTGTAATAATAATTGAGAATTTACAAAAGTACATTCAATTTAAAAGTATATTATTGTAGATAAAATCTGAATTTGAATACCTTGAAATTTCAGGGAAAAAAGATTTTTCAATGAATCTTGTAATAAAAAAAGGTAATACATTTAAAGTGAGACAACAAATGCTAGGTATATCTTGCTGTTTTGCACATAAAATTTGAGGCTCATTACATATTACCCATTTGAGTGTGTTTGTGATGCGGTATATGTATACATTTCGGGTTAAATGTTAGTGTGTTATACGACGCAAACACCAGTGTTTTACCACAGAATGCAGACCTATGCTACTTGTCCGCATCAAAAGTGTTATGACTTCAAGTCCTTGGTGCATAATATTTCATACATCCTATTCTTCGACGCTTTGGCTTTGCTAAATTGAAGAAGACTTACATTTACTCTAACAAAGATATTTTACCCGGAATTCTGTGTTTATCAAACACAAAAGTCGTGCACCCACCATGGTTATGTGTGAAATACAGCAACGGACGTCAAAGTAACACAATAGCATAAATAAGATTTTCTGTTACCAGAAATCTGTATTGCATTCTGGTCATATTATGCATCTTATTTTAGAATATAGATGAGTAAATTTATATAATTTTTCCATAAGCACGGCTTTTATAATGATTTGATAGGTATTATTTACTATTCTAGTTTGATTTGACAATAACACTTATATATAAATACAAGTCCATCAACTAGAATACATATATGGCACTACTTTACAGTGCTTTTGAGCTATATTGCTCTAGTAATTCCCTTATTATTTACCAATTTATTCTGGGAAAATGCCACAAAATGAATAGGTGGTTACATGCAATTTGTAACAGCCCAATTAATTGACCAATACTATACACGAAAAGCATATTTACAATGTTCATTGAATATATGATTCAAGCTATTTCACAAAATATTTGCTCGATTTAGAAAAACATCATGCAAAAAGAAATTATTCTTTTAGACATGCACAAAATGTGATTTTACACAATTTATAATATTTTCCCAACGATCGAAATGAATAACATATGTTATATGTGTTTGATTGAACTCTTCTCAGGAACATATTTTGAGATGCCAAGCTTTTGATATGGCATCTATAGGTACATACGCTTGATTGACGTACTGTAGTAGTAGCAATTCGATCAGAGATCATGCGATTATATAGATTAAAATGTCCAACTTGAATATTTTTGTATACCAGACAAAGATTAGATGAATTCAATTGCTCGATTCTTAGATAGTCAGCTTATTCTCAAAACTTATTACCTTGAACACGCTCTAATTCACTCAACAAGTTGCAATATATGAGTGCGTCATATCATATTAGGTTACTTCTATCGTATTATGTTGTGTAAATTATACGCATTTCACAAGGGATCCCATAAATCCTGTACTTGTACACGAAAGAAAGGGTTTACATTGTTACAAAAGCAAACAAAACCAAGAGTTGCACATTTGGGTCAATCATGTGGGTAGTTCAATGAAAAAACGTACAAAGTATGATGTATTTCATATGTCTGTAAATGACATTTTTACACCAACGAATCAATTCTAATATGTGGCAAAATTTTAACTTTTACGTAGCAAAACGTATAATTACAGTAGTTATTTATAGCCAATTTACTCGTACACCATTCACAAGCATCGCTTTGATTAGTAAACTAATTTTAAAAGGAATTGCATGAATCAATTCTCATATAAATAGATGCAAAATTTGCCTTTCGAATTTAAAATCAAATCAATTGTTCTTAACAAACAAACAAACAAACAAACCAAATCAAAATGCGTGCTTCTCTCTTTGCTATTGCCCTTACTGTTGCTGCTTCTGGTAAGTTGATTATAGTGTGAAAGGTATTTAATAGGATAATAACACATCATGTACAGTCAATGCTGCTGCTGTCCAAAAGCGTGATGTTTCCGCTGGTGTTCAAGCTTGTATTGATGGCCTCAATGCTGCTGGTGCTCAACTCCTTACCGTTACTAGTCAAGTCAATTCTTTTACTAGTGCTGCTGGATACACTGGTGCCCTTGGTGTTCACTCTAGCGAACAAACCCTTGAAACCAAGTTGAAGGCTGCTACCACTAGCTGTTGTGCTGTTACCACCACTGTTTCCGAAGAAGATGCTACTGCTGTCTTCAGTGTTGTTGATACCTTGGTTCCTGAAATTGAAGATGCATTGACTGCAATCACCACCAAGAAGTCTCAATTTGATGCTGTTGTTTTGGCTACTACTCTTGTCAAGTCTGATATCAAAAACTTGAACACTGAAGTTAATGCTTTGGATACTTGTTTGATTGCTGTCACTCCTGCTGATGAGTTAGCTACCGCTAATGCTTATGTTGCTAGAGTTACTGCTGCATTTGCTGCTGCCAATACTGCTTATGGTATTTAAACATATCGTACATAATGTTTAGTAGTATTATACGACATTTATTGAATAAACAATCTATATAAAACTACTTTAAACTTCAAAAATTGAAAATAGTGAACTTAAGATAATAATTTGCCATTTGTAATGAGTGCAGTAATGAGTATATTATTGATAAAAGAAGTAAATATTCATATTTAAATGTACTCAACCCTGAAAGTACAGCTTTGTATCAAAAGCTAACTACACAGCTTTGTATCAAAAGGGACAACAAACCTTTCTCAGAACATATAAAATGAACATAGAAACAATGAAGCCAGAAAACAAAAAATATGAATGAAAAGTGCAACGTCTAATTATACTTTTATGTAGAACATGCAATAATAATTTGTATTGTATTTGTCTTGGAAATAACCTTTAAATATTGTGTATATGTACTCCAAATTTGAGTATTTCAATCATTACATGATGAAAAAACTACTTGATTTACTGATTTTTTTTTTAAGGTTATCCGTATACAGCAATGTATACTATGTATATGTCGTATATCCTCAAGCTAGTGTGTTCAAAATTCATTTCTCTTTACAAGATTGCATTCAATCAAGTTTGATAAGATTATTGCTTTCAGTGAGGGATCATGAATGTGACTTTAATGTAGCATTTATCCGCGCGTTACTTAAGCTTTTGAAAACCACATGAGGCCTTTAAAACACATATCTAATATACCAAACTATTCATGTATTATTACAACTTAAAATGCGCCTTGTATACATCCGAAAAACTTGAGCTTCCTAACGATTTATTCGGCTCATTTCCAACAATCAATATAGAAACTACACGCTATTTGGAGAATTACAAGCATAATAACAACATCAAAGCACCGCCTATACGGAGAAGGTCTTCACAACCACCGCAGTCAACTCAAAAACATGTTCCTCCAACGCCTATACACAATGTCAAGCCTCATTCTAATCATAGTTTAGAAGGGCAAATTGATTTTCGGTTCGGTCCTATAGGAATGACAGCAATGGATGTAACTGCTCAGAATACAAAAAAGAAAAAGAAAAGAATCGATGAATCGACAATAAACTTGGGTTATGGTGTGCTTCATTTATATAGAGAATTGCAACCATTAACAGAGCAAGAATTACCAGATACTAAACTGGCAAAAGATCAATCATTGAATATATTAACACCAGATCAAGATGAAGATACCACATTGTGTATATTAGCTGTACCTTCTTACTTGACATTCAAAGATTTCACTGATTTCCTAGGCTCAGCAAATTCACATATAGAGCACTATCGCTTTATTAGGTATATCATAGAGTAATAATACATGTTGGGCGACGCAATTAATTACTATCTTTACATAGAGATTTTTCACCAAACAAATATACAGCATTACTCAAATTCAAAGATCGACAATCAGCATTCGCATGCTATCAGAAATTTAATGGAAGACGATTTAATATGACAGAGGTAGGAACTTGATTGATCAAATATGATTGTTATTCACAGATATTCAGCCTGAAATTAGTCATGTTGTATATTTGAAATCTAATACGATCGAATCTATCAACATTTTACCTCAATCATATCCTTATTTAAACGAAACATTGAGCCAAGACCTAGCTCACAAGACACAGGATATGGCAGAATTACCCACATGCCCTGTTTGTTTGGAACGTATGGATGAAAGTATCACAGGATTACAACATATTCAATGTCACCATACCACACAATGTTACTGCATAGATAAATGGGGCCATAATCGATGTCCTGTTTGTCGCTATTCGCAACGACCAGTGTTAACGTCATCTTCAACGAAAAAGAATATGCGTTATGAATATGAGCAGATTCAATGTGAATGTTTCGAGTGTTCATCCACAGAAAGTCTTTGGATATGTATGATTTGTGGGCATATCGGTTGTGGAAGATATCAAGAAGCACATGCTTATGATCATTTTATGGAAACAAACCATTTGTACGCATTAGAAATTGAAACACAACGTGTATGGGATTATTTAGGTGATGGATACGTCCATCGATTAATACAAAATACGGTTGATGGTGCTATTGTAGAATTACCTAGTCGTAGTGAAACTAATTCAGTAGCACCACAAGGTGAGAGCCATATGAAGAGAGTCAGCTCATCTATGATGAGATTAGATATTGGGTCTGGATCAAGTGCTGGTACTGGCAGTATCGTTGATGGTGGATCTGTTAGCGCAGAAAATTTAGGTGCTAACAACAGTAATCAACAAGGAAAATTAGATTCTATATCTGTGGATTATACCTACATGCTTACATCACAATTAGATTCACAGCGAATGTATTACGAAGAGCAACTAGACGCATTAACAGAAGGACTATCAAATTTAACAAATGAAGTTAAAACGTTAACTCAAGAAATCGAAACCGCTAAATCATACAAATCAGAATTAATCGAAAAGGGAAAATCATTAGATACAGCCATCGTAGATGTTAAGAAAGAAAAGGAGAAAGCTGATAAACGAGCTTTAAGTTTCAAAGATAAATACGAAACAATGCAAAAGAACTTGAACGAAGAGAAATTGGTATATTTAAATATATCTGATGCTTTTATCCATTATTTACTTTTTTGAATTTAGCTTACAAAATCCCTCATAAGAAATAATGAGTTGTTGAAAAAAGATGCAGATGACAAGGATGCCACATTGAAGGTTCTCGGTGATCAAGTTCGTGATCTAATGTTCTTTTTGGAAGCTAGAGAGAAGGTCAAAGAAGGCGATGAAAGCAGTAATAGCAAAGACAACGAATCCTAGTTACTAAATGTTGTCTGCATGCACTTGTTTATTTATATTTTCTTCTTTGTGCGCTATCTTTTGATGTAAACTAAATGCATTTTTTACACTTTGATTATTTTGAATTTTTGTTTTTCTGTGTATGACCCAAGGCATGTACACTATTAAAGACTAGCAAGATATCAAGGATAACGTTGGTAGCGACATTTGTACTACAACTGACTTGTATAGAGATTTTCAATAAATAATGACATTGAAATACGTATATAATGATCATCAATTGTGTATTTTTATCATTAAATTTCTACCAATTTTTATGTAAATGGTGTTTTTGAGATCAAAATGTGCCCAGAGAGAGAGAGAGAGAGCTAATGTATACATTGGTTTGCATTAATCTTTTAAATTTTGTGAAGCTTTTGACATTTGTAATATTCAGAATCTTGAAAATGCCTAAACTTCAATCAAGTAAACAGCATTAGCCATATGTGTTTCTTGTCTCTAAAAAACAAATATGCGTTAAAGATTCGGCCATCATTTGGTACATTTTTTTATATAAATCAAACTGCTACTTTTATAGACGAATTTAACGTACATACTGCTTTATTTTGTTGTATTAATTGGTACTATCAGTATGACGTGTATAGACTTTGCAGTTTATTGACATGTTACGTCTATAGGATTTATATCACATTTTGTTATACGTCAAAATAAATCGCAATGAAAAGAACCTCAGCATATTTGTCTCTTTTCATTCTCTTTATAGATGACTCTTTCAAGCCCTCGGTGCAATAAAACATGAAAAAATCGAAATAAATTAAAATATGTCTTTTGTCAATATTCTGTAGCATATCAAGTATAGCCCTACATTTTTTATTTCCTGATTATCTATTGAAATGGGGGCACGCTCCGATTTTGAATATGACCATATAAAATTGTATAATCAGATATGCACACATAACTGAGCTTGAATCCAAAAAGTATTCAAATGGAAAAAAAATCCAAAAAAATCCAAAAAAAACCTTGTATGTTTAATTACTCACAAAAATGCATAGTAAGTTGAACTAGCGTATTAAATGTTTTAGGTTTAGTTTTTAATTCTGAATCGATCTGTGTAGGTTTTAAAAATGTTTTTCACATAAAATCTCTAGTAAATCTAATATCAAATTTTAACGGTTTCTGATCAAAAAGTACCCTTCATTCAAATGCAACCCTAAAATATTTCATTTTCACATTATGCGCAACAAAATTATCTACAGAATGAGTATTTATACGTAGCTGTAGCTCTATTTTTTTGTGGGGATATACATTTTTTTGTTCATTTTTTTTGGTCGGCGAAAATTTACTCTTGTATATCCTCGTCCAAAATGAATCCTTTTTTGTAGTATCACCAAAAATCAATCATTCAATCTCAATTTTCTCGACGAAAAATCAATATTTTTTTACGAGATAAAATTCGTTGGATAGACGCTAATGAGTACTATACTATGGTGCTAGCTTTGCATACCAGTCATCCCTTCATGGATCTCTATAACAGAAAAAATGCTCTCACAAAATTTATAAAAAAATAAAAAAATCTTTACAGCCATCCAAAAACTAAATATCCTGGTAGAGAATGAAAAATAATCTAGACTTTACTTAATATCCATCATTGTAATACCTTAGTATTTTCTCCACTTATTTTCATTTCAAATGCGCTTTCTCAATTTTAAGCTGGCCATTTCTGCATCATTCAAATTTATGAAACAACTACTATAGTAACCATCCTTGCTTCATTTAATAAAATTTGTAGCCGGGACAGTGTTGAATAGGATGACAATTGGGATATTTGTATTTTTATAACAAATTGATACAGAAATAAAAAGGTAATAGTTGATGAAAGATATCCCATGGATAAGGTTTAGGCTTCTTTTAGAACCCTAAAGACGTTGTACAAGGGAATAAATACACATGCTCTTTATCTTGCAGCCTTTTAGTGTGAGGTTAGCTACCGCCAATGAGATACTGAACATGTTTGAATATGCAGCAAAAAAACGTATAAAGAGCAATATGGAAATATAATTACAACACCTTAATTTGTCAATGATGTTTTAAAAGTAAAGCAAAGGTTTATGGATTACCATCATCTCAGTGATATAAATATATACTATTTTGCTAATCTATATATATTAGGAATTAGTAATAAGATCTTAAAACAAGATCTTCATGGTTTAATTTCTAGTTTGGAAGTACCAGTGGTACAATTTCACATTTTAATATTTCGAGATCTTTAGATGATATCTAAAAATCAACATGATTATTAAACAAAGTTGATATGTGCAGCGTACTACAGAATAGATAGAATCCATGTAAACACACTTTTTATGGTGGTTTTTACAAAGGAAAGAAGATGTATTCAAAGATGAGTGTGATGAAAAAGGGGTTTTTAAATGTGTTGGTTATGGTATGTGTGAAAATGCAAGAAAAGCGTAAAAGGCTTACAACAAGGAAAGCACAGAGACTTTGTAGCTTCATAATAATAATACCAACCCTTTATTAAAATGATTTAAATGTGAAATATTATTGCCAAAAAAAAAGAATTTTGGATCTTTAAATACTGGTACAACAGAGATACACGCTCACTTACATCGAGTGGACAAGATATAGTAGTTCAACATTCGTTATAAGATGACTATAGCCCTTTCCATCACCAGAACAGCAAAAATATCATGTAATTCTAATAGAAAATGGCATACTATGTCTCAAATCTCAAAAAAATTCGTAAACAAAAATAAGTAGAAAAAACAAGTAGAAAAAAAAGACAAAAGATTAGAACAAAAAGGCAAATTTTTCTTCTTCCTTAAGTAACCGTACATTACCCCTCAGTAGGATGAGGAAAACAACAGCCATTCCTATGACTTTGTAAAGTTACAACATTGTATAACAATGGATATATCCCAAATAATTTCCTTGAATCAACGGAATATCTTCTTAAAGAATTTCGAAGCAGTACCTGATTCAAATATCATACATAAAAACCCTTTACAAAGCTACACAATATCTCACTGTAGTTGCCAGCATTATTATTTATTTAAATATCCTTCGATTAGCGACAATAGTAACTATTGGATCTTCAAATGCAGTACTAACATTTCTTTGATAATAAATTCTTTGTATTTACTCAAAAATGCTATAGATGACATACGCAGTTCGATTATGGATATAGATAATAGCATATCAGAATGTTCCATTTGTTCAGTAGTATTTCATGAATCAGTTTTTTTAAATAAAGCTCATCTTTGATTGCTCTAAAGACAGGAAGAAAAAACAAAAAGTAGTAGCAAGACGAGAGCAACTATTTTGTATAATTCAATCTTTCCAAAAGGCAATAAATTTGAGAAATCAGTACTAAGAAATCACAAAATTCCGATTTATTTTTTGTATACAAAAGAGGAGCGAAAGGTAATATCTGCATGGAAAAGGTATACCAATGCACCTTATTTACAGCTTTTAGATATTGAGCATTGAATAAAAGCAATTTTTCAATTCTAGATTGATGTTACTGTTGGTACTTTCATGCACCAAATGTTTTCCCGCACTTTTAAAATGTAACTAAATCGGGAACTTGCCAAATTCAGGAACACTATATTTGCTACTACTATTTCTAAGGCCAACTTAATATACTTTTTTATATCGGTTTGTATTATCATTGCAGTAGATATGTATCGTGTAGCTTATTGAGGTACTAGGACTATAAGGCTGACATCATATACTGCTATACGTCACAAGAAACTGTAGCATAAAAAATGAGGTTTCGCGCAGCATCTTTCTACTCTTTTCTTTCTTTTTCTTTGTAGGTGACTCTTTCAGGTTTCCGGTGCCAATAATCCATTGCCACTATACTTCACGAGTTCATTCTCTTGCGGTTTAAATGAAGGTAGATTCATAAGCCTTACTTTAGGTTTCATAACATACTAGCATACAATTTTGTATACAGTATACGCGTTTTATTTCGTGCATATATACATTTTTGTATAAAAGTTGTTTGGCGGAGCAACCGCTAGTGCTTTCTGTTAGGGTTTAAGATATAATTATATTTGCTGGCCGGCTAATATCTTTTACTCTGCTTAAAGCTGCTGACGAAAGGTTCGGGGACCTTCATGAATGGTAAGGCCCGACCGACGAAAAGCGATGTATTGACAAGTTCTTTGTAGCTTGGTGAATCTAATGAACTAGTTTGTTAAATGTTGTTTGGCTTTAATTGTTGTTCCCCAGTGACAATAAAGTCAAATTTCACAACATTCATGCATTGGATTTCGAATTATCATTCGTATCTACTAAGTTCATGCCTGATGGTTGTCTTGGTTTATGAAAGAGGGGGTGTTGGGTTTATATGGTACCGTATAAACCTTTCACCTTGGGATCAGATGTACTTTGACCTTCTCGTGGTTGATCCTGTTAGTATCATTGTATTTCAATGCAATGAGAACCAACAAAAGTGCGCTTTTTTAAATTATAATGAAAATGAAAAATGTTGTTTTTTGTATAATAATTTCTTCATTTCATTTATTGAGCTGATGTGCTGATGCATTTGAATAATTGAGATTGCTGTATATATAATTGAATCATTTACTGCTTTTGTTTGTATATTGTAGTTGGTTTCTTCGCAATGATTTGAGAAAAAAATAATCAAACTGCTTGCTTGAAAACATTTTTCGATGTTGAAATATTCCTAATATACCTCTAACAAAAGGAGTCCTTTATGCAATTTTATGATGGTTTGTAGATGAATAGAAATACGAAAATGAATCCAGGAGCCTCGGTATAATTTATATGATTCCAGTTGTTTGTTAACTCTAGAATAAACCCTTTAAAAAATGGCAACTCTTAGTTTGACCGGGAAAAAAGAAGCAGACAAGCGAAGCGAAAACGTCAATTTCTTGATATGTAAGAGTTTTTGCTAGCCATAGACAATCTTTTATGGATGCACACACATCACAGATATTATAAATGGTGAAATACCTTATTGTAGTACTATTTGTTTCGAGTTTTCTGAATATATTTCTTCCCAAAAAAAGTACGTGGGTATAGGCCATTATGGTTTATAGTTTACCATTCTCTTTGTGGCCACTTGAGATCAAGACACTTTTATATCATGGCCATATGGTTATTTGCATCTCAGTAAGATGCTAAAGAGTCTAAATTGTAGATTTGCTTTCAGAGTATCAAGACAGCTGCTTTTTACCACAAATGAAAACTTGTTCTAAACAAAATGCATGCGCATTTTTAGAGAGAATCATGATAAGGAGCATCTACAAGTTAACTGTAGATCAGTTCCTACCAACTATTTCCAGTGAGCCAATGACATTTTTATAGACAAATATCGATAAATTGACCATTTTCAACAATATCGTCCGTTTATGGTGTTCACCGTCGTGTGAAATGTTGGTGCAACCAGATGCAAAAGACTCAGAAAGCAAGTAAAATTTACCCTATCTTTTGATTTTTTTTAACTGCAATTTGCTGGTAACTCATTTCTGGGGATGTAATAAACCATATATGATCATTTTAATGTAAATAAACGATAAAATGAATGCTTCGAGTCAATTTTTTCTAACAATAGTTCATTACAATCACCCAGTCCTTTAATAGGTTATCGTGCAAGTATTAATGATTTAAAGCACAAAGTGGTAATTTTAACTCAATAAAGTATGCTCGTGAAACCATGATAAAGTTACTCTAATTCATCAATATTACACTATTATATTATTTCCTTTTTTCTCTTTTTATTCATATTCTCCCTATTGTATAGTTTTCTCTTTTCTTTTATAATATTTTTATAGAATTTGAATGGATTTTATTAAAAGATTCCACTTTATTCAAAAATTCAAGGATAACACACAAAATCCATCTTCATTGGGGCGAAAAAAAAGTAAAAGATCAATCTTCAATCATAACAACAATGATCGTCATGTGTCATCAACTATGAGCAATGCCAAATGTATGGACGATGATGACGATGAAGAAGAAGAAGAAGACGATGAAGACGATTATAACAGTAATACGATGATATTTCATCAAAAGCCATTGCATGCGATTACCATAACAACAACAAACAAAAACCCCAATACCACCACTACAAAGAGTAAAAGAATACGTCCTATACATCAATTATACATGCATCATCAAAAGAATTCAAGTTCAACCGTTCAAAGCCAGTTGTTATCATTATCTAACAACACATCAAACGGAATTGAACATCATAAACAATTGAGCATAGCATTTGAAGGCAAAGAAAGAAAAAAAGATGCCAAACAACAATCCATAGATAGTAATGAAAAAGGAAAATATTTAATAGAGCAGCGCCAGCTTCACCACAAACAAGAGAAATCTGCAATACGAAATTCAGAAAAAGTAAGTTTTTCAATTGATTATTACTACACAATGTGCATAAATTAACGTCATTTTCTATAGAAGATGTAAGGCCTTTTTTTTTTTTTTTTTGAATGAAATCTGTATAGTTGTTCAATTTACTAATTGTATTAATAGATTCAATGATTCGACATTGTATGCTCCATTCATCGAACGCCCTGAAATTATAGAGAGTGATTATATACCCTTACCAACTGTCACACGAAAATACATTGATCCACCATCAGATGTGCTGCTCAATTCGATACCATCATTTCATATACACAAAAAGAATCATATCGATTCACTTGATAATTTATCTCCATCTCCAACAACGACTGCTGTAATTCCATTAAAAAAACCCAAGAATAAACTAGTTGTAGATACGAAACGACTGGATGACTCTTCCATTGCTGATATTGGTACCTGGTTGTCTAGAAATATCACCATGGATACCAATGAGGGGGATCTACAGCAATCTATCCCAAAATCTACCACGTTTTAAGCCCACATTGGCACCTTGTAGCATATTTTGATTGGCCCGGGTTATTTTTCTCTTTCTTTCTGTGAAGGAAAGGGGAGCATTTTACTTTTTTAGATGAGTCACTTTTTTTAGTGCTGATTTTTACGATAGAAACTCTTTTTTGGGAGTCGCTTAGTGAAACCCATTCATATATAAAATAAATAAAAAAAGTTAATGTTTTCTCAATAAACATTTTCATTTATCATGTCAAATATTAATCCTAATCATCCTCCTTATCCTGCTTTCAGAGCAACCAATAAAGAAAGTTTTGCTTATGAAACAACTATTCGCCGTTGGCCCATTATCGTTGATAGTGCTATCACTGATGTCAAACAAACTATCGCCGAAACTACTGCTGAACGCGCTCAAGAGGGTGCCAAGATTGTTGAAGCTTTAGAGGAAATCAAGCAAGAATTAATTGACGAAAAACCTTTGAGGTATTGTTACCATGGCAACCAGTAATTTTGATAACATTTATTCATATTCATGCATTTTTTTAAGACCTATTCAAGATAACAAACCCGATGCAGCCAAATGGAACAAGCATTTAGAACAATACTTTAAAGATTGTACTTGGATGAACGGTACCTGGCTTTTCAACGAATGCTACCTCTATCGCCGCATGGCTGAGATCTTTTATAATTCTCAACATTGGACTGAATATGATTGCTTTGAACGTCAAAAGAATGATACCTTCAAGGGATCTCATGGTGCTGTCTTTGATTTAGCTGGCAAGATGCCTGAATTGATCAAGCCCATGCCTGAAGAAAAGCTTGAGATTGTATACAACGAACTTGTTCAAGTTTGTTTGTGGGGTAATGCCACTGATTTGAGTTTACTCACCAACATGTCACAAGAAGATATCGAAAGATTACAAGCTGTTGAAAAGGATCATTTAGCTAAGCGCCGTGAATTCATTTTAGTAGATGATACTGAAAAATTATGGCAAAAGCTCAAGTCTTTAAAGGGAGGCCGTGTCGATTTCGTTTTGGATAACTCTGGTTTTGAAGTATTTGTAGATATGATTTTTGCTGATTGGTTATTGCAATCCGGTATTGCTGGTAAAGTCGTATTCAATTGTAAAACTATGCCTTGGTTTGTCTCTGATGTGATGCCCAAGGATATGCCTATGATGTTCAAAAACTGTTTAGATAGAGATTTCTTTCCTTCCAAAGAGGGTAGATCTCAAGAAGACATTAATGCTTTAGAAACCATGGTACATCGTTGGGAACAATATGTTGCTGATGGTAGATTAGAAGTTCGCTCTCATGATTTCTGGTGCACAGGTCTTTCTTACTGGTTTATGGAATCTGATGCTCCTGAGCTTTTCAATGAAATGAAGGAATCTGGTGTAGTTTTGTATAAGGGTGATTTAAATTATAGAAAACTAGTTTTTGATTGTGATTTCCCTGTTACAACTCCATTCAAGGAAGCAATTGGTCCTTCAATGGCAAATAACTTTACAAACATTATTGCTTTACGTACAAATAAGGCTGACCCTGTCGTTGGTCTTTCTGAAGAAACTAAAAAAGATATTGAAAGTAAAGCAACTAGACAAGAATGGCGTTTCAGTGGAAAATATGCCGTTGTAGAGTATAATTAAATAAACCAAATTTTGTCATATTTGACAATCTATTATTACCTATATATTGAAGAATTTTTGCAGATGTTTGAAAGCAAGGAATGGGACAACTTGAACTGGATAAACAAGTGTTGTCGTATAAAGTGTTCCTCCGTGGATTTTAGTT
Organism: Mucor racemosus; assembly: GCA_027405735.1. Lineage (NCBI taxonomy): Eukaryota > Fungi > Mucoromycota > Mucoromycetes > Mucorales > Mucoraceae > Mucor > Mucor racemosus. Next base: position 1,591,282 of record JAPEHQ010000004.1, on the reverse strand, counting down.
TTAGCACAAGAAATCACACATCATGCCAAAAGATTATTATCTCTATCTCTGACAATCCTCTTTTTTAAAAAATAAAAATACGCATATATAGTTTAGATGTCAATATATATGAACTCACATTTTTCTGTATTAATGGCCACCTTCAAAGGCATGAAAAATCCTTTAAACCAAAAAAATACGGACAAAAAAATGAAGATCCACAATTTGGTAATATACATTTTATTTCAAGAATTATTTGGAATAATCATAGAAACCCTTGCCAGATTTACGACCCAAATTACCTTCCTTGACAAGCTTATTCAAGACTTCAGATTCTTGAAGAGGAGTATCTAATGAATCAGCCTTCTTCCAACCATCAACAATGAACTTCATGGTATCCAATCCGACAAACTAACCGAAAAATATACATTTAGGAATCTCAGATTACAATACTACAAATAAAAACTTACATCGGCCAATTCCAATGGACCCATGGGCATACCAGCACCCAACTTCATTGCAGTATCAACATCAGAAATAGAAGCTTCATCACGATCAATGACACGCATAGCTTCCAACATGTAAGGAACCAACAAACGGTTTACAATAAAACTAAAGAAAACATTTAGTCTCCTATTCAAATAAAATGATTATTATTATAAATGTGATTTACCCAGGAGTATCTTTACAAGAAACAGAAGTCTTGCCAATCTTCTTTGTGAAATCAGCTAAATCAGTATACACATCATCAGTCACCTTTTCAGTACGAACGATTTCGACTAATTTCATGGCAGGAACAGGGTTGAAGAAATGCAAACCAGCGAAACGTTGCTTACGAGCATCGCTAGTAGCTTCAGCAATTCGAGTGACAGGCAATGAAGAAGTATTACTACAAAAGATGGTATCCTCGGGTGCAATTTTGTCCAATTGAGCAAACAACTTTTGCTTCACATCAATATTCTCAACAATAGCTTCGACAATAAGATCAGACTTGGCAGCAACTTCTTCTACATCTTTAGACAAGGTAACATATTGGAGTGTTTCATCAATAAATTGCTTTTGCTTGGTTTCATCATCAGCAAACTTCTTGCGAGCAACGCGCTTGAGAGACTTTGAAATGATATTTTTACCATTTTCAAGTGCGGCATCAGTTGTATCAATCATGGTGACATTATATTTAGCTTGTGCAGCTACTTGAACAATACCAGAACCCATCAAACCAGCACCAATAACAGTGACATGTTTAATATCTTTTAATAATAAAGAGGAGGTAGAGAAGCCACGTTTAGCGAGTATAGGCTTGGTTAATTTACTAGCAAAAGACATCATTTCTGTTTTGATTGATTAATTTAGAAGAAAAAGAGAAGAATAGATTATAGTAGGCTATATTTATTTTATTTCAATCTTTCACTAGTCATTTTCACATGCGTGGGTGTGGTTATTTTGTATGACATCCAAGTGGACCTGCTTTATTTTTTCAATTGAAATGATTGGCTTTTCAATTCATGCAACCTCAAAGAAATGCTGTTCCCGATTTAATACTTTACGTACAGGGGCATTAATATAACACAGAATGTGGGGAAAACTCATTTAGTGTTATTAATACTTAACATAATCGTTTATCAATGATGCAAATGCTACTTGTTTTTGGATAAATAAACTTTTAGCTACTAAACAATTATTTCTTAAGTCCACAAATTCTACAAAGACTATTTATTAGCAATTCTAGATAATAACGATTAATACGCATCTATTCATCTCAAAGTGCTTCCATCCAAATTTACGTGCATTTCTTTGGAAGCTAGGGGATTTTGAAAGGTGGGAGGAAGCCGCAAAAATAATCAAATTTGTGTCGTTTTACATTCGATTTCACTGTATCTAGGTAAATGACAAATAGGATTGAGGTAATATATCAGCTTAGCAATTGTTATTAAAGATAGAGAAATCTTGTTTAATTTTATTTTTAATATTACTATCAAATCATGAATAAAATACACATATGATATTCAAAATCTGGTTGTAATTCAGATGCATTTTAACACCATACCAAACATATTTTAGGATAATTTAGACACTACTAAACAGACATGAATTGGTCGCATTATGCTACCTATTCCTAAATTTATTTTATATCTCACGAAAGACTCAAAAACGCGTAAAATTCACTGCTTTTTTCTTGAAAAATGTGTCTCACTTTTCATCCCTGATCTACTTTTTTTTTTCACTAAACAACACCAAGAAAAAATTATATGCCAATGTACCTGAGATGTTCAGCTTTAATCCAAAAATGAGTATCCGGAAATATCCTATTTTTTGCAGTTGGTATTAATTTTTCAGTGCTAAGGTTTCAGATTTTTCACGCGTATTTCACTGCTAATTGCTAATGGATTGAAAACTTTGAGGCTTCATATCTCTAGAAAAAATTAAGCTATACTAACACTTTTTAATAATAAAACTTACTTGTTTTAAAGTGCTCTATAACATAACTTAATATAGAAAAAGTTTGAGCACTTTTATTTTTTTTTTCATTTTTTTGGCATTTCTATAGTAGGTTTCAAAATATTGGTTATATTGAGCAGTATTTTTTTTGCATTTAGGTCATCCAGCTCGTTGAGGGATCTCAGACCCAATTTAGAGTTTTTCAAAATATTGATTTTTCGTGGAGATATCCTCAAAAATGTGTACAAAAAGGTACATCCATTTCTGGCGTCCATTTTCCCCTTATATACCCTCATCCCAAATTCTGAAACTGAAAAAAATTTGGACAAAATTATCGTTTTCTCTACGAAAAATGTAGCTAAGATGTTAAATAATAGCTCGATCAATAGATAATTTTTTGGCGCATCATTGCTGTTTTTTATATTTTAAATATGCTTATAAAAAGTGTTCTGTATCTTCAAAAAATCTCCAAAATTTCAATTGCATTTTGCGCAAAATTTTATGTGAATTTTGTTTTTAAATTTTATATAGATAGATGCAAAATTTAAAACTTTACAAAAATTATTTAATACGCTAGGTCTACTTACTTTGTAGTTCATGAGCATTTAAACAATTTTGTTTTTTGAATCATTTTTCCTCCATTTTTTTTCAAATCGATTTTGAAACGCAGCTAGCATAGGCTATAAACTGTAAAATGAAATATTATTTTGATTATCTCGATGAAAAATCAATATTTTTCGCTGCAACAAAAGCGACAGAGTAGCGTTTAACTGGGGTCATTTTTTAAATATAAGAACCTAATAGACTAATTATGGAACGTAAATTTTACAAACGATTTTAAATCAATGTTAAGCCAATGCACTCACATTCTGGTATTAATCTTTTTTTTAGGACAAATAATCAATAGCCATACATGATAAAAAAGGGAATATGTGATTCGAAATTGGATTTTAAAACAACATCAATAGACATAAATTAACTCTATTTATTTGTTATGAATTCACCAGGAAACATTTGTTAATATATTCATCTGAAGGCTGAAGCACCTTCTTTAATTTGAGACTCCCACAATTTAACATTGATTTCTCAAGATGCATTAGTGCAAATTGTCCCAAAGCAGATGCAAATATGGCTACAATATCTTTGTATGATGATCTAAAATTTCAACTTCCATGAATTGTTTTAGAAAATTTAAATTAGACATTAACTCCTTTGTATTTTATGGTCTGGCTCATTTGGTAGTGCATGATTCAGATGTATATACACAAAAAAAATTGGATTAATAAACGCTTTTTGACTCAAATCTCAATTTAAATAATATTCCAAATAGGCATTGAATAGGGATAATGATTCTATATATTTTGAGCGAGTTGATCTAAAAGTTTGGTAGTTTTTTTTTTTTTTTCGATCAATACTGATTCAAAGGATCTCAAGTAACATAGGCAAGTAGCGCTTGCCAGTATCTACCAATGATCAAAACCAGGTATTTTTCCGAACCCTCTTAGACTCGCTTATGGCTCCTCCATCCCAAAAGTCCAGAGTTCGACATTATACTCAGTGGTAATATCAGAAAAATCATTAGATTCACACGGCATATGATATGTAGCAATATCTAGAGTAAGAACAAGTGAGGATGTCAAATTCTTTGATTACAACCCTAAAATTCATAGAATCTCAATAACCACAGACAAAAAATATTTAAGTTTTATATATTTAATAATTGAACTTTATTAAAGATATTAAATAGATTGCATTACTACCAAACATTCGCCTCCGTAGCTGCTAGTTGGACTCATGCTCTCTTTGATTAACAATCCGAAAAAAATAACTGTATGTATCAAGGACACGGTTAGCATCAGGCCTTTATTTTTAATGAAAGCAACCAACCTTACGGTAAAGTTTTTGGTGTATATAGATGTACTGTTATTTAGACAACATAGAAACCTTGGACTCAAAAATATATTGGGCATTGAGGCTCCATACATTTGTTGTGGTCTTCATATGGAGCAAATTTACAGTTTGTAAGCATTGTAGCCCAAGAAAACTACATTGTGAGGATTTCCTCTCTTATTTCCTTCCAATAAAAGGTTTCCATGGTGGATTCTTTTGGTCTTGATAAGTTCTGATCCAACTTTCTTGCGGAATGATAGTAGTAAACCCTCCATTTTCCGGGCGTTAATAATCTGGAAGAAATTATTATGAACAGCACTCCTATGTAAATAAATAATATTAAAGCCAAAACTAACCATAATTCTACCCTACTTACCAGCATCCACCATGTTGTTGCCTGGAAAAAAGTGTGAGGTTCAACCGATGAATACAATCTTGGCACCACAGAGAGACACGATAATGCGACGTAGTAGGCAAAAGTCGAGGACAACCTTGTCTTCCGTTCAAAGCAAACTTGCATAAAAACATTATGGCAATACCACCAAACCGCATAAACAAGGCTGAAAAGTCCCTGGTTAGTTAGTAAGGTGATAATGATACACCTATCCTAAGCGATCCCTTTTCAGGCGAGTTGAAGAATAGTAGGCAAATCCCCATTCGGTAGACTTGTTTAGAACCATAACCTTTCCCGCAGCTTCGACGATGGCAAATTCAAAAGAGTTTAATTCTATGGTTTGATTAATCAAGTAGATCACGGCGGACAACCACATTTGAGATATGATCAGTTCTTTGAAGGCCCCTCGTAAGTTCAGTAAGTTGATGGTGATACCTTTAGCAGCGAAGCTATCTAAATCAATGATTGAAGCCATGATTTGACAAATTTGATGCTTTTTAATGTAGACGTAAAGAAAAGGAAGAATAATTGGAAATAGGAATTGATATCAACATTGTTTGCTCTTTTATAAACAATTGTGGACATTTGTACAATCATATATTCGTTGTTCTGGATACGAAAAAAAAAAAAGGAGAACTGAAATTAAACGTTGTACGTATTGTGTGCATATCCAAGGTATAATTATCGTTCATTGTTTAGTCATTTAAGGCACTAAAGATTTGGATTTATGTGAATATGATGTATTGTTTCATTAATATAAATTAAGGATTTTCAGAAACCTCAATTTATAATAATTAATTTACATAAACAAAAGCTATAGTTTAAAAAATTAGCGATGAACCCAAAGAATTTTTCCTCAAGCAATGGAATAACTTTTGATAAAAGTAAATGTATTTTATAGCGCTGCTTCTTGGATATCGAACCATATTTTTCAATACAGAATAAAGAGCAATTTCATTGATTAGGATTAAATATACAATTAAAAATTTATTAAATCAAAAACTAAATCAATTCAAAATTGATTCTACCTGATACAGGCTCTAAACTGGATATACGTACTTTTACAACCTCTCCCACCTCAACATTTCTATTTAATCTCTCTATACGACCACGAACACCGATTTCCAACAAAGTACCAGAAGCTACATCCATTGTTCCTCCCAATTCTGTTGAAGCATTTCTATTCGGCATATTAACAATACAATTCCATTCCATACGATCTGTAAATCCATCTACTCGCATGCGATCCAATAAACTAATCACCCAAAACTGCAAACCTCTCTGTTGCAACAAACTAAGCTGTTTCTCTCTGTTCATGATTCGTGATGCCAAATTTTGTAAGTGAGTGTTGGAAAATGGCAATGCTTCACCCATTAAATGTGATTTGAGTTGCCAGTGAACTACCATATCCATATATCGACGCAGTGGTGATGTAGCTCGAGTATATCCATCATTGATGCCCATAACAACATGAGGTAAATTAGATTTGGTGGTTACAGTGCTTGGGGGAAGAATGGACAAGTATTTAACCATATCTTGTGTTCCAATTACTCCAGAAATGGGATCACGGCTTGCTAATAATTCTTCTCTTAAACGGCATTGAGCATTAGATGCGTCAGGGTTCCATGCTTGAGCACGGAACGGTAATGGTATGTCATATGCATGCGCAAATTGACTAGCAATGCGACCACCCATAATCATGGTTTCAGCAACCATCTTTCTAGCAGGTGAAAATGCTGATTTATCAAGTGTTACCCGCACAGCAGGTAAATGGGATACATAATTTGGTGATGTAAATTGAATTTGAGGTAAATCAAGCGGATCTGGTAATATCTCGATTACAGGAGAAGGTTTTGTAAAGTTGATGGCACCGTTAGTCACTCTGTTTACACTGTGTTTTTGTGCCATTTGGAAAATCTCAAACAAATCCTTTTTAGCGTTTTCAGGAACAGTAGATTTTCTTTCTTGCTTTTGACCATCTTTGAGAGCAAATGCATCAGTAGATGGATGTGAAAAACTCTTTGTTAAATCGACTAGTGGATCGTAGGTTACAGTAGCTACAGGTTTCAACATTTCGTCTAAATCATCATAGTACACTTTTACTACGTTTTTTACAAGACTGGGGCGAACCTTGTAATCAATCAAGTTACCCTTCATGTCGATTCTAGTACTAAATGTCAATGCATACTGTGATCCATCCTTATTTGTATGTGCTGTTGATCCTAAACTGAATTTTTTTGATGATAGCTCTTCTGGTAGCATAGGAAAATGACGTTCTGGTAAATAAAGTGTTTGTGCTTTTTGCTGTGTAAGTTGAGCTAACTCATCATTTGGCCCGATATAAGTAGTTGGATCTGCAATATGCACATGAAGCCATGCTGATTTGTCCCCTGGAATATGTTCAATGGAAACACCATCATCAATTTCTTTAGCTGATGGATCGTCAATTGTATATACAGGTAAATTTCCAAAATCATGTCGAATGGATTCAAATCTATCTTGACTAGCCATGTTTTGGTCTGATAAGAAAGAAGCAGTATACGCCTTCATTTTCTTATCACTTTCTTGTGATTCTTTAGACCAAATAAACTCTTCTGCGATCTTTGCATCTTCTAACAAGCCGACATTGTCCCATGGTTTAAACATGCCAACCTCTTTTAAGAATCGAATTGCTAAAAACCGATCATAAAACAACTGATCATAACATTTCAGTGCTTTCAGAATGTTGGGTACAAATACTTCATAAGGTGAATCAACAATAACTTTAGGTGATCTGATCCAATCTACAATAAAATTGATGTACTCTTTGTCTGATTCTGTTAATGTACTTGTCACTGAAGGTGCTAATTCAATTGCTGTTCTCGAAAATGTGCCCAAAACCGGATCTGCATGAGTTTGATAAAATGTAACAAGAGATTTCATACGAGACAAGAAGCCTGTATATGATGAATCACGGCCACGAATCGATTCAATGATACGAGTTAATTTTTCACATTCAATTTGTGAGCGAATTGTCCAATTGCCTGAGCCACGTACATCTCTTGTAGGAATGAAATGAATATTATCAGATACTAAATGAAGAAAAGTGACATGTCGTTGCAATTCTGTAGGTTTATCTGATTTAAAAGCAACAGCTGCCAATTGATCTAAAGATGCTTCATTTTGTGTATCATTTTTGGTAAAATGTTGGTAAAGCTGAACTAATCCTAGATGATATGAGCCTTTAGTCATGATCAATGTACGTTGATAATGTTGAATGGCTCGATTATAAGCAGACGGAATGTTTTGTAAAAGTCCATCAGCATCAACATCTTTCCAATTTGTAGGTTCAGTTACTGTCTGCGATACTTGTTGGCTATTCGCAAAGCCCTTTAAACAAAATGCTACATTATCACTGCGAATAGTTGTGGTTTTGCCATTGCGGAGTAAAAGTGTCAATTGCTGTAAACCACCACTTGTTCCTTTCTGTCCAACAACCATGCCGCTATACTGTCCATTTCTATCGAGAAACAATGTGAATATGAATGAATTTGTATAATCTATCTATTTTACCTAAAAGCTTCTACATAATCGCCAAGGTTGACTTTAGGAAGCTCTACAAGTCGCTCGGTATTCACCGGAATAGGATCAAAACCATTTGATTTACCCTGGTTATTTTTCTGAATTGCAGGCGATTTTGGTATTGAAGGAATATGTTTATTTCGAATTACCAATGAGGGTATTTTATTACATTTTAAGATTTGTCGAGTGCTCTGTCGAGCTAAAATTCTCAACATATTTGTGAATAGCTACAAGAAAGAAAAAGCTGATCAACTTGCCCCCAGCTTATCAAAAAGATTGTTGCTATCAATTTTTTTTTTTTACCTCGACATTCCTTGAGCAACTACTACGGTATACGCCTTAAAACTCCGGGTTCAATTACGGAACTTACTATGCAGTTGTACAGTATTTCTGAATTCTTTACTGATAATAAACTTTTTTATAACAGGTTTTCCAGAAAAAAAGGTTACCACAACATCTATATTGATTTGTTCAAACCTTTTTCATAGAGATTTCTTCTTTAGGTCCCTTTTTCTCATATTTTGTACAACCAACTTAAGTGAAATAGCGTTGCCCCTTAACTTGACTTTTTAAAGGATTTAGAATGTATGCAAAAGCAAGTAATTAACTAATGTACCTATTTAAAACAGTTATGAGCATATAAAGGGTTCTCTAATATTTTTTGTTTTTGTTACACCTGCTTTCAATTTTCCCAATTGCATGTCATTGCAAACGGGTGTCAAAAACCCAAATACTGCTCTGAAATGTCAACTCGATCCAGACATCTAAACTTTCTATTGTCTACAAAAATAATCATAGACATAGCTCAGGTATCCAAGATTGTTATTCAATGGTGTTTAACTTGATTTATCAATGTAAAATGTCTGGGAAAATCCTTTAAAAAGATAGTATAGAGTCTTTAATCTCAAGAAATAAAGGAGGGATCTACAAAATAATTTCGCCTTTTTTGAATTTTGTTCGGCTTCTTTGTATATCACGATACCTATTTGGAAAACAAAACAATTGCATGGCATCCGGCATTGCATACTGGTCGATTTTGATATAAAACACTGATGGTTATAAATCTGTACTAGAGTCTTCTTTTTGCAGTTGGCAACAATTCCCGCAATAACTTCAATTCATATTTTAATTGTAACGAGAGATATTTTAATGATATAAACACAAGCTATGCAATGTATGCACTTGACAATTGTTTTATATACAGAAAAAGTGAATAAACACTAGTATATAATAATTAGTAGACTACGTGGTGTAAAATACAATTCTTATTTGGCTGATTTGTAATGCACCTAAAGCTACTATTAGAACAATTCAACTATTTTGTCGTTTTGCAGAAAAGTATAAATAAGCAAAGAATATTTCTTTAATCCTGCTTTTCTTTTTAAAAACATCAAAATACACAAATACATATACAAAAGATGCAAATTAAACTCTTTCTCAGCCTTATTCCCATTGTTTGCCTGATTGGTACTGTCGTTGCAGCTCCAGTGAATGATCTCCAAGCACGTGAGATTGGTGATGTCCTTGGTGATAGCCTTGGTGATGGCCTTGGTGATGGCCTTGGTGATGGCCTTGGTGATGGTCTTGGTGATGGCCTTGGTGATGGTCTTGGTGATGGTCTTGGTGATGGTCTTGGTGATGGTATTTTAGATGATGGTCTTGGTTTAGGCAATGTTCTTGATAATTAATTGAAGTATTTCAATGTTCATGATCTGGATGAATAAAAAAAAAAGAAACAGCCTCTGTATTAAGTCTATTGAATATCATAAAAAATAAATAAACATTCCTGTATTTCTTTGCTTTGAAGAAGAATTATATAATATATATATATATATATATCATACGGCTTTAATTTCAAATATTGTATATACGTTCTTATCGAGAGATCAACCTTAATTTGGGTTCGTTAAGCAATTAAAAAGTAAGTTGCATATCATCAAAATTTAAATAACGGTTGTTCAAGCGGTATATGATGCTTAAGGTGAGTGATATTACCTTGTATCATTGGCAAACACACTCAATGCATTGTATATTAGCCAACTTTGTATATATACTGCTGCACTATTATATTCTATCAAGTAAACTTTTAACCGTTTCACTATTCTTTTGTGCTCTTTAGTATCCGAGTTATGTAACTGCATTTTTATGTATGCAAATGCACCATTGATTAGCTAGGCTCAAATGTCCATTGCGTTAACATGTAGATCAAAGTATTATAGATTGTATTTTACATGGTTTTGTCAATGGTTCACATCTATTGCTCTATAGCTTGTAGATGTTAATAAATACTTACAATGTGTATTTTATTATACCGTCATGAGCAATATGTATGTATATAGTTGATCTTTTTATTGATCTACATGACACATGCAAATAAAGTTTATAAATGATTAATTATTGCATCGACATGGTAAATTGATTGCAAGTAGCATGGATCCATATCTATTTTATATGCACTTTCTGCATGACGAACAATACACTAGTATATATTCGTTATTTTAGATATGTTATTTCGAGTATATAGAATGTTTAATTCCTTATTCACACTTTTTACCACCAAAATGCAAGTAAAATTCCTCATCTGCCTGATATTCCTTGCTGCACTTTTCGGTTCTATTCAAGCTGCCCCCAGCAAAAAAAAATGAAGCGGCTGGTCTTCTTGGTAATCTTATTAGTGGTCTTCTTGGACCATCACCCTCAAAAAAACCAAAAGGTCCATCTAAGAGACCAGATCCACCTAAGGGACAAATTCCACCTGGTGCACCAGCTTGACCTAGTGCACCATATCCACCCATTAGTGACATATCTTAGTTTTATTATTGTTGTTGCATTTTTAAAATAAAATAAAAATGGGAGCAAGCGTTAATCTGATTTTGTTTGATTTTATCAGTGAGACTCAAAATTCAAGGCATAAATAAGCCTTCCCAGCATCCAGTGAAGCGGGGGGGATACCAATCAATTTTTTTTTGAATTGATACACAAAAAAAGAAAAAAATCCTTTTCGCTTTTTATTTTGTATTATAATCGAATAATAATGAATATTATTACACCCCCTCTTCATAGAGGAATGATAGAACTTGAACGTTCTGTATTCAAGAAAGTAATCAATACATTGGCTATTAAAGTTCCAGTTAAACAAGTTGGCCTTGCCAAGAAATCCTTTGCAGAGTGTGTTTTTGTTTTTATATCAAAATAATAAAAAACTAATACTTGTTGACTTAGTGATTTATTTAATCAGCCTAGACTTCGCAATGTTGAACCTGATCCATCATCAAAAGAAACTAAATTGATATTATTGAACCTTGATTTACAAAAAGCCGGTAAAACATAGCGTCTTGTAAACAAGGAGTCAAAAATGATTAAACATTTGGATATATAGATGATTTACCAAAAGAAAAGTTGGATTTACTTTTACAGCATGACTGGAGCCTAGTTCAACATGATATGGAACTGAATTATGATTTTTGGACAGCTGAACAAATCTTTCATTCTGTAATGCCAGAAGACTCGACTGATATTCCTGCTTCTTTTACTCAAGTTGGACACATTGCTCATATGAATTTGCGTGAGCACTATTATCCATGGAAGAATTTGATCGGCCAAGTTATTTTAGATGTAAGATTGCATGGTTTATTTATTATATCGTCTATTTAATCAGTCTATATACATTGTAGAAAAACAAAAATATCACCACTGTTGTAAACAAGACAAACAGTATAGATACAACATTTAGATTTTTCAAGATGGAAATTTTAGCTGGTAAAGACGATATGGTTACAGAAGTTGTAAGTGATTTATGCATCCGGTGACATTTTAGAAATAATAACCACCGTAAGATAGAAAGAAAGTGGATGCAAATTCAAGTTTGATTTCTCAAAAGTGTATTGGAATTCTCGGTTACACACAGAACACGATCGTCTTGTTCAATTGTTTAAACCTAATGAATTTGTGTGTGATGTTTTTGCTGGTGTGGGTCCATTTGCATTACCAGCAGCAAAGAGAGGATCTATTGTGTATGCCAATGATTTGAATCCCTCTTCATATGAATACATGAAGGAAAACATTAAATACAACAAGATTAATAGCGGTATTTTCCCTTATAATATGGATGGTCGTGCATTTATTAGACAAGCAGTGAAAGATTTACAAGCTACCAGTACAAATGAATGGAAAACATTTGATCATTTCGTAATGAATCTACCTGCTACAGCCATTGAATTTTTAGATGCATTCCGTGGTCTTTATCATGACCAAAAAGATTTGTTCAACGCAAGTGCTCGTGCTAAATTGCCTATGATTCATTGTCATTGTTTCACAAAAAGTACTGATGCTATGCAAGATATTTCAGAAGTAAGTGAAGTATGCGTGCTTTGCGCGCGTGTGTGTACATGTATAGTAATTAAATTTTTCGTAATAGCGTGTTGGTCAAATTATGGGTGGTAAGCCAGATATTAGCAAGAGTTCAGTCCATTGGGTTCGCAATGTTGCACCTAAAAAAGACATGTATTGTATTTCCTTTCCGTTAAGTTCTGACATTGCATTTGCTGCCACACCCGTGTCTCACAATAACAGGTGATTTTAGAATGGCTGTTTAAATTACAATTTTATTAATACATTATTTTTAATAGTGAAAAACGTAAATTAGAAGAAACAACACCATCAACATTAGAAGCCCAAAAAGCACCTCGTATAGAATAAAAAATCTACTTTATTTTCTCTTCCAAACAGCAATCTTTTCTTTACCAATTCTTGATGGATGTCCAACGGCATCTTTGATAAAAATGAGATCGAAATTAGCAGACAATAAATCTTTGTACCTGTTGTTGTTATATTTGTATTAGTTTTTTTTTTTCTCTTTCCCAAGGCATTATTTCCGCTTCCGTATTAAAAAGTTACACACAAAACTTACAATTGTTCATTTACTGCAAAAGGAGGTCCACCCTCGTGCTCATCAATAGGGTACATCAATGTAATCAAAATACCATCTTTTTTAATGATTTCGCTGTATTTCTTTGCCCAAGCAGGGCGCATATGAAGATCCATAGCACAAAGGAATCTACAGAAGTTTTATTTTTAACACAATACAGAATTAGTTTTAAACCATATAACTTACGTATAATCATAAGCGAGAGAATATCCTTCCTCAGGTGCCTCGAATTTATAAAAATCAGCACATTTAAAATCATAATTATCGACAGATGCATTTGGATGATCCTATAATCATTCCTTTTAGATATTTCTCATCATACGATATACCAATTCATTATACCTTGAATAACTTATCAACGCAAGTTTGACTAAAATCCATTCCAGTCATATGTCTATCTTTACTAGCTAAAAATACAACATCATAACCTAAAAACCAGCATGTATAAATAAAGTGTATCAACTCGTGTTTTTTTACTAGTTACCTGATCCGCAACCCGGAACTAATCCTAGTCCGTGCTCAGGAATTAATTTTTTAGTTTCTTCATTTTCAACCAAGTCAATGAGCGCAGGGCTTGGTTTTCCTGCATCCCATTGAGTATTGCCAGTTTGCCACTTGTTCTCCCAATCTTTCTTTAAATGTGAATAAAAGATATTAAATCAATAGCAACTGCATACCAATATTTTGCTTTAATTCTTCTCCCATGTTTGCTGGTGTTTTTTGTTAGTAACAGGAAAAAAGAAAGAGGAAAATAAAAGAGAAAATAGATGTTGATTTGGATTATTAATGCATTTTGGAAACATGATTTTGGAACGGATATCAAAGCCGGGACGGTCACTAGTTATTCATCTATTCCCTGATATGCATCTCCTTTTCAACTTTAAAAAACAGGTACGTTCGGCGACATTTTATCCTTGATATTCAACATTCAAATGTTAAGTTCCGGATGATAAATGAAAAAGAATACCGAGCAAAAAGATGAAATTAATCAGTTATATCCGAATTTGAATTAAGACCTGCAGGAAGAAAGAAAAGAGTGGCATCTTTTGTATACACAAAGATTGATACGATAACAATACATGTCACCAAGAAAAGTGTATTTCGCTTGTACAACTGAGTTTCTCCGAAGCACTTTTTTCTTCTTTTAAAAATGCTACTTTAAACATCTATCAAACATTTCATTTAAAAATAATACACAAAAAACAAGTATAAAGTATAGCAATAAACACATGATAGATGGTGGAACGAAACGGCTGTAAATTTTATTGTATGATGAGCTCATTTAAAAAAAAAAAATGATAATGAACGTTCCTCATGTCCTCCTTTGGTTTTTTCGTATTCCCACATCCACGTTGTTGCTCCCCTTAAATAAAATTAAGATATAAACTTAACCTTGCCCTTGATTTTCTTCTTCTTTTTCTTTATAACTTCTTTTTTTTTTTTTATTTATTTATTTTTCTACACATACAATACTCTCCTTTAATCCATTCCTTCTTATTTAAATAAAAAAAAATAATATCATCAAATGTACAATTCAACTGAAATGGTAGATCCCAAAGCTGTTCAATTGCCCATTGATAAAACTAGACGCAAAAGACTCAAGGTGGTTAGCGCTTGCAGTGAATGCCGTCGGAAGAAAACAAAGTGTAATGGAGAAAAACCTTGTGCTGGATGTATTAAAACCAACATGGATTGTAAATATTCAAATTCTCCAAAAGCAAGACCATCAAATAATCGTCCGCTTGCCGCCTCTTCTTCTTCTCCTCCTACTACTACTGCTACTATTACTACTACCACTACTACATCTACATCTACATCTGCTCCATCTATTCCTCCTCAATCGCAACAGCATCAGCAAGCGTCTCGTTATTATCAACAGCAGCAACAGCAACAGCAGCAACAGCGAAAGCAACAGCCTCCATCAAATGATAAATCAAATACAACTATTCAAGCCATTGAAAATCGTCTTGGTGTAATTGAAGATATATTACAAATACTGTTAAAGCAACAACAGCAACAACAGCAGCAACAGCAACAACAATATCAACAATATCCTCACCAATATTCACAACATCCTCTTCCTCCTCATCAATACCAACAAAGATCCGCTTTTGTTCCAGTCGAACAACGGAATATGCAAGTTCATCATTCCGGTCCGTATTACGGCGATTACCAAAATGACGACGACGGCTATAATTACCGGCAATCACAAACACAAACACAAACACAAACACAAAAAAGAAAGTTTGACGAGGTTGAAGTGGTAGATGTTCGTCTTCCACCACCACACAATTATCAACCTTCTTTATCAGAGTCATCATCCACTTCTACTACTTCTTCCATTTGTTCAAATTCTTCTCCAAAAATCAATACAATTCAAGCATTATTGAATAATGAGAATATCAAATTGGATTATCCTACAACGTCAACAAAGCCTTCTGCTTTTTATAGACCTACTACTGCCACCACAACAGCACAACAACAGTACACTGCCGGTGGCCATCCCAATGTCTATTGATTAGCTTATACCCTGTTTCCCTCTCTCTCTCTCTCTCTCTCTCTCCCTCTCTCTCTATCTTTTTTTATCAATCTCCCTTACTACTTTCTCCATATTATTTATTATAAATAGCTTATCCAATAAACCAATAAAAAATCTGTTTAGCGAATATTAAAATATCTATTGTCATTTTATAAATATCATTGTGCAGTTTCATTTCTGTCTGTTCTTTTTTTATTTGTTCCTGATTCAGGTACATGTATATATATAATTACATAAATACTCGGATAAAAAAATAAAGAAGATTTATTCCATTCATAAAAAAAAAAAAAAAAAAAAAAAAAGAGCCAGATGATTACAATCATATTACTCATCAACTCGCATTACCAATATTGCCACTCGCCGCATAAATAGTGTATATATTTTAAATGACCAGTAAAAATTAAAACATTTTCGTTTTTTTGAAGCTTCTGAAATAAGAATGTAAACATATGCAATGCCTTTAAATTATATGTATATATGTATGTGTATATACATATTGCCTATTATTAGTCTTACTTTCAAACAATGTCTTGTAATACGCTATAATGAATAATGGCTTTAAAGTAAAAGCACAATCAAACTTTTTAGAAACACCATGTAAGTCCATGTGAGAATTTGTGGACCATCACATAGAGCACATCGATCGACATGATTTAAGGTTCATGTTCCTGTATTCTTTGTTGGACCGGAGATTTACAGTCATTTATCTTCAAAATCGGAGCGAGCCCTAATTTCTATAGCTTACCTTATACTAAATACTTTTTAATATAGTTTAGAAACTTTTAAATAAATCTGAATTGGTCGCATCATTATATTTGGTCTTGAACCTATTTTATATCTCACGAAAGGCCCAAAAGTACCCAAAATTTATTATTTTTTTCCTTAAAAACTGGGTCTCGCTTTTTATCTCTGCTCTACTTTTTTTTTTCACTAAATAATACCAAGAAAATATTATATGTTAATGTACCTGAGATGTTCAAATTTAATCCAAAAACAAGTATCCGAAAACATCCTATTTTTTGCAAATGGTATAGCTTTTTTAGTGCTAATGTTACAGATTTTTACACGTATTTCACTGCTAAAAATTAAAAATTTTGAGGCCTCATATCTCTACGAAAAATTAAGCTATGCTAACACTTTTTAATAATAAAACTTACTTGTTTTAAAGCGCTTTATACCATATGTGAGTATAAAAAAATTCTGAGCACTTTTATTTTTTTTTTCGTTTTTTTGGCATTTCCGTAGTATGTTTCAAGGTATTAATTAAATCGAACAGCATTTTTTTACATTCATGTCATTAAGCTCCTTGAGCTCTCTCAGATCCAATTTAGAGTTTTTCAAAATATTAATTTTTCGTGGAGATATCCTCAAAAATGTGTACAAAAAGGTACCTCCATTTCTAGCGTCCATTTTCCCCTTGTATACCCTCATCCTAAATTCTGAATCTGAAAAAAAATTGGACAAAAATCTTGTTTTCTCTACGAAACATGCAGCTAAAAATTTTTAAAATAGCTCGATTTATAGATAATATTTTTGCGCATCATCTCCATTAGTTATATTTTAAATATGCTTATAAAAAGTGATGTGTATCTTTAAAAAACCTCTAAACTTTCAATTGCATTTTACGAAAACTTTAATGTGGAATTTTTTTTTGATTTTTGTTTAGATGCATGCAGAATTCAAAACTGTACAAGAGCCATTTAGTGTGCTAGGTCGACTTACTTTGCAGTTCATGAGCATTTAAGCTATTTTTCTTTTTGGATCATTTTTCGTTCATTTCGACGACGGATCAATTTTTGGAACCCCGTTACTATAGGGCTAAGCTGTGATATGAACTATTATTTTAATTATCTCGACAAAAAATTAATATTTTTTGCTAAAACAAAAAATGCCGAGTAGCAATCAATTAGACCTATGTTGTGAATACAGAAATTAAGCCCTGGATAATGAGTTTTAAGTTTTACAAAATAATAAACTATTATTTGCAACTGCAGAAAACAAAGAAAAAAATCCTATTCTTGTGAATATTCATCGAATTAATCTCCAATTATACATGATAATAGATTTACATATATCCTGCATAAACATTTATATTTCTACTTTTACAAATCACTGTGAATTGATAAACCCATCAGTAAAACATAATATATCTGTCTAATAAAACGACGTGTTGTGTCGTATATTTTCATGTTTGATAAATAATACTTTAAAAAGAATACAATTAAAAGAGAGTGAGTAATGAATCATTTCTTCAACTGTAAAACAAAACCAAGATATCGTTTATTTAGATATAAAAGTATGGCCTTTTATATTGATTTGACATTGAGATCCTGAGATGTAATTCAAAGCACTATTGAGCTATTATTAGATCTGTTTGATAGTAATCTATGGATTGAAATGGATCAATCATAATTTAACCTTGCTTGCAGAGCTTACTGTATGAGTTGCCTTGTTTCAATGCTGCGCTAAATATGTTTGGGTATTGATTTGATAGCTACTTTATTGATTAACCGCTGGGATAAAACAATATAGTGTCATAATTAATGTCCAAACGTTTTTTTAATTGCTGCTGGATATACTTAGTACGCTATGAGTTTCTTATTTATAATATCCGATATCAAGGCTTTGCGGTTCAATGTATTTCGTAGTCAATAAATTGTAAGATGTATTATTGATACGGCAGAAGGTGATAACGTATGGTACTAATTGGTGGCATACAACAAATTAGAGTTGTTGTCGAGCCCAGTTTATTCTATTAAATTTGGCTGGCAAAACCGGGCTCGACATCAATACTACAACAAATAAATCAATTTTTATTGGTCGAAATTAAAGGTGTATTCAGTTCAAAACGCTAGAAACAATTAAATCATCATGCTATTTTACATGATTTATCATCTCTTGCTCATTTAGTTGCTATATTGGCTTTTAATATTTGAGTTATACTGCTAATTGACTCGTTCGTCCATTGGAGTTAACTATCCATCCTGGATTATTAGAATATCTATAATAACGGTCCATCATTAATTCATGGTTTGCAAAACTATTAAAAGGGGTCGTCTAATCTCAAATTCATGTCTTTATCTGATTCAATTGCTGGTGCTAAATAAACTAGTAACATCAAATTAGTTGTGTTGCATCGCAATAAAGTAAGGCGTTTTATCAAGTACGATGTTGACGTTTAATATATTTCAGTTAAACTGAACAGATAGAGGTATGGTTTATCATGCTGCAGAGATCTATGAATGTGTGAGAGAGCTCAGATCTATGAACACAAAAAAAATGATCCAAATTGTGATGCTTGTTCGTCGACCTGTACGAGATTTTTCTGTGGCGATAACTGGTGGCTCAAATATAATTTAGGCATTTAACTATCAAATGTATTCAATCCAGATGAAGTTGGTTGATTGATATAACATATAACGGATAATAAATACGATGTCATTTATTGAATGGGTGAATATAAATGTATAAAGCAAAGCCTACTTTTTTTGAATGAAAGTACTAATAATTCTGATCAACATCAATAGGTTCAAAAAGCATAGTTAAGTGCAATCATTACTACTAAATTGCATAATTGGATATGCAGAAACCTTGAAGCATTTATTCTTTTTTTTTTTTGGCGATGCTGACAAATCATCGTTCAATATGGCTGAATATTAATGAATCAGAGAAAATATAACTGGCAAAAAACTGATACCCAATGTACATTGAGATCAAGATTGATAGAATGTGTATTCATTGTGTAGTGAAAATTGCAACATTATGATGGATAGAAATTACAGGACCAAGACGTTGTGTTTGCTTCAGAATCTTTAAAAGGGTTTAAAAGCATGCTTCATCACACTTACTGAGATGTTAAATACTCACCATATCACTACGGCCGACCTGTGCTGCACAAGATAATTTCGCTGTGCCCAGGTGGGCTGCACACTATAGCCTGAGCTGTTGTACCCACTGAATATGGCTAAAAAGATAGCAAGATGCGCATGGGCACAACAAAAGAAACTGGATACAATCACAACGTTATGCCTGTATGTGCAGAATAATAGGTTCTGTCCATCATGTATATGACGACATTAATCCCATGTGTGCATAATAGTAGAATGGCCCATAAGCATATCATTACTCCTATTTGTGCATAATAATAAAATCTGGCCATGAGCATCATGAGCTGATAGTCTGGGCACAAATTGGTTTGTACATGAGCATCGTGTCGTTTTCAAAATTCCATTGCATTTTTTACTGGAATGCGTTTTTAAATTACAGTTGTTTTTATTAATATAGATTATACACAATAGAATTCAATATGTTGTTGACGTAGTAGAGCAATACATTTATTAAAAAATTTCAAAAACGAGCCCGTAGAGCGACGCCGTAATTGAGCATAGCAAGTTTGAATGGCTAAGTCTCTTATACTATGGTATAAATTAGTTTTAAATAAAAAAACGTTTTCTTTTTTTTTACTTTTCTTATATTTAACCACGTGCGGTCTGAAAATTCAGACTTTGTAGCGGACATTTTCGGGATTCATTTCATCCTTACCAACACTCATGATTTTGATCAAAAAACAGAAAAATCAAATTTTGATACCAAAATCAACGTTTAAATAGACTACATTGTGAGAGAAAATTGTAGCCATAGCTAATATACACTTTATAAAAACTTAATATTAAATGTTAAGTAATGAAATATAGCATTTTTGGCCCAAAAACGGTTTTTTGGTTAAAGGATTTTCATGTAATATTTTACAATAAAAATGTTTATTATTTTTTATTGAGCAAATAGAGCGCTAAATTCTGCATATGTGAATATTTTTTGTTTTTATATTGGTAGTATAATTAACTCTAGATTTGCAAAACCAGAAAAAAAAAATTAAAAAATGTCAAAATCGATGATCTGGACAAGAATAATTTTTGAAATTAATATTCCGCTTATAAGCCTTGTGAGTCTTAAAAATAAGAGATTTTATAATACTCGAGGACTTTTTCAAGAATTTACAATGCTGTACCCACTTGATTCAAGCTTATTACTGTAAATCTTTATACATGTTAACATTGTGTGGTAGTTTATTTTGATGTTAATATAGTATTACTTTAATAATTATTGCGTTAGAGGTAATTTACATTGAGTTTTAGCCTTGACCTCCTCTCTAATATCATAAACATAAACATGGCCAGCACAGGAACCTATTGCCACCTTTTTGCCGTCTGTGTCCCAAGCTAATTTATTCAATGCTTTACCAGAACCAACTTAAGTACTTACAAATTGTTCCTCGGTATTTGCATTCGAATTTCATAAATTAAATTAACTGGTTCTATTTACAGTAGTATCAAATGCATCATCAACGCGCCTTATGATAAATGTCAATCTAAATTTAAAAATATATCACTGTCATTGTTATACAGTAATAAGCTATGAAAACGCTTAATTTTTACTAATACAGCAATTAAATACAAAATCAAGACGATACTAAAAGCATATGGTGAGTATTTAAGGTTTAAGTAAGTTTGATGAAGTATGCTTTTAAACCATTTTAAGAAGCCTGAAGAAAACACAACATCTTGGTCCTGTAATTTCTATCCATTATAATGTTGCGATTCTGGAATAGACAGAGATATTCACGGAAAAGAAGTATAAAAAAACAATAGGAATTCGACTAGATAACATTAGGGTTTTATTATCAAGTTAAATTCTACTTGAGGACTTTTGTAATAAATAAATGTCCTCTTTATATAGTTTTCATCAGAGAGATTAGGTAAGCATTCCTAGGTCCATACATAGCCAATCATACCCCTTGTCAGATATAAATCTTGATAGTACCCAACCGGTGTATTCATAGAGTTCATGGGTCCTTGATCATAATGGTGTGATTAAATCCATATTATGTTGATTGGTCTTTAACTATAAGTTGCTAGAATAGAAGCTTGGTAGAAAATTTATATTAGTATGAATCAGCATATATCATTTAGTAGTGTAATGTCTAATCATACCAGCTGTACTTTAATTGAGAATCAGATGAAATGGAGATCAATATAGTGGATAAATGTGTACATATTCCACAACGATTTCCACTACACAATGAATGCACCTTCTATCAATCTTGATCTCAATGTACATTGGGTATCAGTTTTTTGCCAGTTATATTTTCTCTGATTCATTAATATTCAGCCATATTGAACGATGATTTGTCAGCATCGCCAAAAAAAAAAAAGAATAAATGCTTCGAGTTTTCTGCATATCCAATTATGCAATTTAGTAGTAATGATTGCACTTAACTATGCTTTTTGAACCTATTGATGTTGATCAGAATTATTAGTACTTTCATTCAAAAAAAGTAAGCTTTGCTTTATACATTTATATTCACCCATTCAATAAATGACATTGTATTTATTATCCGTTATATGTTATATCAATCAACCAACTTCATCTGGATTGAATACATTTGATAGTTAAATGCCTTAATTATATTTGAGCCACCAGTTATCGCCACAGAAAAATTTCGTACAGGTCGACGAAGAAGCATCACAATTTGGATCATTTTTTTTTGTGTTCATAGATCTGAGCTCTCTCATACATTCATAGATCTCTGCAGCATGATGAACCATATCTCTATCTGTTCAGTTTAACTGAAATATATTAAACGTCAACATCGTACTTGATAAAACGCCTTATTTATTGCGAGAAAACACAACTAATTTGATGTTACTAGTAGTTTAGCATCAGTAGTTGAATCAGATAAATTTGAGATTAGACGACCCCTTTTAATAACTTTACACACCATGAGCTAATAATGGACTGTTATTATAGATACTCTAATCAAGGATGGTGAGTTAACTCTAATGGACGAACGTGTCGATTAGCAGTATAAACGAAATATTAAATTCAAATATAGCAATTGAATGAGCAATAGATGATAATAAACTATGTAAATTAGCATAATTAAATTATTTCAAGCGTTTTGAACTGAATATGCCTTTACTTTGACCTATAAAAATTCATTTATTAGTAAAACCAATTGACAATTAATTAATTATTATGGTGTACCTTTGATAATTGTTGGTGGTGCTATACAAGACAACATCTTGTTTTCCTCTTTTTAGCTATTGGCCACGAAATAGAAACAAATATTTTTAGAAAGCAAATAGATTAACATGAGTTTATTCATTCATTCAGATCAAGTCAATACTATAGATGAATCAAATTGTCACTATTATAATAATTCACAGCAGTAATGCTCATCTCAAATGTTCCTATAAATACTGCAAGGAAATCTTTCCATAATTTCCTGTGGAATTATCTGTCTTTCTGCCTCTTTACATATTTATTTATTTCCCTTAATAAATATCTAATTTACAAATAAGAACATCAACCTTCCTTCAATCAATGTTCACCCATCTTTAATATTGAAAACCATATTATTAGCATATCATTTTGACCATAATATTTATCCAAGATTGCAGATCATTACAGTAGGTGTAAATAGCAGGTATACAACTTGTTGTTCAAAATTATCGAATGCACAGTGTCACATGGAAATTAGTATCCAAAACACTTAAAAAAGCACATATTCATACCTTTGTCCATCATGTAGGGTGCAGCTTACTTGGATTAGTATTCATAAGGAAGATTATATTTTAATTATTTTTAATACAAGTGTGCAGCAAATGCTGTATGTTGTATTTTAGACTTTACATAAAATAGGCCTTCGAATAATTAATTATGCAATCGAACCTGAGTTTTTGTATAAAATTTCAATACCTGCATCTCACGGCCGCTTGAGATATTTAAACAGCCGCGTCCGGACTGTCCGGTAATTTTTTCTAGAAATTTACAGCTTGGAAAGAATATTATTAGATGGACGCGCCCGGAGATTGTTCGGCATTTGTTTTGGAAGAGTGGCCATTGACAAAAATGTGGATCACATATTGAATTTATAATGAAAAACACCCATTTTAAAACACACTCAGAAGTTTATAAATCAGCCAAAAATATTTTGTGGATCTCATTTCTTTCCTTTTAGTTTCAATCTTTTTAATTTGAGCTGAAAAAGTAAGTATGATACTGTAGTAGTTCTACTTTTGATTATAATTCTTATATTATTTTATTAGGTTGTCTTCATCTCATTCATGAAGTCATTTTGTTCATAAATCCCCATAATAATTACGATATATGGTTATTAACAAATTTTCATTAAGTTAGAAACTAACACAAGGTACTGGTTATTGATCTAGTTTCCTCAAAAAATATCCAATGAGTAAATACTTTTTATTGTTTTATATGAATAGCAACTGACTTGATTTGTATTCGCCCTGTTGTATTACATGCTTTCTCGCTTTCAAGTCAAGCAATCAAGCAATCACTACTGCCAAATGTTTCAGCCCATGAGTTAAAATTTTTGGTGTAAATTTTCACTTCAGTGAATGTGGTTAACTTCTTATCGATCAGCTCATATGCTCATCAAACGGCCCATATGGGCCTAAACATTTCACCTCATGTGCTTGATTTGAAGCCCTTTTGTACACGTATAGTAGTAATGCCTATTGGCGTATTTGGCTTTTTTTTTTCTTAAAAACAGTATAAATGTATTGCAGATACAATTTTTCAAACTATAATTCATTTTATTATTTAATTATATTTGGTATTCAATTGATAGTTGAATAAATTCACCATGCCGAGAAAAATCGAATGCAAATTTATTACCTAAATTATAAAAAATGGCGCATTAGTTAGCATTACAAATTAACTAAACTTGCTGCCACATTTATGTTGTGATCTTACATATCAATATTCTTAACATCTAATCTTGCAACCATCTATGTATTGAAGAAAAGAAAACAGCTATTAGACAGCATGTGAACAGAGCACGCCTTTTTCTTATGAAATTTTACCTTTTTCACAAACACATTATGTCCGAATTATGATAATGAGCCAATTTGATTCTATGAAATTAAGCTTGATAATGTTTGAAAGCAAGCTGATTGAAGCTGGCCATGATGAGAAAAAGTTTATGAATGCTCAAATATAATGTTTGTGGCTCACAAACTGTAAACTAAGTATAAAAAATGTATTCACTATTATAAAAACAATTGTATTTTGCAATGATCGAAGTTTACACTATTGGTCGCTTTTGGTATATTCCTGTAACTTTCATGAGTAGTTTGTTAGCTTATCTCTAAATAAAGTAAAGATAAGCACTGCTATTATCGTATATAGGCATGATTGATGAAAGGAATTGTATTATGCATTATACTTTACCTATCTTAATTAGGAATTCTTGGATTTCATACTAGTCGGTCAGCCAGTCTTTGAAAGTTATATAGATAGTATATATATATCAAAGAAATACTGGTTTGCTTGACTGGTTAAATATCATCAAAAAAGAGGGAATCAGTATGATACAAAATATAAAAAGTGAACATTCCCATATTTTTCGTACGAAAAGAGAATAAAAATGCATTTAATATGGGTAGCAAGAAGGCTTTAGATCATTTAGTTCAAATATATAAAACCACACTAAATTATTAAATTGAGCCAATCTTGAGGCTGCTTTATACTGTTTTTTAAGTTGAATGCTAAAACAGGATATGCTACACAAACCATCAAACATAAACATTCTTGACTCTATACTATGATGCAAAATTCTTACATGCAAGCGAGTGTCTTTTTGTTTAAATGTAAACTACTTCAGTGGAAGTTGCCACCACAATCTAAAATGCCTTTGGAATAAATTGTCTTGTAAGCGTCTCATTGAAATTGCTTTGAGAAACGTACAAACTGTATATTAGTAACGAGGATTGCATTGGTAAATAATGTAGTGATTTTGAGTTAAATTAATTTTAACTAAAGCAACTTTTGAGATCGATTGCTTTAGCTACTGTAGGTAAAAATGATACACTAAACAAACTGCATCAATTCAATAAAAATATGATGAAAATAATATAGTTAATGATCTACCTGTATACAAGTGTTGAAATATTCTTTGCGTATATCATTTGATGATGATAAGTGAGCATATACATATTGACTACAGTGTTGATTACTATTAAAAAGCTCAATACCTACCCTAATGTTCTTCGTCTTTACATAATCACTGTATATACTGTTTTTATATATACAATATTTCTGTTTATGTGAATGTATCGACTACCATACCATTATTACAGTCCTAATGTAAACGAAATTACTTCTTCAATTAATATACCATTTTTATTGCGAAAAAAACTCTTTAAAAAAAAGCAACGCAATTACGCACAAATGAATTACAATTTATTAATCAATAGTGTATTTTTGTATTTTTTTATGTTTATTAGCTACGCATGATGGGATCTATAGTGAATTATCGTACATTTATGCAAATAAAATAAAAGAGACAGTATAATATGTACTAAAAAAAGCCAGTTATATGTTTATGACCAGAACAGATATTTAAATGTTATTTTTTATGTAGTGTCTTAATGATGAAGCGGCCGATTTAAATGAAAGTAACTATTATGCACTTTAATTTACCACAAGTATCTCTGGTATTAATTTTAATAATGCTGTTGTAATACTTTTTATAACTGGTAAAAAAATGTTGATCTGAAACTTAAGCACATTTGGGCTACTTCATAAGCACAATGTCTGATTTTCAGTCAATGTGAGCTGATCAATCAGCCCATGGGCTGAAATATTTGGCAATTCTGTTGAATCAGAGTAACTCATATCTGCTTTAAAAAACATTCCAATTATGTTCGTTATTAATTATATTATGATTGATATACTTTAGTAAATTGACTAAAAAATTTTGATCTCATTGCTCTGCTCATCTGGACTGCCTGATTTGCACAAAATCTTTTATTCTGCCCCTCTGTGCAGATCACTATGCCCATGGGAAGCATAGTTCGGCCGTAGTGTATGCTATTATTATTATCATCTTGTTTGTTTTTATTTAATTGCTGTATTATTAAAAACCAAGCTTTTCATAGCTTATAACAATGACAATGGGATGTTTCTGATTAGATTGACATTTATCATAACGCGCGTTGATGATGCGTTTTGATTTATCGAGACTTTATAAATTAAAATCAACGTAAAAAGTACCGTTTATTAGAATGAATTAGATATGGGTTTATATAGTTATTGGAATTGTGTGATAAGATCTAATGGACAGGGATCCATTAGATGTGACCATAGATATTATTATTAATGTGTATGGATATAACATGTTATGTTTCAGTTGTAATATTGCTATAAGTTATGTTTCATTAGTAGTTCCTGGGTGACAGGAACCAGTTGTTACTGGATAGATAAGATCTGCTAAATTTGTCGGAGATCTTCTATATATCGAATGTTGTAATTCTGATAGATCACGTTTGATACTACTGTAAATGGAACCAGTTAATTTAATTTATGAAATTCGAATGCAAATACCGAGGAACAATTTGTAAGTACTTAAGTTGGTTCTGGTAAAGCATTGAATAAATTAGCTTGGGACACAGACGGCAAAAAGGTGGCAATAGGTTCCTGTGCTGGCCATGTTTATGTTTATGATATTAGAGAGGAGGTCAAGGCTAAAACTCAATGTAAATTACCTCTAACGCAATAATTATTAAAGTAATACTATATTAACATCAAAATAAACTACCACACAATGTTAACATGTATAAAGATTTACAGTAATAAGCTTGAATCAAGTGGGTACAGCATTGTAAATTCTTGAAAAAGTCCTCGAGTATTATAAAATCTCTTATTTTTAAGACTCACAAGGCTTATAAGCGGAATATTAATTTCAAAAATTATTCTTGTCCAGATCATCGATTTTGACATTTTTTAATTTTTTTTTTCTGGTTTTGCAAATCTAGAGTTAATTATACTACCAATATAAAAACAAAAAATATTCACATATGCAGAATTTAGCGCTCTATTTGCTCAATAAAAAATAATAAACAT
Source organism: Mucor racemosus (assembly GCA_027405735.1). Lineage (NCBI taxonomy): Eukaryota > Fungi > Mucoromycota > Mucoromycetes > Mucorales > Mucoraceae > Mucor > Mucor racemosus. Next base: position 1,563,625 of record JAPEHQ010000004.1, on the reverse strand, counting down.
TTTTATTGTAAAATATTACATGAAAATCCTTTAACCAAAAAACCGTTTTTGGGCCAAAAATGCTATATTTCATTACTTAACATTTAATATTAAGTTTTTATAAAGTGTATATTAGCTATGGCTACAATTTTCTCTCACAATGTAGTCTATTTAAACGTTGATTTTGGTATCAAAATTTGATTTTTCTGTTTTTTGATCAAAATCATGAGTGTTGGTAAGGATGAAATGAATCCCGAAAATGTCCGCTACAAAGTCTGAATTTTCAGACCGCACGTGGTTAAATATAAGAAAAGTAAAAAAAAAGAAAACGTTTTTTTATTTAAAACTAATTTATACCATAGTATAAGAGACTTAGCCATTCAAACTTGCTATGCTCAATTACGGCGTCGCTCTACGGGCTCGTTTTTGAAATTTTTTAATAAATGTATTGCTCTACTACGTCAACAACATATTGAATTCTATTGTGTATAATCTATATTAATAAAAACAACTGTAATTTAAAAACGCATTCCAGTAAAAAATGCAATGGAATTTTGAAAACGACACGATGCTCATGTACAAACCAATTTGTGCCCAGACTATCAGCTCATGATGCTCATGGCCAGATTTTATTATTATGCACAAATAGGAGTAATGATATGCTTATGGGCCATTCTACTATTATGCACACATGGGATTAATGTCGTCATATACATGATGGACAGAACCTATTATTCTGCACATACAGGCATAACGTTGTGATTGTATCCAGTTTCTTTTGTTGTGCCCATGCGCATCTTGCTATCTTTTTAGCCATATTCAGTGGGTACAACAGCTCAGGCTATAGTGTGCAGCCCACCTGGGCACAGCGAAATTATCTTGTGCAGCACAGGTCGGCCGTAGTGGTTTGAACAACAAGTTGTTTTTACCTGCAATGTACACCTACTAAGGCCAGTAAGCTCGCCAGTTCTCGACAAATATTATATCAAATGACCTCCTGTCGCAATAGAAGATACTTCTGGTGCTGATCTACTGAATTGCAAAAGGTTTAGCCTCCATGAATTGCTGTGGAAATTGAGAAATGAAAAGTTGTACCTGCTTAAACTATTTTATATGGGTTGTTTCAAATATTTTTTGAAATTTTTTACAAAATCAAATAATGGTTCGAAATTGAATTTCAAAGTTGCACTTAATGAGCAGTAAGAATATGAATAACATACCTTGATTCCATTATCTAGCAGCTGTTTTTGAAGGAGCAAAGCATATATTTTTGAGTGAAACTACCCCTTCCTCGGCTCAAAAAAAAAAAAAAAAAAAAAAAAAAGCCAGTGGAAAAATGGTTGAAATCAATAAATATTGATCCAAATAGGCTGCAAGTTTTAAAATATATACTATAGCTGTAACAGTATCCAGAGACATAACTTTGGCATCTCATTAATTTGCTTATTAAATCGTAATGATAAAATGAACGCCCAGTTTTCCTAATGTGTTTGTCTATTAGGAGACCATTTTCAATGAGAAACAAAACTAGCGTATACAGCAATGATATAGTTGTAAATATAAATTTTATGATATCATTGATTCATCAAAAATGCAACTAAACCCAAATTTTGGCACAAAAGAGTATGGTTAAAAATAAAAATAAAAAGAGGTTTAATGCTGTTGATTGATTAAAACGACGGCCTGTTATGCATTTGGAAATTTTTACATTTTAAATGTGTAATGAAAATTTCGAAAGCTTTCAAACTTTTTACAAATCAATTCAAAGGTATATAATATTTTGAATGTATCTTTAATTTTGTGTGTTTTGACTGCAAAAAAAAAAAAAAAATCATCCAGAACTAGTAAAGATGCCAATGATTGAAATACAGGGTCCTGCATTTTTTGTTAACAATACCGTATGTTATGTTACAAAGCAAATTTACAAGGAACAATGCCAACTAATAATAATAATTAAAGCAGATTATTAAAAGAAACAGCTCAATGAATTATATTTTGTTAAAACTGGCTATAAATCGGTCAGATTCGTGCGGTTCCAAATTTCTATTTTAATTTGAATAAAAAGTATGATATATCTAGATAAATCTTAATGCGACATAAATTTCTTTTGATCATACTGCATATCAAGTGATTGGGGGCAGTCTATCAATTTTTCAAGCACTATTGAGGAAGAGGTAAACTAATTTTAACCATAATCTTTAGCATTGCTTTTCAAGACATTAATAAATGAAGATATAACTGAAATATTGACAGCATCTGAGAACAGAAACGTACCTATTATATATAAATTGACACTGTGAAATTATTATAGTAGTCTTGTTACAAGCATGCTTTATATTTTGTGAAAACTTGATAAATTGTTGTATATACTAAATGTAAATATGTAATTTTTCAAATTCCCTCCAAAATAATGATATTATCTGTGTTTGCATGAAAGATTTTACCCTGTTTCTTAATTACATACCTACCAAAATGTCTATTGATAATGTTAGTCATTATTCTTGGAACAAGCTTCCAAATAACATTTTGCGTAATATTTTTTATTATGTTACCCATTCAGGGACGTATTGGTTGCAAGATAACACATCTTTACTTTATTATTATCAGTTAGTGTGCAAAGAGTGGAACGAGATGGCCCAAGAAGCTCTTTACGGCGAAGTTTACTTGGGATCGAATTCATTAAAGTTTATTAGCACTGTCCTTAATAAAGAAAGCCTTGGAAGTTTAGTAAAAAAGATTATATTTTTAGAGGATTTCTCAAGATATGGAAATGCACACGAACTTTTACAAGTAATCATCAACATTTGCCCAAATATTCAAGAGATGTATGCCTTTCAAGAAACAATCAGAAGCGTGGTATGGACTTATCTTAGTTCAGCAAAGAATGTACCCCAACACTTAAAATTATTTACAACAAAGACTTCAAATGCAGCAAGCATACCATTGTATTCATATATTGCTATAAGATTTGAAAAAACTTTAACACAGCTTCAATTATGCATGAGTTCTGCGTTTATCAATAATGCTGAACAAGGTTTTCATCGTATTTTATCAAGGAGATTAATGCATTTTACATCTTTAAAACAGTTGCGTATTGAACAATGGAAAGTTACTAAAATACATGATCTAGATCAATTGCTCAATAGCTGCTCTCAAACAGTATGCGAATTATCATTTATATATTTGGATTTATCAAAGTGCGACTTCACATCTTGGGGTACAATTAAACAAAACACAATTATAGAGAGGTTAAATATTTGTCTTTCTAAAATTCCTGCTTCAATGCTTGTATATATTACATACAAACTAGAAAACTTGAAGAGTTTTGACTTGACATATATCAAACATCCTGATGGTTTAGAGCAAGAGATCAATGAATGGTGGGATTTTTTAGGAAGACTCTGCTTAAAACTCAAGTCTTATAATATCAGTTTAATTCATTCAAATTCGCGAGATCGACATCAATTAAAAAGCTGCATAAACTTTTCTATCCAGGCAACACAATCCAAGTATATCAAAAATAAAGGATTCGGCATCACATTAAAAAAGTCTCAAGATGGCGAGAATATGACTACATTAACTAAAAACTGGAATACGTATACTGTTTTTCTCGAATTCGACGAGTTATTATATATTGATTCAATATTGGAATGGGTATATTTGTATTCACCTAACAAAATTCATGTCAAGGTTGAATCGATAGAAGACCATTATAAAATGCTGACTGAAACTAATCCCATACAAAGGCAATTATCCTCCACTGTTGCCAGATGGCGTTTAGTAGAACTTTGTAGCAAGGATAACACGTTCATTTTCTTTAGAATCATTTCAGTAGTCAGTCAGATAAACAACGCTAACGTACATTTCGACAGAATAGTGCTTTGCGATGAACGCTCTTTTATTGCTTCAGCTCACAGTTTGCAAATCTCTGAATTACGCTTTACAAAATCAATCATACATCACAATGTATTAAATTATATCTCAAAGGTGTTTACAAAGATTGATACACTGATATTTGATACATGCTGTATCCTTATGGATGACCAATTTCACATTAAAGCCTTTCTTCCTACAACAGAAATGGTCAACTTGGAATTGAGAGTGAATCCATTTGTCAATGTTACTAATTGGCCATCATGTAAAAAAATCAAGTGTGAAAATAGTAGTTTGGAGAATCTTGGTTTGCTTAGAGCAGTGTCAGAAGAGGGCCATTTTATGATCAAGGTAGAAACAGATGACAAGACGTACATTTTTTACAAACAGGGTAGCAATGGAATGACTGATTGGGATATCAAGCCAGAGAATGTAATTGGAAATTCTTACAACTTTGTAATCTGGATCAAATGCAAACAATTGAACGAAATTAAGATTGTTGGTGAAAGTGGGTTAGTCTGGGTAGTAAAACTTGATTGAAAAGTGTCATTAAATAAAAAATGAGGAGAGTCTGCTTTCTTGCATTTCAAATGTACAGTATATAAGCGTACTGCGTATAAAAATAAGGACGCCCTCTGTATACATTCAACGTTGATACAAAGATAGGAGTGATTTTCAGTGCTGAAAGCTTATGTTTAAAGGCTTATTTGACTATTAGTAGTTTCTGGATCAAATTTAAACCTATTGTCGCACTATCCCTAGCTTTTATGGAGCTCTATATATGTTTCCAGAGTTTAGTTGTCAAACTCATGTAAATGCCTGCGGCTTACTCCACCTATCAACCCAAATGCGTTTTTTAGGAGTTTGAAAGGTAGTCGAAAACCTTCATGTGGACAACCCTTCCTCTAATTTTAAATATACTAACATTGCACAATTTGTTAGACATTATTAAAAATAAAAAAAACTAAATACGTTATACATGCCCAGAAATTTTAATAAAAAAACTGTTACTTTATAACCTGTGTTAATATGATGTAAAAATCCTTTAAATTTGATGTTTTCATTCTGGTTCCGCAGGCTGGCTGTTAAAAAGTAAGCGGATTGTTGATGAATAAAATCCAAAACAGAGCCTAGTAATTCATATTTTCCTTTTTGTGTACAACCAGCATGTTTTTAAGTAAACTTTCTAGACAAATAATTGCTCGACCCACCATTAAAGTAATAAAATTGCAATCATGCACATGAATATAGTTATATTAAACATGCTTTAATTTTAATGAATAGTCATTCACTCGTTCTTTGACTGGAACAACAACTAGAAAATGTTTGACAGAGCAGCCCATATATAAACAGAAATGCAATAGATTTTATTCGACTACACAAAATACAATTCCACCACCTCAACCACCTCAGGTAAATTAATAAAACAATAAATATATATAGTACAATCACTTACACAAGGTAGACATTCACATGGAAATCTGCCGTTGTTTTGGCCATCACAGCAGCCGGGCTTGTTGTTTATTTTAGAGGAGAAAAAGAGAAATTAAGAGCAGAAAAAGCCAAACGTGAGCGTGATACAATTAAAGCCATGGGTCGTCCACATATTGGCCAACCTTTTGAATTGTTTAATGTCAACGAAAACAAACGCACAACTTCTGCAGAGCTTATGGACGGACAATTTACCATGCTTTATTTTGGCTTTACACATTGCCCTGACATTTGTCCCGAGGAATTGGACAAAATGGCCGAAGTTGTAGATGCAGTGAAAGAGGAATTTGGTGACCATGTTCTGACACCTGTGTTTATTACTTGTGATCCTTTAAGAGATACAGCTGAAGTTGTGCGAGAATATGTGCAAGATTTTCATCCTGATCTAGTAGGATTTACTGGTTCACCTGAAGAATTAAAACAAGTGGCTAGATCATATCGTGTATATTCATATACTCCACCTAATGTTTCAGTAGACGACGATTATTTGGTAGATCATTCCATTTTCATCTACTTGATGGATCCTCAGGGCAAATTTATTGATTGCTATGCAAGGGACACAACATCTGATGAAGTATTACATAGTTTTAAGAATTATATGAAGGATTATCTTCAAGATGGTGGAAAGTTAAAAGCTAAATAAATGAAACGTATCAACTATTAACCATTCAATTTGCTTACTTGTTTGAGATATAGACGTTAACATGACCGAACACAAGAATAATTGTACATAACCCTGGAGCTGTATGTGTTGATTTGATTGTTTCTCTTAGTTACAGCTACAGCCTTTGTACAAGTATATCATCAAGCTTGTTTAGATATAAAGCTGATATCCATGTTAAATACATTTGTATACTCTCAATTATAAAGATATTGCTTGATATGCTTTTGATTTGAAATTAGATGATATACTGTAATTTAGCGGCTTATCTGAAGAATTAAAGCAAATTGCTAGATTGTATTATATGAAGCACGCTAACCTATAGATAGTATTAGTAGTTTAATCAATAGCGAGATCTACAAGGTGGAACGATTCAATATTATGCAAGATATTCATCATTTGATGAAATATTACATGGTTTCAAGGTTTTTGTGTATAATGAACGATTATCTTACATGAGTTCCTATAAACAATATTTAAAGTCTAGTAATATTACAGCATTTGTTGTTTACTTTCAATTATTTTGCGTATTTACACAGCACTGAGCCTTTAGAAAGATACACAAATGATGAAAGGTCTTATTGTTCATATTTCAATCACCATTAAATTTCATTCAATGAGATATACGCGTATGCGAGTTCTTTAAGCTTTTCCCGATAAAATATATATATAGCCTTGACTTGATGTAACTATTTACGATGATAATTTTATATATATTTGATAAGATTACCAAGGTTTTCGCAAAAGCGATTTAATACAAAGATTTAGTATATTCTACAATTGATAAGAAAGCAATTCACGACTTATTATGGTATACCAAAGATAGATGCACATGGACTTGCGTGATTATAACCTACATGCTTATGTTTTTATTGTTTGCTCTCTTTCTTAAATTTACCCTATACATGACATCTTTTCTTTTTACATGCATATTGCGTAAATATTGCTCAATTCATATAAAAAGAGTTTATATTTTTCAAGTTTCTTTTATCCTTTTTCTTTGAAAATAACATGTAAAATGCAAGTAAATATCTTTGTCTCTCTTATGCTCCTTGCCAATTTCCTTGATTAGTTTCGATTGCATCAGCAGATAGCAAAAAATTCGATTATATTGATGCTGCTATGATAAATAACGCTTTACATAATGTAGAATCAAATTTCATAGGATTTGGGCAACAGTGGGAACCTTACAGTGAGACACTGGTTTGTCATGTTGATTTAACCTTGTAAGTATATTGATTGCGAGAAGAAACCCAATTAATCGTATAATCTCTATTTAATAAGGTTCAATACAAAATTCAGAGGTCAAAAACATTAAAAAAAAAAAAAAAAGTATGTTTTTTTAAGGTGGCTACATTTTCAAATTTGAAGCGTGCGATATACTTGCTAAATAATATTCAAAAAAAAATGCTCTGTGGGTTTTCAGATGCTAAACAACCTATAACAGCTAAATGCCTAAAATTTGCATATGTTTTGGGCTAAATATAATCCTTTAAATATTTGAAAAAAAAACACCAATTTTATCAACTCAACCTCTGAATTTATTATTTGATCCTATTGTGTGCCTCCCTTACCACCCTCTAAAAGATACTTATTTGGCAGATCTTTTTTCATTAGTAACGGGGATCTTCAACGCAAATTAATTAAATGTAAAAAAGTTTAAAAGAAACCAATAAAATAAAAAAGTAATGATTAGGAGTTTCCTTGTCGTTGTTTTTGTTTAGGAGGTTTTCTTTTTTTTTTTTTAATTCTATTAATTAATCAAGGTGTGGTTAATGTTGCAACGGCTTGTTAATGAAGATAAGGATGTAGATGAGGGAGGGGAAGTAATATTATAGGAAGACGACGAAGAAGATATGGTTGTAGTGCTAAAGGAAGAATGATGAATAGGGGTGAGAGGAGGATTTTTGTTAGGAGTATGATGTCCCAGTGTATTACTTCGACTTAGACATGGTTTAGTAATTAAATTTGTCTTGTCACAACAGACAGTTTTCGATTTTATTTGTCTTGGTGGTGGAGATAGTGCAGATGTTGTTGGTAGTGTATTTGGTGGCATTGTGTGATAATGGTGATGCAAGTCTAGTTTTTATAAGTTTTTTTTTTTTTGCATCTACATGAGATATATTTTACCTTGTTTTATAGCTGTTTGATCTCCTCTTATCGCTGATATTGCATTGGGTTCTCTTAGTGACTGATGGATATAACTACTATGCCTTCTCGCAATCATTGAATCTTGAAATATTTCATCTTCGTCGTCTTGATCGTCTTCTACTCCAATCTGTGATTTCGACAGCGTTTTTTCCCTTACTTTTGTTGTAATAAATCTCGAGAATTTTTTGATCTTTTGTTGAAGGGTTTTGTTATTATTATGATCTGACATGACTTTAAAGCTCTCAAACAAACAAAAAAAGAAAAAAAGAAAAATAAAGAAACCTCAAAAAGAAGATATTTTAATTTTAAAACAAAAGGGGAAAAGTGTGGGAGATAATGTGTAATATAAAGAAAATCAATGCTTGAAAAAAAAGAGAGGTGTGAGTAATAACGTGTGATGTTGCATTTTTTTAGGTCTAAGATAAAAAGGGTGTGTCTGCAGCAAGGATAAAGATATAATATGTTTACAAGTGAGAAAAAATTAAATTACAAAACAAAAAATATAAAAAAGGAGATCGAAAGAACTATTCTTCCATGGTAACATCTTGACTTGTCAAAACTCGACCGCCCTTCTTTCCATTATCAGGCTTACTAATACCAGCAGCACGATCAGCCTAATTTTATATGTGTTAATCAACCATTGAACAATAAAAAACCACTATAAAATTACCTCTTCTTGAGTGTAAGGTTCATCCTCTAATTTCTTGAGTCTTCTCTTGTGTAATTTACTTTTCAAATGTTCTGTCATATGGGTTTCGGAAATGAAATGACGACTAGTAAACATATAATTTAGACTTTTCTCTCTTTATACAACCCCAGTTCATCAATACTTACGCACACTCAACACAATAGTGTTGACCAAGACCAGGTAAATCAGTATCAATCTCTTGATTCTTCTTTTTATCGACATTCTCGGGCTTCAAATCATCAGCAATTTGATCGAGATCACGAGTGTAAGCTCTAGTACGTTGCTTACGATAATTATCACGGATACCATGATGAGTTCTCTTGCGACGAAGTCTAATTATTCAATACTTTAATCAATCACCAATACTCTCTTATTTTAAACTGACAATTTTTTACCTTCCCATTTCTTCTTTTGTTAATGTTGTAGAGAGAAAAAAAAAATCTTTAATTGAAAAAAATTAGAGAAAAGGTTCTTCAAATTGGAATCAAAATAGTCACCGAAAAGCAAAAAGGAAAACGTTTAGCATAATGGGTGGCTGAGACATAGTCGCAGTATGTCTGCAATAATAGATACCTATACTCATAAAGAGCGTTGCTTTTGCATTAAAATGAAAAGATCTCGAGATGTTGCTATTGATGAAAAAGTCGAATTTGATAGCTTGTTACAAAACAAGGAACTTTTACAAGGGCTAAAGCAATCTGGATATGAACGACCATCTCCAGTACAATTAAAAGCAATTCCAATGGGCCGTCTTGGTGTAGATATGATTGCGCAAGCAAAGTCAGGAACAGGCAAAACTGTAGTATTTGGTGTCATCACATTGGAAGCCATTAATATTGCTATTGCACAACCACAGGCTATGGTCATTGCACCTACAAGAGAAATTGCGATTCAGATTCGCAATGTGATTCGAAATCTCGCCAGTTTTATGCCTGGTTTGCAATGCCATGCTTTTATTGGAGGTTTAGCTATGCAAATTGATGCAAAACATGCAAACCATTGCCATATTATTGTAGGAACTCCTGGCCGTCTCATGTCATTATTGGAATCCAAGAAGCTTTCAACAACATTTTTGAAATTAGTTGTGCTAGATGAAGCAGATAGACTCATGTCAGATACATTTTATCCTCAAATAGATTACATATTTTCTAAAATGAAGAGCACAGTCTTCCAAGTAGTTGCCTTTTCTGCTACGTTTACCGATACATTGCTGAAGTTACTATCGAAATTCTTGAACAATCCTCAAACTGTGCGTCTTACAGATGGAGTACCAGTTTTGAATGGTAAATTCTAAATTGTAAATGGATTGGAATTGTTATTTATGTTTATTCTTTTTTTTTTTTCAGAGGTACAACAATATTTTATCAAAACATCTACATCAAATAATGATGAATCCAATTTGCAAAGATATAAACAGAAATTTCAAGCAGTAGAAAAAATCCTCAGTCAGGTGCCGTTTTATCAAGGCATGATTTTTGTCAATAGTTTACCTCGATCTATGGAATTAAGTCGTTGGCTTAATGAAATGGGATGGAAAGCAGGTCATATTCATGCTGGGATATCACAAGATAAACGATTATCTGTTATGGAAGATGTAAGAGATTTTAAACTTCGGATTCTTGTCTGTAGTGATTTGGTATGTTTTGTTAAAGGAGGAATGGGGAGGAGGCTAACATGGCTATTTCGCTAACCCTTCATTATTTAGATAGCACGTGGCATTGATATTGATCGAGTCAATTTGGTGATTAATCTGGATTTACCATGGGAAATTGAAACATACTTGCATCGAGTAGGACGTACTGGTAGATATGGTAAGTTGGCTATATTTGTGTTAGTATGTAAACTAAACTACTTCAAGGTACATCTGGCATTGCTATTAATTTAATTGGTGGTACTGAAGATGAAGATTTCCTTCAGAAATTAATTGATGAGGGTATCAAAATCATTCCATTACCAGGTAAAACAAATCAGAATTTTTAAGTAGCTTTATGTTTATTAATTTATGAATTTACCATGTAGATAAAGTGTCTCAAAATGAGTACGTAAAACAATTAACAGAAACTGATCAAGAACAATTAAATCAACATGAATCTCAGAAAATTGAGGTAAAATAATGCAAAACAAATAGGCAAAAGAGAGTTTTTTTTTCCCTCTATCTCTCTCCTGCCCTATGGGAAATTTAACAATTAAATACTAATAGCACCAATTTTAGTCGAAACCCTTTGCCCTGAAAAGCAACAATCATAATAACAATACTGTACCAAGGAAGAAATTGCAAAAAAAAACCAATAAGAGTAGTTGTAAATCAGAACAGAGGCCTTTGTCAATACAAGAAGACCCTAACTATGAGTTGGATGGTTTTCAGGCACCATTTTCATGGGTACTACCACAACAACAGCAACCATCAGAATCACAACCAACACCTTCTTCTTCAACACCAGTAACCCCGAAGCGAATCAATCACTTTATACCCCCTGACTTGTTCTTTTAGTAAACTTGATCATACCTTTTTAATATAAAGTCTTGTTTTGATAGTCAAATATACATACGACGTGCATCTTTTATAAATTATCCGTATATTGTTCGATTCAACACTAATCCTCTGTCGATATTTAATCATGTATCATAAAACATAGCTATTCTTCTCTGTTAACTATTATGGCGGAGCTAAAATCGTTTGATTTGACGCACGTAATAAAATTGTTAAAATAAACTCATTCATAATAGACAAATAGAATAAAAGAACTAGACACTATTCTGCGTTTTTTGTTTCAGAGAAAAATATTGATTTTTTGTCGAGATAATCAAAATAATAGGGACATAGTACAGCTTAAAGCCTAAAGTAACTGAGTTCCAAAATTAATTTGTTGTAAAATCGACCAGAAAATAATCAAAGAAACAAATTTGTTAAATAGTTCATGACCTGCAGATTAAGTTGAACTAGCGTATTAAATGGATTTTGTACAGTTTTAGATTCTTCATCCACCTAAATAAAATTTAAACAAATGTTCAACATTAAATTTTGCGCAAAATATGATTGAAATTTTGGAGGTTTTTTGAAGATACACATCACTTTTTATAAGCAAAATAAAAATATAATAAACCGAAATGATGCGCAAATCAATTATCTATCGATTGAAATATTATTTAACTTTTTCGCTACATTTTTCGTAGAGAAAACGAGATTTTGATCCAAAAAATTTTCGAATTCAGAATTTGTGATGAGGGTATACAAGGGAAAAATGGACGCCAAAAATGGAGGTACCTTTTTGTACATATTTTTGAGGATATTTCCACGAAAAATCAGTATTTTAAAAAACTCTAAATTGGTTCTGAGAGAGCTCAACGAGTTGGATGACATGAATGTAAAAAAAAATGTTGCTCAATTTAACCAATATTTTGAAACTTACTATATAAATGCCCAAAAAAATGAAAAAAAAAATAAAAGTGCTCATAATTTTTTCATATTAAAATATGTTATAGAGCATTTTAAAACAAGTAAATTTTATTATTAAAAAGTGGTAGTATAGCTCAATTTTCTCTAGAGATATGAAGCCTCAAAGTTTTTAATCCTTTAGCAGTGAAATACGCGTAAAAATCTGAAACATTAGCATTGAAAAATTAATACCAATTGTAAAAAATAGGATATTTCCGGATACTCATTTTTGGATTAAAGCTGAACATCTCAGGTACATTGGCATACAATTTGTTTTTGGTGTTATTTAGTGGGAAAAAAGTTGAGCAGGGATGAAAAATCAGGCCTACTTTTTAAGGCAAAAGCAGCGAGTTTTTTGTATCAGAGATCCTAAATATTCTATTTTAAATAAAGTAAATCGCCGTCTTAAGTCTGTTTGAATTATCAAAAAGGCTTTGATATTTTGATATTACGCTACGAATGTATTAGACAAAATAATAAAAAGATGAGGAGACAGATCCAAAGTTAGTAAGTAGGATATTACATCAAACATCACCATAAAGTGTAAAACCAAATGAAGACCATAAGATATATAGATGGCAATATAAACATATATATAGAAATCTCAATGAAGGAAGAAATTCAGAAAAGGGAATCGAACGTGAGTGAAAGGTAACTAGTGCGACAATAGTTGCGTATGAAACGACAGCTTCCACTCGCAGCACATTGATCTGTAAGGTACTCTTCGGCCCTATGAGCCTCAACGCAATCAGGTTAAACAGTACGAGCGAATTCCTGTGCACGAACTGATCTATATCTACCCTGAAGAAGAACATTTGATGCGAATACAACTTGATCACCATTAGGTTTGTACAAATTGTTTGAAACTAGTACGACATGCATGTCAGATTTGCAGATAAATAAAATGCTTTCTTTGAAGAACGGTGGCGTTTATTTTTTTCAGATTGGGCCAAGTCATTGTAAAGGATTGGCGTAAAAAGAAGAAGCATATCATTAATGCATGTTTCAATAAGAGTGCTGCTTATGTGGCCCTACGCGAAAATACGTTATATTTAAAAGGTCATTTATTATCTTTTTAAGTTTAGGCTTGAAAAAAAACAAGCCTTATATTACGACAAAAAAGAAATTCCTGATCCCAAGTATTTATACGATATACGGTATGTTTGGCTGTGAGGCTTTATTTCAAAAGATTTACGTAGCGGCAATATAAGCTTTCTTTCCAATGAAAAAGGTACAGTAATGGTGAAACGTCATTGATATTCTGTTTAGCCTGGAACAGTAAATGTACTCAGCAGATGCATGGATATTATAGTGTAGTACACATCAAAGGAAACAGGCAGTTTAAGGTGATGTACAAACACTATACAAACAAACATGTACACAAAGAGCTAAAAGGGCGGGAAATGAACTATATCAAGGATTCTAATAAAATTTGTTTCTTTATTTATCAAATGTAACGAAAATATTGCTAAATAATTTACTATGAGATGAAATGATATATATATTGTTTTGTATTTTTTTGATTTTTGATGTATGGTATATTGCGGATGAAAGGGATGGAGAAGGAAAAATGGTTTTTTTTTTTTTTTTTTTTTTTTTGTCTCGAGTGTTTGAAAAAGAAAAAAGTGAAGAGAAACAGAACCGGCCGATCAAAGCATAAATTAAATATAAAAGCATAAAGTGAAAGAGAAAAGAAAAATAAACATACAACCACGCAGAAAGTAATAGGAGAAGGGGAGAGAGAGAGGATGAGTAAAGAAAAAAAAAGGGGGGAATACATAAGGTATATACATATAATAATAATAATAATAATAATTTTTTTTTTGTGTTTTGTGAGTAAAAAATGATGCATAAAATGGAATTAAAGAGTGTATATAGACTTAATAAATTAAAATAAAGGATGGGAGAATATGAATGAATGTGTAGAGAAGAACATTTACAATGCTGTTCTTGGTAATAAATCGAATTGATTATTTAAATTCAATTCAGCATCAAAGATAGGTTCAGAAAGACGACGGAATAACTAAATATATATATAATAAAATTAATAAAACTGCTCTTAAATCATACACAATCCATAAACTAACCTCGGTCGATTGAATAAATCTGTCTTGAGATGCAGCAGAAGCATTGACTGGAAGTGAATATCTGCGATTGTCAAACATCAAAGAACTGTTATCATCATACATGCGTCGCATGGCAGCAGTAGCAGCAGCAACAGCGATATCATTGGTTGCCAAAGGATTATTGATTGACGAAAAATAATTGATATCTTGAGTCAAGAAATTTGGAGATGTTAACCAATCTTGTTGTTGTTGTTGTTGAGAAGGGTATGATTTACGGTTATTCATAAAGACAGGATCAAACATGTATTGTTGTTGTTGCTGATTATCAACAAATGGTGTAATAGGTGTCATGAGCAACTCTTCCTCATCTGCAGCAGAACAAGAAGCATCGCTATAGAAAGGAGGGTAGGACATGGTACGACTCATTGGTGTAGCAAATAAATTATTTGAACAGTCAGTACAAGCACAGGCGGAGTGAGTGGTTGATGGAGGACTTGGGATAGTACTATCGTAAATACTATATTGACTATTGTCTTGGATAAGAGGTTCCGAATTGTACATGTCATTTTGAGCAGAAGAGAATGACATGATCATTGAATTAGGTGAAGATGATACAGAAGATGAAGGTGATAATGATGAGAATGGGGATGATGATGTTGTTGGTGTTGCTGTTGATACATTGGAGTTCTTCATTGATGTCGTAGTATTGGTTATTGACTTGGCATTGACAGATTTCTCTTTAGCTCTACGGTTCTGGAACCACACTTGAACTCCTCGGGGAGTCATTACAAGCTTTTGAGCCAACCATCTACGAATAGCAGCATTTGGCTTTGGATTTTCAAGAAATGTCTTTTCGAGAACCTTGAATTGAGCACGAGAAGTTCTTCTACGATGTTTGATTTCAAATGGGTTATAAAACGTAGGTTTGAAATCATCACCTTGTTGAAATCTTTTATTGTTGGAATCTTCTTGTTCATCTTCTTCATGATAAAAAATATCTTCATCTTGCAAGAAAGGCATGCCTTCATTAAAAGTTGACAAGGTGGATTGGTATTGTTGTTGTTGTTGTTGATTCATGGTATTGTTCATTAGAGATATAGGGTTTGGAATAATTTTTTAGATTTTTAGATTTCTTAAATTAACATAAAAAAAAGGTTTTTTTTTTTGGGTGGAGGTATAGGAGATATATAGTTTTTATGTGTGTATTCTTCTTTAATGGATAAAGATGAAATATATAGACAAAAAGGTGTAAAGAAGTAGAAAAAAAAAGAAAAAAAAAAGAAACTTGTCAAAAGAAACTTATTTATATATCAATCAATAGTTTGATTGATGATGGAATGTTGGGGGTGGAAAGAGAGGGAAGAAGAAGGGGGGGAGGGACAGAAAGAGAAACCATAGAAATAAGAGGAGAAAGGAGAATCGAGAAGCAAAACCATAGTAGAAGAAGGGGTGTAGTATAGTTTTTGGTACAAAAAAAACACAGTGTTTGTAAATCCATAATTAAGGGGAAATGAAGACCTTTTTGAGTTTAGGAGGTGCTCCCAAATCATTATCCATCATAACGAACCACTTGTTATTTCCGAGGATAAAATATATGCACCATGTATCTATTTTTTTTTTCATACATATATACATACATAAACAAAATATAAAATCAAATAAAAAAGTTAGATTCATGCTTGCTTTTCTCGAATCAAAATACATTCTACAGTTCCTATAAAAGAAAAAGGGAGGCTACAAGTATATTTTAGACATTTCGGTGGCAATATAACGCATACACACAAAAATAATTAATAGCATTGATCGACATGGTTTTGGTTAATTGAGCTTGTCATTATTAAAAAAACGATGATGATCAAATTTAGTATTTTACAAGATTGAATGTGTATTGAAATTCGAAGCGATTGAACTATATTTTAAGGGGAAAAAAGCACAAGAGAAAGAAAGCTCGGTAACAAATGTAAAAAACGGAAATAACTTTCTGCAATATTAAACTCGAGTGTAATTCACATGTATCATAGCATCTCCTTCACTTTCTCTACTCTTTTCCCTTGTATGTATGTAATCGAATATATATTTATACGCTATACACTCCTTCCTCATATACACATCCCTACTGAACCTGGTTTTCAAATCGATGATGCTATTTCACTGCTTAATACCTTCAAATGACGTTTTTTTATTCAATATGATTCTCATACATGTAAAATGCAATTCATCGAAAATGTCAAGTAAAGCAGTTAATTATCATCTTGCGTGAGTATGTATCAAGTGTGTTTGGTGTGTGTGTTACACCTTTCTATACTAAATGCTCGCTTGAATACTTTTAATTTAGTAATCTAAGTGTAACCAATGGTTATTCCCTTACCCCTGAAAACATATAAATAAATAATGTTTGTGTTTTGTACGCATATAACAACAATGATATTACATGTGCAAATCAATTAATAAAATGAACATATTGTCAGTTTATCACAAATATTATTTCAAAAAAATATTACTAGCTAAAAAAAAAAAAAAAATAAGCATTGAAATCATACATATAGTTTAAACTAGTCAAAATATAAAAATAGGAGAGAAACACAAATCCATTGAAAAATTTTTAGGGGAAAATAATGAGATGAGACAGGATCGACATGATATTATTTTAATCGATGTTTAAACCCGATGCATATATTTAAAAAAAGAACAATACAGCAACAGAAGGTTAGCGAAGCAAAACAACAACAATTCTCCCATGTTGATATATCAGTGTTTATTACATAATGTAATTCAGGAGTGTGGATTGTAAAAGAAAGGGAAGAGGAGTATATTATCAACGCATAATGTCCGCTCACCCATTACATTTGACTAATAGAGAAGAAAACTTGAATCCGATCCGATGCCTTTTATAACAACAACAACAGCAACCGTAGTAGTCGTATAGTCATAGTAGTAGAAGCAACAATAAGGAGAATACACTGCTTATAGTATATAATCGAAAAAGAATACTTCTATTTTACCCTTAAATGTGTAATGATCCATTTATATTTTTCTCAGTCAAATGTTAAAAATCCATCATGATATCAATTGTCGTTTTGATCATGTTAATTAACAAGCTGTAGATCGCTTCTTACTTGTATAACATGCCAATATTTTTAGCATTTTTAAAGTTACTTTTGCTATCTATTAATGGACATTATAATGTCAGGTCTTTTTTTGTTTTGTTTTTGTTTCTTAGCAATCAATTTTGTATTCCAGAATGAATAATTTCATATATGTATCATGTAAATCTGTGTGTGTATATTTGTTTATGGGAGGGTTATTTTGAGGGTGTTTGAAGGTTCATATCAAAGGTAAAGCAGGAGTGGTTCAAAACGAAGAAGAAAAGGAGCAAGTAATAAGGAGAAACCAAACATAAATGTGTGGAAATGACGTGAGAAACATTGTGAATACATTTATTAAATTTTCTTGTACATGCATTGTGCATTTTCTCTCTTTATCTCTTTATATCGTTTTCCTCTTTCTCACAAATAACAACTCGCTTTGGGATGTGTTATATATGTATATTACTTATATTGCTTTAATTAAAAATAAACATACAAAATCAGTAAGGGAAATTCAAGTAAATTGCTATTCCTCCTCCCTCTAATGAATTGAGTTTTCTAAAAATATTTCAAGGGGATTTCGTGTAATTTGAATAAATATATTTAACCTTCAAAAAATAATAATAACACTAGTACTAATTTATCCCAAATCTCGATCTCATCTTGAAATAAGAAGGTCGGAATTACTGTGCATATACCTACGATAAACTAGAACAAAACCCTACTCTAGGATCAGATTAACAATCATCATTCTTACTACGTATATTCATACATTTAGAGCTCTCTCTCTCTCCCTCTCTCCCTCGGACTTTAACGCATCAGTTTTATATCACATTAAACCTTGTTTTCATCCTGAATCTCCTTGTCTTGTCCTACTTTATTGATTGAATCTTAATGACAATATATATCGCATTATCTTGCATAGAGATAAATTAAATATAGATGACAGATTCAAATATATATAAAATCAAAATAAAAAACAAATTCAACATGTTAAATATTGATTTTCCATATTCGAAGTATTACCTTGATATTTTGAATCTTTTTAAAAAAATACTTTGAAGCATTAATTCTGCTTTTTTTCTTTTTACAATTTCCATTATCAACCTTTCTTGAGCATATGATCGCTGTAAATTAATATTATTATACATCTAAATAAACTTGTGACATATATCAATTGGTTTTATAAATACAAGGATCATACTTTATACATTCAATCTTTAGTTACAAGACATCAAGTACATTTAAATGCGAATTAAACTGGTTTTGAAATATTGGCTTCAAAAATTATATGCTCAATAAAGAGCCTCTGTCTTTTAGCACTATACTGAAAAATTACTACTCATATTATCAGACATTAACTACTTTTAAATCAATGATCTTCAAATCCACAGCAGCAAACATGTTTGCTATTAAAAGTAACTGTTTTGCTGTCTATTAACCTAAAGGAAGACGCGCTTTTAATTACCAAATCATGCATTTTTCGTATTCAGGAACGTTTCCTCAAAAGTAATTTTATTTATAAAAAATTAGATCATTAAGAGTAGGATTAGGCTATTCTTCACATTTAAATCTAAACTTGCAATGATCAATATGGTTTTTATGATTAAGTTTGAATTCTTAAAAGTCTACACGATGTCTGTAGATAACTGTTTTGGGCTCAATCCGATCATTTATCGTATGCAGCTACTGATATTAGCCCATTTGAGATTCATAGGTATGCAACGGCATTTTTTGTTCTATAATGCAAATTTTATAAACACGAAAAAAATGCCCCTCTTCCCAAAATAGTGCTTTTTTGAGTCAAATTAGAGACATAAATAGAAATGATTTTTTTTTTCGAACTAATTATAGGATGATTAAGTAGATCTTTCTCAATAAATTTATGACGAGCCTTTGTTTCTGCAATACCTAGTTGATTTTTTATTGAGTATCAAAGTTAGAGACTTTTGTCATCGTCTCCAAAGTGCACAGGCATAAAGGGTATTTAAGCTTATAAGCCAATAATAATGATTTATTTGCGTTTAAATATAAATCGTAGACTCCACAATAAAGATATCAAATAAAACTAATCATAGATGTGTTGACTGGGCCTTTATAAACATTCCTATAATTTATTTTTTCTCTAACCTTATTTTTGATCGAGATTTTCTCGTTTGAAGTGACAAAATCACCATTTTTCACATAAAATTACGTAATAAATACTCAAAAATCCAGTTTTACGCCTATTAACCGGGGGATTCAAATGGCAAACTGAAATGTACATTTCGTGCTTAAAACAAATTGTGCTACATATAGAATTTTTTCATAAAAGCCGTGCTAAAAAACTGCAGTACTTATTTTATAATAGCAAGCTACTGACTTTTGTTCCCTCATTCTGAGGCGCGGCTTTATGGTAGTATTTTTTTTTCTTACTAGAGATGGGATTTACCAAGTTGAAGAGATGCTGCCTAAATATAAAGAGCTAAATGACGCCTATGAACAATTGAGTACTACTAAAGCGTATATCCTACTAATGTTTTTCTCTGTTTTTCATAGATAACTAGTACATGTCAAAACGTCGATCCAAGTTTTTGATCTACCGATACAAGACACAATTCATCCGATGCACCGGAGATGTTTGTGCAGTTCTTATCAGTTTTTTTTAGTCATTGCGGGTCACACTAATGTTTTAAAAGGTCTGAAAATGTTGAATTGACATCCTGTACCTTTTTTCTACATAATTAATAAATATGTCCGATATCCAAGTAATTCAAATTGACGCAAGCTATGCTCAAGTGCTCTCTACATTGGGAAGAAGACTTTTTGCTGATACTTTTGGTTCTGATAATGCTCCCACAAATATGGAAGCTTATTTAGATGAAAGTTATACACCTGAAATTCAACTCAAAGAATTAAATGATCCAACAGTCTGGACATTTATGGCTTTTGACGAAAACAAAGTACCTGTTGGATTTTGTCAGTTGCGCCAAAATGAAAAAGTATATGATTTTATTGGAGACTCAGATGCAATTGAATTGCAAAGAATTTATGTTGACAAGAACTGTGCTGGAAAAGGTGTTGGAGGAAAATTGATGGCATTATGTATCGCTAAAGCAAAAGAATTGAACAAAAAGACAATGTGGCTCGGTGTTTGGGAATTCAACCCTACTGCTATCAAATTTTACTCAAACAGAGGCTTTTATAAAGTTGGAACTCACATCTTCAAGGTGGGAGATCAAGAAGATACTGATAATATCATGATCCTGAAGTTATAAGTAAATGATTTACTTATTACTATGTAATATATATTTTTTTATTAAGCATATATAGAGTTATTTTGTACTTTTTTTTTATCATTTGAATAAACTATTAGATTTAAATATGTATCTCTTACTTTAAAAAAGTTTCAATTGCTTTAGATTTATTGCATACCTGGTGCATTGGACCATTAATCTAGATCAGATAATGTTCGAAATTTCATAATATTGAACTTCAGAATATCGAGTGCACATACAGTATAAGGCTTAAACCATGGAGAAAAATTGATTTATCTAAAGAGAGAAAATCTGTTAAAGTATGAGTTAACAAATCCCATTAACGCCAACTATAACGTTTATTTTTTGCATCAGCTTTATTTTCTATTTTCATACTTTTTTTCAATTATGACAGAACCTCCTCTTTGGAATCATCCGCCATAAGATTTTTGAGTTGTATCCTGGAATATGTTGGGGGCAATAAAGCTATTTACGAATACCTGCTGGTGTGAAAAAGTTGGATTAAAACAGCAGAAGTAGCACTTTAAATCAATATTTAGTTGCCAACAAATATTCTAAAAATTTTAAACAGCATAAAACAAGAGCATAGTGAACTCGACATGCATGTTAAGAAAATGATACTTAAAGAGGGATCTATTACACTTGATAATGGGATTCAAATGCTTTACTTTTTCATACACTATTGTCCCAACTTACGACATTTATATGCGTGGTATCGCAAAAGAAGTAATATGGAAAGTTCTCGCCTCAGGAAAATATTTATTTGAAAAATGTCAAAGGATTCACGAGCGCAGGTTATCATAATAGTACTACATTCGAGGGGATTTTATACAGTAGAGCTGCAATCAAACATAAGCAAACACTAACACATTTTAAAACAATCGAAGGGGCAATATCGATAACTTTTTAATCCGCATTAATTGTAAAGCTTAAAACGAATTTGCTATAGTATATAACTGATAAATACTTATGAGTCTTGGAGTTCGAAAAAAAAAATTTAATGGTATAAACATTATAATAATTTCTCTTATTTGTTCCAAAGATATTTCATTCACATCGGCCTATGTATACTGTATACCAAAACTAATTATACTCTGATCAATGAAATTTCGAAACCAATTACTAAATTTTTCTGTATAAAAACCCACAATCAAGAACTTTTAGAATATATAACAAACACTGTAAAATATATATGAATTGGTCATGCTATGCTACATATTCCCAAGTTTATTCTATATCCCACGAAAACAGGCAAAATTTGCTGTTTTCTTCTTAAAACTGGGGCTTTCTTTTCATCCCTACTCTGCTTTTTTTTTTTTGAAAAAGTTCTCAAAAATTATAAAATCTCTTATTTTTAAGACTCACAAAGCTTATAAGCGGAATATTAATTTCAAAAATTATTCTTGTTCTGATCATCAATTTTGACATTTTTTAATTTTTTTTTCTGGTTTTGCAAATCTAGTGTTAATTATACTACCAATTATAAAAACAAAAAAAATACACATATACAGACTTTAGTGTTCTATTTGCTCAATAAAAAACAACAAGCATTTTTATTGCAAAATATTACATGAAAATCCTTTAACCGAAAAGCCGTTTTTGGGACAAAAGTACGAAGTTTTATTACTTAACATTTAATATTAAGCTTTTATAAAATACATATTAGTTATAGCTACAAGTTTCTCTCACAATGTAGTATGTTTAAACGTCGATTTTGGTATCAAAATTTGATTTTTCTGTTTTTTGATAAAAATCATGAGTGTTGGTAAGGGTAAAATGAGTCACCGAAAATGTCTGCTACAAAGTCTGAGTTTTCAGACCGTACATGGTTAAATATAAGAAAAGTTAAAAAAACAAACGCATTTTTATTTAAAACTTAGATATATAATACCAGAGTCTAAGAGACTTAGCCATTCGATCTTGCTATGCTCAATTATGGCATCGCTCTGCGGGCTCGCTTTTGCAATTTTTTAATGAATGTATGATATGACAGACGGTTTTTCTAATAGAAAATGTATGTTTCTATGATAACAGCAGCAGATATTGCCTATTTTGTTTAATTTATGGTTCATGCTGTTGTATCAGAATCTAGATATAGCACTACAGTAATTGTATTATCAGGATATTGTTATTTGTTACACCATCAATAGCTATCGTATCACTTGATAATCTCTTCTATATATAATCTCATTCTCTACATTGAATAAAACGACACTTTTTACTCTTGTCTAATTCTTATTAGTTTTGGTAAAACACATGCGCTGTAATGCTGCTTTTACATTGGCTGAAATGTGCAATTTAGCAGGGCTTTAATTGTGCTAAATAATGTAAAGCCTCGAAAATCCTTTTCTACGTGTGTTGCTTCTCTCTTTTTGTTTTCATATTCCAAGGATATATTCATTGTTTGATAAGGCATATCAGACTATCAAGCCGATATTCTTTTCGTTTTTTATCTGAATGCGCATGCTAACATAAGGGATTAATGTTTTTAGTATAGGCAGCAGTCTATATTAGAGACTGATATTTTCATTTAACTGCATTCTAAATTCTAAGATCAAATATTATTATTTACTACTGTATTTTTGGACGTATTTCTTGTTTACCCGTTCAAATCGGAGGCAATAATGATATTGTTATGTCAATATCATATCCTAGGTCGCACATTCAAGGTCGCAGTCAATATTCGGTATTATAGTAAATCAACAGGTGTACACGTTGATTTACATGCGTCTTAGTAAATTGGTGTAATGTTCTTAGATAGTAATTCTGTGTAATAGTTATAATGAAAAGTATATAAATACATCCTCTGGATGTATTGTTAATAAAAAGTGTAATATTTTGGCAAGATTATTTCTTAAGACCGTTTTGACATTTCAGATATTTCTATCTATTCAATGAAAAGCTAGAACTGGCTACAAACTCATGAAATGTTCCAGGAAATTGATAAAATTTTAAATGATATAGAAACACAAAAAAAAAGAACAATCTAATGTCTTGCCTAATAACCATAGTTTTGATCGTACAGTAGCTATACTTCAAAACAAATCTTTTTACAGCTGACAATCGTAGACTAAAATAGTAAGTTTAAAGAATGTTAATTTGTTTAAATTTTATGAGTGATAAAGTAACATCTATAATCTTAGATTTGGCCTGCATATAAATTTAAGCAGTAAGTGTTATTTAAGTTTACGTTCGAGCAAAAACCATTGCTGCTGTAAACATTATAGCTATAAACATATTTACAAATTATGATAATCGTAAATATATTGGCTCTTGCATGTATTGCTCTACATCAACAACGTATTGAATTGTATTTATTGTCTATACTCTATATTAATTAAAACAAATGTAATTTAAAAACCCATTCCAGTAAAAAATGCAATAGAATTTTGAGAAAGGCACAATGCTCATGTACAACAAACTAATGTGTACCTATACAATTAGCTCATTATGCTCATGGTCAGACTTTATTATTATGCACAAATAGGGATAATTATATGCTTATGGATAATTCTACTATTATGCACACACACATGGGATTAATGTCATGCACATGGATAGAATCTATAATTCTGCACATACAGGCTTTTCGTTATGCCCGTGTGCAGTTTCTTTTGTTGTGTCCATGTTCGTCTTGTTATCTTTTTAGCCATTATTCAGTGGGCGCAACAACGCATCAGGCTATAGTGTATAGCCTACCTCGGCACCAAAAAATTAACTTGTGCAGCACAGGTAGGCCGTAGTGCTTTTATATATAAATCTTTAAATTTGTGATTTTATGGACTTTTTTCGAATCCGGTTGTATCATCTTATACGTTTCAAGTTAAAACCGTTATTAGTAGGCTAATAATGTTGTAGGTTGTATTTATACTTTACTTAAAAGAAACCTTTGAATAATTAATAGCAATGCAGTCGAACCTTAATTTTTGTATGAAATTTCGATACCTGCATCTTATAGCTGCTTGGAATATTTAAAAAACCGCGACCGGGCTGTCCGGTAATTTTTTCTAGAGACTTAAAGCTTGGAAATATCATTAGATGGCCGCTTCCGGAGATTGTTCGGCTTTTTTTTGGAAGAGTGACCATTGGCATAAATATGAATGATATACTATGTTGTATGCCACCAAGTACCATATGTTATTACCTTCTACAGTATCAATAATACACCTTACAATCTATTGACTACGACATGTATTGAAGTACAAAGTCTCGATATCCGATATAAGAAACTCCTAGCGTACCAAGTTTAATCGAGTAATTACTAAGAACGCTTGGACCTCAATTATGACACCATATTATTTCATCCCAGCGGTTAATCAATCAAGTAGCTATCAAATCAACATCCAAGCACAATTAGCGCAGTATTGAAACAAAGCAACTCACAAGCTCTGCAAGAACGGTTAAATTATAATTAATCCATTTCAATCCATAGATTACTATTAAAGAGATCTAATAGTTCAATAGTGCCTTAAATCACATCTCAGGATCTCAATGTCAAATCAATATAAAGGGCCTTACTTTTACATCTAAATAAACGATATCTTGTTTTTATTATACAGTCGAAGAACTGATTCATTACTCATCATTATCTTTTAATTGTATTCTTTTTTAAGTATTATTTATCAAACCTGAAAATATACGACAAGGCTAAACCTTTTGCAATTCTGCGGATCAGCGCTAGAAGTATCTGCCATTGCAACTGGAGGTCATTTGGATTTATATTCGTTGAGAAGTGAGAGTTTATGGATACATACAATCTTATTTATAGAAAGAATAATAATAAAGACTAGTAACATTTATCATGGAGAACGTAGGCTTTATTACTAGAAAAACTAATGGTAAAAGAAAGAACCTAGAGCTTCTAGGTCTTGGTTTAAAAGACTATTTATAAGAATTACATTTCAATGTGAGTTAGAAATGGAATTGGCTTCAAAATTGGCTGTTTAATATCCTCGAAAACCGACAAGAAGAACTGATAGGATTGCTGATCTTAGTAGGTGTAAGTAGCAGGTAACTAACTTGTTGCTCGAACTGGCTGAACGTACAATAACCCATGGATGCTGGTAGCATTGGTGTCGAGCCGGGTCTTGCAAGCCAAATTTACTAGTATGCATATCATATACATTAATGAAAAAGGAAGCAAATTACTAGACATATGCAAAACTTACTAAGAAAAAAAAAGGAGGATCGTATTCGATGAAAAGCAAGGCCATCGGAGATTCTCTTTCAAAATTCATATCCTGATGCCAAAGAGCTTCCCCTTTGGCGGGTTGGAACTCACGAATACGTATGCCGCACTCAATCTGCAACGCATCATGCGCTACCCATTGAGCTAGACATCCTCCTGAGGTCTACAATTTTAATCCCCGTACTTGTGAACATGCATTTGTCAGTTTTTCCTCTTCATTATTTTGTGAAATAATGTAGCAAATCAAGCTGTATTTTTCTTGTTGGAAATGATACTAGAGCTTTCTAGAAATTGGTAGTAGACATCATCCGGAAAAAATGCCAATTTTTGATGGAGACATAAACAAAACTCAATGTTAGTACATTAATATTAAGCTGTATGACACAAAAATTGAATATACATGAATGTTAAGCAATATTTACCAAAATGGGAGTTAGTATAACATGAGCTACAACGCACAGAAAAAATTCAAGTGATATTCAACAGATGCAGTTGCATTTGGAAATTCAATCTTTAGGAGTAGAAACGCCTAGAATTATACTGCAAAACCAAATTACACATTATTTATCAAACTAAAGACAGACAACAGCTTTCCAATCCACCAGTGTTAAATGCAGATATCAATTGTATAATCTCTACCAATGCGAAATAGTAATATGATATACTGTATGAATCAATCAGTTTGACAATTATAATTAACGGTAATAATAGGATCAAGTTTTTAAAGTAATAACAAAAAAATACCAACATTATACTCGTAAATTGTAATTTAATACACTATCGTTCAATATGACCGAATATTAATGAATCAGAGAAAATACAACTGGTAAAAAACTGATACTCAATGCAAAACGAGGTCAAGATTGATAAAAGGTGCATTCATTATGTGGTGGAAATCGCGACATTTTGATGAATAGAAATTACAGGACCAAGATGTCGTGTTTGCTTCAGGATTTTTAAAAGGGTTTTAAAGCATACTTCATCAAACTCATTTAAATCTTATTAAATACTCACCATATGCTATTAGTAACATCTTGTTTTTTTATTTGATTGATGTATTAATAAAAATAAAGCTTTTTATAGCTTACTGTATAACAATGACAGTGGGATATTTTTAAGTTTAGATTGACATTTATCATAAGGCGTGCTGATGATACATTTGATACTATTACTGTAAATGGAACCCTTTAATTTAGTTTATGGAATTTGAATGCAAATACCAAAGAACGATTTGTAAGTACTTAAGTTGGTTCTGGTAAAGCATTGAATAAATTGGCTTGGACACAGACGGACGGCAAAAAGGTGGCAATAGGTTCCAGTGATGGCCACGTTTATGTTTATGATATTAGAGAGGTAAGACTAAACCCTAATGTAAATTACCTCTAGCGCAATGATTATAAAGTAAGACTATCTTATCATCGAATAAACCACCACACAATGTTATTGACATGTATAAAGGTTTACAGAAATAAGCTTGGATCAAATGTGTACAGCATGGTAAATTCTTGAAAAAGTCCTCGAGTATTATAAAATCTCTTATTTTTAAGACTCACAAAGCTTATAAGCGGAATATTAATTTCAAAAATTATTCTTGTTCTGATCATCAATTTTGACATTTTTTAATTTTTTTTTTCTGATTTTGCAAATCTAGAGTTAATTATACTACCAATTATAAAAACAAAAAATATACACATATGCAGAATTTAGTGCTCTATTTGCTCAATAAAAAACAACAAACATTTTTATTGCAAAATATTACATGAAAATCCTTTAACCAAAAAACCGTTTTTGGGCCAAAAATGCTAAGTTTTATTACTTAACATTTAATATTAAGCTTTTATAACATGCATATTAGCTACAGCTAGGATTTCACAAATAACGCATCGTATTACGGTTAACCGAGTTTGACTGCTTTAACGGGCCGTTTTTTATGCAAACTCGAATGAGGGTATTCGAGTTTCTTCTTTTTTTTTTTTGTCAGCTAAACTCGAAAACAGGATTGAAAAAATACTTCAAGTTGTGAAACTGTCAAATATGCTATTATCAATTCATAATCCCATATTAACTTGACAAGGTTGCTATTAACAGCCTCCTTAAGGCAAACCAATACTTGTTCCCACCCCGTTTTTTATCTGGGTTACAAAAAAACGGGCCGTTTTCCAACTCGAATCGAATGGCCGTTTCCGTTAAAACTCGATTCAAACTCGAATCGAAGCCCATTCCTAGCTACAGCTACAATTTTCTCTCACAATGTGGTTTATTTAAACGTTGAATTTGGTATCAAAATTTGATTTTTCTGTTTTTTGATCAAAATCATGAGTGTTGGTAAGGATAAAATGAGCCCCGAAAATGTCCGCTACAAAGTCTTAATTTTCAGACCGTACATGGCTAAATATAAAAAAAGTTAAAAAAAAAGAAACGCTTTTTTATTTAAAACTTAGATATACCATCGTACAAGAGACTTAGCCATTCAATCTTGCTATGCTCAATTACGGCGTCGCTCTACGGTCTCGCTTTGCAATTTTTAATGAATCTATGATATGACAGCCGGTTTTTCTGGTAGAAGATGCATGTTTCTATGATAACAGATATTGCCTATTTTGTTTAATTTATGAGTTGATGTGCTGTAATGCTGCTTTTACTGTCAAATCTCACAATCCAATTCAATCAAGTGACAAAACATCCGCTTTGGCTATTGCTGTATCTGGTCTTTCTAATTTAATTTTTAATGAGCCATTAATGGTGTTCCATACTAAATCCAGTCAATCTTATACTAGTATTTTCACCAAGGCCAACGCTTTCTGTTCAAGAAACGAGCATAGGGACGGCAGCGGTGCTGCATCAGCGGAGGCTTGAATCTGGTAAGTTGTAGTTCAAATTGACTAAGCTGTATGGCAGCACTTGCTAATATGGTAACTATTATACTCGCAAGATTCAAGTTTTCGCTTCGTTTTATACATGTGCACCTGATTTTGAATTATTAGATTGATTTTCTCCACAATTTATTGATATTCTGGTAGTATAAAATAGAGAAATTTAATTTGATAAAACATACAGTTTTCTCGCTGTTTTAATTTGTCTCATTTTGCTTGAAAGAGTCAGAAGAATATCATAACGTTACTATTGAAATTCTTGCATGACATGATTTTAACGTCGAAATTTCGATATATTGTGTGAGATTTTATTTCTGTAGAGCTTCCCATGTAAAAATATGCAAATTTTTATAATGATTATGGTCTTTGATTTATTGTGCGACTGAACATACATAAATATAAAGCCATATATATGTATCTTTTTTTTTAAAAAAAAAGAAAAAAAAAAGTAATACACTCCCTTATTCATTCTGTATGTCGAGTTACAATAATTCGGTAAAATAACCCCATAAAATCTTGCTGAGAGTGTCATGTTCCTGAAGATACTCTTCCCTTGTAAAAAAAAAAATAAGTATCAGAGGAATATCTGGAGGTCATACACATCCGTAAATCTCCTTTTTACGGCATTTTCATTTTAGGCGATTAGCCACTTGTCTATTCTTCTCTTTTTTTAAGAAACATAAAAGGTAGATAGACATGTTTTTATGTATTTTGCTGTGACGATAGCCATCTAATATGGGAATTTTGCTCTCAAATTCGATACAAAATTTAGATCAGATGTCATGATAGTATTGCTTCTTGGCAATCCATAGTTCCATATAGTACATGCCTGAGGAAATATATATATATATAAATGGATCAAATATTGACAACCTTCATTGTTACCAACCTTCTATAGTATTATTTTGCTCCCTATATACATGTACATACGAATTCAAGTAAAATAAATAACTTTTTTTTATTAAATAATTTGACTTTTATGATCATGTTCATAAATGCGCCGCGCATTTTGCCATTATTGACACTATAATACACTGCATAATTGCATGATCATTATATATGTACGTGTATAATGTATTACTGCCTCTGCTAATGTCACAGGTATATATACATATATATACTGTATACGCACACACACACACACACACACACACACACACACACACACACACACACACAAACACACACACACACATATGCGTTATGTAGGAAAGTTTTTAATACAGCGAATCACCACCACTATTATACAGTATAAACCATCAGTAAATAGTTTTAATTACTTGTAATATATTAATAAAGTATATTAATCATTTTGCTATATATATTAGTACTAATCTACTGAAGGGGAGGAGGAGGGGAAGCGGTGTATATACTTAAGACATTGCTTTAATAGTTGTTTCTATACACAATTTTTGAATCATATTCATTATAACGAATAAATAATACTGCATTTCAACTATCTCCACAGTTATAACCTGTATTTTGGATCAACATCTGCTTCTTATTCAATAAAAGTAAAATAAAAGATGTTTTTTTTTCTTTCAACTGGTACAAAACATATCCCTTTTAAAGTTTTCTCCCTTTCTCATGCTCCTATATTCAATCACATTTTCTCCAGAAACAACTAATATTATTACCCAAAATAAACAAATAGTGAATGTAGTCATTAGTATAATAATAGTAGTTGACTATGTGTTTCTATCGATAAATTAAGGTAATAATGCATATTATAAAGAAATGAGCCGGTTTTCTTAAAATTTCGTTCTTCTTTCTCTCTAGTTTTATTTTATTGATTTTTTTCTTCTCTTTTTGCTATTTCATAACAAACTTGGTAGCAAATAATACTTTCTTCTTCTTTATACAGTGGCGCTTATAACATTATTCAGTAGTTTTGCATTAGTTGCAATGGCAGCCTCATCATATGCAACCCCACGTATCGCCAGATCAAAAAGCGGAGCCGATCTTTTATTTGATCGCATGAAACAAGAACAATTTCGACAGGATGAACAAGCAGCGATTGATTATTTGAATTCAACATTGGATCTATCTTTATCATTAAATCATCAACTTCATCAAGAGTTAAAAGATGGTGTTTTGTTATGCAAGTAATGTATTCATAGGAGATGAAAGAGAGTGAGAGAGTGAGAAAGAGAAAAAAAAAAGGAGGGAAAAATAGGGGAGTCTGTGTGTTGGGTTGGACAAGACATTGATTGTTTTTTCTTATTTTATAGTCTTGTAAATAAACTTAAGCCTGGCACAATTAAACAAGTTGGCCAAAGAGATTTATCATTCATTAAGGTAAAAATTAAAAAACCTAGTTGCTCATTTAAATAATGTATATTAAAGAAATTTAATAATAAAGATGGACAATATCACTCGGTTTTTACAAGGAGCTAGACAGGTAAATATTTATATAAATAATATTGATGAAAAGAAAGAGAAAAAGGAGGATTTGTAGTAGTAACAAGATAAAAAAAAATGATAAAATTTCCAACAATAGGAGAGCTATCTTATTAATATTTTTTTGCAATTGTAGCTTGGACTCAATAGCGCGCAGTTATTTGAGACTATAGATCTGTTTGAAGCCAAAGATATGACAGCTGTAAGTTCTTTCTTTCTCCCTCCTTAATCTGTGTTATAGTGTAAAATTTCCCCTGAATTTTATCTCTATATACACTACTCCTCTTCTTGAATACTAATCACTTTTGAATAATAATAGGTCATTCATACAATATTAGCAATATCTCATCTAACAGATAAACAAATAGCAGCAGCACAACTTCAACAGGGATTACAAAAACAAGAATTACAAGAACAATTCGATGAGGATGAAAATAATCAAGACGAAAACGATGAAATTAAAGAGTTTGCTGCTGGTCATCATTCCATTAAAACAGAAAATCGTCAATCTAGTAATAATACCCACAACCGTGACCGAAATAACGGTAAATTTACTCTTTTTAATTACTACGACATTCTTATATTTATATTTATATGCATATATATAGATCAAGACCCAAACAACGATGGTGATGATAATGATGATGATGATGAAGAGGGAAAATCTAACACAAAATACCGAGATGTACGAGATATCTTTGGTGATTTCTCTTCAGGGACGACAGTAGGAGGAGGAGAATCAAGACTTCGATTAAATAGAGATGCACTTGTTGCTTCTCGTAAAGCAGGTCTTCGATCTACTTATACAGCTCCCTCAGACACTTTTGACAATGACGATGAATATGAGCATCATAAAACGTCTCGTACAACACCATCATCACCTACTTCTAATAGTTTCTCAAGACCTCCAAAATCACCGCTACGTCCTCCTCCTCGGTTTGATGATCATAACCATGATTTACCGCCATTAGATCCAATGGCAACACATTCATCTATATCTTCTGTCAATTCTTCTGTTTCAGCAATGCTACCAAAAACACCGAAAAATGCATCAATTCGCAATAAATCAAAAGACATGTTGGAGGATATCACAAATCAACATTATCATAATCAACATCAACAACAAAGAAAGCAACATCGTCGACTATCTTCTCCTGCAGAACGTACTAAAAGACAAAGTAATACTTTTCCAAATCGAAACAATGCAAATGGAGTAAATAATTCGGGTTCATCAAAGAAGCGAGCAGAATTGGAAATGATGAAAGAAGAAACTGCACCACCTGTTAAAGGAGGAAGTTTAGGTCATAAATTAGATCGTCAATATCGAGAAACTGCAAATGAAATATTATCAAAAAAACCTACGGAAGAGGATAAAGAAGAGAGATTACTTTTGCATGCTAAAGATGGTCAAACTACTACGCATTATGTAAGTTTATATTTGTATTTTGATGTATATACATATATATTAACTATTTCATCACATTTAGCAATTGGGCAACTGTATTGGTAAAGGCCAATTTGGTTCTGTATATCGTGCACTCGATTTAGCGACAGGAGAAATTGTTGCTGTCAAACGACTCTTGTTTGAAGATGGTGAACTTGATCAAGAAATGATGGTAAATTATTATATATATATTTACAAAATATCTCCTTTAGTAGACTCCTTATTGTTGTTTGAATTCTAACTTGTTTATATTTAATAGAAAGAGGTTGCTTTACTTGAAACACTTTCTCATTCTAATGTGATTCGCTATTTAGGCTTTATTCAAAGCAAACATAGCGTAAATATCATTTTAGAATTTGCTGAAAATGGTTCTCTCATGTCAACATTAAAAGCATTTGGTGCATTTCCCGAAAAATTGGTAGCCTCTTTTTGCATAAAAATATTAAACGGTCTGGAATATCTTCATCAAAATCAAGTTGTTCATTGCGATTTAAAAGCTGCCAACATATTAACTACCAAAACAGGCGATGTCAAACTAACTGATTTTGGTGTATCCCTGAATTTGAAGATCAAAGGAGCTGATGCAGGTTCCGTCTCAGGTACACCCAACTGGAGTAAGTGTTGTTTGTTATTATAAAGTAATTCAATCCATGCCAATGTTAATATTAATCCTTAGTGGCACCCGAGGTAATCGAATTAAAAGGTGCTTCCACAAAGTCAGATATTTGGTCTTTAGGTTGTACATTGGTTGAGCTCGTTACTGGAAAACCACCTTATGCTGATATGATTGCCATGTCTGCCATGTTTCGTATTGTTGAAGATCAATGTCCACCCTTACCTGAGAGTATTTCTTCTGATATGAAGAACTTTTTGGAATCATGTTTCCAAAAAGATCCTGAATCTCGTCCCTCAGCTACTCAATTAAAGCAACATCCTTGGATCCTACAAAATCAACAACGTATCAAAAAGACAGAAACTTATTCTCATGATTTATCAAGTTATTTAAGAAACCATCCTCAGCAAGTTCATCCTTGTGAAATATCAGATGAAGGTCAATCACAACAAGAAGAGCTGGATCAAAGCAACATGACTTTAAGAAATAGCAGTGGCATTGATATGGATGAAAGCCAAATGACACTGTATGATGATGAGGATGCAGACTCAGAACAACAAATTGAACGTCTTAAAGTATCACCTGGTTTGAGAGATGAAGAAGATTATGTTACTCATCGTTTTATTCATACTTCCTTTGGTAAAGGTAAACAAAATTGAGAATATCCAGTATAATTTGTTAATAACTGACATCTTTGTATATAGTGGTTGAATGTAAGGTCTGTGGTGACTTAATGACTACACATTCCATCTTTTGTGAAGTATGTGCTCTTATTTGTCATGAACATTGTAAAAAATCAGCATTTTCATGTCCTCCCAAGGTCAATGAACAGCAACCATCCTATGATGTAAGTTTATAGTGGGTCAAGTTGATTCATTAGTATATACTAACAGTTTTCTATAGTGGGTTTTCTCTGCCAAAGTCTACAATCATAGCCGTAAATCTCATGACCCTTCAAGATCTTTACCCAACACAAAAAATAGCAGTATTCGTAAATCATCACCAGTTCATTTAAAACCAGAAGATGCAGAAAGTATTCGACAATATGCATTAGCACTAGGATTAACTCCACAAGAAGAACAGGCACTTAATGGTAATCAAGCCTTACTATCACATACTTTATCATTACAGCAACAGCATAAGATTGATCCCGGCACTTTAAGACATAAAGCATTAACAACAAGATCATTAGGAAAAGATGAGAAGAAAAAACGTCATATTAATGGTAGAAGACAATCTGAAGAATGCATAATCTCTTGATCATCTTTTTAATTATTTATTTTTACTCTTATTGTAAATGTATATCTTAACAGCAATTATTATTATTATTATTATTATTATTATTATTATAATCCCTCAAACTCTCTCTCTCTCTCTCTCTCTCTCACACACACACACACACACACACGCACACACATACACACATATATAATCATATTGTTTAAAATAAAATCGATACGGATTTTTATTTTGTTTAAAAATACATATTAAATGGCAATTTTTTTTGCTAAGGGTGATTGAGTAAACATAAATGTGTGCGCAAGTATGTAATATTTTTGTGTCATTACTAAGAACTTATTGTGCTATTATAAATTTGATGATTGTGCGAAGCTAAATTCGGTTGTGTGCCAAATTTAAAATGGGGAGTGTCCCAAATATTTTGAGAAAGAGTATGAATATTAAGGTACAGCATGTGTCAGAATTGATCGCTCAATGAATTTGTATGGTAAAAATATACTAGGTATACATGCATGAAAAAAAGCATGTTTGCTACAATTTGTTTATTAATTTTGAATTATTTAGGTATATATGTATATATATATATTTTTTTTTTTTTTTAGAAAAAGTGAGTCTAATATTGACGGCTACGTTTGTTACGCTTCTGGTTTTGCGGTGTAGCGACTACAGGAGCTTCCACAGGCTGTTATAATTTATTTTGAGATTAGATAATATTCATTCAAATCACAAAGAAAATAAAAAACTTACGTTATTATTGCGTTGACGACTTCCAGGGCCTCTCTTTCTAGTTGCACTATTGTTACTATTTCTTGATCTGCCATTAGTTGTTGTTATTGATGATGTTGCTGTTGATTTAGATGGTGGAGTAGGAGCAATAGTAACTTTTCTTTGATTTGCATTTACACTTGGATTGATAACGACACTTCTACCATTATTTACAGTTGCAGTATTGGCTTCATTACGTTTTCTTTTAAGCGTGGCTGTAGATAATGCTGGTGCTTTTGCTGTTGCTGGTTTAGCTTTTGGTGCAATTGTAATAACTCTACCATTATTCACAATTGGTACATTCTTATTGACCATATTCACTTTACGTTGATTGATGATATTCTTTTTGTTTTGCAAAATTATACCCTCCTTATTTAGCATATTTACATTCTTTTGTTTCTTATTTAAAACATTGTTTTTTGTTACATTGACTGTAACGTTCTTTTTTGTGTTGTTATTGTTTTTGATTACAGATACAGGCGGAATTGCTTTGGTAACTCGACCCTTTTGAACCTTCTTTACTGGAGTTTTCTTAACCGCTGCCACTACCTTTTTGTTGTTTTTCTTGTTATTATTATTGACTTTCTTTACAGGCGTCTCCTTTTCTTCCACCTTTTTCTCGGGTAATCCAAATCTTTCCGCACGTTTTTTGAGGATTTCTTGTTGAGGGTCAGTTGAAACCTTCTTTTTACTACTATTTTCTTTATTACCAACTGTTGCTTCTTTGACTTTAGGTGTAACATTAGTAGTTGCTGTCGTTTTAGTTGCGGCAGTAGGAGTGATGCCAAATCGAGCAGCTCGAATCTCCTTCATTTCCTTTTCATCTAATTTTACTCCAAATCGTTTTGATCTTTCTAATCTACGTTCTGCTTCTAATCGTAACTTTTCGGCTTTATCATCGATTTCCTTTGGTGGTACGGGAGCGGGTTTAGCTACAACAGGTACAGGTTTAGGTTTAGGAGGAGCTGTAACAGGAGGGACAGTAGTTGTAGCAGCAGCAGTAGAAGATGCTGTGGGGTTGGTAACGGGCTTTTTGTCAAATGTGATGGGTGTAAACTTAAAAGATGAAGAGATAGTAGCTTTTGCTGTAGTAGATTGTGTAGTGGTAGTTTTTTTAGTAGTTGTTTTAGTAGTTGTTTTAGTAGTTGTTTTAGTAGTGGTAGTACTAGGAACGGTTGCCTTCTTTTCTGTTTGCTTAACAATAGCATCAGCTGCTTCAACCGCGACAGAAGTAGCAACAGGCGATGCCGTAGTACTACTGGATGCTGTTGTTGTTACATTACTTGGTGAAATTGCCTTTTTTCTCTTATCGTTAAAAATGAAATCATCATCATCATCATCGTCAGACAAGACACTTTCTTTCGCGATCAAGGGTAGTTTTTCAAGAGCAAAGATGTCTTCTGTAGGAAGATCGCTACTACGATTTTCTTTGATATTAATGCGTGAAATAGATATACAATTTAACATTATACTTACAGAATAATTTTAGATTCATCAAAATCGCCATCTAACTCGAATTCCTTTTCTAAACTCTCTAATGCTTTACGCTCATCATCTTTAACGAGCCTTGCGACCAGTTCTTCTTTTTTACCAGAAGTTGATAGGCCATTCTTTTGTAATAGCTCTAATATTTTCCATTTTGTATTAGATTTAAAGAAATATCCTGATTTAAATTAGTTACCTTGGAGCTCTTTCACTTTGAGGGTTTTGTACTTTTCAGACATTGCGTTAAAGAACAAATAGAAGGGACGATAGAATAAAAAAGGGAATTCTTTTTTGAGCTGTTTGAAAGCTTTATATAGCAAATTTTTCAGTGAACTTTTGAGGCCCATTGGCAGTTGCCGGCTAAATTTGATAGACCAGAAGGACTGCCATTGCACTGCCCCATGGAACTTCTTTGATCCTCCATCCGCAACGTCCTATTCTCGAGGAGGTCAAGCGTCAATGAATATATTATTGACAGTGTCCATTTCTATCTTGTTTACATAACAACTATTTTAGAAAGTATTAGACTTAATACTCAAATCAAACACATCAAATGTTTGAATCAGTCCGACTGCATCATTTCAGAAAACCTTATGAAATAATTGTGTATCTGCCTTTTTTTTTCTTTCTTACAAAACAAAAAATATCAGACATATTTAAGTGCATTTCTCTACAATAGAAAAATATTTTACAGAAAATGCGTTCAGTTTTAATGTTTCAAAAAACTCTTTAAAGATACAAATTCATCGGATGCTCAATATATTTCAGTAGCATTGACAAGATGTTCCTCTCCAAAGTAAAATGTTTACAATATTGCATAGTGTATTATGAGAAACAATATAAACATACAACTTATGAATTACACCATCAGCTTTCGAGTCATATCAGGATCACTGAGCATGTAGCAACAATTTAAATTTATTTGATATTGTCAAATGCAATCTGTTAGGGGGACTTAAACCTTATTCTTTCTTATTCTTTGAGCTAAACCACAATAAACTCATACACAATTTGTATTAGAATACAGGATTTTTAATAGCTTTTGCAGTATGATTTATTTTACAATATGATTTAAAATCCTAGACATAAATAAAAAGTATTACATGAAAAGTGAGCTTCAAATATATAATCACAATTACAAAACCATGAAATGCCATAAAACATATTCATAATCCATAATCCATAATCCATGCGTGAATAATACATACATTTAAACACCACGTATTTAGGTTTTTTTAAAGTATGAAAATTCAAGATTACTACATATTTCAGAGAAGAGATTTTGTTTTATACAAAAAGAATAATTATTTATTAGAAATATACATTGGATTGATACTATTTAAGCAATGAATCCTTGGAGCTCACCACCACCTTCAAGCTTGGTCAATTCATCAGAACCACCAATATGTTTTTGGTCCATGAAAATATTGGGTACAGTCTTTTGACCAGTCTTTCTAGCTAAATATTCTTGAATAGCTTCACCGTCGGCTATCATTTCATGTTCCAACATGTTATTATCTCAACTGAATACATTTGGAATTAGTACTTACGATGACTATCCAATTCAATTTCTTCGTACTTGATGTTATATCCATCTAAAAGGGCTTTTGCCTTCTTACAGTATGCTAAAAAATCATAAAATGTCAAACACAGAACCAACATTTTGTAAAAGCTACAAGCTTTAAATAGACAACTTACGACAAAAACTCTTGGTGAAAATCACGACTTTGTTATTCTTGATTGCGTCTTCGACAAGTTGCTCAACGTTGGTCATTTTATATATATATAATATTATGTTTTATTTCGAAGGAGAAATGAAAATGTAAAGAATAACAATTTGGCGCGATTTTTGTAGGCTATTTATTTTGTTGGTTTTATTTATGCAAAACCTAGTCGTTAAAAGCCAGACAATCTAAATGAGGCTACTAGACTAATGTTTTAGCAGTAAAGCTGTTTGAAACTTGAGAGCCCATACGTAATAACAGTGTAAGAGCAGAGTTGCATAACGATTGTGTAATAAGGTGCGATAACGCTATCAGATAATCCTGATTTATTCGCCGGATTGGTATATAAATACCATACCCGAGGAATATTCTTTCCTAGTTATGACTAGTTATGATAATAATGACAACAAAGAAAATCATTAAGGCTCAACAAAATCAATACGGCACATACAGTACAAAACCTGCATTTCTTGGTTATCGTAGAAGCTAAACAGTTACATTCCATAAACATTAATTGCTTCATGAAATTCTAATTCATAAGAAATAATATATACACTTTATAAAAGTTATATAGTTTGATAAACATTACACCCTATAGTTTGCAAACATTATTAACGTTTCAATGATCAGGAGAATGCCATATACAATTCATGTCAAATTGGTCAAGCAAAACTTAAATTTCGAAAAAATTGAATACTCGTAGTTTTCAAACTTCATTATTGGAGCGTGCACTCTTTTAAATAACTAACCTTATACCAAACGCTTTTTGGGATATACCTTAGACATTACTAAACAGATACGGATTGGTTACATTATACTATCTATTTCTAAGTTATTTCTATATTTAACGAGAGACTCAGGAGCACGTAAAATTCACTGCTTTTTCCTTGAAAACTGGGTCCCACTTTTCATCCATCTTTTATTTTCTTTCCCATTAACTAACACCAGGAAAACATTATATGTCAATGTACCTGGAATGTTTAATTTTAATCCAAAAATAAGTATCTGGGAATATCCTATTTTTTTGCAGCCGGTATAACTTTTTCGGTGCTAATGTTTCAGATTTGTACAAGTATTTCACTGGTAAAAGTTAAAACTTTAAGCCTCCATATCTGCAAAAAAATTAAGTTATACCCCCAATCTCTAATAATGAAACTTGTTTTTTTTTAAGTGCTCTATAACATATGAAAGTATAAAAAAATTCTGAGCACTTATTTTTTTTTCCATTTTTTTTTTGGCATTTTTGTAATAGATTTCAAAATATTTCTTAAATTGAGCAGCATTGTTTTTACATTCATGTCATCCATCTCGCGGAGCTCTATTGGACCCAATTTAGTTCTTGTTAAAATATTAATTTTTCGTGGAGATATCCTCAAAGATGTGTATAAAGAGATACCTTCATTTCTAGCTTCAATTTTTCCCTTATATACCCTCATCCTAAATTCTGAATTTGAAAAAAAAAAATTGACAAAACTCTCATTTTCTCTACGAAAAATGCAGCTAAAACGTTAAGTAGTAGCTCAATCGATAAATAATGTTTGTACACATCTTCTTCATTGCTTATACTAAAAACATTTTTATAAAAAGTAACGTGTATCTTCAAAAAACCTCCAAAAGTTCAATTGCATTTTACGCAAAATTTAATGTGGAATATTTTTCTGATTTTTTTTCGATGGATGCGGAATCCAAAACTGTAAAAAAACTATTTAATACGTTAGGTCTATTTGTTTTGCAATTCATGAGCTGATTAACATTTTTATTTTTTGAATTATTTTTCGATCGATTTCATAAATATATATTTTGGAGCTCAGCTACCTAAGGTTCAAGCTGTAATGTGATTTATTATTCTTATTATTTCGGCCAAAAATCAACATTTTTTGCTGAAAAAAAAAAGTAGAGTTGCTAACAGTTGGATCTACCTTGTGAATACAAAAAATTAATACTACTATTAAGGTGCTTACTTTTCACAATCGATTTTATGTCAGTTTTAGCCCAGTGGACTTCTATAAATACTTTAAATTTGGAAGGAAAAAAAATAAACACTTTTACAAACATGTTGAATATTTGTGGTAAATATATTTATGTAATGAGTCAAACATTTCAGTTTCATTCATGCAAAACCTTGCCTCATTCCTTATATAAATACTACAAGGAAACCATTACATGATCCCTTGTAGATTTATCTGTCTTGTTACACTCCCTTTACTTTTATTTATTCACTAATAAATGTCTAATTTACAAATAAGAACATCAACCTTCATCAATCCAGTGATCACCAATTTATAATAGCAAGAATAATATCTATAAGCATATTATCCACCTTTGTTGTTAGTCCACCAAAATTATAGATCATTACAATTTAGACAGTATTCCAGTAAACAACGATGTTTACTAAAAATAAAAAATATAAAAATAAAAAAGCGGTAGAAATGCAACTATAATCAGCTAAAGTGTTTATTACAAAAGATTTCTGACGATTTTAAAATAATTGAAAAAGTATGAGGGTATTTATAGTAATTTGGAAAACTTGGATACCATCAGACTTTAATAGATTTATATTTAGTAACACTACGGCCGACGTGTGCTTCACAAGATGATTTTGTTGTGCCAAGGTGGTGGGCTGCACACTATAGCCTAAGATGCTGTGCCCATTGAATATGATTAAGAAGATAACAATATGCACATGGGCAAAACAAAAGAAACTGCACGCGAGCACAACGCTAACAACCCTGTATATGCAGAATTATATATTTTGTCCGTGTGCATAACACTAATCCCATGTGTGCATAATAATAAAATCTGACCATGAGCATAATGGGCTGATCGTATGGGCACAAACTTGTTTGTACATGAGCATCGTGCGGTTCTCAAAATTCCATTGCATTTTTTTACTGGAATGTGTTTTTAAATTACATTTGTTTTTATTAATATAAATTATAGACAATACAATTCAATACGTTGTTGATATAGAGCAATAATACATGCAAGAACCAATATATTCACGATTATTATCATTTGTAAATATGTATATAGCTATAATGTTTACAGCAAGAATGGTTTTTTCTCGGGCATAAACTTAAATAACACTTACTGCTCAAATTTATATTATAAGCAAGCTAAATCCAAGATTATATATGTTGCTTTATCACACATAACATTTAAACAAATTAACCTTCTTTACACTTACTATTTTAGTTTACGATTGAAATCAGCTTTTGTAAAAAGATTTGTTTTCAAGTATAGCTACTGATTTATCGAGACTTTGTAAATTAAAATCAACGTAAAAAGTACCGTTTATTAGAATGAATAATTAAATATGGGTTTATATAGTTATTGAGATTGTGTGATAAGATCTAATGGAGAGAGATCCATTAAATATGACAATAGATATTATTATTAATGTGCATGAATATAACATGTTATGCCTCAGTGGTAATATTGCTATATATAAGTTGTGTTTCATTATTAGTTCCTGGGTGACAGGAACCAGATTCTGGATAGATAAGATCTGCTAGATTTGTCGGAGATCTTCTATATATCGAATGTTGTAATTCTGATAGATCAGCTACGATCAAAACTATGGTTATTAAATAAAACATTAGATTATTCTTTCTTTTTTTGTTTCTATATCATTTGAAATTTTACCACTTTTCTGGAACATTTCGTGGGTTTGTAGCCAGTTCTAGCTTTTCATTGAGTAGATAATAAATATTATTGCCTTAGATTTGATCTGGTAATCAAGAAATAAGTCTAACAATACAGTAGTACAGTAGTGATAAATAATGATATTTGATCTTAGAATGCAGTTAAATAAAAATATCATCAGTCTCTAATATAGGCTCTTACCTATATTTAAAACATTAGTCCCTTATATATGTTAGCATGCGTATTCAGATAAAAGAAAAAAATACCAACTTGATAGTCTGATATACCTTATCAAACAGTGAATAATATCCTTAGAATTTGGAAGAATATGAAAACAAAAAGAGAGAAACAACTCACATAGAAAAGGATGATTTTCAAGGCTTTACATTATTTAGCGCAATTAAAACCTTGCTAAATTGCTCATTTCAGCCAATGTAAAAGCAGTATTACAGCGCATGAACCATAAACTACTAAGCAAAATAGGCCATATCTGTAGTAATCATAGAAACATACATTTTTCTACCAGAAAAACTGTCTGTCATACAGTATCATACATTCATTAAAAAATTGCAAAAACGAGCCCGTAGAGCGACGCCGTAATGGAGCATAGCAAGATTGAACGGCTAAGTCTCTTATACTATGGTATATCTAAGTTTTAAATAAAAAAGCATTTTTTTTTTTTACTTTTCTTATATTTACCTATGTGCGATCTGAAAATTCAGACTTTGTAGCGGACATTTTCGGGATTCATTTCATCCTTACCAACACTCATGATTTTTATCAAAAAACAGAAAAATCAAATTTTGATACCAAAATCAACGTTTAAATATACTACATTGTGAGAGAAAATTGTAGTCATAGCTAATATACATTTTATAAAAGCTTAATATTAAATGTTAAATAATGAAACGTAGCATTTTTGGCCCAAAAACGGTTTTTTGATTAAAGAATTTTCATGTAATATTTTGCAATAAAAATGTTTATTATTTTTTATTGAGCAAATAGAGAGCTAAATTCTGCATATGTGTATATTTTTTGTTTCTATAATTGGTAGTATAATTAACTCTAGATTTGCAAAACCAGAAAAAAAATTAAAAAATGTCAAAATCGATGATCTGGACAAGAATAATTTTTGAAATTAATATTCCGCTTATAAGCCTTGTAAGTCTTAAAAATAAGAGGTTTTATAATACTCGAGGAATTTTTTAAGAATTTACGATGCTGTACCCACTTGATTCAAGCTTATTACTGTTAATCTTTATACATGTTAATATTGTGTGGTAGTTTATTTGATGATAATATAGCATTACTTTAATAATTATTGCGTTAGAGGTAATTTACATTGAGTTTTAGTCTTACCTCCTCTCCAATATCATAAACATAAGCATGGCCATCACTGGAACCTATTGCCGCCTTTTTATCCTCAATGTCCCAAGCTAATTTATTCGATGCTTTACCAGAACCAATTTAAGTGCTTACAAATTGTTCCTCAGTATTTGCATTCAAATTCCATAAATTAAATTAACTGATTTCATCTACTACAGTAGTACAGTAGTATCAAATGCATCATCAGCGCGCTTTATGATAAATGTCAATCTAAATTTAAAAATATCCCACTGTCATTGTTGTTATACAGTAATAAGCTATGAAAAGCTTGATTTTTAATAATACAGCAATTAAATAAAACAAGCAAGATGATACTAATAGCATATGGTGAGTATTTTTTAAGATCTAAGTAAGTTTGATGAAGTATTCTTTTAAACCCGTTTAAAAATCCTGAAGCAAACACAACGTCTTGGTCTTGTAATTTCTACCCATCACAATGTTGCGATCTCCACTACACAATGAATGTACCTTCTATCAATATTGATCTCGATGTACATTGGGTATCAGTTTTTTGCCAGTTATATTTTCTCTGATTCATTAATATTCAGTCATATTGAACGATGATTTGCCAGCATTGCCAAAAAAAAAAAGAATAAATGCTTCGAGTCTGCTGCATATCTAATTATGCGATTTAGTAGTAATGATCGCACTTAACTATGCTTTT
The DNA here is from genome assembly GCA_027405735.1 of Mucor racemosus. Taxonomy (NCBI): domain Eukaryota; kingdom Fungi; phylum Mucoromycota; class Mucoromycetes; order Mucorales; family Mucoraceae; genus Mucor; species Mucor racemosus. Next base: position 1,519,511 of record JAPEHQ010000004.1, on the reverse strand, counting down.
TGAACCTATTCATATTAATCAGAATTATTAGTACTTTCATTCACAAAACGTAAACTTTGCTTTACACATTTATATTCACCCATTCAATAATAAATGACATTGCATTTATTATCCGTTATATCAATCAGCCAACTTCATCTTGATTTGATACATTTGATACTTAAATGCCTAAATTACACTTGAGCCACCAGTTATCGCCACAGAAAAATCTCGTACAAGTCGACAAAGAAGAAGCATCACAGTTTGGATCATTTTTTTGTGTTCATAGATCAGAGCTCTCTCACACATTCATAGATCTCTGCAGCATGAACCATATCTCTATTTGTTCAGTTTAACTGAAATACATTAAACGTTAACATCGTACTTGATAAAACGCCTTACTTTATTGCGAGTCAACACAACTAATTTGATGTTACTAGTTTAGCATCAGCAGCGTAATCAGATAAAGACATAAATTTGAGATTAGATAACCCCTTTTAATAGGTTTGCATAACATGAGCTAATAATGGACCGTTATTATGGATAAGCTGTAATTATATTAAGGATGGTAGGTTAGCTATAATAATAGATGAACGAGTTGATTAGCAATATAAACGAAATATTAAAATAAATATAGCAATTGAATGAGCAAGAGATGACTAAACTATGAAATTAACATAATTTATTGTTTCAAGTGTTTTGAACTGAATTATTGTATTCCACCTACTAGTATCATACATTATCACCTTCTACAGTATCAATACATCTTACAATCTATTGACTACGACATGTATTGAAGTGAAAGTCTTGATATCGGATATAAAAAACTCCTAGCGTGCCAAGTTTAATCCAGTAATTACCAAGAACGCTTAGACCTCAATTATGACACCATATTATTTCATCCCAGCGGTTAATCAATCAAGTAGCTATCAAATCAACATCCAAAAAACTTTAGCGCAGCATTGAAACAAGGCAACTCACAAGCTCTGCAAGAACGGTTAAATTATGATTGATCCATTTCAATCCATAGATTACTATCAAACAGATCTAATGGTTTAATAGTGCCTTAAATTACATCTCAGGATCTCAATGTCAAATCAATATAAAAGGCCATACTTTTACATCTAAATAAACGATATCTTGTTTTTATTATACAGTTGAAGAACTGATTCATTACTCATTCTTTTATAATTATATTCTTTTTTAAGTATTATTTATCAATCCTGAAAATATACGACATGAATACTGTATTTCCTCGTCAATAAGACAATTCTGTTGAATCAGAGTAACTCATATCTGCTTTAAAAAACATTCAAATTATGTTCGTTATTAATTATATTGTGATTGATATACTTTAGTAAATTGACTAAATTGTTTTGATGTAATTGCTCTGCTCATCTGGGCTGCCTGATTTGCACAAAAGTGTTTATTCTGCCCATCTGTGCAGATCACTATGCCCATGGAAAGCATAGTTCGGCCGTAGTGTATGCTATTATTAGTATCATCTTGCTTGTTTTATTTAATTGCTGTATTATTAAAAATCAAGCTTTTCATAGCTTATTACTGTATAACAACAATGACAGTGGGATATTTTTAAATTTAGATTGACATTTATCATAAAGCGCGCTGATGATGCATTTGATACTACTGTACTACTGTAGTAGATGAAATCAGTTAATTTAATTTATGGAATTTGAATGCAAATACTGAGGAACAATTTGTAAGCACTTAAATTGGTTCTGGTAAAGCATCGAATAAATTAGCTTGGGACATTGAGGATAAAAAGGCGGCAATAGGTTCCAGTGATGGCCATGCTTATGTTTATGATATTGGAGAGGAGGTAAGACTAAAACTCAATGTAAATTACCTCTAACGCAATAATTATTAAAGTAATGCTATATTATCATCAAATAAACTACCACACAATATTAACATGTATAAAGATTAACAGTAATAAGCTTGAATCAAGTGGGTACAGCATCGTAAATTCTTAAAAAATTCCTCGAGTATTATAAAACCTCTTATTTTTAAGACTTACAAGGCTTATAAGCGGAATATTAATTTCAAAAATTATTCTTGTCCAGATCATCGATTTTGACATTTTTTAATTTTTTTTCTGGTTTTGCAAATCTAGAGTTAATTATACTACCAATTATAGAAACAAAAAATATACACATATGCAGAATTTAGCTCTCTATTTGCTCAATAAAAAATAATAAACATTTTTATTGCAAAATATTACATGAAAATTCTTTAATCAAAAAACCGTTTTTGGGCCAAAAATGCTACGTTTCATTATTTAACATTTAATATTAAGCTTTTATAAAATGTATATTAGCTATGACTACAATTTTCTCTCACAATGTAGTATATTTAAACGTTGATTTTGGTATCAAAATTTGATTTTTCTGTTTTTTGATAAAAATCATGAGTGTTGGTAAGGATGAAATGAATCCCGAAAATGTCCGCTACAAAGTCTGAATTTTCAGATCGCACATAGGTAAATATAAGAAAAGTAAAAAAAAAAAATGCTTTTTTATTTAAAACTTAGATATACCATAGTATAAGAGACTTAGCCGTTCAATCTTGCTATGCTCCATTACGGCGTCGCTCTAACGTGCCACCAGCTTTAAACCTGCACAAATTTTAACTTTTTTTAAGAGCTATCAACTCACCCAAAACTAACGATACAATAAAAAAAATCCATAACAATCATTATTTAAACCTTTGTAAACAATTGTTATGGCTCGAATACTTAATTTTACTATAAAATCATTCTGTTGATAGCCCTTGAAAATAGACGGTATTTCAAAATTTAAGCTGTGTGCTCTTAGGTGAGGGTAACTTTTGAAACAAGGATACTCTGTGACACATAACCTCCTTACCTTAAACCCAGCTTACGTAAGCAATGCGTGAAATCAGCATTTTCGCTATCAACTTTCCGAAAAATAAAGATATAATAAATCAGAGCCATAACAATCATTATTTAAACCTTTATGAACAATTATTATGACTTTAATAGTTATTTTTATTATAAAATCATTTTACTGATACCCAAAGTACCATTGCGAATGCAATTGGATCAAAATGTACTGTGGTGCTGCCAAGAGGGAAGCTCGTTTGCGATGTGACTATACATTCAAGTCTCTGGAGAAAAACATCCATTCTTTTCTGGATACCTCTGGTAACCTGACTCAAATCAGACATTATTTCAGAAGGTCGATGGACTACATCGAAGCTTATAGCAAATGTAGAGAAGTTGTCCAAGAAGTTAAGAAATTTGTCAAAAAAAATATTTATCTCACAGAAAATTTAGAATTCCTAAAGATTTGTTATAAAAATAAAATGTTTGTTTAAACTTATTATACTTCTCAATCTCTCAAATAACAAATGAGCTACATTATCTGCCATGAGATGCCTCCAAAAAAAATATATATATTGAAATGACGGAGTTCCAAAATAAATAAAAATTGAAACAAAATTAAAGTTTACACAGATTTAAAGCTGGTGGCACGTTACGGGCTCGTTTTTGCAATTTTTTAATGAATGTATGATACTGTATGACAGACAGTTTTTCTGGTAGAAAAATGTATGTTTCTATGATTACTACAGATATGGCCTATTTTGCTTAGTAGTTTATGGTTCATGCGCTGTAATACTGCTTTTACATTGGCTGAAATGAGCAATTTAGCAAGGTTTTAATTGCGCTAAATAATGTAAAGCCTTGAAAATCATCCTTTTCTATGTGAGTTGTTTCTCTCTTTTTGTTTTCATATTCTTCCAAATTCTAAGGATATTATTCACTGTTTGATAAGGTATATCAGACTATCAAGTTGGTATTTTTTTCTTTTATCTGAATACGCATGCTAACATATATAAGGGACTAATGTTTTAAATATAGGTAAGAGCCTATATTAGAGACTGATGATATTTTTATTTAACTGCATTCTAAGATCAAATATCATTATTTATCACTACTGTACTACTGTATTGTTAGACTTATTTCTTGATTACCAGATCAAATCTAAGGCAATAATATTTATTATCTACTCAATGAAAAGCTAGAACTGGCTACAAACCCACGAAATGTTCCAGAAAAGTGGTAAAATTTCAAATGATATAGAAACAAAAAAAGAAAGAATAACCTAATGTTTTGTCTAATAACCATAATTTTGATCGTAGCTATACTTGAAAACAAATCTTTTTACAGCTGACAATCGTAAACTAAAATAGTAAGTGTGGTGAAACATTTTTTTACTAAACCCTTTTAAAACTCCTGAAGCAAACACAACATCTTGGTCTTGTAATTTCTATCCATCACAATGTTGCGATCTCCACTACACAATGAATGTACCTTCTATCAATCTTGATCTCGATTTACATTGGGTATCAGTTTTTTGCCAGTTATATTTTCTCTGATTCATTAATATTCAGTCATATTGAACGATGATTTGCCAGCATTGCCAAAAAAAAAAAGAATAAATGCTTCGAGTCTGCTGCATATCTAATTATGCGATTTAGTAGTAATGATCGCACTTAACTATGCTTTTTGAACCTATTCATATTAATCAGAATTATTAGTACTTTCATTCACAAAACGTAAACTTTGCTTTACACATTTATATTCACCCATTCAATAATAAATGACATTGCATTTATTATCCGTTATATCAATCAGCCAACTTCATCTTGATTTGATACATTTGATACTTAAATGCCTAAATTACACTTGAGCCACCAGTTATCGCCACAGAAAAATCTCGTACAAGTCGACAAAGAAGAAGCATCACAATTTGGATCATTTTTTTGTGTTAATAGATCAGAGCTGTCTCACACATTCATAGATCTCTGCAGCATGAACCATATCTCTATCTGTTCAGTTTAACTGAAATACATTAAATGCTAACATCGTACTTGATAATTAAAACGCCTTACTTTATTGCGAGTGAACACAACTAATTTGATGTTACTAGTTTAACATCAGTAGTTTAATCAGATAAATTTGAGATTAGATGACCCCTTTTAATAGTTTTGCAAACCATAAACTAATGATGGACCGTTATTATAGATATGTTAATGAAGAATGGGGAGTTAACTTTAATGGACGGATGAATCTATTAGCAGTATAACCCAAATCTTAAAAGCCAATATAGCAACTAAATGAGCAAGAGATGATAAATCATGTAAAATAGCATGATGATTTAATTGTTTCAAGCCGTTTTGAACTGAATAAACCTTTACTTTTGACCTATAAAAATTGATTTATTTTTTGTAGTATTGATGTCGAGCCCGGTTTTACCAGCCAAATTTAATAGAATAAGCTATGCTCGACAACAACCCTAATTTGTTGTATGCCACCAATTACAGTAGTACCATACGTTATCACCTTCTGCCGTATCAATAATACATCTTACAATCTATTGACTACGAAATACAATTGAACCACAAAGTCTTGATATCGGATATTATAAATAAGTAACTCCTAGCGTACTAAGTATATCCAGCAGCAATTAAAAAAAAACGTTTGGACCTCAATTATGACACCATATTATTTCATCCCAGCGGTTAATCAATCAAGTAGCTATTAAATCAATGCCCAAACATATTTAGCGCAGCATTGAAACAAGACAACTCATAATAAGCTCTGCAAGAACGGTTAAATTATGATTCATCCGTTTCCATCCATAGATTACTATCAAACAGGTCTAATGGTTTAATAGTGCCTTAAATTACATCTCAGGATCTCAACGTCAAATCAACATTAAAGACCATACTTTTATATCTAAATAAACGATATCTTGTTTTTATTATACAGTTGAAGAAATCATTCATTACTCATTCTCTTTTAATTGTATTCTTTTTTAAGTATTGTTTATCAAACATGAAAATATACGACAAAACAGGTGGTTTTATTAGACAGAAATATCATGTTTTACTGATGGTTTTTTCAATCAAACAATAGTATATTATTTTGTAAAACTTAAAACTCATTATCCAGGGCTTAATTTCTGTATTCACAAGATAGGTCTAATAATTGATTGCTACTCGGCACTTTTTGTTTTAGCAAAAAATATTGGTTTTTCGTCGAGAAAATCAAAATAATAATTCACATTACAGCTTAAAGCTGATGATAGCTGGGCTCCAAAATTTATTTATTGAAATGAACGAAAAATGATTCAAAAAACAAAATTGTTCAATGGCTCACGATCTACAAAGTAAATTGACCTAGAGTATTAAGTAGCTTTTGTAGAGTTTTAAATTCTGCATACACCTAAACAAAAATCAAAAAAAACATTCCACATTAAATTTTGCGTAAAATGCAATTGAAATTTTGGAATTTTTTTGAAGATACACATCACTTTTTATAAGCTTGTTTATATTATAATTAATGAAAATAATGCGTAAAAAATGTATCTATCGATTGAGCTATTGTGGAATCTTCTAACTGTATTTTTCGTAGAGAAAAAAAGATTTTTGTCCAAATTTTTTTCAGATTCAGAATTTGGGATGAGGGTATATAAGGGAAAAAATGGAAACCAGAAATGGATGTATATTTTTGTACACATTTTTGAGGATATCTCCACGAAAAATCAATATTTTAAAAAACTCTAAATTGGGTCCAAGAGAGCTTAACGAGCTTAATGACATGAATGCAAAAAAAATGTTGCTCAATTTAACCAATATTTTGAAACCTACTATAGATATGCCCAAAAAAATGAAAAAAATAAAAGTGCTCAAAATTTTTTTATACTTCCATATGTTATAGAGCACTTCAAAAAAAGTAAGTTTTATTATTAAAAAGTGTTAGTATAACTTAATTATTTCTAGAGATATGAAGCCTCAAAGTTTTCAATCCTTTAGCAGTGAAATACGCGTGAAAAATCTGAAACCTTAGCACTGAAAACTTAATACCAACTGCAAAAAGTAGGATATTTCCGTGTACTTGTTTTTGGATTAAAATTGAACATCTCAGGTACATTGGCATATAATTTTTTCTTGGCGTTATTTAGTGAAAAAAAAAGTAGAGCAGGGATGAAAAGTGAGACCCAGTTTTCAAGGAAAAAGCAGTGAATTTTACGCGTTTTTGAGTCTTTCGTGAGATATAAAATAAATTTAGGAATAGGTAGCATAATGTGCTGTGCAAGTTCTGAAATGGATTAAAGCCTAATCTCAACTGGATCGCTAGGTAAGTATAAAAGAAGCTTGGTTGAATAAATCAAGAAATTTCATTTGCTTTATATGCAAAAAGTGGGTTTGAAATCAAATAGTAAATAAATGGACATAATATTAGTTGAAATTCCCTCATCCACCCCTCATTTTGAGAAGTGGGCCTAAAGAATTGGAGAAAAATGGTTCTGTCAGAAATTGTGAATTAGGTCTGAACTTCAGCACAAAAGTTATCTTATATATTTGATTATGGTAAGCAATATAACAATCAAGAGTGTACAGAACGTTTTCATGCTTAAGTAAGTTAAAAAGCATTGCAAAATAAATAAGTTTTACTGTAAAAGTAGTACAGTAGTGATTTTTTTTTTTTGCTGATATTCATCTGACAATAACAATTAAATCAGAAACTTTTAAAGGGTTATTTATTCCGAATGAAATACTTTTGAAGACCTGAATTCCTTCAAACCGATTATATCATTAGTATAATGAATCAATTTTAATGATTAAAGTATTTAATTTCTGATTTGATGATAATTCAAGTTTGTTTCAGGCTTCTGTTTTGTCAAACTGACCATGATTACATACAGCGGAGAAGTAATCACCCCCCATCATTCATCTCTCCAATATCATGTAAACGCGGGAATTTTGAAATACTTTTTTTCTTTTTTCTGTTCTGCAAACATCGCGTTTACATATAAAAAGACGAAAAATGACAGATTCTAATCCATTCGGTGCTTTGAACAACGATGAAGATACTTACGATACATTTCAACAAGGAGAGCAAAAAGATGCAACTGTAAAATTCAATTCACATGATTTGATAGAAAGAAATGCTAATTGATTTTTTTTTTACAACAATAGTTTTTTGACATAAAAAGTCTTGTACCCGATGTCAAAGTAAAGCTTCCAGATGCACAAGTTGTTCAAACCGAGAATCAAATTTCGTTGTTGGCATGTTCAAGCAACTATGGTTATTTCATAGCTGCCACTGCAAATGGTAAAACATATAAAAGTGCAATTTCAAACTTTATGTAATTTAACTGTCAATATAGGCTTTTGCCTTGGACAAAGTGAAAAGATGAGAAAAGCAGTTTATCAAACAAAAAAAGGAAAAGTTGTTTTATTTGATGATTTGATTCAAGTTGAAGTCAAGGAAGGAAAAGTTAATCATGTCAGTTTATCAGCAGATCAACTTCAATTGTATGTTAGTGTACTCGGTGGAACACTTTTGACATACAATGTTCAAGATATTGTCCAACAAGTATGTGTATCAGATATTCAATTGAAAATGCATCATGTAGAATTAATCAATTTCTATAGAAAGAGGCTGCTACACCATCACAGACTTATGCTGTTGGTAGTGATATAACTATTATTCAACCTAACCCCGAGGCTTATCCTGATATTATTGCTATTTGTACAAAGGAGAATCGTTGCGAATTGATCCGAAACAATGGTGTGATTGCAACTATGCATAATGTTCATAGTATTTGTTGGTCTCGTAAAGGAAAACAAATTGCATGTGGTTCTTCAAATGGATCAATTTTTACTTATGATATAGAAGGTACACAAAAGGATGAAATTTCACCTCCTGTTGGTCCCCAAGATGAAGAATCAAATCGAATTGGTAGGTGTCGCATATTATAAAAGTATATGAGTAACAAATGCTAATTTGTAATACAGTTGATACTATCATTTGGCTCGAGAACAATGTATTTTTCGCCATCTACACTCAAAAATCAGAAGAAAACGATGATATACACACACCTTACATTGTCGATCGCAAAGCTCCAGAAGATGAAAAATACGTTTTAATGGATGAAATACTCCCTATTTTAGCAATGGAATGTCCAAATGAGTATTTCTATACTGCTGTTGTACGTAATATTGGACCAGACGCTAAAACCGCCATTATTTTAGCTAATTCTGCTGCAACTGAATTGAATGTCGTCGGTCAAGGAGATGATGGCAAATGGGCAACTTGGATGATGGATCATGTACCAAGTTTACCACTTTCTATTGATGATGTTGATGACACATATCCTGTTGGTTTGGCTGTAGATTACTCTGCTTCAGAGCCTTTACCACCTTTTGATCTCGCTGAGGATGATACACCCGTACCTCCCATGCCCGTTCTTTACATGTTGACTACTGATGGTCTTTTACTTTCTTATCATATCTATAATGAGGATTTAGCAAAAGCCGGTACTAAATGTGAGGAAATGGTAGAAGCTAAAGATTTAAACACAATCCCATTACCTCAAAAGGCTGTAACTGCCACAGCATTTGGTAATACAGAAAGCAAGATTCCATCCTTTAATTCCATTAATAAGAGTGAAAAACTGCCCAATGCATTTGGAGCTGCTGGCAGCGCTAGTCCATCTAATATCACTTTTGGTTCGTCTGGATTTGGCTCAATAAGTGGTGCCTCATCAAAGCCATTTTCTTCATTAGCTAGATCATCCTCCACCGAGACTAAATTACCACAACCTGTCTCTGCTTTTGGAAGCACAAGCACATTTGGACAATCATCTGGATTCGGTCAACCTGCATTTGGATCGACTACTGCGTTTGGATCTTCTTCTTTTGGCTCTATATCTTCCAATATGGGTCAAAGCAATTCTCCTTCATTTGGTGGTTTTACCGGCATGGTAAAGAGCCCAAAGAAATCAAGCTTTACTAAATCAGATAGACCATTTGGTGATACTTCATTTGCTCCTTCAACATTGGAGTCTGATGCAAGCGCTTCAACCGAACCTACACCTTCAACTGGTGAGAAGCCTTTGGCTTCTTTTAGTGAACAATCTACACCTGCATTTGGTCAAAAGCCAACATCCGCATTTGGTACATCATCCACATTTGGTACATCACCCACATTTGGTACATCATCTGCATTTGGTACATCATCTGCATTTGGTCAAAGCACACCATCTACATTTGGTCAAAATCCATTTGGTGCGACCGCATTTACCTCTGCTCCATCTTCTACAACCTTGAAATCTAAAGATTCTGAAAACCTCTCAAATGAACCTATTAAAGACACTAAAAAAGAAGAAGTTGTTTCAGAGAAGTCAAATCAAGACGGTTTACCGAAACCAACTGATGAGAGTGTTGTACCAGAATCCTCTAAAGATGTCGTAACTGATAAATCAAAAGACAGTTCAACATCTGAAGAAGAAAAGAAAGATGAAAATATCTACAGTGACAAAAAGAATGAGCAAGAATCTGCTGCTCCTATTGTACAAACAACAACCGAAACAGATCAACAAGTCCCTCCAACCCTTAAAGAAGAGAAAGATGATGCAGGATGTAGCATTTCAGTCGAAGAAGTCCAAAAATCACTTGAAGAAACTGATGTAGATGTAAATAGTGGTAGTGAATTCTCCAAAACCGACAGTGATCAAGATGACAAAGAGGACTATCAAAATACTGTAAATTCAGAAGATGATTATTTCGATGAAGAAAATCAAACCAATTCTGAACAAGGAAGTGATACTAATCAAGAAGAAAAGCTCGCTGCTGAAGCTAATCATAAATTAGAACAAGAGCGTACTGCCGAGAATGAACGTATTGCCGAGGAAAAGAGAATTCAAGAAGAAACAAAGTTGAAAGAGGAGCGTATCGCTAATGAAAAAAGAATTGCTAAAGAACAAGAAGAGAAGCGTATTGCCGAAGAGAAGCGTATTGCTGAAGAGAAGCGTATTGCCGAAGAAAAACGTATAGCTGAGGAGAAGCGTATTTCAGAAGAAAAGAGATTAGAGGAAGAGCGCATTGCAGAAGAAAAGAGATTAGAAGAAGAGCGTATTGCTGAAGAAAAACGATTAGAAGCTGAAAGATTAGCAGCTATTAAACCCGATCTCAAGTTCTCAGTTATGGTTAAAAATGATGAAGATTTCGAGCCTTACCAAAGATCCAAGGGTCTTTCATCCATGGCTGCTGAATTCGAAGATATTTATTTCAGCACACTCGAAGATATGGAATCTGTAAGTAATTTAACAAAGGAAGAAGATATATAGACACTAATGATGGTTATGATTTTAGACTACTTTTCTTTTGGAAGAAATTGAAGGTGAATTATCCATCAGAAGCCGAGATATCTTTAATCCAAAGCATGCAGATGTTTTTGATGATTTCGAACATGTTTGGAAAGTTGCTGACACAGATTCCGTCGCCAACATTGTAGATGATTTGAATATCGAAGCTAAAGCAGCCGAGCTTATCGTGCAATCCAACAAGGGCATAATTGACAGGCTTGTCAAGGATACTGAGCAATGTAAGTAAAACGATTGTAAAGTCTTTGATTTTGTATTAAATTCTTCATCGTAGTGAAAGATGATAGAGATACTATTGGTGAATATCTCGATAATGATGATCATGAAAATCCTTTGGAAGGTGTAAACGTTTCAAATGAATTGGAAACCAAGGAAGGTTATTTACAAACCAAGAATCAAGATATTGAAGCCTTGTTTCAGAAAGTGGATTCAAAAATTGCTCAAATAAAGACACAATCAACTAAACAAATACCATCCAAATTCAGGTAAGTTTACTAAATCTAAATTTGAATATCCTTTGATCTGACATCTTTATAATAGCAAAATGAAGAAGTTTGAATTGGAAAAGATTGTTCGTGATATTCGAAGAGATATCAACAATTATGACAATAGAATTTACCAATTAGCTAATGAAGAATTGAACTCTCGTTGCAAGAAATAAAAGAGTAGCTTGCATTTTGCATACCATTGAATTCGATATGTTTTTTTTTTTTATTTTATAAAACAATGTGACTCTATCCCCAATATTTCAATTGGGGTCAAATTAGCCCAATAAATGGATAATTTTCATGAGCTTCGATACAAAAAGATTAAATTCTAAATTGTATTTCAAATACACACTTCTTCCTTTAAATATAGAAAAAAAAATATAAAAAGAATGTCTGCACTTAATACCATCTTTGCCGCTGTAAGTTTTATTATATTAGATACAAGCATTATCAAACTAAAATCTTTTAAAATTATAAAAGCATGGTGTCATTCAAGCTGCCATTGCCCTTCAACTTTTATTACTTCCCCATGCAACTACATTTATTATTCCTCATGAATTAAGTTTGACCGAAGTTTTATTGTTGCGTTTCTATGGTGCTGGTGTTGCATGTATTGCAATTATTAGTTTATTGTGCCGTGATATGCCTAACATGTTGCCTTGTAAGCGTGGTGCAGGTAAATTAATTATAAACATTGGTAGATACATGGATCAAAAACATCTCATCTTTCTATATGATTTTAGCTGCTGGTTTCTTATTTTATCATATGATCATGACATTGGTTGTATTCCAATCTCGTAATGATGGTCCTCTTCCTGTAGAAACTAGTTGGGGTATTTCTATTTTCCATGGCATTCAAGCTTTCGTTTTATATGCTTGGTATACTGCTACTGCTGGTCAAGTTAAAGCATTTTTGAAAAAAGGAAATGACTCCAATAAGCAAAAGAACCATTAGATTTATATATTTTTTCAATTTATTTATACATTGCTACATCAATAAAACTATTTTAATGCAAAATTTCATATTTTTTTTTTTGTTTGTCCCGGACCAAATAGGCCATATTTTTGTTGCCATGACAACACACATCTCATTGCATCTCCGCAAATGAAGCGCACTTGAGTTGACGCTGTGGTCATTCAAATCGAATGGAATGACAGGCAAGCAAATGAATCCTCCTTTCCGTGCACACACGTCTTGATACAACAATGAAGTTCAGTGCTGGTACGATCAATTAAACAAATAATTACAAAGAGAAAATGAGAAAGAGAGATACAATTGATTAATGATTTTGGAATTGGATGGATGAGAAATTATATAAATGGATGGATGGATGGATACAAACGAGATTGAAAGTTAGATTTTTTTTTTAACTGTAGAATATGCATATTCTCATTATCCCACATATATCTCTCTTTGTCGCTTTCTCTTTATTTTGTATCAGCATTTAGAACAATTCAACTAAAATTGTTTCTCTTTTGTTTAGATGTTAGCTCCTCTCGTAGAAAGAGCAGAAAGGCTCACTTCGCTGCCACCTCCGATGTCCGTCGTAAGATCATGAGTGCTCCTTTATCCAAGGAACTCCGTGAGAAGCACAGCGTTCGTTCCATTCCTGTCCGTAAGGATGATGAAGTTATGGTCGTCCGTGGTACCTACAAGGGTCGTGAGGGTAAGATTGTTCAAGTCTACCGTAAGAAGTGGGTTATCCACATTGACCGTGTCTCTCGCGAGAAGGTCAACGGTGCCACTGCTCCCATTGGTATCTCTCCCTCCAAGGTTGTTGTTACTAACCTCAAGTTGGATAAGTCTCGTGTCGCTATCCTTGAACGTAAGGGTAAGAAGGATGCCATGAAGCAAGTAAGTTGTAGCTGTATTTTGATAAAATATTCAATTTTATTAATGCCTTTTCTTTTAATAGTAAATAATCCACACTTTCATCTTTCAATAATAATGTTTTCTTTTTGAAATAAAGAGAGAATCTCACTTTTTGCAAGTTGTATATATAATATATTTTTCTTCTAGTTGTGTGAACAGATGTTACTATCAAATGTATATAGGATTTAAATAGTTTGAGTTGTTGTTTTATGCATTAGGTAACGACAAACAGTGTGAAGTCTATATATCTGGACCTCCTCATCCTTGTTTTGATGATTAAATGCAAAATGTGATAATAATAGCATAGATTGTACATGATTTCTCAAAGATTTTTTAGAGCACTTTTAATGCTTTTTTCATAATTCCCATATTAGTGAGAAATTCTCTAGGCTTTCTTGTATATGCCTAATTTTTGTTTTCGCAAATGCATCAATAAACGAGGATGAAATACCTTGAAGAGTCAAATCACGGCAGTTGATGGTGATGGTGCGATTGATCAATTAAACTCCGACATCAAAATGTAAATTCAGGGGTAATCATTTGATTTGAATTAAACGTTTGAAGGGTAAATCTGAATATCTCAACGAACATTAATCATACACGTTGATATGAAATATTCGAAAATATTTTGTAAGGGTGTTATAATGCTAAAATCCGTATTTTAACAACTTCAAAAATATTTTTTCAAGCAAAATCGAACGTTTTATTTTGTAGAAAACATGAATCAAAGAGTATTTGGCAGCATTAACCATTGATTTCTCAGCTCAGATCGGATTTGATTGCTATTCATAGGGTATCAACTACCTATTAGCATTTTAAAATCATTCAAATCCATATCGAAAAAGCCCTCGAATGATAATTGTGAGGTTTATTTACAAAATAGGTTTGTTTGTTGATAAATTTGCATACATGACCACACTATTAAATACGGTAGAATGAAATGAAGACTTTACTATACAAAAAAAGAGGCACCACATGACAAACAACAATAACAACAAATGACATGATCATGATATATACTGTATTTTTCAGATTTTCGGGAAAAGATTTATAAATTATTCAAAATAAAAACTCGTGTTATTTGATGTTATTTAGTGTTATATGGAAAGGATATTTGAGTTAATTAGAATGAAAATTTGAGTTGCTTAGAATAAAGATCCAAATTTATTATAATGGGCTTTTCTCAGTGTCGTTTTAAGTCGATAGAGCTTGCCAACGACTGGTAAACGCGCCAGGTGTACAGTGGTAAAAGGAACTCACGAACTCATTTGCTGAAAAACGCACTAATCTAGTCTTTTAAAAGAGATTTATATTGATGGGTTCCCTTCATACCAGCTTCAATTACTTTGGACAAAAGTGTTTCTTGTGTCTAATGTTTTTATCTACAAATTTGTCAATCGCATTCAAGTTGGTTCGCTTGTAATGAATGAAAAGGGCGATCCCAATAACCTAATTTATACCAGTAATACTACAGCATCCGCTTTAGTTAACTGGAAGCATCAGCGTAATATCCACGTTTATCAAAATAGTAAACAAATATTTTGTAGGTGATAACATCCAAATGTCGAAAAATAGGATAACAGAAATAACAAACCCATTATAATCTAGATGCCATACATTACCGTTCATGTATCTCAAAAAAGGTAAAACATCACAAAGAACAGAAATTTCTTCTTTTTGTGTTCATTTGAAGGAGCAAAATGATGCATTGATTTGAGTGCCTCGAATTACTAAAAAAAAAGGGAATATCAGGGTTGATTTGTATCAATAGCCAGTTTTATTGCTAATATTTGTGAAAAAAAACAGGTAATAAAATGCAGAGAAATTAAATAATAATGACCAGCATTAATAAACCAAGTAGGGGGGCGAGAACCTTTCAAATGCTTCATGAGTTAAGTAATAAATAATAAATAAGAATAATGACGATGGTAATAATAAAATGAAATAATAAAAAAGAATGGCAATGATAATGATAATAAAATAAATTAAAAATAAAACTAAAAGCTATTGATAATATTGAACATGTTGTTTTGGGGATATTGAAGTAAGTCTTTTGTTGAATGTCAAGTTCGCAGGAGTAGGGGCATTCAGGGCTGCCATGGCGTTCAACAATAGGGATCTGCAACAAGTAAAGCCTTGAACAGCATCAATCAAGGAGGTCATGTCTTCAATAACCATGGGCAACTCGAATTCTGTCGACAAAGTACATAACGTAGAAAAAATCATGTGGCGAATTCATAATGAATAGACTTGTGAGGGGGCCTTCTTGGAGCAAATTACTCTAGTACAATTTTTCACGATCAAGCTTCTTAGACAGAGCATGATCAAGGCTATCTCTCATCATCATTGCCAATTTGACTAGTTCCTATATGTTTACCTCGAAAATTTCGTACTAAATAATACATTAAACCTCAAGGTATCTTTTGATACCACATTGCATACTGTATTTTTCAGATTTTGGGAGAAAGATTTATAGGTTATTTGAAATAAAAACTCTTTGGGGTTATTTGGAAAGGATATTCTAAGCAACTCGAATTTACATTATAATTAACTCGAATATTCTTTCCAAATAACTCGTATTTTCATTCCAAATAACTCCAAAGAGTTTTTATTTCAAATAACCTATAAATCTTTTCCCAAAAATCTGAAAAATACAGTAGGATTATTTATTTATATGAATACAGGAACGTAAGTAATAGTAATAGAAAATAGTAATAATAATAATAATAATAATAATAATGCAATCTAACGACGACCGAAAGAGGAAATTGTAGAGCGCATACGATTCCAACGAGAAGAAGAAGGAGAAGGAGGGGTAGTTGATGGTTCAACAATAGGTATATTAACAGATATGATTTGATCAGGGGTATTATTAGTCATACGAGCAGGTAATTCAATCACACTTTCTCGGTTTGCAGCCGCTGCCTGTTGTGCGGCTTCATGTATTTGACGTCGCATATTTCGCGGTAAACTTCTGGCCATCCAGGACCTACTAAACTCTTCTGCTCGATCAGCACTAATGGTAGGACCAAAAGCACTAGATGGAGATCCATTTTGACTAGATCTTAAAGAAGAAAAAAATGAATGATAAGAAGGAGGGGGAGGAGAAGGTGTAGACGTAGGTAATTCTTGCTCATTTTCAAAAGATGCTTCTGTTTGTCCTCCTTCTCCTTGTTGTTCTTCTTCATCTACTTCAGGTTTTGGTATATCCAAGGCACAATCATGTTTGCATAATGGACAAGATGCTGATTTTATGGTCAGCCATGGATCTAAATATACAAAAAGTTGTTACTCATCTGTTAAATTACTCCTTTTTATGTGATTTACCTATACATTCACAATGGTACTCGTGACCACAAGGTAGCTTACGAACTTGGTCTCCCAATGCAAATTCATCTAAACAAATTACACATGCATCATCAAATTCAGTATTTGTAGTGGTTGTGGCAGTTGTAGTTGTTGGTGTAGCTATTGGTATGACAAGGGAAGATGATAATAATTCAGCATTCTCTAAAGCTTTTGTTGACCGAGTTGATGCTACACGAGATAACTCCAAGTTCGGTTCATCTCCAATAATTCGGGTAGGAAATAAAGATAATGATGCAGGATCAATTGTCCTTTTTTGAACCTGCTGTATATTGCCAGATTCTAATATGCCACTTTCAAATAAAGCACGTTGACGACGTCTTATACGCCAGAGATGCCAATGCATACCAACTAATTGAAATATCGTCATATTATGTTAAAAGAAAAAGAGAGGGAGAGAGAGAGAGAGAGAGAGAGAGAGAGATGTAATGGATTTTAGAGTAAAGTGCATTTTATACAAGATAGTGTATATATTTAAGAAAAATAAAGGGTTACTAAATTTAGTATTTCGGAACATCAATCAACAACATACAAACTTACCTGAAGCTAGAAAACTAATTGCCAATAATGCAACTACTATAATTAAAGTGAATTCCCATGCACTAGGAAACCCACCTACAGCAGGATGCATCACAAGGTTTATAGCAGGTTGAAAAGTAGACGAATTGTCAAATGTGGTATTGATAGGTTGAGATGATGTGTATTGTAATAAGCTCATTAATTCTAATCCTATGTTTAAATCGACATAATACATGGATATTGTAAGGTTTCCTTTTATAATTTTCTAGCAACATGTTTAGTTTATAGACTTTTTTTTTTTTTTTTTTTTTTTTGCACAAAAACTATCTATTTTACCATAGATCCTGATTCATCATCATCTCTGAATGGAACATCATCATATATTATGACGCCTTTGGCTCCATCTAATTCTGAATAATAAACTTTATCATAGAAATTGCATCCGCCACCCTTTTTAACCAATGCAATTTTGCTAGGTAAAAATGAAACAGAAGGCGGTTTTATATTAAAAGAAGTATTTAATTGGCATGAATAGCCTCTATCGTATAGAGTTCCCTACAATATACATTTGTTAATACAATAGCTTTAAATGTAAGTTATTTATATTACTTCAAGTCCTGAAGCTGCAGGTTGCGTTAGATTTTCAAATGGTACAATGCCAGACTTGTAATCTTTTTGATGCAGTACAGTATTTTGTAGATCCAAAATAGAACCATTTGAGTATATTATAACTGGATCTACAATGGGATTATGGTTTTTACTAATGGATTATTTAAACAACGAATATTCTGTTTATTTTTGTATGATTACTTGAAGATATATAGACATCACTTGAAGAAAACAAACTAGCAGAAACTATATTGCATAATGATATAATTATGATCAATAGCGTCTTCATCTTTAAAATGTGGACAAGAAAAATTAGAGAGAGGGAAAAAAAAAAAAAAAAAAAAAAAGAAGAAAAAGAAAACAATCAAGCGGAGAGGAGAGACTGTGCAAGTTGTATATCTGGTGTCTTGTGCAATCAACCTACATGCAATTTAGAAATTGCATTCTTTCGGTCCGGTAGTTTTATCGGGGAGCACAACATTGTGAATTGATCTGGTGAATGGTTTTCTCTACTGACTAAATAGCTTTGTAGGTGATTTGTGATAAATTGAGCAAAATTCGGGGTATAAATGCTTGCAGTAGAATGTGGATCCAGAAAACTTGTTTCTTTTGCTTTTCTGTATTCTGTTTGAAAATATACAACCGTATATTTCAAATGTGAATCAATCCATGTAATCGCAAAGAAGATAACGCTATAGCAATTTTTTTTTATATAGCATGCATCAAGGAATGAAAGATATCAAAAAAGAAGGCAATAAAAGTCGAGAAATGAAGGTGATTCCGCAAATCAAAAGAAATAGTTTTAAGCCTGCAAAGGATCTTTCATAAGCAAATAGAACAGTGAAAAGACATGTATAGATAAAATTCTAGCCTTTTTCTGCTGGACATTACTATTGAGTATATAGTTTATAAAAAATAAACTGTGTATTCTAAAAGAATATAAAAGATATATTCTGAAAAACTGAATAAGATCCCTCCAGATCCTAAAATGCTACCTCGTCGCACTACGTCTGGAGTACGAGAATATGCAACATCCAAATCTCGCGCAATGAGCAACAATAGATAAAAAAGAGTCGTATTCTTTTTTACTTCCAAGAAGTTTTATCTAGTTCAATGATGTCAATGATATACACATGATTTTAGAAGGCGGTTTCTTCATGATCTTCAGATATTAACAATGCAAGTAACAAACCATGTAGTATTACAATTTTACTTTATTTCATTTTTTAATCTTTTCCTTCTGGATTCAGTTTCCACATCTTTTTGGGATATTTCTCTAATCTCTTTACAATTGGCTTAATATAAGCCAACAACATGAATAATCCCAATACAACGCAAATTGTACCAACAATAAAATAGCCATCTCGTTCTAATTGACATGTGCCATTGACTTGTTTACACCAATCTTTACCAGCTTCGAGTGAGCATGAAAGATATTCTCCTAATTCATTTGGTACAGAACATGTATTCACTGTAAAATAATCCACTGCTTCCAATACGAAAAACTTTGGCCAGGTACCACCGAAATTACTAAATGTATTCAAAAGCTACAATTGTACATGTTAGTTTATCAATCTTGAATCAATACCAACTCTTTTCTTACCGTCATATAAGTACCGCCAATGATAGGATCAGCAATGCTTGTCATGAAAGCAGAAATGCTGACAAATTGAACAGTTGACATGAAAGAACTCAGCACAGTAGAAAGCATGATCATGCCGAAATAGAATGCGCTGACAGGTTGACCTTGAGGGTATCCAGCAACAATCAACATACCTAATGCTGAACATGCCAAACGACCATAAAATGCATATAACCAAGGTTTTAAGGGCCGAGTGCCGTTAGACCACTTTGCAGCATAATAACCAAAAAATATTTGCAATGGGAAATCCAATAATACTGATAAAGCTAAATCCTCTCTCGAAAAACCTTTTTCTAATAATTTGAGTGATGTTACAGCTTCATGACAAATAAACCCAATTTTGGATACCAATAAAACACCCACATAAGAGCGCATATCTAAAAATATATTAATAAAATTTCAAAATAAATATGGTTTACAAATATCTTGCTTACGTGGTAATTTACAAATCTTCCAAATAGTTGAATATACTCCTCGAATACCCAATTGTGCTTCCTCGTCTTTGATATCAGTTTCCTTTTTACAAAACACTAAGTAAGCTGTTATAACCATATACATGACAGACCAAAATCGCATGTAAGATCCTAATTGTAACACACCCAATTCTTGAGGTACGCTACGCAAATATTTGTTACTGAATTCCGATGAATTGAAACTTAAAAACACGGTGAATGATAAGAAATAGCCGCAATTGAGACCAATTGTTTGGGCTGTAGATGCGTAGGATAGCGATTCTTTGGATAAAAGCGTAAGTGCCCAACCATCAACAGCAATGTCTTGTGTGGCGCAAAAGAAAATTGTTGTTAAAAATGAATAAGTTAATGCATAAATTGGGACATGATCTGCATTCATCATGCCATCGATTTGATTGCCGAGAATATAAAACAAAATGCCTGTAAGAATTTGAATAGGTACGATCCAAGATTTACGGCGTCCAAGTTTGGGTGTATAAACAGCATCAACAATAGGCGACCATAACAGTTTAAGTGAATAAGGCCATGAAGACAATGAGAAAATAGCGATTTGGGAATAAGATAGTTTTGCTTTGAGTAAGAATGGGATCGACCCAAAACAGAGGCCGATAGGGATGCCCTGTAATAAATCTACATAATTTGGTGTTAGGAGGGTTGCAAGCGTAATAGTAAACACAAAACTTACATAATGTAACGAGCAGGGCAAAGTTACCATAATCTCTTTTATTTAATGTTTGAGCTTCTTCTATTATAATGTCATCATTTTTGTCGTCTTTTTTGTCATATTTAATGAATGAATCTAATTCCAACTCTTCTAAATCATCTTGAGCGGTTGGTTTTTTATTCGAGGTACGTAAAGTTGTACTAGTAGTTTGATGATCCATATGAAAAGATGGTGTTCTTCTTTTCAATTCGGTACTATCTTCTTTATTTATAAGGAAATCGCTACGAGTTGGGACTATAGGTTCGTCGTCTAAAGTAGAGAATATATAAGCAGCTGTTGGCATATATTATAACGCAAAAAAAAAAAAAAAAAAAAAAAGTGAAAAGGGAGAGAAGAAGGGAGATGCTGATTGTTTTATAATTATAGAATTGAATATTAATACCTTTTTTGGATTAGAATACCCAAGGTTATACCAACAAAGTATTACGGAAAAGCTGAAGACAGTACCAAAGAACAATTTATCTTCCAATCAATATCAAACACTTTTTTGCTTCAGGAGGAGCGTCAAATATCATTAATAATCAAACTAATTTGCGTGTGGGGAGATATGCATGTTGATTCAAATAGAAATGTTCGATTCAAACCTGTGAACAATAATGCCAAAAAGAACTCTTCAAAACTCCATAAAAGCGCACGACAGCTATACATTTATTGGCTGTTGGTTTTTATACTGAAGAAAAAGGTTAGATTTTATTATGCCCAACTACTTCCTGGCTGTATTTCAACATATTCAAATATAGCTCAAAGATGATCAATTTCAAAGACGGAGCTATTCCACTTTGAAACTGCATAAATACATAAAGAAAAGGGTGATGAATATATTGACAGTGCTATTAAATGGCATTGAATTGATCGAATTGATCGAATACTCGGTATTCGAATTTTACTGCTTAAGGTTCTGCAGTATATCGTGAATCCTTTTTCTTCTCCCTCCCTTTTTGTATGCAAAATTAAGATACAAGCCAGAACTATGATCGTACGCAATAGCTATCTGTTGTTAATTCAATTATTATCTTTCGATACATCTTTAAATTTTGGCATACAAAACCTTTAAAATGTGAATTCAAAATTCAACTTTGAAGCTTTTAATATCCCTGTTTTCACTGCGCTTTTTTTTTAGTGATTACAAATGCAACAACAAAATCAAAATATATTTACATGTACCTGAGATGTTTAACTTTAATCGAAAAATAAGTATCCGGAAATATCCTATTTTTTACAAGTGGTATTAATTTTCAACGCTAATGTTTCAGAGTTTTACGCGTATTTTACTGCTAAAGGATTGAAAACTTTGAGGCTTCATATCTTTACAAAACACTAAGTTATACTAGCACTTTTTTATAATAAAACTTACATGTTTTGAAGTGCTCTATAACATATTTTAATATGAAAAACTTCTGAACACTTTTATTTTTTTCGTTTTTTTTTTGGCATTTCTGTAGTAGATTTCAAAATATTTGTTAAATTGAGTAGCAGTTTTTTTTTACTCATGTAATTACGCCCTTGGAGCTCTCTCGGATCCAATTTAGTTTTTTTCAAAATATTGATTTTTCGTGGAGATATCCTTAAAAATGTGTGCAAAAAGACACCTCCATTTCTAGCGTCCATTTTTCCCTTATATACCCTCATCCTAAATTCTGAATCTGAAAAAAATTTGGACAAAAATTTTGGTTTCTCTACGAAAAGTGCAGCTAAAAGATTCTGCAATAGCTCAATCGATAGATAATGTTTTTGCGCATCATTGTAATTAGTTATATTGTGAATATGCTTATAAAAAGTGATGTGTATCCTCAAAAAACCTCCAAAATTTCAATTGCATTTTACGCAAATTTTAATGTGAAATGTTTGTCTGAATTTTATTTAGATGGATGCAAAATTCAAATCTGTACAAAAACTATTTAATACATTAGGTCAACTTACTCTGCAGTTCTTGAGCCATTAAACAATTTTGTTTTTTTGAATCATTTTTCGTCCATTTTCAAAAATAAATTTTGGAATCCCGTTATGATAGGTTTTAAGCTGTGATAAAAATTATTATTTTGATTATCTCGACGAAAAATTAATATTTTTCGCTAAAAAAAAAAAATACAGAGTAGCAATCAATTAGACCTATCTTGTGAATACAGAAATTAAGCCCTTAATAATGAGTTTTAAGTTTTACAAAATAATAAACTATTATTTACAACTGCAGAAAACAGAAAAACTCCCATCCTTGTGAATACTAATCCAATTAACCTTCAATTATACATGATGGTAGATTTAAATATATCCTACATAAAAATTCATATTTTTACTTTCACAAATGACTGTGAATTGAGAAAACCATCAGCAAAACATGATATTTCTGTCCAATAAAACCACCTGTTGTTGAAATGCCAAAGATTTAGAATAAATATTATGGCAAGAAAAAATGTATAATTTAATAAAGAAACTTGTTAAATTAAATCACACACAAAAACTGAAGAGAATCTTTATTTAATATCAATAATTTGTCCTATTTATATACAAATTCTATATTATAATTATCTGTAAGATCAGCTTTGGATCGATTATATCTTTCTGACATTCCATTGTCAGGTCATTTTATGTACATTAGTAACACAGTACATTTAAGTTCACCTTATTTTATATAACTAAATCCAAAAAGTGAATATGTCTCACATATCCAGCTTCCCGGATCTTGCTTTAGAAAATAAGAACAATTGAGAATGTTATCATAGATCAGTTAGCTGACTTCTTGAAACTAAGGATTACAAATCAAAAGGTTCATTATCTTACGATTAACCGGTGGATGCAACAGTTGTGTCCTATATTTTCATGCTTAATAAATAATACTTAAAAAAAGGATACAATTAAAGGAGAATGAGTAATAAATCAATTCTTCAACAACTATATCATAAAAGTAAGATATCGTTTATACAGATATAAAAGTATGGCCTTTTATATTGATTTGACATTGAGATCCTGAGATGTAATTTAATAAAGCACTGTTGAACCATCAGATCTTTTTGATAGTAATCTATGGATGGAAATAGATCAGTCATAATTTAACTGTGCTTGCAGAGCTTGTGAATTGCCTTGTTTCAATGTTGCGCTAAATGTGCTTGGATGTTGATTTGATAGCTACTTGATTAATTAACCGATGAGATGGAATAATATAGTATCATAATTGAGGTCCAAGCGTTCTTGGTAATTACTGGAATAAACTTAGTACGCTAGGAGTTTCTTATATCCAATATCAAGACTTTGCATTTCAATACATGTCGTAGTCAATAAATTGTTGTAAGATGTACTGATATTGTAGAAGATGATACATATGGTACTTGGTGGCATACAACATAGTAGTATATGATTCATATTTTTGCCAATGGTCACTCTTCCAAAAAAAAAGTCGAACAATCTCCGGAAGCGGCCATCTAATGATATTTCCAGGCTTTAAATTTTTAGAAAAAATTACCGGACAGCCCGTACGCGGCTGTTTAAATATTTCAAGCAGCTATAAGATGCAGGTATCAAAATTTCATGCAAAAATTAAGGTTCGACTGTATTGCTATTAATTAATTCAAAGGCTTATTTTAAGTAAAGCATAAATACAACCTACAATGTTATTAGCCTAATAATGTGTTTAACTTCAAAAGTATAATATGATACAACCGGATTCATAAAAAGTCCATAAAATCACAAATTTAAAGTATTTATATATAAAAGCACTACGGTCGACCTGTGCTGCACAAGATATTTTTGTTGTGTCCAGGTGGGCTGCACACTATTATAGCCTGATGAGTTGTTGCACCCACTAAATAATGACTAAAAAGATAACAAAATGCACATGGGCACAACAAAAGAAACTGCACACGAGAATAACGAAAAGCCTGTATGTGTAGAATTATAGATTCTGTCCGTGTGCATGACATTAATCCCATGTGTGCATAATAGTAGAGTTTTCCATAAGCATACCATTATTATTCCTATTTGTGCATAACGATAAAATTTGACCATGAGCATAATGAGCTGATTGTATAGGCACAAATTGGTTTCTACATGAGCATCGTACCGTTCTCAAAATTCCATTGTATTTTTTTACGGGAATGGGTTTTTAAATCACATTTGCTTTTATTTATTAATATAGATTATAGACAGTAATACAATTCAATGCGTTGTTGATGTAGAGATGTAGAGCAATACATGCAAGAGCCAATATATTTACGATTATTATTATCTGTAAATATGTTTATAACTATAATAATGTTTACAGCAACAATGGTTTTTGCTTGAGGAGCATAAAATTAAATAACATTTACTGCTTAAATTTATTATATGCAAGCCAAATTTAAAGCTATAAATGTTACTTTATCATTCGTAAAATTTAAATAAATTTACCTTCTTTAAACTTACTATTTTAGTTTACTATTGTCAGCTGTAAAAATATTTGTTTTCAAGTATAGCTACGATCAAAACTATGGTTATTAGACAAGACATTAGGTTATTCTTTTTTATGTTTCTATATCATTTGAAATTTTATCACTTTTCTGGAAGATTTCATGGGTTTGTAGCCAGTTATAACTTTTCATTGACTAGACATAAATATCATTGCCTTCGATTTGATCTGGTAATCAAGAAATACGTCCAACAACACAGTAGTAAATAATGATATTTGATCCTAATGTTGTATAATTATCACCTTCTACTATCTATACACACTACCTTTGGTTACACTCCATGAATCTCATTATTAATTTATACTGTCACTTCAAGCAGTCCTTATCTACTAGTCTGCCATTAGTATATAAACCACATCTCATGAATAAAAGAATAAGGATTAGTTTAGTTTTGATCCTTTAGTTTGACCCACAGTTGGAAAGCTGACATTTATCAAGACTTTACTTTGTTTTATTATTTTTAATTATTCTAGCATATCAGATATATGTTAGAATAAAACACCTAATAAAATGCGGTTAAATCAAAGTATTAGTCTCTAATATAACGACTGCTACCTATATTAAAAACATTAGTCCCTTATATTAGAATGCGTATTCATCAGGTACAAGAAAAAAATATCAGCTTGATAATTTGATATGCCCTACCAAACGGTGAATATATCCTTGGAATATAAAAACAAAAAGAGAGAAACAACACACATATAAAAGGATTTTCAAGACTTTACATTATTTAGCACATTTAAAACACTGCTAAATTGCACATTTCAGCCATTGTAAAAGCAGTATCATTATAGCGCCTGAACTATAAACTAAGCAAAATAGGCAATACATGCTACTATTATAATAGAAGCATAAAATTTTCTACTAGAAAAACCGTCTGTCATATCGTACATTCATTAAAAAATTCAAAAACAAACTCGTGGAGAGACGCCGTAATTGATCATAGCAAGGCTGAACGACTAAGTCTCTTTTACTATGGTATAAATAAGTTTTAAATAAAAAAGTATTCTTTTTTTTTTTACTTTTCTTATATTTAACCACGTACGGTCTGAAAAATCAGACTTTTTAGCGGATATTTTCGGTGACTCATTTTACCCTTACCAACACTCATGATTTTGATCAAAAATCAGAAAAATCAAATTTTGATACCAAAAGCAACGTTTAAATATACTACATTGTGAGAGAAAAGTGTAGCCATAGCTAATATACATTTTATAAAAGCTTAATATTAAATGTTAAGTAATAAAACTTAGCATTTTTGGCCCAAAAACGGATTTTTGATTAAAGGATTTTCATGTAATATTTTGCAATAAAAATGTTTATTATTTTTTATTGAGCAAATAGAGCGCTAAATGTTGTATATGTGTATATTTTTTGTTTTTATAATTGGTAGTATAATTAACTCTAGATTTGCAATTTCAGAAAAAAAAAATTAAAAAAATGTCAAAATTGATGATCTGGACAAGAATAATTTTTGAAATTAATATCCCGCTTATAAGCCTTGTAAGTCTTAAAAATAAGAGATTTTATAATACACAAGGACTTTTTCAAGAATTTACGATGCAGTATCCACTTGATTCAAGCTTATTACTGTAAACCTTTATACATCTTAATATTGTGTGGTAGTTTATTTGATGATAATATAGCCTTGCTTTATAATTATTGCGCTAGAGGTAACGTACATTGAGTTTTAGTCTTACCCCTCCAATATCATAAACATAAAAAACATGGCCATCACTGGGACCTATTGCCAACTTTTTACCCTCTTAGTCCCAAGCCAGTTTATTCAATGCTTTACCAGAACAAACTTACTTTTGATCTATAAAAATTGATTTACTAGTAAAATGAGTTATTAATAACAAGCTAATAAATAATAATTATGATGTACCTCCTTTGATAGTTGGTAGTGATATACAAGACAACATCTTGTTTTCCTCTTCTTAGCTGTTGACCACTAAATGGAAATAAATGCTTTTTAGAAACTAAATAGACTAACATGAGTTTATTCATTCATTTAAATTAAGTCAATACTGTACATACTTTTATAATCACCAGTTTTTCTCCAGGTAGATATTAATTTTAGATCAAAAAAGCGTTGATTATAATGTAGATTATGGAACAAAATGATTAAGTACTGTACGCTTTTTTTGTTCGAGAATGTTGTATTCCACCTACTAGTATCATATATTATCACCTTCTACAGTATTAATACATCTTACAATCTATTGACTACGACATGTATTGAAGTGGAAGTCTTGATATCGGATATAAGAAACTCCTAGCGTACCAAGTTTAATCCAGTAATTACTAAGAACGCTTGGACCTCAAGTATGACACCACATTATTTCATCCCAGCAGTTAACCAATCAAGTAGCTATCAAATCAACATCCAAGCATATTTAGCGCAGCAGTGAAACAAGACAACTCACAAGCTCTGCAAGAACGGTTAAATTATGATTGATCCATTTCAATCCATAGATTACTATCCAACAGACGCAATGGTTCAATAGTGCCTTAAATTACATCTCAGGATATCAATGTCAAATCAATATAAAAGGCCATACTTTTATATCTAAATAAACGATATCTTGTTTTTATTATACAGTTGATGAAGAACTGATTAATTACTCATTCTTTTATAATTGTATTCTTTTTTAAGTACTATTTATTAATCCTGAAAATATACGACAGAGAAAGATATTATAACATGCCCTAACATTAACAGTTAATAATTTATTTCCAAATAAGCAATAGGAAAAACATGTACTTGTATCTGCTACTTGATTTCAGGTTATAAAAATATACTAGTCTTTTTGTTGTAGTTTTAAACTTAAATAAAAGAGTTGAGGAAAGAGTAGGGAAGAAAAAAGATTTTGTGTGTTACAAACAGGAATTTACAAAAGCATAAATAATACTTTTAGTGTTACCAAACAGGTTGTTGTCGTTGTTTCCATTTGGTCCCGGAAAGAAGAACATGGGCAGAACTCTTTCAAACTCCAAATTTCATATTAATATATCTCGTCAATAAGACAATTCTGTTAAAGCAGAGTAACTCACATCTGCTTTAAACCATTCAAATTATCTCCGTTACTAATTATATTATGATTGATGTACTTTAGTAAATTAACTAAAAAACTTTAATCTCATTGCTCTGCTTATCTGGGCTGCCTGATCTGCACAAAAGTTTTTATTCTGCCCATCTGTGCAGATCATTATGCCCATGATGGGAAGCATATAGTTCGGCCGTAGTGTATTTATAATATCCGATATCAAGGCCTTGCGGTTCAATGCGTGTCGTAATCAATAGATTGTCAGATGTATTGATACTGCAGAAGGTGAAAAAGTATGGTACTTGGTGGGATACAACATGCATGATAATAAATAATAAATTGGCGGAAACTACATACCTTTGGGCATTATCCTTCAGCTTATATAAAGTATTTCTTGAGTGAAGAGTGATATGCTTTAATAGTATTATTGTTCATGCAGTAGTAATTATCCTAAAGTCCTTTTTTAAGGATAAGTTAAAGTTGGTGACAAACCAGTTTCTAACTGATGATGACTTAAGCAGGAACTGATAGAAATCTAAATATGTTTAACGATGTTATTTGCTGAGCTCTTTTCAAGTCTTTCTGAACAATGACTAAAGATATTCCATTATGTATGCCTTTATGTTACGATGCAGTAATACTTTATTTGTTACTTATTACTGGATAAAAACCAAAATCAATGTATACAGACAATAGTAGGCCTACAATACAGTTTGCATTATTAAATTATTACATGTAGAATATGTCTACTTTTGTAAAATCTCTTGTGCTTGTAAAATAAGATATTCATAAAGAAAATGGATTTCCGAAATAGCACTAATAATACTAGAATAGAGAAAAGAAGACGACAATTGGTAGTCTTTTAAAAGTTGTGCGTAGAAAGGTAAACGAAAAAAAAGGCGAGGGGGTAATTAGCTGCGCTTCTAGCATGGCAAACATAATAAGTTCCGAAGAAAATCCGTTTACACGAGTTTCGAGCCCACAACCTCTCCGTTTGGACTAGTTGTAAAGCGCATAAGTCTAGCAACTAGGACAAACATCCCCTCTATGTTTGCGTTTTTTTAATTGCCGTCCTTGTACTTATCTGTTATTTTGTTTTTCTCAATTTGTGCAATATTGAGTAATTTGACCATATTTTTTTCTTTGGTATATAATACTGCTATTTGCTAAATATCAGTAGCAATTTGGTTTAAAAAAAATCTTTATTCCTGACAGAAATATAAAGAAAACCCTGTCATTTTTGCCCTACATCATCATGTAATAATTATGTTAGGTATAATATGAATTGCACAAGATTTAGAATAAATATTGTAACAAGAAAAAAATGTATAATTTAATAAAGAAACTGGTTAAATTAAATCACACACGAAAACTGAAGAAAATCTTTATTTAATATCAATAATTTGTCCTTTTTATATACAAATTCTATATTACAATTTTATCCGTTAGATCAGTATTTATTTACATCAATAACATAGCATATATGAGGGGCACATATTTCATACAACCAAATATGGTAACTCATATATCCCGCACATTCCGGACCATCCTTCAACGGAGAACAATTAGGAGTGCCATCCCAAAGTATTTAGCTTACTTTCACAATAAGGATTACAACATAAAAGGTTCATTATCTTACAAATTACTATAATAACCTGTGGACGCAACACAATAGTGCAAAACTAACTTTATTTCACTAGAAAATATAACTGA
Source organism: Mucor racemosus (assembly GCA_027405735.1). Taxonomy (NCBI): domain Eukaryota; kingdom Fungi; phylum Mucoromycota; class Mucoromycetes; order Mucorales; family Mucoraceae; genus Mucor; species Mucor racemosus. The sequence goes on along the minus strand of JAPEHQ010000004.1, from coordinate 1,489,417 downwards.
AGTTTCCAGTGAGCATATAATCAATCGATACAGAATAGCGCGACATACATTTATATACATAAATTTATTAGTAGTAGATAAAACGTGTATATATATATATATATATAATAACAAAAGTTTTATAATCTACAAAGTTACCGCCATTGATGTATCATTCTTAAACCGGATCATGTCAAATCCAAAAAAGTAAACAATAACAGATCCAGAACCGGAAGTTCCTTGATTAAATATTAACTATACAATGCTCCTAAAAGCATGATACGCCAGTGCGATATTCCAACATGGTATACCAACATAACGCATTACTATTAAATAATATCTAAACTACCTTAGCACATCATTAATTCCCCAAATCAAATAGTATATAAACCCTATTAATTTCATTCCAATAAACGATATCTCTTTACTTGATTAAATTTCTAATTTTATTTAACCTAAACATATTCTGATAAATCAGCCATTAATTTTAAAAATACCGGATCCCGTCCGATCTCCACAGGAAAACGATATCTGCTAATACAGTATTATATGTGATAAAAATTGATTTTTTGATTTTTTGATTTTTCTATGTAGAAGCTAAACAATCACACTCTATGATATTTGTGTAATTATTTTTCTTAATAATTAATCAATAAAAAAAATTACAATTTATTTTTTTCGTTCTTTCCTTCACAACCTATTTCGACTTGCTTTAGTACACGAAGAAACTACGCTCGATAAGTTGAAATAAATTCTAATATTAAATTTGAATTTTTTAAAAACAAATTGTTGATAGTAGTTTCAATCTTGAAAATCGGAACTTACCTTCTTTCTATAACTAATCTCATAATAAAGATTTTGTAGGATATACCTCAGAGACCACAAAATAGATATAAATTTGTCGCATTAGCTAGCTATTCCTAAATTTATGTTATATCTCATAAAAGCCTCAAAAACACGTAAAATCCACTGCTTTTTCCTTGAAAACTGGGTCTTATTTTTCATCCCTGCCCAACTTTTTTTCCCACTAAATAACATCAAGAAAAATTTATATGCCAATGTACCTGAGATGTCCACCTTCGACCCAAAAACAAGTATCTGAAAATATCCTATTTTTTACAATTGGTATTAATTTTCAACGCTAATGTTTCAGAGTTTTACGCGTATTTTACTGCTAAAGGATTGAAAACTTTGAGGCTTCATATCTTTACAAAACATTAAGCTATACTAGCACTTTTTTATAATAAAACCTACATTTTTTGAAGTGTTCTATAACATATTTGAATATAAAAAAATTTTGAGCACTTTTATTTTTTTTTCATTTTGTTGGCATTTTTGTAGTAGATTTCAAAATTTTCGTTAAATTGAGCAGTAGTTTTTTTACTCATGTCATTGAGCTCATTAAGCTCTCTCGGATCCAATTTAGGTTTTTTTAAAATATTGATTTTTCGTGGAGATATCCTTAAAAATGTGTGCAAAAAGACACCTTCATTTCTAGCGTCCATTTTTCCCTTATATACCCTCATCCTAAATTCTGAATCTGAAAAAAATTTGGACAAAAATCTTGGTTTCTCTACGAAAAATGCAGTTAAAAAATTTTACAATAAATTGATCGATAGATAATGTTTTTGCACATCATTGTAATTAGTTATATTGTAAATATGTTTATAAAAAGTGATGTGTATCTTCAAAAAACCTCTAAAATTTCAATTGCATTTTACGCAAAATTTAATGTGGAATGTTTTTCTGATTTTTGTTTAGATGTGTGCAGAATTTAAAACTCTACAAAAGCTACTTAGTACTCCAGGTCAACTTACTTTGTAGATCGTGAGCCATTGAACAATTTTGTTTTTTTGAATCATTTTTCGTTCATTTCAACAAATAAATTTTGGAGCCCAGCTATCATCAGCTTCAAGCTGTAATGTGAATTATTATTTTGATTTTCTCGACGAAAAATCAATATGCTTTGCTAAAACAAAAAATGCAGACTAGTTGTTGACGTGATCAATCTTTTGAACACAAGAAAGTACCACATATCTCGAAGGTCTCTGTTAGAATGACTTAAAGAAATGCTAAGAACTGCCAAAACTCAAATTTACTGCTTCCCAAGCATCCAAAATTTACATGCAATTGATTATTACAAGCAATTTTGGTCAGAAATTTTGGTCGAAGAAAATAAAATTAAAGGCGTAAAAAAGTTTACTTCAGATCGTTTTACAGAAATATCTGCCCCACTGCATGAAAAAATAACGCTCAAGTACAAGGATTCTATAACACAATTTTATATACCATACAAAAATCTTGTTCATTTTAAAACAAGATGAGGAGTTTATGAGCCTTTAATATAGCAACTGTAAAACTTTACTTCTTTGAAACAGCTGTTCTTGGGCCAATTATTGACATATGACCTCCAACTGTATCTGAGTTACGCTTTGTAGACAGTTTGAAATTATCAAAACGTATATATCATCAAAGCTTGGTAAAACTTAATACAACTGTCAAAAAAATCAAAATCAGTATGAAAAAACTGATAAATATCACTCCAGCATTGCATTACTTTGCTCTCGAATTCAAGGTTTTAGAAAATCTGCATATGGAATCACTCAAATGACCACAAAATGAAGAATGGTATATTCAATTAACAAAGGTCTACTTGACCCTTTCAGGACATAATCTCAAAACGAAGTTTTTAATGGAGAATATCCTTTGGTATTATAGTATACAAAAAGATATAGATATTGTCAACAAAATTACTCATTCGGATGGGGAAAAAAAAAGTCAAAAAGTTGCATATTTCGCAATTTCATCATGGCAATGGCGAATATGCTAGTGATGTATTTATGATAAAGAATATTAATTTTTATAAATTGCGTATCGACCCATATTTCCTAAACATTCCAGTTATCGATCTTTTGAAATCCTTGAAACCATACTCTCCAAATGTAAACAATATTCTCGCTGAGACTGAAGATATTGTCCATAGAATGTTTTCTCCAATTGACAACCTTGGTAGAACTAGATTTTTTTGTACGTATCATGTTAGAAAAGTCATTATGACAAACCGCATCGGTGAGAACACTGTCAATCGGTCTAAAACCAATGCAATCCTTTCAATGTTGAATTCAAACGGAAAATCTACATTGCACCTAGGAAACATGGTCCTATTCTACGATGACTTTGCTGTATCAGATAAACTTACCCCAAGATTTAGGAAAGTACATTGTGAATACTCGTTTTCGGAATATATGACATTATCTTTATTGTCTTTGAGGATGCCAGAAATCGATGTATTAAAACTTAAGAAATGCTACATATTGATAGATATACATCAGAACCTCTACTTATTTCTTCTTTCTTCAAGAATACATGCTTTGAATCTGGTATTCAAGCCTGTGTAAATAATTTTATCCACTCTCCCTCCCGTCCATGAACATAATAGCTTGGATAATATGAACTTGCTTAACGCTATTACCGGACTAAAACATTCCATTGTAAAAGTAGAAACAAATCCAAAATTATACATTTGTCGAAGAAAAGACAACAAAACAACATATCACAGTTATAAAAATTGTTACTAGTATAACAAAACACGACTTTTTTTATCCGAATCCAATGTAGAGATTTGAATAAATCCTCAGTAAATAATGGATGCCATGATGACAAGTATGAAAGAGTTGGAAAATAATCCACTGCCCCACATCCCTTATACATAGACTCATATATTAGATACAATAAATTGTTGATTAAAGCATAATTTTTGAACATAAACAGCTCTGAATAACATATTTACATTACGTATTTAATAGCTTTTATGTCTCTTGTTGCTTATATTTAACGTTGGATTAAATTCTGGTAATTGATGTTTACTGGTGAATCTGAAACATTCGTATAATAATTCAACATTCAAGGATTTTTACCCTAGACCTGAATTACGAATTTTCTTTATTTCTGATTTTATACATTAAGAAGGTCTCAATAAATGTAATGATATTTTTTTAAAACAAAACAAAAGTATTTATTTTGTGGACTTTAGATGATTGCATGATACCTATGCCAATTTGGGTAGCTCGTTTTGGATGAACTGATAATTCTTTTTTTTTCATAAAAAAAAAAATACCTGCATGCACATCACATATAATATAGTTGTCCAAATGTAAAATATGGCTATTTTCATCATCTATGGCAAACAGAAAAATTCTTTAAACTACGGAATTCAAGGTATGTGTCTGCAAATCAATCAGACACATCGTAATATATTACTCAATTGTTCATACTTTTTAATAATTTTATTACAATTTCAAATGTGTACAATGTCTATCTAATATAATACAAATTCTAATAACCATCACCATCATTGTCTAAAGTTTTTTTCTCCTTTTCTTCTTTTTTAAATTTGCCATGTTTTTTTTTGATTCTATTGATTTCAGCAATTGTATTCTATATTTCGGGCTACTTAATTCATCCTTTTTCTTTGGATGATGTATTGCATTTACAACCTCTATCGCTCTATCGAATTCGTTTACATCGCACAAGGTATCAACAACAATGCTAACAACTGCATAATTCATTATGATATTTTTCGACTGTATATCATTCAAATATTCCAATATTCGGTCATAATCTTTCCGTTTCGACGCATCCTTCATCATAATGGTATAAGTGATAATAGTAGGGTTCAATGTAGTGTTGCTTATCAAGTCTTGAAACAGTGTATGCGCTTGCGTTACTTGATTATTATCCAGCAATGTTTTGATTAACGTATTATACAGCACAGTATTGGTTGTTGTAGTGAATTGTGTCATTTCCTTGCAAAGTATCCGTATTGTATCGAAATTGACGGGTTTATTTTTTGCAATTAAATTAATCAACATAGTGTACATGTAAATCATGGATCGAGCACTTCGGTTTGAAGCAGGGTGAATGCTATAATAAGAAATAAGGGTATCATGAATAGCATACATCCCTTGTAAATTTGAAGATTTATATAACGCTCTTGTCAATTGATACAATGATTCTCGGCTTGGAAATCCGCCATCTTGAATCAATTGTAAATAGATAGCTAATGCTTCATTTGGTCGACCTTGAGAGGCTAATTTTGTAATAGCAATTGATGGTTCAGCAGGACGAGCATTGGCAGGTAAATTAATATATTTGGATGATGTCGATAAATATCGACGGGTTGAAAATGATGAAAATGACGAAAACGACGACGGCGATGATGATAACATTTGGAAACGGCCACATGCTATACAACTTGTTATACTCTTTCTAACCGGTTGTGGCGGTAAAATACTGGATATAAATAGGTTGAGAATGCGAACATGCCGCATACCATGGAAATTATTGTATATTGTAAGAGAGAAGGTAAAGGATCCTTGTCCCTCTTTATTATGATGGGCTATTAAAAAGCATGGGATTCCAATACTATGAGCACACCCTCGAAACTTTCAAGATGTTGCCCTCTAAAACCAGCATTTGACAGTGACGTGTGGAACAGCCGAAAAATGTCAAGAAAACTTAAATCAAGTTACCATTTATTTCAAAAGAATTTATAACCACTTCATCTCTAGTTCTATATTGTACAAGCCAATTTCCATTTGGTAATTTATAATAAAAGTTGGAATAGCTGCTATAATGTGGCAGGCATTTTTGCGTATTATTTGATATACTTGAAGAATTTGAATACGACAAGCCATCATCATCATCATCATCAGGTAAAAATAAGGTACTTGAAAGGCTAATAAGGTCATCATCTTGTATTGTGATTTCCTTCTTTTTCATGTCTTTGTTGTTGCTATTAATAACGCCTTTCAAGGTTTTCTTTAATTGAATGAATTTTGTCTTCATATTAAATGTTTGTAGATGAAAGAAGAAAAAAAGAGATGGATGAATTGATTCAAACTTGCATTTTAAATGTTCTTATCTGCATGCATTACTTAATATAAAACAACATTGTGCATAAAAAGAAGTGTTCCATCGTGCTGCATATATGTAATTATACATCAATATTTTAATTCCATCCAACAAAATAATCAAGAAAGGTCTCGACATTGGTTTATTTGTACTAAGTATATTAAAATTTAACCTTTTGAAGCCATTCATTTGCACCTTGAAACATTTCAAAAGTTGATTTCTCGATAGATTTAGCTTTTTCAAGTGATTCAATTGCTGTATAAAGCTGATTCCAGAATGAAAACCCCTTTTCCAAATCAGATTTAACTGAATTACATGTAGGAAATGCTTTTTCGGTTGATGCTAATGCTTCTACCGCAGATTGTCCTTCAACTGTTCTTTCCAAATAGAATTTACAAACAAGACCTAAAGCAACATTTACATCTGCCAAGTAAGGGAGACTTTTTTGTTTGTCAGGACAATATGTATGTATTACCCTAAAAAGATGATCTTACCTGTCTGCAATTTGGTAGTAATCCTTTCTATCTTTTTGCACTAATCCATTCAAAAAGAATGACAGAGTCAACATTTCTAATAGGTTTCTATAGCTACGATTAAGCGCTTTTACAAAGCTATTGAAAACTAATAAATCGCGATTTAAAGGACCAGACCAAGGAGAACTCTGCAAAAGGTTGTTCAGTAAAATAGCTATTATAAAGTCTATATAAATAATACCTTGAGATCCATTGGTAATAATGAAAAGGCACGAGAGAGTAAAATAATATGCTTCTTCTGTGATTCGTCTCCAAGAGGATGAGAATAAGTTTTACTATACTCTTTATCTGTTAAAACTTCAAATCGAACTAATTCGAGTGCTGTCAAAAAGGCTTCTTGTGTTGCTAGTGTACTGTCTGATTTCAAAGCTAAAGAAAGTGCTTTACCCCATGGTGTATAAATGTGTTTAGAGGAAGTCAAGAAACTATAGAAAAAGCTATATTAGCATCTATCTTGAGAGCACTCTTTCAAAGACTTACTCTCTGATCTCCAATGTCTTCCATAATACATTAGCAACAATCTCGTTTTTATCAACCAGTGGTTGTTCAGGGTGAGGTTGACTGATTGTTTTGTTTGCTTTTTTCTCGTTTTCAATAGCATGAATACAAAATTGAATATCAATGGCGGATGTCTATGCAAAAATAAGCTATCAACATGCACAATCAAATAAAAAATTTATAGAATATACCTTTTGGTGCTTTAATTCTGCTTCAACAAATTCATTAGTAACATTCCAAGAGCTAGTTTTTTCGTATATAGTGTTTAAAGGTGTAGCATCTACTCGAGTTGTTGCATTTCCTTCTGTTGGTTGATGGTGCATGATTTGTTCAACTGTGGGTTCAAACCAGAAATAGCTTGCAATTTTACGTGTTTTATAGAATGGATGAAGTGGTTGTGTTAATAAACTGAGAGTTTGTGTACGAATATTGAGTAATTGAGTCAAGAAATTTTGATATTCGATTGATTCACCATTATCTAAAGGTGCGCTTTCGATCAAAACGCCAGATACAAGACTATTGATTGATTGAGGGCCAATCAATCCTCTCATCAAGTAATAGTACAATTCATCAGGTAAACGATAACCAATAAATTCGTGAATGTCGTTGGGTGCATTTTCGATATTAAGTGGCTTTACTTCTCCATCATCATGGATCACTAAATGATATTTAACTGCACAACGTGTACGACAGAATGTATCAATATAATTGGTTTTTGAAACTGTTGGATTATCTGAAAATGCTTGAACTGCGTTAAATCCAGTTTTATGTTGTTTAATCAAATCATGAACACCTATGAATCCCCAACAGTGATAATTAGTTTTTACCTTTACATAAATTAACATTAATACTTGCCATTAAAAGTAAAGCTAACATGTGATGTATTGAGGGGAGGAAAACTAGGACAATACTCGAATCCGGCCAATATACAAATATCCAAGAATTGTTCATCAGATACATGTAAATCTTGAAGCACTGTTCTTTTGCTAACCCAATGATAATTTCCCTTTTCAAAATCAATGCTTGTAATCATTTTGTCGATATCCCACATTAATAATTCGGAACCACCACAAACAGCATTAACGAGTTGTCTAGGATGAGTATACATATATGCAAGCTGTTACATGCTTTTTTTTTAGTTTTTCATAATGAATTTAAAATCGATTTAAACTTACTTGAGCCCAAGAAGAGTAAGGAGCACGAATAAATTCAATATTATGCTTATTCAAGATCGAAATTACAGTATTCAATAATTCAGCTGAATATATTCCACTACTACTTGCCCAATTACTGAGGGCTAAATCTAACTTTCCTCTATCGTAAAAATCCCAACCAGCGGCACGATGACCAGGACGAGAATCTTCAGTCGAAAATGGTTTATCTTTACGTAAAATTGACAGACCAGAGAATACAAAAATAGGTTGAATACCACTTGCCCTGTTAAAAGAAACAAGACGCGATGAGTTTAAGGGGTGAAAGAAAAAGAAAGAAAACATGGGTATAAATCTTACTTGAATCCTTCTAATTCTTTCTCGATAGATGCCACGAGCCTTAAAGGTAAGCCTCCCATTGCAGCAACTGTATTTTCCTTGAGAACAATCTTGCGAACCCAATAATTACCATCTATGCCTAATCTTGTATCTTTAAGCTGGGTCACAGCTGAAGTTTGTATAAGTCGACGTTCCGCCGTAAAAACTATAGTAACGCATAGTTAGTTTGTTGTGCTTATGTTTTTCGTTGAATATTTACTATCGAAATGGCGAATTGGCATATTGTTATAAAGTTGTATCTAAAAACAATAATGATTTGGTAAAAAGGAAACAAGAATAAACAAATTTTAACATTTGTTTATAGCCCTTTATTTTCGCGGCCATCCAATAATCTCTTCCGAAAAATGGACTTTTCCAGGTGTAGTAGGCGATCATCATTATGTTTTTATCTATACAGTAGCGAATTATGATACAGAAAATTGCATAATTTATATGAAACTTTGTCCTACTCGATGAAAGTTGACATATTCATAAAGATATACATGTAATTTACATGGCTTTTCAATTGTATTGACTAGTGCATGCATGTAATACCACAAATCTCATATTTGAATTGATCCAAGACTAACTTGTTGCTTATAATAATCAATCAGAAAAGCCCAATAATAATGTTCAGCTAGAGAAACACAGGTAAATCTTACTGATTTCACAATCATGATGTCTCTGATTTTAAGAAAATGACATGTTTTTTTGATTATAGAATTCATTCGGTATGATTTCTTCGCTTTCTTATGAATAAAAACTGCTCTAATGTATTGCACACATCTGTGCTTGCCACAGCATTTTTTTAAAATTGAATTTCACTAAACCTTTGATAATGAAATAAGTATTTTACTGAAATATCCTGCATTAAATCTTTATGGCTGCTACAACAACAACATTCCCCAGGGAACGATATATTTGGTGACAGCGCAATATTTCACGTAAAATAAGCATTATATAGTTCTATTTGTAAGTCTTCTTTATACATTCTGTAAATATGTGCATGTACAGTCGTGATGCAATTTAATGGACTCGTTGGGAAGTGAAAGCTGAAAAACATGTGCTAAATTGAGTTTTTCGTTAGATTGGTTCCAGCATTACAGAGTTTCAAAATAAAAATACAGAAAAGAATATTATTAAAATAAAATTCTGAATTATATTCATTTCAGCCTAAATCCACAAAAAAATGGCATTTTTAAAGAATTGATTCAAGCTCAAATTCTGCCCTAAATCAAGCGTCTTTTTGCTATATTTTTATCTCAAAGATTTGCTTGCAAATATTAATGGGCTATGCAAATATACATAATGAGGATGTTTACTTATTAATTTCGCTAGTTGTCATTGTCATATTATACGCTAATTCCTGGCTGGTTTAACGCTACTTCTAATGTTAATATATACGATCGTCTGCTGAGCCACAAAACTCGCTAGGAAAAAGTGAGCGCATGATTCTTACGGTTTAATCAGCAAATTAGTAGAATACTAAAATTATAACTTTAGATACTATTACAGATGTAGTATATATTTTGAAACTTGTAACCCATTTGGATTAATAATCATTGGTTGCAAGCATTTTTCCAGTTGCTTTATTTTTTTTTTGAACAGAGAAAGAGGTGGTTTCACTCAAAAACGTGTGAAAAATCCTTGAAAAACAGACGTAAGCTAATAAACTCAATACATGTTATTTACACATCTACTATGTATTAAATGCAACTTCAGAATTCAATTTTGAACCATTATTTGATTTTATAAAAAATTTCAAAGAATATCTGAAACAATTCACACAAAATAGTTTAAACAAGTACGCGTTTTCATTTCCCATTTTCACATCAACTCAGAAAGTCTGAACCTTTTGCAGTTCTCTGGATCAATGCTAGAAGTACCTACCATTGCAACGGGAGCTCATTTTGATCCATTTTTGGCGAGAGCTGGCGCGCTTACTGACCTTAGTAAGTGTAAATAGCAGCACAGCAGGTAACCAGTTTGTTGTTCGAACTTACCAGCCAAGTGCACAATGACCCATGAACGCTGATATTTTAAATATTTGTAGCACATACTTATAACTATATCTATGTAGAGTGGCAAATTATTTGGATCAGTATTCATAGAAAGATCGTAGTAGTATTTAAATTGTATTTAATAAAAATGCGCAGAAAGCTCTACGTGCATTTTGATAATTATTTTCTCAACACACAGTAGGTTATGAAAGTTGCCCTTTGAGGCCAGAATGTCAAAGGTGTGTGCCTACTATCATGTAAAGTTGGAAGTTATTAGGATCAAAATTTGCCAAGATAGGGTTTTTATTGTCGGTTTTATGATTGTAAAAAAGTAGGTTTCAGATAGTTTTCAAATACTTTCGCCCAATATTGAGTTGAATTACATGAAATCTATATATCTTTAACGACGATGTACCTCCCTTTTATGGTCCATTGATTTATGTCCGAAAATGGAAAAGTTAATACTAGAATATAAGTGCACTCGCCTAACAACATTAACCGAAATTGACCTAAAATCGATTGTAAAACATTGAGCACCCAAATTGAGATATTACGTTTTTGTATATAAAAGATAGATCCAACTCAAAGCTACTCTGTATTTTTTGTTTCAGCGAAAAATACTAATTTTTCGTTGAGATAATAGACATAAAACTTCTTATTACAGCTTAAAACCTATCATAACGGGGTTCCAAAATCGATTTGAAAAAATGGACGAAAAATGATTCAAAAAACAAGATTGTTTAAATGCTCATGAACTGCAAAGTAAGTAGACCTAGCGTATTAAATGGTTTTTGTACAGTTTTAAATTCTGCATCCATCTATATAAAATTTAAAAAAAAAATTGACATAAAATTTTGCGCAAAATGCAATTGAAATTATGGAGGTTTTTTGAAGATACACGTCACTTTTTATAAGCATATTTAAAATATAATAAATTGCAATACTGCGCAAAAAAATTATCTATCGATCGACCTATTGCAAAATCTTCTAGCTGCATTATTCGTAGATGAAACAACATTTTTGTCCAAATTTTTTTCTGTTTCAGAATTTGGGATGAGGGTATACATGGGAAAATCGACGCCAAAAATGGAGGTACCTTTTTGTACACATATTTGAGGATATCTCCACGAAAAATCAATATTTTAAAAAACTCTAAATTGGGTCTGGGAGAGCTCAATAAGCTGGAGGACATAAATGCAAAATAAATGCTGCTCAATTTAACCAATACTTTGAAACATACTATAGAAATGCCCAAAAAAATGAAAAAAAAATAAAAGTCCTCAGAATTTTTTTGTACTAAAATATGTTATAGACCACTTTAAAACAAGTAAATTTTATTATTAAAAAGTGGTAGTATAGCTTACGTTTTTCTGGAGATATGAAGCCTCAAAGTTTTCAATCCTTTAGCAGTAAAATACGCGTAAAAATATGAAACATTAGCGCTGAAAAATTAATATTAATTGTAAAAAATAGGATATTTTTGGATACTTGTTTTTGGATTAAAGGTGGACATCTCAAGTACATTGGCATATAATTTTATCTTGGTGTTATTTACTGAAAAAAAAAGAATAGCAGCGATGAAAGGTGAACCCCAGTTTTCAAGGAAAAAGCAGTGCGTTTTACGTGTTTTTGAGCCTTTCATGAGATACAACATAATGAATTCAGAAATAGCTAGCGTAATGCGACTAATTTATATCTATTTTGTGGTCTTTGAGGTATATCCTAAGAAATGTTTATTATGAAGTTAGTTATAGAGAGAAGGCATATTCCGATTTTGAAGATTAAAAGTATCAAGTTGTTTTTAAAAAATTCAAATTTAATATTCGAATTTATTTCAACTTATCGAGCGTAGTTTCTTCGTGTACTACAGCAAGTCAAAATAGGTTGTGAAGGAAAGAAAGAACAAAATAAATTGTATTTTTTTTTATTGATTAATTTAATAAGAAAAATAATTACACAAATATCATAGAGTGTGATTGTTTAGCTTCTACATAGAAAAAATCTAAAAATCAATTTTTATTATATATACTGTATTAATAGATGTTGTTTTCCTGTGGAGATAGGAGGAGATCTGGTATTTTTAACATTCATAACCGTAACTTTTATAGTGTCGTATATTTTCAAGATTGATAAATAGTATTTAAAAAAGAATACAATTATAAAAGAATGAGTAATTAATCAGTTCTTCAACTGTATAATAAAAACAAGATATCGTTTATTTAAATGTAAAAGTATGGCCTTTTATATTGATTTGACATTGAGATCCTGAGATGTAATTTAAGGCACTATTGAACCATTGGATCTGTTTAATAGTAATCTGTGGATTGAAATGGATCATCATAATTTAACCGTTCTTGCAGAGCTTGTGAGTTGTCTTGTTTCAATGCTGCGCTAAATATGCTTGGATGTTGATTTGATAACTACTTGATTGGTTAACTGCTGGGATAAAATAATGTGGTGTCATAATTGAGGTCAAAGCGTTCTTGGTAATTACTGGATTAAACTTGATACGCTAGGAGTTTCTTATATCCGATATCAAGACTTGCACTTCAATACATGTCGTAGTCAATAGATTGTAAGATGTATTGATACTGTAGAAGGTGATAATGTATAATACTAGTAGGTGGAATACAACATATAGATTATAAAAATTTTGTTACTATATATAACACACGTTTTATCTACTAACGACTGCTAAATTTTTGTATATATATTAGCGTTATTTTGTATCTATTAATTATATGCTCACTGGAAATTTGATTTGTATTTTCCAGTGAAATAAAGTCAGCTTCTGCATTATTGTACCTAGCATAATAATTACATGATGGTATATGGCAAAAATAAACGTTTTTCTTTATATTTCGGTCAGGAATAAAGATTTTTTTGTAAACCATATTGCTAATGATACTCAGCAAATAGCAGTATTATACTGTATTCTGCACGCAATAATTTAATAATGTAAATTGTATCATAAGCCTACTACTGTCTGTATATTTTGATTTTAATTCAGTAAGTAACAAATAGAATATTACTAATTGTAACATAAAGGCATACGTAATGGAATATCTATAATCATTTTTCAGAAAGGCTTGAAAAGAGCTCAACGAAAAACATTGTTTATCATATTTGGATTTCTATCAGTTTGAATTGTCAGAGAAACAATATATATAAAAAATAACAGTTAAAAAGAACAAAAATGATCAGTTTCTCAACTGTTACAAAAAAATCAGAAAGATGGTAAAATTTTATTAAGAAGTAAAATATGGTTGCTTTTATATGTTTTTAGGTGTTATGGTTATCTCAGGCATTACACTAGTATAATCCTTTTAATTATATCATGGGGATAATCATCAAATTATGCCTTAAGGATTATTCATCAGTAATCCAACCAGCACGAATCCATATGTTGCGATGTTTGTGTGATGGTATAAACGATGCAGTGGAATTACATACTAAAAACGCTTCATAAAATAAAACAACCTAAATTCCAAGTGTCACTCATAAAATATGATGCCACTACTTGAAATGTGAACAACAATAATAAACAAACGCTTCAATTGAACACAATAACAAACGCATGCTAAAAATATGAAATACCCTTTTTGAACCATACATGTCGAGAGATCATTGCACCATGTGCATCTTGTTATTATCTTTTTAGCCATCATATTTATCAGTGGATACAAAAGCTCAGGCTATAGTGTGCAGACCACCTGGGCACAGCAAAATCATATTGTGCAGCACAGGTGGGCCATAGTGCAAATTTACCTGATTCAACTGCTGATGCTAAACTAGCATCAAATTAGTTGTTTTAACACGCATTAAAGTAAAACGTTTTATCGAGTACAATGTTGGTGTTCAATGTATTTCTGTTAAATTAAACAGACAGGAATATGATTATGCAGAGATATATAAATGTGTGAGAGAGCTCAGATTTATGAACGCAAAAAAAATGATTCAAATTGTGATGCTTCGTCGACCTGTACGAGATTTTTTTGTGGCGATACCTAGTGGTGGCTCAAGTGCTCAAGTGTAATTTAAGCATTTAATTGTAAAACGTATCAAACCAAGATGACGTTGATTGATTGATACAGTATAACGGATAATAAATATAATATCATTTATTGAATGGGTGAATGTAAATGTATAAAGCAATGCTTACTTTTGAATGAAAATACTAATTATTCTGATTAACATCAACAGGTTTTTCACAAAGCATAGTTAAGTGCAATCATTGCTATTAAATCGCACAATTTGATATGCAGAAAAACCTTGAAGCATTTGCTCTTTTTTTGGCAGTGTTGCAAATCATCGTTCAATATTACAGAATATTAATGAATCAGATAAAATACAACTAGTAAAAAACTGATACACAATGTACGTCAAGGTCAAAATTGATAAAAGGTGCATTCATTATGTAGTATAAATCGCAACATTTTGATGGATAGAAATTACACGACCAAGATATTGTGTTTGCCTCAGCATTTTTAAAAGGATTTAAAAGCATACTTTATCAAACATACTAAGATACTAAATACTCACCATATCCCATTATTAGTATCATCTTGTTTTTTATTTAATTGCTGTATTATTAACAATCAAGCTTTTCATATCTTATAACAATAATGACAATGTGATGTCTCTGATTTTAGATTTTAGATTGACATTTATCATAATAAGGCGGGCTGACGATACATTTGATACTACTGTAGATGGAAGCAGTAAATTTAATTTATGGCATTTAAATGCAAATATCGAGGAACGATTTTCAAGTGTTTAATCTGGTTCTGGTAAAGAATTGAAGAATAAATTGGCTTGGGACAAAGAGGGTAAAAGGTGGCAATAGGTTCCAGTGATGGCCATGTTTATGTTTATGTTTATGTTTATGTTTATGTTTATGATATTGGAGAGGTAAGAATAAAACTCAATGTAAATCGTCTCTAGCGCATTAATTATAAAGTAAGACTATATAATCATCAAATAAACTTCCACACAATATTAACATGTATAAAGGTTTACAGTAATAAGCTCAAATCAAGTGGGTATAGCATTGTGAATTCTTGAAAAAGTTCTCTAGTATAATAAAATCTCTTATTTTTCAGACTTACAAGGCTTATAAGCGGGATATTAATTTCAAAAATTATTCTTGTCCAGATCATCAATTTTGACATTTTTAAATTTTTTTTTTCTGAAATTGCAAATCTAAAGTTAATTATACTACCAATTATAAAAACAAAAAATATACACATATACAACATTTAGAGCTCTATTTGCTCAATAAAAAATAACAAATATTTTCATTGCAAAATATTACATGAAAATCCTTTAATCAAAAATCCGTTTTTGGGCCAAAAGTACAAAATTTCATTACTTAACTTTTGATGTTAAGTTTTTATAAAATGCATATTAGTTATAGCTACAATTTTTTCTCACAATGTAGTATATTTAAACGTTGATTTTGGTATCAAAATTTGATTTTCCTGTTTTTTGATCAAAATCATGAGTGTTGGTAAGGGTGAAATGAGTCACCGAAAATGTCCGCTAAAAAGTCTGAATTTTCAGACCTTACGTGGTTAAATATAAGAAAAGTAAAGTAAAAAATGCATTTTTATTTAAATCTTAGATATACGATAATATAAGAGACTTAGCTGTTCAATCTTGCTATGCTCAATTACGGCGTCGCTCTACAGGCTCGCTCTTGCAATATTTTAATGAATGTATGTTGTATGATATAACAGACGGTTTTTCTTAGCATTGATGTTGAGCTGGGTTTTGCCAGCCAAATTTACCAGTGTGGAACAGGTAGAGATATTCACCACGGAAAAAAAGTATAAAAAAACAATAGGAATTCGACTAAATAACGTTAAGTTTTTATTATCAAGTAGAACTTAATTGACTCTTCTTTGAAAGGAAGATGTCCTTCTATTTATACATAATTTCTAATCGAATTACCAATTTAGAACATTTGTCAAACCATGATGTTTAACATGCAAGTCAAGCAAGGCCATATTCCATGCGCCTATCATTATGCTACTATTGAATCATAGAAGCATGATTCCAATATATCCACGCAATATCCAAATGCTCATTCTTTCGATAAATCACAGGTCAATAAATATAGTTTGCTAGGATCCACATCTCGGTTATAAGATTACTTGCTGTATCAATCAGATATGTCAGATCAAAGTGATTCCTGATTTATCGCAGCGGTAATTGAAGTTAGACACCAGATAAAATGGAGATCTAAATGGATGTAATCCACAACCAGTATAAGCTGGGCTCGACAACATCATCCTTAGTTTTTCTAGTAGAAAAATGTGTGTTTCTTATTTCTATGATTACTACAGATATCGCCTATTTTGCTTAGTTTATAGTTCAGGTGCTGTAATGCTGCTTTTACATTGGCTTAAATGTGCAATTTAGAAGGGTTTTAAATGCGATAAATAATGTGAAGCCTTGAAAAAAATCCTTTTATACGTGTGTTATTTCTCTCTTTTTGTATTCATATTCCAAGGATATATTCACCGTTTGGTAAGGCATATTAGACTATCAAGCTAATATTCGTTTCTTGTATCTGAATACGCATTCTAATATAAGGGACTAATGTTTTTAATATAGGTAACAGTTGTTATATTATTAGAGACTGATATTTTCATTTAACCGCATTTTAGAATCAAATATCATTATTTACTACTGTATTTGTTTTAATATACGCAATAAATAACTAGAAGATAAAGTTAAAACTAGATATATACATTGAGTATATTGTAGCATAGGTAAAAAAGATAATGAATCCATCTCGAACGACATCAGGATTCAGGGTATTTATATGATGTTTTGGAAGCGTGGATATAGTATAGAGTCTACAATACAGAATGTATGAAAGAATGATTTCATAGTCTTGAGGAACAGGTTGATTACAGCATGATGATATAATAGATTGGCCAGAGCAAGTTTAGTAGGATACAATCAAGTTAAGTATATAAGATATTCATACTTGATTAACTTTAGACAGTGAATGTTTATATAAATGGAATAGCTTTATTCCATTTCCAGGAATGAGTTCATGATTGGCTCAACTTCAGGATCTCAGGCTACACCATTTCATCATAGACTAAATGTAACATAACTAAATAAAATAAAATTGCAATACATTATTATCACCTTATACTCATCATTCTATGATGATAAGTATCATGTCTAAATAACCCTTTGAGCACTTCTACTAGTAATACATGTACCCAGTTTAGTCTATGTCCTAAACAGTATTGTTGGACGTATTTCTTGATTACCAAATCAAATCGAAGGAAATTATTTTTATACAGTATCTACTCAATGAAAAGCTAGGACTGTCTACAAACCCACGAAATGTTCCAGAAAAGTGATAAAATTTCAGATGATGTAGAAACAAAAAAAAAGAATGAATAATCTAATGTTTTATCTAATAACCATAGCTTGATTATAGCTACTGTTACACCATAATTATTAATTATTAGCTTGCTATCATTAATAATTGATTTTACTAATAAATCAATTTTTATAGGTCAAAAGTAACTTTGTTCTGGTAAAGCCTTGAATAATTGGCTGGGGACAAAGAGGGTAAAAAAGTGGCAATAGGTCCCAGTGATGGCCATGATTATGTCTATGATATTGGAGGGGTAAGACTAAAACTCAATGTACGTTACATCTAGCGCAATAATTATAAAGCAAGACTATATTATCATCAAATAAACTACCACACAATACTAATATGTATAAAGATTTACAGTAATAAGCTCAAATCAAGTGGATACAGCATCGTAAATTCTTGAAAAATTTCTCAAGTATTATAAAATCTCTTATTTTTAAGACTCGCAAAGCTTATAAGCGGAATATTAATTTCAAAAATTATTCTTGTCCAGATCATCAATTTTGACATTTTTTAATTTTTTTTTTTTGGTTTTGCAAATCTAGAGTTAATTATACTACCAATTATAAAAACAAAAAATATACACATATACAGAATTTAATGCTTTATTTGCTCAATAAAAAAACCAAACATTTTTATTGCAAAATATCACATGAAAATCCTTTAATCAAAAATCCGTTTTTGGGCCAAAAATGCTAAGTTTCATTACTTAACATTTAATATTAAACTTTTATAAAATGTATATTAGCTATGGCTACAATTTTCTCTCACAATGTAGTATATTTAAACGTTGATTTTGGTATCAAAATTTGATTTTTCTGTTTTTTGATCAAAATCATGAGTGTTGGTAAGGGTAAAATGAGTCACCGAAAATATCCGCTAAAAAGTCTGATTTTTCAGACCGTACGTGGTTAAATATAAGAAAAGTTTTTCAAAAAAATGCTTTTTTATTTAAAACTTATTTATACCATAATAAAAGAGACTTAGCCGTTTAATCTTGCTATGCTCAATTACGGCGTCTCTCCACGAGTTTGTTTTTGAATTTTTTAATGAATGTGCAGTAAATGACGATGTTATTTACTAAAATAAAAAAATAAAAGCAGTAGAAATAATACAATTATAATGAGCTAAAGTTTTTATTACAAAAGATTTCTGAAGAGTTAAAATAATTGAAAAGTATGAGGGTATTCATAGTGATTTGGAGAACTTGGATACCATTAGACTTGAATGGATGTATATTTAGTAATCTTCCGGTTTTGAGTACATTGTTATTGATTTAATATTTTAAGGGGTAAATTGTGTAGGGCCTGACCATAAGGGATTGTATGTCAAGTGTGACAATATCGACCTTCTGGGAAATGGTTGTTTTGTTTATTTCTGTTATATCTATTTTATGTAACTTTGATTTTTAAGGGGTAGTTTTTATATGCTTGAATCTTATTTATATTGATAGTGCAACTTCGATATAGATGAGTAGTTAACTAAATTGATATCTTTGTTTATTATTATTATTGATTTGGATAGAATCCTGTTTTGATATATATGTCATTTGTGTAATTGATTGCGCCGTGATCAAGGGTACTATCATCTACACGACATGTATGGTTCAAAAAGGGTATTTCATATTTTTAGCATGCGTTTGTTATTGTGTTCAATTGAAGCGTTTGTTTATTATTGTTGTTTACATTTCAAGTGGCATCATATCTTATGAGCGACACTTGGAATTTAGGTTGTTTTATTTTTGTCAAGCGTTTTTAGTATGTAATTCCACTGCAGAATGTATGATATGACAGACGGGTTTTCTAGTAGAAAATTTTATGTTTCTATTATAATAGTAACATGTATTGCCTATTTTGCTTATTTTATAGTTCAGGCGCTATAATGATGCTGCTTTTACAATGGCTGAAATGTGCAGTTTAGCAGGGTTTTAAATGCGCTGAATAATGTAAAGTCTTGAAAATCCTTTTACAGTAGTCGCGCTATATAAGGCTACGCTATATAAGGCTATACTATATAAGGCTAACGTATGCTCTCTATAAGGCTAGGGTTTTTGAAAACTTTTTTTTTAGCAGGGAAATAACCTTTTTAGCCTTATTTTATATAAGGCTGTGCTAAAAAAAAATTAGCCTCATTCAAAACGTCACGAGGAGCAAAATAATCGCAAAGACCAGATTGCTTTAATATTTCTAGATTTTTAGATAATGTTTAAGATTAACCTGACTGCCAAACAAAATTGATATTTGTAGTTTACTACATTACATATTCGGATAATGGGAATTCATGAGGTGAAAAGGAAGGTATTAAAAGATGGTCTGTGCGTCCCGACATAACAGGTGGTATAAACAATAGCCTTAATATATAAATTGGACTGTTTTATGTATCACAGGCATCCACTTTATATACGGCTATGCTCTATATACGGCTGAAAACCTCTTCAAAAAAGTTAGCCTTATATAGCGCGACTACTGTATACATGTGTTGTTTCTCTCTTTTTGTTTTCATATCCCAAAGATATATTCACTGTTTGGTAAGGCATATCAGACTATCAAGCTGGTATTCTTTTCTTGTATCTGAATACGCATTCTAATATAAGGGACTAATGTTTTTAATATAGTTGCAGTCGTTATATTAGAGAGTAATACTTTTATTTAACTGCATTTTAGGAGCAAATAATATCATTATTTTCTACTGTATTGTTGGACGCATTTCTTGATTACCAGATCAAATCGAAGGCAATGATATTTATGATGTCTAGTCAATGAAAAGTTATAACTGGCTACAAAACCATGAAATCTTCCAGAAAAGTGATAAAATTTCAAATGATATAGAAACAAAAAAATAATAACCTAATGTTTTGTCTAATAACCATAATTTTAGTCGTAGCTATACTTGAAAACAAATTTTTTTACAGCTGACAATCGTAGACTAAAATAGTAAGTTTAAAGAAGGTTAACTTATTTAAATTTTACGAATGATAAAGTAACATTTATAATTTTAAATTTGGCTTGCATACAAATTTAACCAGTAAGTGTTATTTCATTTTATGCTCCTCAAGCAAAAACTATTGTTGCTGTAAACATTATTATAGTTATAAACATATTTACAGATAATAATAATCGTAAGTATATTGGCTCTTGTATGTATTGCTCTACATCTCTACATCTCTACATCAACAACGCATTGAATTGTATTATTGTCTATAATAACTTATATTAATAAAAGTAAATGTAATTTAAAAATCCATTCCAGTAAAAAAATGCAATGGAATTTTGAGAACGGCACGATGATCATGTAGAAACCAATTTGTGCCTATACAATCAGCTCATTATGCTCATGATCAAATTTTATCATTATGCACAAATAGAAATAATGGTATGCTTATGGAAAACTCTACTATTATGCACACATGGGATTAATGTCATGCACACGGACAGAATTCTACACATACAGGCTTTTCTTTATTCTCGTGTGCAGTTTCGTTTGTTGTGCCCATGTGCATCTTGTTATCTTCTTAGACATTATTTAGTGGGCGCAACAACTCATCAGGCTATAGTGTGCAGCCCACCTGGACACAACAAAATCATCTTGTGCAGCACAGGTTGCCCGTAGTGCTTTTATATATAAATCCTTTAAATTTGTGATTTTATGAACTTTTTTTGAATCCTGTTGTATCATATTATACTTTTCAAGTTAAACACATTATTAGGCTAATAACGTTGTAGGTTGTATTTATGCTTTACTTAAAATAAGCCTTTGAATTAATTAATAGCAATACAGTCGAACCTTAATTTTTGCATGAAATTTCGATACCTGCATCTTATAGCTGCTTGAAATATTTAAACAACCGCTTCCGGGCTGTCCGGTAATTTTTTCTAAAAATTTAAAGTCTGGAAATATCACTAGATGGCCGCTTCCGGAGATTGTTCGGCTTTTTTTTTTTTGGAAGAGTGACCATTAATTGGCAAAAATATGAATCATATGCTATGTTATATGCCATCAAGTGTTATGTCAATACTTATCCTAGGTCTCACATCCAAGGTCACAGTCTATAATTAGTGTTACAGTAAATCAATGCGGATCATTGACTTACATCATATTCTTAGATAGTAAAACCCTAGTAATAGTGATAATTAATGTATATAAATACATCCAAAGGATGTATTGTTAATAAAAGTGTAATATTCTGGCAAGATTATTTATATAGACTCTTTTGACATTTCATCAAGTATCATATGTTATCATTTTCTACAGTATCAATGCATCTTACAATCTATTGATTACGGCATGTATTGAAGTTCAAAGTCTTGATATCGGATATAAGAAACTCTTAGCGTACTAAATATACCCAGCAGCAATTAACAAGAACATTTGGACCTCAATTATGATACCATATTATTCCATCCCAGCGGTTAATTAATCAAGTAGCTATCAAATCAACATCCAAGCACATTTAGCGCAACATTGAAACAAGGCAATTCACAAGCTCTGCAAGCACAGTTAAATTATGACTGATCCATTTCCATCCATAGATTACTATCAAAAAGATCTGATGGTTCAACAGTGCTTTATTAAATTACATCTCAGGATCTCAATGTCAAATCAATATAAAAGGTCATACTTTTATATCTGAATAAACGATATCTTGCTTTTATTATATAGTTGTTGAAGAACTGATTAATTATTCATTCTCCTTTAATTGTATTCTTTTTTTAAGTATTATTTATTAAGCATGAAAATATAGGACACAACAGGTGGTTTTATTGGACAGAAATATCATGTTTTGCTGATGGTTTTCTCAATTCACAGTCATTTGTGAAAGTAGAAACATGAATTTTTATGTAGGACATATTTAAATCTACCATCATGTATAATTGAAGGTTAATTGGATCAATATTCACAAGGATGGGATTTTTTTTCTTTGTTTTCTGCAGTTGTAAATAATAGTTTATAATTTTGTAACACTTAAAACTCATTATCCAGGGCTTAATTTCTGTATTCACAAGATAGGTCTAATAACTGATTGCTACTCTGCATTTTTTATTTTAGAAAAAAATATTAATTTTTCGTAGAGAAAATCAAAATAATAATTCACATTACAGCTTGAAGCTGATGATAGCTGGACTCCAAAATTTATTTGTTGAAATGAACGAAGAATGATTCAAAAAAACAAAATTGTTCAATGGCTCACGATCTACAAAGTAAGTTAACCTAGAGTATTAAGTAGCTTTTGTAGAGTTTTTAATTCTGCATACATCTAAACAAAATCAGAAAAGCATTCCACATTAAAATTTGCATAAAATGCAATTGAAATTTTGGAGGTTTTTTTGAATATACACATCACTTTTTATGAACATATTTAAAATATAACTAATTGAGATAATGCGCAAAACCATTATCTATCAATTGAGCTATTGTAAAAGCTTTTAGCTGCATTTGTTGTAGAGAAAACGATATTTTTGTCCAAATTGTTTTCAGGTTCAGAATTTAGGATGAGGGTGTATACAAGGGAAAAATGGACGCTAGAAATGAAGGTGTCTTTTTGTACACATTTTTAAGGATATCTCCACGAAAAATCAATATTTTGAAAAAAAACTAAATTTGATCCAAGAGAACGTAACGAGCGTAATGACATGAATATAAAAAAAAATGTTGTTTGATTTAATCAATACCTTGAAACCTACTACAGAAATGCCAAAAAAAAACGAAAAAAAATAAAGGTGTTCAGAATTTTTTTATACTGAAACATGTTATAGAGCACTTTAAAACAAGTAAGTTTTATTATTAGAAAGTGTTAGTATAGCTTATTTTTTTGTAGAAATATGAAGCCTCAAAGTTTTTAACTCTTTAGCAGTGAAATACGCGTAAAAATCTGAAACATTAGAGCTGAAAAATTAATACCAACTGTAAAAAATAGGATATTTCTAGATACTTGTTTTTGGATTAAAGTGGAACATCTCAGGTACATTGGCATATATTTTTTTCTTGATGTTATTTAATGAAAAAAAAAGTTGAGTAGGCATGAAAAGTGAGACCCAGTTTTCAAGGAAAAAGCAGTGAATTTTACTTGTTTTTGAGTCTTTTGTGAAATATAAAACAATTCTACTGACAGGTAGCATAATGAAGTTAATTTATATTTATATAACAGTGCCTAAGGAGTATCTTAAAAAATGTTTAGTATGAGGTTAGTTATAGAAAAGAGGGCATGCTCCAATTTTGAAAGTTCAAACTATGAAAATTCATTTTTTTGAAAATATAAAATATTTGAAACGCCATTTTGCTTGGATTTATTAAAAATAGACATATTTGAGTGAAATGAATGACAAATATAGACATTTCGATAACAAAGTGAATTTAACAAATCATTTTTTGTTGGTCTAAATTAAACATTGACTGATATTTTGTTAAACCAAAGTAAATTTCTTGTGCAGTAGTAATGATTTCAAATTTGTTCTCCACCTTGTACCCAAGAGTTTGATTGGTTATATATCTTTTAACACTCTACTGTTCCCCACAGCTTTCTTTTCAGTCGAGTCATCTATAAAAATGAGTATTTCAACCATTACACGATGTTATGGTCCTACAGAAAACGAGAATACGAGATCCTTTGACCTTTACTTTCCTCCTCAAGCAGATAAAAGCTCTCCTCTTATTGTGTTTATTCATGGTGGTGCTTGGAGAACTGAAGATAAAGCTGATTATAGACAACTTTGTAATGGGTTTAGTGAATTAGGATATTCCTGTGCATCGGTCAATTATAGGTAACTAAGAAAAAGCATGTAAATGCATAAAAGTGATAGATATTTATGCATGTATTCGATAGATTAAGTTTGAAAGAAAATGGTGAGCAACCCACCATCCAACACCCTGATCATATTATAGATGTTGGCAAAGCAATCGAGTACCTGTATAATAACCCCACAGAACAATACAACCCCAAGCAAATATATTTAGTGGGTCATTCTGCAGGAGCACATATTGCATTAATGCTTTTATTAGATATCAAATTACCCTATCATAAATACATTGAAGGTGTCGTTGGTGTATCTGGCATTTACGATATTCCACTTTTAGTCAAGACATACCCTTCCTATCTTGATTTTATTGCACAAGCTTTTGGGCCTGACCATTCAACTTTTTATGAAGCATCTCCCATTAGCAAAACATCCAATGCATTGGACAAGAAACCTATCATTATTGCTCAAAGCCAACAAGATACATTGATTAATAATGAACAAGCTCAAGCGATGGAACAACATTTAAAGGCATTCCATCAAGATCATACAGTTCTCGATATGACATTGACAGGAGATCATTATGATATTATGAAAACTGACAAACTGGAAAGATTAATTAAACTTTTGTTCTAATAAATTCATTAATTGATTACAATTACATTTTCCCCTCATTATTTGTGCTTTCTCTCCAACTGTTTGTGATGGACTTTTGACATTTGTGACTGGACGTCAGGTCAAAACATGAAGGGGTACGACCGAGAAAAGTGGAAAAAAACGATATACCCTTACCCCGACATTTAAGTTTTCTGTCCTTCTCTTTTTTTTCATACATTTTTACATATACATTTATCATGTTGAGCACAATTGTACGTTCTTCTAGACCTATTTTCAGTCAGAATTTACCACGCGCAAGCTTTATTCACTCTTGTGCCGTCATTCGTAATGTTGCATCAGGTAAGAATGAATTATTATTATTTAACGGGACCCTAGTTAATCAATAATAAAAAAAAAACATAATAGAAACAACCACTACCACTACCACTACTACCACTACTACTACTACACCCTTAACACAAAGAAAACCTTCTTCAGCACCAAAAGGTACAGTCTTGAAAGGCATTCAATATTTAAAAGATAAGCAAGATCCAGTTGCATTGGATGATAGTGAATATCCTGATTGGTTATGGGATTTATTGGATGAAAAGAAGCTCAAGCAAAAGACCTCTAAACCTGTCAACCGTCAATATCATAGAAAACAAAGTAGAGATGCTATTAAGGCTATGAACTTTATGAAGGATAAGAAGAATTAAAAAATGTGTATTATAAATTTCTTAGAATTAATAAAAATTATATATATAAAAAAGCAAAAAGTGATGTTTTGAATGTCATGGCGATGCCCCTCGTAGCTTCATCGTTGCATGGATATACGAAAATATTATAATAAAAAGATGTCAATTGGGAATGCATTATATAATTATGTTTATGTTAACTTTTGAAACGTATAGTGCAGTTTTACAATATTAAGTATTACTATGAAATTCATGATTACAGCCTGATTTCTCACAAAAATATCGTTTTAGTGAATACTCAATAGAAACAAAAAAATATACACCGAAAGTGTAGCCTGATATTCATCTTTTATGAAAGTATTCATCGTCATGATCTCGAAAAAACCTTTCAAAACAAATGTATAATTCTGTGAAAAGTGGGAATTTACTATTAAATATTGAATAGCATTTAAATTCCATAAATCAAAAGCATTGATAAAAAGATCAATAGGAAGAGTAGCACCTGCTGATTGATTTCAATACTATATCTTTATACTAAAATATGTCTTTTTTCATTGCTAAAAATTCTTTAAAGATTAGCACTACGATATACCGCAATAAAAATGGATTGAAAAAAATGAAATTTTATTATAATTTGATAATTAATTTACCAAGGACGTTGACTATTAGGGAAAGCAGTTTGACCATCTAAATTATAATATATTGATTAGTTTATAATTGATACTTTAATTGAATAGTTTTTAACTTACATTGCATTGAACCTTGAGGAGTGAAAATGCTATTGCCTGGTTGTTGTTGTTGTTGTTGAGGTGGGAAACCTGTCATTTGTGGTTGCATATAACCAGTTTGTTGTTGAGATTGTAAAGGACTTTGATGGAATGCTTGAGGACTAGGTGTAGAGAATTGAACACCTGTCATTTGTGCTTGCAAAGGAGATAAGGTAGGAGATCCGAATGGATTATCAGCAGCTACAAAGTACAACTGTTACATCATTTGATTCCATAAAATATAAATATAAACTTACTAGCACTATTCCAATGTCTGCCAGTAGGTTGAGCACCAATTGTTTGCGATCTTTGAAGCCCTTGCTGTCCAGCAGCGGAAGAAGGAGCCAATGGTTGAGGAAGTTGTTGTTGATAATTATTACCACCTACAGGTTGACTATTTGCAGGGAAACCTGTCATTTGAGGCTGAAGTGCTTGCCATGAATTTTGTTGTTGTAATTGAGGTTGTTGAGGTTGGAACCCAGTTTGCATTGGTTGTTGATTACCAATCGACATGGCGCCAGTTTGGAATCCTGTTTGTTGTGGTTGTTGATGATGATGTTGTTGTGGTTGTGATTGTTGTTGATTAGGTTGCCATTGACTAAGAGATGGGTCCAAAGGAAGACTATTAGCAGGTGTAGGTCTTTGACGACCAGCAGCAAGAGTTGATTGTTGTCCAGTAAATCCATTTTGGAAACCAGTAGTTTGAGAATTAAAACCAGTAGGTTGAGAAGCATTGAAGCCAGTAGGTTGAGAAGCATTGAAGCCAGTAGGTTGAGAACCACTGAAACCAGTAGGTTGAGAACCACTGAAACCAGTAGGTTGAGGAGCAAATGATGGCTGAAGTTGAGCAGGTTGTTGAGCAAGTTGTTGTTGAAGATGTTGTTGTTGAGCTTGGACTTGTAACATTTGTTGTTGTTGCTGCTGCTGTTGCTGTTGTGTACCTGTTTGCATAGCCAATTGTTTTTGAAGCTCTAATTGCTGTTGTGTCAACTTTTGTAATTGTTCCAATTGTTGTTGTTGTTCCTTGGCTTGTCGTTGTAAACTCATTAATTGGATCTTTTGGATTTGTTCTTCCTCTTGAATACGTTTACGTTCAGCTTCTGCGGCCTTGATTTGTTCAGGGGTTGGTCCAGCAGGTGCGGGAGGAGGAGTAGATACAGCAGGAGTAGAGTTGAAAGTTTGTGCAGTTTTCATAGGTGATAAGACAGCGACGGGGCTGGTTTCGGCACGAGGAGCCCAAGCATCATCATTGAACCCAATCAAGTCGCCCTTGGGCTTCTCGGGTGCTTTACCCTTATTAGTATCAGCAGAAGAATTGCTCAATTGAGAACCGATAAGGTCCAGCAAGTCAGGATGAACATCCTTTGGTGCAGAAACAGTTGGTCTAGGTCTAGCATTAGAAGATGGGGCTATTATAGAATATTAATGTAATGTTCGCTGATCGATTTAACAGTTGATTTGTAATTACCTTTACCCTTGGCACCTTCAGAACCTTCCCATTCTTTTTGCAACTTTCTAGCTAATTCCTCGTCCTTTTCGATTTGGCTCATTGCCTTTTTCTTCTCGGCAGCTTCCTCTTCTGTACTATCCTCAGGGCGGCCAGTTTCAATATATCTCTGAATACGTTGGACATGCTCTTCCTTCAAACCCAAAGTTTTCATTTGCTTGTGAGTCAAATTGGGAATATCACTATCATCAAGTTTTTCTGCTTTGAATGATCCAGCATATTGAAGTGACGATTGCATAGGGATACCGATAATCATAAACCAATCAAACCAATCCCATCTTTCATTCAATTTCTTTTGAGGAGGTTTAGAAGGTATGGTAGCAGGTGGAGGAGCAGATTGTTGAGGACGAGGAGGCATGGAAGGTGTTACTTCATCATCTTGACTATTACTTCTTGTATGTGCTTCCACCCAACGAACATCTTCAGAACACATTTTCTCAACAGGAACATCAATTTTAACACCATTTAATTTATGCAAACGCAATTTACCATTATGGAAATCAATAAATTGAGCTTCTACCTTGAACGAACCACTACGATCTGTCCAAGTTCTAATCTTTGAGGTATCTGGTTTTGGAAGATCTTGATGGCGAGATTTAGAAGCTGAGCGAGCAAGAGATGCTTTACGTTCAGTTTCTTTACGTTTATAATCTTCTTCTAATTGCTTTTGACGGGCTGCTTCTGCACGTTTAGCAGCTTCTTGAACCTGTCTACGCCTTTCTCTTTCTTGTTCTTCACGATTTCTTTCTTCTTCACGACGACGATTCTCTTCCTCTTTACGACGAGATTCTTCTTGCTCACGTCTCTTTCTCTCCTGTTCTTCTTGATCTCTACGTCTTTGATCTTCACGAGCTTTCTCTTCAATAATACGTTGTTGTTGTAATGCACGCTCTTCTTCAGCACGCTTTCTTCTGATTTCTTCTACATTATCACTACGAGAATTTGCAACAGCGGCAGCGGCAGCGGCGGCTCCCACTCCGGTAGCAGCAGCAGCAGTAGAATGATCATGATCTTCATCATCGTCGAATTGAACATACGATGAAGGAACTAAACCAACATCGCCATCTACTTTTTGTACACGCCACCAACCATCAGTTCTTTCATAATCTAAAACATAAATTTGTTCATTCTCCTCGACAGATAATTCATCTCCACCTTCGGCATTGAAGGAGTAAATGGAAATACCCCATTTAGGTACACAATTTGATTCTTCTTCTTCATCCTCATACTGTTGAGGCTGAGCTTGTAGTGGCGGTGAAGGAGCGTATGAAGAAGTAACAGGTGGAATAGCAGCAGCAGGTGCAGCGATTTGTTTTTGATTTTGTAGATTTAAATGAGTATTTGACATTTGAGCAGCTCTTGTAGAATCTGAAATTTTAACCAAGATTGCTTTCGCCTCTGATTTAGAAGACGCTTGAAGATCCAAAACTGCTTGCTTGGCACCATCAACTTCAATATGCAGGCTTTTACCGTCATACAAATATTTTGTAACATCTAAAATAGGATATTGTTGAACTGGCAATGATTTATCCGTTTCGCTGCCATAACATATCATTCCATTTCCAACGAATAAACTACCTTTTCCCTTCTTCTTCTTCTTTTTGGCTGCATCATATTCATGTACATTCCAAGATTGAGCGTCATCTGCAATAACTTCTCGAGTGGCAGTCGTTGAACCAGTCTAAAAAAGGCAGTTAGACACAATGTCAATATACATAAATTATACAAGAATCACTTACAGTATGAGATAGAATGGGTTGAACTTGAGGAGGAGGCATAGATGTTTGTGTTACGACTGAAGGAGGTGTGGGAATAGGGTCTTGTTGTTGCTGTGGTTGTTCTTGAGCTTCCTCAAAGTGGTCTTGAATATCTTGAACATAGTTACTAGGTGCTAAACCAATTTGACCATTATTCAATTTGACAAGGAACCAATCTGGATCATCTTGTTCTAATAAATCCATTTCATCACCTTCTTCAAATGATAGCTCTTCTTCTTGCTGAGCAACATAATCAAACTCTGCACGTACTCTGCCAATTGGAGTTACCTAGCAACAGATTTATTATTTGCTTATCAGTTGCCATGTTCTCGCATTTTTCGGTTTTTTTCAATTTTTTTTTACCTCTTCCAAATAATCAGCAGGCACTAATCCAACAGGCCCTTGGTCTTCTCCATTTTGTTGCTTTAATTCTGCTCGCCACCAATCTTCATCTTCTTTCTCGATAATATACAAGATATCATTCTCTTTTATGCTAAGTTCGTCTTCAGTTCGAGCTTCATAGTCGTACAGTGCTTTACACACTTGAACATATTTCATTTTTTCTACCCAAGGCTTTATATGTATTTATTATAAAAAAAGAGAAAAAAAGTAAAAAAAAAGTAAAAAAGAAAAAAAGTAGAAACAATAGGAAGTAAAAAAAGAAACATTTAGCTTCACAAGAAGCAAGGATAAATTAATTAACCGCCAAGAATCATCATCAATGACGATCTTGGTGTATTACATTTTTGCAGGGTTTATAAGATGGGATAAAACGGAGAATTTCTAAATTAAACATGTTCTTTCTTTCCCCTTTTAAAATCTAAAAAGTAACACAATTTATACATTATATACGTCAATAAAATATTTATTTTTAATCATCTTCCTTCTTAAATTTATCACTCAAAATTTCTCTAAATCCAGAAATAATTTCATTTTCACGTTTAACTTTCTGTTCCTGTGCATGCTGTAAGACTAATCGCTTTTCTTCGGCTGAAATAACTTGATTTTCTTTACGAAGACGAACCGCATTCATACGCTGATGTCTATTACCACTCATAACATAACCTGCCTTTTCAAATTCTGCAATTTGATCTCCACTGAGTCCAATTTCACCACGACGAGGAATACGTTTGCCTTCTTTAACATAAGCTGCCATTGCTGAACCTTCTCCTGGAAGCAATTGACTACCGTAAGCTCTTTCATCATTATCTTCATTTTCAGCTAAAGGCACAGGTCCAACTGGTGCTAAATCATCAGGAAGATCTACTTGCTTTTCAATCCAAAGATCTTGAACTTGATCAATTTGTGATTGATCTACTTCTAATGAAGGCTTTTTGCTAGAATCTTCACTATCAGATCTACTGTCTTGTTCTTCTTCTGAGCTATATCTCTTCCTTTTACTATGACGATTGCTACTTGATTTATGTCGACTACTACTATGTCTACTAGATTTATGTCGGCTACTCTTGTGTTTACTGCTGCTGCTACTAGATTTATGTTTACTGCTACGATGGCTGCGGTGACGACGACTACGAGCGTCTTCTTCATCATCAGAAGAATCTGTCACACTATCACTATCATATCTTTTGCTCTTTTTTGATTTACGAGGTTGTTCAGGTGTCACTGATCGAGCTCGCTCAGGTGAAGGTGCCCAAATAGTTTTTGTAGATTCATTTCTAACTCTTGTGTGACTAATTTTATACAAATGTTTAAAAAAACCAAAAGAAATTAAAGCAAACCATTCATTAAAACTTACAAATCTGAAAAACTTTCTTCAGGACGGATTGTAATTCCATCAATATCTGTTGTTCTTTGTCGCTGGAAATCTCTATTTGGTGAACGACGACTGTATCTATCATTAGAGCGGTCTCTATATCTTTTGCGGTTGTCATCGCGCCTTCTTGGTGAAGGCGAGCGCCTTCTTGGTGAAGGCGAGCGTCTTCTTGGTGAAGGAGAACGTCCTCTGGATGATTGAGGTCGTCTTCTTGGAGGAGATGGTGATCGTCTTCTAGAATAGGGAGAACGTGAACGGGATTGACTAGCCATAGTAAAGCAAGTTGAGTAAAAAGGAAACTGGAGAGGAGAAAAAAATGTTTTGTTCGCACATTTGTTATTCAACCTTTCAAATTACGCTCTCGTGACATTGTAATTCTAATTCTAAATGCAAATGCTACTTGCAAAAAAATCAAATGCTTGTACATTTGCCTCTGAAACAAGCGCTATCTTGTGTTGAGACATTTATTTTCTTATACAAGAAGCTAGTTTTTAATGTTATAATATTTCATTGATAAAAAAAAAAGGATGTAGCGAGCCTATTATTCTTTGTTCGATGGGTTTGTTACAAACAATTAATTCTGCCCATAAACTTTGAAGAATTTTTAAGCATCTATCGTTCTAAAAAATTTTGTTAATTGAGTCAATACTTATATGCATATTTACTATATCATGTATTTTTTTTCTAGGGCCAAGAATATTTACTTTTGAAGAATTAATTACATTCTAGAATGGCTAGAAATTTTCCTTGTCTTTAACATTTTTTTATGCCGCTTAAAGCTTCCATACAATTTCAAAAAAAATAAAAAAGTTATACTATCTATAACAGTATCACATAGATTTTTTTTATTGTCTATACAACTGCTATCCAGCCTATATTGGTTTGCTTAGTACTTTTATTCCTTTAAAATATAAGATAAATGCATTTGGGTTGCTAGCTTAAGCACTGCTATATAGATATAAATTCGTCGCATTAGCTAGCTATTCCTAAATTTATATTATATCTCATAAAAGGCTCAAAAACACGTAAAATCCACTGCTTTTTGATTGAAAACTGGGTCTCACTTTTCATCCCTGCCCAACTTTTTTTTTCATTTTTTTGGGCATTTCTATAGTAGGTTTCAAAATATTGGTTAAATCGAGCAACATTTTTTTTGCATTTATTTCATCCAGATCGTTGAGCTCTCTCAGATCCAACTTGGAGTTTTTCAAAATATTGATTTTTCGTGGAGATATCCTCAAAAATGTGTACAAAAAGGTACCTCCATTTCTGGCGTCCATTTTCCCCTTGTATACCCTCATCCCAAATTCTGAAACTGAAAAAAAAATTGGACAAAAATCTTGTTTTCTCTACGAAAAATGTAGCCAAAAAGTTAAATAATAGTTTGATCGATAGATAATTTTTGTGCGCATTATTGCCGTTTATTATATTTTAAATATGCTTATAAAAAGTGTTCTGTACCTTCAAAAAATCTCCAAAATTTCAATTGCATTTTACGCAAAATTTTATATGAAACATTTTTTCAAATTTTATATAGATGGATGCAGAATTTAAAACTGTACAAAATCCATTTAGTACGCCAGGTCTACTTACTTTGCAGTTCATGAGCATTTAAACAATTTTGTTTTTTGAATCATTTTTCGTCCATTTTTTAAAATAAATTTTGGAACCCCGTTATGATAGGTTTTAAGCTGTGATAAGAACTATTATTTTCATTATCTCAACGAAAAATCAAGGTTTTTCGCTGAAACAAAAAATATAGAGTAGCTTTGAGTTGGATCTATCTTGTATAATGTATATACAAAAAAGTAATATCTCAATTTGGGTGCTCAATGTTTTACAATCGATTTTAGGCCAATTTCGGTTAATGTTAGGCCAGTGCACTTATATTCTGGTTGATTTATCGAGACTTTATAAATTAAAATCAACGTAAAAAGTACCGTTTATTAGAATGAATTAAATATGGGTTTATATAGTTATTGGAATTGTGTGATAAGATCTAATGGACAGGGATCCATTAGATGTGACAATAGATATTATTATTAATGTGTATGAATATAACATGTTATGTTTCAGTGGTAATATTGCTATAAGTTATGTTTCATTGTTAGTTCCTGGGTGACAGGAACCAGTTACTGGATAGATAAGATCTGCTAGATTTGTCGGAGATCTTCTATATATCGAATGTTGTAATTCTGATAGATCACTGGTATTAACTTTTCCATTTTCGGATATATATCAATAGACCATAGACGGGAGGTACTGTACATCGTCGTTGAAGGTATACAGGTTTCATGTAACTCAACTCAATATTGGGCGAAAGTATTTGAAAACTATCTGAAACCTACTTTTTTACAATCATAAAACCGACAATAAAAACCCTATCTTGGCAAATTTTGACCATAATAACTTCCAACTTTACATAATAGTAGGCGCACATCTTTGACACTCTGACCTCAAAGAGCAACTTTTATAACCTACTGTGTGTTGAGAAAAGCATTGCCAAAATGCATGTATAACTTACTGCGCATTTTGTTGAAAACAATTTAAATACTACGATCTCTCTATGAATACTGATCCAAGTAATTTGCTGCCCTACATGGATATAGTTATAAATATGTGCTACAAATATTTAAAATATCAGCGTTCATGGGTCATTGTGCACTTGGTAAGTTCGAACAACAAATTGGTTACCTACTGTGCTGCTGCTATTTACACTTACTAAGGTCAGTAAGCGCGCCAGCTCTCGCCAAAAATGGATCAAAATGAGCTCCCGTTGCAATGGTAGGTACTTCTAGCATTGATCCAGAGAACTGCAAAAGGTTCAGACTCCCTGAGCTGCTGTGAAAATGGGAAATGAAAACGCGTACTTGTTTAAACCATTTTGTGTGGATTGTTTTAGATATTCTTTGAAATTTTTTATAAAATTAAATAATGGTTCAAAATTGAATTCTGAAGTTGCACTTAATGCATAATAGATGCGTAAATAACATGTCTTTATTTCATTAGCTTATATCTGTTTTTCAAGGATTTTTGCACACGTTTTTGAGTGAAACCACCTCTTCCTCTGCTCAAAAAAAAAAAATAAAGCAACTGGAAAAATGCTTGCAATCAATGAATATTGATTCAAACGGGTTGCAAGTTTCAAAATCATACTACGGCTGTAACAGTATCCAGAGGGCCAGAGGTATGATTTTAGTATCTCATTAATTTGTTAGTTAAATCGTAGGAATCAAGCATCCACTTTTGCCCATTATGTTTTGCGGCTCAGTGGGCCATTTAAAATTAGAAATAGCACTAAATCTGTCAAAGCTAGCACATATGCGAATGGCTGTAAACATATAAATAACTTTGAAAGAAGTTTGTAAAGACCATCTATTGTTAAAACACATCGTTATTATACTATATTCTATATTCAAATGAGCATCTCAAATTCAAATGTATATTTGTATTTGCAATAGATGGAACATTCCAATTCATCACATTTGAAGCAACTGGTAGATTCATATTACTTGAAATACCTACTTTATCACCAAAACATTACATGGTGAATTGCACACAGACCGTCGCCAACAAAAATTCTTTGGACATTTGAACTTACCCAAGAGCTCTAGATATATAATTCTAGATTCATTAGAATATCAGATATCTGCTGGTATTTTTTTTTCTCGGCAAAAAAAAAATGCGAATTGAAAAAATGAAATGCATAATATTTATTAAATTTTGATTTTTTTAGCGGTGATTTCTTTTTGGTCATCTTGGTTTTTACGCTTCAATTGCTGTTGTTGTTGGCTATTCTTCTTGACAGCTGGTGCTGTTGTTTTTAAAGTCTTGATAGCGTCTGTTCTATATGTCACAGTTTGCTCTAATGCATTTGTTAACCAAGGTGCATCAATGTAGGGTATATCTTGAGCGCTCAAACGTAATGATTCTTCTTTATCTTCGATAATCTAAGATGCATTGTTATGAATATTTTTGTATATTGAAATAATAATGCATATTTTACCTCTAAAAGAACAACACATGCTCTCTTGATGCCTAATGCTCGACTGATCTTGGATTCTGCATCTGCAGGCATAGGCACAAGCTTGATTTGAGCTAAAGCAGCCATGTATAATAAATGTTGGCATAATTGCAATGGTTTGATTTCTCGTTTACAAATATAAATGACAGGTGATCTATCTGCTGGATTTGTGTTTGTTTGTTTCTTTTCGATATAAGCTTCCATGAATCGAGTAACTTGATTTATGCCAATATGCACGCGAGAATGTAAATCTGGTTCGGGTATAGTTGATGGTTGTTGTTGTTTTTCTGGTTTTTTGGATGATTTCTTTATCAATTTACATTCTTTTTTATAACTTCCTAATGGTGTTAATGTTCTTTAATTGAAAAGAGGTTAGTATGAACGAAATTTGATTGTTTAAATATTGACATACTTTACAAGCTGGGTCAAAATTGTTTGCCCTAAATCAGTATGTACATTTGGCCATTTTAAAATGAATGGAGAGGCCAATACATTTTTATAAACAGTTTTTTTGTTTTGAACTGCGGTGACATTTCGAACATTTTTGACGTTTGTATATACCTTTGCTTCAGACATTTTGTTATTGCAATGTTAAAGGAGAACAATGTATCATTGATTAAGTTGTAAAATTTTGTTCTGTTCGTGACAAGTTTTATTGTTGTTGTTTGTAAGTAGGATAAAGAAAAAAAAAGGTGGTGTATATAATAATTGATATAATGAAAAATAAAAAGAGAGAGAGAGGGAGAGAGAGAGAGAGAGATAGAAAGTGTATATATATTGTATTAAATTAAATTAAAGATGAGAAAAAAAATATAAAAAAAAGGCCTATAAAATGGTACAAAGTCTTTTATGAAGACGTCTCATGTTTCCAGCAACTGCAGCTCTTGTTGCAGCTTCAATCACCTCATCTACATTGATTTTTTGCATTGCACTGCATTCGTAATATTTTGCACCAATTTCTCTAGCCAATTGCTCTCCCTACACATTGAGTTAGATTTTGATTATATAGCCTGCCAAAGTTTTTTTTTTTTTTTACCTCTTCTTCCGTAATCAACCGTTGACCAACTAGCCCTAATCTTCTAATTTCATCTTGATTTTGTCTGAAATCAAGCTTTGTACCAACCAATAATTTAGGTACATTTTCACAAAAATGAGTTACTTCTGGAAGCCATCTGTCCTGAACATTTGTAAATGATGTACGCAAATTAATTGCAAAGCAAATTAAAACGACATCTGTTTCTGGGTATGACAAAGGTCTTAATCGATCGTAATCCTCTTGTCCTGCTGTATCCCATAATGCCAGCTCTACTATTCTTCCAGTGTCTAATGGTACATTGGCAATGTAATTTTCAAATACAGTGGGTACATATCTCTGTTATATTACAATAGTTTGAGTTTTTCTCGTTTTTGTGTATAGCAATATTTTTTTTTTTTTTTTTTTTTTTTTTTTTTACCTGAGGAAATGCTTTTTTTTGATACACAACTAATAAACTTGTTTTTCCACATCCACCATCACCTACGACAACCAACTTTTTACGGGCAACCTTCATGTATATGGATTAGCCAAATGTTGATTTACATTTTTTTTATTTTCCTCACTTACACCTCGAGTCATTTTATTGTTTTGTTTATATAGATATAAATATTTATATATACAGAAAGAAGAAAGAAAGTAAAGAAAAAAGGGTAAAAAAATAATTTATCAACCTAACACACTTGTTTTGAAGAAATGTATATATATGGAAAAAGAATAACAACCAAAAAAGTAATTTGATTATTTATACAGTGTGTAATTTAATTTATACAACACCCCCATTTATTGATTCTCCTCCTCTTCCTCTTCCTCCCGTCTCTCTTTGATCTCTGCTTTATGATGAGAAAAAAAATCAATTCAATTCATGTTGTCTCAACTCTTTTTTGTTTATAATAATATCCATATATAAAATCAGAAAAAAAAAAAAAAAGGCTCCTCTTGAATACATATTTTTTCAAGGTACATGTTTATTTTATTTTGATGTGTCATTACTAGTAGATGCCGGTGCGGATGTAGCAGCAGCAGCAGATGATGATGATAAACTTTGTCCTGCTAGAATAGGGGATAAATTCTTCAAATCAATTGATCTTTCTTCAGCTAATGGTGAGATTGTTTCTACAGCGGAAATAATTTCACGTGTAGGCGGTTCTTGTAAAAAAAGAGACATTTAATATATTTGTAATGTATTCAACACAAACAAAACTTACTTGATTCACATAAAATAACAAGAATTCTAATAACCAAAGTTTCTCCACCAGGGGGAAATTCACGTACAAGTTGAATTAAATCTTGAGAACGCATACCAAGTGATCTAATCATATTAATCATATGAAGTCGAATATACTTTTGAACAGTTTCGGATGCTTGAATGTATACCGAGAATAATCTAAGTGTTGTAATGAATATGATGTCATGCCATTATTTTTTAACCTTACTCACTCTTTTAATAAACTTGGTCTTTTGGTGCATAGAACAAAATAAAGTTCTGCATGTCGAACAACATCCTTTTCTGTCCATGCAGTATTTTCATCTGTAGTCATATCTACATCCGCAGTATCATCTGTTGTGGTTGTTGCTGTGGTTGTAGGCTTTTCTTGAATCAGTACATTCAGTGCTTCTATTGAAAATGCTTCAACTCTTTGGTTGATTTCTGCTTGATTTGTATTCCATTTCTTGACAGCAACAATACTAGTTCTTCTCATTTTATCATTTTCATGTGTACATAAACCCAATAAAACTTGTAATGCCATGAACCGAATCGTTGGTCGGTTGGTGACCAAACTACGTAATGTTGATACACAAGGCACAAATCTCTCAGGCACACTGTCTAAATTTTGTTTGATCAAATCGATCGCTTTTTCGTCTAATTCAGGTGCATCCAATAATACTTTGGTTAAAATACGGTCTTTAGCATCTAATGTAGGAATTACTTTTTCTAATAATTTATGAAACCAATAACCGTAATTTGGTATATAACCCGCATCCAGTCTTTGATTACGTTTATCGAGTAAATACTCTTCATGTAACCATTCTAATGCCAAATCATTTCTCGATGCAAAATCTTGTACAATAAAATCCAATAGTAATTCTTTTAAATCAACATCTGTATCGTCGGTTATAATCATTTTTTTATCATCTTCTTCTTCAGTATCATTCACCGTGGCATCATCTTGTTCAGGTTTTAATTCAGTTGGCATGTAGTGCATGTTTGTACCGCGTGTAATTAATTTAGCCACCAACAATAGCCAAATATTTTGGCTATGTGATAATGCTGTTGTTGCTTGTGTAGGTGCAGGTGTTGGGTTAGGTGTGGAGGTCGCTTCATTGGTTATGGTCTTTCTTGTATTATCGCTGTGAACGACATTGGATTGGAATAATTTTTCGGCTTGAAGAATACGTTGAATTGACAATTTGAGCATGGCTTTTTTATCGCTTTCACTTAAATTGTTTCGCTTTGCTAATTCATAAGGTTGCATCCTCAGTGCTTGACTGGCGCGTTCTTCTACACTAGCTAATACTTGTACCTTGGGTTTCGTTTCTTCAACAGGTGGCTCATATGCAACTGGTTGTGGTGCAGATACAATATCATCCATCTCCTCATCCGAGTCCAATTTATTTTCCAATTTAACCTGTTTCAACTCTTCCTCTTGTTTAATCTGTTGCTCTTCTGTCTTGTATCGTGGGTTGGTATTATATTGAGGTTGATCTGGTGGCGGTGGATAAGGTGGAGTTGTAGACCGAATAAATCCTGGTCTCGTCGCTGCCAATGTCACTCCTTCTGCCGGTAATAACGATATTCTTTCTGACATGACTTCTAAGGGTACAGTCTGTAATACTGTCATACATAAATCAACAATACCTTGTAAAGGGATTTGTGTAATATCGTAATTGAGAAGAATATTAGGTAATGGAGGAGGAATAATCGGTACATATTCTGCAGTTCTGGCTCGCTTTTCTCGCTCGCTATCGTGCTGTTGTTGTTGTGCTGCTCTCTTTTGGCGTCTAGATTCTTCGGCTCGTTGATGTCTTTGAAAAATAGCAACGTTGCCTCCAATAGATCCAAACGCAGAAATTAATTCTGTTCGTTGGGATAGCAATGCTTCCGTTTTTATCAAGGATATAAATGCTAATTTCAGTGCTTTTTCAACATTGCGCATCATAACAGGGGAATCATCTTTTGATTTAGAGTTTTTCCATGATGTAAATGCAATAACAGCAGGCTTTACAAATTGAGGTCTCTTTTTCACAATTACAGTCAAACAACTAATGGTAGCTGTCAATACAGATCTATACAAACAATGTATTAGCGAAATATATCCACTTGTTTCTACCAGTATTTCCTACTCATTATCAGATTTCAAAAGTTCTATAATTGTATTAAATACATCTTTTCCTTCTTTTTCCAACTCTTGTGCATTCAATAATCTATGATCAGCTCTCAACTAAAAAGAGTAGAAATATCAATATACATAAAATCAAATAACAAGTCTTTTCTTACTTGAGATGACTTTGACAGCAAAAGTACAATGATTTGTAAACATTTAATAGAAGTAATACGGACACCTGTATTACTATGGTTAACTAATTTCGTTTCCACTAATGTCATTAACGATCGAGTAAGTTCCCATAAACGAGTTTCTGCTTCATTCTGAAAACTACATTATAAAATTTAAGTAAATCTGAACAGCCGAATCATATATATTTCTTTCTTACACAGTTCTATAAAGTGTTGGCAAAATAGTAGAGAAAGCTCTAATAGAGTCTTTTATAATTTTTAGCTCTTCCTTGTAATTATCGGTACCATCGTCCTCTTGTTCCAAACCAAATTCAACAAGTTGAGAAAGAGTTTCTAAAAAGCCCTTTGTTGCATAAGATTGGGCATTTTCGGGTTGCGATTGAACCTCTTCATCGAATTCACGTAATTGAACAAGCTGTTGTTCTCGTTCCATGTTCAACGCGTATTTGTTGTTAGAATAAAATTGTTGGAGCGACGAAAGAAGATAAAGTTATGTAACAAAATTTTCTTACGCTTTGCACTATACGGACATTTAAAAAGCCCAGGATTCATGAACGTTTTGAAGGTGTGGAGTATGTTTTAGATGTGGATTCTGCTAAATCGTCATTCTTGTTATCTTCAATTCATGGTTGCATTCATTGCTTGTTCAAGTAGATTAACTCTTCGTTTTTTTTTTTTTTTTTTGTAAAGCAAAGGATTTCTAAAAAATCTATTGCTTTACAGAATAGGTAACATCACTTATGGATGCATGCATTTCATACCGTTCCTGTTGTACACATAGCAATCAATGGACTATTTCAATAGCTTAAAGAGCAAGTTATAAAATGAGCTATAAAAAAAGAAGCAAATACTCCAGAAGCACCACGTTTTTTATGTGTCTCTTTATCATTCTTTTTTTAAAAAAAAAACTTTTACCAGGTTTGCAGGCGATTATGCTCTTATTTGATGACTAAAGACTATGTACCCGGATGTCAAACATCTATTTTGAATATTTTTGATTGAACAGATGGTCAAAGTATATAATTCTATATAACAGACAAAAGATTTCCATTGATATTGTAACCTAAAACTGAAATCTTTCATGTTTTTGTTGAATCAGTTGAAGTACAAAATTGCTTATTCGGAACCATTCTCCACAAAGTACTAGTGAGCTATGTATTTGATGTGTATGCACAATTAATCCCATAATTAAATATCTTTAAAGGCTATCCATCGCTACACATTTTTGCTCAGAAATTATCTTCATCACATCACATATTCTCAAAAAATACAAAATCTCTATTTCTTAATCATTGATATCTCTACTAATTTTAAAGGTTTTGAAGACTATTATACACCGAATTGAAGATACATGTTAGTAAATTAATTATATTACATTTAAAACTTTAGTAAAATGTCTTGACATTTGTAGTATCCAGGAATGTTAGAATTGTTAAATGATTTGCCATTCTCAAAACTCAAATAAACAGTATTATGCCATTTTTCAGGCTGTATTTCTTAATACCTCAATGTGATGCAAATTTGCAGCTTTATTGGTATTATTTTGCTTCATTGTAAATGTATTTTTGATGGAGCAACAATACATTATACCCAAATCTTTAAAAATCAGCTAGATGACTGATCGTTTTTATCAATTAAAAGCAAACCATGGAGACATTTATATGTGCTTTTATTTGGTATCACGATATGTGCAGCCTTTTTTTACATCTATTAGCATTATTTCGCTTGATTCTAGCTACAATTTTGATTGAGTAATGATTCATTATATCCAAATTTATAAAACTTGACTAAATGACTGGTGATTTTTATCAATTAAAAACAAAATATGGAGACTTTTATAAATTTGTTTTTTCGGTACCAAAGAATGCACAAACTTTACTGCGTTCATTTGCATTATTTTACTTGATTCTAGCTACAATTTTGATCCGGTAATGATACATTATCTCCAAATCTTTAAAAATTGAATAAATGACTGATGATGTTCATCAATTAAAAACGAACCATTAGAGAATGTTTACGTCTATATTTTAGTATTGAAATGTTCACAAAATATGTCGCTTTCATTTCCATTTTTTTATTTGATTCTAACTGCATTTTTCATGGAGTAATGACAGATTATTTCGGCAAAAAATATCATTAAGAAATGGTTCAAATGATGGGAGCCACTAATATCGCTTGAAATTTGAAAGAGCGTCAATTTTGCTGGGCTATAAATAAGCCAATCATATCACTCGATCAAAATATCGAAAAAAAAATTTATGCGGCCATGTGACCCATATCGTCTCTCGGACTTTAAATGAAATTACGCACTGAGAAGCGCCCTTTAAGCTGTAGCCTATTTTTAAGCTGTAAAAAATGTGCAAAACACTAGAGGCTTGAGAATGTTTTCAACATTTGACAGAGAACTGTATAGATACCGCCATTTGTCGATTCTATGTTTTTTGTAGCTCGTCCAATTTTAAATTGATTCGTAATTTTTAAAAGAAAGATTTCCTTCCGAAACGTTTCATAAAACCAGAGTTGCTGTGTTCATGAGGTGATGTCATTTGGAGCAATATAATATATTGGAGTAGTATTGGTGTCAAGTTGGGTTTTGACAGCCAAATTTACTAGCATAAGCTGGACTCGACCACAGCCCCATATTGGAGTCGAGTCGAGTCGAGTTTTATTTGAGCCTACTACGAGCCAACTCGAATGAAGTTTGTCGAGACAGCTCGATTCGTTGCCAATCACTACATTACTACGACAGACCCGTGCTGCACAAGATGATTTCGTTGTGCCCAGGTGGGCTGCACACTATAGCCTGAGCTGTTCTGCCCACTGAATATGGCTAAAAAGATAATAAGATGCGCATGGACATAACAAAAGAAACTGCACATGAGCACAACACTAAGCCTGTATGTGCAGAGTTATAGATTCTGTCCATGTGCATGACATTAATCCCATGTGTGCATGATAGTAGAATTGCCCATAAGCATATCATTATCCCTATTTGTGCATACTAATAAAATCTGTCCATGAGCATAATGAGCTGATCATATGGGAACAAATTGGTTTGTACACTGAGCATTGTGCCGCTCTTAAAATTCCATTACATTTTCTACTGGAATGCGTTTTTAAATTAAATTTGTTTTTATTAATATTATAGATTATAGACAATACAATTCAATACGTTGTTGATGTAGAACAATACATGCAAGAGCCAACAATATACTTACGATTGTCATCATCATTGGTAAATATATTTATAGCTATAATGTTTACAGCAACAATGGTTTTTGCTCGAGCATAAACTTAAATAACACTTAATGCTTAAATTTATATGCAAGCCAAATCTAAGATTATAGATGTTACTTTACCATACATA
The DNA here is from genome assembly GCA_027405735.1 of Mucor racemosus. NCBI lineage: Eukaryota > Fungi > Mucoromycota > Mucoromycetes > Mucorales > Mucoraceae > Mucor > Mucor racemosus. The sequence goes on along the minus strand of JAPEHQ010000004.1, from coordinate 1,445,788 downwards.
AAATTTAAACAAATTAATCTTCTTTAAACTTACTATTTTAGTTTACGATTGTCCGCGGTAAAAAGACTTGTTTTCAAGTATAGATACGATCAAAACCATGATGGTTATTAGGCAAGACATCAGGTTATTCTTTTTTTGTGTTTCTATATCATTTGATATTGTATCACTTTTCTGAAACATTTCGTGAGTTTGTAGCCAGCTCTAGCTTTTCATTGAGTGGATATAAATATTATTGCCTTCGATTTGATCTGGTAATCAAGAAATACGTCCAACGATACAATAGTAAATAATGATATTTGATCCTAAAATGCGGTTAAATAAAAATATCAGTCTCTAAGATAACGGCTGCTACTATATTAAAAACATTAGTCCCTTATATTAGAATGCGTATTCAGATACAAGAAAAGAATGCCAGCTTGATAGTCTGATATGCCTTACCAAACGGTGAATATATCCTCGGAATATGAATACAAAAAAAGAGAAACAACACACGTATAAAAGGATTTTCAAGGCTTCACATTATTTAGCGCATTTAAAACCCTTCTAAATTGCACATTTCAGCCAATGTAAAAGCAGCATTACAGCACCTGAACTATAAACTAAGCAAAATAAGCCATAATATCTGTAGTAATCATAGAAGCATACATTTTTCTACCAGAAAAACCGTCTGTCATATCATACATTCATTGAAATATTGTAAGAGCGAGCCTGTAGAGCGACGCCGTAATTGAGCATAGCAAGATTGAACAGCTAAGTCTCTTATACTATGGTATATCTAAGTTTTAAATAAAAATGCATTTTTTTACTTTACTTTTCTTATATTTAACCACGTAAGGTCTGAAAATTCAGTTTTTTTAGCGGACATTTTTGGTGACTCATTTTACCCTTACCAACACTCATGATTTTGATCAAAAAACAGAAAAATCAAATTTTGATACCAAACTCAACGTTTAAATATACTACATTGTGAGAGAAAATTGTAGCCATAGCTAATACGCATTTTATAAAAGCTTAATATTAAATGTTAAGTAATGAAACTTAGCATTTTTGGCCCAAAAACGGATTTTTGATTAAAGGATTTTCATGTGATATTTTGCAATAAAAATGTTTGTTATTTTTTATTGAGGAAATAGAGCATTGAATTCTGTATATGTGTATATTTTTTGTTTTTATAATTAGTAGTATAATTAACTTTAGATTTGCAAAATCAAAAAAAAAAATTTAAAAAATGTCAAAATTGATGATCTGGACAAGAATAATTTTTGAAATAAATATTCCGCTTATAAGCGTTGTGAGTCTTAAAAATAAGAGATCTTATAATACTTGAGAACTTTTTCAAGAATTTACGATGCTGTATCCACTTGATTTGAGCTACAGTAATTACTGTAAATCATTATACATGTTAGTATTGTGTGGTAGTTTATTTGATGACAGTATAGACTTGCTTGATAATTATTGCGCTAGAGGTAACGAAAATTGAGCTTTAATCTTACGTTTCCAATATAATAAACATAAACATGGCCATTATCACTGAAACCTATTGCCGTCTTTTTATCCTCTTTATCCCAAGCCAATTTATTCAATGCTTTACTAGAACTAACTTAAGTACTTATAAACGGCTCCTTAGTATTTTCATTCAAATCCTGTGGAACAGGTAGAGATATTCACGGAAAAAAAGTATAAAAAAAACAATAGGAATTCGACTAGATAACGTTAGGCTTTTATTATCAAGTAGAACTTAATTGACTCTTATTTGAAAGGAAGATGTCCTTCTATTTATACACAATTTCTAATCTATATTATAAATTAATGAGAACAAATAGGAACATGCCATTTCCATAACCTACCCGATATCTTTAGGTCCTGATTTTATCATGAATGAAATCAGGCCATATTGAATAATGGTGTATTTATGATTCAGGTCAATAATTATAATTTGCTATGACCCACATCTCGGTTATAAGATTACTTGCTGTATCAATCAGACATTTCAAATCAAAGTGATTCCTGATTTATCCCAGCGGTAATTCAAGTTAGACACCAGATGAAATGGAGATCTAAATAGATGTAATCCACAAATCCCATAAACTAAATTGACTGGTTCCATCTACAGTGATATCAAACGTATCATCAGCCCGCCTTATGACAATTGTCAATTTAAAATAAAAAACATCCCATTGTCATTGTTATAAGCTATGAAGAACTTGATTTTTAATAATACAACAGTTAAATAAAAGACAAAATGATACTAATAGTATACGGTGATTATTTAGCATCTAAGTAAGTTGGATGAAGTATGTTTTTAAACCCTTTTAAAAATCCTGAGGCAAACACAGCGTCTTGATCCTGTAACCTCTATCCATCAAAATATTGCGATTTCCACTACACAATGAATATACCTTTCACCGAACTTGACCTCGACGATGTACATTGGGTATCAGTTTTGATCAGTTATGTTTTCTCTGATCCATTAATAATATTCAGTCATATTGAACGATGATTTGTAGCATTACCAAAAAAAGAATAAATGATTCAAGAGTTTTCTGCATGTCAAATTATGCAATTTAATAGCAATGATTATTGCACTTAATAACTATGCTTTTTGAACCTATTGATGTTAATCAGAATAATTAGTACTTTCATTCAAAAGTAAGTTTTGCTTTATACAGTACATTTTGCATTTACCCACCATTTGATAAATGACAATGCATTTATTATCCGTTATATCAATCAACCAGTTTTATCTTGATTCGATACATTTGACAATTTAATGCCTAAATTGCACTTGAGCCACCAGATATCGCCACAAAAAAAATCTCGTACAGGTCGACGAAGAAGCATCACAATTTGGATTATTTTTTTGTGTTCGTAGATCTGAGCTCTCTCACACATTCAAAAATCTTTGCATGAACCATATCTCTATCTGTTTAATTTAGCTGAAATACACTGAACGCCAATATTGTACTTGATAAAACAACGCCTTACTTTATTGTGAGTTAGCACAACTAATTTGATGCTAGTTTAGCATCAGCAGTTGAATCATCAGGTAAATCTGAGATTAGATGACCCCTTTTAATAGTTTTACAAACCATTAACTAATAATGGGCCGTTATTATAGATACGCTAATCAAGGATGGTGAATTAACTCTAATGAACGAACGAGTCGACTAGCAGTATGAACAAAATATTAAAATCAAATATAGCAACTAAATGAGCAAGAGATAATAAATCATATAAATGAGCATAATTGAATTGTTTCAAGCGATTTGAACTGAATACGCCTTTACTTTTGACCTATAAAAACTTTATTAGTAAAATCAATTAACAAGCTAATAAGTAATGATTATGGTATACCTTTGATAGTTGGTAGTGGTATACAAGACAGCATCTGGCTTTCCTCTTCGTGGCTGTTGGTCATTAAATAGAAACAAATATTTTTAGAAACTAAATAGATTAGCATGAGTTTATTCATTCATTCATTCAAATCAAGTCAACACTATACAAAGTTTTATAATCACCAATTATTCTGCAGGTAGATATCGGATTTAGACCTGTTGTATACCACCTAGTATCATACGTTATCACCTTCTACAGTATCAACGTATATTACAATCTATTGACTACGGAATGTATTGAAATGCAAACCCTTGATATCGGATATAAGAAACTCCTAGCGTACTAAGTTTAATCCATTAATTACTAAGAACGCTTGGACCTCAATTATGACACCATATTATTTAATCCCAGCGGTTAATCAATCAAGTAGCTATTAAATCAACATCCAAGCATATTTAGCGCAACATTGAAACAAGGCAACTCATAAGCTTTGCAAGCACGGTTAAATCATGATCGATCCATTTCCATGCATAGATTACTATCAAACATATCTAATGGTTTAATAGTGCCTTAAATCACATCTCAGGATCTCAATGTCAAATCAATATACAGTAAAAGGCCATACTTTTATATCTAAATACACGATATATTGTTTTATTATACAGCAGAAGAAATGATTCATTACTCATTCTCTTTTAATTTTATTCTTTTTTAAGTATTATTTATTCAACATGAAAATATACGACACAACAGGTAGTTTTATTGGATAAAAATATCATGTTTTGCTGATGGTTTTCTCAATTCACAGTCATTTGTGAAAGTAGAACTATGAATTTTTATGCAGAATATATTTAAATCTACAATCATGTATAAATGAAGGTTAATTGGATCAATATTCACAAGGATGGGATTTTTTTCTTTGTTTTCTGCAGTTGTAAATAATAGTTTATTATTTTGTAAAAATTAAAACTCATTATCCAGGGCTTAATTTCTGTATTCACAAGATAGGTAATAGGTATAATAATTGATTGCTACTCTGCATTTTTTATTTTAGAAAAAAATATTGATTTTTCGTCAAGAAAATCAAAATAATAATTCACATTACAGCTTGAAGCTGATGGTAGCTGGGCTCCAAAATTTATTTGTTGAGATGAACGAAAAATGATTCAAAAAAACAAAATTGTTCAATGGCTCACGATCTACAAAGTAAGCTGACCTAGAGTATTAAGTAGCTTTTGTACAGTTTTGGATTCTGCATACATCTAAACAAAAATCAGAAAAACATTCCACATTAAATTTTGCGTAAAATGCAATTGAAATTTTAGAGGTTTTTTGTAGATACAGAACACTTTTTATAAGCATATTTAAAATATAATAAACGGCAATGATGCGCACAAATATTATCTATTGATCGAGCTATTATTTAACTTTTTAGCTGCATTTTTCATAGAGAAAACAATATTTTTGTCCAATTTTTTTTCACATTCAGAATTTAGGATGAGGGTATATAAGGGAAAAATGGACGCTAGAAATGAAAGTATCTTTTTGTATACATTTTTAAGGATATCTCCACGAAAAATTAATATTTTGAAAAAAACTAAATTGGATCCGAGAGAGCTCAACGAGCGTGATACCACGAGTAAAAAAAAACTGCTACTCAATTTAACCAATATTTTGAAACCTACTATAGAAATGCCCAAAAAAATGAAAAAAATAAAAGTGCCCAGAATTTTTTTATATTAATATATGTTATAGAGCTTTTCAAAACAAGTAAGTTTTATTATTAAAAAGTGTTAGTATAGCTTAATGTTTTGTAGAGATATGAAGCTTCAAAGTTTTCGATTCTTTAGCAGTAAAATCCGCGTAGAAATCTAAAACATTAGCGCTGAAAAATTAATACCAATTGTAAAAAATAGGATATTTCCGGATACTTGTTTTTGGATTAAAGCTGAACATCAGAGGTACATTGGCATATAATTTTTTCTTGACGTTATTTAGTGAAAAAAAAAATTGAGCAGGAATGAAAAGCGAGACCGAGTTTTCAAGGAAAATGCAGTGAATTTCACGTGTTTTTGAGACTTTTGTGAGATATAAGCTAAATTTAGGGACAGGTAGTATAATGCGACTAACTTACATTTATTTTACAGAATCCAAAGTATATCCTGATTGTCATTTAATGTGGAGTTAGTTATAGAAAAGATGGCACGCTCTGATTTTGAAGATTGAAAATTTTGAAAGTTAGCTTTTAAAAAACTTTATTTTTCTCAAGATGGTAACTACAAGAATTTTGTGCAGAATTGACGATTTAAAGATGTAAATTGTTAAATATCCCAGTAGAATGATAAGAACTAAAATCATAATCCTGAAAGTATGAGTATAAGCTAGACATATTAAACGTGCTTCAAAAAAAAAAAAATCGATGTATATTTGATTTAGAGAGCTGAATTCCCCTTTTCGATTTGTTTAAATAAAGCAAATTTGGTACCTCTTTTAAACACCATACCGCTTCTGGTTGACATGAAAAATATGAGCAAAAACTAGTTTATTGTCATAATGGCTGGGCCAATCCAAGCTTATTTTAGTTTGAAGATTAGGCACATCTTTTGTCATGACATAAACCACGAATTTTATTTGCCCCCCCCCCCATGGACAAGGGATATATGAAAATCTCACTAAACAACTAGATGGCAATTTTATCGACTTTGATCACAATGGCCAAGGTGAAGAAGGCTCTGATGAAGACAGCGATTTTGATTACTAGTTTAATGAAATAGATAAATATATCATCACATTTGGATGCGACTTGCGTGGTGATGATGATCCACTAGAGCGTAGGTTTGGATATGTAAAGTACGTCCAAGTAAGTATCGATGATACTACTAACAAGAAGCGTAAAGCATAAGTCGTAAAGTTTACGAAATATTACTGCGTATTACAAGGCCCGTACGTTATCCTATACATTTTGTTTCATAAAATCGATTAGCATTTTTTAAGAAACAATCAATTGATTGAAGCTAGTTTATGATACACGTTGGATTGTAGTAGATGTTCATTTAAACTTGTGCTTATCCATCTCGGGGTAAAGAAATCTACTAGATGGCATTTTCCATCAAAACTCAATTGAACATCAGATCTAATCGACTGAACCATGTCATTAAAAGTCAAGTGATTATATAAAAAAAAAGGGTCTTTTCCCCCCGTTACAACAAAAACAATTGAATTCAAAACAAATAATGCCTTCTCGAATTTACAGAACAAAAGATTCATGGTATAATATCTGTGATTTAGTCCAATCACGTAGATGCTAAACTTCATAATTTGACTACAATATCTTTCAGCACTGAAGAGCCAGCAAGATAGTACATGAGAGAACATGCTAAAGAGTTGTATTGGGGACATATGTAATATACTAGTAATCCTGGAAATGAAACGCCTAATGGCGATAAAGAATGCGGCGGTTGTTTTTATGAGGTGAAAAAGCAGAATTCTTATATTTTGCGTACGGAATCGTATGATGGATCGTTTATTAAGCATAAAAGATATGTTGTAAAGTGGAGTGTTTTGCTCATTGATTAGGGCTTGTACCTGAAACCTCAAAAATCTACATCTACCAATGCCAAGAAGAGTTCTGCAGAGGCTACTGCAGCCAAAAATTGTAAAACTCAAAGTGAACAAGCTATTTTGCTTAATTAAAAACTATAGATAGATATAGTAATAAGTCATTAATTATTATTTACTATGTTTGTATCATCGGCTGTAAATGGAAAATTGCAGAAAGAGCACGATTAGATTGATCTACTGCATCTGGAGCTATAATTATGCCAGACCTGAGCCAACATTTACCCCTGTAGCCAAATCAATTAAAGGATTTTAAAAGACAATTGAATGTAGTGTGTGATTCAGATTTTGAGCAGGGACCTTTTGCAATATCATATACAAGTGCCAGTATTTTTTTTCCGAGACCAATTATAGATATCTATCAAGAGAATTCATCTCATCGTATTCCAATATAATTTAAACACCAGATTTTCCAGATGCTGTTTGACTATCCACCGATAAGAATAAAAGCTTCTACTACAATTGTATGTTTATGTTAAATAGTCAATTGAATAATCAAAGACAATATGATTTATATTCTCGAACATTAGGATTCTTCTTTTTATAGATTTCAAGTAAATAAGAAAGACTACTAGATACAATTTGGAAATTTGTCACATGTGAAATTCAATAAACTGCCAGAACTGAGGGTTATAAAAAATATAATATATATACAGCCAAGAAGTAACGATAGAAGCTCTAGGGCGAGACATCTTGTAACTTTAAGATGGGGCAAATGTAAATTATACTTTTTTCGTCATACATGGCGACAGATGTGTTTTAGATGTATATGATTAGCAATTTTATATAGATATTTATCGAGGATTACATTCATGTTACAATAAAATATCATGACATAAACTGATCACAGAGATATATTTCTAAAGAGTCTATAGATTACAAGAGTATTTGTTAAATTATATTGTTTCTATATGATAAAAATCATAAAAAACCGGGAAATCAGTTTTTCATGCAGAAAAAAAGGACATAATATACTTTGTGATTTGTAGAAAAACTTCCATGTTTGAATGTGCATTTAGCATGCGCAAATTGTAACATTACGAATATATAACAACATTTTTTCATAGGTATATATTAATTAATATATATAATACATTCACCCCTTAATGACAAGCTTCTCTTTTTTAGCCTGCATTGATAAACTTGGTAAATGTTAATGACGACGGATGTCGGAGTGGTTCGTAAAATACATGTGTAGTTTTAATGAAAAATTACGCTGTCGTATCTTCATTTAAGGCAAGTTGCAGACATATAGAGTGCTTCTTGGAAGAAGAGAAATAAAAAAGTTAATGAATGCACTGTTACACACATTTAACAAATCATATATTATTTAGTTCTGTTTGTGTGGTGACACCGAGGTACTCCGCCAAAAGACAGACTGTAGTAAAGTTAATAATATCCCCTCTCTCTCTCTCTCTCTCTCTCTTTTTCCTCTTCATCTTTTTACTTTCCTTTTTCCTCTGTTTCTTCCCCCCTCTCTTTTTTTTTTCTGTTTCTCCCAAAAAAAAAAAAAGGCTTTTTTTCTTTCCTCTTCCTCACTCTCCTTTTTTTTTTCTTCTTACTATATATTCAACATTTGATTCGCCGTATATTTACCATACAATAAAATATGACCAACATGATTGTCTACGCAATTCATAATTTTGAAGCAGAAAATGAAGACGAAATCAATTTTCTTATTGGAGAACCTATTACTGTATTAGAAAAAGACGAGAAATATCTTGACGGGTGGTGGCAGGTAAGCAAATTAAAGAAATCAAGTTTTTCTCATTTTTTGAAGGAGCTTGTATAAAAAAGATACAGTCAGAAAACTAAAAACTTTTATAAATCAGGGACGAAATATCAATGGAGAGACAGGTCTCTTTCCAATGAATTACACTACACCCGAGAAACCAATTATTCAACAATCAACTGAAACCGATCAATTTGAGCCTGAACATCCACAACATCCCACAATGACATCTCCACTATCATTGCCTCAATTATCTGCAAATACGTATATGCCTAGTCCGCACTTATCTTCTCGTTCATCTGGATCAACAATTGAAGACGAAATTGACGATGCATTGTCTCAATTACAAAGTGCAACTATCACTTCAACTGCAGCTACACCTGATATAACTTTAAATGATATCAACAACACTACTAAAATTGAGAGTTGGGATGTAGATCAAGTTGCAGATTGGCTTAAATCTGTTGGATTAGATTCAGTTTCGAGAAATTTTATTGGTTAGTTCAATTATATATCTTGTATATTAATGTAAAACCTGACATATGTCTATTTAGATCAAGAAATTACTGGTGATATTTTATTGGACCTTAATATTGATGCTTTAAAAGAGTTGGGAATCACAACATTTGGAAAACGCTACAAGATTATGCAGGCCATTACTTCTTTGAAAGAGGAATCTTCTGTGGAGGTAATCCCCTAATTTTCTGTCAATAAAACCAAATTAACTCCTAACAATAATAGATTAATAAACCCACTCCTAATACATCAGTTTCAACGAGTGCCATTTCAAGACCAACCAGCAGAAAATCAATCAATAGCCTTAAAAGGTCAAACTCACAAAATGATTCTTCATCAGATATATTATATCAATTTCCAAGAAAAGCACCTTTGCCACCCGGCGGAACTTCATCGAAATCAACTGATTTAATGAGACCAATTTCACCTCAAAGTTTGTCATCTTCAAGTGTGAGTAGATCAAATACATTCAATACAGTTTCATCTGGTGGAACATTCAAAAGTAGAGATTTAAGCCCTGATCCAAAAGGCTTCCGTAGTCCAAGAAGGGTATTATCTCAAAAAAGTCAACAAACATTTGATAGTATCGATAAAGAACTTTCTCAATCACAAATTTCATCCACTCATACTACAACGACAACTACATCATCATCTATTCATAACAATAGCAATATTAATCCTATAAAAAGCGACTGGATGTCTATGAGCGATGTTGCTAGTACTCATTCTACTACTAACAATAGTAGTGCCACTGCCAATGTTCATCCCTTAAATACACCAACAGCTTCTTTATCGTCATCAAGACAACCAATGTAAGTAGTTTAGGAGTAAAATATGCCCAAAAGGCTAAACATACTAAATCTAATTTTATGTTCATCACAAAAAGGCAAATATCAAATGCACACAAATTATCTGTATCATCATTTGACGACACTACAAATCTCGCAAACAGACAATCCACAACTGAAGCATTCCAAGCACCTGAACATGAAGGATGGTTACATAAGCAAAGTGATAAATACAAAACTTGGAATAAGCGTTGGTTTGTACTCAAAGGATCCAATTTATTTTATTTCAAGAGTCCCAAGGTAAGTAATATAATAGAATGTGTAACATGTGTTTTTTTTCTTTATTAAATCAATTAATGTTCAGGATGTTCGTATGAAAGGCATTATCAATTTACGAGGCTACAAGATTATTGTTGATGAATCAATTCATGCTGGAAAATATTGTTTTAAAGCCCAACATGACAGAGAAAGAACATTCTTCTTTTACACTGATACCGAGGAATCAATGCGAGTGTGGTTGAAAATGTTGATGAAAACTACCATTGCACGAGATTTCACAGGTTAGTTTTTTTTTTTCTTGTAATACTTTCAGGAGTTTATTAAATATAATACTGTAGCACCTGTAATGTCATCCAATCATATCGCTACTGTCTCACTAGATGTTGCTCGTCGTATGAGGCCAAGACCTCCCTCCGTCATTATGTATAAAAATCAAAAGCAATTGAAAATCAACAATGATCCAAAAATGTCAATGCTGGAAGAAGACGAAGAAGGAGAATCCAATTTTATTCATACTGAACAACAACAGAATTCACCTATTCCACAATTCAGACAAACTCGTGAATCTGGTATTACAATGTATCAACAACAGCCAGAAGAGGAGGAAGACCAGGAAGAAATTCCTCAACTGCCCAGTCATTATCCCACTCAACAACTACAACAAATTCATCACCAAATGATCTTGAATGATGAAGAAGAAGATTTGATTGATCCTCAACATCGTAGTTTGCCATTGAGTAGTTCTCTTAGTGTGACATCAAGTATATCCAACAATTCAAACAGTGGTGATGAATGGTCTAGTGAACAGTATATCAACTGGATCAATGCTTATCTTCCTGCTGGTAAAAAAGCAATTGATTTGACTAGTGCTTTCCGTAATGGCGATACTTTGATTCAACTTTTAGAGGCAATCAGTCAAAAGGAAGTTCGTAGACCTCCTACTCAAAAAGGTGGATCAATGAGCGTTATGATGCTTGATAATATTGTCGCAGCATTTAAATTTATGGGAAGAGAAGGTGTTGAAGTAGATGGACGTTATACAATTAAAGGTAAATATATAATTTATAATGCATAAGCTTTTATTAAACTTTATATTTCTAGATGTCTTTGGCGGCAATGAAGAGAAAATCATTACCATGTTGGATGCAATCAAGACATGGGCAGATCATACTTATCCCATGAATATTACAACTATAAAAAATGACCTGGTGCCACCTTCCAAGAAATCAGATACATCTGTATTAATTGGTAAAGATAGTGGTTGGAGAGGTTCTGCAATGATGGATAACCGCCATACATTTTCAGATGACAGTTTTTAATCAACCTTTATGTTTTACAGATCAATTACGAAATGTATAAATCATATAGAGCTTGATCTTCTATTATTGAAGCAACACAAACAAAATTACAACATTTTTTATGCAGCAAAACGTTCCTTTATTATTATTACACTTATTACCTTATTATTCTTATTTCTACTATTATACTTTACTTTTATATATATACATATACTCAATCAAATAACCCCACCACCTTCCTTCTTATTTCTCCTTGCCTTCCTTTTTATTTACCATTAGATTCTCTTTTTGTCTCCAAAATAAAAAAACTGTTACTAAAATGACTAAAAAGAAAAACATAATGACACAACGCACGTATTTCTTTTTCTCTCTTTTTGCTTCTCCTTGATCTTTTTCTTTCTCTTGATCTTTTTTTTTTTTTTTTTGCCACACAGGGATTTGTAAGTAAACTTTGATATACGGGGAGCGACGATGGCCTGCTAGTTCTTGGTCATTGCTTAGTCATAACTCTACCTAGGAGAGCTTACAAATGTCTAACGTTATAATGTAGTTTGGGATTGCTCGACGATGTAAAATAATGAATGGCTTTTGCTTTCTTTCTTTGTGAAGTGTTGTTTTCATCATCAAATAGCATTATAGGACTTAAAATTGAACCTGACCCTATTTCAAAAGTTAATCAAGGTAAAAGACAACACCATGTTTATAGAATTTCTGTGATTTTGAGAGTTTAAAATGACGCTATCAACATAGGAAAACCCAAAAATCTCTAAGTTGTCAACTGCATATTATGAAAACTTTATACAGGTAGATTCAGAATCCAAAGTTGCATATAAATCATTCAATATGCCATTTTTTAAATTGCTGCAAAAGAACTCCGGTATTGGTAAACGATGATTTTTCGATTTGAATCAAAAATATTCTCGGTCGTTGGGCTTTCCAGTTCAAACGCTGCATTATAAAATCCAAGAAATGAAATTCTACATGGGTTGTCTTTGATAAACACCTATTTCCTGTTGTAGTTTCATCAGAAAAAAAGCTATTTTTCATTAAATCATAAAAGAAGACACTTTTTTTCTCGAGTTGCATCAAGGATTTTATACCTAAAAGTACAGTAGGAATTTTAAACTCCGTTTGGTGGTGTATGATCATTTTTCAAACCATTATTAATGAAATGAATGCAAAAACGCATCTCAACTCGGTTTATATAGCTTTATTCAATCCAATGCCTGCTTTTTTCTACATGGTTGTAGCTAATAGACTGACAATGTATGCATTATAAAGGTTTTGTTTTTATATTTGCCAGGTTTTGGCATGTTTCACATAGTAATCTTAAAGAATTATTGATCAATATTCAATAACAGTTTTGCAGATTTTTTAGGTTATGAAATGTTGTCAACTATTTTTAAACTTTATTGACAGTTTTTTTTCTTTGAACTTGCGTACGCTTTACCTTGCGAAATCCTTATCAAACCACTGCCATATTTTCAGATTCTTAAACTCCGGGAATGATTGATGGACGCACAATGTCCTACCAAGGGGGTTGGGGACTGTATGTAATGATCAAAAAACGTGCGTGCAGCTTGTCGTCGCTTCAAATTCTCATGCCAAACAAAACAACATATTTTCATTTTTTATTTACTACTAAAATTGCAGTTCTCTTTCTTCTTGTCTTTTTAAACTACATAAAAAAGAAAGAAAGATGAATACATTTTCCAATTTGAATTTGGCAATTCCTGATATGTGGGAAGTCAGAGTATGTATTTATATGTTTTTGGTAATCTCTCATACTGTTTTGTATTCAATTTTCTTGTTTTTTCTTCTTCTATTTTACTATAGGATGTCATAAATAAAGTGTAAGTTTCTATTTCACTTCAAGTGCTATTGGAAAAAATTTAATGCTTTTTGTCCTAGTAAAAATGTAGTTTTAAACTATACAGAAATGGAAGCCAAGGTTCACGATGCAACAAACAACGAGGCTTGGGGGGCTTCCAGTACTGTAATGCAAGAAATTGCACAAGCTACTTTCAACTAGTACGTATATATACAAAAAGCCTCTACAATACTTTGCATATCTCATACTTTTACCAGTCAATATTTCAATGAAATTATGCCTACAATTTATAAGCGTTTCACAGAAAAGGAAGCTAAACAGTGGAGACAAATTTACAAGGTTAGAGAAAAATAGTATACAAATCCTCCTTCTTTTTTTTAAGAAAAAAGTTTATTTTAGTCTCTTGTCTTGTTGGAATATCTTGTAAAAAATGGTTCTGAAAGAGTTGTTGATGATGCTAGATCCCACGTTTCAATGATTAAAATGATGAAAAACTTTCATTATGTAGACGAAAAGGGCAAAGATCAAGGAATGAATGGTAAACTATAAATTTCTGAAACATATTAATACAAAATCTTATTGTATTTCTCTTTAAATAGTTCGTAATCGTGCAAAGGAATTGGCTGAGCTGTTGGGTGATGTTGATACTATCAAGGCGGAGCGCAAAAAGGCCAAGAAGAATCGTAACAAGTATACTGGTGTAGGTTCTGAAGGAGGCATGATGTTCTCTTCTGGAGGCAGCGGTGGTGGATATAGTAGCGGTGGTATTGGTAGCAGTGGCATGGGTGGCGGTGGATCTCGTTATGAAGGTTTTGGAAGTGATTCCAATTATTCATCCGGTGGTGGTGGCAGTGGTTCAGGAGGATTTGGTAGTGATGATTATAATAGCACTAGTTATGGCAATGGCGGTTATGGAAATAGTAACGATTTCTTTGATGATGAAAGACCTGGTAGATATGATGATGATGATTCTCCATCTATTTCTAGTCAGCGTCGCGGAAGCAAGAAATCAGATAGTCTTTCTTCGTCACCTGCTCCTCGTAGAGAATCCAATGCTAAATCTATTTCCAAGCCCAAGACTGCCAAGGAAATGAACTTGTTCGATTTTGATGAACCTGTAGCTACAACATCTTCTAATACTAAAAAAGCAAATGACGATGATTGGGGAGATTTCGCTGAAGGAGATGGTAAAACTATATATTTATTGATATTTTGTAATGTGTAAGAAAACTAAAAAAAAAGCAACAAAACAGATGATTTTGATGATTTTCAAAGCGCACCTACACAGCAAACAAGGTCGGCAGCACCCCTTCAAAAACCTGCTCATTCCACTCCTGCCAAAAAATCGAATGACATTTTTGATCTTCTTGGAGATGACAACACATTTACTTCTTCTTCCACATCATCTCCTGTGGTTCCTCAACAACAGCAAACACAACCACACAATTTAATGTTATCTCAAGGTATTTCTTTTGATACACTTGTTGCTAGCAATAGTTCTGCATCTTCTCCTGCACTTCAACCCATGAATCTTACAAACGCTGGAGGTAATCATACACCAGTTATGCAACAACAACAACAAAAGCAACAACAACAATCTTCAACTGATAATACCCCGATGGGTGGCATTTGGTCTCAAGCTTCCATTTCTCTTAGTTTGGATTCTTTGGGAAGTAAAGCTGCACCTGCTAAACCTGCTCAAGGTCCTTCAATGAACGCATTAAAGAATAATAGCGTAAACGCTGGTTGGAATAATTGGGCTACTGCTAATACTTCTCAACCTCAACAACAGCAACAACAACAGCAGCAACAACCTGCTAAACAATCGTCCGTATTTGATGATTTATTGCTTTAAATTGATTTTATTGTTTAATTAATTAATAAAACTGTTTCTTTTTCTTCTCATTATTGTTCATTAACGATTTGATGCATAGCATATACAGTATCGATGTGATTTGAAGCCGGGTATTCTCCAAACATGCAACAATAGGGAAAATTTGACGCTGCGATTTAATAAAATGATGGACTACATACTGTATGTTTTAGACCTTTAAATATAACAACAAAGGAGTTTTCAATTTCTGTTTATGCAGCTAATACCTTCCAAACTATATTGATATATATATATTGAGGTTTTTGAAGAGGTTTGCACAATTGACCATCCTGATATCATTTATCCAAAAAATGAATTCGACCATTAACTGCAGGATTTTAATTAAACACCTCATTCAAGGAACAATGGTTTATGATTTTCTAGAATGTTTTTTGCGTATAGTTATTTAAATCGATAATTGAAATCCAAAGTTTTTTTTATTGAAAATGAAGATAAAACATGCTGCATTAAAGCTTTGGTTATTCATGAAGAAGACGATTACTTATTAATTTAGGTAGTTGCCATTGCCATATATGGTGATTTTGACTGATTTAGCGCCATTTTTAATTTAAATGGCCTGCTGATCCATAAAACCTGTTAGGGAAAAGTGGGAACTTGATTCTTACGAGTTAACCAGTAAATCAAGGGGATGTTAAAACTATATCACTGGATACTTTTATATCTTTAGTATATATTGTTTGGAAACTTGCAGCCCATTTGGATCAATATTCATTTATTTCAAGCATTTTTCCTGTTACTAAATTTCTTTCAAGCAGAAGACTTTTTTTTTTCCAAAAAAAAAAAGCGTCCAAAAATCCTTCAAAAACAACTGTTAACTAATAAAATCAAAGTATGCTCTTTGTACATTTACTGTGTATTAAGTGCAACTTTAAAATTCATAGTAGAGATCGTATTTAAATTGCTTTCATTAAAAATTCGCAGTAAGCAATAGGTACATTTGGCGATGGTTTTCTCAACACACAATAGGTTGTGGACGTTGCCCTTTGAGATTCTCCGCATGTAAAAGATGTGTCTCTGCTCCCATGTAAAGTTGGAAGTTATTAGGATCAAAATTTGCTGAGATAAGGCTTCTGTTATTGATTTCTTACGGTTGTAAAATGTAGGTTTCAGATGGTTATTAAATGGGTTTCGAATATTCTCGCCCAATATTGAGTCAGATAATGTAAAATCTTCAAATACGATAGATCCCACTCCACTTTACTCTGCATTGTTTGTTTCAATAAAAAATATTGATTTTTCGTCGAAATAATCAAAAGAATAGTTCTTATTACAGTTTAAAACCTATCATAACGGGATTCCAAAATTTATTTTTAAAAATGACGAAAAATGATCCAAAAAACAAAATTGTTTAAATGCTCATGAACTGCAAAGTAAGTAGACCTAGCGTATTAAATGGTTTTTGTACAGTTTTAAATTCTGCATTTATCTATATAAAATTTGAAAAAATGTTGCACATAAAATTTTGCACAAAATGCAATTGAACTTTTGGAGGTTTTTTGAAGATACAGAACACTTTTCATAAGCATATTTAAAATATAATAAACGGCAATAATGCACAAAAACATTATCTATCGACCGAGCTATTATTTAACGTTTTAGCTACATTTTTCGTAGAGAAAACAAGATTTTTGTCCAAATTTTTTTCGGCTTCAGAATTTGGGATGAGGGTATATAAGGGGAAAATGGGGGCCAGAAATAGACGTACCTTTTTGTACACATTTTTAAGGATATCTCCACAAAAAATTAATATTTTGAAAAAATCTAAATTAGGTCTGAGAGAGCTTAACGAGCTTCATGACATGAATGCAAAAAAAGTGTTGCTCAATTTAACCAATATTTTGAAACCTACTATAGAAATGCCCAAAAAAATGAAAAAAAAATAAAAGTGCTCAGAATTTTTTTATATTTACATATGTTATAGAACACATCAAAACAAGTAAATTTTATTATTAAAAAGTGTTAGTATAGCTTAATGTTTTGTAGAGATATGAAGCTTCAAAGTTTTCGATTCTTTTGCAGTAAAATACGCGTAAAAATCTGAAACATTAGCACTGAAAAATTAATACCAATTGTAAAAAATAGTATATTTCCGGATACTTGATTTTGAATTAAAGGTGGACATCTCAGGTATATTGGCATATAATTTTTTCTTGATGTTATTTAGTGGGAAAAAAAGTTGGACAGGGATAAAAAGTGAGACCCAGTTTTCAAGGAAAAAGTAGTGGATTTTACGTGTTTTTAAGCCTTTTATGGGATATAAAATAAATTTTGGAATAAGTAGCATAATTCGATCAAGTCATATATATTTAACAATATTCAAGGCATATCTTAAAGAGTGTTTAGGATAAGCTTAGTTATAGACAAGAGGGCACGCTCCGATTTTGAAGATTGAAAGCTCTGAAAATTCAAATTTTACTGGAGGAAGTACAAACTCCTTTCTTTATAAACAATTATTATAAACAATGAAAGACTTCACAATCAAAGTGATTCACCGTGATGAAGATTGGTTTATTATTGACAAACCGTATGATTGCAGAATTCAAAATTACGCCAATGCAACTGATCCATCAGGTATAAGTGATACATGCTAAATACTATAGTTATTCTACTAATTGTCGCGTAATTATATAAATGAAACAAAAAAGTCGAAAGTTTATTAAAAAAGCAATTTCCTGAAATTGACAAGTTCCGCAATGTGCACCAACTTGATTATGCAACCTCGGGGGTATTCGTATTGGCATTAAACAAGAAAGCAGCAGCGGCAGCTAGTAAACTGTTTAGAGGTCGCACAGTCAGGAAAACATACTTGGCATTAGTTAATGGCCATGTAAAAGAAGACGAGTAAATAATACTACATGTATACATCAAAAAAAATATTTAAAAACACAAAAAAGATATTTTGTAGATCAACCTATAGACGATGATCCCAACCATAATTTTAGAATGACTATTGTAGCAACAGGAAAACCTGCACAAACAAAAATTCAAGTCTTGCAACGAGGACATTACAAATTCAAAGAAGAAAAAACCGGTTTAGAAAAGGTTATCCCGGTAACTAAAGTGGCTTTATCGCCTATTTCAGGAAGAAGACATCAATTAAGACTACATTTAAAGTATATTGGTCATCCAATTGTAGGCGATTTCAACTATGAAGTTGAATATACTGATACATTTCGTATGATGTTGCATGCTCATCAAATTATTCTTCCTTTACCGGGAAAAGATGAATTAAAAGTGGTAGCAAATGATCCTTTTACTGAACTTATTATTTAAGAACACTTTAAAATTGATTAGAGCTTTATTATTGATAGATATTATATATAAAAAATTGGGTAAAAATACGTTAATAAATATGACCGAGAAAAAAAAAAAAGAGTTTCATAAAATTAAATAGCTCAATTGTAATAAAAGGGTGATTTAGAAAGTTTCCTTCTTTTCATCTCCTGAGGAAAAGCTATCCAATTCCTCTTTATTTTGAGTGATAGCCTTGCTGTTTTGTCTGAAACAAAGAATGCTGCCTTCAAAGACAATATCCATTTCTTCCAAAGATTTGCCCTTAGTCTCAGGGAAGAAGAAGTAGACAGTGGTTGCCATAGCAGCACAACAGCAACCAAAGAAAATGTAAGTACCCCATGTAATCTTAGCCAACATGACGGGACAGATTTCAGAGATGACAAAGTTCATAAGCCAGTTAGCAGCAGTGGTAATAGAAGTACCCTTTGCACGCACACTAAGAGGGTAAATCTCGGCTGGGTAAATCCAACCAACAGGACCCCAAGAGTAAGCGAAACCAGCAACAAAAAAGTAAATCATAACAATACAAAAGTAAGAGGCGTGGATATTACCAGACATATCGACAGTCTTTGAACCAGTATCAGCGTCGATAGAGACTTTACCAACAGCACCCATGACAATACCACAAAGAATCATGGAGACACCCATAAAAATAGCACCAGAAATCATAATGGAACGACGGCCCAGGCGATCAATGAAAAGAACAGCAGGGATGGTAGCTAATACATTGAGTACACCATCTACACCAGAGGCAATCAACGCAGAAGATGTAGCGGAGATCCCACTTTGTTCAAAGACTTGAGGAGCGTAATACATGATGGAGTTAATACCAGTGAATTGTTGAAAAACTTGAACCAAGATACCGAGGATCATTCTGCGACGAAGCTTACCCTGGAAGAGTTCCAAATAGCTACCAACAGCAACAGATTTTTCGAGTTCAATTTGAGCAATAATTTCTTCATATTCGGCAACGACATTAGGAGCAGTTTCATCACCAGCGGAATTCAATTTTGCCAATACAGCAAGAGCTTCGGCATTGCGACCCTTCATGAGCAACCAGCGAGGAGAGTAAGGCAAAAACATGGCACCAATTAATAGGACAATACCAGGACCAATTTGTATACCAAGAGGGATTCTCCATGAAGCTTGACCTGTGATATGAGTAGTGCCAGCACCAACCCAGAAAGCAACCATAAGACCAATTGTACACATGAGTTGTTGGAGAGCGATGAGTCTACCACGGATTTCCTTGGGAGCTAATTCAGATTGGTAAAGAGGAACAATCATAGAAAGAGCACCAATACCAAGGCCAGCAATGAAACGACCAACAACCATCATAGCATAACCGTTAGAGCCACATTGGACAGCAGCACCAACAATAAAGATAAATGAAGCCCAAATGATGGTTCTTTTACGACTGAGATGTTCAGCAGAAGGACCTATTTACGATATTTCTTTAGATACTGCTTTAGTTATGCATATTTTGCATACTTACCAGCTATAAGCGAACCGATAAAACAACCGGCTAATAAAAGGCCTGTGATTGTACCTTGTTGAAGAGATGAAAGGTATGCAGTTCCAGTCATTGTAATCTGGAAATCTGACATGGTCAAGACACTACTAATCACACCAGTGTCGTAACCAAAACAGAGACCGCCGATTGCAGCAAATGAACAGATTGAGTATAGCACAAGAGATCCTCCAGCAGCCATTTGAATTAGTTTTTTGTTGAATAATGATTTCAAAATCAATGACAGTTGGATTTCAGCTTTATATATCATAATTAAAACTCAGTTTTAGTTACACTGACAGCAGTTACAATATTGGAAAATACTCCCAGTTATGGCTCTTTTCATTTCCTCCCAGATGCCAATTATAGCTATTAAAAAATCTAAAGGATTTATACAGAGGAAGACATGTTGTTCATATACAGAAATATAGGCAGAAATGCAACATTTGACTTATTTAACAAGCCTCAACTTTTATTTTCTGTTTTGCATATTACTGTATACATGAGATTTTTCTTTATTTAATCTTTTTTCCACTCTTATTGAGTTACCATCACACAAAAAGGGAGAAAACCTTAATTAACAACGAAAAAAAGATCAGGCTGGGAAGAGAGGCTCTTCATGAAGGATCTGCTATGAAGCCTCGGCATTTAGATATCCCCTTTTATTTGAATGACCATTTGCAATCACAAATCTTTAATTTTGCCAAGCCAGAGTGCTTTCAAACAAATGTGGAACCAATAGCTATTGTAGATACATTTACGCTTGATCATACAAAATATTGTTGTAACATTTAATAGGTTTGACATCTGTATACTTTTGTAAAAAAAGAAATTATCCTATAATGGGTAAATTATTATTTTACAGAAATCCATTTTATTGATATAAATCATTTTCATGTTTTTTCATGATTTTCCTTTATATGTTCTTCTATGTGTGTGAAAATCAAATAAATTTGGGAATAGCTGGTAAAATCTTCAATCTACTAAATAAAGTAATATTTTCCTTGGCTAAATTATTCAATTGATTGTTTTCTGTGTGAATTACGGGAGATGTTTATGGTGTAGTTGTTGTTTTTTGGTGGCGTAAATATTCGTTTCTTATTATATTATACAAATTTTATTCAGACGTTCTCCTGAATAGGTGATCCAATTGGTGTAGTTTGTAAATAACCTCCTCTACTACTACCTAGATACATCATCATAATAAATCATCAATGACATCTTACCAAACCCCATGTACTTACATTGACTTGCTGTACGATTAACGCGCACAATTTGTTGTGGTTCATGTGAACCATATTTATCTCGTCGACTGGGAGCAGTTTTACTTCTCCGTAATGTCACTGTAGGTGGTGGTATTTCCAAATCTGCATCCAGAATAGACTCAATGCCCGACCCAGAATAGGAACCAGCAGCTAAAGAATAAATGGTTGACGACCGTTGTTGTGGGAGATTTGGACGCCGCTCTTTTTTTGCTTTATTGAAGCCTTAAATAAAGGATAATTTCCAATTAGAAATTAAATAATTCAATGAATGCAAATGCACAAGTATATCAACTTACTTTTAGGTGGTACAGCAATTTTATTGTTAGAAGGTGGTATAACATTATTATTACTGTTATTTTGATCTGTGGCATTTGTAACTGGATGTGCTCTTGGCATAGAGAATTTTTCTTGATTTTCTATCAAAAATGATAAAACTCTTTGCGATTCAAAATAACCAGCAGGGTTCAATTCATCATCAGGATGAGATAAAATGCCCTACGTAATATTAGTATCGAATGGAGTCCATGATATTCATACTCACAGGTGCAAATACAGCAGCTAAACACCCAATATCCATCCGAGTATATTCATGTGCAGTTGCAAACATGCTCAACAAATCCAACAAGTACAATAAAAGATATTGGTGAGCGATAGGCAAGCATTCAATTACTCCTTGAATTGCTTGTATTTTCTGATCTAAATTTACATATTCTGCAACTAAAATAATCAAAGGCATAAATAAGTAATAGATCAACGTATACAATAAATATAAACGTTACTAATTGTATCTTTAAATTTTCGATAATATTCCAATGTAATAACAGGTTCCGGTAAGAAACTGAGAAATCTCTTCATCACATTTGCTGCATCATGAACTGTATATCCTCTCCAATCTAATTGTGATCCATAAAATTCTGGTGTATCAAATGTTGATTGTAGCATTCTAATTCTTCTTGAACTACCAGATACACGAAATATGCCTTCAGTTGTCATTGCTTCTTCTTTTAAAAATGATCCACACTTTGCTATAATAGTTGGAATTACGCCAAAGCATTGTGTTTCTGTAACATCGTCAATATACGAAATACTTGAATGAGCATACTTAATAGAATCCACAAGCAATATACCAAATACACCTTTTTCTATATAATTTTCCCCGGTATCAGTAAAACTTCTTTGCTGATCTATCACTTTTTCACAAAAAAAACCTTACCAACAATGGGTACTTTCATATCTTTAAAATTCCGTGCTGAAGGATGTGCTGCTGTCACTTTTTTCCAC
The DNA here is from genome assembly GCA_027405735.1 of Mucor racemosus. NCBI lineage: Eukaryota > Fungi > Mucoromycota > Mucoromycetes > Mucorales > Mucoraceae > Mucor > Mucor racemosus. The sequence continues at coordinate 1,423,146 of JAPEHQ010000004.1, read as the reverse complement.
CAACCTCGTACCAGTGCTTTCTGACCTGGAGTGAATACTCCGAGCATTTCAAACGAAGACATTTAGGTTTTTATGGTTTGATTTTTCACTAAGGATGAAAAAAAAAAAAAAAAGAAATAATGAAAATGAAAAATCAAATAAATCTGATATGTGTAATGCAGATTTGCAATGTGGCTAATGCATACCATCATAAGAAAAAAAAATTGCACGTCATCTTCTAATTGATTCAACTGCTGTCGCAACGATAAAATTACAACAGATCAATTTAACTGCCGTTGATTTCAAATCTTCAAAATCATAACAGATGCAGGTATCGATATGAATCAGTATTATTTGAGAGGTTATCGTTCGGTACAAGGCATGCAATGAATATTTCAATTGTTTAATATCAGCATGCGTTAAAATGATATTAAAGTAGGTTTGATTTTCGATTTTCAAATATCGCAGTGCTTGAAATCATAAGTGATTGCACTTTTGTAAATTGAAGCCAAATACGTTTTTTATATATGTATTCAAATGAAAAAAAATGTGAAAGTACGCATGAGATGATGCTTCATACTAATAAACAAGCCATATTTGTTTAGCAATCTCAATTAGTTGGTAAAAACTCTTAGCTCAAAAAACTTCATTTTCAGATTTTGCAATAAAAAAAAAATCAAACTTTTATTATGCTCATATTCAGATTCTTTACAAATATATTTGGACTTGTTAACATAGTAAAAGCTCTTTGATAAATATATATCCAATGTTTTTGAATATCTGTAGCGCATGCAGCAGTAATTCTGGTTGTAAGCTGTTCTACCTTAATTGATGCCCTAGTATTTTTCTGGACTTTTGCCCAACATTCTTCAATAGGATTAAGAAATGATGAGTAAGATATTAGGAAAATAGGCTTATAACCACGTTTGTTAATCGCTTATATTACAAAATCAGAGTGGTGAATCCTGCAATTATCCATCACAATGAAAACTCCTTTTTTGTTTTGTGTATCTAAAATGTCCATAGTCGTTTCAATAAATTTCACGACATGATAGGCAGTTGTATCTTTTTTCACCTTTGGCTTGGAATCTTCTGTATTCGCTTTTTTTTTTTCTTTTTCTTTTTCGGGTTGAGGAAACTCTTTCTAAATCAAAGCATCATCACTTGATTTAAGCAGCTCAACTTTAAAAAGATTTATTATTCTTCATGGAGCTATACATCTAATGATGTTCGCGTTCACTTCTTTTTGAGGTGGTATTGTAACAATCGCAGGCTCACCTATACGAGACCAAGCACGTTTTCATATATGATGTGCATTAAATCCTGATTCATCCATAAAAACACAATTTGCCATATAATCTACATCAGTAGCTTTATATTGCGTTATAATATTAAAACATAATTTCAGCTTTTAGGTGTATCTCTTGTGAGCGCATACAATTTTGATTCTTTTAATGATAATTCACATTTTCCTTTTATATATTTGTTTACACCTGAGGCTGTTATTGATAGGTCTGAAATTTTGAACACAAATCCTCTTTCGCCTCCATAATAGTAATATATGTATGGATTTTTATCGAATTAATTCGATAAAAAAGAAGGCATGTTTGTCTTCTAATTTCGTATTGCCTTTTAATTTATCAGAGTTCTTTTTCGATTCCCTTTTAACACAACCTTTAGGGTATACGGATCCACAACTGTCGTTCCAAACTTTTTTTAACTCATAGGCTGTCCTTCTGGGGATACCCTTAATTTCTGTTGCTTTTGGCACCGTGTAGCCTTCTTCCGTCATCAACTCAAAAAACCTTTTTACTGGATCTTTGCCATACTTTTAATATTTTACACTTGGAGCTTTCGTCTCGGAAATGGTAGCTAATGAGTCTTTCATAGTTACTTCGTTGTTAAACCATCATCATCATTATCATCAATAATAATAGTAAATGCATCCTCCAGGTCCTCCCGAAAAAAAAACAAAGATTTTGGATTGGAAAAGAAGTCCATGAACATCTAACTTATATATCTCAATTGTGCATCTAATATTAGTTTTTCTGCCTAAGGGACAGGCATAGTTATGGCTTTACCAATTGAAATGATCTTCAGGTAAGATCTTTTTTACATTTACAATTAAACCCATTCCTTAGCAATAACGAAAATTTTTGGAGAGACAGGCTGGTAAATATCTGGTCAGTTATCTAAGAACGATTGCATGAATTGCATGTAATGATGGATATTTCACTAGGAATTATTATTAGTTGTACTTTTTACACGCTTTGAAATCAGTTTTCGAAAAAAACTGAGATATTTAGAAAGGTAAATAAACATGTAATAAATATCTAAACACTGAACATGGCTATATAAAATTCTTTGACGATGGTTGTAGTTTAAGTGACTGAAACTTTGTAACATGGATATTTACAGCCATTTTTTCACAAAATCATGAATTTTGAAGGGGAAAACAAGCTGGTAAATATCTAATTCAGGCATTGACTTTTTATTACATGACTAATTTCTTAATCATAAATTCTTCGTATAGTATGGTTATATATATATATTGATATCCGTCAGAAAATAAGAGTGTCAATACCAAAATATAAGTGCTTTAACCTAACACTGACCTAACATTAATAGTTGCTCGGAATTTTTTGTTTTAGTCAAAAATATTGGTTTTTCGTCGAGATAATCAAAATAGTAGTTTTTATCACAGCTTAAAACCTACCATAACGGGATTCCAAAATTTATTTTTAAAAATGGATGAAAAATGATTCAAAATACAAAATTGTTTAAATGCTCATGGACTGCAAAGTAAGTACACCTAGCGTATTAAATGGTTTTTGTACAGTTTTAAATTCTACATCCATCTAAATAAAAGTTGAAAAAATGTTTAACATAAAATTTTGCGCAAAATGCAATTGAAATTTTGGAGGTTTTTTGAAGATACACGTCACTTTTGATAAGCATATCTAAAATATAATAAACTGAAATGATGCGCAAAAACATTATCTATCGATTGAGCTATTGCCAAATCTTGTAGCTGCATTATTAGTTGAGGAAACAACATTTTTGTCAAATTTTTTTTCTGTTTCAGAATTTGGGATGAGGGTATACAAGGGGAAAATGGACGCCAGAAATGGAGGTACCTTTTTGTACACATTTTTGAGGATATCACCACGAAAAATCAATATTTTGAAAAAATCTAAATTGGATCCGAGAGAGCTTAGTGAGCTTATTGATATGAATGCAAAAAAGTGCTGCTTAATTTAACCAATATTTTGAAACCTACTATAGAAATGCCCAAAAAAATGAAAAAAAAATAAAAGTGCTCCAAATTTTTTGATATTCAAATATGCTATAAAGCACTTTAAAACAAGTAAATTTTATTATTGGAAGGTGGTAGTATAGCTTAATTTTTTCTGGAGATATGAAGCCTCAAAGTTTCCAATCCTTTAGCAGTAAAATACGCGTAAAAAATCTGAAACCTTAGCACTCAAAAATTAATACCAACTGTAAAAAGTAGGATATTTCCGGATACTCATTTTTGGATTAAAGCTGAACGTTTCAGGTACATTGGCATATAATTTTTTCTTGGTGTTATTTAGTGAAAAAAAAAAGTGGAGCAGGGATGAAAGGTGAGACCCAGTTTTCAAGGAAAAAGCAGTGAATTTTACGCGTTTTTGAGACTTTTGTGAGATATGAAATAAATTTAGGGATAGATAGCATAATGCAACCAATTCATGTATGTTGAGCATTGCCATAGGTATAGCCTAAAAGTGTTTAATAGGGTGTTAGTCATGAAAAAATTGGCACGTCTAGATCTTAAAGATTGTATAGCGATTTCGAAACGTAGCTTTTTTTGAAAATTTATCAAAACGTATTTCAGCATATGGAGGTTTACCTTCCTGTAATGTTATTGTGCCAGTTAAAACTGATTAGAGCAATAAAGTATAACTGTAAGCTAGATATAATTTTTTATAAATGTATCGGCTAGTTTGTCATAACTAAAAATGGCATTTCTATTACAAATACTGTATATATTATGTGAAAAACGATATTTTTATATATTAATCAAAGGCATATGTTCATCGAAAGACCTTGTCTGATGGCAAAAGCTAATTATCTAATACATAACTGCAATATTATGTTTGACTCAGGTAATCTGTAAGCTTAGCAAAATTTCTGCTGCTACTAATTCTAGCTTTCAATAATGGAGTTTAAACCCAAGGTTTATTACATACTACTCATCCTTTAAGCCAGTATAAATAACAAAAATGATGTGTAGTTACGTTACAACAAGAAGACATGGAGTAAGTCGACATTATGCTTATTCAAAGCAATACTAACGATGCTTTTAATTTAAAATCAATTATTTTTATTATACACTAGTTCTCTTCTGAAACAACACCAAATCTAGAATTCAAATGCTGAGGGTTTTCAATTTCATCCACAAAAGCAACCGCAAAATCAGCATAACTGACATATGATTTTCCTTGGCTGTTAAAGATCAATCTATCATTTGTAGTTTGATATTTTCCTGTTCTTTCACCATTAGGGTTAAAATACGAAGCAGGGCTCACAAAAGTCCAATTAACATTCTCCGAGGCTCTGAGATCTATCAAATTCTGACCTTGAGCTGTAGCCAAAGCAAGATATTGCTCGGGAAACTTTTCAGTATCCACTAAGCGAGTCTTGAGTTCATCATCGACATAAAGACTAGCAGCACCGCCCACAACAATCAAACGTGTGTTTGATAATCCCTTTAAAAGATCAATAAGAAATCTACCTACTGTAACATGTTTTTGCTCTTGTCCTGGTGGTGAACCAAATGCATTGGCAATAATATCAAATTGCTTTACATCGTCCTGTGTAAGATCTTGAACTTCTTTCTCAATAATATTCACATCTTGAGTGATTTTGTTCTTGTTACGAACAATGGCAGTGACTTGAAGGCCTCGGGAAAGAGATTCTTTGAGAATTGCTTGGCCTGCCTTTCCACTAGCGCCAATAATAGCAATCTTGATAGTCATTTTTGATATATAATGAAAAGGAAAAAAAAAAGTTGATGGAAAAAGAATTTGCTATAGGTTGATTTTGTATTTTATATGGATCAATAAGATTGTTTTTGTGTAATGCTACAGTTGTACCCAACTCAAAGCATACAAGTGTTTATTGGCTAAACCATCGTTTAAAGAGGAGCTGTGCTCTTGCGCCATCTTTTTCAAGGATTTGTAGTGTTACTGCATTAAAAATGAATATGCATTTATTACTCATGATTATAAATTTGTTTGTCATCAATAAAATGAAGCTTTGATTTATGCTTTAGAATGAATGAAGGCTTTATTTACATAAAATTCATGTCGAAATAAGATAAATGAGGGAATAATGCATGTTAATATATATATATATGAGAGGGAATACTATCCGATAAAATAATTATGCGGTGACACCAGCTGTATTTGCATTAAATGAAAGTAATTGATCATGAGTTATCAAATTTTGAAGCACAAGCAAATGAGAATTATCAGCCAATTTAGCATTATTATATTCACGTAAAAGAATATCAACTTCTTCTAAATTGAGTGCTTTGACATCTGCAAGTTGCTTAATTTTGTTGGTAATTTTTTTGGCATCTTCATCAGTCAAATCATTCAATTGTAATTGCTCAATTCTATTCTTGACAGCATTCCATCCAGTTAAACGATGTCCAATGCTAACATAGCGAGACATACCAAAATCTTCAGGTCTCAAGATTTCATAGGTGGAAGGATTATTCAAAATGGCCTTTGCATGAATACCAGCTTTGTGTGTAAAAGCACAATAACCAGTAATATAGTTGTTGAAAGGAACAGTGATTTCAACAGACTCAGCAACAATGTTTTCGACTTGACGAATAGCCTTGACATCGTATTTGTTGAGAACATATTCGCGATCAGAGACATACATGCGAGCCAAGAAACCACCTAAAGCGGGAATACCATTACGTTCTCCAATACCCAATACAGATGTATCGATATGAGTTGCACCTGCTTCAAGAGCAGTGTAAGCATTAGCAATAGCACAGCCAGTATCATCATGGAAATGGCACTCGATATCGCAATTTACGACGCTACGAAGAGTTTTAACAAGATCATATACTTGACGAGGGTTAGCACAACCAACAGTATCAGCAATGCCAACACGGTTAACACCAATGCGATCAACAGTTTGATAAATAGCAAGCAAATCAACTAAATCAGAACGGAAAGAGTCTTCAGTGGAGAAACGAACTTCAAGGCCTTGGCTTTTGATGTAGGTAATCACCTCAATGGCTGACTTGGTAATGTATTCCATATCTTTACCATGAGAAAACTCACGCAAATAGGAGGATGTACCAATAACTACGTCAACACCATCTACACCTGTTTGAACAGCTAAACGAGCATCATCCATGTGGCAACGAATGTGGGTGAGGATTTTGGCCTTCAAACCAAGTGCAACAATAGCCTTACAGTCATTAAAAGATTGTTCAGAAGCAGCAGGAGATGTTAATTCGAGGTAATCGACACCAACAGCGTCCAATGCTTTAGCAATTTCTATATACGAAAATTTAATTAGCACAGAAATTTTGCGTTATATTTTGGTATTGCTGTCATACCAATCTTCTTTTCTGTAGTAAAAAATGCATTTGCGAACTGTTCACCCTCTATAAAATTCATGCAATATTTTAATGTGAGTTGATGGGATGAAAACCTTTCAGTATTTAACAAATACCTCTTAATGTTGACTCGATAATCTTGAAATTACCAACATTTGACATTGGATCACGCTTACTAGCATAGGGTGAGGCAATTGGTTGACGAGGTGTATTATGGACATTATCATTGGAATTGATTTCGTTGTTGAGAATATCTCTTGGAGGTGCCATCTTGTATTTCGTTTGGATATTTAATGAGAGAGAAAAGACAAGAACAAGTCTGGTACTTGTTACCGCAACTTATATATGTTGATCGAAAAGATCCCTCATTTGATCCATCTTTGTGTCTCTGCCTTTCCTAGGCATAACCATCTGAACTTGCTTGCCTTTCTTGGATGCCATTACAAGATCAATAGTCACATTAACCTTTGTAAAAACCAGCTTCATCTCTATTGATTTACCAAATTTAGAGTTCATCATTCAGCTACCTTAATCAGGAATCAAAGATTAGATGCTTTGCAATGTAACCGTTGGACGGTATTAAATTACTCTGGGGATCATTATATTCTGTAAAACCTAGTCGTATGTAATTTGCATTGATTGTATATGCAGTCAAGTGTGATTTATTGATTATTTCTAGCAAAAGTGCTCCGAGATATCATTTAAATTTCCATATATTTATATATATTTCAAAAGATGACAATATCTAATGGCCAATTTAAAAATACCAGAGGGCTGCATGATGTTCTTCGTTAGTTAAGCAAACGTTAAACAGTCGATCGTTTATTTGTAATCTATAAAATAAATCCTTTGATGCTGAATCATGGCCAAAAAACTACAATTTTAAATTATAAAAAATAACGGTTTTCAGAGGTCTTTTTCTTAATCTCAAAACTAGATAAAACAATTACTCTCAATCAGTAGTTACTTATCGATGTATTTTCTCAACTTTTTGTGATGGTTGAAAATTTACCAATTGTTTCGAAATTTTCATGAGTTACCATAAAGGCAAAAATCGATCAAAATCGCTTCTTTGGAGTTTTTGGTTCGAAAATGAAACTTTTTATTAATGTGTATATTTATGAAAAATGACTAGAATTCTTCAAAAAATTATATACAATCATTCAATCTTGAATTAAATATCGAACATATTGAATTTCATAAAAAAAATCGATTTTCTTATTATTAAATATTATACGAATTTTTCAGTGAAAAAGTTACTCATAAATACTACCGTTGAATTCGCAATGAAAAGCTGTACAAATAATAGCTAATGAGCTATGCATGATATATACTAAATTTTTCAAAAAAAAAATACAAAAAAGAAACCAAAAAATGAAACGTGTGTCAAAAATAAAAAATGAAAAAAGCGATATTTCAGTCTGGTTCACCACCATAGTAGTAACAAAATTATGCAGATAAACCTGATTCTTTCATCATTTTAGACACTCGTAATGGGCATTATTGGAACCTTTAACCCACAACAAACTAATTATAACCAAGATAAAGGTGTTAAAATATCCTATAACAATATTCCTGAACTTTATTCAATGAGTTTGAGCAAATTATGGCCAAGTAGTTCTGCCATTTTGGGTAGTGATTTGTACATGATTTTAATCTTGTTGACTGGTTATATCTTTTAATATAAACGTAATTTTGCATTTTACGTTATGTTCTCTTTTTATGCATCGGTAACCTTTTTTTTTTCTATAAAATATGGTTAATGATCAAGTGGAGAGCACGATTGAATTACTCCAATATTCGTTACAATTTCTCATTTTAGTTGAAATGTTGTTCGAAACTAACTAGGATAATGTCCCAAAACCTTATAGAAATCAGTAATGTTTCTGGGCTATCACTTGACAGATAATAATGTTTCTTTCTTAGATTATACAAAAGAGGATAGTGATCCCAGATTTATATTAATGAAAAGAGATATTGTTCCAAAATGCCATTCAAATCGATCATACTCTTAAAATTTTATACCTAGTAGATAATCGAAAATAAATGTTTCAAAATAAAATTTATATCAATTATATCAATAGTGCTCCATATTCGTTGTATAAATATTGTAGTAGGATAGCGATGATTATAATCACTTAAACGAATAGTTTTCCCAAAATTTATGTGTTAGAAATTAGATCTAATGGCTAAAAATATTATAAAGTCAATCAAAGCAAGGTCTACAATAGACAAATTCAAATGCAATCTTAGATTTCAGTAAAGTTTTTTTTTTGTATAAATCATTTATTGATTTTATTAATAGAGATTTCAGTAAAGTTTGTTAGGAGTAGGTGAATTTTGGATTTCTTTGCTGGCTATATTTGTTAAAACGCCGAATGAATTACCATAACTTTTGGCATGAAAAATGTTGTTTCAAACATTTTTACAAATGTAAAAAATGGGTTATTTAGAAACACTAAACATGATAGTTATTTCTAGCTTTTAGGGTATATTTATCTATTTTTTATTGTGCTAGTTGGTTTGTCGAACTTGACATAAAACTTTGTTAAAAAGACCGTGTCGAGAATATGCAGGTCACATAAAGATTTGTAGATCTAATTTTGTATACATACTTTCTATTGCTATGCTACAATGATTTTGAATGTATCTGAGAGTTTACAACATATACAAGATACTTCTATGCAATATTATAATGCTATGGCTCAATATGTACATCAACATTTGGTTTTATGATCCATCAATTCATTATAAATGATCATCGTTTGGTTGGTAAATACAGTCACTGGGATGCAAGTTTTTTTCCGTAACAAAATGTTTTGTTGGTTATTGACAAGTATTCTTTTTTCTTTTCCATATATACAGAATGTCAGATTTAACCATCAACCTCGAATTCAGGTAAATTATGAAACTCGAAGCAGCAAAAAAAAAAAAAAAAAAACCATTGCTAATTACATGGTGTAACTAGTGGAGGCATGGAACTTTTGTTCCAAAATGTCAGCAAACATAGCATTCAATTTCCTGCTATCAACAAGGAAGGCAAGCCCTCTAACCTTCAAGATTTGATCCTTCATATTCGTGATACCATGATGACAGAAAAAAAAGATTTATTCGTTGAAAAGGACACAGTGTAAGTCATATGGTTGCCCTTTGTTTGATTTGTATATTAATTTTTTTTTTTTTCTTGTAGTCGTCCTGGTATTTTAGTCTTGATTAATAATGTTGATTGGGAATTATGCGATGAATTAGAGTATGAATTAGAAAACAAGGACGAAATTGTGTTTATCTCAACTTTGCATGGTGGATAGAAAAATCTATTAGATTAATAATAAAGTTTTTTTTTGTACATGTTGTGAAATAAGAAGAAAAAAGGGGGATAACATCGTTAATTAAGTCTTGTTCTCTCCGATCTTTGTATGGTTTTATTGGTTTAGGTGCCCCCATCGACCCCCCCCCCTTTTTTTTGAATCTAGTGTACATATAGTAGTTGGTTATAATTTCGTTTATTTATACCTTCTTTCTCTCTCTTTATATATATATATATAATAAATGATGAATACTGAGGGTAAAAAATAAGAAAAAAAAAAACATTGTAAAAACAAAAACATCTCATTATATATACATAGTTATTGAACAACCCAAGGCGGGTGTTTTACTCATTCGTGTATGTGAAGCAAGAGGTATTACATTACCTCAAGGTGCACAGGTACCCAATACAGGTTCTTTACCTGTACTCCAACGTAATAAAAGAGAATCATTTCATAGAAAGCAGAATTGGTGGTTACCTTATGTTGTATTGGAATTTGATAAAAATGAAGTCTTGATTGATGCACTTGGAGGTGACACATCAAATCCTGTATATAACTATAGAGCTAATTTGTGAGTATATATATATGAATGGTAGAATATATAGTATATTCATAATTAAATATAGTGATGTCTCTTGTCAATCCATTGTTTCCATTTCAATTTATTTACGACAACCACCAAATCAAGAAAATGGAGGAGTCCCCGCTGCTAGAACTGCCAACGATCATTTTCTGGGTACAATTAAAATCCAACCCAATTTCACTTCCACAGCATTAGAAGATCAACTTTATAATATTATGGGGGGGACAGGAGCCATGTATGTTCAATTATGCTACACACCTCAACAACAAGCAAATATATCATTTCAATCTTTTGATTTATTACGAGTGATTGGACGAGGCAGTTTTGGAAAAGTGTATGTGGTTCGTAAAAAGGATACAAACCGTATTTATGCCATGAAAGTGTTGAGAAAGTCTCGTATTATCTCACGCTCAGAAGTTACTCATACGATGGCTGAAAAAACAGTGTTGGCTCAAGTAAGAAATCCGTTCATTGTACCACTAAAGTTTGCATTTCAGAGCCCCGATAAACTTTATTTGGTATTGGCGTTTATTAACGGTGGAGAATTGTTTCATCATTTACAAGTGGAAGGGAAATTTAGTGAAGAGAGAGCAAGGTTTTATACAGCTGAATTGTTTTGTGCTTTAGAATGTCTACATGGATTTAATGTAGTTTACCGGTAAGGATATTAAAGTTTCTCACAAAGATTTATAAGCTAATACATTTTTACCATAGGGACCTCAAACCAGAAAACATTTTGATTGATTATAATGGCCATATTGCATTATGTGATTTCGGGTTATGTAAACTAAATATGACTGAATCTGAGAGAACAAATACTTTTTGTGGAACACCAGAGTATTTAGCACCAGAACTTTTATTAGGTCAAGGTTATACAAAAAACGTTGATTGGTGGACTTTGGGAGTTTTATTATATGAAATGTTGACAGGATTACCACCTTTTTATGATGAAAATACCAATGAAATGTATAGAAAAATTCTACAAGATCAACTGTTATTTCCAGACGACATGTCCGATGATGCATCTAATTTCCTAAGCGGACTATTGACTCGTGATCCAAATTTACGTTTAGGAAATCGAGGTACAGATGAAATTAGAAATCATCCATTTTTTAGATCCATTGATTGGACAAAACTAATGAGAAAGCAATTACCAGCACCATTTAAACCATCAGTGGAAAATATGTATGATACAACAAATTTTGACGATGAATTTACTTCAGAACAACCAGTTGAATCGATCGCTGCTGAAGAAGATTCACAAATATCGAAAACTATGCAAGAACAATTTAAAGGATTTACGTACAATCCTGATGGTGCAATGACAGATAGTTATAATAGCCATCAACAAGGATCTAATTTATCAATGTCACAGCAACAGCAACAACAACAACAACAACAACAGCAGCAAACATCACAATTTTCTAGATGGCAATAATACATCATAAATCGGATATTATTATCATTATTATTTATTCAAATCATAAAAATTTCCCTTGGTCTATTGATCTTTTTCTTTTTTTTTAAAAAAAAAAAAAAATACATTAAAAATAAATCATGACATTGTCTCTAGATTCAAATCTAATAAAGAATAGATCAAAGAGCTTTTCATGCTTGGGATCAATTGCTAATAGCAGCAGTAATTCAACAGTAATATCCTCCTCAACTTCTATGCATGATTTTAATCATAAACCTCGGTCTTGTTGTACAGATAGCTCGATTCACCATAATATCAAACGATTTCATCCATCACAATTAGGGAAACCACCTGGATTAAGTCAACAATCAAGCCGATCTGTTAGTAGTAGCACTAGCTGTAGTAATGAGATGAATAAGCCACCACCACCACTGCCTACAAAGACGAAAATAGCACCTATGAAGGAAGTAGAAAAAGTATTACAGTATACATTGCATGCATTTATACGGAATCTAATCAGTTTTTGGTAGTTGATTGCAGATTTGAAAAAGGAAAATTTTGATTTGAAATTACGGCTGTATCATTTAGAGGATATCATGATCAAGGATCTTGATTTATATCAATTAAAACAACAAGTATATATATATACGCAAATGTGTTTATGGAAAAAAAGTATATTTATAATATTTCACATTAGAATAGTAAATTACGGACGAATTTAGAAGATTCAAGTAAACACATGGAAATATTACAACATGAGCTAAGTATGCTCCTTAACAAACCAACAATTTCTATAGGCATTCAAACTGATCAGCAACCACAACACCTTGATGATGATGATGATGATTCTTCAGTGGATAGCTATTTTACTGCATTTGAATCACCGTTAAGAGGAAAAATTCAGTTTGATATGGACAAACAGATCGAATCATGGTTAAATCATATTGATTATACAAAATCAAACGAGACAAGACGCCCACAAATTTAGGAGAGGAGGTCTAGATTTTTTACATCAAAAAGAGAGTTTCACCAACAAATATATGATTGAAACCCCTCTTTTTTTTCTTACTGCTTTTACGGCCTATAATAGATACATACGGCCTATAGTAGTAATTATATTTAGACGAAACAGACAGACAAAAAAGTTGCTGTTTTACACAAAATTATTTTGTCTTACCGTATAGTCAACAACTCACTCTCACAATTTCTTTTTTCCTCTTTCTTTTCCCTTTTTTTCTCTTTTTTTTATTTTATTTTCTTTTATTTTTCTCTTTTTTTTTTTTTTTTTTTTTTTTTTTTTTACTCTTTGTTATATAATCCTCCTCTTTGCTACTCTTTTTCTTTGATTGCCCAAGCTAAATTTTTCTCGAGAAATAAAATAATCAAAAAAGAACAAAAGAAGTAGAAAAAAAAAAAAAAAAAAAAAAAAAAACGCATAGAAATCAACCCCTTCCCCTTTCAATTTCATTTCATTTCATTTATAAATGGATCCACAAACATGTACAATTATTTTATTAAAACAAACAAATCCATTTTATATTTCGGATCATGACGATGTAAATGAAGACGATATACTACAAAAATCATTTGGACATGGTAATTATAAATTAAATTATTTTTAATACAAAAAGAGAACAATCAATAAAATCAAATTAAAAAAAAAAAAAAAAACAAAAAAAAAAAAAGTTCATAAAGATACAAATCTTGAATCATGCTTAAATTATATAAAACTATTGCCATCTTCATCAACGCTGCTGCTTATGGAATTGGATGATGCTATGGAGAATCGAAATCAGATCGAAGTAATATCGCAAACCATTGAACAAGTTTCTGAAGCTGTACCTGTCATCGGTATTATTTCATAATTTTATTTATAAATTTTAACGACTAAAAATTAATTCTTCCTGTAGTTTATTCGACAAAAGATGATCCACAATTCATGTTGGAATGTGTTCAGATGGGCGCTGCTGACTATTTACTTCGACCATTGCGACCTGATGTGATAAAGACTTTATTTCTGGTAATTTTTTTTACAAGGAATTACCAATGCAGTAAGCATATGTATATGTTAACCTTTTAAACAATAGGCGCTCGTTCGAAGACAACATCATCAACAATCTTCTCCATTATATCAAGATCACCTTATTTCATGTAGTACCATTAGCACAATTACTTCGGTCATGTCTCCCATCACACCAACAACGGCACATCATTCTAATAACAATAATAATAATGATAAAACCTCGGCTTATTTACCGGATCGTATCCAAGATCGAATCAAGGCATTAAATACCAGAGATATAAAGTAATTTCAAAGTTGCATGGCATTCATATGATGGTACTAACTGCACCATCTTATAGCTTTACAAAGGCTATTATAGACTCTTATATTCCATCACAACCACCAACGATTGCATGTAAACAATTAACAGAGTAAGTTTATTTCTCCCTCTTGAATGAATTTTGAAATACTCCTCAATTTCCTCTTCCCTCCTTTTTACCAATTGTACACACAAACACACGCACATACATACAATGATATATAAACACTCCTTAATGCACACATGGGAAAAATGAAATTAATCCCCCCCTTTTTTTCCATTGTTATTATTAGTGAGCATCGAGATATTTTACAAAAAAAAGTTTCTAGTTGGGATTTCAGCCCATTGAATCTATCTCATGATGATCTTGTACATTGTTCAGTCATTATTATATCCCAAGTATTTTTATCGAACGAAGTAACTGAATTTAGTCAAGGTAATAATAGTATAACCTAGTAATTCTAATACTATACTAACTATAATTATTTTACCAGATCAACTGTATAGTTTTATATTGGATTTAGCTAGTATTTATCATGATGAAAACCCATATCATAACTTTGCTCATGCAGTAGATGTACTGCAATGTATATATTATTTTACATGTCAATTGGGTCTGGTACCATTTGCCGATGGAACTCCACGCATAACAAATTCAAAAACATACCGTATATTAAGGCCAAGAGATTTATTTGCTTTATTTATAGCTGCCATCGGACATGATACAGCACATCCCGGTGTTAATAATGCATTTTTAGTGAGTACTATGTATTGTGTTCCTGAATGAGTACTAACTACATCTAGATTAATACCTCGGCTCCTCTTGCTCTACTCTATAATGACAACTCTGTATTAGAAAGTTTTCATGCAATGACTTTATTTCAACTATTAAAAAAACATAAATTCAATGACATTCTTGGTGGATCAGATTCCAAGGATTATATCGAATTTAGAAAATTAGTCATTACAAGTATTTTAGCAACGGATATGGCGTTACACGGGGATTATGTTACAAAGATTAAAGAACAGAAGCAACGTCTAGTCGATAGTGATCCAAACGATTGGGATGATTCAAGGTGTTTAGAAGAAAGACTTTTATTTTGCAGTGGTTTGATCAAATGTGCTGATATCAGCAATGTTGCTCGTCCTTTTCCTAGAGCTTTTGAATGGGCTCAAATATTAACCGAAGAGTTTGCATCTCAAGGTGATTTAGAACGAGAATTAGGATTAAATGTGATACCCATGAACGACAGATCTCAAATTATATTGGAAGATTCACAAATTGGATTTATAAGATTTGTTGCTGTTGGGTTATTTGAAAGTGTGAGTGAATATACGCAAGGTAAATATATTATTATATTGTTCTTTAGTTGATCTGTAAATCTAATTTTCATCTTTGATCAAATACAGAACTCTCTTTTCCAGTAGATCATATTAAACGAAATTTATCGATTTGGGAAGATAGAAAAAGGGAAAATATTGAAAATAACCATCAAAATGCAACACAACAACAACGACAACAACAGCCACAAGAAGATTCAAATAGTAGTAGTGATACGACAACTACAGCTGAAGATGATTATCATTCTCAAGCAGTTACAGCTTTAGCCAAGAAAAATGACCTTGATTCTGGTTATACATTACCTGAAATGCCACCAACTTTAGCAATGTCTAGTTTTTCATCTGTTACAACAAAACAGTACCAACATGATCATGATCATCAAGGTGATTGGGATCACCGTGAATCCTCTGGTCCAGTTTATTGTTCATGCAACGTTATGTAAAGCCAAAAAAAAAAAAAACAAACAAAAAAAAAAAGAAAAACAAAAAAAGACAAAAAAAACAAACTGTTATTATTACTACTATTATTATTATTACTATTATTAATACTACATCGATAGATTGTATATTTAGATTTTTTCCTACCTCCGTTCCCCCTCCCCCCTCCCTTTCCCTTAAGTAACATGAGCAACGATAACTCATCAACTATGATAATATATACACTAACAATTAACTTTTTTATTATTACTATATGTTTATATAAATCCTTTCTCTTTTAATTGAATTACATGATGGTTGTTGCAATAACGTAACCAATCGCCACTGTAGCTAATACACCAAGTCCCGATTGTATGTAATAATGAGTATTAGTCTTTTTCTCGACCAAGAATGAATGATGCAAATGTTTAGTTGCTTTGGTTGTGGTATTTGATTGTTGCTCTGTTTCCTTCACATTCAATGTAGTTGCATCCGTTCCTTCATCATCTTCTTGTTGTACAAGTGGATATCGACTTTTAGTAAGTTCGACATTTTGAACATTGCCAAAGAAATCTGTCACCTTGACTTTATCTAATGGACGATTAAATAAATCAGATCGAATACCTGGATGAGAAGCAATCTTGACAGGATCGTATGTATTAAACTAGTTTATAACTTTAGCTTTCGTCGTATATTTTATACATTGTTTTACCCACCAATTCCTGTAATGTCTTGTCGCTAGTTTGATCCACATTTTCCAAAAATTCCAAATTGTAATATGTAAAACTATCAATAACAGCAACACCAATGTCATAATCTGTGTGATGCTATATTTTATATTAATAAGCAATTGAATGAGGATTAGATAATAGCACTTACAGAATAGGAGCTTTCATCTAATTTACTACTGCCGGTAGCAAGGATATTAGTAGAGTTAATCTTACTATACATGGTATTAGCTTGGCAAGTATCAATCATGAATAAAATCTCATTATATCGTTTCTTTTCCGACATTTGCTTGAACGAATCTGCTAAATCATAAGCGCTGATTTCTTCTGCATCTTGAAACTTAAGAAACTCATCTCCACCATGTCCTGTCATGTAAACTAAAATATTGGATCTATCATCTGATAATAATCTTTTCGAACGAGGAGTATCTGGCGAGACACGGCCTATGTTTTTGTCGATAATTGTACGCAGTCAGTAAATAAAATATTACACAAAAGAAGAAAACAGAGCTTACCAGTAAGCATACGAATAAAATTCTCAACTGTAACTTCATATCCTCGATAATCTACTTCAACATTATCACCATATAAATCCAATAATCGATTAGCGTTGTTGTATACTGTTGCGGGATATTTATTACGAGGATTGCAAGATACATCATCTGCCAACATTAATATAATATTGGAGTCAGGAATACCTAATCTTTTTACTGTACGATACATGGATAATGTGTTGGCTACATGTCGATAATTGAACCAAAAACGAGATGTGCAAACCTGAAAAAGTGCGTTAGAATTGGCTCAACTTTTTACATGATTACTACCATACAAGAACTGCCCAGTTGTTGGTATGTCCACTTTGACTAAAGAATCCCTCTACTTGCTCTTGATCATTACTATAAACAGATAATACAAATAAACTTAGTAGAGCTATAAGTTTATAACCCCACCACCATTTGGCCATTTTTTCAATTGAATGTATATAAAAAAGAACAAGTGAAAAATGTATATTTATTCAAGTATGCTATCTGAAAAAAGGAGGAAAAAGGGCCCCGCTTGCTGAATATTTATATTGGATATTGTCCAATGAGATGTTGTTGAACTGTATTATCAGAAATCCTTGTAAATTAATAGCTTTCAAGAATAATAGTGTATCATTGCAACTTGCCATCTACGTAGACAAGATTACAATTCAAACACTCACACTGCCTAATTAGTCATGCTTTTGAGGAAGTGTATTACATCTCAAAACTGGATCTGGAAACCAATTTTGGTATTTCACATGGAATATAAATGAATACACGTTAGCCGATAAATAAAAGCAGAAATAATATA
Organism: Mucor racemosus; assembly: GCA_027405735.1. NCBI lineage: Eukaryota > Fungi > Mucoromycota > Mucoromycetes > Mucorales > Mucoraceae > Mucor > Mucor racemosus. The sequence goes on along the minus strand of JAPEHQ010000004.1, from coordinate 1,405,089 downwards.
TTTGTGCAGCCTATTTGAGAAATGTTAAATTCAAAAGTTACTAATCTTTAGAATCGGGACTCCTCATTTATTTAATAATTAACCTCATATTAGACGCCTTTTAGGATATACCTTAGACACTGCTAAATACATATGAATTGGTTGCATTATGCTATCTCTTCATACATTCATTTTATATCTCACGAAAAACTCGAAAACAGGTAAAATTCGCTACATTTTCCTTGAAAACTGGGTCGCACTTTTCATCCCTGCTCTACCTTTTTTTTTCACTAAATAACACCAAGAAAAAATTATATGCCAATGTACCTGAGATGATTAACTTTAATCCAAAAACGAGTATCCAGAAATATCCTACTTTTTGAAGTTGATATAACTTTTTAAGTGCTAATGTTTCAGATTTGTACAGGTATTTCACTGCTACAAATTAAAACTTTGCATCTCTATATCTCTGCAAAAAATTAAGCTATACCAGCAATTTCTAATAATCAAACTTGCTTGTTTTAAAGCGCTCTATAATATATTAAAGTATGAAAAAAATTCTGAGCACTTTTATTTTTTTCATTTTTTTGGCATTTTTGTAGTAGATTTCAAAATATTCGTTAAATTGAGCAGTATGTTTTTTACATGCATGTCATCGATCGCATCGAGCTCTCCTGGACCCAATTTAGGGTTTTTCAAAATATTGATTTTTCGTGGAGTTATCTTCAAAAATGTGTGCAACGAGATACCTTCGCTTCTACCTCCAAATTTTCCCTTATATACCCTCATCCTAGATTCTGAATTTGAAAAAAAAATGACAAAATTTTTGTTTCTTCTACGAAAAATGTAACTAGAAGGTTCAGAAATAGTTCGATCGATAGATAATTTTGTTGCACATTATCTCAATTTTTTATTTTTAAAGTATTTCTATAGAAAGTGATGTGTATCTCCAAAAAACCTCAAAAATTTCAATTACATTTTACGCAAAATTTAATGTGAAACGTTTTTTTTTATTTAATTTAGGTGGATGCAGAATTTAAAACTGTACAAAAAATATTTAATGAGCTATTTCAACTTACTTTGCAATTCATGAACCATTAAACAATTTTGGTTTTTTCATCATTTTCAGGTCGATTTGTAAAATTAATTTTGAAACCCAGTTACCATAGGGTCAAGCTGTGATATCAACTATTATTTTGATTATTTCGACAAAAAATCAATATTTTTTCGCCGAAGGAAAAAATGCAACGTAGCTCAGAGTTGGATGTACCTTGTAAATATAAATAATTATAAGGTTTAGGAGTCCAAAAATCGTCCATAAATCATCCAAAAATCATCCAAAAATTATCCAAAAAAAAACCACCCCTAAAACTTTAATATATAATAAAACATTGAAAAACAAGAAGGTTTAGCTTAGAAACTATTATGTTCAAGCTTATAAAATCTCGAGATATATGGCATCTTAGATTGAGCTTTTAAGCGGGGGAAAGCAAGTGTTTCACTTTTGAAGCCTTTATACTCGCTGGGAAATCAACATGAATAGAAATAAGTCTTTTGTCAATATTCTGTAGCATATCAACTATAGCCTTACATTTTTTATTTCCTGATTATCTATTGAAATGGGGGCACGCTCCGATTTTGAATATTGCCATATAAAATTGTATAATCAGATATGCACACGTAACTGAGCTTGAATCCAAAAAGTGTTCAAATGGAAAAAAAATCCAAAAAAATCCAAAAAAAACCTTGTATGTTTAATTGCTCACAAAAATGCATAGTAAGTTGAACTAGCGTACTAAATGTTTTAGGTTCAGTTTTTAATTTTGAATCGATCTGTGTAGGTTTTGAAAATGTTTTTCTCATAAAATCTCTAGTAAATTTAATGTCAAATTTTAACGGTTTTTGATCAAAAAGTACCCTTCATTCAAATGCAACCCTAAAATATTTTATTTTCACGTTATGCGCAACAAAATTATCTACAGAATGAGTATTTATTCGTAGCTGTAGCCCTATTTTTCGTAGGGATTTTAGTTTTTTTTCATCATTTTTTTTGGTCGGCGAAAATTCATCCTTGTATATCCTCGTCCAAAATTGATCCTTTTTTGTAGTAATCACCAAAAATCAATCATTCAATCTCAATTTTCTCGACCAAAAATTAATATTTTTTCACGAGATAAAATTCGTTAGATAGACGTTAATGAGCACTATCCTATGGTTTTAGTTTTGCATACCTGTCATCCCTTCATGGATCTCTATACCACAAAAAGTCCTCTCACAAAATTTATAAAAAAATAAAAAAAAGTCTTTACAGCCATCTAAAAACTAAATATCCTGGTAGAGAATGAAAAATAATCTAGACTTTACTTAATACCCATCATTGCAATACCTTAGTATTTTCTCCACTTATTTTCATTTCAAATGCGCTTTCTCAATTTTAAACTGGCCATTTCTGCATCACTATTCAAATTAGTGTTAGCTTGTCTTGTAGTTTATCAAGCTACTATTATTAGATTAATGAATATTGTTGAAAACTGGCTACAGATAAAAAATACAAAATTCTTGAAAACTTGGTTAGAGCGTAGTACCCATTTTGATAAAATTCAAATGTTGTTGCAATAAAATTGAAATAATTTTATAAAAATGAAAAATAAAATAAAAAATAAAAGCGTTGATAGATATAATTACAGTCTTTCCACGGTTTTATTGTGATTAAAAGAAATCTGAAGAAAAAGAATGATATCTTCATAAAGTATGCTATATTTATAGGAATTATAAAATAGTGGATGTTTGTGTGTTGATGCCTATTTTACAGGTGTTTAATCATAATGTCTTTTATTGACATTCTTTTATGTATAAGATACTTGGTTGAGATGTTGATACTTTGTTTGATATGATAGAATATCATTAGATGGATGTTGATCTTTCAACATTCCAGTTATAATTTAAAATACAACTGAGCTTATTTTTATGGCATCTGATTCCTTATCTAGAATTACTGCAACTGCGATTTTATGAGCAGGAGTTTTGGAATATATTATTAATGCAAAATAAGTACAGCTGCTTTATATCATCGGTGCCATGTTGTAGAAGATTGTATTTTGATCAGGAATACTTCCTTATACAGGCACCAGGCACCAGCAATATAGAGTTTCCTCGTTATGCTTATTGGGATCTGATTGGAACTCAGACCTTATGGAGCGAGATTTAGGTACAAATCGAGATCAGTTATTTTTCTGAAATGACAATGGCGACTTTGGTCTATAAAAGGTGTTATTTCATTGCAGTTGTGTCTACAAGGCCGTGTACATTTCTTGCAGAGTTAGAATATTGGATATCAGTTTTCTTATTATTTTATATGTTAAATAGCAGAAAATTAGAGCTATCAAGGAAATAATGCATCTCATTTGGAAACAACTAGTTGATACTATAGCTTATTGCTGCGTTTCCAAAATTGCCTCGTGCAACAAGCTAACTCGACCAATTTAATCGAGCATTCATCGAGCTTCAATTATACAGAAATAATACAAGCAAGCCCGAGACAAAGTGATAGCATAATAAAGCAAGCTGAAATTAAGTATTTCGAATCTTAAAAGCATATAGAGGTCATTAACCAGTTTTATAAGAACTCCAATAACAATCCAAGTGCTAGCGCAAAAATTACATTACATAGTTGCTGCCTGATTGAAAAGACATGTAGTGACAAACCTCATAAATTTTAGATAACTTGCGCCGTAATGCCATAAAATGTTTCATTATGAAAATAATAATGCGCATATATTATTATCCTTTTTTTATTTGTCAATTTTTGTGTCTTTCTTTGCAAGGAGGTCCTTATCAAATCATTACAATTTTAAATCATCAATTCAAGGTATATGTATAGTATTAGGTACAGTATAAGTATATTGCCAATACAAATGCACTTCAAATACCTAGAGCTATATTTTCGGATAAAATTGCTATATCTTAAATAAAAGTAGCGTAATCCCAAATCACTTTACAATCCTGGGCTTAATTTTTGCATGCACGCTGCAGTGGAATTACATACTAAAAACGCTTGATAAAAATAAAACAACCTAAATTTCAAGTGTCGCTCATAAAATATGATGCCACTTGAAATGTGAACAACGATAATAAACAAACGCTTCAATTGAACACAATAACAAACGCATGCTAAAAATATGAAATACCTTTTTTGAACCATACATGTCGTGTAGATGATAGCACCCTTGATCACGGCGCAATCAATTACACAAATGACATATATATCAAAACAGGATTCTATCCAAATCAATAATGATAATAAACAAAGATATCAATTTAGTCAACTACTCATCTATATCGTAGTTGCACTATCAATATAAATAAGATTCAAGCATATAAAAATTACCCCTTAAAAATCAAGGTTACATAAAATAGATATAACAGAAATAAACAAAAACAACCATTTCCCAAAAGGTCGATATTGTCACACTTGACATACAATCCCTTATGGTCAATGCTCTATACAATTTACCCCTTAAAATATCAAATCAATAACAATGTACTCAAAACTGGAAGATTACTAAACATACATCCATTCAAGTCTGATGGTATCCAAGTTCTCCAAATCACTATAAATACCCTCATACTTTTCAATTATTTTAACTCTTCAGAAAATCTTTTGTAATAAAAACTTTAGCTGATTATAATTGTATTTCTACTGCTTTTATTTTTATATTTTTTTATTTTAGTAAATTAACATCGTAATTTACTGCACACGCAACATATTGCAAAATAATATAATCATACACTATGTAATTTCAATGTTGGAGCAGTAGACATTCAAATGGGTTTGTAATCTTAACGTGATACCTACTCCTAAATAGATTTGATATCTCCCAAAAAGTCTCAAAGGCAGGTAGATTTTATTGCGTTTACTTTGTAAAACTGGGTCTCACTTTTTATTCCGCCCCGAATCTTTTCTTCACTAGATAGTATCAAGAAAAAATTACATATATGCCAATGTACCTAAGATGATCAACATTAACCTAAAGCTATGTTTCTGAAAATATCCCATCTTTCGCAGTTGGCAAATTGAATGGTTTAGAAACAGTAAGCTTAGAATTCAGAAACCATATTTGAGATGCAAATAACTCAAAAAAATACTAAGATATTGCAATAATGGTTATAAAGTAAACTCTACTTTATTTTTTATTCTCTACCAAGATACTAATAAGGTTTTAGTTAGGTTTGAAGAGTTTTATTTTACTTGAAAATTTTGTGGAAGCACTATTTTTTTAATATAGATCCATGAAGGGATGACAGGTATGCAAAACTAAAACCATAGGATAGTGCTCATTAACGTCTATCTAACGAATTTTATCTCGTGAAAAAATATTAATTTTTGGTCGAGAAAATTGAGATTGAATGATTGATTTTTGGTGATTACTACAAAAAAGGATCAATTTTGGACGAGGATATACAAGGATGAATTTTCGCCGACCAAAAAAAATGATGAAAAAAAACTAAAATCCCTACGAAAAATAGGGCTACAGCTACGAATAAATACTCATTCTGTAGATAATTTTGTTGCGCATAACGTGAAAATAAAATATTTTAGGGTTGCATTTGAATGAAGGGTACTTTTTGATCAAAAACCGTTAAAATTTGACATTAAATTTACTAGAGATTTTATGAGAAAAACATTTTCAAAACCTACACAGATCGATTCAAAATTAAAAACTGAACCTAAAACATTTAGTACGCTAGTTCAACTTACTATGCATTTTTGTGAGCAATTAAACATACAAGGTTTTTTTTGGATTTTTTTGGATTTTTTTTCCATTTGAACACTTTTTGGATTCAAGCTCAGTTACGTGTGCATATCTGATTATACAATTTTATATGGCAATATTCAAAATCGGAGCGTGCCCCCATTTCAATAGATAATCAGGAAATAAAAAATGTAAGGCTATAGTTGATATGCTACAGAATATTGACAAAAGACTTATTTCTATTCATGTTGATTTCTCAGCGAGTATAAAGGCTTCAAAAGTGAAACACTTGCTTTTACCCCGCTTAAAAACTCAATCTAAGATCCCATATATCTCGAGGTTTTAATAATCTTGCACTTAAAAGCTACTAAGCAAAATCTCTTGTTTTTCAATATTTTATTACATATTAAAGTTTAAGTGATGGTTTTTTTTTTGGAAATATTTTGGTCCCCCAAACCTCATAATTGTAGATCCTGTTTTTTTTGTTTTTCTCTTTTGTAGTTTTAACAATTTGGGGAATTTTCACATTTTTTTTTACAAAAGTATTGCTAGGAATCAGGCAACCAAGTTTTCTAGGGTAAAATGGGCTGCTAAAAACGAATCTGCAATTTATTTTATTGTAGCTATCAATTTTGCCGAGATTTTTGTGGTATAAACGTTGCTGGATTCTAGTATATACGACTATGGCAACTCTTAAATTTCATTAGAAAGTCTTGCTTGAACACATAATAAAATTCATCGAACAAATTATTTCACACATTTTGATATATAATTCTAAACGTCAAGTCTAGTTTCAACCATTTTAAAGAGCAAAGTCAGCTAAAAAACGTGAATATTTATACTGGTGACCAATTTTAGCAGCAACTTTTTTTCAAAGACAGTACCCGTCCATTCAACATTGTCCTGGCTACAAATTTTATTAAATGAAGCAAGGATGGTTACTATAGTGATTGTTTCATAAATTTGAATGATGCAGAAATGGCCAGCTTAAAATTGAGAAAGCGCATTTGAAATGAAAATAAGTGGAGAAAATACTAAGGTATTGCAATGATGGGTATTAAGTAAAGTCTAGATTATTTTTCATTCTCTACCAGGATATTTAGTTTTTAGATGGCTGTAAAGACTTTTTTTTATTTTTTTATAAATTTTGTGAGAGGACTTTTTGTGGTATAGAGATCCATGAAGGGATGACAGGTATGCAAAACTAAAACCATAGGATAGTGCTCATTAACGTCTATCTAACGAATTTTATCTCGTGAAAAAATATTAATTTTTGGTCGAGAAAATTGAGATTGAATGATTGATTTTTGGTGATTACTACAAAAAAGGATCAATTTTGGACGAGGATATACAAGGATGAATTTTCGCCGACCAAAAAAAATGATGAAAAAAAACTAAAATCCCTACGAAAAATAGGGCTACAGCTACGAATAAATACTCATTCTGTAGATAATTTTGTTGCGCATAACGTGAAAATAAAATATTTTAGGGTTGCATTTGAATGAAGGGTACTTTTTGATCAAAAACCGTTAAAATTTGACATTAAATTTACTAGAGATTTTATGAGAAAAACATTTTCAAAACCTACACAGATCGATTCAAAATTAAAAACTGAACCTAAAACATTTAGTACGCTAGTTCAACTTACTATGCATTTTTGTGAGCAATTAAACATACAAGGTTTTTTTTGGATTTTTTTGGATTTTTTTTCCATTTGAACACTTTTTGGATTCAAGCTCAGTTACGTGTGCATATCTGATTATACAATTTTATATGGCAATATTCAAAATCGGAGCGTGCCCCCATTTCAATAGATAATCAGGAAATAAAAAATGTAAGGCTATAGTGGATATGCTACAGAATATCGACAAAAGACTTATTCCTATTCATGTTGATTTCTCAGCGAGCATAAAGGCTTCAAAAGTAAAATACTTGCTTTTACCCCGCTTAAAAACTCAACCTAAGATGCCATAATATATCTCAAGATTTTAATAAGCTTGAAGAAAGACCTCACTCCCCGATTATCGAGGCAGTAAATTTGTTGACATCTTGCTGGCACTTTCGGATCATTTTGTGCATGAAAAATATGATAAATGAAGTCAATGATGCTCAACGACATTCAACACTTATGACGTTAAAAGAAATGTACGGTATATTGGTAACAAATCTATCCAAACATATTAATTTGAAATATTCACATTTCTTTTATTATAAAAAAAAAACGTCCAAGTATCAACTAGACAAAAAGAGATATCTAACTATAGCCATCTTCAGTTATTATATTGTATTATATTTACATATTTTCTTTATTAGTCTTCTACAATCAATTTAGATGGAAGTTACACAGCTTCCGAAGAAGCGACGAATAATTTCACGACCATAGGGGATATAACTTGCTCTGTCAAGATGAAAAGTAATTAGTTTTCTTCTCGTTATTAATAACCGAACCAAACACTTACGAATACCAAACAAGGGCAGCAAATTGAATACAAACCAAGACAATGGATAAAGCAAAATTCTTCAGCTAAATATATGTAACAATTGTTAGTATCACCTTTCACAATAAGCTGTAATACATTTTTTTCATACCCAGATGGACATGGCAAGTGTCAAAATAAGCAGTGCGATATATATAACAGTTGCCCAGAAACGAACTGTAATAAACATAAAATAATGTCAATTGAATTTATCAAAGTTTCATTGTTCCACTTACCTGGAGCAAACATGGTTTTGATCTGTTTGGGAATACCGATAATAAATGTTAAACTAACAACACCAACAGAAATTAGAGTTGTATGAATTATCCCCCTTTTTATATGTTTTACCTGAAAAGAGAAATGATATTACCACAGCTATAAATAATACAAAAAGCAACAATATTGCCCACTAACAAGATGAGAGTTGACTATTATACGCATTTGTTAGAATTCTTATTCCCGAGAATCACATTCAAAACTCACCAAGATGGATAAAAGAGCGCCTGCGACAAAACTTTGATTTCAAGGTGGTTAATTGTACAGTAAATACCCTCTAATATGATCAAAAGCTTACCAACCACCAAAGGCAAACATACGCTGCGACTTATCAAGGCCACAAAACTTCCAACTTCCTGAATTTTGCATATTGAGTAACCATGTTTTTTTTTCTGCAAAATTAATATAAAAACAAACCATCATCTGTAGTTCCTTGATCACTAAAATCCGAAGAAAAGAAACCAAACTTCATCTTTTACACGTTTTCGTTGATTATTTCGGTAAAATACGAAAGAAAGACAAAAAGCCAAGTAAACAATAGATTGTTTGTATATAAATTTAGAGCCTGAGAAAGAAATAAAAGCAGTCTATGTATCAACAACCTGATTACATGACATGAAGCGCAACAATGAAAACTTATATTACGAGTTATTAAATTGTTTAATATGATAACAATATATTATAGCGTTGAAAAAATAAGTATTTACAGTCTACATTAATGAATTAAAATTTCTACACAACCGCAGAACTTTGTTGAGAATTGATGCTCATGGCTCTCTCCTTCTTCTTGCGGCTAAAAAGTTCACTGAGATTATCCCAACCGCGCAAGATTTGATATAAAAGAATAGCAGAATATGTAGGAAGACCAATACCATCTAATTGGAAGTTACCCCATTTTAATGTAGTTTGCATAGCAGCACCAATGATGACTAAATTGATATGATAAATTAGAATAATTCAAACAAATCGTATGATTCAAGTTCTTACCAGGGACACCAGCTACTAGCATATTTCTAGAATCCTTAAAGTCTACTTGATTTTCGACCCAGATTCTAGCACCTGAAACAGTAATCAAACCGAAAAGAATGATGGAAAGACCACCGAATACACCTTCAGGAATAGTATGAATGGCAGCACCAAACTTTTGAATGAAACCTAAAAAGATGGCAATAACGGCAGCAACCAAGAAGATCAATGTAGAGAAAATTTGAGTAACGGCCTATGCGAATAAAAAGTGTTGAGTATCACACGTATATATAAAAGATGTTAACTGAAACGTACCATAACACCAATATTCTCGGAATAGGTTGTTGTACCAGGTCCACCACCAGCAGCAGATATGATAGTAGCAACAGCATCACCTAAAATAGCGCGTCCCAGATATTTATCAAGGGGCTTTTCAGCCATAGCACCAACAGCCTTAATGTGGCCTAAATTCTCGGCCAACAAGACGACACAAACAGGAACAATGATACTGATAGCTTGACCTTCAAACTTGGGCTTAACAAAAGTAGGAGCGGCAAACCAAGGAGTAGCATATAATTCAGTATAATCAATAGCAGGGCCATGACCAGAGTAACCAACACCAAAATAGATAAGATAACCAATGACCATACCAATCAAAATTGGCATACGTTTCAACATGCCAGGAGCATAAACACTGACAAGCGAAATTAACATGACAGTAGTAAATGCCATCCAACCATCAAATGAAGTTTGAGTAGCACTTTGAAACGCAGATGTAGATAAGTGGATACCAATTGTCATTACAACGGTACCAGTGACAACTATAGACATAGTTGATAAGGTTAGAGATCTATTCAAAGGCCGTTCCGATTCCGAAAATATGGAAAAAGTTTTATTTCATTTTTTCAACTTACCAGGAGGCATAATAACATCGATCCAACCAGAGCCTGCGAAAAAGACAACAAGACCAATTGCACCATAAACAAGACCACAAATAAGGATGCCACCACAAGCAACATCAGCATGTTCATTGCGACCAGAACTGGGTGAATAAGTATAGCCTGTAGCTGAAACTACGACACCAATGAAGCCAAATGATGATCCAACATAAGACGGGACTAAAAGAATTATTAGTTGGATTGAATTCAAGAGCCAATTCAATTATCAATATTTACCTTTTCCACCGGTGAAGATATAAAAGATGATTGTACCGATACCAGAAAAGAACAGGGCGGCTAGAAGAAACATGATGTTAATATTTTTGATTTGTCACAGATCATATTCAATATATAAATATTTACTGTTTGTATCAAAACCCATCATGAGAGGCGCTATATAAAATCATCAAAATGTGAGTATGTAGGACTATAAAGTGACAGTTATATAATTTACCGAGAACAGTAGAACCAAACATGGCCAAAACATGCTGAATACCCATAAAGAAACATTGGTAGAAAGGAGGTCTTTCGTCAATATAAATAGCACCTGATTTATTTTCGTTATTTTTCAGTAATTCGACAGAATCAAAATTTATATGAAATTACCTGAGGTCTTTAGTTTATATCGAGGGAAATAATTGAGCAATGTATGTTTGGAAAAGAATTTGTGCCCAGTAGCGACAGATTCATTTTCTTCATTGCCGCTTGATGACCCTTGGCTGTATTTTTCAGCCAAAGCTGGATCAAAATCGTGAGGGTATTTTTCCATTGTGGTTAATTTTTTTTTTTTTTACGGTTTTCTTGAATGAATGATAAGAAACGAAAAAATCAACCAAAAAGTTTACCTTTCTGGAAGAAAAAAAGAAAAAAGAAGAAGATTGATGGATTGAGAAACTAGACGTTTAATATAGCAGCTTCGAAAATTCTGTTGAACCAATAACAGCCGAGTCCAAGAAAAGAACCAAAAAAAAATTTTCGCTATCGACTGGTACTACGTTGTAGTAAAATATATCATCTGGTGATAAAATTCCATGCTTTTTAATGATGAGACACAATCTACGTTATTTATTTATTTAATTCTTATGCCTATTTTATAGAGATAGATAAATCTTCTGATCCTCGGACGAAACTTATCTACTATTGTACACACCATGTAACACCATCACACAAAAATAAATACTACTGTGGGAAATGAATTGTCGGTTTGCAAGCAGGATATACCGTTATCAAACACTTGAAAGCTTGATTAAAAGTTGCACAGATTTACAAATTTACCTAAACTTAGAATTCTATTGTTCTAATTCTCGATTATATACCTGTATATAACTTTATATTATCTATCATAATCTTCACTATATGGCAGTTATCTGGGAACATTGAATTTCCTCGCTAAGATCACCACAATTGAGAAAGAGTTTCGTTTAGATATAGCCGGTATATTGAAAATAGTCAAGCTATCGCTTGTTTTTTTATTTATTTTTTCAGTGTCTCAAAATTTTTCACGCAAACCCATCATATATAATTTTGGTCTTGAATTTAAAATACAATTATTAATATGCTGATTCTCTCTTGATATTTTTTAATTGATATTTTCATATCAGGGCAATGTAATATTTTGACTTTGTTGACGAAGCCACGAACCGCGGCACTATATATCCAGAATAAATCTCAGACAGGCTCGAATTTCTTTATAAAAAGTATTATTCCCAATATCTTTTTAAATACATAACACTTCTGGTAAACTTAGATCAATGCTTATATGTTGGATTCACCAAATTAGTCTTTTTAAAAAAGAGAAAGTTATACAAACGATCGATTTAACCGTATGAAATGCTATGACCTGTCAAAATAAAATTTACTTCCGATCTGATCAGCACCAATAACAAAATATAAAAAAAAGTTGCTTGAGCATTGCATCTTCAGCGTAGATATATATTACAACACCAATACAGGTTGTTGATGAAAAGCAAATGTTTATATCAAGATAAAAGTATAGTCATTTATATGAGTTTTCATTTGATTCAATAAACTTATATAACTAGGTAAATAGGCATAGGTGCAACGATAAAAACAGCGCAAGTTCTCAGAACTGATGGATAAAAATAACTAATGCGTATTAAATTACCAAACGTAAAGGTATTTTGGAGCAATATTAATTTTTTTCAAGGCTTTTTAGTCAATAGTTTGGCATTTGTGCTCCGAAAATCCATTTAACTTGAGCTTTCCAAGAAATTTAACGCCTTGTCATTTTCAATCAAACAAACAATTTATGTTTAATAACTGTGTAACTTAGATACAATTAAACAAATTATACAGTTTTATAGCCCTAACTCACACCTATCTTTACATGTGTCGTCTACTAATTTAACCTTTTTTTACGACTAGTTACAATAGAATTTGCATTAATTTTGCACTAATTTTGCACAAATTTAGCGGACAAATTTTCGCTGTGCAAATTTGGTGGAATATGCCCTATTTTTATGCAAAATTCTCGATTACTCAATGCAAAATGTAGCCATCACTCAACCAATTATATATGACATTAGCTGCATTTTAGGGCTATCAAAAATGATATAGCATTATGGTTATAAGTGAATTTTCCCAAAGCCTAACCTTAACTTAACAATCTTCCCAATAGAAACCTTAATAAAATAATAATCTAAAAAGAAAACGAGTACATTATAGCATTAGTTTGTCATATAAATGCTATCGCAACGCGTTTGAATTCTAAATTAATTTCCTATGTGTCCGATTTTATTTGGTTTGATTAATTTTAAATCTTTAAAGAATGTATATGATTGTCTGACTTAACATTTTGATCGATATGTCAAGATTTATGTAACTCTAATTTTATGTGGAAGTCATGACCGGTAATGACATTTATAGTCGATAATTAACTTGACTATTAAAGCTAGCTTGGGAAAATATAAATAGGAAATAAGCTACATTTGATGCTATTGAATCACTTCTTCAAGTGAGACTAGATGTATTCATTGGCTTAAATTTGTGCGTCATTGTTGTGATAAACATTTTACACACCAGGTGATTTTCTACAAGGCTCTTTCAAAACTGCATTAATGGTCTGGAACGTGAAACATTTGATAATTCATGCGGTTTAATAGTTAATGAACCAGTCATCGTGCATCATGCAGCTACGATTCAATAATTTTATTGGCGGAAACGCCATTAAAAAAGGAATTATCTATCCAAATTGAGTATCCAAGCAACGAATTCTGTTTGTTCACTTGAATGTCACCTGCTTCTGGGCGTAAAAAAAAACATATAAATAAAAGACAAAGCTTCTTGTTGATAACAACATTATCCTTTTCTCTTTTTAACAATATTTTACTATGTTTAATTATCGCACATATCGCACAGTTTACAACACATCTACTAGTTGGTCTATTACCTAGGTTCTATTATGGTGGTATAATTTAATGTATTCAAGTATTATGAAATGACACAAAATGTTTCTCTGCTTCACCCTCTCTCTTTGTCTGTCTGTTTGCGCAGTCTAGTTTTATTAGTAGCCACATTATTTATACCATTACTCTTTGTATCATGGTGTTTGATAAGTAACAAACAAGACAACATGTTTGCACTGATATCTTTTTTTATTTTGCGCTCAAGAATTACAGCAGCTTTCGTGGTTCCATCTTCTGGTTAAGTTTTGATCACATCTTTATGCACTCATTTTTTGCATTTTCAAGTATAGAAGATTATTCTCCGTAGACTTTCTCATTGTCTCCTTTGGTGTTTCTCCTTTTTTTTTGTGCCATGCATATTCAAATCGGTTAAGTTTGATTTTCAATCTCGTCGCACTCATTCTTTTCTATTTTTGCTGCTCAACAGTGATGTATTCAGATCCTATTCCTTCAATGAGATTTCCAACTATTCAGTTTCAATATGTTCAAAAAAGAAAATTCAAGTAATCATGCACATCAAACACTTTTTTCACTGATCACCTCTTTTTTTTATTCGCAAATCAAATCAAATCATCACTATTTTTGTTATTTTCCAAAGGAGCATTTTTTTTTTCTCCTATATTTTACTAGGTTAATTTTAGTATATATTATTACGTTATTATTTATTATTATTATCATCTCCTGATTTGGTGGTTCTCATGGCTGGTCTGGTTGGTGCTTTACCTGGTGATCTCTTGGGTTCTGTTCCTTTGGTCTTTTGATCTCTGTCAAGTCTAATTGGTCTTTTTTGCTTACTGGTCTTTGATACTCGCGAGTTAGCCCTAGGCTTTTCTTTTTTTTTCGGCGGAATGTATACATTTGATGATGAGATTTATTTTTGAGGATTTATTCTATTCAGCTCGCTTTTTACAACTTCAGCTTCAACATTTTTAGTCGATGGACATTTTTGTATTTATATTTTGTATATTCATATCTCACATTTTTATTTTTTAGATCTCTTGAGAGCTTTTCTTTTTGTTTGGAGGGAAGTCTTGATGGGGGATTCTATGCTTTGTGGGATGAAAATGTTGTGATGTTGCGTTTGCGTGAAATGTGTTGTTGATTGTTTGTGCTATTTGGGATTGTGTTGGTTCAAATCAAGTCTTGTCTACTACTTCCCTCCATTCCCTTTCCCCCCTCTCTCCTTATCTATCTATCAAATATTTGTGTTGTGTTGCTTATTACTATGTTGATTCTTGTCTTTTATTTGTCTCTTTTATTTGGTTTCCCAATAATTTCTTGGTCTTTATTGAACTTTGATGGCATAAATTTAACTTTAATCAATTAATAATACTTTCAATAACCAAACCATCCTTAATAAATTGCCCTATTATTTTTACAATATAATAAAAAAATAAAATATCTTATTATTTCCTCCCTAAATATCTATCAATTCTATTTTGTAATTTACGCAAGAAATAAAATAACTTGATGCGGGGTTTGAAACAGAAAGTAGTGATTCTCTTAATTGATTTAAAGCCCATAAATTATGGAGACCAACAGCACAATAGTCTCAAAGAAAATATGCTCAGAGCTATATAGAATGTCTAATATGAATGACATGTAGGATAATATATATATATGATACTAATATGGCAGGTCACTTTACCTAGTATACGCCTTGTCCATCACTATGATGAGTTTCAATTTTCTTTTTTTAAATAAAATTTAAAACTTTCATCCCATAAAAAAAAAAAAAAAAAAAATTATGGAGACCTTGAGACAATTATGCAAATATCTCTACAGATTACTAAAATACTGTAATTACAGTATTAATTGTCACCAGTAGTTTTTTGAGAGCTATATCCAATAGTAGTATTTTTAAAGAAATTTGCGCACAAAATAATTCAGAAAATAGAAAAATAGCTTATTCTATTTTTTTGAAAATGTTTACAAAAATATTATGCAACATCGAATTATTTAGTCTGAGACGATGGAGGTACTTTTTGCGGTCATATTGTACCGATACCTACCTTAGTAAAAAGTGTTGCCATGCGGCCGAAAAATCGAATATTCGTCAAATTGCAATTTTTCATGAGGTAAAAAATAAAGATAAAATCGACGATAAAATTATGCGATTTGGTGAAACAAGATTTCATGGCACGTTTCTTTCGAAACAATCGATTTGATTTGATTTTTTTTCATCTGTATACATGCATTTGTGATTTTGTCTTTAGATTAAGCATTTTTTCTATTGTAGATACGTTTTGTGGCTCTCCAAGGTGCGAAAATATGAGTTCTTTAAGCTGTTTTTGAGGGAATAGTCATCTTTTAAGAATTGTTTTAGCTTATTTCAAATGTACGGTATATCATAATCTGTTTTAAGTGTATAGCCTTTTTATCAGTTGCTAGATATGCTAGTAATTTTGTTTAGAGAAATAACAAACAAATTTTATTTTACACTGCTTAATAGCAAAAAGCTCAAAACAAAATTAAAAAATGGCTAATATTTTTTTAAACAATAAACTAAATACACTATATTCTATAAAAGTACACTCCTTTTAATCGCTATCCTCTTCTTCTTCATCATCATCTAAATCAGTACCCGAAGAATCAGAAGCTTTTGCAGTCTTTTTCGACCTGATACGCTCCAAGACAGCGCCTACCATGGATGGTTGACGCTTCAAATGATCGCCAGCGCCACCTGCACCAACGTCATCCACATCTTGTCTATTCTCGAAATCACGACGACCATAGAAAGAGCCAACAGGAGACATGTTGTCGACATAAGATGGAGGCATGCGTCCAGGAATGACAGCAGCAGCAGGAGAAGTAATCTCGCTAGGTTCTAATGGTAATTGAATACTGCCTTCTTCTGCAACAGAAGCAGACGATTTATTGGCATCACGGAAAGCAAATGGCAAAGGAATTTCTTTGATGGCACGGTAATTACCACAATTATTGATATGCTATTGTAAATGTTTAGTTTGTGATATAGATATATAAAATAAAAAACTTACTTCATTCTCAAGACGAAAAAAGTTCCATTGGATACGACGATATGCTTCTAACAAGGCAGTGACAAAGCCAATAAGTTCACCTTTATACCCTAAACCGGCAGCATTTAATGTCCAAGCAAAACGAAGTATGATGTTGATAGGAGCAGCTACATAATAAGTCCATCTATAGAATACAAGTTCGTTTCTCAACAAGAAATTTTTACTACCAGGTTGCAATAGACCCCAATCCATACTAATATCCCAAATTGAAGTGTAGGACGAATTGATGATACAAAATAAGATCCAGATAACTTCCATAGATGCATTTGCTTATAGTTTTGTGAGAATTAATGTTTAATCAATGTTAAATATATAAAAAATACTTACGATACATTCGTCGATAACCTGTTGCCAATGTTGATCCCATACTAGTAGTATATTTAAGTGCATTTACTAAATGTACCTTTTCTTTTGAGTCCTGATAACGACGAATACATTGAATAAAACGCCACCAAGGAGGCAAACAAGCCAAAAACGGGGTATACCAGAAAATCTTGACAGGGCAATTTTCGGGCAAATCATTCCAATGAAAACTATAAGCGCACACAAAATAAGAAAATGTCCAAAACGAATAAGCTAAACTATTAAGCTCATCTGCGATAAAGAAATCACGGAATTCAATAGGAAAGAAATAACTTAGTATGATACGACCCAAGGAAAGACTGAGCCAACGACGAGAAGAGTAATACAAGATTGGAAATGGACATGTCAAAGCAGCTATTATAATGACAAATAAAATCAAGGGGCATAGTTCTGAAGGTATAAGAGGTGCAAATGATTGAGAGAAATCAATGTACATTATAAAAGACAGCAATAGTAACATCAATGAAGGGAGTTCAGCAAATTCATGATAATTCAGATTATCACGAGGATCAAATTCAAAGATAAATTTATAATTGATATGAGACCTTGTCCAGACTAAAGTATTGATGGAAAATCCAAGGCAGAATAGGATGGGTAAACAGAAACAAGCATAGATTTGAAGATTGTATTCCAAGTTTGGAAGTTGTTTTTGTATTTCTGGGTCTAATGCTAGTTGAGTAACTCTACCCAAGAATGCAAGAGAAAGACCGATATAGAAACCAATTCTCCAGGTAGTGGGTGTGTAATGCTCATCTCTCTCGGGAATTCGAAGCTTTGCCATTCCTCGTCTGCGATGTCCATCAGCAAATTCATCAATATACAAGTTTTCTGTATCTCGTATGAATTCATCTAATTTATGAGATTTAGACCAATTATATCTATGCACTTTTTGCATATATAAACTGCTTGCTTTCCAACCAGCAGTTTTATCAAATTTCTTTAATATCTTCTGAAATCCAGTTTCATTCAATATCTGTACCAAATTGTTATAATTAATATGTGTAACATGACATCATGATTGAATCTTGTTACCTTGTATGATCTTAACAGTTCTAAACTACGATAATATTCGGTAATGGCCTTTTTCAATCTACTTCTTGCCACCTGTCAAAATAAAACTAGGATTAATCTAAATTTATGACGATCACTTTTTTTTTTCTTTTTTTACATTATAGCTTATATGGTGATCTCCATTGTATTCTACTGAGGCTGGTAAATCGGGAATATCAGTATCATCTGAACCTCTTCTTCCTTTAAACCAATTCATTGGATTTAAGCGACCATCAGCAGATATGATATCATGCCCAGACTATGAAATAATCAGTACAGTAAATTTATGATTTCAAGGAAAAACATACATTCAAATGCGATAGTTGTACTGCAAAATCTCGAACTAATTGAACCTGGAGTTTAAGGGCTTCGAATTTGGCTTCCGCCTCCTTTTCCTTTTCTAAATGTATAGCGAGAAATTGATTAATATGAGACATACGATGCATGCATGTCAATATATACCATCGTAAAATCGAGAAATTGTCTCTAAATCCCCGTCCAACATGACAAAAAAATATTGCTCAGGTTCGCTTGCATGTCGAAGTGCTTCTTCCAATACAGAAATAGATTGTAATTCATTTGCTAGACATTCTAATTAGTATAAGTTTATAAATTATGTATATACTATTTTACCTGGTAGAGAAGGTTGATTCACATTTCCTAATTCTGTATCCTGTCTTCTAAAATGCAAAGAAAATCTCTTGAATAAATTATTGCTCGAGAGGCTTCTTGGCTGTAATCCGGAAGATCTATTGTCGATTACAGAAGACTGAGTACGAGTTGGTCTTCTGAGTGTACTTGTCAATAATCTATTGGAATTATCATAATCTTGTAAATCGTCAATATCATGAATGGCATTTTGAAGACGAACATTTTCTTCTGCATGGTTCAATTTACGATACTATAATTTGACAGATTGTTGATTATTTATATATGTAGTGCATATAACTTGCATGTAATTTACCTTTTCAATAGCTTTCAACCTTTTTTTAAGGCCTTTATAATTAATATAAGCTTTCCTCCATTCCGGAATACTTTCTGATTCAAGATGCTTGGCAAATTTCATATATATAAAAAAATGCGGTTTCCAAAGTAACCAAATTCAAGAAGTTAAAAAAACAAGAAAAAAAAGATTTTTATTTTTAGGTAATTATTTATTTATTACCCTTTCAGTTGGTTGGTTGGTTGGTTGATTTTGCAACCTTATTATATCGAGAAATGAGGGTGCATGATGAGTCTAAAAAAATCTTATTATTCCAATCCTGTGGTTGAATGAACCCCACGTGAGGATGGATTATTTTGGATACTGATGAACTCAAATCATGACCTATCCATTGCATCTTCGATGTTAATGATCTACCATTATACCTTGAAAAACCCCGAGAAGAAATCATGTCAGATCATGAAATCAGCATTTGGTTGCCTAGCAACGAAAAATGATCTCCGCATACAGATTCAAGAGACCCCTAGCAACCACAACAAAATATTCATCATTGTTACTACATAAATGAGGTTTTGTGTATTTTAGTGTAACCGAAAAAGTAATATTTGTTTGTATGACTACAACAATGTACTGTGATGGCTGTGATGGTGGTGATGATGCTTCGGATTATGAAATCATCATTTTTGCTTTAAACGTGAGAATTTGGATAAATGATTTATTCATTTCTTTATTATATTATCGGTTGAAAAGAAAAGTAGCTTGTAAATAAGTCTATGTATATATGTTTTACATGATATTATAAAGAAAAAAAATAGAAACTGATCCAGCTATGTACTGGTGTTTGGGTTGTTATAGATATATACATAGTAATTATTTACAATATTATAATAATAATACTAAAAGGTAAAGATAGGGTATCAATAAGGAAGAAGAAAAGCGCTTTAAAGAGTGTCATCCAACAAAATAGGACGATTGGGTAAAATAGAACGAATATCGAAGCCTAAATCATGAAGAAATTTAGTTATTTCTTCATGACTCACATAGAGATCCCAATGCAAGAATCTCAAGAAAGCCAATTCCATTTGAGTAATTTCCTTGATAGACCAAACATCACCTGTAGCTCTAACCACTTGCTTTGTAGACAAACAGCGGTCTTCACTATATTTACTAGCGACTAAAAGAGATGCGACAAAGATACGATGAGCAGCTTCGGGCTCAGCCTTATAACCTATACGAAATGTTAGAATACATACAATGAAAATCAGTTGCATATGACTTACCAGAAGGCAATGAATTTCTAAATCTTTGAACATACATGAGAGCCATAACCATATGAATAGGCTGAACATCACATTTATCAGTGATAAGTTGGATGAATGGGATAAGATCAGGTAAATGAGATGATCTTCTTTTGATTTCGCCATCATTTTGCGTAGTTACTGTTACTTCAACAGGAGCATTTGGAAACAAGATGGCATCGAACGAAGAAGAAGCAAAATCTAAAACGTTGTTTAAAATTAATACGGGATTCAGGGACCAAATCTGAATGAATGGTATCACACAATTCCCCATTCAATCAATTGCATTTCAATTCGTTTTACTTTACCTATGAAACCAGGAGGGATTGCTTCTCTTGTAATTGAAGTAGGAAGTGCCAACATTGGTAGTGAAAGATTAGGTGAAAATTCAAAGGGTAAAAATACCAAAAAGAAAAAGAAAAAAAAAAAAAAGAAGAAAAAAGAGGAGAAAATTCGAATTTTCACCAGTATTTATACTTTTTTCGTTTTTTTCTTTTGCTTCGATGTTTATTACTAGTGGAAAAAACTACCCGAGCTAATTTTTTTTTTAATTTTTTTCGACTGATTTTACTGATTGTTGATAACATTTGATTCTGATTAATCAAAAAACATGGCTTTTCATTGAACATGTTTTCCTATCAATTTATTCTATCTTTCGAGCATGATTTTCCTTTGTTGATCTTTATAACCCCTTGTTCCTACATGATTTGTGTAATACACTCAAATCCTATTTTCCCTTTTTCTTTATTTAATTCAAATCCTAGCAAATCAGGGTTTCAATGGCTAAACGTTTCTTTCAATATTTTGAAAATCCGGTATCATTCTGACACATCTTTTTCATATCGTTTTGCTTATGATTGGCTCCTTTGCTTTACGTGAGAAAGCGAATCGCTACGAGTTTGATAGATGTTTATGATTATATAGAAACAACAACCTTCTATAATATTTCTATAAGATTATATACACAAACAATCATGTGTGCGGCCTTATTTGCCTATTGTAATATTTTGTATATGAATTTTTATATAAAATATGAGGAATTTTTCGGGAGCAATCATCATATGCACATGTTGTTTAATCTCAGTGTATTTGGCTATGTTTTGTCATCTTTTTAATAATCTATTTTTCTTGTGCACATATGATAGTTGATTAAGTGCAACCGTGAGAATGAATCTTTTATTTTAAATGAAAAATGACGAAATGGATACTAATGGGTATGTCAAAATATAAAATCAATTAACTCGGATATCTATAAAGGTTGAAACAGTGGTATGAAGACCAGGGGGTTAGATAGATAATATTAAATCTTAGTGCAAAATATGGAGCTTATCTGATTTATGGCTTTCTATTGGTTCTTCATTGAAGGCTATTGTTAAATGCTTTAGCTTTGAACATGTTTAAATAGATCCCCGAAAGAAGATTCTGCAACTTTATTTTCAAGTTAAATACCCATAAACCTGCATTTCTTGATTATTCCATACACAGTGATAGTAAGCCTGCAGATTGAATTTATCAATCAAAGTATATTGGCTGGTTGCAGTGACATGGATTAATGCATATGGTTGGTCTTATATGTTTGGAAATGCATATCTAGTAGATTTTATCTGTTTGATAGCAAGTATGTATGTATGTATTATACATAATCTCTGTAAATAATGGCCAAGAGGGTGTTGATGTTAAAAATGAAGGGAAAGAGCTACCTGGTTCGAAATAACACATTTGAGAGCAATTTCATTGGTGCATTAGGGCAAATAAAATAGCTAGTATTAAATGACCGTTAGCCAATTACTGAAATATAGCTGCAATTCATCAGGGGGAGTCAATTTCGAAGTTTAGTAGATTCCTTCATTCCTTGATAACTCTTGTCCTTTTATTTTTATCTTCCCTCCCCATATTATTATCCTTTCTCTTAGTTATGTCTATCAGCTTTATTCTAGCACATAACTCTCTTGATATGTGATTAGTCCTCAAATCAATATTTAATAAAACATTGAAAAAAAAAAAAAAGAGTTTAGTAGATGCAAAAAACTGACTAATAATAATAAATAAATATTGACGTCCTCATTCGTGCAATAGCAAATCAGTTTGGTAGATTCAGCTAGTTTCGCATGATTGAAGAAATGTAGTATGGTTTTCGATCGATTATATACGAATAAACGAATATAATTTAGCATTTACTACTAAAAGTGGTAATATATTAGGGGTCGTCAATCTCAAAAATCCCAAATTTATTCATTTTATGATTGGCTTAAAATAATCAATATATTGAAATACACCTACCATTTTTTAGTAGGCCGGGCATCTTAATGATAACAAAATGATACATGAAATGGATGTGGTATGTATTGTAAGTATTAGAGTACCCTTTGCAGGTATGGTATACTGACATTAAGTCTCTGAAATGGAATTTGTTGTTCCTTTAGGAAAATCTTTTAATAATATAAAACAGTTTTCTATAACTAATATTATATTAAGCACCTTTTAGGATATAATGTATACACTGCCAAATACATATGAATAGGTTGCAATGTGCTATCTATTTATACATTTATTTTATATCTCACGAAAAACTCGAAAACAGGTACAATTCGCAGCATTTTCCTTGAAAACTGGGTCGCTCTTTTCATCCCTGATCTACTTATTTTTTCGCTAAATAATACCAGGAAGAAATTATATGCCAATGTACCTGAGATGTTCAACTTTAATCCAAAAGCAAGTATCCAGAAATATCCTATTTTTTGCAGTTGATATAACTTTTTAAGTGTTAATGTTTCAGATTTGTACAGGTATTTCACTACTACAAATTAAAACTTTGCGCCTCTATATCTCTGCAAAGAATTAAGCTATACCAATAATTTCTAATAATCAAACTTGCTTGTTTTGAAGCGCTCTATAATATATTAAAGTATGAAAAAAATTCTGAGCACTTTTATTTTTTTTTCATTTTTTTGGCATTTTTGTAGTAGATTTCAAAATATTCGTTAAATTGAGCAGTATGTTTTTTACATGCATGTCATCAATCGCATCGAGCTCTCCTGGACCCAATTTAGGGTTTTTCAAAATATTGATTTTTCGTGGAGCTATCTTCAAAAATGTGTGCAACGAGATACCTTCGCTTCTACCTCCAAATTTTCCCTTATATACCCTCATCCCAGATTCTGAATTTGAAAAAAAAATGACAAAATTTCTGTTTTTTCTACAAAAAATGCAGCTAGAAGGCTCAGTAATAGCTCGATCGATAGATAATTTTGTTGCACATTATCTCAATTTTTTATTTTTAAAGTACTTTTATAGAAAGTGATGTGTATCTCCAAAAAACTTCGAAAATTTCAATTACATTTTACGCAAACTTTAATGTGAAAAGTTTTTTTTTATTTAATTTAGGTCGATGCAGAATTTAAAACTGTACAAAAAGTATTTAATGAGCTATCTCAACTTACTTTTCAAATAATGAACCATTAAACAATTTTGATTTTTTTTATCATTTTCTGGTCAATTTGTATAATTAATTTTGAACCCCGGTTACCATAGGGTCAAGATGTGATATCAACTGTTATTTTGATTATCTCGACAAAAAATCAATATTTTTCGCCGAAGGAAAAAATGCAACGTAGCTCAGAGGTGGATGTACCTTGTAAATATAAATAATTACAAGGTTTAGGAGTCCAAAAATAGTCCAAAAGTCATCCAAAAATTATCCAAAAATCATCCAAAGAAAACCACTCCTGAAACTTTAATATATAATAAAACATTGAAAAACAAGAAGACTTTGCTTAGTAGCTTTTAAATGCAAGCTTATTAAAATCTCGAGGTATTTGACATCTTAGGTTGAGTTTTTTAAGCGGGGTAAAAGCAAGTGTTTTACTTTTGAAGCCTTTATACTCGCTGAGAAATCAACATGAATAGAAATAAGTCTTTTGTCAATATTCTGTAGCATATCAACTATAGCTCTACATTTTTTATTTCCTGATTATCTATTGAAATGGGGGCACGCTCCGATTTTGAATATCACCATATAAAATTGTATAATCAGATATACACATGTGACTGAGCTTGAATCCAAAAAGTGTTCAAATGGAAAAAAAATCCAAAAAAATCCAAAAAAAACCTTTTATGTTTAATTGCTCACAAAAATGCATAGTAAGTTGAACTAGCGAATTAAATGTTTTAGATTTAATTTTTAATTCTGAATCGATCTGTGTAGGTTTTGAAAATGTTTTTCTCATAAAATCCCTAGTAAATCTAATGTCAAATTTTAACGGTTTTTGATCAAAAAGTACCCTTCATTCAAATGCAACCCTAAAATATTTTATTTTCACGTTATGCGCAACAAAATTATCTACAGAATGAGTATTTGTTACGCCAGGAGATTATATCAATCTCAAAGCTAAAATATGTACTAAATCATTTAATAAAAATAAAGGAAAACTGTTATAAAATGAAAGAGCACACTAAAACTAAAGAACTTTATTATAAGATCGAACCATCTTCTTTTATATTCACATTCTCTAATTATATGACCTGTTTAAAGGAGTCTATTTATATATATTCATATATCCAATCAAATCTAGGTGACACACACTAGTTCCATATTCCTGCATACACGGAGCTTCATAACATAATACACAGCAATGTAGAACTTAACATATCAAACTGTGTCGTAATCTTAACCAAGGAATGCACCCAGATCTGTGGATGCAACAGTATTTATTCGTAGCTGTAGCCCTATTTTTTGTGGGGATTTTAGTTTTTTTTCATCATTTTTTTTGGTCGGCGAAAATTCATCCTTGTATATCCTCGTCCAAAATTGATCCTTTTTTGTAGTAATCACCAAAAATCAATCATTCAATCTCAATTTTCTCGACCAAAAATCAATATTTTTTTACGAGATAAAATTCGTTAGATAGACGTTAATGAGCACTATCCTATGGTTTTAGTTTTGCATACCTGTCATCCCTTCATGGATCTCTATACCACAAAAAGTCCTCTCACAAAATTTATAAAAAAATAAAAAAAGTCTTTACAGCCATCTAAAAACTAAATATCCTGGTAGAGAATGAAAAATAATCTAGACTTTACTTAATACCCATCATTGCAATACCTTAGTATTTTCTCCACTTATTTTCATTTCAAATGCGCTTTCTCAATTTTAAGCTGGCCATTTCTGCATCATTCAAATTTATGAAACAATCACTATAGTAACCATCCTTGCTTCATTTAATAAAATTTGTAGCCGGGACAATGTTGAATAGGATGACAATTGGGATATTTGTATTTTTATAACAAATAGATACAGAAATGAAAATATAATAATTGATGAAAGATATCCCATGGATAAGGTTTAGGCTTCTTTTAGAACCCCAAAGATGTTATGCAAGGGAATAAATACACATGCTCTTTATCTTGCAGCCTTTTAGTGTGAGGTTAGCTATTGTCAATGAGATACTGAACACGTTTGAATTTGCAGCAAAAAAACGTATAAAAAGCGATATGAAAATATAATTATAACTCCTTAGTTTAGCAATAGTGTTTAAAAAGTAAAGCAAAGGTTTATGGATTACCATCATCTCAGTGGTATAAATATATACTATTTTGCTAATCTATATATATTAGGAATTAGTAATAAGATCTTAAAACAAGATCTTAGTGGTTTAGTTCCTAGTTTTGAAGTACCAGTAGTGGTGCAATTTGACATTTTAATATTTCTAGATCTTTAGATGCTATCTAAAAATCAACATGATGATTAAACAAAGTTGTTATGTGCAGTTTGCTACAGAATAGATAGAATCCATGTAAACACAATTTTTATGGCGGTTTTTACAAAGGAAAGAAGATGTATTCAAAGATGAGTGTGATGAAAAAGGATTTTTTAAATGTGTTGGTTATGGTATGTGTGAAAATGCAAGAATAGCGCAAACGTTTTACAACAAGGAAAGCACAGAGACTTTATAATAATACCAACCCTTTATTAAAATGATTTAAATATGAAACAGTATTGCCAAAAGAAAGTAAATCAAAGGATTTCGGATATTTATAGATATAGGTACCATAGGGATACACACTCACTTACATCGAGCGGACAAGATCTAGTAGTTCAACATTCGTTATAAGATGACTATAACCTTTTCCATCACCAGAACAGCAAAAATATCATGTAGTTCTCATAGAAAATGGCATACTATGTCTCAAATCTCAAAAAAATTCGTAGAAAAAACAAGTAGAAAAAACAAGTAGAAAAAACAAGTAGAAAAAACAAGTAGAAAAAACAAGTAGAAAAAACAAGTAGAAAAAACAAGTAGAAAAAACAAGTAGAAAAAACAAGTAGAAAAAACAAGTAGAAAAAAAAGACAAAAGATTAGAACAAAAAGGCAAATTTTTCTTCTTCCTTAAGTAACCGTACATTCCCCTAGGTAAATTTTCCTTCGGTAATCTCATGTACTACAAACAAAAAAGACAGTCTGTAAGATAGTATCCTTGATTGAACCACATCCAAAAGCATATATTCAAGCAGCAATGAAAATCCTTGACTTTTATATGAAACGTGATTTTCAAATTATAAATACAGCAACGGCCAAATATGTATTTGTTTAGCAATAATTCAACTTTAAAGAATATAAATCATGCATGATTATTCTTGAAGAGATGCAATTTGACGAGTGAGTTCAAATATTTAGTCACCACTTTCAACTCTTGGCTAAAACTATATTACGACAAGTTTGCAATGTTTTGTAGTTCTTTTCGCTTTTTCTCATTATCTCAACATGAAAATATCTTTACATAAATTACTCGTTTTTGGGTCAATAGGATTATTTAGTATAGGAGCTGCCGCCAACGAACAGCAACATCAAAAACCTTTTCATAATCATAATTCACTTGATGTCAAGACGATTCTCGAAAACTACGATAAGCCTGATACGTTAAAGGCTCATGAAAAGCATTTTAAAGGAGGAGATACGTTAGCTTATGTGACTCCATGGAATAACAGAGGTATGCACCTGTATTGATATTATACAACATGCAGAGATTTATGCTAATACATGTGTGTTTCAGGTTACGACATTGTGAAAGAATTCAAAGGAAAATTTGACTAGTACGTGTAATCAAACAAGAACTTCTTTCCGAAACTGATATTGACTATTAATAGTGTCTCCCCTGTATGGTATTATATCCAGCGTAGGTATGTTGTTAAATACTTACAGCAAATGGGTTACCTGAACGTTGCATTAAACCTAAAATAGATCATCCATGCAGTTTGATATTGATGGTGAACATGATGTGGATCAAAATGTAAATATATATGCAATGAATACTTATACACGTGATAAAAGAAATTTAACATTTCAATGACTAAAAAAGTGGATAACTGAAGTTAGAGATAAAGGCACAGGTAGAGGTAAGGTTGTACCTCGATTCCAATTTCGAGGATGGACTGGAGATGATTTGAGATTGTTTGTATCCAACAAGGAAGAATCACAGATTTTGGCCAATGAGCTTATTGAGCAAGTCAAGTAAGTTTATGATGATTTACATATACAAAGGAGATCTAACATGTGTACTAGTAAATACAATTTTGATGGTCTTGTTATCGAATGTGGATTTCCTGCATTTTTTCAAATATTTCTCAACCAATTATCTACATTACTTCATAAAGACAACCGTCAATTAATAGTGGTTTTACCTGCTATCATGACCGAGGATCATAAAAAGTATATGACATCTGATATATTCAAAGCAATGTCGCAATATGTGGATCGGTTTAGCTTAATGACATATGACTTCTCTAGCCATGATCTGTAACTATCAACAACAAAAACAACAACAAAAAATGGCGTGATATAGTATTAATCTCTGAAAATCTATAGGAATGGTGGACCTGCATCACCAATTGAATGGGTCATGGATAATATCGAGTATCTTGCTCCAGGTGAAGAAGAACGCAGTAAACTTTTAATTGGGCTCAACATGTATGCCATGTCTTACCTTCCAACCCGTGCGCCAGAACCTTTGGTAATGAAAACGGTTATTGAAAAATTAGCAGACCAACCAAAGCAAATGTTGTTGGATGATGAATTATTTGAGGATAATGTAGAGGATAACACTTCATCAGAAGTATTGAATTGGGATTCTGTAAGTCAAGAAGCTTGGTTTGTAGATGTGGATGAAGAAGGTATTAGACAAGGCACAATTTGGATGCCTACTTTAAGGGTAAGAAGAATTCACTGAACGTTTTAGAATATGGTCTGATGTTATTTTTAGTCTATTAAAAATCGATTGAGGCTGGCAGAGGATTATGGAGGTAAGTAGCTTTCACATACAGCTGTATATATTTTTTACTAATCATATTGAACGCAACCAGTTGGTATTACTCTTTGGGAAGTTGGGCAAGGCCTTGATTACTATGTAAGTACTGACAAATATTTAAAAGTTATACTCATTTATTCTAAAACGTTCTATCATTTATATTCATTAGTATGATCTTTTCTAAAAACACACATACACGCTGGCATACGACATTTGCGGTCATTCAACACGAAATTTGACTTATCTATCAATCCATCAAACGGACAACATTCCGACTGAAAGCTACATTAAGCTACCCTTTTTGATCTGGATAAAATGCAAAATTTGTCATTCTAATTAAAAAATAACAATCTTATCATTCAAAGTTTTTAATTATACATTTTATACATCCCTGGAAGCAGTAAAACATTACCAAATGTATATGATTTTTTTGGATTGTTTTAAAGGCAACTTATTATAATGTTTGAATCAACTAAATTACATACAATTAGGCTTGATTCTCACTGTCAACCTAGTACATCTCAATGCTTTTATGAAACAAATTATGTCTTACGGTTTCCACAACAAAAGATCTAATGAAAACTTGATTTGTATCATTTGATATTTTTTTTCCGTACTCGAATTAGAAATTATCAAAGTGGTTTGAAACCAATTACAGGATATAAACCAGGTGTACCATATATTTAGTCATTATGATGTGCTTTATTACATGTCTTGTTGAAACTAAGATCAATTATGAATGTAGCATATGCATATACGATCAAGTTTTGACATTGATCATGATAATCAACGTGTATTTTTTTATATTGGTAACATACTACTCAAAGGTTTTTTTTGGGGTTTATTTACTACTAACAATTCCATTTGGAACGACAATCGCCTCATTCCCCTATTCCATGAAAAAATCAATAGCTACATATAGTATTTATAACAATTTCTGAGTAATAATCGAAAGAATCATATTTTTTTTGCTGATCAATACGAATTTCGTCAATGTATTTCCGCCACTTGCTGCTGCTGGTACATGACACGCCTGAACTGGTGCTGTATCCCACAAATTACCATCTTCATAACACAAAATACGTATATATTGCGCTTAGTGGAGATACACTTGATGCTACTCTTGTATAAAATGTCTATCAATTGCTCGGGTCGACAAACACAAATACAATCTGTAGACTAACAAAAGTTTGCACCAGATTTACTGGAAAAACAATACCTTGAAGCTCGAATCATGAATGTTAAAAAAAAAAGAAAAGCATTAGTGACACTATCATCTCATTTCTGTTGCTATGTACTAATTACCTTGATTTGATTATCTGATGGTACCTAGCATTAACATGCACTGTAACTTGCTCAAGTTGCTATCCCTATAACAAGAAGTACATATACTTCAAGCTTAGAGCAAGAAACAAACAGCAGATGCTTATTTCCGTCTAGAGGCTTCAACTTGGCTCGGGTGTCTACTACCTAAAGATAATCCATAAGCCTTACAGCTACTGGTACATGAAACGCCCGAACTGGTGCTGTATCCCACAAATTACCATCTTCATAACACAGAATACGTATATATTGCGCTTAGTGGAGATACACTTGATGCTACTCTTGTATAAAATGTCTATCAATTGCTCGGATCGACAAACACAGATACAATCTGTAGACTAACAAAAGTTTGCACCAGATTTACTGGAAAAACAATACCTTGAAGCTCGAATCATGAATGTTAAAAAAAAAAGAAAAGCATTAGTGACACTATCATCTCATTTCTGTTGCTATGTACTAATTACCTTGATTTGACTATCTGATGGTTCCTAGCATTAAAATGCACTGTAACTTGCTCAAGTTGCTATCCCTATAACAAGAAGTACATATACTTCAAGCTTAGAGCAAGAAACAAACAGTAGATGCTCATTTCCGTCTAGAGGCTTCAACTTGGCTCGGGTGTCTACCACCTAAAGATAATCCATAAGCCTTACAACTACTGGTACATGAAACGCCCAAACTGGTACTACATCTCACGAATTGCCATCTCCAAAAAGTGATATGTCTAGATATTAATGTGTTCAATGAGAATTGCGCTTAATTATGCTTCAGTTGTTTTATTAATTACCCAGTCGATAAATACTTGGAGGCTCTCGAAAATTTTAAAAGATCGCGCCACCGAATTATAGTATGTCTTTGAGTCTGCGCGAATAAGTTGACACTTGTATGTGTAACAGTTTATGGTGATTACCTTAGTCAAGTTATTCTAATTGCTTTTCATTTTATGAGATTATTCCTGTGCCAACAATTTGGAAATAAACAAAAATGAGTTGTTCTAAAAAATTCAAGTGAATCTAAAAAACAAAGCCCTTACGTCATCGGTTTTGCAGGAAGAGTCCTTCCTACCTTTCAAAACTGTGATTCATTTCACCTCCTTCCATCATTTGCAGCTTTATCACTTCCTAAGGCACTGATCATGGCTGCAAACAGACGAAAACTGAAAGCAAATACGTCAAAATCTGATGCCCACTCTGACAATTTAACAAATGATCCATTTACGGAGGGAGCCCAGGTAGGGTGATGGGTTCACAGCGTTTGGCATTGTCTAATTCAACAGAACATGTAGGAATCGTATGTATCAATTGTTAAAGAGAAGAATCTCTACAAGTTCCAAGCTCCATCCAAGCACATTGTCTCTCCTAATAAGCCAATCATACAAGCAACCGATCTCTCTGTTTTAAATGAACATTTTGACATTTGTATTTCTACATCTAGCCATGAGCCCTCTCAGGAAGCCAAGAATGAATTCAATATGTTGATGGTGCAGCAAGATGAATATTACTCGTTAAAATCTGTTACAGGCGACATGTTTGATACATTAATGGATGTTTTGGACTCTGAAAATCTCAATACTCTTTTTAGCAAGGCTGCTGTGTTACCAAACGACAATGCATTCATTGACTTTGTGAAATTTGCTGTTATTGATTTTGTGTTGAATCTGAAACGCCCAGACAGATACAAGGCTAAGAATGAACGAAGCATCTACTGCGAGATATTTATACCAATCTTTAAGGCGCTCGGTAACTGCACAGGGTTTTTATCATATCAATGGTAAGTTTTCAGGATTATCCACAGTATGAAGAGACGAACCAAGTGTCTCATCACCAATAACAGGTGTGAAAAGAAAGCGAATGGTGCCGACTATGTTTGGTTGGTGTCTAATGACTTTGACAAGGAGAAGAAGGACAATCTGAAGCTTTTGGGCGGAATTGGACAGTTAGTTGAGAAGGAGCATATGAATTATCTGTTGATGGAGTCCTCTGGGTATGTATGCACTAAGCCAATCTACTTGTATTTACTAACAGATTTGATCAGCTATCAAGGTGACAGTATTATCTCACATTCCCTGAATGACACCCTCAAGAATATCAAAAATGGCCATGACAACCTCAAATATTTCATATCTCACTATCGCAATGCATCAGTAACTACCATGAAGAAAATCAATCTCTTTTCTTGTCAAATCATCGAAAACAAGATGACTTTGATTAAATATGCCGTGCAATCCCCAAAGAAGTAGGGTGTAATTGAATGCAGATCAACCTTGATGCCAAGAAAGCTTAATGATAGACTACATTATATGAAGATGTTTGAACTGTTTGCATTCTTATTTGTAAGTAAAACCATGGATTCATTTGGTGTCAACACTCATCCAAATTTTACTAGAATGATATCAATGGTCAAAGAGACGTGATCAAGCAATTGGATAGGGAAAATTTAGGTCTGGTCCCCGTGAATCCTCAGGATACTGTCGCCCACTGCCTTCTCTGAGGCGTTTGGCTTTCTTTCTGTTAAAAAAAATAATAATGTTATATACCTACTGATGATTTAAAAATAAATATACCGAAACATTATGATGCACATTACCAAGTAACATGCACAAGATTAGATAGTAGTGTGTTGGCCAATGTTCATGAGAACAAAAGATCTTCTCTCGTTGGTTTGAAGCAATATTCTTGGTAATATAGAATCCTGTTGTGTCCAGGAGACACCCTTTCAAATACTACTGCCAGGCCTCTAATTATAGCAAACATCCGTACGATTTACATTCCATGACGAAAGTGGCCAGAGTAATACGATAAACTAATTCATATAGCGCTTTATTTCTTTTTAGTAATACTGTACTAGTGAAAATAGTGTTTAGAAACACAATATATTATTTGGTCAACTTGCTATATTCTTGACATTTATCACACGTGTATCGTTTACTTATTTTTCAGATATTTAAAGCATATTTCATACAACAATCCTTATTCATTTTTTTTTCGCACCTTGAAGAAAAGCTTATTTTCATTCAGTAAATGCCATGCCATATACTCTATTCAAACTTTACATTAATTAGTAAACCAATATATTGGGAAAACGGCCTACTCCCGATGTATTAAATATATGAAACTTGATGTTTCCGCACTATATAAATCAATATTGATCCTGTATTTAATTAAAAATTATAGAATCCATCTTGTTTCCTCTGCTTTATTTCTTTTATAGTGTACATAAAATTTATTTTAAAATGCATTCATCCAATGTTGTTTACGCAATTCATAATTTTGAAGCTGAAAATGAAGATGAAGTTACATTTCAATATGGTGAACCTATTGTCGTTCTAGAGAAAGATGATCAATATCTTGATGGATGGTGGCAGGTAAAATACAATTGATTTTGTCTATATAAATTGAATCAATGCTTAACCATAATGAGTAAATAGGGCCGTAATACATTGGGTCAAACTGGTTTATTTCCAATGAATTACACATCACCTGAAATGCCAATTGCTATCAACAGTCGATTATTATCTTATAACAATGGCATTTATCACCATAGTCGAATGTCATCTGGAACAAGTAGTGCAACAAGCTCATCTGATGAATATCGTGCTAATTCATCAGAAGATAATGCAAACATGTCTACTAATGATATAACATTTGGTATCAGTAGTTCACCTACATTAGATTGGAGTGTGGAAGATGTTGTTACATGGCTTGAATCTGTTGGCTTAGAATCTGTTGTAGATAATTTCATAGGTAAATTAATTGCCTTTGGCTTCAACTAAATCTAATTTATTATTAGATCAAGAGATAACTGGTGATGTATTAATCAACCTTGATCATGATGCGCTTAAAGAATTAGGCATCAATGCATATGGTCGTCGATATAAAGTAATGAATGCTATCAAATCATTGAATTTTAATACAATTATTTCAACAAAAGACCCAACTATCAAAAGACAATCAGCCAATTCTTACCTTCAAAGCCGTTACGGATCTGTAACCGAGAATTTATCAAACAATAAAACCAATAGCATCTCCTCTCTAAACTCTTTTGTTTCATCTAGATCAGGTAAAATAGCCCAACGCACCGGTCTGTAAAAATCATAAATCTAACCTTATATTTCTAGCTGTATCCACAAATTTGTCTATTTATCGCAATTCATTGTCTAATCATAGTACTGATAACAGTGGTAGTAATAATAATAATGATGAGCATTCAAGTTTCTCATACAGTGAAAATGGCGGTAACGTATTATTGAATGCTAGACCATCCCTGAATTCTACATGTAAACGTTCAACATTAAATGGTCAGCAATCATTATCATCTTTACAAAGAAATAATACTGCGGATAGCTTAACTTTGTGTGAACATGAATCAACTGCATCTACAGCTACTAATTGCTCTACATTTCCTGAATATGAAGGATGGATTTACAAGCAAAGTGATCGATACAAGACCTGGAATAAAAGATGGTTTGTGCTTCATGACACTAATTTATTCTATTTCAAGAATCCTAAGGTAATTTAAGATTATTCAAGGTTTCATATCTTGATACAATGCGAAACATTTATTAAACTTGATGCACAATTTAGGATACAAAAATGAAAGGCATTATTCATTTACGTGGTTATCGTGTTATTTTAGAAGATTCTTACAATGGTTTAACTTCAAATAAATATCACTTCAAGTTACATCATGACCAAGAAAGAACGTTTTTCTTTTATACCAATACCATCGATGAAATGAAAAACTGGGCACAAGAATTAATGAAATCTACAATTCAGCGCGATTTATGTGGTATATATACTTTAATATAAGCAATATAAAAACTTCAAATTAAATTTATCGTTAGTACCTGTAGTATCTTCAAATACAATTGACACTGTTCCCTTGGATATTGCCCAAAAAATGAAGCCTAGACCACCTTCCGTTCTCATGTATAGTAATAAGGATAAAAAGACCCTCAATTACCGTCAGGTTGTCAAAAATGATGTTTTATCAAATACACTAGAAGAAGAATTAAATGAAACATTACTTTGGATGGAGCATCCCAATAATCAAGATGACGAGCCATTCCAAAAATTGATTATCCGTTCTTATCCATCCTTGGCAGAAGAAACACAAGATGGAGTAAATCAAATAACTAAACGAGAACAAGGCTATTTCTTTGTTACTCCAACAAAGGTAGAAGAAGAAGAAGATGATGATGATGAAAAGTTGCAACAGCATCAGCAATATTATCAAAGTCAAAATGACAATTACTATCAACATACTTATGAAAAAAGTTTATCTGGTGCCTGCATTTCCTCTTCTGGTTGTGGAAACAAAAGCGCTGTTTTGTATTGGGTAAATTGCTGTTTAGCCCCCATTGAAATTCATGATTTAAGCACTGCGTTCCGTTCTGGTGAAATCCTGATTCAATTGTTAGAAACTCTCAGTGGCCAATCTATTGCTCGTGCTGAAACACAAATATCAACTAGTATGAACATGCTAGATCGCATTGTAGCAGCATTCAAATTTATGGATCGAGAAGGTGTTATCAATAACGGATGTACTATTAAAGGTAACATTTCTTAAAACGTTTCTTATTACTTTTGATTACTAAATGCGTTCTTTTTTCAGATGTTTTCAGTGGTAACGAAGATAAAATCGTTGATATGATTCTTTCTATCAAGATTTGGTCTGAAGAAGATGGACTTCTTCAAGTCTAAATACCTTGATTTATATCGTACAGTTATAGACATTTTTAAATATACCACTCATACATCTTTCTTTGTGATTAACTTGCATGTAAAAATAAACTAAAACTCTCATTTTCCATACGATTTTGATAGCAATATTACGTTATGATTGCTCTTAAATTATGTGATAATGTTTGTATTCTCTAGCTATGGTTTTAAAGGTTCTCGTATCTTCATTGTCCAGAATTAAACTTCACAACTATACAACAGCTTGGTTTAGTTATATGGATTACTCAACTAGAAGAATAGTATTGAGAATGGGATACATTATCTAACCATGTTTCTTTAAACGAACAAATTATGTGTTTAACTAGTCATCTTTTGTCAGCATATTAAAGAATGGTTTCTGTTTCATCCAATGCATTATAAATGATATTCTTTTCAAACATTAATTTGCAGTAATCATTTATTTTGAAATTTTATAAAGAAACGATCCCAAGTTATGGTTTTTAATATTATAAATTGGTAGATTTTAGAAACTATAAAAAGAGAGCTTTGCTGTCATTAACTTTTTCTCTCTCGCAATGTTAACCGTTCGAGTAATTCAAAGCTTTTATAACTTTCATAAAGACTTTTTTGTGTATGAATTGATTCGTTTAACCTGTAAAGAACTTCGAATTTGATTGTTGATGAATGATTCTTAGGAGTAATTTTGAACGTTAAAGGAAATGAATCATTCAAAAGATAAGAAACTATCATTGTTTGAATTGTATTTTGTCGTTTTTCCAACAGTTGAGTATTGTTCCCCGAGTTTACCATACGCAATTCTTTAGAATGAATAATAAATACACATATTGTTAGCCAAATTTATCGTGATGCTATCATAAAAAGTGTACATATTTATATACCTATTAAGTTAAAATTATAATTGTTGCAGAGAAATCTTTTGCTTAGCTGCTTCTGATCTAGGATCCAATCATTGTTCGTTATTGAAAACTGAATATTGCGTTTATCATGATTATCAATTCTGTTATAGCAATGACCATTCTCTTCATACAATCCAAATTGAGGACCTAAGGACTCTAAATCTTCATCGAATTGAAAATTCAAAGTATAATCTGCACTAGATACTTGTATATATTTTCCAATGCCCAAAATTTGATTTGTATTAGTAATCCAACTTCCCAAATGAGCGCACGATGTTAGGCTCTTCTCATTAAAAAATACATCTATTTTTTTCTTATACACATGTAAGCGAGCATAAACGGTTTCTTGCATAGTCGGATCAAGAATGTGTTGACAGTAAATGCTATTAATGTTGTTCAGATTTTCTGAAGAATTGCATGTTATGATCAAGGTGGTTATACTATAAAGCCCAAACAAATCTCTATTCACCAAAGAAGATGTTATAGTAGTAGCAATATTGCGAATTGCATTTTTAAGGCCTATGTTAAATATAATGTCATTACTTATTTTAACA
This sequence comes from Mucor racemosus, assembly GCA_027405735.1. Lineage (NCBI taxonomy): Eukaryota > Fungi > Mucoromycota > Mucoromycetes > Mucorales > Mucoraceae > Mucor > Mucor racemosus. The sequence goes on along the minus strand of JAPEHQ010000004.1, from coordinate 1,367,807 downwards.
GCACATTCGCAAGTGTTGTCTATTGAAACTGATTTATAAGGATCAAGGTTCTTTAAAGTCAACTTTGTCTCTTGAAGCTGCTAGAAAATTAGTATAATTATGAAAGTGCTGAAATACCTCAATAGTTACCCATGATGCCAATTTGGTTTTAAAATTTGTGCTGAAATGTTGATAATCCTTCCTATTCAATTGATTTCTGAATGGATGCACGCAACAACTTTGAAACATGCTTGTATCATCCAAATCATAACATATCATCTGCAAATGAGCCCATACATCATCGCAGATGGAGTCAAAGATATTTTCTATATTGTGTTTTCTCTGTTGAATGGTAAAAGTAGATTTTTGTACAGCTCCGTCGCACAAAGATACCGCAATAACTTTATTCAAAATAAAGTTAATACAATCATCATAAATTTGAGCTTGAACATAAAATGAATTTGAAGGAAGCAAATCTATATTTTGACCTTTTGCTTTTTTGTCTGCTAGCATCAACTCTGTTACCGATTCGAAATCGAAAGAACTCTTTCCTGAACTTGTTTCATCCAAAATATTTGGTGGTAAAAGAGCATTTGCAATTTGAACCATTGTGTATGGCTTTCGCATTGCGCCCTCACAAACCTTGTCTCCTTTAAAAGTATATACATCTGCCTTGTAGTTATCAGCATCATTAATGATATGATTGGCTCTGTCAAAGACTTCCTTAAGAATCTTTTGATAAAATATGCCGACAGTATCTCGTTCATCGATATTATATATAATCACACCCTTAATAAAATCATTTGAAACAGTTTCTGATACATGTGTCCTATGGTTTATATAGCCTCCTTTTTCAAAGAGACGAGTCAAGTTTTTGATAATCTTAATCATTAAACTTCCACTGATTATTCCCGCTAAGCATATTCGCAGAAATCCGTCGCTGATGCGTGAGTAATCATCGATATAAGTCAGCACAGACTTGTCCTTTTCGCCTTTTTTGAACTACAAATCATTTTGTTTGTTAGACGAAAAGCGCAAAGCACCATTAATATTTTTTTTACCAACATCAGCAAATATTTGGTCAAGCACATTGATATTCAAAACGATATTCAAAAGCTCTTTGGTGGCACCGTTGACATACTGGGACATTATATAATTAATTGGATTTTTGCGACGTACAGGGTCCCATTCTATGGGATCCATTGCTCTATAGTTGTTACTGGCGTTGTTGTCTACATGCCCGATATTAATCAAGGAGGTTTGATGCACTATATTATAGACAGTATCCCTTATTGAGTTGGTAAAGAACGAAAAATATACTTTCCCAGTATTCAAAATAGATGAGGCAAGTAGAATATCACTGAATGCCACTTTTTTGGATATGGCACTTAGTTCTTTCGCACTTTGTACACGGAAATGGGTAAGCTGAACGCTATCGCTTAGTTCTGATCGTGGATTCATACTGCAAAGTAAGTATTTGGCCTCTCTTTCAAATTTTTTGCTGTCATCCATAATTGAATTCTGCAGATAATAAATAAATGATTCTAAAAAAGGCATAATTATTAAACGATTTTTCAGGTTATCTTTGTTAATCCAATCTGCTTGCAATAATAATGAATGCAATTTATCTTCATATCCAGTGTTGTACCAAGTAATAGGAGTAATGAATAAGAACTGACTTTCATCAAAATTCAATCTAATATTTTGCCTCAAGTCTTTTGCTACTTTCTTCATAAAGACAGTGGTAGCCAAGGATAAGGATGTCCTAGATGCGTTTAATAGCTTGCTATCATAGTCTTTTGATGGCATATCAAAAAATGACTTGAACATGGTTCCGACAAATAATCCAAGGTCTTCGTCCACCACACTATCTTTATGATACTTGAGTGCAATCAATATTAGTATGAAATAAAAAGTACATAGACTTGATAACTTACTGTTGTAATGCGGTCAACTCCAATAATACGATTAGGACTTTGATGAATATTGATATCTCCTTCTTCAGTAATATCTAATAACCAAAACTTAGATTATGACTATGATAATATTCATAACGTACAGATGCAAATAACTTCGCTATATTTCAAACAAGTGAGTAAATATTCCATACTAGCAACATATAAGTCATAATAAAAGGTTGATTCTATGAAAAAAGTTGAATACATACACATTAAATGACTGTGTTCCTCCATTAATTTGTGTTACTGAGATTTATGGGCTGAGCAAGCTTAGATTTGTGGTATCATCCTCAATCTTGCTTAATTATAAGATATGCTATAGTAAAATATCATCGCGCTCATGTCATTCAAAAGCAATGTATTATTATAATAAGCTTTATGTATTTGACTGAGCCTAGTAATGTTCAGTCTCTGTATGTTTAAGAATATAGATCGATTTTACTACGAATATAACTTTAAATATTATTCATATCATATACCTATAGATTGCACAAAAAATATAAAAGGAACGAAAGGCATTTCTAATCACATACGAAAATACTATCCCTTAAGTCTTCAAACATTATATAAAACCTCGTGTCCTTATTAAGCCAAAATAGCGGAAGTGAAGCCAAGAGTTAGGAAATGCTGTAGTAATCCTTTTATTTTTCAGACACTGTAAGTATATACCTACTCAAGCAAAAATTGAATTGCCAAAAAATCTGTTTATCCTAGCGTGCCCTATTTCCTGCAGCTGATCTCACACTGTTTAAACAATTTTCACTTTTTAGGATATACCAAAAATAATGCTAAACAGTTATAAATTAGTCGCATTATGTTACCTATTCATAAATTTATTCTACATATCATGAAAGACTCAAAACACGGAAAATTCACTGCTTTTTCCTTAAAAACTGGGCCCCACTTTTCATCCCTGATCTACTTTTTTTTAACTAAATAACACCAAAATACAATTATGTATCAATGTACCTGAGATGTTCAGCTTTAATCCAAAAACAAGTATACGGATATATCCTATTTTTTGCAGTTGGTATTAATTTTTCAGTGCTAATGTTTCAGATTTTTACGCGTGTTTTATTGCTAAAGGATTGAAAACTTTGAGGCTTTATATCTCTACAAACAATTAAGCTATACTACCACCTTTTAATAATAAAAGTTACTTGTTTTAAAGTGCTCTATAACATATTTTAATATGAAAAAATTTGGAGCACTTTTATTTTTTTTTCATTTTTTTGGGCATTTCTATAGTAGGTTTCAAAATATTGGTTAAATCGAGTAACATTTTTTTTGCATTCATGTCATTAAGCTCACTAAGCTCTCTCGGATCCAATTTAGAGTTTTTTAAAATATTAATTTTTCGTAGAGATATCCTCAAAAATGTGTACAAAAAGGTACCTCCATTTCTAGCTTCCATTTTCCCCTTGTATACCCTCATCCCAAATTCTGAAACAGAAAATTTTTTGACAAAAATGTTGTTTCCTCTACGAATAATGCAGCTAAAAACTTTTGCAATAGCTCAATCGATAGATAATTTTTTTGCGCATTATTTCAGTTTATTATGTTTTAGATATGCTTATCAAAAGTGGCGCGTATCTTCAAAAAACTTCCAAAATTTCTAATGCATTTTGCGCAAAATTTTATGTGAAACATTTTTTTAGATTTTATATGGATGGATGCAGAATTTAAAACTGTACAAAAACCATTTAATACGCTAGGTGTACTTACTTTGCAGTTCATGAGCATTTAAACAATTTTGTTTTTTGAATCATTTTTCATCCATTTTCAAAAATAAATTTTGGAATCCCGTTATGGTAGGTTTTAAGCTGTGATAAAAACTATTATTTTGGTTATCTCAACGAAAAATCAATATTTTTTGCTAAAACAAAAAACGCAGAGTAGCAATCAATTAGGTCTATCTACTGAAAGCAAAACATTGAACCCTGGATAATGAGTTTTAAGTTTTAAAAAATAAGAAACTATTATTTACAACTGCAGGAAATAAAGAAAAAAATCCCATCCTTATGAATATTGATCTAATTAATCTTAAATTATACACGATAGTAGATTTAAAAACATCTTGCATAAAAGTTTATACTTCTACTTTCACAAATGACTGTGAATTGAGAAAACCATCAGCAAAACATGATATTTCTGTCCAATAAAACCACCTCTTGTTGTGTCCTATATTTTTATCTTTGATAAATAATACCTACAAAAGAATAAAATTAAAAGAGAATGAGTAATGAACCAATTCTTCTACTGTATAATAAAAACAAGAAATCGTTTACTTAGATATAAAAGTATGGCCTTTTAATGCACTGTATATTGATTTGACATTGAAATCCTGAGATGTAATTTAAAGCACTATTGAACCATTAAATATGTTTGATAGTAATGTATGGATGGAAATAAATCAATCATAACTTAACCGTGCTTGCAGAGCTGCTTATGAGTTGTCTTGTTTCAATGCTATGCTAAATATGCTTAGATGTTGATTTGATAGTTACTTGATTGATTTGCAGTAAATTACGAAGTTATTTACTAAAATAAAAAAAATATAAAAATAAAAGCAGTAGAAATACAATTATAATCAGCTAAAGTTTTTATTACAAAAGATTTCTGAAGAGTTAAAATAATTGAAAAGTATGAGGGTATTTATAGTGATTTGGAGAACTTGGATACCATCAGACTTGAATGGATGTATATTTAGTAATCTTCCAGTTTTGAGTACATTGTTATTGATTTGATATTTTAAGGGGTAAATTGTGTAGAGCATTGACCATAAGGGATTGTATGTCAAGTGTGACAATATCGACCTTTTGGGAAATGGTTGTTTTTGTTTATTTCTGTTATATCTATTTTATGTAACCTTGATTTTAAGGGGTAGTTTTTATATGCTTGAATCTTATTTATATTGATAGTGCAACTACGATATAGATGAGTAGTTGACTAAATTGATATCTTTGTTTATTATCATTATTGATTTGGATAGAATCCTGTTTTGATATATATGTCATTTGTGTAATTGATTGCGCCGTGATCAAGGGTGCTATCATCTACACGACATGTATGGTTCAAAAAGGGTATTTCATATTTTTAGCATGCGTTTGTTGTTGTGTTCAATTGTAGCGTTTGTTTATTATTGTTGTTCATATTCCAAGTGGCATCATATTTTATGAGCGACACTTGGAATTTAGGTTGTTTTATTTTTATCAAGCGTTCTTAGTATGTAATTCCACTGCACACACAACATAGTATATCATTCATATTTTTGCCAATGGTCACTCTTCCAAAAAAAAGCCGGACAATCTCCGGAAGCGGCCATCAAATGATATTTCCAAGCTTTAAATCTCTAGAAAAAATTTCCGGACAGCCCGGACGCGGTTGCTTAAATATTCCAATCAGTTATAAGATGCAGGTATCGAAATTTCATACAAAAATTAAGGTTCGACTGCATTGCTATTAATTATTCAAAGGCTTATTTCAAGTAAAGTATAAGTACAACCTACAACAACATTATTAGCCTACTAATAACGGATTTAACTTGAAACGTATAAGATGATACAACCGGATTCAAAAAAAGTCGATAAAACCACAAATTTAAAGGATTTACATATAAAAGCACTACGGCCGACCTGTGCTGCACAAGATACTTTTTTTTTTACCGAGGTAGTAGGCTGTACACTCAAGCCTGATGAGTTGTTGCGCCCACTGAATAATGGCTAAAAAGATAACAAGATGCACATGGGCACAACAAAAGAAAATGCACACGAGCATAACGAAAAGCCCGTATGTCCAGAGTTATAGATTCTGTCCGTGCGCATAACATCAATCCGATGTGTGGATAATAGTAAAATTGTCCATAAGCATATCATTATCCCTATTTGTGCATAATGATAACGTCTGACCATGAGCATAATGAGCTGATTGTATAGATACTGTCGGTTTTCGAGGATATTAAACAGCCAATTTTTAAGCCAATTCCATTTCTAACTCATATTAAAATGTAATTCTTATAAATAGTCTTTTAAACCAAGACCTAGAAGCTCTTGATTCTTTCTTTTACCATTAGTTTTTCTAGTAATAAAGCCTATGTTCTCCATGATAAATGTTACTAGTCTTTATTATTATTCTTTCTATAAATAAAATTGTATGTATCCATAAACTCTCAGATACTGTAGTAAACTACATATACCAAGTTTGTTTAGTAATCAAATTGATCTTAGTCAACATCTAAGATCTAATAACTTTAAATCACAAAAAACTTTAAAATGTCAAATTGTACCACTGGTACTTCCAAACTAGGAACTAAACCATGAGGATCTTGTGTCAAGATCTTATTACTGTATTATTCATAGAATTAGAGAATAGTATATATATCACAAAGGCTATGGTAATCCATAAACCTTGGCTTTACTTTATATCTTAATAAATATCAAAGAGTTATAATTGTATTCGCAAGACTTTTTTTTGTTTAATTACTATTTTTTGTAGCAGGTACAAATGGGTTTGTATATGAGCATTGTGCCTTTCTCAAAATTTCATTGCATTTTTTACTGGAAAGGGTTTTTGAATTACATTTGTTTTTATTGATATAAATTATAGACAATACAATTCAATACGTTGTTGATGTAGAGAAATACATGCAATAGCCAATATTTTTACAATTATTATCACTTGTAAATATGTTTATAGCTATAATGTTTACAGCAACAATGGTTTTTGCTTGAGTATAAAACTAAATAACACTTACTGCTTCGATTTATATACAAGCCTAATCCAAGATTATAAATGCGACTTTATCGCTCATAAAATTTAAGCAAATTAACTTTCTTTAAACTTATTATTTTGGTTTACAATTGTCAGCTGTAAAAAGGTTTGTTTTCAAGTATAGTTACGATCCGAACTATGGTTATTAGACAAGACATCAGATTATTCTTTTTTTTTTGTGCTTCTATAACATTTAAAATTTTATCGCTTTTCTGGAACACTTCTTGAGTTTGTAGCCAGTTCTAGCTTTTCATTGAGTAGATATAAACATCATTGTATTCGATTTGATCTTAGAATGCGGTTAAATAAAAACACCAGTCTCTAATATAGGCTGCTACCTATATTAAAAACATTAGTCTCTTATGTTACAGTGGCATGCGTATTCAGTTAAAGAAAAGAGTACCAGCTCGATAGTCTGATATGCTTTATCAAACGGTGAATATATCCTTGGAATAATATAAAAACAAAAAGAGAGAAACAACAAACGTAGAAAAGGATTTTCAAGGCTTTACATTATTTAGCGCAGTTATAACCCTGCTAAATTGCTCATTTCAGCCAATGTAAAAGTAGAATTATAGCGCATGAACCGTAAACCAAACAAAATAGGGGCTATCTGTTACCGTAGAAATATACATTTTTCTATTAGAAAAACCGTCGGTCATATCATACATTTATTACAAAATTGCAAAAGCGATCCCGTAGAGCGATGCTGTAATTGAGCATAGCAAGATTGAACGGCTAAGTCTCTTATTATATTATGATATATATCTAAGTTTTAAATAAAAATGCGTTTTTTTTTAACTTTTATTATATTTAACCATGTACGGTCTGAAAACTCAGACTTTGTAGCGGACATTTTCGGGACTCATTTCATCCTTACCCACACTCATGATTTTCATCAAAAAACAGAAAAATCAAATTTTGATACCAAAATCGACGTTTGAACATACTACATTGTGAGAGAAAATTGTAGCTATAACTAATAAACATTTTATAAAAGCTTAACATTAAAAGTTAAGTAATGAAAATTTGTACTTTTGTCCCAAAAACGGTTTTTTGGTTAAAGGATTTTCATGTAATATTTTACAATAAAAATGTTTGTTATTTTTTATTGAGCAAATAGAGCGCTAAATGTTGTATATGTGTATATTTTGTGTTTTTATAATTGGAAGTACAATTAACTCTAGATTTGAAAAATCAGAAAAAAAAAATTAAAAAATGTCAAAATTGATGATCTGGACAAGAATAATTTTTAAAACTAATATTCCGCTTATAAGCTTTGCAAGTCTTAAAAATAAGAGATTTTATAATACTTGAGAACTTTTTCAAGGATTTACGATGCTGTACCCACTTGATTCAAGCTTATTACTGTAAACCTTTATACATGTTAATATTGTGTGGTAGTTTATTTGATGATAATATAATTTTACTTTATAATTATTGCGCTAGAGGGGATGTACATTGAGTTTTATTCTTACCTCTCCAATATCATAAACATAAACATGGCCATCGATCACTGAAACTTATTGCCGTCTTTTTACCCTCTTTGTCCCAAGCCAATTTATCCAATGCTTTACTAGAACCAACTGAAGTACTTAAAAATGGTTCCTTGGTATTTACATTCAAATTTCATAAAATAAATTAACTGGTTCCATTTACAGTAGTAGTATCAAACGTATCATCAACACGCCTTATTAAGATAAATGTCAATATAAACTTAGGAATATCCCATTGTCAATGTCATTGTTATAAGCTATTAAAAGCTAAATTCTTAATAACACAATAGTTAAATAAAAGACAAAATATTACTAGTCGCATATGGTGAGTATTCAACATCTAGTTGAGTTTAATGAAGAATGCTTTTGAAACCTTTTGAAAATCCTGAAGCAAACACAACACCTTGGTCCTGTAATTTCTATCCATCAAAATGCCACAATTTCTACCACACAATGAATGTACCTTTTATCAATCTTGACCTCGTTTTACATTGAGTATCAGTTTTTACAGATTGTATTTTCTCTGATTCATTAATATTTGGTCATATTGAACGATAGTGTATTAAATTACAATTTACTAGTAGTCTACTGTTGGTAGTTTTTTTGTTATTATTTTAAAAACTTCATCCTATTATTATTATTATTATTACCATTAATTATAATTGTCAAACTGACTGATTGATAGTACAGTATATCGTATTACTATTTCGCATTGGTAGAAATTGCAGTGGAATTACATACTAAAAACGCTTGATGATAATAAAATTGTTACGCCAGGAGATTATATCAATCTCAAAGTTAAAATAGGTACTAAATCATTTAATAAAAATAAAGGAAAACTGTTATAAAATAAAAGAGCACCACACTAAAAGTAAAGAACTTTATTATAAGATCGAAACATCTTCTTTTGTATTCACATTCTCTAATTATATGACTAGTCTCAAAGGAGTCTATTTATATATATATATACATCATATATATATATATCCAATCAAGTCTAGGTGACACACACTAGTTCCACATTCCTGTATAACCTGAGCTTTATAACATGATACACAGCAATGTAGAACTTAACATATCAAACTGTGTCGTACTCTTAACCAAGGAATGCACCCAGATCTGTCGATGCAACAAAAATAACCTAAATTTCAAGTGTCGCTCATAAAATATGATGCCACTTAAAATGTGAACAACAATAATAAACAAAACAACCATTTCCCAAAAGGTCGATATTGTCACACTTGACATCAATCCCTTATGGTCAATGCTCTACACAATTTACCCCTTAAAATATCAAATCAATAGCAATGTACTCAAAACTGGAAGATTACTAAATATACATCCATTCAAGTCTGATGGTATCCAAGTTCTCCAAATCACTATAAATACCCTCATACTTTTCAATTATTTTAAATCTTCAGAAATCTTTTGTAATAAAAATTTTAGCTGATTATAATTGTATTTCTACTGCTTTTATTTTTATATTTTTTTTATTTTAGTAAATAACATCGTCATTTACTGCAGCATATTTTAATATAAAAAAATTCTGAGCACTTTTATTTTTTTCATTTTTTTGACATTTCTATAGCAGGTTTCAAAATATTGATTAAATTGAACAACATTTTTTTTACATTCATGTCATTAAACCCGTTAAGCTCTCTCGGACTCAATTTAAAGTTTTTCAAAATATTGATTTTTCGTGGAGATATCTTCAAAAATGTGTACAAAAAGGTACCTTCATTCCTAGCTTCAATTTTTCCCCTGTATACCCTTATTGCAAATTCTGAATTTGAAATTTTTTGGATAAAAACCTCGCTTTCTCTAAGAAAAATGCAGCTAGAAGGTTAAGCAATGCTTTGATCAATAAATAATTGTTTTACGCAGTAGCTTCGTTATTTATATTTGAAACGTGCTTATGAAAAATGATGTGTATCTTTAAAAAACCTCCTAAATTTCAATTTTATTCTACGCAAAATTTAATGTGAAACATTCACTTGAATTTTGTTTCGATAGATGTAGAATACAAAACTATACAAAAGTCATTTAATACCCTAGGTCTACTTTGTAGTTCATGAGCTATTAAATGATTTGTCTTTCTCATGATTTTCTGAATATTTTGACGAATCGAATTTGGGCCTCAGTTGTCATAGGCTTAAAACTGTAATGTAAACTATTATTTTGATTGCCTCAATAAAAGATTAATACTTTTTGTTGAAACAAAAAATGTGGAGTAGCTTTCTACAACTGGATCTATATCTTGTAAATATAAAAAACAAATATCTCATATGTGGGAGGTCTAAATTTTACAATCAATTTTAGTAAGTCAAGATAATCATATTCACTGTCATTGGCTCTCTTATTATCGGACATATATCAATAGGAGCCATCATAATTAATGTACGGTATGGTGATGAGCTTATTGTTAAAACCCAATAGTTGAATTAGACATTTATCAGCTTTCCCCTTCAGAATTCATGATTTTCTGAACAAATGGCTGTAAATATTCGCGTTACGAGGTTTTAGCCACTCAAATTACAATCATCATCGAAGAATCCAGAATGAAATACTCGTGCAGTAAAATGAAGTAAATTTTATAAAAAAGCTTAAAAAGAGATACTGTTTAAATCCATTTGTATTAAAATCATGGATGATCTTAGCATTGGTGTCGAGCCAGGTTTTGCCAGCCAAATCCATTAGCATAAGCTGGGCTCGACAGCATCCCTAGTTGTCACGTTTATATAAAGGTTGAGGTAATTTGAATCAGTGTATATTGAAAAATTGATTCAAGCATTGTGGTCTCAGCTTAAAGAAGGTGTTTCAGATAAATATTTTAAAATATGCACTTCTATAAAAAAATGAATTTGGTTCAAAAATTTTACCTTGTTTGGTTTTGTTACAATCTATGATTGAAAATTTTTATTGACCACCATAAGTTAAAATGAATTTTGATAACTTTTGTTGTAGATATATATATCCTACTGCTTTATACGATCTTGAAGTGTCAGCCTTTCAAGAATCTTAAAATGTTTATGTCTTAATTCTATATTAATCAAATATTTAGGATTCGAATAATCAAAAAGCGAATTTTCCCAGTACGATATTTCAAATATAGCAGCTGATGTACGATTTCGTGGTAGAAATTTTATGACTATAGGATATGCAGTCGCTAAACCAAATAAATCGATCTTTTGTATACAATATTGATGTAAACATTTTCCTTTCAACAAGCCATTTTGATCTTCGGCTGTATCAAAAGCAAATATTTCTTCAACGAATGATCAGCTTCAGTTTCTTCAATAAGGGCAAAATAAACAGAAACTTACCTATATATCTAAAGGCATTTTTGCGGCAAATAAAGGCTTTACTGACTCCTGCTTGGTGGACATAGTCTTTCTCTTTTAAAAAAGTGAAATGATTGCCTTCGATTTTTTTATAACATTTGCCATCATCTTCATAAACGCCAGCTCCTGGCTCTATACTTTTCAAATCTTCATCAACTAGAAATTTAAGAATGTATGTTGTACTAGATACTTGAGAATATTTTCCTCTTCCCAGAATCTGATTTGCGCCGAGTACCCAATTTCCCAAGAGTCTGCTTTCTTTTAATTCTGAATATTTAAAAAATACACGCATACCTCTGTTGTAGGTCAGATTTAAGCATGAATATAATTTATGTTTGAAATAATTTTCAAAGCAATTTCTATAAAAGTTATTACGGATCAATTTTGGGGCGCCTGTTAGATTCCTTATAATGATTAAATTATAGAACTCATATAGCCCAAAAATAGTTTTGTCTAGTAGAGTAGATGAAATAACCGTAGCAATATTGTCGATTACAGGTCTGAACCCTATTTCGAAAAGCATGTAATTTGAGATACGTAGGACACAATGGCAATCATTATTGATCTTGAGATTTTCAAGAATATAACTATTCATGGGAAGCTTCTGTTTTTGCAACAATCGAGATAGTGCTCTTTTTATTTCGGTGAACCTTACATAGTAATTGTTTCCATCTATTTCTTCATGCTTGTGAAATGAACATCTCTGCAAAAATGTTTCACTTTGATTCTGAAGTAGATGTCGCCAAATATTGTCGCAAACAGAATCGAAGAAGTTCTCCAATGGAATTTTTTTCTCTTGAACAGTAAATGTTGACTTTTCCATAGTTTCATTCTTTGAAAATGATACAACAACAACCTTGTTTATAATATAATTTATATGATCCTTATGGATATGTGCTTGAAGATAGAAAGAGTTTGACGGGAATAAATCAGGCTGTTGACATTCGTTTGCTAGCTTTCGTATTGCTGATTTTTTGTCTTCAATGATGGCCGTATTCTTCTTCAGAATAGTTGGAGGTAGGATGTCATTTGCAAATCTAATCATTTTATATGGCTTTAGCATTGCATTTTCACATAGCTCTTTTCCTTGAGGTCCAGTCTCACTGTCAATATATATGATTTCTTTTCTTAATTCATGGCGAAGGCCATCATGTAGTTTGTCTTTAAAGATTGATAGATAACCAGCCTCTCGTTTATACTGCTCGATTTGATTATAGATAAAAATGTTTTCAACAGAACTTTCGGCACACTTTGTCTCTATCAAATTTGTAATTGATGATTGATTTGCGTTGATAGCATTTAATTTATCCATAAAGTTTTCAGATTCCAATCCTGCTAAACACGCATTCAATTCTTTGTTATTACCTATTTCCAAATATTTTGGTAGGTACGATATCAAAGGTCTACTGCCAACCCGGTTTTTGTACTAAAAAGTTTATAATTTTAGAAATTAGACATAAATTTTGGCTGCATGAATAGAAAATACGGCCTACATCATTATTAATAGCTTCAAGTGAATCTATCACTTTATTTGTAATCATGGCAAAAAACTGCTCGAGTTTGCTTGCTTTACGACCTTTAGTAAATGTGAACTTTTGGATATGTTCATCAGTAATAGGCATATTAGAGAAAAATGTTCTCTGAACTTCATCAAAGACAAATTCTGCAATATCATTCTTGAGATAAATAAGATGGGCTTCACTTTCGTAAACAACATCAGGCTTGAATGAAAGTTCGTTAAACCCAAACCTTATGGAAATTGCTTTTTCTTTGGGGGACTTTTGCACCTTGAATTGAACACTTGTGAGAGAAATAGCATCTTTTTTTTCATCTAATCCAAACTTGAGAAACAAGTAACTTTTGTCTCTTTGAAGCTTTACTCGTCCTATATTTCTCGGGCTATACATGAAGATTTGTATAAAGGGCAAAAACATCAAACGATTTCTGAGATCGTTATTTAATATCCATTTAGCTTCCAACAATAACGAATGCAGGCAATTGTTGTATTTATCACCAATCCAGTCAACAGGTCCAATGACTAAAAGTTGGCTATTGTGAAAGGCGATTTCACTATGATTCCTCACTTCTTTTCCTATTTTATTAAAGAAATTAATGATTATCGAGAGAACAGAGGCTTCTTCATTTAATAGTTTTCCATCTTTTTGCTTCGTGTATAAACTGAAATACTTGTAAATGCAATCTTTTACAAATATTCCACGTTGAGAATCAACAACCAGATGTCCATCATACTACAAGATACATATAGATTATTCATCAGAGTAAACCATGATATTTATTCAAACAGTGCATTACTTGAAGAACTTGCTCTATGTGAATCGATCGATTCCAGCTTTGAAATATTTGAATACTTCCATCATAAGTGATATCTGTTTAGTTTTTATCATATATATATAAAGCAAATCAGTCTATTTACGCTTGCAATTATTGTATGTACGTGCGTACATACTGTATTCGTAATTTGACTTACAGATGAAAATAACTCTACCAAACTTTGAATAGCTTAGCACTTCGTCCATACCCATTTCCGACATTTAAAAGATTAAGTTTAGAAAAGAAAAGGTATGAAAAGACAAAAATACCTCCTGTACCACATCCAAAAAATGTTTATTATACTAAGCAACAGAAAGATGGAATATACTTCATTTTTGTTGCTAGTAAAAGTGTGTTAAATGTAGCTGCATCAATTGTAATTTTGAATTTTTTTAAGGTTAACATCAAATGTAACTTTGAGTTTCTTAACTTTAAAAGCCTTTGATTTAGTATCTGCCCCTTCGATTATCGGGAGACCCCCTACTAGAGTTCGGTCAAAATGGAGTAAAAGCAAACGATAAAAACTGCATGTTTTCCTTATTAATTTTATATCGTTGTGTGAATTTGAGTTTTAATACATACAATGTAGAATCCTTTAAATGAGCTTTTTGTTGTGGTTCTCTTTCTTTCCTTTTCCTTTTCATTTTTGCACAACAAACAAAATCAAAAAAAGAAAATGAGTCTCGCACCTTCTTCTTTTCAAACGTCCAAAGCACAAGTTACCATCTCTTATAAAATTATTGGAGATAAAAACGTTATCCGTCATAAAAATGAACTCGTACAACCAGATAGACCATTCATTAATGAAAATATTCAAATAACCTCCAAGGCGGTGCGTCATTCTGATGGAAAAGGTGGCTATTTGCTCTCATACAATATCAAGGCATTCAAGCCTATCGAGTTGGTTAAATTTGAAACAACATACATGGCTGATTTGAAGGATCAACGTATGATGGCTAACGGCTTTCAAAGTTGGAGTCAAGCTCGTGAATTTACTAAAAATGACAAGATTCCTGCTATTCGTACTGGCATTGCTTGGTATACACAATTAAATCTTCAAGGGTAAGATCCAGAAACGCCAAAGCATTTGTTTTGTTATTTAATTTATTCTTTTTGTAGCGATTACGATATTTTTCAACACACCGGCGAAAAAGGCTTAATTCATTCAAGCAGTTACACTCACTTTCGCGATGTGAACAATGTGCTTTCCTTTTTCGGATCTGTTTCCGAGAATTTTGGTTATACCTACTTTAAGGGAGACTTTAATAGCAATAGCCTTAGTATTTATAAGGATGTTCTCGGTAAGACAATGGAGCAAAACGAGGAAATCGAGTTTGTGCGAGTATTTATAGCTCAAGGTTTGGATGCTGAAGGCCCTATTTGGGACAGCTATGCAGAGTTTTACGATGATCGTAGAGCCATCAAGAACAATGAAGATGATAAACGTCATGTCAACGGTTGGACATCTTGGTATAACTATTATGGCGATGTCAGTGAAGCTATTATCAACGAGAATGTGGAAGCATTACAAAAACATAAATATCCCATCAATATTTTCCAGATTGACGATGGCTTTCAAACTGCAATTGGTGATTGGTTATCCATCAACAACAAGTTTCCTAATGGTATGAAAGCTGTCGCTGATAAGATCAAAAGTGCTGGATTTAAGGCTGGTCTTTGGTTAGCTCCTTATGCCGTTGCATTTACTAGTCGCATTGTTAAAGAACATCCAGATTGGTTAATTATCGATCCCGAAACTAAAAAACCAGTTGTTGCAGGACCTAATTGGGGCGGATTTTATGCCTTAGATATGTATAATCGTGAAGCAAGAGAGTATTTGAAGCACGTGTTTGATGTTGTATTGCAGGATTGGGGCTTTGATATGCTAAAGCTTGATTTTTGTTTTGCTGCAGCTATGATACCCCGCATGGGCAAATCCCGTGGTGAAATCATGTGGGAAGCTATGGATTTGATTCGTGATTTGGTTGGTCCTGATAAACTTGTACTTGGTTGTGGCGTACCTTTGGCTTCTGCCTTTAGGAAGGTAGATTATTGTCGTATTGGGTCTGATGTAGCTCCTTGGTGGGAAGGTAAATAGCGAAGCGAATATATATTTGTTATTTAATATTTAAACTTAAATTTCCTTCTCGACGTTCTAGATTCAAAGTTGAAGCTTCTTCATGTTCGTGAACGTGTATCCACTGCAAACTCATTAGTATCAACCTTGACTCGTTGGACAATGTCAGATCGCATGTTTGGTAATGATCCTGACGTGATGATTCTCCGTAATCATAAAAACAAGTTGAGCCCTGATGAAAGATATACTTTGTGTGTTCTCAACAATATTTTGGGTGCTCTCGTATTCAGTTCTGATAATGTAGCTCTTTATGGTCGTGATGAGCATTTGTTGTACTCTGCTACATTCCCCAAGGTTGTATCTCATGTTAATAGTGTTATCGAGTTCAGACGCAATTGTTTTATTGTTAAATTTACCGTTAATGATGCTAATGGAAGAACTCGCAACTATTCTACATTTGCGAACCTCACTGACGAAGAACAAACTATTTATTTACCTGAATCTTCAAGAGATACACATCTTTTGTTTGCTACAGACAATGATATGCATATGAGTCAAGCAGATGACTCTGAGTCATTGTTTTATCATCCTTCTTCGGCTGCTAAACTCAAGGTGCATGAAACCAAGACATTTATGCATATTCCAGAGCCCAATCCTGAAAAGCAAGACTTAATTCTCTTGGGTTCCACAAGCCATATCGTTCCTGGCGCTGAATTAGATCAATTTAATAATGATAATGGAACACTCAACATTACTTTCAGATCTGAAAATACAAGACATCATAAGGTTTATGTGGGTTTCGGTACATATCTTCATCAAACTCGCAATTTTGTTCCACCTCCTTGTAAGGTTGGTGGTAAACACTTGGACTATGAATGGATCCCTGTACATGGCGTTGGAGAGGGTAGACCCAATAGTCAAGTTTTGGCTTTCATTATAGAAGAGAACTAAAATTGTACACATTTTTTCATTTTGTTTTTGTTTTTTGTTTTTCTTTTTCTTTTTTTTTTTCATACAAATAATATCTGAACATTACTTGCCGTTAATTAAATAAAATATTACACGCATGGAAAGAAATACAAATCTAAATGACATCAAGTGTAGTATAAAAAAACCAATATCAGATTCCAAATATCTTCTGCAGGCTTCGTAGGCTCGCAAATGAAATGAAATGTCTGGCAACTGTTTTTTTTTTCGTCCATTCTCTGGTTATGCCACAGAAAGAGATACTATCTGTACATAAAGCTATCATGTAAGGTTATTCAGCTCACAAATTAGTTTTTGGTTCACGGTGGAGCGACGTCTGTTAAAATGCATTGAAATTATACAAAAATCATTGGTGAATGTAAATATTTAAGTTTATAAGTAAATTACCAGATTTGATTTATATTATTTTATCTATCTTGCTTGTATTGCTTAAAAACGAAACTATACTGAATTATATTTTGGCGAAAAATGAAAACGCAGGGTCGTTTTTTAATGAAAATGTCTTGTTTTACGATAGTTTTCAATATATTAGAGCAACAAAAAAAAAAGGGACTTTTTTTTTTTATGTTTTCAATTTTATATCATGTGTCTTGAAATATCCTGTATATTAAGGCTTACGTTTTACATTTGCAATCTATAGTGCTAAGTCATATCTAACTATGCCAATTTAGTTTTCTGAAATATCTCAATTTTTGATGGAGATAATATAAAAAATGCATAAAAAAAGTTCCTTTTTTTTGGATCCCAAGAAATTTACGCAAAATGTCTAATTTCTTTATGAAAATTGTAGCCACGATTGCAAGGAATATTTTGATTTGTAGATAAATTTGCGAGATATTATAATAAAAGTTGCGTTTTCTGAATTTGCTCAGAATTTAGGAGAAAAAGCTAAAAAACAACTTCAAAATTCCATTTCAATTTTGCAGTAAATTTTGTGAGGAAACTTTTTTCAGATTTATCCCATTTAATGCAACATTTAACGTTGCACATACAATATTTAGTATACTAGCTCAATTTTCTATGCAAATTCGTTTGCAAGATAGTTTTATAAAAAAATACTGGAAATTAATTTCAATGTCATGCTTGAAATAATCGCAAAGGTCAAATTATGGCAAAAGAAAGTGGAATTGCATCAGATTTCTTTTGCAACAACATTTGAGGCCTAGCTGCAGTCGTTGTCTCTACTGGCCTTTACGGGTTATGGAGAGTAGGATATTTTGTAAATCTGTGCGAAGAATAAGGCCTGGGGGATTTTTTTAAATATATAAGCTGAACAATCAAAATCCTTAATTTATATCTAATTGCTTTTCTTTCTAATTAATTAACAAGTTGGGATTACCCCGATCGGCCCATTTGGGCCGATTTGTTTTATTAATTTTTTCGCTGCAAAATACACTTATTAAATAAAAGTTAATTATATTTTAAAGAGGAACCCTTCCTGTCTATGATTTATTTTGTTTTTTTTTTCAAAAAAGTAAAAATTGGGCTGCCAGGGATTCATTCTGTGAAGGCTGTTTTTCAAAATTTTGATCAGCCCATTTGGGCCGACTCTGCGAACGAGCATAAATATTTGTGTATTTGAAGAAATTTATTAAAAAAACAATGAAGATATACTCCAGTTTATAAAGAATTATTAAAATGTGCTTGGAGAGCCCAAACATCATGTAAATGCTTGTTATGACATGTTTGACACATGGGTATCAGTGGACTGCAGCTGCAAGATTTTTCAATTCTTGTACCACTTCGACCAGAACTAGAGCAGCTTCTACATGCTAATCTAATTCTTTTTTTGCCATTCATGCCTGTCATTGATACAAGCTCATGGTTTAGATTACTTCTAAATATACGTTGTTCAGGGGAAATTGACTCAGTCTGACGAGCCAACCCTTCACAGTGCTTCAGGAAGATCCAAGCCAATGTATCCTTGAAGGAACTGTGTGTTATTTTTCCATCATTAGCAAATACTCGAAAAGAACTGTAAGTGTTTGCTTCACAGATCCCCAAAAAGACACCAAAGAAGCGCATTTCCCATCTTTCAGTAGAAATAATGTCATGATAAGAGATTAAATTGTCTCTGAGGTTATTAGCCGCATCGACAGAACCTAAAAATGTGATTATTACTATTTATGCTCTCATTACATGAAAAAGTCTTACTCACTGTTATGAGACTCATATTCATCAACTACTGCAGGACGTCGAATGGTTACTAGATGACCCCCTGGCCCTATAAATGTTCTCTGACCAGTAAGTCTGGTAGTGCCACATGATGATATGAATGCTTTAACCTTCTTATTACGATATGCACAAGTAAAGATTTTACCGCTACCAGAATCCTTTTTCATCGTATAGAAACTACCATCTGCTTCTTCAACTTGCTCAACAATGTCAGTAATGGGCATTCCACGAGGTCATTAACGATGCTTGGTTACTTGCACGATGGAATAGAGCCCCAAATCAGATAACATTGTCGACATATCTGGAGATCCAAACCAAGAATCGGCAATGACAGTACGACCACTACCGAACCAAGGCTTCACCAAACGCTTGACAGTAGCTGTCGATTTACGCATTCCAGGATCATCATCGTATTCTTTTGGTGTTGGATCACTGACTGTATCCATTTGTACGATGCAAAAAGTATGATGATCTGCAAGCGTTTTAAACTCTTGGCCGATGGGATGAGGCTTTCGAGGTACCTTTTTTAAATTAGGCATGCCAGTACCTAACCATTGGTTCATGGACTCGTCAATAACCAAATACTTACCAGGAGTTAAGCATTTTGCCATATGCTCATTGAAAGCCTCAATTGTTGAACGAATCTGGTACAAAGGGTCACGTTGTTGCTTCTCAAAAGAGTGGATCTCAAAAACATGCATTTGCATAATATCATTAAATCTTTTATAAGAC
Source organism: Mucor racemosus (assembly GCA_027405735.1). Lineage (NCBI taxonomy): Eukaryota > Fungi > Mucoromycota > Mucoromycetes > Mucorales > Mucoraceae > Mucor > Mucor racemosus. Next base: position 1,347,961 of record JAPEHQ010000004.1, on the reverse strand, counting down.
ATATATTCTGAGAAGTTGACGTTCATCATAAAATGACTAGAGCCTTGTTTCCAGTATGCCTTACGATCAGAGTGTTTGACTACTGTCATGATTGTCAAAAGCGCAATCCACATCATATACTCATGATAAGTGATATCTTTCCATGAGCCATCTATGCTTCTTGCAGAAAGATTGGTATTATTTATGATTTTATGAAAGTGATCAAGAGGCAAGAAGAACAAGAAATAATCCAAAGGTGTGACATTTCTTGAATTAGCCAAGTTCAACTTTGCGTTCGATTACTGATAAATTTCGCCACAGAGTCTGCTATCAACAAATACTTCATCATTTCTCCAACCATCAGTAGGAGTTAAATCGACTTCCAACTGTTCTTCTTCTTCTTCAATAGCATCTTCCAAGAGGTCCTCAATTTCTTCGAGAGCAGTGATAGCTTCAGTAGAATCAGTAGTGTCGAGAACGCCGGCTTCAAAGTGGACCAAGATACTTAATACTGCCTTGTTTTACCGTCATTCTAACACCGGGCACTTCATCCAAGATGACCTCGTACATGACATGGTTATTCACCTCTGAATGACCAGTTGTCCTTCCTTTGAAGCACAAAGGAGGTGTATTTCAATCATACTTGGCACATAAAACGTTTTTAGAATCTACATCCTTAATAAAATGCTTACTGATTGATACAAGTACATTAGCATCGAGATTGGGGTGAGCAGGAGGCATAATTTTTAAAGTTTCAATTGTAAATTATATTATTTCAAATGTAAAATTTAACAAACAAAAAATATTTATGGTGGTCCTGAACTTTATAACTCCCATACGCGATTACAAAAAATCAATTTCCTATCCATTCAAAAATATCTATTTATTATCGGCCCTTTGGGCTGACCTAATCCTCTACTTGTTAATAAAAAAAATATAAAGCTATAACTTTTTTTATTTTGTCATGTTCTATAATAATAGTTTACGACCTATTTGACTTGCTGTCGTACTTTCGGAAGAAACGCTTCATAAGTTAAAATGTGTTTTGATATTCAATTTGAATTTTCAAAAAAATATTAATTTTCATAGTAGTTTTCAATTTTTATAGTCAGAACGTGCCCTCTTTTCCGTAAGTACCCTCATACGGATCACTTTTGAGAATGCATCTTAGACATTACTCAATAGATATAAATTATTCAGATTTCATTACCTAATCCTAAGTTTATTTCGTACCTCACGAAAGACTCAAAAACAGGTAAAGTTCATAATTTTCTCCCTGAACACTGACTCTCATTTTTTATCCCTGCTCTACTTTTTTCCCCGCTAAATAACATCAAGAAAAAATGATATAAAAATGTACCTGAGATGCTCAACTTTTATCCAAAAATGAGTATCCAAAAATATCCTATTTTTTACTATTGGTATTAATTTTTCAACTCTAATGTTTCAGATTTTTACGCGTATTTTACTGCTAAAGGATTGAAAACTTTGAGGCTTTATATCTCTACAAACAATAAAGCTATACTACCACCTTTTAATAATGAAATTCACTTGTTTTAAAGTGCTCTATAACATATTTTAATATAAAAAAATTTGGAGGACTTTTATTTTTTTTCATTTTTTTGGGCATTTCTATAGTAGGTTTCAAAATATTGGTTAAATTGAGCAACATTTTTTTTGCAGTCATGTCATTAAGCTCACTAAGCTCTCTCGGATCCAATTTAGAGCTTTTCAAAATATTGATTTTTCGTGGAGATATCCTCAAAAATGTGTACAAAAAGGTACCTCCATTTCTAGCTTCCATTTTTCCCTTGTATACCCTCATCTCAAATTCTGAATATGAAAAAAATTTGGACAAAAATCTTGTTTTCTCTACAAAAAATGCAGCTAAAAGATTTTGTAATAGCTCGATCAATAGATACTTTTTTTTGTGCATCATTTCCGTTTATTATATTTTAAATGTGCTTATAAAAAGTGATGTGTATCTTCAAAAAACCTCAAACATTTCAATCATATTTTACGCAAAATTTAATGTGAAACGTTTTTTTTAATTTTATTTAGGTGGATGCAGAATTTAAAACTATACAAAAACTATTTAATACGCTATTTCAATTTACTTTGCAGTTCATGAGACATTAAACAATTTTAATTTTTTGATCATTTTCTAGTCGATTTGTAAAATCAATTTTGAAACCCAGTTATCATAGATTCAAGCTGTAATATGAACTACTATTTTGATTGTCTCGACAAAAAACCAATATTTTTTGCCGAAACAAAAAATGCAAAGTAGCTCAAAGTTGGATCTACCTCGTAAATATAAAAAATCAATACCTCGATTTAGATGCTCAATTTTTTGTAATAAATTTTAGGTAGATCTTGGTCAATTTTGATCAATTTTGGTCAATATTTGGCCAGTGCACTCATATTCTGATATTAATATTCTATTTTCTCAGAAATACCAATAACCTATAGAGTGGAAGTACATCTTCTTTGAAGATCTTACGTTGTTCAACTGAATATTGTGCAAAAACATTTGAAAACACTTAAAAATTATCTGAAACCTACTTTTTACGGATAGCCCTAAAAAATCTACAACAGAAACCCTATTTCCGCGAATTTCGATCCTACTGACTTCCAACTTTACATGAGAGTAGGGACACCTCTTTAGCATGCTGATTTTAAAGAGAAACATCTACTACCTGTACTGTGTGTTAGAAAAAGTATTACCAAAGTGTATTTATAGTGTACTGTGCGCTTTTATGGAAAACAAGTTAAATATGACAATCTCTATGAATACTGATCCAAGTAAACTGCCATTTTACATGGATATATGTAGATATAAGTAAAGGTGTTCCAAGTATTTTAAATACCAGCTCTCGGGAGTCATTGTGAGTATTCGGTAAGTCTGAACAACATGTTGGTTTGCTACTACCTACTATTTACACCGACTACTTAGATCAGTAATCTCACCAGTTCTAGTTGAATATGAATCCAAATAGCCTCTCGTTGCAATAAAAGGTACTTTTAGGGTTGATCCACAAAATTACTAAAGGTTTAGTCTCTCCTGAATTGCTGTGGAGATGAAGAAACGCAAACTCGCACTTGTTTAAAGCATTTTGCAAAAATTGTTTTAGGTGTTCTTTGAAAATTTTTATAAAATCATATAATGGTTCAAAATTAGATTTTAAAGTTGCACTTGATGCACAGTAAATGTAAAAAGATCTTCATATCTTGATCTCGCTTGCTGAAAGGTTTTTTTGAAAGATTGTTGCATCCACAGATCTGGGTGCATTCCTTGGTTAAGATTACGACACAGTTTGATATGTTAAGTTCTACATTGCTGTGTATTATGTTATGAAGCTCCGTTTATACAGGAATGTGGAACTAGTGTGTGTCACCTAGACTTGAAAGATATATATATATATGATGTATATATATATATATAAATAGACTCCTTTGAGACTAGTCATATAATTAGAGAATGTGAATATAAAAGAAGATGTTTCGATCTTATAATAAAATACTTTAGTTTTATTGTGCTCTTTCATTTTATAATAACAGTTTTTCTTTATTTTTATTAAATGATTTAGTACATATTTTAGCTTTGAGATTGATATAATCTCCTGGCGTAACAAAGATTTTTGGGCATGTTTTGAAGAAAAAAGTTTTTTCTTTGGCTTAAAAAAAAATTAGTAATTAAAGAAAGTGCTTGAAAGTAATAAATATTATAATCCGAATGGATTGTAAGTTTTAAAACGTATACCATACACTTGTAAAAGTATCCAATATTATAATTTTAGCATTCAATTGATTTGCTGGTTATATCTATTTAGTAATCCGTAAGATGCATCCTAAGAGTCACTACGGCCTGCCTGTGCTGCACAAGATGATTTAGTTATGCTCAGGCGGGTTGCACACTATATCCTCAGCTGTTGTGCCCACTGAATATGGCTAAAAAGATAACAAGATACACATGTGCACAACAAAAGAAACTGCACACGAGCACAATGCTAAGCCTGCATGTGCAGAATTATAGATTCTGTCCATGTGCATGACATTAATCCCATGTGTGCATAATAGTAGAATTACCCATACGCATATCATTATCCCTATTTTTGCATAATAAGAAATCTGACGATGAGCATAATGAGCTGATCGTATGGGCACAAATTGGTTTGTACATGAGCATCGTGCCGTTCTCAAAATTCCATTGCATTTTTTATTGGAATGTGTTTTTAAACTATATTTGGCTTTATTAATAATATAGATTATAGGCAATACAATCCAAAGGTTGTTGATGTAATAGAACAATATATTCAACAGCCAATATAGTATTTACGGTTATCAATATTTGTAAATATGTTTATAGCTATAATATTTACAGCAACAATGGTTTTTGCTTGGGCATAAACTTAAATACAGTAGCACTTACTGCTTAAATTTATACCGCAAGACAAATTTAAGATTATAAATGTTACTTTATTACACATAAAATTTAAACAAATTAACCTTCTTTAAACTTACTATTCTAGTTTATGATTGTCAGCTGTAAAAAGATTTGTTTTCAAATAGAGTGTATATACAGTCAAAACTATGGTAATTAGGCAAGACGTTAGATTGTTTTTTTTTTTGTGTTTCTAGATCATTTGAAATTTTATCACTTTCCTGGAACATTTCGTGATTTTGAAGCCAGTTCTAGCTTTTCATTGAATAGATATAAATATTATTATTGCCTTCGATTTGATCTGGTAATCAAGAAATACGTCCAAAAATACAGTAGTAAATAATGATATTTGATCTTAGAATGCAGTTGAATGAAAATATGAGTCCCTAACACTATGAAGAAAAAATCTCTTAATTCTCTTAATTGTGCCACATTAAGGAAAATAAGAAAATTTTCACTGCTTATTTTTTTTAAATTTTGTCTTATTTTCCTTAATGTGGCATAATTAAGAGAATTAAGGAATTTTTTCTTCATAGTGTAATATAACCACTGATACCTATGATATTAAAAATATTAGTCTCTTATGTTAACATGCGTATTCAGATAAAAGAAAAGAATACCAGCTTGATAGTCTGATATACCTTATCAAACGGTGGATAATATCCGTGGAATATGAAAACAAAAAGAGAGAAAGAACACACGTAGAAAAGGATTTCCAAGGCCATACATTATTTAGCGCATTTAAAACCCTGCTAAATTACACATTTCAGCGCATCAACCCATAAATTAAGCAAAATAGGCAATATCTGTTATCATAGAAACATGCATTTTCTACCAGAAAACCCGGCTGTTATATCACAGATTCATTAAAAAATTGCAAAAGCGAGCTCGTAGAGCAACGCCGTAATTGACCATAGCAAGATTGAATGGCTAATTCTCCTATACTATGATATATCCAAGTTTTAAATAAAGATTATTTTTTTTTGTTCGACTTTTCTTGTATTTAACCACGTACAATCTGAAAATTCAGTTTTTGAAGCGGACATTTTCGGGGCTCATTTTATCCTTACCAACACTCATGATTTTGATCAAAAAACAGAAAAACCAAATTTTGATACCGAAATCAACGTTTAAATATATTACATTGTGAGAGAAAATTGTAGCCATAGCTAATACACATTTTATGAAAGCTTAATATTAAATATTAAGTAATGAAAATTTGTACTTTTGTCCCAAAAACTGATTTTTGATTAAAGGATTTTCATGTAATATTTTGCAATAAAAATGTTAGTTATTTTTTATTGAGCAAATAGAGCGCTATACGTTGTATATGTGTATATTTTTTGCTTTTATAATTGGTAGTATAATTAACTCTAAATTTGCAAAACCAAAAAAAAAAAATTAAAAATGTCAAAATTGATAATCTGGACAAGAATAATTTTTAAAATTAATAATCCGCTTATAAGCCCTGCGAGTCTTAAAAATAAGAGATTTTATAATACTTGAGAACTTTTTCAAGAATTTACGATGCTGTATGCACTTGATTCAAGCTTATTACTGTAAATCACTATACATGTTAATATTGTGTGGTAGTCTATTCGATGTTAATATAATTTTACTTTATAATTATTGCACTAGAGGTAATTTACATTAAGTTTTAATCTTACCTCTCCAATATTATAAACATAAACATAGCCATCGCTGGAACCTATTGCCGCCTCTTTGCCCTCTTTGTCCCGAGCCAATTTATTTAATGCTGCTTTACCAGGACCAACTTAAGTACTTACAAATGATTCCTCGGTATTTGCATTCAAATTCGATAAATTAAATTGACTGGCTCCATTTACAGTAGTATCAAAAAACGTATCATCGACCCGCCTTATGATAAATGTCAATCTAAACTTAGAAATATCCCACTGTCATTGTTATACAGTAAGCTATGAAAAGCTTGATTTTTACTAATACAGGAATTAAATAAAAAAATAAGATGATACTAATAGCACATGGTGAGTATTTCAGATCTAAGTAAGTTTGATGAAGTATGCTTTTAAACCCTTTTGAAAATCCTGAAGCAAACACAACGTCTTGGTTCTGTAATTTCTATCCATCAAATTGTTGCGATTTCCACTACACAATGAATGCACCTTCTATTCATCTTGACCTTGATGTACATTATTAAGTATCAGCTTTTTACCAGTTTTATTCTCTCTAATTCATTAATATCCATTCATATTGAAGGATGATTTGCAGCACTGCCAAAAAAAAGAGTGAATGATTCAAGAGTTTTTTGCATATCAAATCATGCAATTTAATAGCAATTATTGCACTTAATTATGATTTTTGAACTTATTGATGTTAATCAAAACTATTAATTAGTACTTTCATTCAAAAAAAGTAAGCTTTGCTTTATACATTTACATTCATCCATTCAAAAATGGCATTGCATTTATTATCCGTTATATCAATCAACCGACTTCATCTTGATTAGATACATTTGACAATTAAATGTCTAAATTACACTTGAGCCACTAGATATTACCACAAAACAATCTCGTACAGGTAGACGAAGCATCACAATTTGGATTATTGTTTTGTGTTTATAGATCTGAGCTCTCTCACGCATTCATATATCTCTGCATAAACCATATCTCTATCTGTTGTTCAGTTTAACTGAAATGCATTGAACGCCAATATCGTACTCGATAAAACGCCTTACGCTTTATTGCGAGTCAATACAACTAATTTAATGCTAGTTTAGCATCAGCAGTTGAATCAGATAAATTTGAGATTAGATGACCCCTTTTAATAGTTTTGCATATCATGTGCTAATAATGGACCGTTATTATAGATACGCTAAACAAGGATGATGAGTTAACTCTAATGGACGAGCGAGTCGATTAGCAGCATAAAACAAATATTAAAATCAAATAAATATAGCAATTGAATAAGCAAGAAATTATAAAACATGTAAATTGGTATAATTGAATTGTTTCAAGCGTTTTGAGCTGAATACGCCTTTACTTTTGGCCTATAAAAATTGATTTATTAGTAAAATCAATTAACAAACTAATAAGTAATGATTATAATGTACTTTTGATAGTTAGTAGTGATATACTGTACAAGGCAACATCTTGTTTTCCTCTTCTTGGTTAGTTGTTGGCCATTAAATAACAACAAATATTTTTTAGAAACTAAATAAATTAATATGAGTTTATTCATTCAAATCAAGCCACTGCTATACATACTTTTATACTGACCAGTTTTTCTTCAGGTAGATATTGACTTTAGACCAGAAATGTATTGATTATAACGAAGATAATGGAGCAAAATGATTAAGACTTGGACGCTTTTTTTGTTCGAGAAAGATGTTATAACGTGCCCTAACATTAACAGTTAATAATTTATCTTCAAATTGATATACAGTATCTCGTCAATAAGGCAATTTTGTTGAATCAGAGTAACTGACACCTGCTTTAAACCGTTCAAATTATTTTCGTTATCAATTATATTATGATTGATATATAGTACTTTAATAAATTGAGTAAAAAACCTTGATCTCGTTGCTCTGCTCATCTGAGCTGCCTGATCTGCACAAAAAATTTTATTCTGCCCATCTGTGCAGATCATTATTCCCATAGGAAACATAGTTCGGCAGTAGTGAGTGATTTGTATCGGATTAGTTGTAGAATATTATGGGAGTTTATGGGTTCATAAATTGTATTCATGTAAGACTATTTTTCTATTGGACGACTTAAAATAGAGACCATATATTTATGAATATGGTGTTCCTACCTCAAATTATTGTTTCCTTATAGCTTTTTACTAAATAATTTTCATAATTAATAGAATTACACTAAAATATTCAATGATAATATACTACTCAATGTTATATGTAAAGCTATTTTTACTGCATAGTTTGAAGAAACTTCACAAAAAAAGTATATTATATGTTATAATCAAGATTAATTCACTATTCACCGTTCACCATGCACTCATTATACAGATTTAGTTTATTAAACTTAAACTATTATCTGAAACTTTCTTGTATACCTTACTTTCAACTACATAATAATGCAGCTTCAATCACGAAATTTAAACATAAATTATTTTTTAATAAATACGAATGGCGGTTGCTTTTGATTAGGTTTTGAGAGACATATACTTCATCCACAAAAATATCTAGGGCCAACAAAAATTATTTTAATAAAGCCATATATTTTTAATATTATATAGTTTTGGGCATAAATATAAAAAAAAAAGGCAAAATGGTGTTTATTCGATTTTCCAATATATATATATATCCCCATTAACAAGCAATTTTGACATTTCTGGCGACTGAAAATGCTAATCAATGTTTCCAGTTTTCTTTTCAATCTGGTGTATGATACTGTATGTGCTGAACTAAGATACTATTTTCCCACATAAGAAATTAAATGTTATCTCACATAAAACCATGCTCTAATATTCAAATAGAGATAAGATAAATTTAACAATAAATACAGAAAGTATTAGTAATTTAACATATAATAAAATAGACCGAATCATAAACAAAGCAAATTGATTCATAAAATAAACTGAAGAAACACATAGACCAAAGTAAGAATTGCTCTATGCGGATCATTAACAAATATGCCAAAAACAGGCATTAAAAGACCACCTTGAGTATGTAAATCAAGAAGCTCAATATAAACTTTAAAATCACAAACAAACTAATTGGTTTCCCAAAAAGAATAAACATATGGATATTTCATGAAGACAATGGAATCATGCTTCATCAATCATTTAATAAGTAGCATGATGATATATGTATGGAATGCAGCATTGTCTGATTCGTATGTTAAACATCACGGTTTGACAGATGTCCTAAGTTGGTAATTCGGTTATTCCTGATTCTGATAGATCACTGACAGTTACAGTGCAACTCGCGGATACTGTATAACAAAATCACAACTAATATAAATAGAGTAGAAATATAGACCTATTGCACACTATCCATTATTTGAATAAAGAAGAATTTAAACTGTATCTTTTTCAAAGCTTTTTATTTTACATTTTACTGCACTATATATACTTTTCAAGTTAAACCCGTTATTAGGCGAATGTTGTATACTGTATTTTATACTTTACAGAAAATAAGTCTTCGAATAATTAATTATACAACCGAACCTTAATTTTTGTATGGAATTTCGATACCCGCATTTCACAGCTGCTTGAGATATTTAAACAGCCACGTCCGGACTGTCCGGCGATTTTTTCTAGAAATTTAAAGCATGGAAATATTATTAGGTGGCCGCATCCGGAGATTGTTCGGCTTTTTTTTTGGAAGAGCAATCATTGACAAAAATGGGGTTATATATTCAATTTGTAATAAAAAAGCACTTTTTTAAAACACAATTAGGGGTTTATAAATGAACCAAAAAAATCTGTGGGTCTAATTTTCTTTTCTTTTAGTTTCAATTTTTTTAATTTGAGCTAAAAAAACTAAGCATGATGGTAGTTCTACTTTTGATTATAATTCTTGCAGCATTTTATTAGGTTGTCTTCATCTCATTATTCATAAAAATTTTTTGTTCATAAAGCCTTATAATAATTACGGTATATGTTTATTAACAATTTTTTTATTACTACGTTAGAAACTAACGCGATACACGGATAGTTAATTAAAATTCCTCCAAAATAACCAGCGGGTAAATAATTTATATTGTTTTATATGATGATTAGCAACTGACTTGATTTGTATTAGACAAATCATATAAATGCTGTCTACGTAAGGTATTAGGTATATAATAACTGTTTTTTTACAATATCATCTTCATATTGAAAGAAACTAATCTATCATTATGTTTTTGAATTAAAAGATTACTTATAAGAATTACATTTCAATATGAGTTAGAAATGGAATTGGCTTCAAAATTGGCTGTTTAACATCTTCAAAGATCGACAGTATTACAATTACAGTATGTAGCAATCGCGAATTAGTATCAATTCATAATTAAAAGATCTAGACTTAAGGATTTATTGCTGTTGTCTAAATCCAATGGAAGAACTTCAATCCTAAGTGATAACATAAGTCAGATAGCAAATGTAGGAAAAAACTGATAATTACCATTTAAATTCGATTATGTCTTGGAATTGTAAAAAAAAACGAATTAATTATTGGAAACAAAGTCCAAGTAGCTGCGGTGCGTTCTCTCAAAGTTTGAGAGATAGGGTTCATTGGACTTTCACATAATTTTAAGCTAGGAGAATAGATAATCAGAACGGATTAGTATTACTGTAAATATAAAAGGTGAACAACTCTATAATAAAACTTACAAATGAAAGACGGCGTCATGAATGAATTCATAATCATTGTGAAGGTAAGGGTCAAAGTTATTATTGTTAGAAAACTCTATATAATCCATATTATAAGCAATTTTCTGATTGAGGAAAGAGCGGGTGGACAATTAGTAGCAGCTATCCTTCCTAAGAGATCCCTACATTCCTTGGTAAAGGGATAAACCTTGAGGGCACAATCATTCTTAATTTCATCACAAGTATCGTCATTTAGGGTTTTCTCCAACACATTTACGGTCACAGTATCACTTAAATCTATAATATGCATACTCAACAAACTATAAAAAACTTAGCAATGTTTACAGAAATACAATTAGGAGAACTAGCATAATAAATGCTGCGTATGAAATGACAGTTTTTGATCGCAACACATTGATCTGTGAGGTATTGCCCTGTGAACCTCAATGAAACCAGCCTAGACTGGACAAGTGACTTCATGGAGATAAACTAATTTCTGTCTATTCTGAATGTTGTATAGTTACCACCTTCTACTATCTATACACACCACAATTGGTTACACTCTATAAATCTCATTATTAATTTTACTGTCACTTCAAGCAGTCCTTATTTACTAATCTGTCATTAGTATATAAACCACATCTCATGAATAAAAGAATAAGGATCAGTTTAGTTTTGATCTCTTAGTTTGACCCACAGTTGGAAAGCTAACATTTATCAAGACTTTACTTTGTTTTATTATTTTTAATTATTCTAGCATATCAGATATATGTTAGAATAAAACACTGAAGGATATTTAATGTGGATACAACTTGATCACCATTAGGTCTGTACAAATTGTTTGAAGCTAGTATGTCATGCACATCAGATTTGCAGATAAAAAAATGCTTTGTTTAAAAAGGTGGCGTTTCCTTTTTTTCAGAATGGGCCAAGTCATTGCAAAGGGCTAGCGTGAAAGAAAAAAGTATGTATATCGTTAATCCATGTCAATAGTTAGTGATCTGTATGGCTTTTGTAATCACCTCAGGCGGTAAATAATTAATATCATAAAACCCACATCTTTGTATATTTACTCAAATATTAAAGTTCGATATTATAACTGACATACTGCTATAAAAATTGCTATTCACGTTTAATGAGAGCTGTAAATGTTAATCCACACAGTGTTTTTTTTACAGTGACAAAGTTTACCAGCCGCACTGTACGTCATATAATTGAATTCCAGAAGTACTATACCCACTCATGATGCCAAATTTAAAAAGCTCCACTTGTCATTACCAAGATTTAACCATGTATACATGACGTATGATGTGATATGATTCTACACATAATTGACAAACTTGTCTATATCTCTTTTTCTTTTTCTTCTTTTTTCTTTTTTTCAATTGTTTCAAATCATGATTCAAACTCTAAGATTTAGTCAAAGAGCATTCTCAACTCGACCATTTGCAAATTATTGTAACCGACAATTTGTTTCCACCTCAGCAAGGCCACTACAGCGCACCTTATTTACAGCACAACCGAGAAAGCTATTACTATTACGATCAGAAGCCAAACCTATGAATAATCAGGCACATGATATTCTGAAATCAATTGAGGAAAAACAAGCGCTTGACAAGAAAAATGCAGCAGCCAAAATAGAGAAAAGTCAAGAAAAGAAAACCATGTGGCAAAAAGTCAAAACTGAAGCAGTACATTATTGGCATGGCACCAAATTGTTAGGATTGGAGGTACGCATTTCATCTCGACTGACCTGGAAAATGCTGCAAGGTACCAAATTAAGTAGACGAGAAAATCGACAGGTAATTGTTGAATGCTGTAAAATGAACTATAATTATAAAATTCATAAACAATAATATATTATAGCTTCGTCGTACAACTTCAGATATTGTTCGATTGGTTCCTTTTGCCGTCTTCTTAATTGTGCCATTTATGGAATTGTTACTACCTGTGGCTTTAAAGCTGTTTCCCAACATGTTACCGAGTACATTCGAGAACAAAAAAGTGCAAGACGAAAAGAAACGCAAACTGCTAAATGTTCGATTAGACATGGCTCGATTTTTACAAGAAACTATTGCAGAATCAGGAAGCAGTGTTTCTAATAGCAGCGATGATATGACAGCTGGACAAGAATTCGTTCAGTTCTTTAGAAAGGTCCGCATGACAGGAGAACAAGCTTCTACTGACGATTTACTCAAAATTGCTAGTAAATTTGAAGAGGAATTAACATTAGATAACTTATCTCGACCTCAGTTAGTGTCTATATGTCGATATATGAATATTAATGCATTTGGAACCGATAATTTCTTGAGATTTCACATTAGAAATCGAATGCATCAATTGAAACAAGATGATAAAGTGATTCAACAAGAGGGTATTGATCATCTTACTACTGCTGAATTAAATGCTGCATGTGCTGCTCGTGGTATTCGGACTTTGGGTAATACATCAAAACGGTTAAGGGACGAATTAGCTCAGTGGCTAGATTTACACTTGGAACATCATGTACCATCCACATTATTAATTTTGTCTCGGGCATTCAGTTTCACGGACCGAATGACACCTGAAGATGCACTTCGTGCTACATTCAACAGTTTACCTGATAATTTAGTAAATGAAGCAGAATTGCAAGTTTTACAAACTATTGGTGCGAGCACCTATAAGCAAAAACTAGACGTACTTGAGCAACAGGAAGAGTTGATTGAAGATGAAACCGAACAAGAAGAAAAAGAAGAAAAAGCGCGCAAAGAAGAACAAGAAGAAGCAGAAGCAGAAGGGGTAGAAAGATCAGAAAAAGAGGTATAAAAATATATATATTGCGTTTATATGAGATTAATTTATTAAATACATGTCGTATTATACACTAAACAGGAACAATCAGATCAAGATAATCTTTCCAAACAACAGCAGAGTGATCTCCATGATGCATTAAATGAATTAAGATCCAAAGTAGATGGACTTGAACAAAGAGCACAATTGAATGAAATTAAATTTCATTATCAAGATTATAGAGACGTAAGTTTTATAATTACAGTAATAACAAGGAGGGTTTTAATCAATAAATTAAATATAGCTGATTGAGGAATTAAAAGTAGCTACACACAATGAGCCAAATGTTGCAACACTTCGACTCGGTAAAAGATTAGAGAAAATGCTTCAAACCATTGATAAAGAACTAGATTCGCTCGAGAAAAGCAACTAATAATAAACAACATGTAACAATAATAAGAGCCCAGCTCTGCGCCCATTTTTCATTAAGGTTCTAGATTTAGCATATTGATATAGTTCCCCGATCAAAAAACATGAAACTTTGCTGAATACCCGTATTTTACTTTTTTATTTTTATTTTTATTTTAAGGGGGGAGGGTAAAAGAAGCATTACAACAGCAAGCAATTTAATTACTATAGGAGAAGATCAAAACCAAGCGAAAACCGAGATCATCGTGTACATTGCTTTGTAGAAAAAAAGAAAAATAAGGAGAAATTAGTATTTTCCATATTCAAAAAAGTAGTGCAACCATGGAAGCCATAATTTGTAATACATTATCTTTCAGGCAAACAAAAGCGGATATTGTATTCTGTTAATTAAATACAGTGCTTTTATATATATATAAATATATATGTATGGATTATGGATGCCATCATTTTTAACATTTTTCTTTCTTTCTTTCTTTCTTTTTATACCTTTTTTTTTTCTTGTAAATAAAAAAAAATCAATTCTAAAGCTGGCTCTTTCATTATATATAAATAATACGATAGAATGGTGACAGTAACAAAAATTGTATGTAAACACAAATACATAATCGCAATCTTGAATACTAAATCTCAAATAGATTGATCGCGTTACAGAAACAAAATGGTCAAAATTATACATTTCAATGGCATCTTGTCAGTGTATTATTATCATTGCACTCCAAGCAGCGATTTGTTATTTGAACACATATCAAGCACATTTATTACCCGAACCTACAACTAACAGTGTATTGACAGCAAGTTCAACAAGTGATGATTATCTTCCGTTAAGAGCTGCAGATCGTCTTGGTAGAATTAAATGGGAGAATATTGCTTTCATGGGCTTTCAAGTATGGTTTTTAGGCATGGCATTTGATGCTGTAAGTACACATTTAAATCTAAAAAAGTGTAGTATACTCATGTTGTTTAACAGACGGTCTATCAAAACACAGCGGAGATCTTAGCATTAGCTATTTTAAATGCTCTTTGTGCCATATTAGGTGCTTTACAAGTTGTTGATGGTGTAAAATGGCTCGATCGATTACTTCATACAGATTATTCTGTCGATGCATTGGCAATGGCCGAAAAACTTGAAATCTCATTATCTGTTATTATTTTGACTTTTGCTGTCATCATGTCATTTCTTAGTTATCAAATGTCAAAGCAATTTGGTTGGAATATTTACAAGAAAATTGGTGCAGATGTACAAATTCAAAAGATGTATCGTATGTTTCAATTCTTTGTATTGTCTTTGAAGATTGATATATTTACACAATTCATGGTTTCCGTATTCTATTTAATACAATTTGCTTCAAAGCAAGGTATTATGTGGGAAACTATCATCCAAGTCATTGTAACTATTTTCATTATACCATTTCTTTACTTTGCTAGATCAGCTGTAAGTAGTAAAACTTATAGAGTATTTATCATGTATATTGACACATATTCTCTCATTATAATAGGGTAGCGCGGAGAGTAAGCCTAGAATGATCGTATTTATCTTGTTCGAATGCTTGGCTTTATTCCATTTCGCTTTAATCTTTTCACAAACATTACAACCAAACAATAATTGGTACACTTGGATTTGCTTAATTTGGATTGGTGTTGCTTTTGCTTTGGTTTCTTGCGTTTTAGGTATTATTTGTATGTGCAACTTTGGTAAAGGTCTTAAACCATTCGTACAAAGAGGCAACGTCAAAGCTAAAATGGACCTTGAAAGCAATAATTCACAAAATCAAAAGGTACATGAAAGCTGGCAAATCGATGATGATTAAATATCATTGCTTTTTATCCTATGTACTATTTATCATATCTATTCACCCTCATTATACACATTATATAATCTCTATACACATTCCTTTTTTTTTCGTTCAATTATATCAAATCATTATTATCATCATATTGAAAAGAAAAAACTATCGCTGGTCGATCTTTCCATATATTAAAATTCCTCACGAAAAAATAGCGCCGATCTTTCTGTCATTTGTAGTAAAACCTATCTTATAAGCTTTCTTCTTGAAAAAAAAAACCTACAACGCTAAACTTGATATGTTTAGCTATCATTTAATAGTTCTAGATTGTTTATGAGTCTTTGGACCTTTTGTAAAATTCTTAAAAGCTTTGTAGGATATTTCTTCTATATTTAGTAATTGCAATAGAATGCATGAAAAGGCTTCAAATAAGGGAAAATGACATGTTTTATTATATACATAGTTTAATTGATTTTATGATGTCAAGTTTAGATACCACCCATGTTGATATACTTGATGTTCATGTAATCATCTAAACCAAATTGACTGCCTTCACGACCAAGACCAGATTCCTTGACACCACCGAAAGGAGTGTAACAAGAAGAGATGATACCTGTATTTACACCAACCATACCAGTCTCCAATTGTTCAGCAACACGCCAGCAACGACCAACATCGCGACTGAAAAAGTAACTAGCCAAACCGAAAGGAGTATCATTAGCAAGAGCGACTACATCACTTTCATTGTCAAAGGGAAACAAGGCAGCAACAGGACCAAATGTTTCCTCGCTGTGAATCTTCATTTCATTAGTCATGTTGGACAAAACAGTAGGAGAGAAAAAGTTTCCACCCTTGTGTTCACCACCAGCCAAGATTTCAGCACCTTTGCCAACAGCATCTTCGACATGAGACTTTACCTTGTCAACACCCTTGGAGTTGATAAGAGGTCCATGAGTAGTCTTTTCATGGAAACCGTGACCAATTTCAAATTGCTTGACCTTCTCAGCAAGGAGAGTAGAGAATTCCTTGTAAACATTCTTTTGAACGTAGATACGATTGGCTGAAACACAAGTTTGGCCAGTACCTCTGAATTTACAAGCAATAATGGCTATATTCAAAAAGAGATTAGATACATAGATATACACACATTATAGAATAAACCAACCTTCAACAGCAGAAGAGACATCAGCATCATCAAAGACAATGAAAGCAGCATTACCACCGAGTTCCATTGAAATCTTCTTCATGGTACCTGAAGATTGAGACATCAAAAGTTTACCGACAGCAGTCTAAATTTATGCATAATTCAAATCAGAAAATCAGAAATTTAAAAATCATAGTATAGACTTACGGAACCAGTGAAAGAAATCTTCTTGATGATAGGGTTGGTACATAATTCCTTTCCTACATCAGCAACATGCTTATCAGTGGGAACAATGTTGACAACACCAGCAGGAATACCAACACGTTTAGCGAGTTCAGCTAAAGCCAATGCAGAGTAAGGAGTTTCAGCACCAGGCTTAATAACTACAGTACAACCAGCAGCTAAAGCAGCACCAACCTTACGAGTAATCATAGCAGCAGGGAAATCTAATAATTATTTTGCATAAATAACATAAATAATGACTAATCACGTACACACACACAATATACTTACTCCAAGGGGTAATAATACCAACAACACCAACAGGTTGCTTGATTGTAACAAAACGTTGACCAGGCATATGAGAAGGAATAACAGTACCATAAGCGCGTACAGCTTCTTCACCAAACCATTCAAAGAAAGAAGCAGCATAAGCAACTTCACCCTTTGCTTCGGGCAATGTTTTACCATTTTCCCAAGTCAAAATGGTAGCTAAATCATCTTGATTTTCCATCATGGCACGATACCATTTGAGCAAAAGATCATGACGTTCCTTACCAGTTGTTTTAGACCATGTCTTGAATGCATCAGAAGCAACTTGAATAGCTTCTTTGGTTTCTTTGCTACCCATGTCGGGTAATTTACCAATTTCCTTGTCAGTGGCAGGATCAAGGACAGTAAATGTTTCAGTGACATTTTTGTTTGTCCATTCATTATTGATAAAAGCGGATTCCTTGAACAAAGAAGGATCCTTGAGCTACATGAATTGGGATTAGTAAAGCTATACATATATACATTTTGATTGGGGGGAGGGCGTTTACATACCTTGGGGACATCAACAGAAGTGACAAAAGACTTGAGAGCAGTAGACATTGTGAATTTTCTTACAGTTGTAGTACGGGTTGGATTTAAACAAGCTTTAATATATGTATTCTGCAAGGCAGATCTAATCATTATTTTATCCAAATAAAAGAAAACGAAAAAGATTATTAAATACCTTTTGCCTTTTTATTCTTTGAATTGAAGTATGAGTTAAATAGTACGTGTGAAATGCGGCTGTTTAACCTTATTATTCAACAGGATTCGGTCAAATTTTGATATGCAGTACATGAAAGGACATTAGTCATGTCGAGCGAATCATGGTAATTGTAACATCATACCGTCGCTGTTTTTGGTTTGCTCCATTTTCTTTTTTTTGGGGGTGAATATACTTGCCTTGTCTATATCTCACTCCATGAATATAATAGAAGATCCAAACGCGTCGCAAAGGAAATTTCATTATCTTTTATCGTAATAAAGAGGTCTTTTAATTCAAGATATGATAGTGTACATGCATGTTGAAATTGAAATCAAGGTTTATCTATCAACATTTATCAGCGATTAAAAATGTCGATTTCCCAAAGAAATATCATGTTTACTGTGATATTTCAGGGTATGCGCTCTTTAATGGTACAAAATGAGTTTATCTATTAAAATTAGATATAAGTGGCTAAATGTAGCATCTATCATAAGCATAAACAATGCCACGTGACATGGCAATATACAAAGAATGTTTACAAAGAAGGCCAAGTTATAGAACCGGCTATCAATAATCCAAACTATTATTGTCGAAATTGCAAAAAAATCACTTGACGCTTTGACAGCTTACCGCAAACATTTAATGATTGCACATTGTACTGTATAATTCTGATACTAATGTCGGGTAAAAGAAAAAGTATCGAAAGCGCTGCAACACTGAGTATTTGATGGGTTTTGGCTCATCAAATTATGGCCTCAACGCAAATTTTGATATTTTTTCAGATCCCTTTGATCCAAATAACTATTGCAGAACATGCGATAGTTATTTTCAAACTTCAAATACCTTTAGAAAACATATGCGCAGCACTCATGGCATGAGGAGGGTTTTATGCTTTAGAACGCAACAAAAACAAATCAAAACCCCAATACTTTATGGTACTTGCTATAAAAATTTTGTTTAAAAACTATTTATCGAGATTATGTGCTTAGAATTTGTTACTTTATACCAAAAAATAAACATTATATCATCTAGCTTGATCCCTGATGCTGATGGTCTTAATTTATTATGCCTTGTATTATGTCAAAAAAGTATATTAATAATTTCTATTATCGCCTACATCTTTGCAAAGTCTACAAAATGATATTGGAACCTAACATTGAAGAACATTGGCTCAATCCTCAATTCTAGCCCGATGACTTTAATCCGAATTACTATTGCAGAGTTTGTAAATCAACAAAGAAATAAAAACTGACCATAGAAGTCATTACAGGTATGTTCATCACACGGGTTTATTTAAACCCTCTTGGGTCTTTTTCGATGTTTATAAAATTCAACTTTGATGATTTTTTACTACAAGTAGTTTCAAAAGCATTTACAGCCCAATACTACCTTTAAAATCATTTAACAGAGTTTTATGACAAAGATTCATAAAAAAAGTAAGACAAGGAAATGTTCCTGAACCATATGCATTGTTTACGAGATCAAAATTAATATTTTTGTGGTATATTATCTAGGCTCAAATAAGATATTAAAAAAAAAGAATTAATTTAACAAAAGAATAAACCTAGCATTGACCAAAATTGACCTAAAATTGATTGTGAAGAATTGAGTACTTAAATTGATGTGCTACTTTTTTGCATTCAAAAGATACATCCAACCCCAAGCTACTCTGCATTTTTTGTTTCAGCGAAAAATATTGGTTTTTTGTCGAGATAATCAAAGTAATAGTTCATACTACAGTTTGTTGAAGCCTGAAGCCTATGGTAACTGAGTTCCAAAGTCGATTTGCTGTGAAATCGATCAGAAAATGATTCAAAAAACAAAATAGTTTAATGGCTCATGAACTGCAAAGTAAGTCAACCTAGCGTAATAAGTAATTTTTGTACAGCTTTGGATTTTGCATCCATCTAAATAAAAATTAGATAAACATTCCACATTAAATTTTGCGTGAAATGAGATTGGAAATTTGGAGGTTTTTTGAAAATACAGAACACTTTTTATAAGCGTATTCAAAATATAAATTACTGAGATGATGCGTAAGACAGTTATCTATCGATCAAGCTATTGCCACATCTTATAGCTGCATTTTTTGTAGAGAAACCAAGATTTTTGTCCGACTTTTTTTCAGATTCAGAATTTACGATGAGGGTATACAAGGGAAAAATGGAAGCCAGAAATGAAGATATCTTTTTGTACACATTTTTGAGGATATCTCCACGAAAAATCAATGTTTTGAAAAAACCTAAATTGGATCCGAGAGAGCTTAACGAGATTAATGAGACAAATTCTAAAAAAATGTTGTTCAATTTAACCAATATTTTGAAACCTACTATAGAAATGCCAAAAAAATGAAAAAATAAAATAAAAGTGTTCAGGATTTTTTTGTATTAAAATATGTTATAGAGTACCTCAAAGCAAGCAAATTTTATTATTAAAAAACGTTAATATAGCTTAATTGTTTCTAGAGATATAAAACCTCAAAGTTTTTAATCCTTTAGCAGTGAAATACGCGTAAAAAATCTGAAACATTAGCACAAAAAACGTTATACCAACTGCAAAAAATAAGATATTTCCGGATACTTATTTTTATATTAGGGTGCACATCTCAGGTATATTTTAATATAGTTTTTTCCTGGTGTTATTTAGTGAAAAGAAAAGTAGAACAGGGATAAAAAGTGGGTCCCAGTTTTCAAGTTAATAAGCAGTGAATTTTACCTGTTTTTGAGTTTTTCGTGAGATATAAAATAAATTTAGGAACAGGTACCATAAGACGACTAACTTATATCTGTTTAGTAGTGTCTAAGGTACATTATATGCTAAAAAATGTTTAATATGGGGTTAGTTATAGAAAAGGGACACATTCCGATTTTAAAGACTGAAAACTGAGAAAACTGAATTTTTTGAAAATTCAAAATAAAAAAGGAATCGGCATTGTGGTAAAATGCGGATTACATCTTGTTCAGTAAAAGCATGAATTAAAATTTATACTGTTCTTTTCATGTAGTATTAAGATATAAATTGAGGACAAGACTCTAGCATTTCTTGATAAGTTTTGTTGCTCAATGTAAAAAATAGAGTCTTAATTAAATCAATAGAATTACTGATTAGGTCTTTCCTTTTTTTAATCATGGAAAACAATCAATCAATGAAGCAAAATTACTTAAACCAAATCCATCAGAATTTTTTATAAAATGATTCTTTTAAGATACAAATTAATATTCGTTATAAATTCAAACATGGATACCGTCAACGATTTTAATCATTTCATAGGAGGAAATATAGCCCGTATGTTGACTTGGAGAGAATTGTATTTCCTTTAATTTGTGTCTTATACGTGGTATTGAGCGATAATAATGTCGCTTTTTTTTTCCAATGTCTGATGTATCATTCTTAAACCGGATCATGTCAAATCCAAAAAAGTAAACAATAACAAATCCAGAACCGGAAGTTCCTTAATTAAATATTAACTATGCAATGCTCCTAAAAGCATGGTATAGAAGCATGGTATAGAAGCACGGTGCAAAATCATAATACGCCAGTGCGATATTCCAACATGATATACCAACATGACACATTACTATTAAATAACATCTAAACTACCTTATCACACCATTAATTCCCCAAATCAAATAGTATATAAACCCTATTAATTTCATTCCAATAAACGATATCTCTTTACTTGATTAAATTTCTAATTTTATTTAACCTAAACATATTTTGATAAATCAATGTCTATGAAGCTTATGTTCTGGAAGAAGCCCACAGTTTTTTTTTCAATTTGCTAGTAGTGCCCGGAGATAAATTAAATGTATTTCTCAATTTACACTTCAACTGTTACGCTAGGAGATTATATCAATCTCAAAGCTAAAATATGTACTAAATCATTTAATAAAAATAAAGGAAAACTGTTATAAAATGAAAGAGCACACTAAAACTAAAGAACTTTATTATAAGATCGAACCATCTTCTTTTATATTCACATTCTCTAATTATATGACCTGTTTAAAGGAGTCTATTTATATATATACGTATATCCAATCAAGTCTAGGTGACACACACTAGTTCCACATTTTTGTATAAACGGAGCTTCATAACATAATACACAGCAATGTAGAACTTAACATATCAAACTGTGTGGTAATCTTAACCAAGAAATGCACCCAGATCTGTGGAGGATGCAACATCAACTATGTTTGAATTGTTTTCAACTATGATTAGTTCTTTAAATACGGATGCTTCTCGCATTTGATGGGATTGATAAGCTCTAACGATAATACAGCATCTCGTGTTGCCCGTTTAGAACTTGAAGGGCGTCTTGGCTTTTTTGATTTATTTCTTGAAAGCATAAGTTGAATTTGGAGGGGGAGGAGGGGGGAAAGGGGTTTTCAGTCTTTATTCAACTTGACATTCATGATTGTAATTTTACAGAGATAAAAATTAAGACATAATGGGCTTGTTTTTTATTTCTCCTAGCCCATCAATTAGAATACGTCAGTTGCTTTTACCAGGTTTATACAACAAGGCAAATGCCGACAGCAACTAGATTTGAAAATTGCGAATAATCGTACTGGACAATCAGATATTTCCTTATACGAAACGTATTTGACAATAACGTCATATTTGAGAAAGAGTAGATATGGCAGCAAGAAATTCGAAAGGAAGACACAATACTACCAACATTATACTAGTAAATTGTAATTTAATACATTATCATCGTTCAATATGACTGAATATTAATGAATCAGAGAAAGTACAACTGGTAAAAAATTGATACTCATTGTAAAACGAGGTCAAGATTGATAAAAGCTCCATTCATTGTGTGGTGGAAATCGCGACATTTTGATGGATAGAAATTACAGGACCAAGATGTTGTGTTTGCTTCAGGATTTTCAAAATGGTTCAAAAGCATTCTTCATTATTAAACTCAACTAGATGTTGAATACTCACCATATGCGATTAGTATCATTTTGTCTTTTATTTAATTGTTGTATTATTAAAAATCAAATTTTTTATAGCTTATAAAAATTACAATGGGATGTTTCTGATTTTAGATTGACATTTATCATAAGGCGAGCTAACAATAATACGTTTGATACTACTGTAGATGAAATCAGTCAATTTAATTTATGGGATTTGAATGAAAATACCGAGGAGCCATTTGGAAGTGCTGTTTAACTTGTTGGTTCTGGTAACGCATTGAATCATTGAACAAATTGGCTTGGTACAAAGAGGGTAAAAAGCGGCAATGGGTTTTAGTGATGGCCATGATTATGTCGATGGTATTAGTGAGGTAGGACTAAAGCTCAATGTAAATGACCTCTAACGCAATGATTATAAAGAAGACAATATTATTATCAAATGAACCACCACGCAATATTAACGTGTGCATTGATTTACTGTAACACTAGTTATAGACTGTGACCTTGGACGTGAGATCTATTATGAGTATTGACATAACACAACCTACAACATTATTAGCCTAATAACGGATTTAACTTAAAAAGTATAATAAGATGATACGACCGGATTCAAAAAAAAAATTCATAAAATCACAAATTTAAAGGATTTATATATAAAAGCACTACGTCCGACCTATGCTGCACAAGATGATTTTGCTTTGCCTAGGTGGGCTGTACATGAGCATTGTGCCGTTCTCAAAATTCTATTGCATTTTTTACTAGAATAATGGGTTTTTAAGTTACATTTGCTTTTATTAATATAGATTAAAGACAATAGAACAATTCAATACGTTATTCATCATGTAGAGCAATACATGCAAGAAACAATATATTTACGATTATTATCATCATTTGTAAATATTTTTATAGCTATTATAATATTTACAGCAACACTAGTTTTTGCTCGAGCATAAACTTAAATAACACTTACTGCTTAACTTTGTATGCAAGATGATGCAAGCCAAATCTAAGATTATATACGTTACTTTATCACTCATAAAACTTAAACAAATTAACCTTCTTTAAACTTACTATTTTAGTTTACGATTGTCAGCTGTAAAAAGATTTGTTTTCAAGTATACAGTAGCTACAATCGAAACTATGGTTATTAGATAAAACATTAGATTATTCTTTTTTTGTTTCTATATCATTTGAAATTTTATCACTTTTCTGGAATATTTCGTGGGTTTGTAGCCAGCTCTAGCTTTTCACTGAGTAGATATAAATATCATTGCCTTTGATTTGATCTGGTAATCAAGAAATACATCCAACAATATAGACGGATATCTATAATTTTCACATCTTTTTAATTTTCTATATATATCCTATTTTTTTTTGTATATCTTCAGATTTCATATTTTTATAACTTTCTTTATGAATTAAAATGATTATTAAATATAATAAACATTATCAAGAAGGCAACTGTTCCATTTTGCATGAAAAAGCAACATTATATTTATGCTTTCTCTTAAGATACATACTAACTTCATATAAGATAAGATATCCGTCATAGTAATAAATAATGATATTTGATCTTACAATGCGGTTAAATGAAAATATCAGTCTCTAATATAACGACTGCTACCTATATTAAAAACATTAGTCCCTTTTACAGTATTAGAATGCGTATTCAGGTACAAGGAAAGAATACCAGCTTGATAGTCTGATATGTCTTATCAAATGGTAAATATATCCTTTGAATACGAAAACAAAAAGAGAGAAGCAACACACATATAAAAGGATTTTTAAGGCTTTACATTATTTAACGCATTTAAAACCCTGCTAAATTGCACATTTCATCCTTACCAAGACTCATGATTTTCATCAAAAAACAGAAAACTCAAATTTTGATACCAAAATCAACGTTTAAATATACTACATTGTGAGAGAAACTTGTAGCCATAACTAATACACATTCTATAAAAGCTTAATATTAAATGTTAAGTAATAAAAATTTGCACTTTTGCCCCAAAAACGGGTTTTTGGTTAAAGGATTTTCATGTAATATTTTGCAATAAAAATGTTTGTTATTTTTCATTGAGCAAATAGAGCGCTAAATGCTGTATATGTGTATATTTTTTGTTTTTCTAATTGGTAGTATAATTCACTCTAAACTTGCAAAATCAGAAAAAAAAAATTAAAAAATGTCAAAATTGATGATCTGGACAAGAATAATTTTTAAAATTAATAATCCGCTTATAAGCTTTGCGAGTCTTAAAAATAAGAGATTTTATAATACTTGAGAACTTTTTCAAGAATTTACGATGCTGTACCCACTTGATTCAAGCTTATTACTGTAAACTTTTATACATGTTAATATTGTGTGGTAGTCTATTCGATGTTAATATAATTTTACTTTATAATTAATGCACTAGAGGTAATTTACATTAAGTTTTAATCTTACCTCTCCAATATCATAAACATAAACATGACCATCACTGAAACCTATTATTGCCGCCTTTTATCCTCTTTGTCCCAAGCCAATTTATCCAATGCTTTACAAGAACCAACTAAACTACTTACAAACGGTTCCTCGGTATTTACATTCAAATTTCATAAAATAAATTGACTGTTTCCATCTACAGTAGTATCAAACGTATCATCAGCCCGCCTTATAATAAATATCAATCTAAAATCAGGAACATCCCCCATTGTCAGTGCCATTGTTATAAGCTATAAAAAATTTGATTTTTAATAATACAACAATTAAATAAAAGACAAAATGATACTAATCGCATATGGTGAGTATTCAACATCTAGTTGAGTTTAATAATGAAGAATGCTTTTGAACCATTTTGAAAATCCTGAAGCAAACACAACATCTTGGTCCTGTAATTTCTATCCATCAAAATGTCGCGATTTCCACCACACAATGAATGGAGCTTTTATCAATCTTGACCTCGTTTTACAATGAGTATCAATTTTTTACCAGTTGTACTTTCTCTGATTCATTAATATTCAGTCATATTGAACGATGATAATGTATTAAATTACAATTTACTAGTATAATGTTGGTAGTATTGTGTCTTCCTTTCGAATTTCTTGCTGCCATATCTACTCTTTCTCAAATATGACGTTATTGTCAAATACGTTTCGTATAAGGAAATATCTGATTGTCCAGTACGATTATTCGCAATTTTCAAATCTAGTTGCTGTCGGCATTTGCCTTGTTGTATAAACCTGGTAAAAGCAACTGACGTATTCTAATTGATGGGCTAGGAGAAATAAAAAACAAGCCCATTATGTCTTAATTTTTATCTCTGTAAAATTACAATCATGAATGTCAAGTTGAATAAAGACTGAAAACCCCTTTCCCCCCTCCTCCCCCTCCAAATTCAACTTATGCTTTCAAGAAATAAATCAAAAAAGCCAAGACGCCCTTCAAGTTCTAAACGGGCAACACGAGATGCTGTATTATCGTTAGAGCTTATCAATCCCATCAAATGCGAGAAGCATCCGTATTTAAAGAACTAATCATAGTTGAAAACAATTCAAACATAGTTGATGTTGCATCCTCCACAGATCTGGGTGCATTTCTTGGTTAAGATTACCACACAGTTTGATATGTTAAGTTCTACATTGCTGTGTATTATGTTATGAAGCTCCGTTTATACAAAAATGTGGAACTAGTGTGTGTCACCTAGACTTGATTGGATATACGTATATATATAAATAGACTCCTTTAAACAGGTCATATAATTAGAGAATGTGAATATAAAAGAAGATGGTTCGATCTTATAATAAAGTTCTTTAGTTTTAGTGTGCTCTTTCATTTTATAACAGTTTTCCTTTATTTTTATTAAATGATTTAGTACATATTTTAGCTTTGAGATTGATATAATCTCCTAGCGTAACAGTTGAAGTGTAAATTGAGAAATACATTTAATTTATCTCCGGGCACTACTAGCAAATTGAAAAAAAAACTGTGGGCTTCTTCCAGAACATACGCTTCATAGACACTGAAAAAAAAGCGACATTATCGCTCAATACCACGTATGAGACACAAATTAAAGTAAATACAATTCTCTCCAACAAGTCAACATACGGGCTATATTTCCTCCTATAAGATGATTAAAATCGTTGACGGTAGCCATGTTTGAATTTACAGTATAACAAATATTAATTTGTATTTTAAAAGAATCATTTTATAAAAAATTCTGATGGATTTGGTTTAAGTAATTTTGCTTCATTGATTGATTGTTTTCCATGATTAAAAAGAGGAAAGACCTAATCAGTAATTCTACTGATTTAATTAAAAATCTATTTTTTACATTAAGCAATACAACTTATCAAGAAATTCTAGAGTCTTGTCCTCGATTTATATTTTAATACTACATGAAAAGAACAGTATCAATTTTAATTCAAGCTTTTACTGCACAAGATGTAATCCGCATTTTACCACAATACTGATTCCTTTTTTATTTTCAATTTTCAAAAAATTCAGTTTTCGTAGTTTTCAGTCTTTAAAATCGGAATGCGTCCCTTTTCTATAAATAACCTTATATTAAACACTTTTTAGCATATACCTTAGACACTACTAAACAGATATAAGTTAGTCGTCTTATGGTACCTGTTCCTAAATTTATTTTATATCTCACGAAAAACTCAAAAACAGGTAAAATTCACTGCTTATTAACTTGAAAACTGGATCTCACTTTTCATCCCTGCTCTACTTTTTTTCCCACTAAACAACGCCAAGAAAAAATAATATGACAATGTACCTGAGATGCTCACCTTTAATCTAAAAAAAAAGGTATCTAAAAATATCCTATTTTTTGCTTTTGGAATTGATTTTTAAGTGCTAATGTTTCAGATTTTTTACGCGTATTTCACTGCTAAAGGATTGGAAACTTTGAGGCTTCATATCTCCGGAAAAAATTTAAGTTATACTAACTTTTTCTAAAAATAAAACTTACTTGTTTTAAATTGCTCTATAACATATTTTAATATAGAAAGATTCTGAGCATTTTTATTTTTTCATATTTTTTGACATTTCTATAGTAGGTTTCAAAATACTGGTTAAATTGAACAACATTTGTTCTAAATTCATCTCATTAAGCTCGTTAAGCTCTCTCGGATCCAATTTAGAGTTTTTCAAAGTATTGATTTTTCGTCCAGATATCCTCAAAAATGTGTACAAAAGGATACCTTAATTTTTGGCTTCCATTTTTTCCTTGTATACCCTCATCCTAAATTCTGAATCTGAAAAAAATTCGAACAAAAATCTTGTTTTCTCTACAAAAAATGCGGCTAGAAGGTATGGGAATAGCTTGATCGATAACTGATTGTTTTGCGCATCATTTCAGTTAATTATATTTCAAATACGCTTATTAAAAGTGTCCTGTATTTTTAAAAAACCTTCAAAATTTCACTCGCATTTTACGCAAAATTTAATTTGAAATATTTGTCCAGCTTTTATTTAGATGAATGCAGAATCCAAAAATGTACAAAAATACTTAATACGCTAGGTTGACTTATTTTACAGTTCATGAGCCATTAAACTATTTTGCGTTTTTAATCATTTTTCAATCATTTCTTTACATTAATTTTAGAACCCCGTTATGATAGGTTCTAAGGTGTAATAAGAACTATTATTTGGATTATCTCAGCGAAAAATCAATATTTTTCTCTGAAACAAAAAATGCAGAGTAGCTTTGAGTTTGATCTATCTTGCGAATGCAAAAAATTAATATCGCAATTTTAATGCTGAATTTTTAATTATTAATTTTACCTAAATTACACTTGAGCGACCAGGTAGCGTCACAAAAAAATCTCGTACAGGTCGGCAAAATATCACAATTTGGATCATTTTTTTGCGTTCATAGATCTCTGCATAAGCCATATCTATCTGTTCAATATAACTGAAATACATTAAACGCCAACGTCGTACTTGGTAAAACGTCTTGCTTTATTGCGAGTCAATACAACTAATTTGATGCTAGTTTAGCATCAGTAGTTAAATCAGGTAAATTTGAGATTAGACAACCCCTTTTAATAACTTTGCACACAATGAGCTAATAATAGACCGTTATTATAGATACGCTAATCAAGGATGGTGAGTTAACTCTAATAGGCAAACGAGTTGATTAGTAGTATAAACAAAATATTAAAACTAAATATAGCAACTGAATGAGAAAGAGATGATAAACCATGTAAATTAGCATAATTGAATTGTTTCAAGCGTTTTGAACTGCATACGCCTTTACGTTTGACCTATAAAAATTTGTTTATTAGCAAAACCAATTAACAAGTAATTATTATGGTGTACCTTTGATAGTTGGTAGTGGTATACAAGACAGCATCACGTTTTCCTCTTCTTGGCTATTGGCCATCAAACAGAAACAAATATGTTTTAGAAACTAAACAAATTAACAAGAGTTTATTTATTCATTCAAATCAAATTAATACTATACATATATACTTTTATAATCGGCAATTTCTGCAGGTAAATATCGACTTTAGACCAAAAAAGCATTGATTATAACGTAGATAATGGAACAAAATGATTAATTACTGGACGCTTTTTTTGTTCGAGAAAGATAATATTATAACGTGCCCTAACATTAACAGTTAATGATTTATTTCCGAATAAACAATAGGAAAAACATGTACTTGTACCTGCTACTTGATTTCAGTTTATAAAAAATATTAGTCTTTTTGTTGTAGTTTTACACATAAATAAAAGAGCTGAGGAAAGAGTACGAAAAAAAGAGAAAAATACTCCTAAATCAGTCTATTTTGTGTTTTACAAACAGAAATTTACAAAAGCATACATACTTTAAATGAGAATATATACGTTTTTAAACTATTTTGTATGGGTTGTTTAAGATATTCTTTGAAAATTTTCATAAAATCAACTAATCGTTCAAAATTGAATCCTGAAATCGGCTCTAACGCACAGCAAATAGATAAACGGCATATCTTAATTTGATAAGCTTAACTTCTGTTTTTGAAGGGGCTTGGTACAAATTACAAAAAAAATCTATCTCCCTCTGCTTAAAAAATTAAATTGACTGAAAAAATGCTGGTAATCAACGAATGCTAATCCAAATGGACTAAACGTTTTAAAATGTATACGACAGCTATAGCAGCGCCCGAGAAATTATTTTAATATTCCATTGATATACTAGTTAAATTGCGAGGGATCAAATATCTACTTTTTTGACTATGGTTCCCGGCTTAACAGATCATTTTAAATTAGAAATAGAGTTAAATTACTCAGGGCTAGTGGATATGGCTGAAATTAGAAAATAAACACTCTTTTTATGAATAATCAAAGCTGTAGTGCAATGTGTTTTACAATTATTTGTTTCCGAAACTTGGGGGGTACTGCATTCAAAAAAATATAGTAGAGATTGAATCATCACACCAAATCCTGTATATTAAATCAAAATTAGCCTTATAAACATAATGTAACAGCACAAAAATCTGAGAATCATCTGGCCCGTACTGGAATTGATTTAATATTTTAACTTTTATAAATTATCTATTCTATACATAATGATATTATTTCTAATTGATAATTAGAAGATGAAAGTATATTATTATATGCTTCCACACCTAACAACAAAAAAACTTCCCATTCTATTCGACTATGATATGACCAAGCTTTTTTTTTTTTTTTTTTCGTTTGGTATTTAAAGCTTTAAAAGAACAAGGAAAGAAGCAACCATAGATCAGCAATCTTCTAACGTCCAAATTTTGTCAATGCCGCTCATTCTCAATCTTCCTTGTAGTTAGAGACAACATTTATAATAGAAAGTAGCCTATGATCGGATAGATAATTTGAATATATTATACTCTAATTATAAAGAAATTTTCAGGTACAATATGAGATTTAGTCAAAAAATAAAAGGACAATCACAGAAGTCTGGTACTAAAGTTTGTAATTATTAATTGACAAATATTAAAGGCACTAATAATGCAATTGTAAATTCTAAATTTTAAGTAGTTGTTGTGTGATTATACACTATCAACAGATTAAAGTTCAATCCAAACAAACATTTATTATAAAAAGTATTAATAAGCGAGATGACGTTATAAAAAAATATACTTTTGTCGATAAACCCTACATATATTTGCATTAGCAAGAAACTATATGTTCAGACGCCTTTACATGTGAGATATACTGTATGTTATATCAGAAAACGTTGTACAGCAATAGTCCAAGAGCAAAGCTACAATCACTACAATTTCACTAGCATGTAGCCGTTACTAAATGTTAGATTGGATTTGCATACTGAGACGACGCACCAATTACATTATAACTTATATGACTCATCTTGAATCATATCTATAAAATTAGTCCTAAACTACCCTTATTACCAAACCATATATAAACTCTTAAAATAAAAAATAGCTTTATGCGGAATAATTTATTAGATACTTGGCTATGAAATAGTACTACTATATACTGTATAATAGATACGTATAAAAATTGACCAAATCGCAAACGTAAAGGCTGATGATACATGTAATGTAGTATTTCAACAATAAATATTCCTCTTTCTTGGATAATAAAACAAAAATATTCAAAATACAGTATCTCTATAAATATAAGATAAATTATGCTTTTGAAACCACTCGTGGATAGTTGAAAATAATAAAATGAGTGTAGAGCATCTCTGTATAATATTTGCATACAATCGCTTTATAATTTTTTGACAGGCAATCTGCCAGTGGGGGGATTTATATTTTTTACTTCATAAGAGATCAGAGATGACCAGCATATTATATCAAATAATATGTAAGTTTAATATATATTTATACATCAATATTGCATGTTTTCTATCTTTATTTAAATTTTAGTATATAAATACCTACCTTTTCAGTTTTATATTCAATAGTAACCAGATAGGACAAACTCTATGTATCAGTAAGTATATATACAGTAGTACCCGCATTAGATAATATCAATGAACTTCTTGCATTAAAACCACTACCATTTTAGTTACTTTGAATAATCCCACTGTTCTGAATTTCTCTTGCTTTCGTATTTTTAGTTGTATAATACAGAACATTTTTACGATACCAAACATCACTCAATTATAATGTTCACTAGCGCAAAATATAGAATTATGCATATAATTTGTAACCTTGAATGAAAAACAACCTCCTTCTTGTTTATTGCTTACCAAAAGCAGGAGTGCATGCTTATTCAATAAAATAAAAGTGCATTCCACAATGGTACATGATATAGTTTTGTTTTATATGATGTTTAGCTTTAATTTACAAGTTTGGAGTTACTAAATTATAATTTTTATCCTGTTCGCCCAAAATCCTTTCAATGATATACGCATTTTTGAATTTACATAGTCTTTGCGGAAATTTGAATAAGTGCGTCGGACGTTTTTCAAATCATGTAAAATATCTTAAATTACTTCGAATGGGAATTTCATGTATCTACTACTGAAACTGCGAAAGCTATGTCTAGCTTTATTTACATTTTCAAAACATTGAAACAATTTTGGAGGTCACTGTATTTCCGATATCTAACGTCTGATTAACTTTTAATAGTATCTCTGGATCTCCGGAATGTATTTGAAGAATTGATAGGAAATTTTATGTTAAAGTTTATTGTAATGCATTTCCTGATACGCTTTATTTGTTTAAGTGTTACATAGCAATTCTTTGAATACAGTGTTTACGTTAATCACACATTCCATTGTATTTTAGTAGAATGACATTGAGATCAGTGTAACGCTGTTTAAATCTGCTGTCGGTAATATGCAGGTTTTTTTTTACACGTATATAGATTCGTAACTATATTTAGGGTATATTATTCCTTAAATCTTTAATGCAAACATTTATCTTTATCTGCTAAAAAACGAGTGAACATTATATCCGGCTATTTACCATTAAGATACAAACCATTTGGTTAACTTATATCGAAGCAGTTATAAACTAGACATTCATTACTGTATGTATTTTCAAATGCAAATAAAAACACAAAAAACAAACATTCTAATGCATTCTCCTCCATATTTTCTTGAAAGGATAATATTTTCCGATTAATCAAAGCCATTTACTTTTGTACTAAACGCATATATATACTGTATATACTGCATATATAAATATATGTTATGCAAAATGGATTTGAACCAAACTTATAGTATATATAGTAGCAAATTATTTCATAATGACTCGCATAAAATTATTTTCCCTCATACTTTGAACACTCTTTAATCTATACAATATTTACAATACTTTTATGCTATATATCTCATAGTAGAAAAAACTTCATAAACATTATTACATCTATTGAAAATACCCCCAAACATTATTGCGTTTTATGGTATATAAGGTTTTTATTATAATAAAATTTTGAAAAGAAATGTAATAAACTAGTACTTCTGCCACTTTTTAAAAAGTGCCCAGGAACAAGGACGAGGACCTATACTAGATGTGCTCCCATGGCGAAGGTTACCTGACGGCCGCTTCTAAAGAAAAGAAAAGAAAAAGAAAAAAAAAGACGAAGGATACCATAAGGCCACTTCTTACAGAAAACAAAGAAAAAAAAGACGAAGGGTACCATAAGGCCACTTCTTACAGAAAACAAGACTAAAAACAGCCGCTTTCTAACAGCAGTAAAAGAAAAATCTAATAACTGCATCCCATACACTACTTCCAGATGGGTCTCCAGAATTGAAACGATTAGATAAATAGGCGCAACCTAAGACCAGCAAAAGCTAGAGGCCCCATTTAGAGACCTCCTGTCTTTAAACCCAACCATTTCTTGAAGAGAAGAAAGAAAGAAGAAAATATGATTTTCTAAAAAAATTTCCGTATTTATACGCGTGCCGCTACCAATGTTACTGCGTTTACTGCATGCTTAATATGAAAAAGGCTTGAAGCCACAATTTATATAATTGAAAGTAGTCTGAATAGCTTATATCCAACAAATCGAATAATAATATGAGCTTATATAAGATATAAACATGCTAACCATTTGATTTGTATCTTGAATTAATTCAACACAGTAGGTAAAGCAAGCACAAAAACTGAAAAGGTATGTGGAAATCAAAATAATGTTATAATTTTATCGACTATTATATATACAAACGTGCATGCAAATTAGATAATATAAAAGTATTTGTATCAAAGGTTTTTTACGCCACGGCCAGAGTAAGAATTTCATCAAACAAATTTCTAAAAAAAAAACGTAATATGAACTAGAAATAAATTAACCAGTTTATCTTTTTTGTTATGCAGTTACACAAATATATACAACAGCAGTTACATATTTTGAAAAACAAAATTCAAAGCTGTAGCATGAAATAAAATGAGAACTTGGGGTCATACAAAAAAACATGTAGTAACACATTTGAATATGGCATGCGATTAATAAATCAATTAATGTTTAATCAAGCACATAATATGGATCAACAATTGGAAAGCATAATCAAAATATACAAGAGCGCTAGGTTTCAACGCTATATTTTTATGCGTAAGAGACCATACGGCATGTCTTATAAACATCGTCTAGGGTACGTTGGATTATTGATAAATCTATAGTATTTTTGTTTGAATGGCAAGCAATCCATGTAATTAGGTTTTGTTCTATATAGGGTTCATATACGTACGGGTATATTGAAGACCAATTCAAATATTACCAACTATATAAATGATGTACTTACGGCATATAAATAGCCCTTGCTATTGTAAGTTATATGATCATGTACCATTGTGGAATGCACTTTTATTTTATTGAATAAGCATGCACTCCTGCTTTTGGTAAGCAATAAACAAGAAGGAGGTTGTTTTTCATTCAAGGTTACAAATTATATGCATAATTC
The DNA here is from genome assembly GCA_027405735.1 of Mucor racemosus. Taxonomy (NCBI): domain Eukaryota; kingdom Fungi; phylum Mucoromycota; class Mucoromycetes; order Mucorales; family Mucoraceae; genus Mucor; species Mucor racemosus. Next base: position 1,313,128 of record JAPEHQ010000004.1, on the reverse strand, counting down.
TATATTTTGCGCTAGTGAACATTATAATTGAGTGATGTTTGGTATCGTAAAAATGTTCTGTATTATACAACTAAAAATACGAAAGCAAGAGAAATTCAGAACAGTGGGATTATTCAAAGTAACTAAAATGGTAGTGGTTTTAATGCAAGAAGTTCATTGATATTATCTAATGCGGGTACTACTGTATATATACTTACTGATACATAGAGTTTGTCCTATCTGGTTACTATTGAATATAAAACTGAAAAGGTAGGTATTTATATACTAAAATTTAAATAAAGATAGAAAACATGCAATATTGATGTATAAATATATATTAAACTTACATATTATTTGATATAATATGCTGGTCATCTCTGATCTCTTATGAAGTAAAAAATATAAATCCCCCCACTGGCAGATTGCCTGTCAAAAAATTATAAAGCGATTGTATGCAAATATTATACAGAGATGCTCTACACTCATTTTATTATTTTCAACTATCCACGAGTGGTTTCAAAAGCATAATTTATCTTATATTTATAGAGATACTGTATTTTGAATATTTTTGTTTTATTATCCAAGAAAGAGGAATATTTATTGTTGAAATACTACATTACATGTATCATCAGCCTTTACGTTTGCGATTTGGTCAATTTTTATACGTATCTATTATACAGTATATAGTAGTACTATTTCATAGCCAAGTATCTAATAAATTATTCCGCATAAAGCTATTTTTTATTTTAAGAGTTTATATATGGTTTGGTAATAAGGGTAGTTTAGGACTAATTTTATAGATATGATTCAAGATGAGTCATATAAGTTATAATGTAATTGGTGCGTCGTCTCAGTATGCAAATCCAATCTAACATTTAGTAACGGCTACATGCTAGTGAAATTGTAGTGATTGTAGCTTTGCTCTTGGACTATTGCTGTACAACGTTTTCTGATATAACATACAGTATATCTCACATGTAAAGGCGTCTGAACATATAGTTTCTTGCTAATGCAAATATATGTAGGGTTTATCGACAAAAGTATATTTTTTTATAACGTCATCTCGCTTATTAATACTTTTTATAATAAATGTTTGTTTGGATTGAACTTTAATCTGTTGATAGTGTATAATCACACAACAACTACTTAAAATTTAGAATTTACAATTGCATTATTAGTGCCTTTAATATTTGTCAATTAATAATTACAAACTTTAGTACCAGACTTCTGTGATTGTCCTTTTATTTTTTGACTAAATCTCATATTGTACCTGAAAATTTCTTTATAATTAGAGTATAATATATTCAAATTATCTATCCGATCATAGGCTACTTTCTATTATAAATGTTGTCTCTAACTACAAGGAAGATTGAGAATGAGCGGCATTGACAAAATTTGGACGTTAGAAGATTGCTGATCTATGGTTGCTTCTTTCCTTGTTCTTTTAAAGCTTTAAATACCAAACGAAAAAAAAAAAAAAAAAAAGCTTGGTCATATCATAGTCGAATAGAATGGGAAGTTTTTTTGTTGTTAGGTGTGGAAGCATATAATAATATACTTTCATCTTCTAATTATCAATTAGAAATAATATCATTATGTATAGAATAGATAATTTATAAAAGTTAAAATATTAAATCAATTCCAGTACGGGCCAGATGATTCTCAGATTTTTGTGCTGTTACATTATGTTTATAAGGCTAATTTTGATTTAATATACAGGATTTGGTGTGATGATTCAATCTCTACTATATTTTTTTGAATGCAGTACCCCCCAAAGTTTCGGAAACAAATAATTGTAAAACACATTGCACTACAGCTTTGATTATTCATAAAAAGAGTGTTTATTTTCTAATTTCAGCCATATCCACTAGCCCTGAGTAATTTAACTCTATTTCTAATTTAAAATGATCTGTTAAGCCGGGAACCATAGTCAAAAAAGTAGATATTTGATCCCTCGCAATTTAACTAGTATATCAATGGAATATTAAAATAATTTCTCGGGCGCTGCTATAGCTGTCGTATACATTTTAAAACGTTTAGTCCATTTGGATTAGCATTCGTTGATTACCAGCATTTTTTCAGTCAATTTAATTTTTTAAGCAGAGGGAGATAGATTTTTTTTGTAATTTGTACCAAGCCCCTTCAAAAACAGAAGTTAAGCTTATCAAATTAAGATATGCCGTTTATCTATTTGCTGTGCGTTAGAGCCGATTTCAGGATTCAATTTTGAACGATTAGTTGATTTTATGAAAATTTTCAAAGAATATCTTAAACAACCCATACAAAATAGTTTAAAAACGTATATATTCTCATTTAAAGTATGTATGCTTTTGTAAATTTCTGTTTGTAAAACACAAAATAGACTGATTTAGGAGTATTTTTCTCTTTTTTTCGTACTCTTTCCTCAGCTCTTTTATTTATGTGTAAAACTACAACAAAAAGACTAATATTTTTTATAAACTGAAATCAAGTAGCAGGTACAAGTACATGTTTTTCCTATTGTTTATTCGGAAATAAATCATTAACTGTTAATGTTAGGGCACGTTATAATATTATCTTTCTCGAACAAAAAAAGCGTCCAGTAATTAATCATTTTGTTCCATTATCTACGTTATAATCAATGCTTTTTTGGTCTAAAGTCGATATTTACCTGCAGAAATTGCCGATTATAAAAGTATATATGTATAGTATTAATTTGATTTGAATGAATAAATAAACTCTTGTTAATTTGTTTAGTTTCTAAAACATATTTGTTTCTGTTTGATGGCCAATAGCCAAGAAGAGGAAAACGTGATGCTGTCTTGTATACCACTACCAACTATCAAAGGTACACCATAATAATTACTTGTTAATTGGTTTTGCTAATAAACAAATTTTTATAGGTCAAACGTAAAGGCGTATGCAGTTCAAAACGCTTGAAACAATTCAATTATGCTAATTTACATGGTTTATCATCTCTTTCTCATTCAGTTGCTATATTTAGTTTTAATATTTTGTTTATACTACTAATCAACTCGTTTGCCTATTAGAGTTAACTCACCATCCTTGATTAGCGTATCTATAATAACGGTCTATTATTAGCTCATTGTGTGCAAAGTTATTAAAAGGGGTTGTCTAATCTCAAATTTACCTGATTTAACTACTGATGCTAAACTAGCATCAAATTAGTTGTATTGACTCGCAATAAAGCAAGACGTTTTACCAAGTACGACGTTGGCGTTTAATGTATTTCAGTTATATTGAACAGATAGATATGGCTTATGCAGAGATCTATGAACGCAAAAAAATGATCCAAATTGTGATATTTTGCCGACCTGTACGAGATTTTTTTGTGACGCTACCTGGTCGCTCAAGTGTAATTTAGGTATTTAATTGTCAAATGTATCGAATCAAGATAAAGTTGGTTGATTAGTATAACGAATAATAAATGCAATGTTATTTATTGAATGGGTGAATGTAAATGTACAAGACAGAGCCTACTTCTGTATAAAATTACTAGCTATTCGGATTAACATCAATAGGTTCAAAAAGCATAATAGTTAAGTGCAATCATTGCTACTAAATTGTATAATTGGATATAAAGAAAACTCTTCAAGCATTTATTCTTTTTTTTTGGGAAATGCTACATATCATCGTTCAATATGATTGAATATTAATAAGTTAGAGAAAACACAAAGGGTAAAAAACTGATACCCAACAATGTACATCGAAATCAAAATAATAGATAAAGGGTAAATTTATTGTGTAGTGGAAATCGCAGCCTTTTGATGGATAGAAATTACAGGACCAAGATGTGGTGTTTGCCTCAGGATTTTTAAAAGGATTTAAAAGCATACTTTATCAAACTTACTTAGATTTTAAATACTTACCATATGCTATTAGTATCATCTTGTTTTTCATATAATTGCTGTATTATTAAAAATCAAGCTTTTCAAAGCTTATGACAATGACAGTAAAATGTTTCTGATTTTAGTTTAAAATTTATCATAAGACGGGCTGATGATACGTTTGATACTACTTGATTTATCAGAATATGTTTATGTTAAATAAAACTAGAAAGTTAATCAAGTGAAGAGATATCTTTTATTGGGATAAAATTAATAAGGTTTTTATACTATTTGATTTGGAAATTAATGATATGATAAGGCAGTTTAGATGTTATTTAATAGTAATGTGTCATGTTGGTGTATCATGTTGGGATATCGCATTGGAGTATCATGCTTTGGTACCATGCTTCTATACCATGCTCTTGGGAGCATGGTTTAGTTATTATTTAATTAAGGAACTTCCGGTTTCGAATCTGCTATTGTTTACGTTTTTGGATTTGACATGATCCGGCTTAAGAATGATACATCACTATTGGAGATGGAACCAGTCGATTTGATTTATGGAATTTGAATGCAAATACCGGGGAACCATTTTTAAGTAGTTAAGTTAGTTGTTCTAGTAAAGCATTGAATAAATTGGTTTGGCACAAAGAGGGTAAAAAGGTGACAATAGATTCCAGTGATAGCCATTTTTATGATTATGATATTGGAGAGAAGACTACAACTCAATGTAAATTACCTCTAGCGCAATAACTATAAAGTAAGACTATATTATCATCAAATAAACTACCACACAATATTAACATGTATAAAGGTTTACAGTAATAAGCTTGAATCAAGGGGGTACAGCATCGTAAATCCTTGAAAAAGTTCTCAAGTATTATAAAATCTCTTATTTTTAAGACTAACAAAGCTTATAAGCGGAATATTAATTTTAAAAATTATTCTTGTCCAGATCATCAATTTTGACATTTTTAATTTTTTTTTCTGCTTTTGCAAATCTAGGGTTAATTATACTACCGGTTATAAAAACAAAAAATATACACATATACAACATTTAGCGCTCTATTTGCTCACTAAAAAATAACAAACATTTTTATTGTAAAATATTACATGAAAATCCTTTAATCAAATAACCGTTTTTGGGACAAAACTGCAAATTTTCATTACTTAACATTTAATATTAAGCTTTTATAAAATGTGTATTAGTTATGGCTACAAGTTTCTCTCACAATGTAGTATATTTAAACGTTGATTTTGGTATCAAAATTTGATTTTTCTATTTTTTGATCTAAATCATGAATGTTGGTAAGGATAAAATGAGCCCCGAAAATGTCCGCTAAAAAAACTGAATTTTCAGACCGTACGTGGTTAAACATAAGAAAAGTTTAAAAAATACCGCTTTTTTATTTAAAACTTAGATATATACCATAGCATAAAAGAATTAGCCGTCCAATCTTGCTATGCTCAATTACGGCATCACTCTGCGGGTTCGCTTTTGCAAATTTTTAATTAATGTATGATATGACAGCCGGTTTTTCTGGTAGAAAATGTATGTTTCTATGATAACATATATTGCCTATTTTGTTTAGTTTATGGGGTGATGCGCTGTAATGCTGCTTTTACATTGGCTGAAATGAGCAATTTAGCAGGGTTTTAAACGCGGTAAATAATGTAAAGCCTTGAAAATCCTTTTCTAAGTGTGTTGTTTCTCTCTTTTTGTTTTTATATTATTCCAAGGATATATTCACAGTTTGATAAAGCATATCAGACTATCGAGCTGGTACTTTTTATTTAACTGAATACGCATGCTACTGTAAGATAAGGGGCTAATTTTTTTTTAATACAGGTAGCCGCCTATAATAGAGACTGTCGGTTTTCGAGGATATTAAACAGCTAGTTTTGAAGCCAATTCCATTTCTAACTCACATTGAAATGTAATTCTTATAAATAGTCTTTTAAACCAAGACCTAGAAGCTCTTGGTTCTTTCTTTTACCATTAGTTTTTCTAGTAATAAAGCCTACGTTCTCCATGATAAATGTTACTAGTCTTTATTATTATTCTTTCTATAAATAAGATTGTATGTATCCATAAACTCTCAGAGACTGATGTTTTTTTATTTAACCGCATTCTAAGATCAAATCGAAGGCAATGATGTTTATATCTACTGAATGAAAAGCTAAAACTGGCTACAAACTCACGAAGTGTTCCAGAAAAGTCATAAAATTTTAAATGTTATAGAAACAGAAAAAAAAAGAATAATCTGATGTCTTGCCTAATAACCATTGTTCGGATCGTAACTATACTTGAAAACAAATCTTTTTACGGCTGACAATTGTAAACCAAAATAGTAAGTTTAAAGAAGGTTAATTTGTTTAAATTTTATAAGTGATAAAGTAACATTTATAACCTTAGATTTGCCTTGCATATAAATTTAAGCAGTAAGTGTTATTTAATTTTATGTTCAAGCAAAAACCATTGTTGCTGTAAACATTATAGGTATAAACATATTTACAAGTGATAATAATTGTAAATATATTGGCTCTTGTATGTATTGCTCTACATCCATAACGTACTGAATTGTATTGTCTATAATTTATATCAATAAAAACAAATGTAATTCAAAAACCCATTCCAGTAAAAAATGCAATGAAATTTTGAGAAACGCACAATGCTCATGTGCAAACCAATTTGTACCTATACAATCAGCTCATTATGCTCATGGTCAGACTTTATTATTATGCACAAATAGGGATAATAATGATATGATTATGGACAATCCTACTATTATGCGTTATGCACACATGGGATTGATGCCATGCGCACGGACAAAATTTATAATTCTGCACATACGTGCTTTTCGCTATGCTCATGTGCAGTTTCTTTCGTTGTGCCAATGTGCATAATGTTATCTTTTTAGTCATTATTCAGTGGGCGCAACAACTTATTAGGCTATAATGTGCAGCCCACCTGGGCAAAAAAAAATTATCTTGTGCAGCATAGGTCGGCCATAGTGCTTTTATATATAAATCCTTTAAATTTGTGATTTTATGGATTTTTTTTTTGAATCCGGTTGTATCATCTTATACTTTTCACGTTAAATCCGTTATTAGTAGGCTAATAATGTTGTAGGTTGTGTCATGTCAATACTTATTATAGGTCTCACATCCAAGGTCACAGCCTATAACTAATGTTACAGTAAATAAATGCACACGATAATATTGCGTGGTGGTTTATTTGATGATAATATTGTCTTACTTTATAATCATTGCGTTAGAGGTGATTTACATTGAGTTTTAGTCCTACCTCTCCAATATCATAAAAATAACCATGGCCATCACTAGAACCCACTGCCGCTTTTTACCCTCGTTGTACCAAGCCAATTTATTGAATGATTCAATGCGTTACCTGAACCAAGTTAAGCAGCACTTTACAAATGGCTCCTCGGTATTTTCGTTCAAATTCCATAAATTAAATTGACTGATTTCATCTACAATAGTGTCAAACGTATTATCTTCAACCCGCCTTATGATAAATGTCAACAATCTAAAATCAGAAACATCCCATTGTTATTTTTATAATCTATAAAAAGTTTGATTTTTAATAATACAATAATTAAATAAAAGACAAAATGATACTAATCGCATATGATGAGTATTCAACATTTAGTTGAGTTTAATAATGAAGAATGCTTTTGAACCCTTTTGAAAATCCTGAAGCAAACACAACATCTTGGTTCTGTAATTTCTATCCATCCAAATGTTGTGATTTCCACCACACAATGAATGCACATTTTATCAATCCTGACCTCGTTTTACATTGAGTATCAGTTTTTTACCAGTTGTACTTTCTCTGATTCATTAATATTCGGTCATATTAAACGATGATAATGTATTAAATTACAATTTACTAGTATACTGTTAATAAATTTTTGTTACTTTAAAAACTTGATCCTATTATTATTATTATTATTATTATTATTATTATTATTATTATTATTATTATTATTATTATTATTATTATTATTATTATTATTATTATTATTGTAATTATTACCATTGATTATAATCGTCAAACTGATTGATTTATATAGTATATGACATTAGTATTTTGCATTGGACCATTGGTAAAGATTATACAATTGATATCTGCATTAAACACTGGTGGATTGGAAAGTTAGTGGCTGCCTTTAGTTTGATGAATAATGCGTACTTTGGTTTTCCAGTATAACTCTAGGTGTTTTGACTCTTAAAAGCTGAATTGTCTAATGCAACTGCATCTGTTGAATATCACTCGAGTTTCTATGCGTTGTAGATGATGTTATACTAATTCCCATTTTGACAAAGATTATTTTACATTCATCCACATTCAATTTTTATGTTATGCAGCTTAATATTTTTAATGTACCAATTACATTGAGGTTTGTCTATATCTCCATCAAAAATTGGCATTTTTTCCAAATGATTTCTACTGCCACTTTCTGGAAAGCTCTATTATCATTTCGAAAAAGAAACAATACACCTTAATTTGCTGCATTTCCCAAAATAGTGAAAAACTGACAAATAAATGTTCACATGTATGGGGATTAAAATTGTAGACTAAAGGAGAGTGACAAGCTTAAAGGGTAGCGCATGCGCTACAAATTGAGTGTGGCACACATATTTGTGAGTTCAAACCGCCAAAGGGGGAAGCCCTTTGGTACTAGGATATGAAGTTCAAAAGGGAATTTCCGATGACCTTGCTTCTCATCAAATATGATCCTCCTTTTTTTTTTCTAGTAAGTTTTGCATATGTCTAGCAAATTTTTTTCTTTTTCATTAATGCATAATATAATATGCATACTAATAAATTTGGCTGGCAAAACCGGGCTCGACACCAATACTACCAGCATCCAGGGGTCATTGTACGTTCAGCCAGTTCGAGCATCAAGCTGGTTACCTGCTACTTACACCTACTAAGATCAGCAAGTACATCAGTTCTTTTCAACGATGATGAATCCAAATGACCTCCCATTGCAATGGCAGGTACTTCTTAGCGCTGATCCGCAGAATTGCAAAAGGTTTAGCCTTGTTGTATATTTTTAAGTTTGATAAATAATACTTAAAAAAGAATACAATTAAAAGAGAATGAGTGATGAATCAGTTCTTCAACTGTATAATAAAAACAAGATATTGTTTATTTCGATATAAAAGTATGGCCTTTTATTTTGATTTGACATTGAGATGCTGGTATGTAATTTAAGGCACTATTGAACCATTAGATCTGTTTGATAGTCATCTATGAATTGAAATGGATCAAGCATAATTTAACCGTTCTCGCAGAGCTTGTGAGTTGTCTTGTTTTAATGCTGCACTAAATGTGCTTGTTGAATGTTGTTTTGATAGCTACTTGATTGATTAACCGCTGGGATAAAATAATATGGTCTCATAAATGAGATCCAAGCGTTTTTGGTAGTTACTGGATTAACCTTAATACACTAGGAGTTTCTTATATCCGATATTAAGACTTTGTACTTAAATACATGTCGTAATCAATAGATTGAAAGATGTATTGATACTGTAGAAGGTGATAACATGTAGTACTTGGTGGCATAAAGCATAGTATATCATTCATATTTTTGCCAATGGTCACTCTTCCAAAAAAAAGCTGAACAATCTCCGGAAGCGGCCATCTAATGATATTTCCAAGCTTTAAATCTCCAGAAAAATTACCGGACAGCCCGGACGCGGTTGTTTAAATATTCCAAGCAGCTATAAGATGCAGGTATCGAAATTTCATACAAAGATTAAGGTTCGACTGTATTGCTATTAATTATTCAAAGACTTATTTTAAGTAAAGCATAAATACAACCTGAAATGTCAAAAGAGTCTATATAAATAACCTTGCCAGAATATTACATTTTTATTAACAATACAGTCGTGATTCGATTTAGTGGACTCGCAAATAACGGATTTTCGATTTAATGGACAGTTTGAAATCTCCCGTTTTTTTTTTCATAATTTTACTGCTTAAATCCACTATATCGATTCAGTGGATACTGGACGGTTTTATTTCCACCAGTCCACTATTTTTAAAAAATGGAAGATTATTACTGGTCAAAATTTTATTACAAAGCTTTGATCCAATGAAGATGTATGTGAAATTATGTTAAAAATTTTTTGGGACGTTTTATTTTGAAAAATAAGAGCTAATTGTTGTTTGATTTGTCCTACTTGAGAACATTTCATCTCTGCGAGATATGTACATTTTAGAAAAAGCTTCCAGAACATCAAACTCTTCATCTGTTTTTGCTACAATATTGTCAACAACAAACCTCATTGCGTTAACGAGATCTTCTTGCTTAACTTGATGTACATCTTCATCTTCTCTTTCATCATCATCTTCCTCTACGAGTGTTGCATTAGCATCAGTTTCATCAGCAATAATACATTCATTGCTGAATATTTCGCTGTTTTCTTCGTCGTCGAATTCTTTATCCTCTACGCTATCAACATCATCACCGACATTTTCCACGTTTTCACCTTCTTCAATTGCATTGTTTAATTGCAAAAGCGTCGTACGTCTCCAACAATTTTTGATTGATTCACTGGTAACCTTCTCCCAAGAGATTTTTATCCAGTTCATTGCTTGTAGTTGGTCAACCCAAAAGAAGGGTTTTTCTTTTCTTTTAGATGTTTTAGAAGCACCAATAGCTTCCCTGTTGTTTGATAAAGACGAGTATTTAATTGCTGCATGTCTATATTGAATTCTTCGATAATTGGTCTTGAAGTTTGCAATTATACCAGCATCTAATGGTTGGTAATGTGCTGTTGTATTAGGAGGCAGGAAGACAATTTTGACATTGCTGAGAGATAATCTTTCATCGTGAACAGGAGCATTATCGATGAGTAAGACGACATTTCAATGCTCTTTTGCCACTCTGCTATTGAATTTACCTATTATCTTTCGAAAAATAGAGGTTGTCATCCATGCCTTCTTACTAGAATAGTAATGGAAGCCAAAATCAGAAGCATTTTTTCGTTTAAAGCAGCGAGGGTTTTCATGTTTTCCAATGATAATAGGAGTAATTTTGGAAGATCCATCTGCATTGCAGAAAAAACCAATAGTTACCCGGGTTTTATCAGCTTTAACTCCTGAAACGGATTCTCGACTAATGGTTTTGCTAGGAGCATTTCTGTAGAATAAACCAGTTTCATCCATATTATAAATATCTTTCAATTCATAATCTTTTAAGATTTCTCTTATATTTTTCAACTGAACTTGTATATTGGATTCATCTATCTGAACTGATCCTGCTTCCCCATTCATCGATCGAACACGAAGGCCTTCTCGAGCCATGAACCTTTGGACCCAACCTCTTGACAATTCAGGCTTCTCCGCGCCATCTAACAACTCTGGCTTTAGAACAGCTAGGATTTCAGCTCTTGTTAGGATTGAAAGATAATTGATGGCAATATTATCTCGTGCCATATCGTTGATGAATTTCCTCAATTCATTTTCAAGCTTTGGGAATTTAGCTTTTTTATCGCTAAGTTTTCCGAGTTGATCTGCAGGAAGGGCGTTTAATTTTTCGGACATACTTAATGTCTCGTAAATTACGCTTCTACTTGGTTTTACACCATAGCTGCGCTCCATGTATTCGCTAATTTCTTTATAAGTGTGGTTTGGATTTTCCTCACTATAATGGCAAATAGCTAATTTCTGCTTTTTGTCTAGTCGAACTCTTTTCGTTTTCGTAATGGTGGTAGATCTAGGATCTAAATAGCCTGATCGACGGTTTTGATTACGCCTTTCATTGGCGTTTTTTTGAGCTTGTAAATTTACCATAAGAAGTTGAAAGAGTTTTCAAAAATTATGTGTACCTTTTTTTATTTTTTATGACAGATCCCTGAATTAATAGCCAATTATATTTTAGTTTCTAAATTGAGTAATTTTATTACATAAGCGCTAAAAATTCGATTTAATGGAAAAATCGATTTAGTGGACATATATTTCTCGCCGCACGAGTCCACTAAATCGAATCACGACTGTACATCTTTTGGATGTATTTATTCACATTAATTATAACTATATTACTAAGGTTTTACTATCTAAGAATATGATGTAAGTCAATGATCTGCATTGATTTACTGTAACACTAGTTATAGACTGTGACCTTGGATGTGAGACCTATGATGATGAGTATTCACATAACACAACCTACAACATCATTAGCCTAATAACGGATTTAACTTGAAAAGTATAAGATGATACAACCGGATTCAAAAAAAAAATCCATAAAATCACAAATTTAAAGGATTTATATATAAAAGCACTATGGCCGACCTATGCTGCACAAGATAATTTTTTTTTGCCCAGGTTGGCTGTATATTATAGCCTAATGAGTTGTTGCTCCCACTGAATAATGACTAAAAAAATAACAATATGCACATGGGCACAACAAAAGAAACTGCACATGAACATAACGAAAAGCACGTATGTGCAGAATTATAAATTTTGTCCGTGTGCATGACATTAATACCATGTGTGCATAATAATAAAATTGTCCATAAGGATATCATTATTTCTGTTCGTGCATAATAGTAAAACCTGGCCTTGAGCATAATCAGCTGATCGTATGGGCACAGATTGGTTTGTACATGAGCATCGTGCCGTTCTCAAAATTCCGTTGCATTTTTCACTGGAATAATGTGTTTGTAAGTTACATTTGCTTTTATTAATATAGATTATAGACAATACAACAATTCAGTAGTACGTTGTTGATGTAGAGCAATACATGCAAGAGCCAATATATTTACGATTATAATCATCATTTGTAAATATGTTTATAGCTATTATTATAATGTTTACAGCAACAATAGTTTTTGCTCGAGCATAAACTTAAATAACACTTACTGCTTAACTTTTTATGCAAGATCCAAGCCAAATCTAAGGTTATATATATTACTTTATCTCTCATAAAATTTAAGCAAATTAACCTTCTTTAAACTTACTATTTTAGTTTATTTACGATTGTCAGCTGTAAAAAGATTTGTTTTCAAGTATACAGTAGCTACGATCGAAACTATGGTTACTAGATAAAACATTAGATTATTCTTTCTTTTTTTTTGTATCTATATCATTTGAAATTTTATCACTTTTCTGGAACATTTCGTGGGTTTATAGCCAGTTCTAGCTTTTTATTGAGTAGATACAGTGAGTCGCAAAACCCTTTCAATGATTTGGAAATTTGAATGAAAATAACCATAACTTTCTCAGTTTTAATCGGAGATACACTAAATTTCTATTTTAAGTAATTCGAACGTTTTTAAATTATTTTCAAAAAGTCCGATATAATTAATTAAAGTTCCGCAAAAACTATGCAAGTTTAAAAAAAGGTACATCATTGAAAGGGTTTTGCACGCACAGGCTTAAAATTACAATTTTGTAACCCCTAACTTGTACATTAACGCTGGATATCTTATGATACAGAGAAATATGCGGAAAATATATGAGATGTTTTTCAAATTTTACCCTGCCTTTTTTACTAGTAGTTTCAAGCAAAATCATCAAGATGAGAACTGTATCGGATGCCAAACGTAATGACGTTACTGTATCTCTCTGTTAAATTCAGGCCATACCGTATCGGAAATTGCTCGTCATGTAGCTGTTAGTTAAGCCACAGTATGTCGTATTGGAAAAAAGTCCTGTCCTGACCGAGAAAAACTTAAAGGAGACCACCATCTAAGCTGACTACTGCGGATATGAGATATTGTGTCCATAAAATCACCAAAGATGGCTTGGATAATGCGGTACAAGCCAAAAAAGAGCTTCATCGTAATGTACACGTTAATGGCAGTGCGAATACTGTACTAGGGCTCTTCGGGATAATGGTTTAGGCGCATTACCTAAGATAAAAAAGCCAGAAATTAGTGATAAAAATGCAAAGGATCGCCTCCGCTGATGTAAAAACCGAATTGATTGGACTTTGGATGACTGAAAGCGTGTTATATCTACTGATGAGGCTAGAATTAATCGTTTTAACTCGAATGATCGAATTTGGTGCTGGAAAAGAGACAGCGAGGAGATAAAACCTAAGCATACCAAAAAACAAGAAAAAATGGAGATGGTCGTATCATGTTTTGGAGCTCTATTTCTTGGTCTGGTGTCGTTTGGTTGTCCAAGGTCGAAGGTAATATGAACTCCAACCTATACAGAACTATTATTGATGATGATTTGGAGAAATCCATTGACGATATGTGTCAAAAATTGAAGTTGCGTCGTAATTAGGTTATCCTTCAACAAGACAACGATTCTAAGCACACCTCTAATTTAATGAAAGAAGACTTCAAATCAAAAAAATATGAAGTGATGTTATGGCCAGCGCAATTCCCAGACCTTAATACCATTGAAAATATGTGGAGGTTATTGAAAATTCGCCTAAACGAATACGATACATCCCCAAAAGGGATGAATGATATTTGGGACAGAACTCAAGAGATTTGGTATGACAACATAACAGTTGGGGAATATCAAAAAGTTATTTCGAGTATGCCTCACTGTGTAAAAGCTTGTATTAAAGCAAAAGGTTACGGTATTGATTATTGACTGCATTTAAATAAGCTTCAATTTTTTTTTGATAATGCGTGCAAAACCCTTTCAATGATGTACCTTTTTTTAAACTTGCATAGTTTTTGCGGAACTTTAATTAATTATATCGGACTTTTTGAAAATAATTTAAAAACGTTCGAATTACTTAAAATAGAAATTTAGTGTATCTCCGATTAAAACTGAGAAAGTTATGGTTATTTTCATTCAAATTTCCAAATCATTGAAAGGGTTTTGCGACTCACTGTATAAATATTATTGCCTTCGATTTGATCTGGTAATCAAGAAATACATCCAACAATACAGTAATAAATAATGATATTTGATCTTAAAATGCGGTTAAATGAAAAGATCAGTCTCTAATATAACGACTGCTACCTATATTAAAAACACTAGTCCCTTTTACAGTATTAGAATGCGCTTTCAGGTACAAGAAAAGAATACCAGCTTGATAGTCTGATATGCTTTATCAAACTGTGAATATATCCTTGGAATAATATAAAAACAAAAAGAGAGATGCAACACACGTAGAAAAGGATTTTCAAGGCTTTACATTATTTAGCGCGTTTAACACCCTGCTAAATTGCTCATTTCAGTCAATGTAAAAGCAGAATTATAGTGCATGAACCATAAACCAAACAAAATAGGGAATATCTGTTACTGTAGAAATATACATTTTTCTATTAGGAAAACCGTCTGTTATATCATACATTTATTAAAAAATTGCAAAAGCGAGCCTGCAGAGCGATGCTGTAATTGAGCATAGCAAGATTGGACGGCTAAGTCTCCTCTTATATTATGGTATTTCTAAGTTTTAGATAAAAAAGCGTTTTTTTTTTCGACTTTTTTTTGTATTTAAATATGTACGGTCTGAAAACTCAGATTTTGTAGCGGACATTTTCGGGGCTCATTTTATCCTTACCAACACTCATGATTTTGATCAAAAAACAGAAAAATCAAATTTTGATACCAAAATCAACGTTTAAATATACTACATTGTGAGAGAAAATTGTAGCTATAACTAATACTTATTTTATAAAAGCTTTATATTAAACGTTCAGTAATAAAACTTTGTACTTTTGTCCCAAAAACGGGTTTTTGGTTAAAGGATTTTCATGTAATATTTTGCAATAAAAAGATCTGTTATTTTTTATTGAGCAAATAGAGCGCTAAATGTTGTATATGTGTATATTTTTTGTTTTTATAATTGGAAGTATAATTAACTCTAAATTTGCAAAATCAGAAAAAAAAAATTAAGAAATGTCAAAATTGATGATCTGGACAAGAATAATTTTTAAAATTAATATTCCACTTATAAGCTTTGTGAGTCTTAAAAATAAGAGATTTTATAATACTTGAGAACTTTTTCAAGAATTTATGATGCTGTACCCACTTGATTCAAGCTTGTTACTGTAGATATTTATAAAAATATAGATATATAATTTAAATAGTCATCAATACACTATAAATAAAACAAATATGTTAAATTGTTCAGTGAATATTGAGTCGAATTTATATAAGTTTACTATGTAAAACATGTAAAAATTCTAAAAAAAAAAATGCTCTTGCACTTCATATGCTCAGTTTATGAGCGGTGCATCTTGTAGCAAAGCTGCATAGAGTGCAGTTTCTGGTACGAAAATACGATTTAATATGTTTATTTGTGAGCTACGAATGATAAAAAAGACAATGTTGTGAGAATCTAAAAACAGAAGGCTGGTTGCAAAAAACCCCTTAAATTGCGTTAGAAGGATATAATGAATACCACATTTAGCCTGTAAAGTACTGACGGATATGCGTAAATATTGTAGTAAATGTATGTGCATGACAATATTGTGATATGTTTTGTTTCAAATCATAAAAATGAGATGGCACAAATCAAAAAGTATAAAAACTTATCAGTAATGTGATCAATCCATTGATAAATACAAATTTACACTTCTTTTATATAAGAATCAACCCCAATTGAAAGCTATAACTATGCGCACAATACAATATTGAGAACAAGGCTCTAACAAGCTCTTAAATTAGGTTGTATTGTTCAAAGTAAAAATAAGGCTGGCAACAAATTGATAGGATGGCTGATTATGTTTACCCCTTTGTCATTAGAAGAAATAATCAATCAATGAAACCGAATTACTAAAACTAGACCCATCAGAATTTGTATAAAAAGGACACTTTACTGATACAAATTGTTATTTATTTTATCCTTATTTTTTTTTAATATTTCAAAATGTCTAATATTGGCTCTATTGATGAAGTTGTGAGAAGCATTATAATCAGCACTCTCACTTTAAGAGAGATCTTCATCATGTCATGTGTGTCTCGTGCATGGCTTCGAACAGCATGCGCCTCTTTTTCTCGAGACTGGCAGTTGAATGGTGTTCAAGAGGTTCGTGAGTTCATTCGCTATACTGATAGCCACATCAGGCCAGGATATCAACGTGTGCATCGCTTGAATATTAATTTACCTAATACACATGAGATACTGCCCGCAATGTGGATTGACTGGTTCCGTGCTTGTCCCAATGTACAAGATTTGACGTTTAGAGGTGCAGGGGCTTTTTGGTACTTTGGTATATTTGCTGAACATTTTGAACGTATGGATTTACGAAGTTTGCGAAGAATTGACGTTCCTGATTTCATTGCAATGGTGAACTTGGATTATTTGGATGTCGTACAAAGATGCCGCAATAGCATTCGTGAATTAAATTTCTGGATAACAAGAGCAGTTCTTCACCCTAGAGCCGTTGCTGCAGATCTTGAAGGTTTTATTGCTAGTTTCAATCTTCTGGAGAAATTAGTCCTTCATCCTACAGTACCCATTCCTATCACATTCGAGCAAATACTCAGAGCTCGTCCATTATTACTGGAGTTGGACATTAAATCATTCACCAACGGTCAAGACAATAATTTATTTGAAATCAACATGGAAGGTGAACCACTTAATCTAGAACCAATGCTTAATATTCTCAGAATTCCTGCTCGCTGCTGTATCCGTGAAATGTTTAATGCCTTGGGAAATTTGTTCGATTTGACCCTGTATGGCCCCATCAATGTAAATCAATTATTGGATTTAATGTTTGACTTGGAAAATATAAGACTTCCCCTAAGACGACTTAGATATCAAGGGTTAGATAGATTGGATACACGTTTGTTCCTTTCTTTGGCTCGATGGTTTCCCCGACTCACACACATTGACGTTAAGGATTGTGCTTTTGGTGGCATGCAATCAAGAAATAACAACATCATTATTCCAGTTGGTGAGGCCAATAACTTGAACATTTCTATAGATTTCTGCAGACTTGTCCAACAAAACAGATTTGAACGACAATTATATGTGGAACTTTACAATACCACGACACATGAAGACAGATGGTTCTACAAAAGAATCATGCTTGTTAACACCAGTCTCTTTAGGGATAGGCCAGGAATGAATGACAACGCTATAAGAAACTTAAGAGGTAGAAGAAATGCTTATATTATTAGGATTGAAACAGCATTCCCCCTTGCAAGTTTACGCTTATACAATAGCCGAAGTAATTTTAGTCAGACATTATTGTAATAATAAAAATATAGTTTTATATTTGTAATAAGCATTTGTGTGTCTGGTTTTGTAGAATAATTTGGTATATACTTTTAAGTACGCACTATATAAAATGTAAATTATGCAAGTGTACTTGAGATTTTCATTAAATAAAAGTAATGAATTTACAGTTTTACATGTTAAATTACACTGTAGAATGTAAAAGGTGATATGTGTGATGTATTCCAGACAATATCCTATACTTGATTTGAATCTATATGATGAACGGTAAATAGCATTTGTGTTTCCAAAAAAAAGTGAAGTTAGTAAAACTTGTTTAATAAAAAAGGATGAGAACACATACCAAAAAGACAAGGTAAAATAAAAAAGGATCCAAGCAGCAGAGTTAGTATAAGTTGAAGTGAAAATAATTTATAAGCCAGTATACCTTAAGTATTAAGTTCATCGAACTCCAGCCGTACTACGCTTCTTTTAAGGAAGGTAGTGACGATATTGATAAAGTGGGTGCGATGGTGACCGACGCTAGGATTGAATGGAGGGAAGGGAACATCAAGCGCAAGGTACGATAAGCCTGACAAGCCAATTGCAAGAGAAGATATGGCATCTCTCCCTTTGTGGGAGGAGCCTGATTTGACCAAGATGCATGCTGGATTTGTGCACAGATTTTTCATTATTGGTTTACAATGTATTATCAACAATATGCACAGGATTAGTAGTTTTACGGAAACAATAAACACAGGCTTGTAATGTATTAAACTCATTAGATAGTAATGATTGTTGAGATGTATCTTGAGTGATTATGAGGTTTCCATTTGCTACCGTACTTTTTGAACCTTTTGATTCGTGATCCAACTGATTATTTCCTATCACCAAGAAATGCAATGGTGTTGCATCTTTGACCTTAATTGATAAATCTCTGTTCATTAGAACACACTTGATCGAGGAATTTTGGTCTTCTTAATTCTTTGTACCTTCTTTTGTTGATGATAGTCTCGCTGTAGTAAATCAAGTTTATACTTTACGTTCATGGTTAGATATAGAGGCATTTTTTTTATAGGATCTGAAAGAGTATTTATAGCAATGCACTAATCTTTTCTTTTCCATATTTCTCTATATGCATTCCCCTTTGTTGTTGATTTCATTTATGTCTTTTTTAAGTTTTGCTTATATTTTAATTTGTTAATATTTGAAAATCAGGATACTTTTACAACTGTCTTTGCATATTTTTTAGTACAAGCGATCTCAAATCCAGTACCATTCAACTTTTTATTTCCACGTTAAGAAACCAACTTGGATCTTCAAAACCTCCAATTTGGCGAACGATAAATTTGGGCTTCCATTTATTTTTTCGACTTGGAATACTGTAGCAAAATTTCGACCTTCAAGCAGTGAGAAAGTGAACTCGAATGTTTAAAGTTTATTCTAAAATATGAAGCATGGTAAATGAATACAATAAAGGCCATATTTAACTGTGGCATCTCAGGTATTCTGTCAAATTTTTATTTGAAATTTCAGCAGTGAATGACATTGACGATTCCGTTTAACTTGTTAGCTACTTGCATTCTTACATGGTGTGGATAGTTTTTGAAGAAAGCGTCTCAATTGCTAACGCACCAGAATGAGTCGAAGAATAGTTCATGGACAGTTAATCAATTTTCTTACAATAGGTTTTTACAGTATATAGATTCAACAGTCGCTTAGCTTCTGCCTCAAATTATTTCCTCAGCCTCTCCTTGTTTTTGGTCCCCTTTGGATTCAAACACTGTATTTTATTACTTGTGTCATTTTTAATAAAGTGATATATTCATATCCATTATATTCTTGATAACCCTTATTTACTTACTTGTTGACCAAGATACGCAAGGATGGAAATAAAAACAGACATTGGCATTTATCTTAATTTAGATTGAGAAATTGCAATAATTTGTCATACTCACTATTTTATTGTGTGTAACATAAAATCAAATGAGGGATTATGTGTTTTTTGCGATTCTTTAAAATGATTTACAGGTTGATGTGTTAAGCAAATAGGTTTTTAATGGGGGAGTTATTTTTTACTGTAATTCGGTTGCCATGGATACTAAAATGTGTACCTGAAATTTCCTTTCAAGGTTCAAATTCCGAAAATAAGTTTGATGATTGACATTTTGAAGCATTCCAAACAACAAAATTCATGTAAAAAGTGATGAGCAAGAAAACATTGTAGTATGGAGATACTTGATTTTGGAGAATTATGTATTTTTTTTTTATTTAAAGTGATGGAACACGAGTAACAAGACCATTATAAAAATCTTGACACATTTTAAATTTAGTAACATGAAACGTATCTATTAAAAAAAATTATGGTATCATTATTATATGCTGAGCAAGGTGTGAATACTTGGCAATAGAGAAACGTTCTTTTTATAGCTCTCATCTTTTTTCTTTTTCTTTTTTTTTTACCAAGGAAAAAGTGAAATCACAGACATTAAAGCACAATCCCCTTTATTCACTCCTTCTATTCCGTCGTTTGATACTACTAGTGGTAGTAACAATAATTGTTTTTACAACCCCCGAAATTTTCCCCTTTTCTTTAGTGAGTATTATTTATAAATGCCTTTTCTTTCTTTCTTTTTTTCCTTTTGTCTAATATAAAAATATAAGTAAATAGTTTATACAACATGTATGAAGGAAAAAAAGATAAAACAAAGGATTATTCACTTGGTTTGCACGGTGCAGCCATGAATGGAAATGTTGGTAAGTTGTGGAAATAAATAAAACTCTCGGCAACTAACGACTAAATAATGAAAATAATCATAAAGGCCTTGTCAAGTTTGCTCTTGATCATGGGGCGCACATTGATTCAGTTGTTAATGGTTACATGCCGCTACAATTAGCTTGTATAAATGAAAATCATATTGCTGTTGTTCAATATCTTATAGATAGAGGAGCTGATGTCAATGCACAAAGGTGTGTATTTTACAAAAGAGAATTGATTATCAAGTATATTTATGTATATATAAAATAGATGGTCAAAAAAGCATAGTGCAGATAAATCTCAAGCAGTTGCTGGCGCTACAGGATCAACAGCTTTACATGTTGCCTGTGCGAATGGATGCACAAAAATTGTCGATTTATTACTTAGAAATGGAGCCAAGATCAATGTCAAGGATAAATATGGGTCTCGGCCAGTTGATGTAGCTGCAGCAAAACATCACGTGGAGATAGTTAAACTATTAGAGACGTTTGGATCAATGCAGATAATGCTAAAAGGATTACAAGAAGGAAAGCATGTTGCAGAAGTAGGTCGTCGATCGATGGATGCATCTCTATATCAGCAACAACAACAACAAAAGCAACAACAAGCTAAAGCGGACAGACTACGAAGACCTAGTTTACCAAGCGTATTTGAACATCAATTACATATACCAGATATATCTACTTTACCGCCTCCAAGACACAGTTTAAATACACCGCGACCTTCTGCTGACGAATTACAACAAGATTACTACAGTTATGGTGTTGTAAATCATTACGATGATGAGAATTATTTAACTTCGCTTGAAAGAAGAGCATTTGGCCTTGCTTCTCCTTCTATAACGCCAAGCGCTTTTTTCTCAAATCATGATTTGGATGAAAATAAAATCATTGGTCGTGCGTCTCTTGACTCTTCTCATAGTATAATACGTCCTTGTTTAGATTCAACCCCTTTAAAAAGATGCAGCTCAGATGGTGGTCACTTGCGTACAACTGCTTTAATGAATGCTATGGCTGCTAATAGTATCTCATTGCAAGATGATGAAAATGGAAATGTAATTGAAATAGATGACGATTTAGATGAAGAAACACCAAGACCTTCTTTATATGATGATAGACCTGATGTAGAGCAACTTAAACCAAAGAAAACCTGGTTTAGCAGTGGTAGAAAATCAGTTGATATTTATCCTATTGGTAGACCATCGCTTGAAAATAACCAACGTAGAAGTAGTCTCGACTTTAGACCTAGTTTAGATAGTTTGTCGCAATTAGCTAAAAAGAGCATGGAGGGATTATCTCGTAAAAGTATTGATATGGATTATATTCCATCTTCCTCTTCAACAACTGCAACAAACAATCGAGGGTTTTTATCAAAATGGTGGTCAAATTCAGAAAACAATACAAAATAATCACACAGCAATTTTTATATATATACCCTTTTCTTCCTTTCTTTTTCGTTTGTTTTGTATATAAAAACTTATCGTATAAACTATATATATTTTTGTTCTTTATTTATATTTGTTTTCTTGGTTTGTTTCTTTTCTTTCTTAAGCTGAAGGTTGTGATTTGTCAAACCAAAGTTTAACTGATTTATCTTGATCGATTGAACCTGATGCAATGATATTCATTGTTGGATGACAGGCTATGCAAAGAACAACATCTGAATGACCTTCTAATTTCTGTACGATTTCTTTTGTTTGCAAATTCCAAATATATATGTTATGATCTTCGCTACCGCTCACAATCCATTTGCCACCTGTCACACTAAAACTAGCAAATATACAATATTTACTATTTTCATGTCCACGATAAGTCTTCAGACATTTGCCTGTATGATAATTCCACAGTCGTAATGTATTATCTAATGTTGAGGCGAGGATATATTTACCATTTGGTGAGAATTTAACAAATGATACAGGTGGGTTATCATCATCTACTAAAGTTTTTAAACATTGTCCACTTGCAGTATCCCAAATACGACTATTGAAACATACATTAATAAAACAAAGAGGTTACCCCTACAGAGAATTTACTTACATTAATCCATCATGACTGCAACTTACAATCATAGTACCATCTCTGTTGAAATGTACTGCTGATACAGGATCGGAGTGTGCTGGTAATGTTTTCATGCATTTGCCTAGCAACGATATCAAATGTTAATCATTTCGTTGCTATGATACGAGATCAGTCCCTCCCCCTCCCCCTTTTTTTTATTACCTTTTTTGACATCCCAGATTTTGATACTTTCATCAAATGAACCAGAGACAATTAAATTTGATTGAGGATTGTAATTAACGCAAAATACATAATTCGAATGTCCTTTTAAAACTTTTACTGTTTCACGCTATTAAAAAGAGAGAGAGAAATTAATATTCATGCCAATCTTTCATCTGCATGTTGTCAATGTATATTTACTGTAGCAAGACTCCAAATACGAATTGTGCGATCATCAGAAGCAGAGCATAAATTTTGAGAATCAGAAGACCATGCACAATCTGAAATACCCTGTGTATGGCCTTCCAAAGTAGCTTCATATTTACCATCCAATGCATGCCAAATTTTGATTGTTTTATCGGCAGCTTAATTGAGATGAATTCATAGGAAATTTAGTACGATAAAATAACATTTCTAATGATAAACTTACAGCAACTAGCTAGCCATTTTCCATCTGGAGAAAACTTGACACTGGATACTGACATGCGATGGCCTACAAGTGAATATTTGAGTTCATATTGTGGTTTGCGTTGTTCAGGTCGAGGTTTTGTTGTGGGTGTATTGTCAGAATCTTGTTTCTTTTCAGCAGGTTGTTGTTGATCAGTTCCTGATTCTTCTTCTCTTTGTCTCTTGCCATCATCTGACTTTTGTTGTTCTGATTGTGGTGTCTCCACTATTTTTTTTTTTAAGCATTAAAAATTTTTTTCTACCGCGAGGCAAACGAGGGATTGAAATTAACCCTAATTTTCAAATACTTACTGTGATTAAAGATTTTGAATCAATTAAATCAAGTGGTTTTTTTTGTATTTTTCAAATATAATTTATTGAGAGAATTATAAAAAGAATTGATCTTTGTTAATAGTTAAATTAACGTGTTTTTGATTAAGAAAAAAAAAAAGAGAAATGGCACCAATGTCAATGAAACGTTGGAGCCAAATTGAAAAAAAAAACAATAAAAAAAGGTGACCGTCATCGGAAGTAAAGACGAAGGATGTCAAATAAAGGATATTTACTGTGTAGAAGGTCGACGATCTTTGATTGAGGGTAAATGAACCAAGCAATTGGGACAAGTAGAATGAGCATCAATGCTTGGATTTACTGTAGTTACAGATGATAAAACCCCATCAGAAAATCGGTTTCTAGGGTCTTTATTCATTTCAAGATCAAAATCATCTTGATTCTCGAGAATTTTGTTGCTTTTCTTGAGGGCTCCTATTGTTGATGATTCATTGGGAGTTTCTCGGCGTAGAGTAACTATATTAAAACTATTTTTAGATGAAGTGGTTGATTGTCTGAACTGGGTCTCGTTTTGCTCATCATCATCATCATCATTGTTAGAATTGCTACCGTTTTTATTCTTGTTCATTTTGAATTGCTTGATCAATAAATAACTTGTAATAACCCCTAGAAATCTCGTTAAAACTCAAACAACATAATATAAACTAATTTTGCTTACAATCAAATGAATATAAATCTGCTGATAGGCCGCCCATTGCCCTACAGGATATTAAAATGGCAGTTACAATATTAGAAGCAATAACACCAATACTGCAAATAGAATTAGTAAATGTGTTGATGTATCCTTGGTTAAAAATACGTTACGAAAATATGAGACCACTAGATAATAAGGATTTATGAAGGCTGTTTCCAAAGATACGGTAATGGCGGTAAATAACCATTAAAAATGCAAATGATAAAAAGACATTGCTAGCAATATCAAGACCTAATTTAGCCAATGCGGGCCATTCCACTACGTTATAATAGTAAAATGAGCATTTTATATCATTGTCAATTCAAAAGACTTACGATTAATCATCTAAATTGAATTGGTTAGTTAATTTGTGTAAATAAACATGCAAAGAAAATACATACAACACAGTTTCCCATAAGGTCTTTATAGGTTGGAACTTTTCCCAATGTACCATAGATAAAAGTTAAAGCAATATAACCTGTATTGATCAGAGAACCTATGATGATGAGCCATTTAGCACGATCATAACAAATATAAGCTTTGTATAATAAAATAGTTTGAATACAGCATCCGCCAAGATTGACTGCAATAATGGATACCCAGAATCGCTACAGTAAGTGTTTTGTTAATCAAAAAAGTAAAAATAAAATATATTATCATGATACACTTACTAATTCGCAGCTCACATTGGACAATGGATTCAAAATGCTGCAAAAAATGACAAGGAAAGACAAAACTGTCTCAAAAAGGACAGCAAAATGAAGCCATTTGCGTGCCCTGTAAACTAATTCTGTTGCTGCTATCAATTGCCATACTGTACAGCCTAGGCATATACTCATATATACAACTGTAGATGCTGTATATCGAAAATAACGTTTTGTATCTTCATTCAAATAATCATAACGGATACTTTCTGCTGTAATATTGGCCAGAAGTTTAGTATACTTTTCAGCTTCGCTTGTGTAATGATTATTATTATATTCCATTTTTTTTTTAAAAAAAAAATAATTGAATGTAAATTAAAGTAAATGTGATGAGATGAAAGAAAGAAGAAGAAATATTAGTTCTAATGGATGTTTGTTGACCCTTTTTATGTGTCATGTACGGGTCGTTCACTTACATTTTGCTCTCTCGACGATATACCTTGTATGTGTAAATCGTTTTAGGGCACAATCAGGTTCTTTGTATGCTTCAGCTTGATAACTTGTATAATCGTCTTCTCCTCTCTTCTCCTAAAGAAGTTCTTTCATATAATGATACAGTAAGTATACAAATAAACTTCACAACATGATTTGTCACAGCACAAAGGAAAATCAGAAAACTGTCAAGACAAAGAGTATACCAATAAATCAATCATAAAAAACGTTTGTTAATTGCATTTTCATTATTTGTTTTCATTTGGTGTATTTTTATAACTTCATAAGGGCTATTATGCGTCAAAATAAAACCATAAAGAATAATATGCAAAGTTTTTATCCTGTTTTGGAATCCTTTTGTTCGCTCAAAAAGGCAAGGCGATCATTTTATAAAGCTTTATGTAGGTTGAATTATCGGCGTAAGGTAGGTAGACGTGTTGTGTATGTTTGCAATGATAAGACATACATACATATGTTATTATTTTTAGGAGGTTGTCTATGCATGCTTTCAACTTGGAAAATTGTACGTATTCACTTTGTATATCACTTCAGGAGCTTTTAAAAGTAGTTCGAGCCTAGTTTCCGCATTTTAAGATTATGCCTAAAAGCAAATCCACTCGTATGCCAAATATTACATTTCAGAACTATTGCATTGTTATTTAATATTCACTAAAAGAGATAACCTATATATATATTGATAACAATCACAAGTGAATATACATTTTATTCTCTATCAATAACTTGAAGTTGCTGAAAAGGCTATCATAATATCCTCGGTAGCTGATATAAAGTATTTCCTCTGAATAGTGCATAAAATTATCAACTTCAGATACATAGATTTTCGAATGTAGGTACGTTTGTTTATGAGTACAAATGTCATGGAAAGTGATGCAAGAGTAATTCTTCGTATTTTAATAATGCAACTATTTGACCCGCTTTTTCTTGCAGGAGCTTTATTAGACAAATTCCTTTCATATAGAAATTGTATTTCGAATCATTGTTGCAACAAATAAATTATTCCACAATCTATATATAATTTGGATAAATCTTGCCAATTAAAAAATACTAGCAAGTATGTCATCGCATACTTTAAAAAGACTGATAGTAGTTTCATTTTGGTATTAAATGCCATTAATCCTTTTAACATGCACGGTTGGTAACCGCCAAGAGCTAAATATTTTGTTTTTCAAAATTGATTTTATCATATTACAGTACTTTATCCTGAAAATACAAAGCTTCTGATTTTGATAATAATATACTTATAGATATTATTCTTGTTATTATAAATTGGTGATCACTGGATTGATGAAGGTTGGTGTTCTTATTTGTAAATTAGATATTTATTAGTGAATAAATAAAAGTAAAGAGAGTGTAACAAGACAGATAAATCGACAAGGGATCATGTAATGATTTCCTTGTAGTATTTATATAAGGAATGAGGCAAGACTTTGCATGAATGAAACTGAAATGTTCGATTCATTACATCAAGATTGACCTAAAATTGATTATAGAAAAATGAGTACCTAAATTGACGTATTGATCTTTTGTATTTATAAAATAGATTCGACTCAAAGCTACTCTGTATTTTTTGTTTCAGCAAAAAATATTGATTTTTCGTCGAGATAATCAAAATAATAGGGACATATCACAGCTTGAAACCTATCATCACGGGGCTCCAAAATTTATTTTAAAAATGGACGAAAAATGATTCAAAAAACAAAAATGTTTAAATGCTCATGAACTGCAAAGTAGGTAGACCTAGTGTATTAAATGGTATTTGTAGAGTTTTAAATTCTTCATCCATCTATATAAAATTGAAAAAAATGTTTCACATAAACTTTTGCGCAAAATGCAATTGAAATTTTGGAGGTTTTTTGACGATACAGAACACTTTTTATAAGCATATTTAAAATATAATAAATGGTAATGATGCGCAAAAACATTATCTATCGACCGAGCTATTATTTAAGTTTTTAGCTACATTTTTCGTAGAGAAACCAAGATTTTTGTCCAAATTTTTTTCAATTTCAGAATTTGGGATGAGGGTATACAAGGGGAAAATGGACGCCAGAAATAGAGGTACCTTTTTGTACACATTTTTAAGGATATCTCCATGAAAAATTAATATTTTGAAAAACTCTAAATTGGATCCGAGAGAGCTTAACGAGCTTAATGACATGAATGCAAAAAAAATGTTGCTCAATTTAACCAATATTTTGAAACCTACTATAGAAATGCCAAAAAATATGAAAAAAATAAAAGTGCTCAGAATTTTTTCATATTCAAACATGTTATAGAGCACTTTAAAACAAGTAAATTTTATTATTAAAAAGTGTTAGTATAGCTTAATTTTTTGTAGAGATATGAAGCCCCAAATTTTTCAATCCTATAGCAGTAAAATACGTGTAAAAATCTGAAACATTAGCACTGAAAAATTAATACCAATTGTAAAAAATAGGATATTCTCGGATACTTGTTTTTGGATTAAAGGTGGACATCTCAGGTACATTGGCATATAATTTTTTCTTGATGTTATTTAGTGGGAAAAAAAGTTGGGCAGGGATAAAAAGTGAGACCCAGTTTTCAAGGAAAAAGCAGTGGACTTTACGTGTTTTTGAGCCTTTCATGATATATAAAATGAATTCAGAAATAGATAGCACAATGTGGCCAATTCCTATTTGTTTAATAATGTCTAAGGTGTATCTTAAAAAGTGTAGAGGATGAGGCTGCAATGAAAAAAAAAAAGGCGGGTAAAATGAACCATGATTGACCTAGTTTTAGTTGTTTTGTTTCATTGTTTAATTGTTTTTTTTTATGATTATAGAGGGGAAACACTCTAATCAGTAATCCCATTGATTTAATTGTAATGCTATTTGTACATTAGCCTTGTTCATATCTCATATTTTAATATTATACAAAAGAAGAGCAATATCAATTTATATTTATCCTTTTCCTGAAAAGATGTAATCCTAACTTTATCACAATGCTAGTTCCTTTATTTTCACTGATTATATTTTATGCTGCAATATAGCTGTTTCTATATATATCGCGTTGTTCATAAGCTGACTAATAAGCTTTATGAAGGTTTCTAATTATTATTTACTGATATCTGTCATATATCATACATTAGACTTGAAGATTTTTTGTATAAAATCTAATGAAGGGTTTAGCTTATTTTTATAAATAATGTAACATTAACTGTACAAATAATATATGCACAGTATAGTTGTTTATCTGAGCATCTGTATGTATTTGTGAAATGTTCATCGAAATGATTACATTTTCCATTTCTCAATTTCATCCAAAACCGTTATTTTGAGTTACTAGACAAATAACAATTAGAATATTATATTCAAGTTTATGGCATTTGAAATAGAATCAAAGGTTGTGCATAAGGCATCTAATCCACTAAATTAACTCACTTCTAAATTTCTCGTATATTTCAGTAAGGAATGTATCATGATAAGGGCAATAAGTTAAAGTTGTCAAATGAAATAATACAAAACTGCATATAACTTATAAAATCAGGTTTTTTTTTTTATTAATATATAATTTTTTGACTAAAGCCCCTTTGGCTATCATACAACCGCAATTTAGACATAGACAATACGCTTACATTGATTGTGATTATATCTCTTCTACGTCTTCTTACAAGCCTTCTTAATTCCCTTTCTTCATCCTCCAGTTGTGCCTCATATACAAAAGTACTTTTGTTGTTGAACAAATCTTCTCTAATAAAAGTGCAATCTCTTTGAGTATTGATATTTCTAAATACTACAACTATTTGTTGATATTCGCCTTGTTCCAAAATAGTACTGATATCAATTGATATGTTCAAATGTATGGACATGCCAAATGAAATATCAACATTACTATCTCTTGTTATCAAACCAGTAAAATCACAGCCAAAGATGTCAATATACATTAAGGAAGGAAAAACACGGGCAAGAGAAGTGAACAAACGTTCATCCAGAGCATCAAATTTATGATAACATAAGTGTGTTACTGAAGATATTGGATTATTCAAGTTGAGCAACAATTCACCAATACCATGGGAACCATACAAGGTTAAATCATTTAAAAGTACCAAGGCTGTAAACATTTGAGGGATGCAACAATGTGTTGGAATACGGAGAACAGAGAGTTGAGTTTCCACTTCTTGTCCATCCACAATAACTTCCATTTGATTTTCAGGCTGGCCATTACTAAAAGGATTAATGTCCAATTCTACTAGTTGACGACAATGGCGAATTATGTCTTCTAAAGTTAAAGGGATGGTAATGGAGGGATGAATGATTAATCTTTCAAGAGAAGGGAAGCCACCAATGAAACCACCAAGATTTCTATACACTGGTCTACCATTGAGAGATCGCTTGGTAAGACAAAATTCTAGTTCAGAAATTCTGTTGCAGGCTTGACTTACAGCAAGAAGATAGTTCATATTTATTACTTTATTGCGGCATACAGGAGCAATAATTCTTTTCAAGGGATACAAGTTCATTCGATCAAATAACCGGGCAAAGTTAGCCATGAATAATTGACTACCACTCCCTGTTATTATTAATTCTTCCAAAGCAGGAAGAGCATGGAACATGTCAATCATTAGGTTTGTTGGTAAAAAATCAACGGCAGGAGGACCAACATTGATAGATAGATTTATTACACGACGATATCCTCTTCCGATATGAGTATAAGAATAATGAACGAATTCGCGAATCTCTTGGTTTCCATTTAGTTGCCAGTTTTGAGGGAAGAAATCATGCACAGCCCATAACCACTGGGGAGATAAGAGTGAGAATAGAAACAGCTGTCTTACATTCAAAAGAGCAACAATACTCTCTTCTGTATCATTAGGATTGTTCATTTTGTATAAAGAAAGAAGATAAGGGTAAAATAAATAACAATTTGTATCAATAAAGTTTTCTTTTTATATAAGTTTAATGGATCTAGTTTTAGCAATCCTATTTCATTGATTGATTATTTCTTTTAGTTAAAAAAGGGATAAAACCAAATGAGACATCCCAGTGGTTAAATTACAATCCTTTTTTTTTTTACTTTGAGCAATACGAGGTATAAACTGGTTTTTATCAATGAATTAGTCATATTGCTGATGAGTTTTCATCCCTTTTTGGTTTGTACCATTTCATTTTTATGATTCGAAACAAAAAATATAACATCAATGAATAGACACTGCTATGCAAGTATATTTAATGCATATGTGCCTGTGCTTTGTATGCTAAATACGACATTTATTATGTTTTCCAAGTAAAATTTAAGGGGTTTACAACCAGCATTTTGCTTTTAGGTTTTCACAAAACTGCTTTTCATTATTTATAGCTCACAAATAAAAGATATATAGTATTTTATTACCAGGAGTTATGCTCTATTCAGCATTGTGACAAGATATGCGACTCATTTACATCTTTATTATATGAGCAGTATTGTGTATTTCCTTGTGAAGTATCCATCAAAATTACTACACCAATACAAAATATTAAATATAAATAGACATTTACACATAGCTTTTAAGAGAAAAAAAGAAAATAGCTTTAGATGTAGCAATTGAGTTTTTTTATTGATATCATAATGTACTTTATAACATGTGCGATTAGTTTGCTATTAATAACGTTTTTCAAAATTTGAAGCCTATGCTTCCTTGACATAATCTTCAGTTTCGTCGTTTTCAAATTGAATAGCAAACTCATTTAAATTTTTGTGTTTAATCCAAATGAGAAAATTATCGATGGCTCTTGCCTAGTTGCTTCCATCAAGAGCAGTTTCCACGCTAAAATCTGCTTCACAAGATAAATTGATTTCAGTTTTTGTATATTAGGACAACAGTGCAAGATAAAACCAAAGATTTGACTAGAGTTAAAATATCTGCAAAGCCTACCGTAAATGCTACTATTTTAACGAGCTCACCGAGTCTAGAACACTCTTCAATAGAAACTACAAAGTTTATGCTATTTCCTGACAAAATATTTCTGCCATAAAGTGTTTCTTGAGCTGCAATACTCCCATTTCGGCACACTTATTGGCATTCATTTAACAAATTGAAAGATTTATTGCAACATTTCGAATGAGCAGACTGTTTCAGTGTAAAGATGGAAAGCTAAAGAAAGCTAAAATGAAAAGTAAATATCAAAATGTAGCAATGAACAGGTTCTGTACCCATTGTCTATGAGACTTGAAAAAATACAGATCAATGCAGGTTTGTGCTCTGTATTGATAAATCAACTCCTGAAAAACCTGGCCAAATCATGTATTGTATTCTAAATTTCATTATTTAAAGTTTTATTTTAAGGAATTTCGACAACATGGTTTTTCCCTTTAATCTACAGCTTGTTGTATAAACATCACTATATTAAAAATACTATGATATACCTTCTACATTGAGGCACTTCTTAACAGCATAAAATTTGAAATTTACATATGGAAATGGTGAATGAAAAACCTTCAAACATAAAAATACAGCTACACGCATGCTGAAATATATAGAAAACAAACATAAAACAGAAAATGTATGTAGTATAAAGACATGATTTATACATAAATAGTGCAAGATAATAGTGTAGATGAGGGAAATACTTTTTTGTTCTTATTTTAGTAGCTAATCTATTAATATTGTTTGTCCAAATGCAGTTGTGATGAATTTGGTGACAATTGGTTCCTTTGAAACAATAGTAGACGAAGAAGACGAAGCAATAGAATCATTATCTTCTTCAATCTTTGCTGATTGGTCTTTTGAATTATTTATATATTGTTCCCAAACAGTATCCAATACTTGTCTAGGTGCTAAATAGTGCTCATCCGACATCATAAAAGTGCCCCAATGAATACCTACTGACAATCGAGGGCAACCTAAATCAAAATGCGCCTTGATAGCATCTTCTGGCCCCATATGAAGATGTTGCATTAACTGTGTAGGCATAAAACTACCAATTGGAATAGCTGCCAAGGTAAATGGAGCATATAAATTACCAATAGCTTTGAATAATTCAGGGGAATAACCAGTGTCGCCACTATGAAAAATTGATTTTAGTTGATTGCTACTGTATTAAATGATGAAAATTTACCAAAAGAATATCTTGTCATTGCTTGCTTTTACAACATAACTGCACCAAAGTGTATTATTCTTTTCAAAAGGTGTTCGTGAACCACTCCAATGCTAACAAAAAAAAAAAAAGATATATTAATATTTGCATCAATGTTTGTACAACCAACACATTTTACCATTGCAGGTACACAAGCAATCATAATCTCCGTATTTTTATGATATACTTCTTGCCACCAGTCTAATTCTATCACATTTGTTACGCCTCTTTTTACAAACCAATTTTTCAGGCCAAGGGGAATATACCAAACAACAGAATTACCCAGTTTTTTCACAGCAGATTCATCCAGATGATCAAAATGATCATGAGAGACTACAACGATATCAACATCATCAACAAAGTCCTCCAATGGGCAAGGAATAGGCCGCAATCTTTTGGGTCCAAAATAATCGTTTATAGAACATTTACTAAACACTGGATCAGACAAAATAGTTAATCCGTCAATTGTCATAAGACAAGTTGATTGGCTATGATGTGATACAAAAGTGCCATAATCTATCAGTTTTACTGTGCAATACATGTGTTTTTTCAAAACTTTTTGTTATTGCTTACCCAAACCAAGTGAATGTTACTGATTTGCCTGGGTTTTTGATTTGATCCAAGTTTGGCTTCATTACAGGTAAAGTTTTATCGAGTTCCTGTATAATATATAAAAAAATGAGTATCATGTGTAAATAATGATATTGTCGATCAACGCACTTGTTCACATTTAGGTATACCGTTGCCTTTCCATCGGCCCATCCAAAACAATACAGTTTTATAAAAAGGTATTTCAGTCCATTCATCAAAAGGATTTACAAATCTCTTTTCAATACGCAAACTAGCATACTTTTCTTCTGGTCTTTTGAGTGTTTTTCTTTTTGATATACCTTTTTGACGAATGGTTTCAACATCGTGATGATGTTGAGCACTTGATTTTTGATAACAATAATAAGCGATGGCTGTAGCAGCAGCAGTTATGGTAACCAAAACTGCTGTTTGATGATGGCTGTAAATTTTATATACAATATTACTGCTTTTCACTCGTTTTAATATTTGAGGCATTGTATAAGAACAAAACAGAGAAAGAGAAGAACCTGCAAATAGCTTTTTTTTTGTGGTACCTGATATTGTCTTTATCCTTTCCGTCATTATTTGTTGTTTAGGTTGGTGTTACAAGATGAAAAAGTAATTTTTAATATAAAAAAAAAGAGAGAGAAATTTAAGGAGTATTCAAGTATGAGCTTCTTTTTATACAAATTATTGCTGTTTGTTTGTTTTTAGTTTATGAAACTTGTCTACTGTATAAACTAGAATGAAACAAGAAGGAACTTTTTATTGAAGGTATCGTTTTAATTGTGCAGGCAGTGGTGTTACCATTGCAATTGATTTGTTGGAAAGCATCGTAGCAAATGATTTCAATAAATGTTGATGTTCCTGTAGATGCTATTTAGTATTTCTTATCAGATTTTTACTCTAATCCAAAATGTGTTACCTCGTTAATAAATGTAATTGCCCATCCCCTTTGTTGTCTTGAATTCTCTGGTAATGGTTTTTGTAATATAGCACGGCCAATACGATGAACATAATCATCCAAGGTTGTTGTCATATCATAGTTTATAACAAGTCGCACGGATGGCAAATCAATACCGCGTGCAAGTACATCTGTTGAAACGATTACATCCCATAATGGTTCGGCTTGGTTGATCCCCGTAATGATCATCGCTCTTTCCTCCTGCGTTTTATCTCCATGCATTGCAACAACTCTTAAATGAGAATTTCGTTTTTTTATAGCTCTGGTCAAGAATTCTGCTCCAAGTCGACTTGCAACAAATACTAATATTGGTATCACAAAATACTTTGGATCCCTTAAAATAGAGAATAGGCGTTTCGCTTTGCTTTTATTGTCCACCCAAAGAATTGTTTGTCGTACCTGATCACTTGCTTCAGGCAATCTCGTTATCTTTTCTTGTTGTTTTTGCTCCACTTTGATTTCAATTGGCAATATAAGCCGATCATATAACTTTTTAAGCATTTTATCATCACTTATAGTAGCTGAAAAGTAAGATGTTTGTCTAATTGTTGTATTATCTTGCAATTTACCCAAGATTTGTTTTACTTGAGTGCCAAAACCTAAACTAAACATGGCATCTACTTCATCCAAAACGAGCATTTGAATTTTCCATACACGTAACAGCTTTGGATGATGAGTGACCACATCCAAAATACGACCAGGTGTTCCAATGACTATTTGAACCCCTTTTTTTAATCGATACAACTGATTTGGTAGAGGTTCTCCACCGATTAATAAACCTGTTCGCATATTGCGAAGACCCATTGCTAATTTTTGAACTACATTTTCAATTTGACAACAGAGTTCACGAGTTGGTGCCATAATCATTGCATAAGGTCCTGATCGTCGTTTATAATCATCTATCATGGAAAGAGATACACAATGCACCAACATGGGAATACAAAATGCCGCAGTTTTTCCACTGTGTGTTGGCGCAATGGCCATCAAATCTCGTCCTGCAAGTCCAATAGTTACAGCTTGTCGTTGTACACCCGTGGCCATAGACCATCCCATTGATTCAATGTTGTGTAAAATAGTATCACCTAAAATTGGCGCAAGTTGATCATACGTACTAAATGGTTTTGGGATGTTGCTTCCAGTTACTTGTACTTCGTGTGCTTTTAACATTTGATTGACTTGTTGCGTAGACATGCTGGCAATCGAAGGTGGCTCTTGATAGTTTGTCAATTTGGCATGTACATTGGCTGCAACGTAATCTCGAATATGTGTAATAATCATTGGTTTTTTAACATTTTTCCTAACAAGTCTGTGTTGGTTTAAATCTGTATTGATTGCTTTGCATTGCAGACTATTTTTTTTTTTTGTACGTTAATAACCTCTATAATTTTTATTTTATTTTTTGAAAACATCAGATTTATTAGTAATTACCTGCAAATATCATGATTGGTATCATCATTGATATACTCGCCATATTTTCCACATACAACACATATTGGTTCATCTGATAAAGCCAATCGTTGATCTGAAGAGAATTGCTTTACGGCATCTTGCTCGTATTCTTCTTCGTCGTCATTTAGGGTATCTACATTGTCATTTTCTGGAATAAATTCGTCTTTTGTTGTGTCTAATTGTAATCTTTTGTTGCTTGAATCTTTCTCGTTGTTATCATTTTGACTATGCCTTCTTTTTGCAGTAGTAAATGAGTCCATGACAAAAGAAACTGCACTGTTTTTGTGAGGTGAGCTATAAATTTTTGTTTGTGATATGTGGTGCATTTAGTGATTGAGCGATCTGGTATTCAAATTTAGCGACTGTACCAGCGGGACATTATAGACTTGTATTGACCTTTTCTTGATAGATATTTATACTTTTCCGACAAAACAAAATATCAGAATAATGTTTACATTCTATGAAATGCATAATTGCAATACGTAACAGTATAATTGTTTGAATATACTAAAAAAAAAAACTCTTGAAAATCAAAATCACTACATTTTGTGTCCGACATTTTCAATTTTTAGTAGATTCAAAGTATCAAGACCATCTTTCAACTCACTATATAAACAGTAAATGTACTATAATTCTCTATTTTAAGTATGCAGTTGAAGTAATTTCACTCTTACTCAGTACAAAAGATGAAGAAATGCATTGATTTGGACAAGCACAATCAGCAAAATGCTATACATTGTATTGGATTTTATCGACAAATATCAATTTTAAACTGCTCAAAACATGAAATTTGATTGTGATATCCCCCTCCCCCTCCCCCTGGAACCATATTGACTGTATCTAACAACCATATAATGCTAATCAAGATCGGTACCTTGATTACAACAGCATAATGGGATGCATAAAAGAGTAAAAAAGGTCACTACAAGGTCACAATTTTCTCGAAAAAAAAAATAGCAATGGCCACCAAATGTCAATTGTTGTATACACATACTTCCTTTGTAACTCTAGATACTTTCACAATGGCACCTGCACTTCAAAAGAAAACTAAAAAGACTTCCACCATGAAGAAACCTTCAAACAAAAAGGTTCAAAAAATTGTTGAAAAATTAGTCGAAAAGAAGAAGAAGGGTACGCATTTCTTTAATACATTTGATTTTGTTTAAATGTTTATTTCTCTTTTTTTTTTTTTTTTTTTTACGAAATAGAAGCTGAAAAGAAGGTTGCCGCAAAGCAATTGTAAGTAGAGAATTGATTATAGGAATGATGTATTGATATTGATTCGATTTTTCTATATAGAAGCGAGTCAGAGCCTGAGGATGAAGTTATGGAAGATGCCGCTGATTCTGATGAAGAAGATGATGTTTTCAAGGTAGCTTTATGTATACATTTATATGAGACAATTGTTGATTAATTCGATTCTTATTCAGAAATTACAACGTGTTATGGATGAGGACTCTGAGAATAGTGATAACGAACAACCTGAGACTGTAGCCGAAGATAGCGACAGTGATCTCCCATCTGATTTCGAAAAAGAAATGGCAGTTGATGAAGATGATGAGGAAGAGGAAGAAGAAGATGATGATGAAAATGAGGAGAAATTGCAAAAAGATATTGTCCAACACAAGAAAGATATGGAAGCATTGAAGGAACGTGATCCCGAGTTTTACAACTTTTTACAAAAGGAAGATGATGGACTTTTAGGTTTTGGTGAATCTGATGATGAAGATGAGCCAGAGCAAATTGGAGGTTCTGATGATGATGAGGGAGCTTACAGTGATATGGAAGAACCCGAGGAAGAAAAAGAAGTTGCTGTTCATGTTTTGACTAAAACTGAATTGAATGAATGGATTGACGCTATCAAATCCAACAAAGATTTCAAGGCATTCAAAAAATTATTGTCTGCTTTCAAGACTGCTGCTAGAATGTCTGAAGAAGATGACAGTGTAACTTTCGCATTCAAGATTGAAGATCCTACTGGTAAGATGATATATAGGATCTTTTTTTGTATACAAACCTAAACTAACGTTTCATTAAAGTCTTCTCCAAGGTAATCACATCAACACTTCGTCTTGCACCCATTGTATTCGCTCATCACTTGAAGCCCAAGAAAGCAAATGGATCTCCATTGACTTCAGGTCGTTGGTCATTCTTCAAATCATACGTTAGATCATATCTCAACAATTTGCTTCATCTTTTGCGCAACTTGACCGATGCTGATATGCTTCGTTTAACAATCCGTGAAGCCGAGAAATGTACTAATCTCTATGTTTGTTTTGATCGTCTTGCTAAAGAATATCTCAAGACTCTTTTAAACTCTTGGTCTAACCTTGGTTCCACTGATAGTGTTCGTGTACAAGCATTTTTGGGCATCAAATCTTTAGCCACCATTCCTGTTCCTGTTAGCAAAGATACCAATTCTCAAGGCTATCTTGATCTCTGTCTCAAAAATGTCTATTTGACATTTGTCAAGAACTGTAAAAACACAAACTTGCATACCTTGCCTGTTATCAACTTGATGCGTAATTTAGCCGTTCAATTATACGGTATTAACCCCGTCCTCAGTTATCAACAAGGTTTCGTATATATTCGTCAATTGGCTATCCATCTTAGACAAGCCATGAAGGTCCGTTCCACCAAAAACCACAACATGGTTTACAACTGGCAATATATTCATTGTATTGATTTCTGGTCTGATGTCTTGAATGCCTATGCTGGTAATATGGTAGATGAAGAAGGTGATGTTGTAGAATCTCCTCTCAGAGCTTTGGTTTATCCCTTGACACAAGTAGCTGTTGGTGTTATTCAATTGATTCCTACTGCTCAATTCTATCCTCTTCGTTTCCATGTACTCCATTCTCTCAACTCTCTTATTCACAATACCAA
Source organism: Mucor racemosus (assembly GCA_027405735.1). Classification (NCBI taxonomy): domain Eukaryota; kingdom Fungi; phylum Mucoromycota; class Mucoromycetes; order Mucorales; family Mucoraceae; genus Mucor; species Mucor racemosus. The sequence goes on along the minus strand of JAPEHQ010000004.1, from coordinate 1,274,664 downwards.
TGTCTTTGTTCCCCTTGCTACTTATGTTTTAGAAGTTTTAGAAGGTACAGTTGCCATGGAAAAGGCAAAGCAATCTAATACTGGTTTGCCTACTGAGTGGGATTTGGTGTTGAAGGTTAATAAGAAGAGCATTCACGGTCGCATGTATCAAGATGAAGTTTTGGATCAATGTGCCAAGGCATTGAAAAACTATTACAAGGAATATTCTCATCATATTGCATTCCCTGAGATGGTAGATGCTGATATCATTGCTATTAAGCGTTTTGTTAAACAATCAAAGAGTATGAAGGGTAAAGATAAGTTGGCTAAATTGGCAAAGGAAGTAAGTTTTTAGAATCTGTATTGCGTCTGTGTTTGTGAATTAACCGTTTTTTTTTTTATTTTTTATTTATAGCTTGAGGCCAAGTCCAAGTTTGTTCGTCAACAGCGTAGTAAGATTAGCTTTAGTCCGGAAAATGAAGCTGAAATCGAGCAATTCAATAATGATTTAAAAGCAAAGATGACCTAAAAAAAAAAGAAAAGATGTATCAAAATAACTATATTACCTCTCCTCTTTTTTTTTTTTTTTTTTTTTTTCTTTATCACAAACACACTCACAACCTTTTCCAGCAAGATCATATAAAAATAATAAATTAGAATTGTATAAATTATTCGAAATCGCTTCAGATATATTATTTGTTATATATATATATACCACATCAAAGACTAGAATATTGAAATGTTTAGCAAAGGTGATACATTGTATATATAACATAGTTTACTTTTCAGGCAAAATTTTGTATATATCGAGAAATGTCTTTTGAAATTTGACAGCTAGTTAACCAGTATTTATCAACCCAATTCCTTTGCTATTGAAATTAGTATGGGATATTCAAAGTTTTCGACAAACAAAATAGGTGTAGAGGAAAACACTTTGCTATATATAGCTTTGATTATACATGTATACAAAGAACATTTGTTAATTGATTTCCGTAGCTTTCATTGCCATATATGCTAGTCTTAGCTGTAATTTATCAGAATTAGGAATTATTAATTACTAATTTAGAGTATTTGTCAAAGCATGATGTTTAATATGCAAATCAAACAATACTGTATTCCATGCATGTATCATCTTGTTACTATTGAACCACAGAAGCATGATTTCATTATATGCACAGAATATATATTTGTTCATTCTATATAATTATATTATTATTCATATTTAATACATTCGTCCAACTATATAGTATATAAACCCTCATCATAAGCTCATAATAAAACGGCACCTTTTCATTTGAATAATTTCTATATCAAATTTGAAATGGTATGCTGATGAACTACGAAACCCATTCGAATAAAAGTGAGTAATTTATTCCTACTATTTAACCAGTAAATCAATGGGATGCTAAAATTATATATATGGATACTATTACAACAGCTATCGTATATATTTTGAAACTTGTAGCCCTTTTGGATCAATATTCATTGACTTGAAGCATTTTTCCAGTTACTAAATTTCTTTCAAGCAGGAAAAAAGACTTTTTTTTTTTTCAAAAATGTGTCCAAGAGTTCTTCAAAAACAGTTGTTAGCTAGTGAAGTTTAGATATTTTCTTTGTACATCTACTGTGCATCAAGTGCAACTTCAAAGTTCAATTTTGAACCATTATTTGTTGATTTTGTAAAGAATTTCAAAGAATATCTGGAACAATTCTTACAAAATAATTTAAACGATTAAGCACGTACGAATTTTCCTTTCATCATTTTCACAGCAATTCGAGGAGGCTGACCCTTATACAATTCTATGGATCGACAATAGACCTAGCTACTATTGCAACGAGAGCTCATTTGGATCCATATTTGGCAAGCATAAGACATGATGTGCTTACTGATCTTAGTAGGTGTAAATAGTAGATAGCAGGTAACCAAATTGTTGTTCAAATTTACTGAATACACAAGGACTCATGGGACCTTACTGTATGAGATGCGTGTAGCACCTATCCATACCTATGTCGTCCATATAGATTGGCGGCTTACTTGAATCAATATTCATAGAGGCCGTATTTTAATTGTTTTCAATAAACGAGCGCAGTAAGCTATAGGTACATTTTGTTCAACTCACAACAGGTTATAAAAGTTGCCCTTTGAGATTATCGTGCCAGACATGCATATCTGCTCTCATGTAAATTTGAGAATTATTGGGATCGAAATTCACCAAGATAAAGATTTTATTATCGATTGTTTACGGTTGCAAAAAGTTGGTTTCAGATGGTTTTCAAATTTTTCGCCCAATGTTGAGTCGAATTACATGAAGTATATATTAAAGAAGACATACCTTCGCTCTATTGGCCATTGACATCTGTCCAAAAATAGAAGAGTTGATAGCAGAGTATAAGGGCACAGGCCAAATATTGACCAAAATCGACCTAAAATTGATTTTAAAAATTGAGCATCTTAATTGAAATATTAATTCTTTGAATTCTGAAGATAAGTCCAACATACAGCTACTCCATGTTTTTTGTTTCAGCCAAAAATATTGATTTTTCGTCGAGATAACCAAAATAATAGTTTTTATTACAACTTAAAACCTATCATACCGGGGTTCCAAAATTTATTTGTTGAAATGAATGAAAAATCATCCAAAACACAAAGTTGTTTAAATGCTCATGAACTACAAAATAAGTCCATCTAGTGTATTAAATAGTTTTTGTACAGTTTCGGATTCTGCATCTACCGAAATAAAAATTAGACAAATGTTCCATATTAAATTGTGCGTAAAATGCAATTGAAATTGTAGAGGTTTTTTGAAGATACACATCACTTTTCATAAGCACATTTAACATATAATAAACGGAAATAATGCGCAAAAACATTATCTATCGATTGAGCTATTGCTAAATCTTCTAGCTGTATTTTTCGTAGAGAAAGCAAGATTTTTGTCCAAATTTTTTTCAGTTTCAGAATTTGGGATGAGGGTGCAATAAAATTGAAGTAATTTTATAAAAATAAAAAATAAAATAAAAAATAAAAGCGTTGATAAATACAATTATAGTCTTTCCACGGTTTTATTGTGATTAAAAGAAATCTGAAGAAAAAGAATGATATCTTCATAAAGTATGCTATATTTATAGGAATTGTAAAATAGTGGATGTTTGTGTGTTGATGCCTATTTTACAGGTGTTCAATCATAATGTCTTTTATTGACATTCTTTTATAAGATACTTGGTTGAGATGTTGATACTTTGTTTGATATGATAGAATATCATTAGATGGATGTTGATCTTTCAACATTCCAGTTATAATTTAAAATGCAACTGAGCTTATTTTTATGGGATGTGATTCCTTATCTAGAATTACTGCAACTGCGTTTTTATGAGCAGGAGTTTTGGAATATTTTATTAATGCAACATAAGTACAGCTTTATATCATAGGTGTCGTGTTGTAGAAGGTTGTATTTTGATCAGGAATACTTCCTTTTACAGGCACCAGCAATATAGAGTTTCCTCGTAATGCTTATTGGGATCTGATTGGAACTCAGTCCTTATGGAGCGAGATTCAGGTACGAATCGAGATCAGTTATTTTTCTAAAATGACAATGGCAACTTTGGTCTATAAAACGTGTCATTTCATTGCAGAGGGTATACAAGGGGAAAATGGACGCCAGAAATGGAGGTACCTTTTTGTACACATTTTTGACGATATCTCCATGAAAAATCAATATTTTGAGAAACTCTAAATTGGATCCGAGAGAGCTCAACGATCTTAATGACATGATTGCAAAAAAAATGTTGCTCAATTTAACCAATATTTTGAAACCTACTATAGAAATGCCCAAAAAAATGAAAAAAAAATAAAAGTGCTCAGAATTTTTTTATATTGAAATATGTTACAAAGCAGTTTAAAACAAGTAAATTTTATTATTAAAAAGTGTTAGTATAGCTTAATTGTTTCTGGAGATATGAAGCCTCAAAGTTTTCAATCCTTTAGCAGTGAAATACGCGTAAAAAATCTGAAACCTTAGCACTGAAAAATTAATTCCAACTGCAAAAAGTAGGATATTCTCGGATACTCGCTTTTGGATTAAAGCTGAACATCTCAGGTACACTCCTCGCATATAATTTTTTCTTGATGTTATTTAATGAAAACAAAAGCTGGGCAGGGATAAAAGTGAGACCCAGTTTTCAAGGAAAAAGCAGTGAATTTTACGCGTTTTTGAGTCTTTCGTGAGATATAAAATAAATTTAGGAATAGCTAGCATAATGCGACCAATTTATATCTGTTTAGTGGTGTTTAAAGTATATCCAAGAAAATGTTTATTATGAGGTTAGTTATAGAAAGAAGGCATACTCTGATTTTGAAAATTGGAACGAATGTATTTTTTTTTTCTGAAAGTTCAAATCTAATATTAGGATTCACTTTGACTTATGAAGCGTAATTTCTTCGTGCACTATAGCGAGTCAAAATAGGTCGTGAAGGGCAGAACAAACAAAATAAACTGCAATTTGGTTTATTGATTAATTAGTAAGAAAAATAATCACACAACAAATATCATAGAGTGTGATTGTTTAGCTTCTACATAGAAAAAGCCTAAAAACCAATAATTTTTATTATATATACTGTATTAACAGATATTTTTTCTTGTGGAGATCGGACGAGATCTGGTATTTTTAACATTGATGACCGTAACTTTTATAGATTATAAAATTTTGTTATTATACTGTTGTATATAATACACGTTTTATCTACTACTAAATTTTTGTATATATAATACGTAGCGCTATTTTGTATTTACTAATTATATGCTCACTGGGAACCTCAGTTATATTTTCTAGTGAAATAAATTTAGTTTTTGCAGTATTGTACCTAGCATAATTACATGATATAGGGCAAAAATAACAGAGTTTTTTTTATATCTCGATCAGAAGTAAAGATTTTTTGTTGTAAAACAAATTGCAGCTAATACCCAAAAAATAGAAGTAATATATCCAAAAAAAAATATGGTCAAATTACTTAATAATATTGAACAAATGGAGAAAAACAAAATAACAGATAAGTAGAATGAAGGCAATTAAAAATAGCAAACATAGAGGGAACGTTTGCCCTAATTGCTAGACTTATGCGCTTTACAGCTAGTTCAAACGGAGAGGTTGTGGGTTCGAAACTCGTGTAAACGGATTTTCTTCGGAACTTGTGTTTGCCGGGCTAGAAGTGCAGCTAATCACCCTCTCGCCTTTTTTTTCTCATTTGACTTTTCTACGTACATCTTTCAAAATACTACCAATTGTTGTCTTCTTCTCTTCTCTATTCTAGTATTTTTAGTGCACGCAATAATTTAATAATGTAAATTGTATTGTAAGCCTACTACTGTCTGTATATTTTAATTTTGTTTTTAATCCAGTATGTAACAAGTAGAGTATTACTAATTGTAACATAAAGGCATACATAATGGAACATCTTTAGTCACTTTTCAGAAAGAAGACTTGAAAAGAGCTCGGCAAATAACATCCTTAATCATATTTGGATTTCTATCAGTTTCTGCTTCAGCCATCATCAGTTAGAAATCGGTTTGTCGGTCACCAAATTTAATTTATTCTTAATAATGGACTTCAAGGTAATTATTACTGCATGAACAATAATATTATTAAAGACATATCACTCTTCACTCAAGAAACGATTTATATGTAATAAAATCTTAATAATAATTTCCAAAGGTTTGTAGTTTCCGTCAATTATTTATTATTTACCATTATGCATGTTATATGCTGCCACCAAATACCATACTATATCACCTTCTACAGTGTCAATACATCTTACAACGTATTGACTATTACATGTATTGAAGTACACAGTATTGATATCGGATATTATAAATAAAAAACTCTTAGCGTACTAAGTATATCCAGCAGCAATTAACAAGAACGCTTGGACCTTAATTATGGCACTATATTATATTATTTTATCGCAACGGTTAATCAATCAAGTAGCTATCAAATTAACATCCAAGCACAATTAGCGCAGCATTAAAACAAAGCAAAGCACAAGCTCTGCAAGAACGGTTATTCAGTGGAATTACATACTAAAAACGCTTGATAAAAATAAAACAACCTAAATTCCAAGTGTCGCTCATAAGATATGATGCCACTTGAAATGCGAACAACAATAATAAACAAACGCTTCAATTGAACGCAATAACAAACGCATGCTAAAAATATGAAATACCCTTTTTTAACCATACATGTCGTGTAGATGATAGTACCCTTGATCACGGCGCAATCAATTACACAAATGACATATATATCAAAACAGGATTCTATCCAAATCAATAATGATAATAAACAAAGATATCAATTTAGTCAACTACTCATCTATATCGAAGTTGCACTATCATTATAAATAAGATTCAAACATGTAAAAAACTACCCCTTAAAAATCAAGGTTACATAAAATAGATATAACAGAAATAAACAAAACAACCATTTCCCAAAAGGTCGATATTGTCACACTTGACATACAATCCCTTATGGTCAATGCTCTATACAATTTACCCCTTAAAATATCAAATCAATAACAATGTACTCAAAACTGGAAGATTACTAAATATACATCCATTCAAGTCTGATGGTATCCAAGTTCTCCAAATCACCATAAATACCCTCATACTTTTCAATTATTTTAACTCTTCAGAAATCTTTTGTAATAAAAACTTTAGCTGATTATAATTGTATTTCTACGGCTTTTATTTTTATATTTTTTTATTTTAGTAAATAACATCGTCATTTACTGCAGGTTAATCTATGATCGATCCATTTCAATCCATAGATTACTATCAAACAGATCTAATGGTTCAATAGTGCCTTAAATTTACATCTCAGGATCCCAATATTAAACCAATATACAGTAAAAGGCCATACTTTTAATGATGCCTAAATATCTAAATAAATGATATCTTGTTTTTATTATACAACAGTTAAAGAACTGATTTATTACTCATTCTCCTTTAATTGTATTCTTTTTTTTTTTATTATTATTTATCAAAAATGAAAATATAGGACACAGCAGGTGGTTTTATTGGACAGAAATATCATGCTTTACTGATGGTTTTCTCAATTCACAGTAATTTGTGAAAGTACAAATATAAATTTTTATGCAGGATATATTTAAATCTACCATCATGTATAATTGGAGATTAATTGGATTAATATTCACAAGGATGGGGGATTTTATTTTTATTTTCTGCAGTTGTAAATATTAGTTGATTATTTTGTAAAACTTAAAACTCATTATCTAGGGTTCAATTTTTTGTCTTCAGTGGATAGATCTAATCGATTGCTACTCTGTATTTTTTGTTTCAGCAAAAAATATTGATTTTTGGTCGAGATACCCAAAATAATAGTTCTTATCACTGCTTAAAATTTATCATCACGGGATTCCAAAAATTATTTGTTGAAATGAATGAAAAATACTTCAAAAAGCAAAATCTTTTAAATACTCATAAACTACAAAGTAAGTAGACCTAGCGTATTAAATGTTTTTTGTACAGTTTTAGATTCTGCATCCATCTAAATAAAAATTAGACAAATGTTTCATATTAAATTTTGTGTAAACTGTAATTGAAATTGTAGAGGTTTTTTGAAGATACACATCACTTTTCATAAGCACATTTAACATATAATAAACGGAAATAATGCGCAAAAACATTATCTATCGATTGAGCTATTGCTAAATCTTCTAGCTGTATTTTTCGTAGAGAAAGCAAGATTTTTGTCCAAATTTTTTTCAGTTTCAGAATTTGGGATGAGGGTATACAAGGGGAAAATGGACGCCAGAAATGGAGGTTCCTTTTTGTACACATTTTTGACGATATCTCCACGAAAAATCAATATTTTGAGAAACTCTAAATTGGATCCGAGAGAACTCAACAATCTTAATGACATGAATGCAAAAAAAATGTTGCTCAATTTAACCAATATTTTGAAACCTACTATAGAAATGCCCAAAAAAATGAAAAAAAATAAAAGTGCTCAGAATTTTTTTATATTGAAATATGTTACAAAGCAGTTTAAAACAAGTAAATTTTATTATTAAAAAGTGTTAGTATAGCTTAATTGTTTCTGGAGATATGAAGCCTCAAAGTTTTCAATCCTTTAGCAGTGAAATACGCGTAAAAAATCTGAAACCTTAGCACTGAAAAATTAATTCCAACTGCAAAAAATAGGATATTCTCGGATACTTGCTTTTGGATTAAAGCTGAACATCTCAGGTACACTGGCATATATTTTTTTCTTGATGTTATTTAATGGAAAAAAAGCTGGGCAGGGATGAAAAGTGAGACCCAGTTTTTAAGGAAGAAACTGTGAATTTCCGGAAGATTCTTTCTCTTTAGCGCAGAAAATTGTATGTACTTGCATAAGATAATCTATGTCTTGGTTCACATGATGAGTTATTGCGTGTTAAATGTAAAATATCAGTTTTTAACCTTGTTTATATTACACCTACTGAATGCCGTAATTAGCTCGTTCTCCGTGAAATGTATCCATATTTTTTTCCTTCATAATTTCTATTTCATTTGATTATGGACTAACGTACCACTGAAATTCATATGATTATAGTATATGTGCGCACATTATTAATACAAAACATTAGATTTATAGATTTTTTCACTCAAAAATCGATGTTTTCATAATGAAATAAACTAGGAGATATATATATGCAATATAGGTGCCCAAAAGATAATTGCTATCTAACATTTACATTAAATATGTCAAAAAAACCAAAAATAGGTCATCAAGCTAATAAATAAGTTATTAAAAAATGGGAATTGCATATATTATTCAGTATCATATTTTATAAGTCTCAATTACAGATAGACAAAACCTCATTGTTTTAATATGTACAAGTCTCATGATTACAAGGCCATAAAAATAAAAATTACATGCATTAACGAGTTCTAATAATGAATTAATATATACTTTTATATATCATCTAAGCTATATACTCATAAAAGTAATATACGGATCCAACAACTATATTTTAGACTAAAGTATACATCTAGTGGTGAGAGTTGGAACAAAAAATTCAGAATACTTGATAGCCATGGCCTAAGTATGACCTTTGATGAAGTATACATACATAGATAATGATTTTAGTTGAATAACTGACTCTATGCGATAATGTAGTTATGTATTCATCCTCTCAAGTTGTGGAAATAAAAAATGTGGTCAGTAAAAGAATTGAATAATAGTGCAGTAAATTACGATGTTATTTACTAAAATAAAAAAAAATATAAAAATAAAAGCAGTAGAAATACAATTATAATCAGCTAAAGTTTTTATTACAAAAGATTTCTGAAGAGTTAAAATAATTGAAAAGTATGAGGGTATTTATAGTGATTTGGAGAACTTGGATACCATCAGACTTGAATGGATGTATATTTAGTAATCTTCCAGTTTTGAGTACATTGTTATTGATTTGATATTTTAAGGGGTAAATTGTATAGAGCATTGACCATAAGGGATTGTATGTCAAGTGTGACAATATCGACCTTTTGGGAAATGGTTGTTTTTGTTTATTTCTGTTATATCTATTTTATGTAACCTTGATTTTTAAGGGGTAGTTTTTATATGCTTGAATCTTATTTATATTGATAGTGCAACTACGATATAGATGAGTAGTTGACTAAATTGATATCTTTGTTTATTATCATTATTGATTTGGATAGAATCCTGTTTTGATATATATGTCATTTGTGTAATTGATTGCGCCGTGATCAAGGGTGCTATCATCTACACGACATGTATGGTTCAAAAAGGGTATTTCATATTTTTAGCATGCGTTTGTTATTGTGTTCAATTGAAGCGTTTGTTTATTATCGTTGTTCACATTTCAAGTGGCATCATATTTTATGAGCGACACTTGAAATTTAGGTTGTTTTTATTTTATCAAGCGTTTTTAGTATGTAATTCCACTGCAAATAGAAACATATTAATGATCTCGTCCTTGAGCTATTAAAGGCTACCATCCTTGTTTTTATACATAATACTGACTTATTTCTTTGTCAGAAGAGTATTGAACGCCATGTGATATACCCTAGTATCTATTTTCCATTTAATATCTAAGGAAATATACTATATGACTCGATATTATGTAAATTCTAAATTTCATTGTTGTTGATCATGCAAAAATCCATATAAAACGCAATCTAAGCAACATTGTAAAGCACAAAGCTTGATATCGTGCCTATATGGACATTCAAAATCAGCAAGCAGAAACAGGTATGCCTGTATGTTATGTAGCAACATAATTATAATTTTAATAATGGCAACTGATTGTTATACAGATGTTACATGTGAAATATGTGGCAGAAGTGGCCTGAGAGGAGAAAGAGGATTAAAAACCCATCAAAGAATAAACAGAGGTTGTAATCGTGCGTTGCTTTCTCAACAGCAAGAACAAACTATAAGGCCTCGAAACGAGACACTAAGAAGGCAATATATTTTAAAAGTGCAGATAAGTCTACCAGAAGCTCATGTTTGGATTGGGCCACAGATAGTACCAGAAGTTCAACCTGTTTCAGTATATCATTATAGGCCTGAAATACAACAATTTTTTCAAGATTTATTGGCGGTACAAGAACGTTTGCGGCAGGAAGGCGATTTAGATAATAATACAACAAACAATACTACGTATACAGTAAGGGATAACATTTTGGAAATGATGTCAAATATGCTCGTTATCAGACACTGTAAGTCATTGTACTATTGGGTAAACAGATGGAGTGGGAATATATTTTATGCTTTGAGACCCGTCCTTGATTTGATGGGGCAAATAATCTATTTATCCTTGCGCTTTGTGTGCTATTTTATAACTTTAGTCTTAATTGTAGTAATTATTTACAGCATTAGCTATGAATTTACTATAATATTAAATTAATCCCTTTCTACTGAAACACAAAATGACTTAAGTTTTCATGAATTATATTATACCAGTTCTTTGGTAAATAAATAAGTAAAGTAAAGAATTTGCATGTAGTATGTCGTCTTTTAAAATAAGCGTTTGCTAATACGATTTTGTCTTTGTATGCATTTTATTCTTCGTTAATTTTGTTTGAAATTTCATTTTTCTCTTTTGCAATAGTGAATTCTGATATTTTCAACTTATCTGTAGCTTTGGGAATTCTCTCAATATTTGGCTTGTTATAAGCTGCAAAAAAAAAAGATGGTGTATTGTAGCCTAAATTTTCGTATTTAAGTTCAATAGCTGTCATTAATTAATTAGATTTCATGTTACTCAATAATCTTTGCGTTAGACAATTCTATTGGCCGTTTAGAATTGTAAACTTAAGCATTTTAAAATGCCAGTATAACCTTTTATTGTACTAGAAGATTCATTTAATAACAATGAGTTAACAAAGATCATAAAATTGGATGCTGAAAACCCCCCAGGATAGACTGAGGTTTAAAGGATTATCATGATTATCAATAAGTTTTATATATGCATCTACGTTCCACCGTGCTTGACTGAAATCAATCCAATTGAGTCTATAATAAATGAGGGTTATATCGAAATTACGTATTGATAACAAATATTTAAAATCAGATTAAAACTCTTTTGTAGAAATACCGTTGTAAAACTATAAAATTCCTCGATATACACGTTATCTACAAGTGCAAAATATGTCTTAAATATTTACAACTGATGTATGAAAAGGACAAAGGATCAACAATATATGCGTGATGAGGGTAATCGGACTGGTTAGCTAAAAGCTTAATTTTCGGAGATAATACAGATTTCAAGGATGTCGAGGATATTTCATGGATTAAAAGAATGTGGTTGACAGCAATATAGAATAAACACAACGGACATCATAAACAGTGATGAAATGTGTTTGTGTTCTGTTTTTATAGATCCTCCTCTGTATTTGAATATTGTATATTTAGCTTTAATTGATGTATCGTGATAGACACAATTTTAGTAACAAACGAGATGCTTTATCTCCCAAATTAAAGCTAGGGCCTTTTTCGAGTTTTTATGCAGCGGACACTTTTTTTTTTTTTTTTTTTGCTTTTGTTCACAAAGATGAGGCATGGAAACTGATTCAAGTAGGCCAATGGAATACGAGAAAAGTGGGGGATTAGGGCTGCATATAAACGTGTCTTTTTCGAATCGATCGGGAAACATTTGAGTAAGCTTTATGTAAGCAATAAGCCCTTAAATATTGTAGAAAAAGTTGTACATTTCATTGTTTAATAACTTGTGTAAGCGTTAATATATGCAATTAAATTGAAGTGTTTATTAATATATACAAGGCGTTTATAATAGAAACATTGGGTAATCGCCGATAAAACTAATGATGGCTAAGCAGTCCATTTTTATTTAGAAAAGCGTGGCATTATTATTTGATGTTGCAATTATAAGCGTGTGTGCGTGTGTGTGTGTGTTTTGTGTCTGTTTTGCGTTTTGATAAAGCTTTTTCTTTTTTTCCATTTAATACTTTCTCATTCTTTTTCCTATTTATATCAAAAAATATGTCTTTTTTTAATAAAATTATCGACAGAGCCAAGCACGGCAACCATAATCAAATGAAGGAAGAAAAATCACCACAAATACAACAACAACAACAGCAACAACATTTGCAACAACCAGAACTATCAAAAGGTGATAGTAATAGGTCATTTCTAGGTATTCATACACCACATTCTTCAACATCTTCATCCCATGCTACAAATTCAATCCAAGAACCACCTCAGTCTCAATTACCAAAGGTCCAAGAAGAAGCTGGTTCTAATAATAGTCATTATGCAACTGGCTATGTAACACCGAGACAATCACAAGATTTACATCAAAACATGGATATTGATACACCTGGTAAAATTTGATTGTCTTTCTTTTTTTTTTTTTTTTTTTTTTGCATTTGTCTAATTGAATTGATTTTTAGAGCAAATGAATCAACAGCCATCACAACAACAACAACAACAGCAGCAACAACAACAACAACAACAACAACAACAACAACAACAATTAGAACAGCCACAAGAAGGTAAATATCCATGTAATCTGACATTCATTCGAGAAAAATAATACTGAAAAAAAAAAAAAGGTCGTTCTGCATTAAAATCCAAATATCAACACTATGACAGTGCTATTATGGATCAACGTAAAAACAGACCCAAACTCAAGTTGGATGATTTCCATTTATTACGTACATTGGGCACTGGTTCTTTTGGTCGAGTTCATTTAGCTCAATCAAGACATAATGGCAGATATTATGCCATTAAGGTCTTGAAAAAAACTGAGATAGTTCGATTGAAACAAGTAGAACATACAAACAATGAAAAGAATATATTGGAAGCTGTTGCCAATCCATTTTTGGTGAATTTATGGGGCACTTTTCAAGATGATGCTAATCTTTACATGGTGATGGATTATGTACCGGGCGGTGAATTATTTAGTGTATTGAGAAAAAGCAAGGTAAAGATATCTTAATGTAAATTTCATCAATTGAGACTGACCATCATGTAAAGCGCTTTCCTGATCATGTTGCTAAATTTTATGCTGCTGAAGTAGCATTAGCAATTGAATATTTACACAAAAAAGATACAGTGTATCGTGATTTGAAGCCTGAAAATTTATTATTGGATGCCAATGGTCATATAAAAATCACAGATTTCGGATTTGCTAAACATGTTCCCGATATTACATGGACACTTTGTGGTACACCTGATTATCTTGGTAAGTTGAATGTCTTTATATATATATATATATATATATCCAGAATAGCTAATCAATGCAACAATAGCCCCAGAAGTGATTCAATCAAAAGGTTATGGTAAAGCGGTTGATTGGTGGAGTTTGGGTGTCTTGATATTTGAAATGTTGGCAGGTTATCCACCATTTTATGATGATGATCATTTAAAACTTTATGAAAAGATCTTGCAGGGCAAGATTCGTTGGCCATCTTATTTTGATCCTAATGCAAAAGACTTACTAAAGCATTTACTAACATCGGATTTATCTCGTCGATATGGTAATCTAAAGAATGGTGCTGATGATATCAAAAATCATCCTTGGTTCCAAGGTGTTGATTTTGATCGCGTTGCTAATAGACAAATTAGAGCACCTTATATTCCACAAATTCGTGGTGATGGTGATGCTAGTCATTTCGATAGATATCCAGAAAGCAATGAGCAATACGGTATGCCTGCTGAGGATCCGTATAGAGAAAAGTTTCTTGATTTTTAGTAAATAAAATAAAAAAAATGGCGGAGAATTTTGTTGCGTAAATGCATGAAAAAAACAAGGCAGATAATGACATTTAGCAAAGAGCTAAAATAAATTTAGTGTGTTATAAGGAAACTAGATAACGTCTAGATTGTGATAGTTAATTACGTTTAAAACAGAGCAGGCTTTTTTGTTGGTAGGAAGCCTCGTTTTGTTTTGCAGAATAATCTATTTTGACAGCATATGAAAAACAGGGTATTTACGGACACTCTCAGTCATTTTATTCAGCATGACACAAATACTACCAAACATTTTAGTTGATTCATTTTTAATGATTCATCATCTTTATTTGAATTTCACATTGAGCATTTCTCTACAAGGACTATGATTGGATCAAATGATCATGTATACATGAATAGTCAGTAGTGTCTTTTTTTTCTTTGCTTTTTTATATGCTTCTATATGATACTTGTAGAAATGAAAGAATCCTACCCCCTACATTTGAAACACACCCTTCCTTATCACTTTTGCCAAGCAAACAATAACAAAAAAAAACTAAGGGGATCGGCAGTAACATCCGTTTGATACCTTTAAGTATTTCTAAAAGGAGAGATATCCTTTTAAGGCAGTGATTCCTTCAAAAAGTACTCCCCAACAAAAAATTGTTGCCAATAAAATTGGATTTTGTGTAAAGTTATTCGATTAAATGAATATGAGTCGATTAACAGCTGTAACAAAAGTTACAAGGCCACATGCTCTATACCGTATTTGTTTGGTTCAACCTAAATACTTGCTTTTTTTATGCTGGATATAATGCCATGTTACTTCACATGCAGCAATTGTTATTATATCGTTGGATTTTTTTCATATAAATAGAGACTCTTATCAAGGACATTTCCCTTTTTTTTTATTATTATTATTATTATTCTTTTGCATCTATTCAAATGAACTCTGCCATCATCTCTCAAATCGCTCGTCCTACTATCTCCAAGTCTTTGGTTCGTACTTTTGCCAGTTCTCCTGTGCGTATGCAATTCGAAAAGGCACATCATCAAGTTGCTCCATTGACTGATTCAACTCTCTATGCTCCTCAAGGACATGTCTCTGTTTCATCTTCCAACAATGCTTCTACTACTACCTCAAACTCTACCTCCAATGATACCACTGTATTTACTCCTTCTGTAAACGCCGTTTTCGATGATTAAATCGATTTAATTATACCAGCCTTGCTTTTCTTATTTTCCATGTACATAAATTTAATAAACATTATTTTTTGAAACCTTTCAAAGCTTGTGATTTCACATTATTTCAAATTTGTTTCTGTTCCCGATAGACTGTACCGTCACAAGCGAAAAGATTTTTAGATGTTTTTTTGACATGATATCCTACTATCATCATCTTTAACTTGTACTAAATCTTCAAAAATGTCTGCTGATAATGCCATTAAAATCTTTACTGGTAATGCTTCACCAGCACTTGCTAAATTAGTAGCAAAACGTATGGGTCTTCAGCTTGCTAAAGCAACCGTCATTAAATTTTCCAATCAAGAAACATCTGTTACCATTGGAGAATCAGTCCGTGACGAAGATGTATTTATTATTCAATCAGGCTGTGGTGAAATCAATGATAGCCTTATGGAATTATTAATTATGATCAATGCCTGTAAAACAGCATCTGCTCGTCGCATTACTGCTGTTATCCCTTGCTTCTTTTATGCACGCCAAGATAAAAAAGATAAAAGCAGAGCTCCTATTACTGCACGTCTTACTGCAAATATGTTGACCGTGGCTGGTGCAGATCATGTTATCACTATGGACTTGCATGCATCTCAAATTCAAGGTTTTTTCAATATTCCTGTAGATAACCTTTATTGTGAACCTTCTACTATTCATTACATCAAAACAAAGATCCCCAACTGGCAAAATGCCATGATCGTTTCACCTGATGCAGGTGGTGCCAAGCGTGCTACTTCTATTGCTGATCATCTTGAATTGGACTTTGCATTAATTCATAAAGAACGTAAAAAGGCAAATGAAGTTTCTCGCATGGTTTTGGTTGGTGATGTTCAAGATAAAATTGCTATTTTGGTTGATGATATGGCTGATACTTGTGGTACTTTGGGTTTAGCTGCAAAGACTTTGATGGAAAATGGTGCTGAAAAGGTCTATGCCATCGTCGCCCATGGTATTTTGTCTGGAAAGGCTATCAAGGTCATTAATGAATCTGTTATTGAAAAGATGGTCATAACAAATACTATTCCTTCTGAAGATAAAATGGCTCTTTGCCCCAAACTAGATATTATTGATATTTCACCTACTATTGCCGAAGCTATCAGAAGGTAAAATAGAAATTTAATTATTATTTTTTCTTTTTATCATGCAACTAACATGACAATATTCAATTCCTTTCTAGAACTCACAATGGTGAATCTGTTTCTTATTTATTTCACAACGTCGTTCCTCAATAAGTCCCTGCTTGCTTTTTTGTTTGCTATTAGATGCTGGGCATCCCATCATTTTGTATTTTATTAAATGTTTATATATTACTGCTTGTAATTATTTTCGTTTGTTTAACGCTACTTTTTGATGAGATCCGTTTTTTGGTTCGTTCTGAGTTTGAAATACGAAATGCTAAATTCTGAAAAAAAAATGGATCAAAAAGTTTGATCCTTTAAATACGCAACAGAATGTATAGTAAATCGATCTAGCGTGCTAAGCATTTGATATACAACTTTTAATTTCACATCGAATGGTATAGATTTTAGAGAGGAACTTCTCGCAAAATTTACTGCAAAATTGAAGTGAAATTTTGAAGGTTTTTCGGCTTTTTCTCTTAAATTTGGAGTAAATATTTGGTTTCAACTTTTTAGAGTGATGGCCTGCAATAGTATCTACAGATCAAGGTATTGCTTGCGTCTGTAACTGCTTTTTTCGTGGAAAAATCAAAGCTTTTGTGTGTTTTTTTCGGGATCCCAAAAAGAACGGCTTAGGGATGCTCATGAAAAATTGACTGGTTGAATGGATCAACAACCTTTGACATTTTTTTTTTGGTTTCTCCATCAATAATTGAGATATTTCAGAAAACTAAATTGGTATAGATAGATATAAACTAGCACTATAACTGGGGCATAAAAAACGCGTTGGTCAATATACTTGTTATTCTACTAATTACGTTAAAGTAATGGAAAAATGCAAAAAAACAAAAGCGCGAAAAAGTTTTTGATGCCTAAATATGCTAAATACTATCGCAAAACAAACAGATCCCACAAAAAAGTAGCTCTGTATCTTGATTTTTGGCCAAGATATGTAGCAGCAAAGTTTTGAGCTTTAAGCAGTGAAAAAGTGGACTCAGATATGTAAGGATTTTATACTGAAACACGAAGCATGGTGAATAAAAACGATAAACGCCATATTTAGTTATAGAGTCTTAGGCGTGCTGTCATATTTTTTGTTTTGCATTTTTAATAGTAAATGGCATTAGCAACTTTGCATGATTTGTTAACCACCCATATTTTTGCGTACTGCGAACAGCGGTTGAAGCATTTCACTAGTAGCTACTGAAACAGAGCGAACCGAAAATAACACTTGGAAAGTTAACCGATCCCCTTATAAATAGGATTTTATAATATATCTGTAAAACGTATTGTAATACATGCACATAGCTTTGTATAAAAGTCCAGCGTGTGGTTGTATTGGCTTTCTGTTTATAGAAAAGGACATTTATTTAATTGTTATAATGGGCTATTCGTACATTATTGTCTGTATACTAAATATTGAGTAGATATACGAGACCAATATAGCTTTCAAGTGATGGGAAGCAGACAATAATAAACAATCAAATGGTTAAAAGACCAATTGCAGAATTTAAGCTTTGTTATTTTTTTTCCTTGGTTAATTAATCACTTAATTCTCCTGAAGATATGGCAGGATAAGAGCCATTATTTGTAACTGTTAACTTCATTTCGAGATGTTATCAAGTAGTTTCCCTTGGTATATAATCGAAATCAAAATTTCTGATTCGTTTTTGCTTTTATTTTATACACCAAGTATGTAAAATGGTAAGATCCAAGCTATTCAAAATCGTAATGTCAAAGAAGTTGAATTCTTTATCTGTTTTGGATATAAAGTCTTTTCGTTATGCATATTTATGAGATGGTTGAAAACGTGATTCTCATTTTGAGCAAGAAACTCTATATACAATCAATTACAGCAAATTTACTTACTTGATTGCAAAATAATAAGGGGTGGTTATGCACATGTTATGCAATGTTTTGACCAAAAAGGGCTGTACCACTACCGAACTTGGATTTTATTGTTGAATATAAAAAAAATTAAATGAATCAAACACACATATTATTCTGTATTGCTAGTAAAAATTGGAAAAAAAGTGTACACTGGATCGTTGCCATAGCATCTTTTTAGCGAAATGTATCAGCTTTTACCTCTCGTCCTAAAAATAAGTTTGTAGAATGCTTATAATATTCTTTGAACTTACAAAAGATTAACAAAGGAAGAAATGAAATATTATTTATTTCGAGAATATCACAAGCTCCTGGATGTATTTTTTTTATGACATATATTTTTATATCAAGCATTATTTTTGGGACAATGTGTACAAGCCAATAACTGCAGCATATTGAGCTGCCTCTATAAAAGTTGGTTTGAGAACATAATTTCAAGAAAGGCAATAATAAAGTAAGGGGGTAATTTTCTTATAGCTTTTGATGCTAGTATTTTTTCGATCATTGCAATTGTCAAAAAAGTCATTTGTCATAACAAATTATAGTAAGATTGAGCATGAGATTGCGCGAATTCTATGACATTAAAGATTTACATGCCTATTTAAACAACACTTCAAAGTTGCGTTGTTTTACAGACATGAATCCTTTATAGCGTAATTTCTTCTCCTTGAAAATTTGATATATATATTTTCATTGTTTTATAAATGCATAGCCATCATCAGTTATATAAATACATAGCCACCTTTAATGAAGTTTACCCTTACCACTTTTTTCTGATTGATTTAGCACTATTATGCCTTCCTATTACTGTACCATAACATTAAATGATGGGGAAGAATGGATAATCTCCAACCTGGAACACCCGTTGAGTTATTTTGAAGAGGTTATTGATATCAAATTTTATGTAGACAGGTTATTAAGATCTCCAATTCAATCAGCAGATACAACATGCTTTAGTCTAACTGAAGAGCAAGTGAAGAGCATTTTACATCATCATGTAAACTGTTTTTGTAGAAAATCAGCGCGAGAAATTGTTACTCAAGCGCACAATAAAGTCCTTGTCTGTAATAACTTTGGAAAATCTCTGGATAACATTTCTTGTGGATTTTATTTCCCCAAAGCAGCTTGGGATAATCTTTATAATACTTTCAAGGCGTATAATTATATCGATATTGACTATGATGAGCTGTGTAGCTATCCACTGTACAACTTAAGCTTCTGTGCTTTATTCAACATTCCTAACGAATTTGAAATGGAACATCAAGATGCTTTAACAAATCATTTTGGCAAAAATCCAGTTATGAAGCTGTTCCGAGAAGATATTCCAGAATCATTTACCTCTAATTGGTTTTTTGGGACAATAAATCGAGCATTTCCTAGACCTGAAAACTTGATTCTTCCCTCTCCTCCTCCTTCCCCGCCCTTATTGGATTCAAGCAGCCATCCTGATTATTTTTTTGAATTTTAGAAATTTAAATAAATAAACTTTCATTTATTCAATGCAGCATATTACTTCACATAATAATGGTTTTTTTTTCTGCGCTTATATTGTTCTTGAAACAATATTAAAAATTACTGAGACGATCTTATAGTTAAAGCGTTAATTTTTTTTTACTCTCAAAATAGTTCCAACTGAAATTTACTCTGCATTTTTTGTTTTAGCAAAAAATATTGATTTTTTGTCGAGATAACCAAAATAATAGTTTTTTATCACAGCTTAAAACCTATCATAACGGGATTCCAAAATTTATTTTTAAAAATGGACGAAAAATCATTCAAAACACAAAATGTGCCGTCAAGCTTCGGTTGCTGACCCCAATATATCGTTTACTCCTTTTGTACAGTGCTTGTCTATCAATGATACTCAATCTGTTGCTACTACTACGGTCTCGGCCAAGCTTTTCAGATCAGTCTTTCAGGCCTCACAAATCGCTCCTGAATCTCTTCGTAAGATAACATCGGCAAGGTGGAAATACTTTTGGTCTTTGTCCTTCACCGTTGTTCAACGAAATGTTATATATCGCTTGATCAATGGCTGCATTCCCAATCGTGGTTACCTTCATTTTATTATGCCTAGTGTTTTTGACTCTCCTCTTTGTCCCGTCTGCAATATAGCTACTGATTCCTCTTCCCATCTCCTCTTCCATTGCCCTACTAAGGAAAAGATATGGCAAGGAGTCATCTTCGAGTTTCTGTGGCCTACCACTTCTATATCTGATATCAAAACAGCCTTTCTTACCCTTGATTTCTCATACCTCTGGTACTGCCAAATTAAGGGCATAGATTCATATAAGGTTCTCATCATCTCTCTGTCCCAAGTATGGCTCGCTCATATGCGGTTCATTTTTAATCAGGTTCCGGTCTCACCTAAAGCGATCTTGGCTAGCATTCGACTCTCCATTCATCAAATGATTGACGAGGATCAATGCCATAACATCCTGTAAAACCCTTACCTGGTTCTTCTTGCCATTTGTGCTTCTATTTCGATTTTTCCTTCTTTTTCGTAGTTTGCTAGTTAATTTTTCTTTTCTTTATTACCTTTTCCTTTCTAAACATTATTGCCTTCTATATACTAAATAATAATGAAAATCTTCATTGCGCCCGCCTCTTCAATTAGAACTCCTACTCAAATTGTACACGGAGCAATTAATAAAACAATTTAAAAAAAAAAAAAAAAAAACACAAAATTGTTTAAATGCTCATGAACTGCAAAATAAGTCCATCTAGTGTATTAAATAGTTTTTGTACGGTTTTGGATTCTGCATCTACCTAAATAAAAATTAGATAAACATTCCACATTAAATTGTGCGCAAAATGCAATTGAAATTTCAGAGGTTTTTTGAAGATACACATCACTTTTTATAAGCATATTTAAAATATAATAAACGAAAATAATGCACACAAAAATTATCTATCGATCGAGCTATTGCTGAACCTTCTAGCTGTATTTTTCGTAGAGAAAGCAAGATTTTTGTCCAAATTTTTTTCAGTTTCAGAATTTGGGATGAGGGTATATAAGGAAAAAATGGAAGCTAGAAATGGAGGTACCTTTTTGTACACATTTTAGAAGATATCTCCACGAAAAATCAATATTTTGAAAAACTCTAAATTGGATCTGAGAGAGCTCAACGATCTTAATGACATGAATACAAAAAAAATGTTGCTCAATTTAACCAATGTTTTGAAACCTACTATAGAAATGTCCAAAAAAATGAAAAAAAATAAAGGTGTTCAGATTTTTTTTATATTAAAATATGTTATAGAGCAGTTTAAAACAAGCAAGTTTTATTATTAAAAAGTGTTAGTATAGCTTAATTTTTTGTAGAGATATGAAGCCTCAAAGTTTTCAATCCTTTAGCAGTGAAATACGCGTAAAAAATCTGAAACATTAGCACTGAAAAATTAATACCAACTGCAAAAAGTAGGATATTTCTGGATACTTGTTTTTGAATTAAAGCTGAACATCTCAGGTACATTGGCATATAATTTTTTCTTGACGTTATTTAGTGAAAAAAAAAACAGAACAGGGAT
The DNA here is from genome assembly GCA_027405735.1 of Mucor racemosus. Lineage (NCBI taxonomy): Eukaryota > Fungi > Mucoromycota > Mucoromycetes > Mucorales > Mucoraceae > Mucor > Mucor racemosus. The sequence goes on along the minus strand of JAPEHQ010000004.1, from coordinate 1,252,699 downwards.
AAAAAGTGAGACCCAGTTTTCAAAGAAAAAGCAGTGAATTTTACGCGCTTTTGAGTCTTTCGTGAGGTATAAAATAAATTTAGGGATAGCTAGCATAATGCGACCAATTCATGTCTGTTTAGTAGTGTCTAAAGTATATCCTAAAAAATGTTTATTATGAGGTTAGTTATAGAAAGAAGGCATACTCCAATTTTGAAGATTAAAAACTATAAAAATTCAGGTTTTGCTCAAGTAGGCACCTACAAGATAATATCTAAATCCATTTTAACTTAGGGGTGTAACTTTTTTGAGTTTGTGAGAGCAAGTTAATAAAATTCGTCAACTATAGGATCTAACAAATCCAAATAAGATGTAACATTATGAAGTGAAAATGTTTTTTTTTTCATTGATTTATTAAGTTTATAAAGTTTCATTAGGTTTTTGAAGGAAGTCATTGGTTTTTAGAGGTAAATATAGATGAGGAAAGATAATACTTTGGGGAAGGTTTATTGGATCTCATTATTTATCTAAAATTTATGTTACATCTTCATGATTTTGAATAAGTCTGAGGTTGTAAAATACTACAAAATAAGATACATACGCGGTGCATCGTTATTTTTTTCCAATTCACTCTCTTTCTCAAATCATACGGCACACTAAGCTATCTAAAGTTGGTACAATTCAAAAAATTATGTGGTTCACTTTCTATAAAAAAGAATATTGGGCTTTAAGTATTAGAAACGTCCTTCCAATTTTCGAAGACGGAAAAGGTAATGTCATAGATAGAGATGGTCATGAGCTCGTACAAATGGAGTTAGATAAGGAGGCGTACCTTCTGGACAATATCACAGATTTCGATACACATTTATAATTAAAGCTGCATGTAAAGGTGGTGAAGTGGAAGGTCTTTAATAATGAGGCTCCTTCTTCTATCGACCTATGTGAAATTAATTTCAAAAATCATTATGAAAACGATGACAAGAAGTTGTTCTTCTTTCAGGTTTATGAGAAAGGTTTAACTGCGGGTAAAGCAGTAAAAATAATGAACGTTCCTCGTAAAATTGTCTATAACTGGTACAAGAAAGTTCAACTTGAAATATATTAAAAAAACAAAGTTGAAGGCAAAGATAGTAAAGAAGACGAGCCAAAGAATAAACCTGGAAGAAGGGCATAATTGAATCCAGATCACAAGAAATACCTTGAGCAGATGTTCGGTGATAATCTCTCTACAACGGTGGATCAAGCTATGGAAGGCTTAACAAGTTAATTCGAGGAGCTGAAAGTTCCTCGGACAGCCATTCACTCTTTCACGACAAATGAATATGCATTATTGCTCAAAAAAACTTATTTTTATTCGACAGAAAGAAACCCTCTTGATAAGACCCAACAAAGATATGAATGAGTTGTTAAATGCTAAAATACTAATTTAGATTTGGGGATCAATTGCATTTTCATTGATGAAGCAGCATTCCATATCAACCTGAAAATAACAATGGATTGATCAAAAAAAGGAGGGAAGTTATCGTTGAGATACCTACAACAAGAGCTCAAACAGCGACGGTCCTAGATGCCATATCGACATTTAGGATTATCAGTGTCAACGTAAGACTACCGTACGAGCTTCTTTCAAAGAAACAAAAGCTATCAGGCGTATCCAAAGCGTCTACTTCTAAAGCAATCAAAACTACAGATACTGTCACCGGCTATTATTTTAATTTCATCGCAAGTACGCTTGATGTTTTGGATAAGCATGGATAATTTAAAATTTTCTACGTCGTCATGGATAATGTTCCAATTCACAAACATGAAGATATCGCAAGACACATTATCAATCAAGTACATGACTGTACATACCCTCCCTACCTCGTATTCTCCAGAATTGAACCCGATCGAACATTTTTAATCAGTTCTTAAGAGCAAGCTCAAGAGGAAAACACTCCTGCTGAAGGAAACTCTCAGCTCAAGGATTTCTAAGGCTTGTAACAGTGTTCTTTATAGTAATTTTCAAGTCTTCTGCTGTCATTCTAGATCAAAATGGCAGGTGCGTTTTGATAACACCCACCTTAATGTAGTGGCACATTTTACGTCATAACAAATTTGGTCATTGTACCAAACTAGTTTTTGATTTTCAATAAAATTTGTTGAAAAATGTCGTCGCAGAGCTTGTCTTATTTCTACATGTGGCAACTGACCGGTGTGTTTTGAGCAAATCCTCATTTAGTAAAACTTTTTAAAACGTCAGATTATTGATACGTTCGCATATAATTTGGCACTGTTTTTTGGGCATCTGTTTTTAGACGGTTTTACTTGTTGTCGCCAACAAGATTTCTTCTTGTTGTCGGCAACAACGCCCTGAGTCTTTCTCCAGCTAGGTCATCTCATTACTGCATAGTCCATTTTGTATTTCTCCGTTTTTTGAAATAAGCTTTTGTGAATGGCTATTTTCATCTGAAATTATGTATGCATAGCCCCCAATCTTCCATTACATCTGAGCAACATTATATTGAGTCATATTATCTTGTCCCAGATCGACGCCATGCAGGCACGCTTCTAGCCCTCCTCGTATCGGAAGTCGGCATTAGGAAGTTGTTTATTATTTTTGTTTTTTTATTATCATTATGACACATCTTATATGTTTACTCTATATCTTAAATTTAATCAGACTTCGCTGACAGTTAAAATAGAACAAAAATCCAACAACCCTTTATTAAAAAAAAAAAAAAAAAAAAAAAAACCTCAATGAAAGCAATCATAATAAAGCCTTATTTATTCTTTCGGTTCATAATTGTTAATTTGTTGTTTTTTCCAACGTTGATATGCATTTTTGAGACTGATGGGCTTGGTATAATTTGTAAAGTGACCCTGGCGTTGGCCTTCCAAATAACAGGCTTTCCAATTCATTTTTTCGTCTCCAAGACTTCGTATGTAATCATCAACAAATTTCCAATTTCCGGATGACAGAGTTTGTGCAGGTGTCGATGTAGATGGGACTGACAGTGATGATGATGATGAGGCTGATGATAGTAATGGTACTGACAATGGTCCTCGTGATGGTAATGGTGACGGTAATGGTGATGGCGATGGTGATTGACTGGCTATATATTTTCTCTTGTATGATTTTATTATTTCCAATCCATCATTCAGGCAATCAATGGCGCGCTTTTTCATGCTGGTATCTGCCAAATTTTCAAGCACTTTGATGCCTTCCTGGAACTTTGATTGAGAGTTATCACATAAACATAAAAGGTCATCTATCGCCGTTTTCTCATGTGTAGCCACGTTTTCAAAAACATGCTTGGATATACTGTATAACTGCTGGATAGTTGGATCATGTCGTTGATCGTGGTTGAGAATAAATGGCTTCTGAGCGATAAAAAACGCACCGAGAGCAACCAATGGTGGTAAAGGTGTCCTGATCAAATGGTCGCGAATGGAATCACTATTGAGAATAAAACACTTTTTAGCCCATGGAAAGCTTGGTAATTTGAACAAGAATGGAAGTCGTGGGTCCTTTGTGGTTTTTCGTATAATATTGTCCCTGGTCTTGTTGACTACAAAAATGAGAACCAAGGGTATGGCATCATATTGTTTGTTCACTTCCTCGCAATATTGCACAACTCGATGTAGAAATCCATCATCTGCAATGTTCTGTACTTGTATCAGCAAGGGCGGAAAGATATTTACGTTATCAGCAGCATATAATACGTCCGATCTTTTGGCATTTGGCCATTCCGTCGGGCGAGGCCAATATTGGCCAACTGCTTTTGGCCCTAATCCAAACAAATAGAAAGAGTTAGGACACAGTATATCATTACAATGAATACTTACCAACAATCTCCTTGATAACAAAGTTAATGACATCAGTGTTTAATAAAATGTGTTTGTTCATAAGATCTGTTCCTGGACGGTTGCCGTAAGTAAAAAGAAGAGAATCCGCACTGCTCACGAAATAACGTGTCAGTAACAAGAAAAAAATGATGTTGTCGGCAACAAGAAAAAAATCTTGTTGTCGACAACATGAAGAAAGGTTGCTTTTGGTAACACATAAAAATCTTGTTGTCGACAACAAGTAAAGCCGTCCAAAAACAAATGCGCAAAACCCTTCCATAAGAGCATCGCCAACGGTAAAGGTATAAAAAAAAAACGTAGCTCCACAGAAAACTGCACTTACTTTTTGATCATGTCAAAATCAGGCAATTTTATGAAAGAGTTCAGATATTTTTTGTAAATAACCTGTTTAAAAATTCTACAGAGGTGCCAAATCTGGCACCCTAGAGAGTTTATTTTAGCTTTTTCTCAAAATGATGCCCCATTTAGCATGTCCGTTGGAGACGATTTTATTAAATTTCGGAGGTATTATAGAAAATGATTACATTTAGCTCCTCTGTTGGAGATGCTCTACGGTAGAGTACAAAATTATACTCTTTCTCAAAGTATCTGACACACTCAAAAAAAAAAAAGAAGTGGCACTATGAATTTCTCCATTTCGGCGCACTAACCAAATTCAATGACACAATTCCAAAATATACATTAATGTTAGCTTTCTTCTATATCAAGTTGCCAACACAATACCATTGCTATACAGCAATTTGCAACCTTATTTGAAAATTTTGAGTATATTCTTGAGAAACAAAATCCACATCAGTCGCCTCGTTTCTTTGTTAAGACGTCGTATTTCTTATAATTTAATTATTGATCTAAATGATTTAAATAAAAGCTTGTATTTCTCTGTATTTGCATTCTCTTTATTTAACTCTATAAGTTTCAGTATAGCAACATTGAATAAAGGATAGCCTTCTATTTTTAGGGGCGTTGTAATAGTCAAAGGGACTTTTTGCCCACATAGCAAGATGGCTCGCCTCTTTTAAAAATATTATGCAATACCATATGAATGAAGAAGATATAATTCGCGTTTATATGCCTACTTTTCTATTTGAATTTTGACAGCTTTAACAAAACGTGATTCAGAAATTTTATTTCTTCCTCAACCAGAGGTAACCAAACTAGCCCGCATCTCATGCCAGGGGGATGATCTGATTAAAAGTATATAATATACGAAAACAAATTTTATAACATTGCAAAAGAAAAGCGAAGAAAGTCAAAAACTGATCTAAATCAGCCTTATTTTTATATTTAAACAGTTTTTTTTTTTTTGCTCGAATAATGAACATATTTTCTTAAAAAAGCTTAGAATATATAAATTGGAATCTGGAAAATAACTTTATATTTTTTTTTATTTACTGTTTAGTACAAGAAAGAGATGTATATCAATTATTGAAAATTTTCATTTGAGGATTTGGAAATTTTATGTGGGACGTAAAATTGCATTATTATTATTATTCAGATTGATATCCCTAAGAAAACGTGCGATAGAATGAACAATTTAGATGAATTGTGTCAATTGAAAAACGCTACAAAGTACATAATGCACTTGAAGATGTAACGATAGAAAAACCTGATGTTAGATTCATTTCAATCTACCTTTAAACCTCCTTAAAATTCAAACTTTGTGAAATCAGCTCAGTTGGGAGTCGTTGTGTGATATCTCATCAGAATACAGGTCCTACAAAATTTTACAATGTCATAGAGACACAACAAGTAATGATTAATGAAAGCTATCTAATAATACTGCTCAATGATCTAGCAAATCTAGTATATGATGATTTGCAAAAAAAAAAAAAAAAAAAAAGCCCATAAAACTTGCAATTGTTGTCTTGAAATGTACCGTTTTTCTTAGTAGACCCCGAATGACGCCTTTTTGTAACAGATAACACAATTAAATTGTTCTATTAAGCTATATGCACATTAATGAAAGTACATTTGAATATCTATTAGCGTTTTTGACAAGATTCTATGCAAATAATACGTGCAATAAGTATGAAATTTTATATTCATAAATACCCTCGTTTAATTGATTCTATTTTTACGGATATAGTAAGCTGATTCGTTCTAAACACTAAACCATATTCTTTTGTATTGAATAAATAGCTTTACTATTTTATAATAATAATTATCAAATGACTTGAGAAAGCAATTTCATAATCTGTACGGCATGCGCTCGTATTTTTCTAATTAGGAACATAAGCAGCTTGACATACTATTGCAGAGACTTATCTCAAAATAACATTTTTTGTTTTGAAATTCAACATGAAACGCCCTCTCTCTTCTTCACTTACTGTTTTTTGAATATACAGAACTTCTTTAATAAAACTATTTTCTACTATACCAAATACATCCTATAATAAGAAAAAATCAAAATAACTTTCTGGTCATTCTCAAAATATTATATATTATTAAAAAAGCAGGCTTCTTTGATCCCCTGAAAAGAAATCAACATCTACGGCCATTTCAGTTATACACTATACTACTCCAGTAACACCAAAACCAACAGGCCTATATTGTAAATAAAATACAGTGTTGTTCCTTTTGGGAGGGTTTCGTCAGTCTTACAAAACCTTCAATCTAATTTTTGATGTTATCTCAGATATCAACTCGTACACTAAAGTATCATATTTGACTTGGATTTTATTAATTATCACAGACTTTTATTGCATATATGTCATATATCTATATTTTACAATAAAATGTCATAAACTACTGAAGCTCGCTTAAATATGCTAGTATAAAATAGGGAAAACGATGGATTTTGGATTTAAACTACCAAAAGTAATTCGTAGAAGCCAATGTCAGGTAAATTTATGGATGTTTCCAAGACATACATGGATGTGTAAATCTGAGCTCGTTTAGATTAACATTGGTCGAAAAAGGCTCGATTTTCATAGTGGTTTACTCAAAAATAACATGATTCAAAATGACAAAAATTATTTTTTAATCCACCTTTTTTCATACATCATTTATAACATGCACTACAAACAAGGTCGCAAGAGCGGCGAAGCTAAAATCTTATATCTTGATGCGAAAACTATGTTGCCATTTTTATGATATATAAATTTTTTGTCGAGATAACCAAAATAATATTATATATTACAGCTTACAATCTATCGTAACTGAGTTCCAAAATAGATTTGTTGTGAAATCGAACAAAAAATGATAAAAAAAACAAAATCGTTTAATAGTTCATGAACTGAAAAGTAAGTTGAACAAGCGTACTAAATGTTTTTTGTAGAGTTTTAGATTTTGCATCCATCTAAATGAAATTTGAACAAATGTTTCACATGAAATCTTGTGTAAAATACGAATGACATTTTGAACGTTTTTTGAAGATACATATCACTTTTCATAGCCGTGTTTCCAATATAAGTAATTGAAATGATGCACAAAATAATTATCTATCGATCGAGTAATTGCTTAACCTTTTAGATGCATTTTTTGTAGAGAAAACGGGATTTTTGTCAATTTTTTTTCAAATTCAGAATTTGGGATGAGGGTATACAAGGGGAAAACGGAAGCTAGAAACGAAGGTATCTCTTTATACACATTTTTGAGGATATCTCCACGAAAAATCAATATTTTGAAAAAAAATTAAATTGAGTCTGAGAGAGCTCAACAAGATCTATGAAATGGATGTAAAAAATATACTTCTCAATTTAACGAATATTTTGTAATCTACTACAAAAAGGCCAAAATAAATGAAAAAAAATAAAAGTGCTCAGAATTTTTTATACTAAAGTATGTTATAGAGCAGTTTAAAACAAGTAAGTTTTATTATTGAAAAGGGTTAGTATAGCTTAATTTTTCATACAGATATGAAGCCTTAAAGTTTTCAATTTTTAGCAGTGAAATACCTGTAAAGATCTGAAACATTAACATTGAAAAATTAATACTACCTGCAAAAAATAGGATATTCTCGGATACTCACTTTTTGATTAAAGTTGAGCATCTCAAGTCCATTAGAATATAATTTCTTTTTTTTTTTGGTGTTATTTAGCGAAAAAAAAAAAAAAGTAGAGCAGGGATGAAAAGTGAGACCAAGTTTTCAACAAGAAAAAAGCAGTAAATTTAATGTGTTTTTGAGCGCTTTGTGAGATAAAAAAAATACTTTCAGAAATTGCTACTACAAGCATGTAATGCGCTGTCATTTTTCAAGTAGCTAGGTTTTTGAGTAAAACTAGATTACTAAATATTGCATGTATTTGCCACTTGAAAGGTAAAATAAAACTCTCATTGAGATGATGAGTTTTAGTCGCCGCATAAGTAAGCTCGTCTAACTTCAAGAAGAAGCCTTGAAAAAAGCTCGGCTGCATAAAAAAAGCTCGGCTCTGTTGTATGCCACCCAGTACCATAAGTTAGCATCTTCTACTATGGTTGTTGTGGAGCCTAGCTTATACTAGTAAATTTGGCTGTCAAAACCCGGCTCGACACCAATGCTACCTTCTACAGTATCAATACATCTTACAATCTATTGACTACCACATGTATTGAAGCGTAAAATCTTGATAAAGGATATAAAAACTCCTAACTTACTAAGGTTATCCACCCATTACCAAGAACGCTTAGACCTCAATTATTATGACACCATATTATTATTTTATCCCAGCAGTTAATCAATCAAGTAGCTAACAAATCAATATCCAAGCACATTCAACGCAGTATTGAAACAAATCAACTCACAAGCTCTGCAAGCACGGTTAAATCATGATTGATCCATTTCAATTCATGGATTACTATCAAACAGATCTAATAATGGTACAATCAGTACCTTAAATTACATGTCAGGATATCAATGTCAAATTAATATACAGTAAAAGGCTATACTTTTATATCTAAATAAACGATATCTTGTTTTTATTATACAGTTAAAGAACTGGTTCATTACTCATTCTCCTTTAATTTTTTTTTTAAGTATTATTTATCAAACATGAAAATATGGACACAACAGGTAGTTTTATTGGACAGAAATACAGTATCATGTTCTGCTGATGGTTTTCTCAATTCACAGTTATTTGTGAAAGTAGAAGTATAAACTTTTATGCAAGATGTATTTAATAAATCTATCATAATGCATAATTGAAGGTTAATTGGATCAATATTCCCAAGGATGAGATTTTTTTCTTTATTTTCTGCAGTCGTAAATAATAATTTATTATTTTGTAAAACTTAAAGCTCATTATCTAGGGTTCAATTTTTTGTCTTCAGTAGATAGATCTAATCGATTGCTACTCTGTATTTTTTGTTTTAGCAAAAAATATTAATTTTTCGTCGAGATAATCAAAATAATAGTTTTTATTACAGCTTAAAATCTATCATAACGGGATTCCAAAATTTATTTTCAAAAATGGACGAAAAATGATTCAAAAAAACAAAATTGTTTAAATGCTCCAGAACTGCAAAGTAAGTTGACCTAGTGTATTAAATAGTTTTTGTACAGTTTTGGATTCTGCATCCATCTAAATAAAAATTAGACAAACATTCCACATTAAATTGTGCGCAAAAGGCAATTGAAATTTTGAAGGTTTTTTGAGGATACGCATCACTTTTTATAAGCATATTTAAAATATAATAAATTGAAATGATGCGCAAAAGAATTATCTATCGATCGAGCTATTGCTGAACCTTTTAGCTACATTTTTCATAGAGGAAGCAAGATTTTTGTCCAAATTTTTTTCAGTTTCAGAATTTGGGATGAGGGTATATAAGGAAAAAATGGAAGCTAGAAATGGAGGTACCTTTTTGTACACATTTTAGAAGATATCTCCACGAAAAATCAATATTTTGAAAAACTCTAAATTGGATCCGAGAGAGCTCAACGATCTTAATGACATGAATACAAAAAAAATGTTGCTCAATTTAACCAATGTTTTGAAACCTACTATAGAAATGTCCAAAAAAATGAAACAAAATAAAGGTGTTCAGATTTTTTTATATTAAAATATGTTATAGAGCAGTTTAAAACAAGCAAGTTTTATTATTAGAAAGTGTTAGTATAGCTTAATTTTTTGTAGAGATATGAAGCCTCAAAGTTTTCATTCCTTTAGCAGTGAAATACGCGTAAAAAATCTGAAACATTAGCACTGAAAAATTAATACCAACTGCAAAAAATAGGATATTTCCGGATACTTGTTTTTGGATTAAAGCTGAACATCTCAGGTACATTGGCATATAATTTTTTCTTGACGTTATTTAGTGAAAAAAAAATAGAGCAGGAATGAAAAGTGAGAGCCAGTTTTCAAGGAAAAAGCAGTGAAAAATGACTGATTTTGGATGCTAACAACCAAAAACAGTTTGTAGAAGCTGATAGTTTTTAATTAGGTGGATGCTTCAAATACCTACATTGACGTGCAAGTTTGTGCTCATTTGGGTTAATTTTGCTTGACTTCATCTCAACTCGCTCAAAAATAACGACTGGCTAACGACATTCGTCGTATATTGGTGCTTTATTACGACAATACTGTCATGTTTTTTTATAGGATTATCAAACCAATATTATTGTAATTAAAAAAGCATTTTAAAGCACATGAATTATATTCTTATTTTTATAGAGAATGCGCATATATTTCCTTGTCGTTGATTAGAAGCTTCAAAGTGTATGCAAATGCATATTCCTGAAACTTGTTTTAGTCTCAGCCCGCACAACTGGGACTCGTAAAAGTAGTGAAGTTTCTTGAATGAGTTCTGGATTGACACAATGCCTTCTTCATCTATTTTTATTTACAAGCGCACACACATACAACTGCATGTCGTCTCCACCACAACTTACCACAAATGACTTGATACAATCTTACACTAATTATGAACGATACCATCCAAATAACAGAATTAACTTACGAGTTCTTATACCGCGATCCTATTCTGGAAAAATCATCGGCCCACAAGGCAAAACCATACAAGGGATCACAAACTTTTATCATGTCTTCCTTCAGTTTAGCAAATATGAGTCCCCACGTCAATTCATGAGACTTTTCCATATGAGGGGAAAATCCGAGGATTGCGCTAATGCATGTACGAACTGCCTTGAATTACTTGTTAAAGCTTTTAATGATCCGGTAAATATGTGTGTGATTTTGTAAATATATTGCATAATTTTTAACATATCAACTAGATATTAAATGGCATGGACTTTATATTGCCAGATTTGTTTATTAATTTTTTAAAAGAAGGTGGCAAAAAGCAAAATGGAGAAAACATATTTCAGGACATGGCCAAACAAACAAATACTGAAGTTAGAATCATGCCTCGATTTTTACCAAATTCAACAGAACGTATTGTACGTATTTCTGTACCAGCTGGAGAAGAATATATTAGAAACTTTTATCAAGCTGTTAAATTACTGACACAACAATTGGAGGAAAATATCACATTGGCAATGTGTGCACCAGGCAACAAATTTTATAAACAAGAAGCGGAAGACGATTTAGTATTTATGGATACTGTGCCATCACAAGACGAGGACGATGAAATTTACTGTGAGTTATCAACAGAAGCACAACGATATATGCAATATAATAATATTTAGAAATCCTGTTTGTTCAGTCTGAGGCGCTACTTGATGATTAATATTATACTAAAAACACGAAAATAAAAAGTGGGTTTTTTTTTTTTTACTTCTTAGCAAGCCAAGAAAAGCTGTTATTTTTATTATTAAAATCATGCTCAATAAATGTCTTTTTCATTCGAATCATAAGAGCTTGTCGTTTTCTTTGAAACATGCCCGATATGTTTGTTGTAATACTTGTTGATGAGCCATCGGCATTATTCCTTGATTTATCCATAAAATTAAACATGGATGTTGCTGATGATGATCTTACCGAACTAAAACTTGGTCTACTTGTATTAAATGATGATGTTTGTTGATATTTACTAAGATTCCAACGATCTGGAAATGACATTGAAGGAGAGAGAGAGTTTCTTGTAGCAGTAGAATAGCGTGTAGTAGCTGTAGCATTATAATCTTGATGCCAGGGCAAAAATGAATTGACTCGAATGAGTTCTAATATAGATTCAGCAGCTTCATCAAAGCAATGTGGGGTATGATGGTCTAGTAATTGTTGTCGCATATCGCAAGGTATATTAATTTCATGTGGTGCACTTGTTACAATATAATTTTTAATCATGGTTTGGTAAGTGGTAAAAGCAGGATTTAATCTGTAATTTTGAACATCTTGCCAAAAATACAAATTCTCTATACAATAGGTATGGTGCATATAAAGAGCAAAATTATCATAATGATTGTCTTTGGATTCTAATATTGATTCTAATGAAATATTCATTTATTATAAATACATTATGTGTGTATGTGTGTGAAAGAAGAACAAAGTAAAAAAAAAAAGCAAACAGAATTCATATTTGTTTATGTTTTTACGTTTCAATTTACGTTTAACTTTTTTGGTGGTACAATATGAAAAACGTGGCATTCGATCAACAACATCAAAAACTCCTTAAAAACCTGTTTGGATAAGAGGATTTTATTAATATTTATATATATATATAAAAAATGTATATATACAAAAAGTCTAAGAATGATACAATATAATACAATATAAAATAAAAAGGAATGTACAGTGTTAAAAACAACATTTAAATTTGAATTTGTTGCTTTGTTGTTGTTGTTGGTCTTGGTTGTCTGTTTCTGTGATCAGCACTATTTCTTCTCAATTCGGATGAGACCGAAGTGTGCGGCGAAGATAATAATATACTAGAATGACTTGTAGTACGTAATATCGGCATAGGCTTTACGGATGAATTCTTTGTAGTAACAGCAGCAGAATCATTTAATGGAATCGCAACTGTACCGGCAGGTACATTGACTTTTCGGACCTTTGATGTTGATGTAGATGGAGGAAATCGAGAAGTAGTAAGGTAACCATTGAAATAATTTGTAATGGAAGTAGAGAATGGGCTTGCTTTCAATCTAAGCCATTCTTCTCGATTCTCTTGGAGAGTATCTACCAATACTCGAGCCCTGGGTAGCAATCCTGCCAAAGCTTCAAAATAAGGCTTTACAACGAAATCACCAAATTTCAAACTGATACTTGGTTGAGTGACTAAATCACGATCCATTCCCGGAGAAACCTGCAACCCAGCCAATTTCTCGGCATCTCCTTGTCTAAAAAATTCTTGTACAATCAAATCAGACCATTGTTTAGAGATAGGCCAAGAACGGACAGTGTTACTGATATCAGCAGCATGTAGTAAAATGCAAGCAAAAGATAATCTTTGAGATAGATCCAGCGGTGTTTGCGATTGTGGCAATGTTGATAAAGATGATGAATTTATATTTTCGTCATAAGGAATGAAACCTTTGCTGTTATAATTTGTCGGCGAAATCATTCCAAATGATAGATGTTGTTGCTGAACGTTAATTGACAATGTTTCAGATACAGCTAAAATCTCATCCATTTCACTACAACTATCTTGCTCATCATCGTCCCAAAGATTTACAGTTGATATTATGTCTTCTAATACACCTGCTTCTGCAAGTAAATCATAATGAAATGACATGTCTGTTGCTAGTATAATTTTTTTAAACAAATCGTGGTCGATATTATTGATGATTTGATGCTTTTCTAATAAGCCAAGAGCAATATCGACTGATAAGGATTCAAGGACCGAGATATTATTATAACAAATGGCGAGCTCAGTGTTCAATTTGACATGATAGTCATTATTATAACCGGTCTAAAAAGCAAAAAAGTTAATCAATCAGTTTCAGGTTTCTTTTTTTTTAAAAAAAAAAAGCTTACATGGCCTGCATCATGACAAATGGCAGCAATAAACAAGACGGCTATCTCTCTATTTGAAAAGTACTTTTTTGCTTTCAAATCTGATATAATATAGTAAAGAACAATGACTACATCAGCAGCATGATAAAATGAGTGATATGGCGTATCTTGATATGTACGTTGAATGTCAACAAGAAAATCCAGGAATTGACAGGTAGAAATCTTTAATGTATCAAATACATCTAGTTTATAAAATATGCCTAATAGATATCCATAAACATCTGTCACTTTACAGTCTAGAACGTTCAATTCGATTGTATTTGTATTAATATCATCTTGGTCTGTCACCCAACGAAGATATTTCTAATGTATTTAAAAGATTTTAATTCGACATTTTCGAGATATCTATATCTAAAAACTTACTCTTTCAATCTGTATTAGATCTTCAGATGTAAATTCATTTTTATTATGTTTTAGTATGAGCATTTTTGTATGAGAAAACTTGTGAAAGAAGTAAAAAGATGAGAGTTTCCCATTTTCTTTCCCCTTTGAATGTCAAATCCGTTTTTTGACATAAAGTCACCTTGAACCATACTGATTGGTTATATAAATACATTTATTGTGTGTGGGGAGGGGGAATAGGAGGACCACAAATATCCAATCATTACTCCATTGACAATGAGAATTTACGCTTATTCGATGTACATTGTTCTTGTTGCTGCTGTTGTTGAATAGCATTGGCCTCTAATGCTACTAGATCAATCTCACCAAAACTATCGAAATCATCTTCATCTTCTTCGAGTATAACATCTACATGTATCCCTTCCTCTTGATCGCCGCTTTCTTCTTTGATGATTGCCCTTAATGGTGTTGATGTTGCAAAAGCATGATCTGGGGACCATAAATAACCGGTATTCTCAGTACTGAAATCCCTTAGTGGTGAAGCCATAAAATTCTCGTTTAATAATCGATTCGGTGATGGTGCTGATGATATACTATAAAACATATTGGTCTGGATGGGTATATTTTGTGGTCTGTCTGCTATGGCTTTCAGCCAATGATGAATTTCACCTACGCCACCACCATCTTCATCCACTTTAAATCCATTGCATTGTAATATAATTTCATTATTGTTAAGCTTTTCTACATTTCCAAATACAGTGATTGAAGCGCCCTTTTCAATTAAGAATGTATCCTTTCTTGACATAATACTAGAAGGTAATATCACTCGTATGACACTTGTACCATCATCTTTATATTGAAACATATATAAGTAATTTCTCTTTTTTTCATTGCTTTCGATTACAATCTCACCTAACCAAATATATTGTTCATCATTTTCGTTTGACAATAAAGATTTCTGTGCAACTACAATAATTCCATTCAGCCTAATGTAAATTGTAGAAGAAAAATTTGTAAAAATTTGTGTGTGTACATTAAATCCAAAAAATGCTGACCTGGCTTTTCTATAACTTAATCGTGTACATTGTGTTTTGAAGCAGTTTTTGTTTGATATAAATGTTGAATTCACAACATCTTTAATGAATAATATATGATGGCAATGTAAATTTTCTTCTGGGATATCGATTTTATTCATTTTTTTAATGATGAAATGTATTTTTATATATTATTCATAAAAAGGAAATAGTGGTAAAAATAAAAACGACGCACACTTAAATATAAAAAATCAAGGTCGCGTTTTCAAATAGGAAATGAAGCAGCATTAGCGAAAAAAAGATATAATTGTTTAATACATCAAACCAATCTCTTTCATGTAAAGGCAATATTGATTCAGGGGTAATAAACAAAAGATTTATGTTAGTTTCTATGGTTACGGTTGCTATGGGAATTGTACGGTTGCTATGGTGGTAACATGGTCAGTGAGTTTGCATCTTTTATTGACATGGCAACACTGAATCAAGTCATTGCACATGATTTTTTATTATTTCTCGTTTCAATGGTTGCATTATAATTTATGATAATAAAATGAAAAAAGATCAATCCCCTCATTTAGAACAAATTGTACCTATTATTTCGTCCTTATATATCCGGTTGTTTCTCAAATATATAATGTTGTACATAAAAAGTTAAACTAAGAAAGGTAAAAGAGAGGATGATGTCCTTTTTTAGAGAAACAAAAAGAAAATAATATGGTTAAACAACCAATCAAAAGTGCGTGCCTTTTTTTTTCTCGAGATTATGTTTATTACTGCTATGTTTATATATCAAATGTCAAACAAATCAATACAAAAAAGAAAACTTATGCTTCAATATAATCACTTTTATAAAATGATAGCGCAACCTTCTATAGAAACTTTTCTTTACAATAGACCCCCCAATTGATTTTCCTATATTTTGGGCACACACATAGAATTGGCGGAAATTCACCAAGGCAACACAAATAATAGATTGCATTACTTGATGAAGTGTAACTTGTCCTACATGTTGTTTCCCGCTTCAAAATGTATAAAAACTACTCGATTAAACAAAACATTAACTCTTTTCTTTTTCTCTTTTCTTATTTATTGTTTGAAAAGCTTCTTTCCTCTATCAACCCCACCCCTTCCTTTCTTTTAACAGAGCCATCTCTTTCTCTTATTTTTTTCTTAATTTTCATCTTTCCTTTTTAATTTTCAGCAGACGACAAATCAATAAATATATAAATGCATCTTAAATCTCTCTCTTTAGCCACACTCGGTTTCCTTTTACTTAGCAGTGGAAGTTTTGTTCAAGCAGCAGACACAGTTAATGACATTGCTGTCGTTCACGGTGGCGCTACTCAACTCTCTGATTCCTACCTTTCAGCTTTCGATTCTGATGATTCCGAAGATGTCGATTTCGAGTTATCTGAAGAATTCGATGAAGAATCTCATATTTTAACAAAGCGTGCTTCTGACTGTTCCAAGTATCACACTGTTTCTGGTAGTGATAGCTGTGTCAAGATTGCCAAAAAGTACGGTGTTACTTTATCCAACATTTATGATTGGAATCCTCAAATCAAGAGTGGATGCCCTAACCTCAACAATGGCAAAAAGTACTGTGTCAAGAAGTCTAGCTCTTCATCTTCATCTTCATCTAGCAGCACTTCTGGATGTTCCAAGACCCACAAAGGTAATAATACTTTTGAATTAACAATAGTTTAGAACGATAAACTGAAACATTCCAAAATTAGCTACCAATTCTGATACCTGTGCCAAGTTGGCCAAGTCCAATGGTATCAGTTTGAGTACTTTCTACAAGTTGAATTCTCAAGTTCACTCCAACTGTGATAACCTCAACACCGGCAAAACTTACTGTGTCAAGGGTGGATCCTCTACTTCTACCAAGATCTCTAACTTGGCTGCCAAGAAGAAGACTACTACCAAGAAGAAGACTACCAAGAAGACTACCAAGAAAGTATCTTCTACCAAGAAGGAGACTCGTAAGAAGTTACAAAGCAAGTCTGCTTTCACTTACTACTGGATTGCTCAACCCAGCGATTACTCTGGTGGTAAGAGCGTTAGCGTCAAGACCTGCAGTGGTAAGACTATTGGCTCTGTTGGTGAAAACTACGCCGATGCTCTCGTCATGGAAGGTACCGGTGTCGTTGGTTCCAAGATTGTCAATCTCGGTGGTTGTAGCTGTTCTGGTTACAAGTGTTTCGAATTAGTCGATAAGGAATCTGATCCTTATGGTTTAACTTCTTTCGGTACACCTCTTCGTCCTTATGTTACCATTGCTTCTAATGATATTAAGAAGAACACCAAGATTTATGTTCCTTCTCTCGTTGGTTGGAAGGTTCCTGGTTCCAGCAAGACCCACAATGGTTGTTTGTTGGTTGATGATCAATCTTGGAGTTTCAATGGCAAGCACATTGATTTCTATGTTTACTCCATGGATAACTACGAGACATTGGACAAGGCTCACAAGGTTAACTCTGTTGATATCTATCAAGGTGGTTCTTGTAAGATTCTCAACTACATGTAACTCTTATAACTTTTTCCTATTTACAGTAATAAATTCTCTCCACACTTTTTTTTATATTAAAAAAAAAAGAGGTACATATACATTATAAAATCTACATTTTCAGTAATTTACATCGAGCGTTTCGTCTTTTTCTTCTCAATTTTCCATTGTTCAATATAAATCTATTTTATTTTGTGCAACTGTGCTCTTTGAAATACAGAAATATTTTCTAAATTTGAGTGCTTCTTCACTTTACTACTTGCAGTTTAGCACTAAAATTCCTCCCTCTTTTTTGTTTGAAAAGCAGAATTACTTGCACACACACACACACACACACACACACACACACGCACACACAACTCGTGTCTTCTGTATAATATTGGTATTGATGTGATAACATATTATATCACTTTATTGACAACATTCTAGATGCTATTTTTCTCGAGGTAAACACAAAATACATGGATCAGTTTATTTGCATACACAGAAAAATAGCATATATTTTATTTACATTGATTGTTGTTTTACCACGATATCGCTCTAAACTTATGTTACAGAAAATATAAACATTTACGCTTTGATCAATAAGACGCTACCTTTCTTCTTACCTGGGTATTTACTTTTTTTGCCAAGATATTCCCTCATTGTTTGTCAGGGACGGATCTGTATAATACTTGGGTATCACCGCTATTTTACCAGGATATCACTACTATACTTCTCAGCCCTGCCCCTGATAAAATAGGCGAAAAAAGGTAATTCTCATTACTAAAAACAGTAATCACTTCAATTTGAAACAATTTATTGCTTACAAGTTAGATCATCCAGAGTCGTGGATTTTTTATATATAAAGTAGTATTAGATAATTCTCTTGATTCCATTTTTCACTACATGCTACATAATAACAAAAAGTTGATCAATTGATTTGTATTTTGTGAAACAAGTAAAAAACAAAGAAAAATGGGGGGAGAGGGGGGGTCAAAATCAAGAATTTATACATAGGTCATTTATACAAAACAAGCCTTTTCAAATGCAATATATCTTTAATTTAAATTTTATTGATTCATCTGCTGTTCATTTTTAATGTTGTACAAATCTACTTTTTTTTTTTTTTTTTTTTTTTTTTTTTTCCCGTTATGATGATTACTGAAGATGGAGCACGTATATATAAGCTATATTTATTGTAAATATAAACATGCATTATATAGGGAATTATTACGGATTCAACGTATAAAATTGCAATTTCTTTTTTTTATCGATATATGCTCAAATTATTAAACAATGATGAAAAGCTTAGTATCTTGATACCATTACACAATCTGAAACTCTCACAGAAAATTTGAGGCACTAGCACCATTAGTTTTGCAGAATTTCTATTCAAACTAATACAATTTTGCCTCTCTTATATTTATTGCTTTGCCATCTTTCTGCTAGTATTTTCTATGTAGATTTATTCATAGGAATTGAGAAATTATCATTGCAGATGCTATCATATACCATCATTATTCACTTTATGAGCCTTAATTTAAGCATGCAAACCTTTTAGTTTACTCAAATTTTTCTCCGTACTTTTGCTTGTACAAATTTAAACAAAAAGTTTCTATAGTTAGATTCGGCTCTGTAAAAGTTTTTCCGTGCCTTTTTCTGCATTAAATCATGCTTTTATTCGTTTAGAAGAACCATTTATTAAGGCCACCTTGCTGAAATTAGTAGTTTATATGATTGACCTCCGCCGTCTTGCAATAAAATGGCGAATTTATCGATTTTAGTGCATTGCTCAATTCATCTATTTAAAACAACTCATCTTCCTATTAGCAGATTTCTAATTATCTAATTGCCGTCTTTAGTTGTTAACGCATTGCGACTGATAATTAACGTTACAGAAAAAGAAATAGTAAATTATAACTTTGTTTATTTACTTTTTTTAGTAATATGAACCTTATGTCTAAAAAGATTATAAAGGTGGTGAAGGTGAAGGATCAATAGATACTACTTCTTTACAGTGTTAAAACCTAAAAAATTATTATAACGCAAGTTTGTATATAAAGAAAAGCTTTAAGGGCTATCATGGGTGGGAAGATAGCAATACACTTTATTTGTAAAAGTATCCGAATTTTCAAAAATTAAATATAAAAAAGATATAAATGAAATTAACAACAAAAGAGGATGAATATAGAGAAATATAGCAAAGAAAAGGTTAGTAAATTGTTATTGATTTATAATAAATAAATATAAGAGAAATGATGATGAGAAAAAAAGTGATTATAGTAAAAAAAACAAAGAGGATATACTTATACTAAATACTCTTGCTAATCTTATCAAAAAACTGCTTCTGTATCTAACCTAATTTTATTGCAGTTTTCTCATGGACGCAGAGTATAATACCTGATTTAATCGTAATTTTTTTATGACCATCAACTCTAGAGTGTGATAATATGAGTATAAATTCTCATACAATTTGATTTAAACATATCTTTTCTCAAGGATCTCGGTTCTAGACTGTGATATATTTATAAATCCTTCAACCACATCAACATCGAAATATGATTTATTCATAAACTGCAGTATGGGTCAAACTGTGCTGTATCTAAAACTAAAAACGTTGTCTGAATACTTTTTTTGGGGAGCAATATAGCATAAAATGGATAGGGTATTATAATTACTAGAGTAGCCTATGTTACTATGATGTACTGAAATTAAGTTTGTCATTAAATCTGTTCCTTTGTGGATCATGTTCTAATACCAAAACATAATATTTTGTATATATTTTTATTGTGAAAGCTAAACAGTTACATTCCATAACCATTAATTGCTTTTCTTTCTAATTTATCAATAAAAAATAATATATTCACTTTACAAATTTTATCTAGTTTGGTTAAAGTTACATTCTGTATCTGACAAACTTGATTAACGGTCTGATACAGGAAAAGTTACACGCCATATATTAGAATGGATTTTGTATTTTTTTTTTTTTTTTTTTTTTTTTTTGTAGGTAGGTATCTGATCGAGCAAAATCTGGATTTTTAAAAAAATTGAATTTTCAGCTTTCAATCTTCAAAACCGGAACGTGCTCTCTTTTCTACAACTAATCTTATACAAAGCGTTTTTAAGAAGTACTTTAGACACTGCAGTGGAATTACATACTAAAAATGCTTGAAAATAATAAAAACAACCTGTCGTATATTTTCAGGTTTGAAAAAATTTAACTTAAAAAAGAATACAATTAAAAGAGAAGGAGTAATAAATCAGTTCTTCAACTAACTGTATAATAAAAACAAGATATCGTTTATTTAGATATAAAAGTATGACCTTTTATATTGATTTGACATTGAGATCCTGAGATGTAATTTAAGGCACTATTGGACCATCAGATCTGTTTGATAGTAATTTATGGATTGAAATGGATCAATCATAATTTAACCGTTCTTGCAGAGCTTGTGAGTTGCTTTGTTTCAATGCTGTCCTAGTTGTGCTTGGGTGTTGATTTGATAGCTACTTGATTGATTAACCGCTGGTGAAATGTCAAAACGGTCTTAAGAAATAATCTTGCCAAAATATTACACTTTTTATTAACAATACATCCAGAGGATGTATTTATATACTTTTCATTATAACTATTACACAGAATTACTATCTAAGAACATTACACCAATTTACTAAGACGCATGTGAATCAACGTGTACACCTGTTGATTTACTATAATACCGAATATTGACTGCGACCTTGAATGTGCGACCTAGGATATGATATTGACATAACACCATCCCACACCAACATAAGCATTATGTGATAAAAGATAGTGATAGTTGTTGTAGTTTGTTGTAATTGTAATTTGTGTATAAGTTGGTTGACATAACGTGAAAAAAAGAAAAAATAAAAAAAATAAAAACGGCAATATTGTTGATATATGATAATGTACTTCTTGTTGATTGATCTTCGTTGTACAATAATATAAACTTCAAATTTAGATATTCAGGGGCAACCATTAAAAACCTCACATTCCAAAAACCCAGTGGGATCAAAAAGGAAATGTTAAAAGGAAAAGGTATAGCCTTCATCTAACATTTAAATCGTATCTTCTGCTAATAATCTTTCACGCTTCTTCTTGGACTTCTCCTCGCGTGTAGCAATCTTTCTTGTATTAATTGATTTAGGAGCTTGCTTTCCCTTACCATTAGATTGCGTATTAGCATCTACTCTCGCCCAATAATGTTTAATAACATCAGGAGAATCAAATGATGCTGGTGGTTCCCAAGAATCATGATCTTCTGTGAAATTCTTCCATCTTACTAAATATTCGTAATTGGGTGGAGTACCTCTATGCTTTATAATAGCTTGTACTTCATACACATCTGAGTTATCTTCCTTTGCATCATTCGTGCTGATCAACTTGATCTGTTGTGTAGGTACATCTCTAGCTAAGAATGTATCAGTTTTATCAGTAAGAATATAGCTTCCATTTTTAGTTATTCCATGTATATAAAATGGGCCTTCATAGTTAGGATCAGTTTTCCTATTCTTATTTTCTATATTCTTGATCATTACAGTAGGTCCAATTGGATAAGGTTTCTCCAAGATTCTATGTCTCTTTCTAAAGTAACTACTATTCTTATCCTGTGTCTTTAGTATTTGGTCTCTAATTGCTGGAACAATAATTCTATCAATTAAATCGAGCTTCTTTTTAAATGCTTCCACATCGATTTCTCTTTCATGAAGTGTAGGTTTATCTCCTCGATAATCCTTAAATTCATTAGGTGCTCTATGAAACATTACCATGAATGGCATCATCCCATGCAGTCTAGATCTATGTACATTTAAACTTAATGCTGTTCCATTAAGGTACAAATCCCAATCTTTGCTACGACCTTCCAACATCTTCATAATTATTGTTTTTGCAGACTTTACTGCAGCTTCACAGCAACTATTACCTTGGGGCGTAAATGGTAAACTTGCTCTATTCTCAACCTCAGCATGTTTAAGTATCTTTTCAAGTAATTTATTATGGAATTCTGCACCTCGATCATGACCAACGATACGTGGGTAGCCGAACAATGAAAAGATAGATACCAATTCCTTTGCAACAGTAGTAGCTGATTTATCTGGAATTGCACGTAAGATAATAAATCTCGAGAATAGATCTAGCACTACTAATATAAAATTATTTCCCCTTGGTGTAGTGCAATCAAATCCACCTAGATCAAATACAACATGATCCATTATCCCTTCAGGAGCTTCTTGCTTTGGTGGATGGTAGACATGCTTAGCTAAATTGAACTGTCTGCATTTATGGCAATTTGATATATATTTCGTAATATCTTCCCTTAAGCCTTTCCAATGCATATTCAAATCTTGGTGTATAACTTGCTCCATTGCATGAATACCGAAATGCCCAAGTAAATGTGTTTTTTCTAATATATTTTGTTTTTCTTCATCACTTGCAGGCGTTTCATAAACATCTAAATGACTAACGCAGAATAATAACTCTTCGTTCTTATTCTTCAATTTGTTTACATACGCTGTCAATTTAGCGTTGTTAAAAAGATCAGAGGTTTCCCTCGGAATGATTACTTTTGGTGATCCGGAGATAACGGAAGTATCGCATGCAATAAGGTTATCATGTGCTTCCTTAAGTTTATCTTTCCCCTTATTCACAACATGTAATTTCCTCTTTTTCTTTTCTTCTACTACATTATCTACTACATGTTTTCTCTTTCCTTTAACCTTTGTATCAATATCTTGTTTAACTAAATTCTTTTCATTAACATGATTTTTAATTAAACGCTTATCACCACTCTCCACCAGCGTATTGTATGGCCAGAAAAGACGCGATAAGGTATCAGCCAAGATATTGTTAATACCACTACAAAAGGTAATATCAAAATCCATTTCAAAAATTGTATCATAATAGTTCTCAACCATTCGATCCAATTTAGGTTGCGAATGTAGAAATAAAATACCACGATTATCCACAAAGAGATGGAATCGTCTTCCATACAACCATTGATGAAACTTTTTAAATGCATAGACAACTGCAGCTAATTCTCGTTTGGAACTTCCCCATCTTTGCTCTGATGGACTCAAACTGCGTGCAATAAAACCAAGATATTTTATTTTATTACCAATAACTTGATACATTGCAGCGCCAATTGCATAGGCAGAACTATCTGTAACAACACAGATTGGATAATGTAAGTTAGGCACACTCAACACTGCTGAGCTGACTAATAATTCTTGCAATTGCTTCATTAATTTAGTATGTTCTGGTGTCCATACTTTAGTAATCTCAGGTGCATTTCTCAATTTATCTAGTGGTGCTGTCAACATCGACAAGCGTGGCAAATTAGAACGAAAAAAGTTAATCAATCCTAAACGTGAACTCAATTCACGGCTACTTTTAACGGTAGGTTCCCAATCCAAAACATTTGAAACCTTTCGAGGATCTAATGCTAAACCCTCACTAGATAAGCAGAAACCCAATATATAAATGCTCTTTTGCGCAATATGCAATTTTTCAGTATTTATACGTAAGTTTGCTTTAGTCAAGCGATCGATAACGATTTTAACTAGTTCTGTATGCTTTTTCAGGTCGTTTTCAGTATGTATAGTGACATCATCTATAAAGTGAGTGGTAGTATCACTGATATCAGCAAACAAATTAGAAAGTATTTTTTGTGCGTGCGATGAGACCATAGTCAATCCGTACGGGCAGTGAGAGAAGGACCACGTCAATCCCTCCATATCAGTGAACGTCAAATACGATCTTGACGATCTGGATATTTTAAATGCATGGAAACATTGCGATAAGTCAATGACAGTATAGAGCGAATGCTTCGACATCTTACGATGCAAATCACTTATCAAGGGCAATGGGAAACGTTCAAGTTTCTCAGGATCTAATGCATTATTTATCAAACGACAATCAATTACCACACGGTGCTCTTTTCCAGTGTATTCACCATCACTATTTTTCTTTCGTACAGTAAAAATTGGAGAATTATGAGGTGTATTAGGTTTTGCTCTTTTAATCACACCATTTTCTCGCCATTTTTCAACTTGTTTTTGAATAACAGGTCGCAATGCTTCAGCAATTGGAAATTGTCTACGACATGTATTCGCAAGTGGAGTATCTTTCTTTATGGGCAATGTAATTTCACTACCAGGAATATTACAATATGCTTTAGGACTAATACTAGTATTTGCATCAATAAATGGTTGTAATTCGTTCATCATAATTTTACGTTCTTCTTCAGATCCATAAGGATCTTCATTTGGTTTATAAGGATTGGGTTCAATCTTTGGTATTTCATAACCAACACGATCTGACCAATCTGCTGCAATATTACCTAACGTAATACCAACTTTATACAATAAATCCATTCCAAATACACAATGGACATCGTCAAATAAATCAAAAACTTCAAATTTTGAATGAACAATTTTAGAACCATAATTAATTATAAGCTCTTCTTCAGTTTGACCCTTACGATCTACTACACTGTTATTTTGTGCCAATTTAATAATACCATTTTTATTACAAATATTTAAATTTAGAAAAGAAACTAATTGTGGTGAAATTGCACTAAACGTGCAACCAGTATCCAACAAAAACCAAGTGTTGACCTTGATGCCAGCGCTTGTTTCTAAAATAACAGGTAAATAAAGAAGACCATTAGTATTCATATTATTATTAGGCATCTTCCTAAAATAATCACTATCAAATTGCTTACATTCACTATCGGTATCCATTTGAGATACTTCTTTTCCCTTTTTCTTTGGGGCAGCAATAGTGGCCACAGCAAAATGTTGGTCACTTTCATCATCAGATGAATCATCAGTGTCTTCAGTAACACGAGAAGGAGTAGGCACGATAGACTTCTTCTTTTTCCCATGAACAGTGTTCTTGGTATTCTTCTTGCACACTGCTTTGTGCGCATACGTGAAGGGAGTAAATCCACAATCAAAGCATTTTGGTGTATCACCACCATTATTTGCTTTTTGTTTGGTATGGAATTTACCAGCTCTTCTTACTGGCTTTTTTGCAAAACCATTGTATTGTTTACCAATACGATTACCAGCATTATGATTACCATTGTAACCACCACGAGAAGATGAACCATAATGGCCACCTTGTTGCTTCAACTGCCTAATTATTCTCTGGGTCAGTTCTTCTTCTTTTCTGTGCTTTTCCTCTCGGTAATAACTATCACGACGCAACAAATCGTAAACACTTCGAAGCTGAGAGATTGCATAATCCAAAGTATCCTTCTCTTTATCTCTCGATTGAGAAATATTCAATGATACAGGACTATACAAATCCACATCAAGACCCTTCAACAAATAATCAGTCAAACTAGTGTTC
This sequence comes from Mucor racemosus, assembly GCA_027405735.1. NCBI lineage: Eukaryota > Fungi > Mucoromycota > Mucoromycetes > Mucorales > Mucoraceae > Mucor > Mucor racemosus. The sequence continues at coordinate 1,226,800 of JAPEHQ010000004.1, read as the reverse complement.
TCAGTAACACCAGCCAAGTCTTTCAACGTTGTAAACTTGTCGATATAGACTTCTAAGCTTTCACATTTCTCCAATTTCAAATTTTTCAATTTGTTGAGAGCAGCTTTCTTTTCCTCAGCCTCAGAAGGACTATACTTAGCCTTCAACTTGGACTTAAATTGACCCCAAGAAATACTAGGGTATCTCTCGATTACTTCACGAGTCCAAGAAGCCATCCCAGTCGACATTTTGGGCTTTATGATTCTTTTCCAGTTTGCTTCAACTGAAATTGAACGAGATTCCAATACATCTTCGAACTGAGTCAAACATGCGTCCATACTTTGAAAAATGAATTTCTTGGTATTAAACTTATGTCCTTTCCATTGTAAAAATGGAGTGTCAGAAGGAACTAACGATGATTCACCCGTGGCAGTACCCATCATGGTACTTTCATCAAATAAAAGATCATAATTCTCTTTTACCAGTTTTAACTGACGTTTCAAGGCACTTGCCTTTGAGGCTAGAGTACCATTATCAATATGCTTAATTGATAATGCAGTTGCATTATACAACTGAACTCGCAGTTGTTTGATTTCATTCAACAACTTCACTTGATGTTCCTTTCCTAGGAAAGTAACTTCTTGAACACCATGGTCAAGATCAAGTTCACTATCACTCATGATAGTATCATCATCCATAGAAAGAGCGTCATCGCTCAATTCCTTGGTAATACGAGCGTCTTCGCTACAAGTATTATAGTTATCATGCAGAGCATCATTGCTCAATGCATCATTTACATCTTGTCCCGAAGACAAAGATGAACCAAGATCAAAATCCATATCCAAAGATACAGATTGAGAAGTAGTACCAGTAGCAGGCTGACGAGCCTTGGTAGCAGAGGTACCAGTAGCTTGTTTAATAGTAGTGTTGTTGCTCATTTTAAAAAGTAAAATAGTATGAGTTGTTTAGAGTATAATAGAAGTTTTTAGGTAGATTAAAAAAATGAAATGTCAAAACGGTCTTAAGAAATAATCTTGCCAAAATATTACACTTTTTATTAACAATACATCCAGAGGATGTATTTATATACTTTTCATTATAACTATTACACAGAATTACTATCTAAGAACATTACACCAATTTACTAAGACGCATGTGAATCAACGTGTACACCTGTTGATTTACTATAATACCGAATATTGACTGCGACCTTGAATGTGCGACCTAGGATATGATATTGACATAACAGCTGGGATGAAATAACATGGTGTCATAATTGAGGTCCAAGCGTTCTTGCTAATTACTGGATTAAACTTGGTACGCTAGGAGTTTCTTATATCGGATATCGAAACTTTGCACTTCAATACATGTCATAGTCAATAGATTGTAAGGTGTATTATTGATACTTTAGAAGGTGATAGCATATGGCACTTGGTGGCATACAACATAGTATATCATTCATATTTTTGCCAATGGTCACTCTTCCAAAAGAAAGCCCAACAATCTCCGGAAGCGGCCATCTAATGATATTTCCAAGCTTTAAATTTCTAGAAAAAATTACCGGACAGCCCGGACGCGGTTGTTTAAATATTCCAAGCAGCTATAAGATGCAGGTATCGAAATTTTTTACAAAAATTAAGGTTCGACTGCATTGCTATTAATTATTCAAAGGCTTATTTTAAGTAAAATATAAATACAACCTACAATATTATTATTAGCCTACTAATAACGGATTTAACTTGAAAAGTATAAGATGATACAACCGGATTCAAAAAAAGTCGATAAAATCACAAATTTAAAGGATTTATATATAAAAGCACTACGGCCGACCTGTGCTGCACAAGATGGTTTTGTTGTACCGAGGTAGGCTGTACACTATAGCCTGCTGAGTTGTTGCGCCCACTGAATAATGGCTAAAAAGATAAGATGCACATAGGCACAACAAAAGAAACTGTACACGAGCATAATGAAAAGCCCGTATGTCCAGAGTTATAGATTCTGTCCGTGTGCACGACATCATCAATCCCATGTGTGCATAATAATAGTAGAATTGTCCATAATAAGCATATCATTATTCCTATTTGTGCATAATAATAAAGTTTGACCATGAGCATAATGAGTTGATTGCATAGGTACAAATTGGTTTGTACATGAGCATTGTGCCTTTCTCAAAATTTTATTGCATTTTTTACTGGAATGGGTTTTTGAATTACATTTGTTTTTATTGATATAAATTATAGACAATACAATTCAATACGTTGTTGATGTAGATCAATACATGCAAGAGCCAATATATTTACAATTATTATCACTTATAAATATGTTTATAGCTAGTATAATGTTTACAGCAACAATGGTTTTTGCTTGAGCATAAAATTAAATAACACTCACTGCTTAAATTTATATGCAAGCCAAGTCTAAGATTATAAATGTGCTTTATCACTCATAAAATTTAAACAAATTAACCTTCTTTAAACTTACTATTTTGGTTTACAATTGTCAGCTGTAAAAATATTTGTTTTCAAGTATAGTTACGATCTGAACTATGGTTATTAGGCAAGACATCAGATTATTCTTTTTTTTTTTTGCGTTTCTATAATATTTAAAATTTTATCACTTTTCTGGAACACTTCGTGAGTTTGTAGCCAGTTCTAGCTTTTCATTGAGTAGATAGATATAAACATCATTGCCTTTGATTTGATCTTAGAGTGCGGTTAAATAAAAATACCAGTCTCTAATATAGGCTGCTACCTATTTTAAAAACATTAGTCTCTTATGTTACAGTAGCATGCGTATTCAGTTAAAGAAAAGAGTACCAGCTCGATAGTCTGATATGCTTCATCAAACGGTGAATATGTAATGATCTATAATTTTGGACTAACAGCAAAGGTGGATAATATCCTTATAGATATTATTCTTGCTATTATAAATTGGTGATCACTGGATTGATGAAGGTTGGTGTTCTTATTTGTAAATTAGATATTTATTAGTGAATAAATAAAAGTAAAGGGAGTGTAACAAGACAGATAAATCTACAAGGGATCATGTAATGATTTCCTTGTAGTATTTATATAAGGAATGAGGCAAGGTTTTGCATGAATGAAACTGAAATGTTTGGCTCATTACAGAATATATCCTTGGAATAATATAAAACAAAAAGAGAGAAACAACGCATGTAGTGTTGTAAATGTATGTAATAAAGAAAGATAAGTACGTGAGAATTGGTCAATCTTTATTAAATATAAAAACGAGATGGGGAAAATCAAATGAAGGGTGAATGTCTACTGCTATTTATATTTGATTTAAGGATTGCTTACACACCTGTCTAGAACAGTGTTCTCATACTAAAATTTAGTGTCACTCCTCACTTATGCTAATGTAATTATATTCAGATATAGATGATCAGTCTAAAGTCTTTAGTTGCTCTTGGCAACACTAATTATTAATATTCTTTACTTTCTATCTTTTATTCTAAGTCTAGATTATCAGAACTTAGCTTGTGTGATTATCAGGGTAATCATTTACAGTGTTTATATGACACATATGCTAAATATGTTAAGGCATAGTTTATTGTCATATTTAAACTACGATTTAAGGTACATTTATATATGCAAATACAACATCACCTCCCACCAGGCTGAATAAGCCGCTTGTTCTTTTATTTAGTATTTGTACTGTTCTTCTTACTACGTTTGAAGGTAGTATTATGATTGCTTGTACTACTATTATTTTGATTGGCAGGTTTAGTAGTTGTATACTTTCTTTTCATGTTCCTATTAACAGTTGTTGCATTCTTAGGTGTAATGTCGTCTTGTAGTGACACAAGTAATTTGTCAACATTTTTTAGTTTACCATTCTTATTGGTTTTAAGAGTATCAGTGAAAGAAAGTGGTTTACTATTTTTATAAGGTTTATAATCTTTACCGAGCCTTCTTCTCCAATATTGTTGGATTGTGGATTCATGCGTAATCATTTCGGGTTTTAACCATAAATCATGCTCATGACTGTAGCCTTTCCAACGTATTTTATATTCAATGTTTTTACCTGTACCTTTGTGATCCAAGATGTCCTCAATTTCATAAGTTTCGCTATCATCATCGATGTTATCTTTGCTTACAACTTTTAATTCTCTTGGGGCATAATCACGGCTCATCAAAACACCTGTTTCATTTTGTAATACATAAGAGCCACCTTTAGTTTTTCGGATTATAGTGTAGGGGCCTTCATAGGATGGCATCAATGCTCCTTTCAACGTTGGAATGCGCACCATAACATGAGTTCCGGATGGATAGTCGCTTACGACATTCTTATATTTATCAAAATTGTCCCTCATGTTATTTACATATTTATCTGTTTTATCATTTATGGCTGGGAATACAATTTCATTCATATGGTCTATCCTTTCAATAAGTTCTTCATAAGACATAACACTAGATTTCTCTTTATCGCTTTGCCTGTAATCAATAAAAGCATTCATTCTTCTTGCAAACATGAGATTAAATGGTGGTGTGTTTAATCGCTTTGATACTTTGTTGTTTAGAGCAAGTTGCACACCTGGTGTATATAGATCCCATAGATGTCCAGCTCCTTCAACTGCTTTGGCTATAGCTAATTTTGAAGACTGAACCCAACGTTCCGCTGTGCCGTTACTAGCTGCATTATATGCTGATATTAGTCGTCTGTCAATGTTCATTGTTTCACATAATACTTGTATGATTATATTGGAATTCTCGGATCCATTATCAAATGACAACTTAGACGGGTATCCAAAGTCTGAAAACACTTGTACTAAATGTGTTGCCATTGTCGTAGCAAGTTTATTTTTCATACATCTTAATATACAAAAGCGAGTACAAATGTCTACCATTACTAAAAGATATTTATAACCATTTGTTGACAAGGGTAATTCAGCAAGATCAATAGACCAATGATCACCAGGTATATAAGAATAAATTGGGCGTAGAGGTTGATATCCTCTCTTAGTTATATTATGTTTTTGACATGAACTGCAGGCTTTAACTAATTCAACTGCATCTACTGCTAAGTTTGGCCAGTGGATACCATCGTTATGTAGAGATTTAATTATATTTTCTGCACCAAAATGTCCAAATACATGCGCTCTTAACAGTAAAGCTTTGCGTTCATTTTCAGGTGGTGTCAGATAATCACCATGTTTATAATTCACATGCTTAATGTTAAACTTGTTTTTATTGTCTATTTTTATGGCTCTAATGGTACCATTTATCTTTTTGAACTTGATATTTTTTCGTTTATAAGACATTTTATTGCTTTTATCGAGCACATCCTCCCCCAGATTGTAATCCATTGGTGGAAACAATCGACTGAGGCGATCTGCCAAAACATTATCAACGCCTGGTAAGTATATGACATCAAAATTGAAGTCTTGTAAATATTCAAACCAATTTAAAATCATACTATTGGCATGCTTTTGAGTGTGGATGTATGTTAGTGCACGATGATCGCACATAATTTCGAATTTGGTACCCCAAAGGAATTTTCTAAACTTTTGCAATGCAAAAATAATAGCTAATAATTCTCTTTTCGTGGTACTATAGTTACGTTCAGATGAAGAAAGAGATCGTGCCATAAAACCCACATATTTAATAACCTTTTTGACAGGAGGCTTAGTGTTTATGCCCTTGTTTGTATACTTTGACTCGTTATCATTTGATGTTGAAGGTACAGGTGATGTCGAAAATTTACTTTTTCCCTTATTTACATCTGTATCTTCATATGTATATTCTTGACAAAGTGCACAACCAATACCATAAGAACTCGAATCCGTGTAGACTGTGTAGGGATGGTTTAAATCAGGAGGGCTTAATACAACATTTGAAACTAATACTTTTTTTATAGTCTGAAAATGTGTCTCAATTGCTGGAGTCCATTCTTTATCCGTAATCACTTTAGCGTTGCGAATTTTATCCAAAGGAGCCATTAGCGCAGAAGCTTTAGGAATGTGGTCACGCATATAGTTAACTAGACCTAAGAAGCGTTGAATATCGGTACCAGTTTTAGGATGTGGCCATGATTCAATGTTGGAAATTTTGCGCGTATCAATTGTTTTTCCTTGTTCAGAGACAGAGAAACCAAGTAAGTTGATACTTTTTTGAGCAAAATGACATTTATCGATGTTTAATATTAAATTTACTTTGTTCAGAATACGAATAACTTCTTTTACATGGATTAAATGTTCTTCCATGTTACGGGAGAAACAGACTAAATCGTCCACAAAGTACGCTATATGGCCTTTTAATGGGTTTCGACGTTTTTGGTGAATTCCTTTTTGATCAGAATTGTCTATGGAATCACAATATTCGTATTCGTTGTTGAATAAACGTGTCATGACCCTTTGGTAAACATTACTGAGGAATTTTATACCGTACGGCGAGCCCTTGAAACAGAATTGCGTACCATCAATGGGTGAGGTCCATGAAGTTTTGACCCTATCCGATTTGAAAATTTCAAATCTGTGGAAAGCTGAAAAAGCATCAAAAGTGGTGAATACGGAATAGCCGGCTAATTGATGGAAGATATCAGGTATATTTGGGAGACTTTGCACATCGTCATCAATTAGAATGTTATTGAGGGCACGAGTATCCAAACATACACGCTTATTTGTATCCGATTTATTACCTTGGCTATCTTTTTTTGCAGCAAGAGTTAGAGGGGAATTCCATTTGGTATTCACGGGGGCTTTTTCAATTGTACCATTAGCTATCCAAGTTTCAATTGTTTCCTGGATTTTTGGTCTCAATTTATAAGGAATTGGATATTGAGGTATGTTTACATATCTACCTTCAACTGTATTTAAATGTATAACTGATTCTGGTACTGTACAGAAACTGTGTTTAGAGATGGATTGATTTACGTCAAGCAGTGGTCTTATTTCCTTTATGAAATACTTTTGCTCCTCTATAGAACCAGCAGGTGTATTATTAGGAATTATTTCATCATTGATTGAATCATCAAATATCACCGTATCATCAAAATTATGTGCTACACCGGTTAATGCAATTCCAAGTTTAGGTAAGATTTCATAACCGAGAATTACATCCGTTTGATCGTTGTCATCGAATTCAATGATTTCAAATGTATGAGTCGATGTTTTACCATTATATTTTATCTCAATTGGCTCAGTGCGACCTATTCTATTTATTGTATTGTTTTTTCCAGCAAGTCTTAAGATGGCATTATTATTATTTGTAACAAAAGGAATTTTATTTAATAAAATGAATTTTTTACTTATAACAGATAATTCACTACCAGTATCGACAAGCCCTATTCCTCTAATGTTTTGTATTAAAAGTGGAGTATACAAAGAGAAAGGATTATTAGTTACCAAGTTATTGTATTCTTGTTTAATACTTCGACACTTACGATTGTTGTCTTCACTATTGGCAATAGCATTATCAATTGCCTCATCGCTATTATGATCATTACTGTTTTCATTTTCAAAATTAGTCCACTGACTTATAAGGTTGTCAATTTTTAGATTTCTTACTTGGGGAACTACTTTTTGGCCTTGGGAGGATCGTTTATGTTCCAGAAACTCAGAACAACGATGGCCTTTACTCCAAGGTTTATTACAGTAAAAGCAGAGTTTGTTTGATGGTTTATTGTTTATAGTAGTTTCTCCCTTGGTTTTAGGTTCATGGTTATGAATACGTTTCTTGTTACTATTGGAAATAAAAGGATCATCTTGTGCTTGAACTTCTAGGCCACTGATTAGAGCTTCAACTTGTCTAAAAGATTTCAAACGGTGTAAAAAGGAGATTCCAAGATGACTACTAAGGGATGTTCTGACGCTAAGGTTAAGGTATGGCTGCAGATTATTCATATAAAGTCTTGCCAAAAAGTTACTGTCCGAACATTGAGCAGCATGAGCAGCACGCAGGAAACGTTTACCAAAATCAGAGGCGGGTTCACCAGGCTTTTGTTTGAGGAGTACGAGCTTATTAAACATGTTGATTGCTTTAGCAGGGGATTCCACATGGTCCATGATTAAGGCTTTGGCTTTTACATAACTTATTGTTTGATCGGCTTCAATTGTATCCGCATACCAATCGGCATGGTCAATTCCAATTACATTTGCTAAATTGTCTTTCCAATTGTCTTGTAATTCAACGTTCTGCATGCGGAACGTTCTTTCGAAAGCCTTGAAATATTGGTTGACTGTTACGAATGCGTCTGCGGTATCCTTCATATCGTCACTCAAGATCTTGAACTTTGGTAAGTCCTTTACCATGGCGAGTTTTTTTCTTGCAGGAGGCTTCACAGAGGAGGCAGAGAAAGAGGAGCCATTTTCTTCTTCACCTTCATCGATTGGGGTAACCGTAATAGGTTCATTCAGATCTTCCATAGGAACATCTTCCTGATATTGTTGTTTGGGTAAATCTGTAGAGATACCAAAAGTGAATTGTTCGTTTTGAGGGGAGTTTGACATGATATAATTCACGTAAAAAAATGTTGTAAATGTATGTAATAAAGAAAGATAAGTACGTGAGAATTGGTCAATCTTTATTAAATATAAAAACGAGATGGGGAAAATCAAATGAAGGGTGAATGTCTACTGCTATTTATATTTGATTTAAGGATTGCTTACACACCTGTCTAGAACAGTGTTCTCATACTAAAATTTAGTGTCACTCCTCACTTATGCTAATGTAATTATATTCAGATATAGATGATCAGTCTAAAGTCTTTAGTTGCTCTTGGCAACACTAATTATTAATATTCTTTACTTTCTATCTTTTATTCTAAGTCTAGATTATCAGAACTTAGCTTGTGTGATTATCAGGGTAATCATTTACAGTGTTTATATGACACATATGCTAAATATGTTAAGGCATAGTTTATTGTCATATTTAAACTACGATTTAAGGTACATTTATATATGCAAATACAACATGTAGAAAAGGATTTTCAAGGTTTTACATTATTTAGCGCAGTTAAAACCCTGCTAAATTGCTCATTTCAGCTAATGTAAAAGCAGAATTATAGCGCATGAGCCATAAACCAAACAAAATAAGGAATATCTGTTACCGTAGAAATATACATATTTCTATTAGAAAAACCGTCTGTCATATCATACATTTATTAAAAAATTGCAAAAGCGAGCCCGCAGAGTGATGCCGTAATTGAGCATAGCAAGATTGAACGGCTAAGTCTCTTATACTATGGTATATATCTAAGTTTTAAATAAAAATGTGTTTTTTTTTAACTTTTATTATATTTAACCGCGTACGGTCTGAAAACTCAGACTTTGTAGCGGACATTTTCGGGGCTCATTTCATCCTTACCAACACTCATGATTTAGATCAAAAAACAGAAAAATCAAATTTTGATACCAAAATCAACGTTTAAATATACTACATTGTGAGAGAAATTTTTAGCCATGACTAATACACATTTTATGAAAGCTTAATATTAAATGTTAAGTAATAAAACTTAGCATTTTTGGTCCAAAAACAGTTTTTTGATTAAAGGAATTTCCTATAATATTTTGCAATAAAAATGTTTATTATTTTTTATTGAGCAAATAGAGGACTAAATGTTGTATATGTGCATATTTTTTGTTTCTGTAATTGGTAGTATAATTAATTCTAGATTTGCAAAATCAAAAAAAAAAAATTTAAAAAATGCCAAAATTGATGATCTGGACAAAAATAATTTTTAAAATTAATATTCCGCTTATAAGCTTTGTGAGTCTTAAAAATAAGAGATTTAATAATACTTCAGAACTTTTTCAAGAATTTACGATGCTGTACCCACTTGATTCAAGCTTATTTCTGTAAATCTTTATACATGTTAATATTGTGTGGTAGTTTATTTGATGATAATATAGTCTTGCTTTATAATTATTGCGTTAGAGGTAATTTACATTGAGTTTTATTCTTACCTCTCCAATGTCATAAACATAAACATGGCCATCACTGAAACCTATTGCCGCCTTTTATCCTCTTTGTCCCAAGCCAATTTATTCAATGCTTTACTAAAACCAACTTAAATACTTACAAATGGTTCCTCGGTATTTACATTCAAATTTCATAAAATAAATTGACTGGTTCCATCTACAGTAGTATCAAACGTATCATCAGCCCGCTTTATTATGATAAATGCCAATCTAAAATCAGAAACATCCCCCATTGGCATTGTCATTGTTATAAGCTATTAAAAACTTAATTTTTAATAATACAATAATTAAATAAAAGACAAAATGATACTAATTGCATATGGTGAGTATTCAACGTCTAGTTGAGTTTAATAATTAAGAATGCTTTTGAACCCTTTTGAAAATCCTGAAGCAAACACAACATCTTGGTCCTGTACTTTCTATCCATCAAAATGTCGCGATTTCCACCACACAATGAATGCATCTTTTATCAATCTTGACCTCGTTTTACATTGAGTAGTATCAGTTTTTACCGATTTTATTTTCTCTGATTCATTAATATTTGGTCATATTGAACGACAGTGTATTAAATTACAATTTACTAGTATACTGTTGGTAGTTTTTTGTTATTATTATTATTACCATTAATTATAATTGTCAAACTGATTGATTTATACAGTATATCATATTACTATTTCGCATTACTGGTAGAGATTGCAGTGGAATTACATACTAAAAACGCTAGATAATAATAAAATTGTTATGCCAGGAGGTTATATCAATCTCAAAGCTAAAATATGTACTAAATAATTTAATAAAAATAAAGGAAAAATGTTATAAAATGAAAGAGCACACTAAGACTAAAGAGCTTTATTATAAGATCGAAACATCTTCTTTTATATTCACATTCTCTAATTATATGACTAGTCTAAATGAGTATATGCATATATATATATATATATATATATATCCAATCAAGTCTAGGTGACACACACTAGTTCCAAATTCCTGTATAAACTGAGCTTTATAACATAATACACAGCAATGTAAAACTTAACATATCAAACTGTGTCGTAATCTTAACCAAGGAATGCGCCCAGATTTGTGAATGCAACAAAAATAACCTAAATTTCAAGTGTCGCTCATAAAACATGATGCTACTTGAAGTGTGAACAACAGTAATAAACAAACGCTTCAATTGAACACAATAACAAACGCATGCTAAAAATATGAAATACCTTTTTGAACCATACATGTCGTGTAGATGATAGCACCACCCTTGATCACGGTGTAATCAATTACACAAATAACATATATGTCAAACAGGATTCTATCCAAATCAGTAATAATAATAAACAAAGATATCAATTTAGTCAAATGCTCATTTATATTGAAGCTGTACTATCAATATAAATAAGATTCGAGCATATAAAAATTACCCCTTAATTCAAGGTTGCATAAAATAGATATAACAATAATAAATAAAACAATCATTTTCCAAAATGTCGATATTGTCACACTTGACATCAATCCCTTATGGTCAATGCTCTACATAATTTATTTACCCCTTAAAATATTAAATCAATAACAATGTACTCAAAACTAGAAGATTACTAGAAAATATACATTCATTCAAGTCTGATGTATCCAAGTTCTCCAAATTACTATAAATACCCTTATACTTTTTCAATTATTTTAAATGTTCAGAAATCTTTTGTAACAAAAACTCCAGCTGATTATAATTGTATTTCTACTGCTTTTATTTTTATATTTTTTTATTTTAGTAAACAACTTTGTTATTTTTTGCTGCAATATATATATATACACGTTTTATCTACTACTAAATTTTTGTATATATACGCAGCGCTATTCTGTATCTATTGATTATATGCTCACTGAAAACTTCAGTTATATTTTGTAGTAAAATAAAGTCAGTGTTGCATTATTGTACCTAGCATAATTACATTATATAGGCAAAAATAACAGATTTTTTTTGTAAACCAAATTACTATTGATACTCGGCAAATAGCAGTATTGTATACCAAAGATAAAAAATATGGTCAAATTACTCAATATTGCACAAATCAAGAAAAACAAAATAACAGATAAGTAGAAGGACGGCAATTAAAAAAAGCAAACATAGAGGGGACGTTTGTCCTAGTTGCTAGACTTATGCGCTTTACAGCTACTGTAGTTCAAACGGAGAGGTTTTGGTTCGAAACTCGTGTAAACAAATTTTCTTCGGAACTTGTGTTTGCCGGGCTAGAAGCGCAGCTAATCACCCCGCCCCTTTTTTTTTGTTTTACCTTTCTACGCACAGCTTTCAAAAGGCTACCAATTGTTTTCTTTTTTTCTCTACTCCAGTATTTTTAGTGTTATTGATTTATTGAGGCTTTGTAAATTAAAATCAACGTAAAAAGTACCGTTTATTAGAATGAATTAAATATGGGTTTATATAGTTATTAGGATTGTGGATTGTGTGATCCGATCTAATGGACAAGGGTCTATTAGATGTGGCAATAGAAATTATTATTAATGTGTATGGATATAATATGTTATGCTTCAGTGGTAATATCGAAGTCATGAAATGTAACATGTAACCTTGCTTGATTCTCATGTTGAACATCATCATGGTTTGACAGATGTTCTAAATTAGTAATTCGGTAATTCCTAATTCTGATAGATCAGTTATTTCGGAAATCCATTTTCTTTATGAATACTCTATTTTACAAGCACAAGAGATTTTACAAAAGTAGACACATTCTGCATGTAATAATTTAATAATGTAAACTGTATTGTAAGCCTACTACTGTCTGTATATTTTGATTTTGGTTTTCATCTAGTAAGTAACAAATAGAGTATTACTAATTATAACATAAAGGCATACATAATGGAATATATTTAGTCATTTTTCAGAAAGACTTGAAAAGAGCTCAGCGAATAACATTGTTAATCATATTTGGATTTCTATCAATTTAATTCCTGCTTCAGTCATTGTCAGTTAAAAATTGGTTTGTCACCAACTTTAACTTATCCTTAAAAAGGACTTCAGGATAATTACTACTGCATGAAAAATACTATTCAAGGCATATGACTCTTCACTCAATAAACACTTTATATTTAAAAGCTTAAGAATAATGCCCAAACGTATATAGCTTTCGTCACTTTATTATTTATCATCATACATGTTGTATGCGGCCACCAACAAGAAGTACCATACTTTATTATCACCGTCTACAGTATTAATGCATCTTATAATCTATGGACTACAACATGTATTGAAGTGCAAAGTCTTGATATCGAATATAAAAAACTCCTAGCGTACTAATATTAATCCAGAAATTACCAAGAACGCTTGGACCTCAATTATGACACCATCATATTATTTCATCCCAGCGGTTAGTCGGTCAAGAAGCCATCAGATTAACATCCAACAAGCACACTCAGTGCAGCATTAAAACAAAGCAACTCATAAGCTCTGCAAGCACGGTTAAATTATGGTTGATCCATTTCAATCCATATAATTTATCAGAATATGTTTATGTTAAATAAAACTAGATATTTAATCAAGTAAAGAGATTGCCGTTTATTAAAAGGAAATAAAGAAGATTTATATACTAATTGAGTTGAGGAAAATGATGATGTGATAATGATTATAGGTGTTATCTATTATACTAATGTGGCATGATGGTGGAACATTATGCTTTAATGTCATGCTGTAATATCATGCTGGAACCGTGGTTCCGTTGATGTTTAATAGACTTGAATTTTGGTCCTTAACTATTGTTTTACTTTTGGATTTGACATCCAGTTAAGAATGATACATCACCATAAATTACTATCAAACAGATCTAATGGTTCAATAGTGGTGCCTTAAATTACATCTCAGGATCTCAATGTCAAATCAATAAAAAAGGCCATCATACTTTTATATTTAAATAAACAATATCTTGTTTTTATTATGCAGTCGAAAAACTGATTCCTTACTCATTCTCTTTTAATTTTATTCTTTTGTAAGTATTATTTATCAAACATGAAAATATACGACACAACAGGTGGTTTTATTGGATAGAAATATCCTGTTTTGCTGATGGTTTTCTCAATTTACAGTGATTTGTAAAAGTAAAAATATAAATTTTTATATTTTTATGCAGAATATATTTAAATCTACCATCATGTATAATTGGAGATTAATTGGATCAATGTTCACAAGGATATTGTTTTTTGTTTTTTGTTTTCTGCAGTTGTGAATAATAGTTTATTATTTTGTAAAACTTAAAACTCATTATCCAGGACTTAATTTCTGTATTCACAAGATAGGTCTAATTGATTACTACTCTGCATTTTTTGTTTTCGCAAAAAATATTGGTTTTTCGTCAAGATAATCAAAATAATAGTTTTTATCACAGCTTAAAATTTATCATAACGGGATTCCAAAATTTATTTTCAAAAATGGACGAAAAATGATTCAAAAAAACAAAATTGTTTAAATGCTCAAGAACTGCAAAGTAAGTTGACCTAGTGTATTAAATAGTTTTTGTACAGTTTTGGATTCTGCATCTATCTAAATAAAATGCAGACAAACATTTCACATTAAGATTTGCGTAAAATGCAATTGAAATTTTGGAGGTTTTTTGAGGATACACATCACTTTTTATAAGCATATTTAAAATATAATAAATTGAAATAATGTGCAAAAAAAGTATCTATCGATCGAGCTATTGCTGAACCTTCTAGCTGTATTTTTTATGGAGAAAACAACATTTTTGTCCAAATTTTTTCAGATTCAGAATTTGGGATGAGGGTATATAAGGGAAAAATGGAGCCTAGAAATGAAGGTATCTTTTTGTACACATTTTTGAGGATATCTCCACCAAAAATTAATATTTTGAAAAACCCTAAATTGGATCCGAGAGAGGTTAACGAGCTGGATGACATGAATGCAAAAAAAATGTTGCTCAATTTAACCAATATTCTGAAACCTACTATAGAAATGTCAAAAAAATGAAAAAAAAATAAAAGTGTTCAGAATTTTTTTATATTCAAATGTATTATAGAGCACTTCAAAACAAGTAAGTTTTATTATTAAAAAGTATTAGTATAGCTTAATTTTTTGTAGAGATATGAAACCTCAAAGTTTTCAATCCTTTAGCAGTGAAATACGCGCAAAAAATTTGAAACATTAGCACTGAAAAATTAATACCGACTGCAAAAAATAGGATATTTTTGGATACATGTTTTTGGATTAAAGCTGAACATCTCAGGTACATTGGCATATAATTTTTTCTTGGTGTTATTTAGTGAAAAAAAAGGTAGAACAGGGATGAAAAGTGAGACCTAGTTTCAGGAAAAAAGCAGTGAATTTACGCGTTTTTGAGTCTTTCGTGAGATATAGAATAAATTTAGGAATAGGTAAGATAATGCAACCAATTTATATCTATTTAATAATGTATAATATCGGATATAAGAAACTCCTAGCGTATCAAGTTTAATCCAGTAATTACCAAGAACGCTTGGACCTCAATTATGACACCACATTATTTTATCCCAGCAGTTAACCAATCAAGTAGTTATCAAATCAACATCCAAGCATATTTAGCGCAGCATTGAAACAAGACAACTCACAAGCTCTGCAAGAACGGTTAAATTATGATTGATCCATTTCAATCCATAGATTACTATCAAACAGATCCAATGGTTCAATAGTGCCTTAAATTACGTCTCAGGATCTCAATGTCAAATCAATATAAAAGGCCATACTTTTACATCTAAATAAACGATATCTTGTTTTTATTATACAGTTGAAGAACTGATTAATTACTCATTCTTTTATGATTGTATTCTTTTTTAAGTACTATTTATCAATCCTGAAAATATACGACAGTTAATTATATTTTAAATATGCTCATAAAAAATGATATGTATCTTCAAAAACTCTCCAAAATTTTAATTGTAATTTACGCAAAATTTGTTGTGAAACATTTGTATAATTTTTATTTAGATGGATGCAGAATCCAAAATTGTACAAGAAATATTTAAGGCACTAGGTCGACTTACTTTGCAGTTCATGGACCATTAAACAATTTTGTTTTTTAAATCATTTTTCGATCATTTTTTCAAATTAATTTTGAAACCTAGTCATGATAGTTTTAAGCTATGGTATGAACTATTATTTTGGTTACCTCGACAAAAAATCAATATTTTTTGCTGGAACAAAAAATGAAAGTAGCTGGTGGTCGCAATCGAGCCGTACAAGTCTTATGCTCGGGCTCGCTTGATTAAATATTTTAGCAATTTACTGCTTGACGCTCTACAAAAACATTGAAAGCTTGCTTGTATGCTTGCTCGAGTTGCTTCAAACTGAAATAGACTTGCTTGCGTGTAAATCTGCTTGCTTTCCTGCTTTCAAATTAAGTAAGCAAGCATGTAACACGGGGAAAATTTATTTAATTTGCGTAATTTTAACTTTAAAAATGTCAAAATTCATCACATTTTGAACCAATATTAGGCTAAAAATATATACAGTAGCATCATGCTTACGCTTGCACTCGAATTTGCTCGCTTGCTTGCTTGCTTTCAAAAAACTGAGAATGCTCGATATGCAACTGCTCGATGAGCTGTTGCTTAGGCTCGGGTTTGCTTGAGTAACTTTCAAATATTTTAGACTCGGCAAATGTTTGTTGAAATTGCTTGCGCTCGCTTGGGCTCGGTCATTTTGCGAACGCTGGTGTTCAGTAAATGGTAATACGAACATATTATGTCACAGCGGAATACGGTGTATTAATACGCTCATATTACAATGGTAAAACTCGCATATTGCATGCATACTCCAACGTTTTATTCAAGATTTTATACTTTCTGTGGGCTCTCTATATTCCTAAATCATTTTTTATTTACTTATTTTGAAAAAATTACCATTATATTGCAATGTTTCAAAATTTTTCATTGCTTACATAATTTTCTCTACACTAAAAAAAAAATATGGACGTAGTATTATCTGCAGGGAAAACAAGGTAATATAGACTTTAGTAGCAGTGGTGGCTTAGCATATTAATTTTAAATTTTTAGTTTTTATATAATATATTACTTCATAAAATCATCAGAGGTTTCTTGGTGTAGTCGGTTATCACATCTGCTTAACACGCAGAAGGTCGCCAGTTCAAGTCTGGCAGAAATCATTTTTTTATTTTTACGCCCAAAATAACCGGAAACGTCTTTCGTAAATGTAGGTGTATTTTTGTTTTTTTTATACATCATATATCTCTTTTTTTTTATGCGTTGGAAATACTTTGTTACATCTTGTTACTACTGTCTTAATTGTAACATTGCAAAAAAAAAAAAAGGAGGGATGGTGGGGGTAAGAGCAGATACAAAAAATACACAGTTTTTTTGTTCCATATTCGATCAATGTTGAAATGTACTCTAGGAATCGATCTAAAGAACCGTTATTTTCATGGTGTTGTCGAGATATTGATTGTTGATTAAAGCATATGCAGAACATAATGCAGATTTTTATTATTTTTGTGATGGTTCGTCTAAATGAAGTAATTCTATAGCTTTAGATATTATTTTTTTGGAACTGCATGCGCATATTTTGATATCGACTACGGTACTAAACTTTTCATGTGTATACACATGCAAAAGCTCTACATTTTCTCAATAAATATATGCGTATCAATTTAATAACCAGATATGTATGTATACTATTCGAAAAACCTTACCAACATTTGTAATTGCAGTGGTGTTGACCAATAACAATATTACTGTCAGATATTACATAGCTGTTAATTTAATGCAAAATGTTAATTAATCGCATATTTTTGCCATTAATATAAAGCAATCATTTTTTAATTAATTTTAATAGGAAATATAAAATCTCGAATGAAAAAGTATGAATATCAAATATAAATGTATGGTTAATTAAGTATAATGAGATATATAAAATAAAATTTGATAAAAATATCAAAAATTAGACGCATAGATTTCTATTCATCTAAAATTCTTTCTTCTTTTCGTCATAACTAAGACCACCAGGTCCAATGGATACCAATAATAACAAACCACCCATAATACTCAAGCATTGGAAAAAGTCATAACGTAAAAAGTCTCGCTTATAGTTGGAATGACTTGTGGACCACCAATTGTTAACCAACATGTTGATGATGCAGAGTAAAGAAACCAAAAATGTAGCAGACCATTTGGCTCTGAAACCTACAATTACCATACCACATGCAGCTAATCCAACAAAAGAGACGGCCATACGCAAATAATTCCATTCACCATTCAAGATAAATCCCAAAAACAACAATACCAATAACACACGACCTGCAAGTTGAAAGTATTTATCTTTTTCGCTAACTGTCAATTGCGGAAGTGATGCAAACATGCTGCTCTGCTTGTTTTTTGATTTCTTTCGCAAAATTGATTCAGACATACATAATAAAAGTCCACCTGTTACTGACAAATTACGCAAAAAGAACATCTAATTTAATATTATAATTAGCTTGAAGGATAAATTGTGTATTGAATTTAACTTACTAAATCAAATACAAGACCATATGCAATTGCTTGACTTGTAATAACTGCAGCTAGAACAGCTACTGATGGGCCCACTTGACGCTTTAAAATGATACAAGAAGAAAACAGTAGCATAGACTATGCATTTCGAGTATATCAGAAAGTCTCATCTCATTATATATTTTTTTACATTGCTTACCACCGCATTAAAACCCAAAAATATAGGTGCTGTACAACCAGGGAAATGACGAGCTTTCTCCAGATATTCAATTTGATCTGACCATTGATATATGATACGTAAAGCATCTTCGTAAAATGTAGCTACTACCAAAAACCGGCTCACAGCAGGTAAATGTGGCTTAATGGGCGACCCTAATAATCCTAGTAAATCCTCAGCTCTTTCGCTTGTAGATCTCATTGTTGTATTGATCCCCATGTTGTTTTTGATTTTAATTATGAAAAAAAAAAAAAAAAAAAAAAAGAAAAGCAAGTTTCGAAACTATATCCAATTTTTATATCATACTTGATGTTTTTGTTATATTTATCATTATTTCTTTATCAACTATTCCATGAATTTTTCTACAGCTGTTTGCAAGAAGCATGATCAGAGTTATCGGAATATGAATCGCATTCCAGATGATAATATTTGACAACAACATACCGAAGAGGCTTTGATATGTGCAATACATGAATACTAAAGCGATTGTTGTATATAATACCGTATTTAATACCCAATGATGTTGTCGTTCAATGAAATCATCCTTTATTGATGATTTATTAAATGAAATTGTGAATCATATTCTTCATTTACTGGTTAATAAAAATTGTAATTTCATTTTGGCCCAAATATTGCGTAAATATTGAAAAAAGCTTCAGGGCCCAATTTGCAGACATAGTTTTATAGATATACAGTATAACTAGCAGTACTTGCTATAAAAACAATTTCTGATTACAACTTTTGCTTCCGTTGGATACATATAACGATGATGGTTGCAAAATCTGTTTAAATACGCAAAAACGACATGCTAGTTTTTACGCCATTATACAAACATCGGTAATCCTTTAAATCAATAAAAATACAAAAGCCTACCTTACATCTTATTGGAACTTGCGAGGTTTTCTTATCATGCTATTATCTACCAAATGACGATTGAAAAAAAAAAAAAAAAACGTTTAAAATAGTAGGGGCATATTGCAAAATTGGTTGTTTTGAGCGGTAGTTCAAACTCGAAATCGCACTGAAAATCTGCCTTCAATGTACTTTAAAGGATTGTTTTGGCTACCCAAAGCAAGGTATTTATTAATAATAAATTGCGTATCAAAGAGTAACATGTAAGCTACATTATTCCATTTTTTATTTTATAAAAATGCACAATATACATAAGTTGTATCAATATGAAAAATACATTTGGAGAAAATCCCGAAAACCATTTCTTGTAGATTTTCATGAATTTATACTTGATTTAAACATTTTAAATGGTGCTGTATATTATATTTCTATGCATGATTATGTTATAAAGGGGTGCCTGATTTATATATATGGACTATCGTTATAAAATCTCTTAAATGGCTATAGTTTAGTATATTAGGTTATCAAATGCTGTGACAAATGCCTCCAAAAAAACGTATGTTCCTTTGTAATCAAATGCTGCAATTGCGGATCTATAGTATTCCTTTATAATTGCATCTTTTCAAGAGGTGATTGCCAATGCATATTAACCATTGGGTTCATAGATTTAGGGCTCACAAAGATTGTTCATTCAGCATTAATGGTTTTGCAGTTGTAATACAATCGTATATAATGAGTAATCTTTGCACATTCTTTCCATATTAGCTTTTTGGGTTTAATGATGGTAGATGGCCGATGTATTCAATCAGATTTCCGCCTCTCTCCGTTTTTTTGTTGTTTAATGATGAGTCACAATAGGCCAATGAAAAGAGATAATATGTAGTATAAAACAAAAACCTTTACCATGAATCTTTTCTCTCTTTTTTTTTCATTTTAAAATTAAATTAAAAAATGGCCCCTACAAAGAAAGTCGGTATTCTCGGTGCTACTGGTACAGTTGGTCAAAGATTTATTCTTTTATTAGCTGACCATCCTATTTTCGCCATTCATGCCCTCGGCGCTTCTTCTCGTTCTGCCGGTAAGGCTTATAAGGATGCTGTCCGTTGGAAGCAAGCTCGTCCTATTCCCGAGAATGTTGCTCAAATCACTGTAAAGTCTTGCGATGCTGAACTTTTCAAAGATTGTGATGTTGTTTTCTCTGGTCTTGATGCCGATATTGCTGGTGATATTGGTAAATTTATTTATTATCTGTCTAATGAATTTTAAATTGACAGATTTATTATATAGAAATGGCCATGTTGAAGCAAGATATTGCTGTTTTCTCCAACGCAAAGAATTACCGTCGTGATCCTAGCGTCCCATTGATTGTTCCTACTGTCAATTCCGATCATTTCGATTTGATTGCTCATCAACGTAAACTCAACAACCTCAGCAAGGGTTTCTTGATCACCAATGCCAATTGTTCAACCACCGGTTTGGTTGTTCCTTTAAAGGCTTTGCAAGATGCTTTTGGACCCATGAGTCATATCATTGTCAACACTCAACAAGCCATTAGTGGTGCTGGTTATCCTGGTGTACCCAGTTTGGATATTTTAGATAATGTTGTTCCTCATATTGGTGGAGAAGAAGAAAAGATGGAATGGGAAGTTGGTAAGATTTTGGGTGATTTAGCTGCTGATAAAGAATCTTTGATTCATTTGCCCGAGACCGTTGTCTCTGCTACTTGTACTCGTGTTCCTGTTTTGGATGGTCATCTTGAAACTGTTTCTGTCAAGTTTGCTAACGGTGCTCCCTCTGTTGAACAAGTATATGAGGCTCTTGAAAAGTATACCTCTGATGCTGAAAAGATTGGTTGTCATTCCTCTCCTCAAAAGCCTATTGTCGTTACTTATGATGCTGATAGACCTCAACCTCGTCTTGATCGTGAAAACTTGAAGGGTCAAGCTGTTACTGTTGGTCGTGTTCGTAAATGTCCCGTTTTGGACATTAAGTTTGTTCTTTTGGTTCATAACACTGTTCTCGGTGCTGCTGGTTCATCTGTGCTCAATGCTGAAATCGCTGTTGCCAAGGGTTTGATTTAAGGCTATTCATATTGTATATTTTTTTAGAAATTGAAATAAAGCACCATAACTGTATATTATCATTTTTTTTAGTCTTTTTGTTTAATGGATCCCGTCAATTTAAATATAGAGCTAGTTCTTTCTTTCACCATTAAATCACATCCATCCTGATGAAATATTTTGTTTTATAATAGAATACAAGAAAAAACAAAAGATCCATGCGAGGGTATCTAATATGATAAACGCTTGTATGCTCAAGCAAAAACCCATTGAAAATCTCAATATTGTGGATTTTTTCAGTGGCAGATGTCGATTTTGAAATTCTCGGATATCCAGTAACGTGGGTATCAATCTTTAGCCATGATTTACAAATGCACAATATAAACCTAAAATATGCAAAAAAGTCAAAAACAAACAAATAGAGATGATACTATTCAAAGGAGGGGAGGGTGAGCCACTATGAAAAATGAATTTAATAAAATATTAATATATAAATGTATGACAAAATGAGTATTGGATGCTGAAAAGTGTATACAGAATAGGTATACGTCAAGTACTATCGAATAGATTCGAATGGGATGTAAATGTTAAGATGTTGATATGATTTTCTGCTATTTTTTTTTGGGTTTTGGTATATGATTTCACTGCTTGTTATTGTACTTGATTCTCTTTGTCGAGTATAAACATATAAAAAGGTACATGGCCAAGGTAGTCTTCAATACATTGAATTTCTATGCTATCATGTTAGCAACTATAAAAACCTTGCAATATTATATATACTCACTCCATGTTTGAACGATACTATTAAAATGTGGCATGAATTCATGTTGAGGCGCATACAAATTAAATTCCAAGTCTGCAAATACAGCAAATTCATGGCTTCGAACATCTCTAGAGGTAACATACAGCTCTGTTGAAATTGCCTAGATATTTATGCAATGAGTTGATGATCTACAATTGCATCTATATAAAAAATACCTCGAGTAGAGCATCAAACTTAAGTCCCTTGGGCTCATTGACTTTAGTAGCCAAGAACAGACAACAGGCTAGTATTATAAATGCTTAAATACTGTTTTTCTTGAATGTTCCATTTACTTACCAGCTAATAATTTGCGATTTTGTTTGGTAACAATTTGTTTTTGAATCAGTTTTTCGAAATAGACAAAAGCATGAGCGATACTTGATATCTCCAAGTCGACCTGTTTTCCAACAGATAGTAGATGATTTTTGATTGATTTGATTTTTGAGAGCGATAATTGAATATCTGGATGAGATTGATTAAAGAGATCGTTCAATTTTTGTTTGTTCAAGGGAGATGGTCTCGTGATGATGGCACCAGGACTCTATATAATATAAACATGGTTTATGTTTATACCAATTTACGTTATTGTAAATATCTGCTAAAATACCTGAGGCATGCTGCTGGCGGCTTGCTGTGGACGTAAATCATCGTTTATATAAAATGGATCATACACTAATTTTTGTAAATGAGGTAATACTTCGCTAGTGTTACTATCCTCTGCTGCTTCTTCATCTTCATCTTCACTGGCATGAGACAGAAAATGACCATAAGATATTGCTTTTCTGTGTTTCATATTCATATTTGATAAATGTTGATGAAAATAGCTGGGATAATGCCGATGGTAATAATGCAAATCAGCCTTTCTTCTTGGTTGTCTAATAATTTTTTTATAATAACGAAATACAGACATAAAACTCATAGACACAGGCGTTTCAGGCTATGTATGTATATAACTAAGTTAGTGTGAAATCTAGGGTTTGTAAATCCAAGTAAATACTCCCCCGTACATTGCTTGTTAAATGATCTGACCTTCTTTTGATTTTCTCGGATGCAATAGGACGTTGACTATCTTCCCTTGTTAATTTATGTTGTACAACTTCTGATGAAGAAGTGTTGCTATCACTGCTCGATAACCGACGATGATAAAAGTTGTCAGACGTTGATGCTCTTCGAAACCTTCTTCGTTCAACAGGCGTAAAATTGCTTGTTGTATTGATAGTCAATGTAATTGGTATATTTTCTTCCAAGGTTGAATTTGAGTCTGATGATTCCAATGGGTAGCTTCTTATTTGCGGCAATGATTGTTGTGCTGGCAGTGGTGGAGGTGGCGATGATGCAACCGATAAAGTACCGTAGCGAGTGAAGTTATTATTGTTTGTGTCATTATCAGAATAATTCAATGTGGTGGGTGATGTCTGTAGGAGGTCTTTTGGTTGTTCATTTTCATTTCCCAATGTAATGTTTGTAAGAAATGATAGTGCAGCTTGTCTTGAATTGTTCCGTTTTGATGTTGTTCGCTTTTTAGCTGTTCCCATACGCGTTTTTACAAGATATAAAAAAGGGGAAAGAAGGAAAGGAAATGCAAAATACTATGAGAGCGAACTTTAATTGTTTATGACGTAAAATTAAAAGACCATGGTTTTGGACACAAAAACGTGAGGAAAAATATCCTGGTAAACATTACACACAAATCCAAATTTAGTTTGGCACAATTAGTTTTTACTGATGCCAACAGCCTTGTAAATCACTATAAAGAACACTGTTACAGGCACCAGAGATTCTTGAACTGAGAGTTTCCTGTCGTACAAGTCTTTCCCTCTTTAGTTTGCTTTGACAATCGATCAAAATTGTTCGATTGGGTTCAATTCTGGAGAATACAGGGGAAGACATACGCAATTGTATCCTCGATTTACGACACATCTTGGGATATTTTCATGCTTGTGAATTGGTACATTATCCATGATGTTGTAGAGATTTTTGAACTGTTTATTCTTATCCAAAACATCTAGGGTGCAGGCATGCATTGATAAAACGCACATAAAACTATTAAACAAACTAAATATTTTTAAGTTTAATTTATGATAATGAGTAAATTTTGGAAAAACTTGTTTATCGAGTTGTAAATTGTTGAAGAGGAAGAGAAGGGATCGCTACAGAAGAAGACATTTCGATATAAAGCAATTTCGAAGAGTTTTAGTTTGGCTTTAAATTAGCAATATTTAATTTTTTACTTGATAAAAACTAAAATTAACACATATAGTTTACTCTCCTATTTTTTTTTGCATTATCAAATAGACGACAATTTACTTTTATAAGAGTTGTTTAGGCTCTGGAAGCATCTTTTTGTAATAGTAAAACCAAATTCAAACGCCGATTTCACTTCTGATCCCATAATCAAAAAAATGTCAATTTGAAAAAAATTATCACTTTTTTGCCCTTGGTGGTTGGGCCGAATGGTTAAGAAGTGTACTTCCCAAGCGCACGACTCGAGTTCGAATCCTGGTGGACGCAAGTTTGTTTGATAATATTATGTAGTACTGTATTTCCTGTTTAGTGTCATGTCACCAACCCACAACTTTTTCGTATGACGTTCTCCGCATGCCCGTTTTGGCTCTTGGTGCAGCACTTTAATTAGTCGATTTCTTTCCCATCTTTCATAGTATAATCATTATAGCGACCTTATTTACAGTAGGCCCACTTGTGGAGACCTCTCAACCTCTTCCCATATGGCTTACGTTGTGCTACATGAAACGTTATTGTAGGAGTTTCATGTATATTAAGTCTTCACATTAAATAATAATAAATAAAGTATATCCACTACGTTCTACCCTAAAAAAAAATTATCACTTTTTCAAATATTTCTCCAAAAACCATTATGTAAACCTTTAAAGGTTTTTAAAAGTTATAAATAGCTTTTTAAGCTTTGCATCGAATGGTGGTATCAGCGCAATTTTTTGTCACTAAAAAAATTGCGCAATTTTGAAAAGAAGAAAAAACAGTTTTTATCACAAAAGTTTATTTTATGAATAATTAATAGCCAAATAAATGCTTTCATATAAATTGTCAAAAAAATTCAGTCATTTTTGACTTAGAAAAGGTATAGTAAAAAATCCCATTTTCTGGGTCAAAATGATGATTTATTGAAATCATCCGATTTTTGCTTACATCTGTAAGGGTTGAGCAGTCGATGTTGATCATGTTTTTTACCACCCAAAAAAATTGAAATAAAAATACAGAAAGAAGGTATCTAATCCAAAAAATGGTTTTGACCTAATCTGGGCTCCAGATTTGCGCAAAAAGTGCATAAAACAATTCTTTAAAAATGTCATATTTTTAATGATTTCGGTAGATTTATGTGTATTTGAAGATATATAGCATATGATATAACTGTATTTTCATATGTTGGTCCATGCATTTGATCAACAGGTAATGAATAATGTTGATGTTTTCACGTAATTTGCATTAAAAACGCTTATTTTTGATGTAACACAGTATTTTGTGTTTCCATTTGAAGGAAATTGCGGTAACTTCTGGTATGATTAATTGTAAAATATCCTTTGAAATGCAAAACTTTATATATTGGTTTCAAACGTGCATAAATATTACACTACAAATTATAATAAAATGTACTCATGTTCATTATAATAGTCAAAACAATCAAATAATTTAATCATAAAAACTACATGCGCAAATCATAATCTATATATACATATATTATTCTATTGATGCTCTTTCAGCAAATCCAATGCGTTTGTTTTCATTATCATAGACAGACACATATTGCTGAAGGAACCCATACCCGAGAATAGCATCGACAAAGGGTGGACTCTCTTGAAGATAAGTGTAGCAGTTCTCAGAAGAGTAAGAAAGCTATGTTTTTGAGAATAATTCAATTAATATGTTTGTATTAATCAACAAATAATAGACTTACAAGGCCACCTGTAATAACATAATTTTCAGGAGTAATGGTGAATGTAGTATTATTCATGGTTATCAAAATATTGGGTAAATTTGGAGAATGGCAAGGAACAATGTATTGACCAGAAAAGTCTCTACGAAGCCCTTTGACCCCTTGGAATACGCGACTGATGATCTCTCTTGGTAAAAATACAAGCGTAGATCCTGCGTAAAGATATTAATTGATATTGCAATGCCCAATTTATTGATTTTATAAATACCTGTATCGACCATGGCGGCTACTTTTTTATCGTATGTTTTTGTGTAATTTCCAACTGAAATGTCGTCAATATCAACTGCCCAGTAATCCTTTTTGATTATTTTAGAATAGTAGTATGCAATAAATAATGAAATACTTACCTTGAATTCTTCTTGTTTAGTTGTAGGAACATAACTGACATTGCCTACAATATGTTTACCTTCGACTAAATCAAAAGAGAAACCTTTAATACAAACTTAATATTGACATACTGCAAAAATAAAACTTACCGCCACCAAATACAATTTCACCATTAACTCGCTTTTGTTCTCTTACATTATGAGTTACTGGTTGAAAGTATACTGAGAATACATTATTATCGATGATGCCTTCCTCAAACATGGTAGTAACAAAAGTTGGAATCACTTTTTGCTCAGGATTATTGTAAATACTCAAATTATCTGGTCCAAGAGCAAAAATACCGTCTATTTCAACATGTTTACTATTTGGTCAGAATATGAAATCTAAATGCTCTTACCAGCGCCATCCATGGTCAAATCACCATCATTGTAATCAGATACTGCAAAATTCTATTTACATTTGGTCAGAATAATAACATAGCATTATGCAAATGAAAAATACATACAACTTGAGGTACAGAAACGCCGTTAACTGTCACTGTATCTTTTGCATAATATCCTCTTGAAAATCCTTCTCCGTATCGAATACTGAAAACCATATTATCTGTATTATAAGTTGAGGAATTTGATGGAACTAAAGAATGTTTTGGGTAACCACAATAGCGACCACAAGCTTGAATAGGTACCCAAGTACTTGATGAGCCTGTGTCTAATAGCAATGTAAATAGCTGTGGGGGAGTACCTGTATATTTTTTTTAATTCAACTAATGCAAGTAATATGAATAAAAGAAATATACCAATACTAATATCTATAAGATATGCTAAATCAACATTTTCTAACGGTACATCGACAAGTGTACCTAATTTCTTTCTTCCCGACGCAGCAGCTTTTATGCCTTTACGATCTACAGCTGTAAAAGGGATTGATACAAGTTTTGAAGCATATGCAGTTGCAATTGCTGTTGAAATAAGAAGTATTATTGATTTCATGTTGATAAAAAAAAAAAAAAGAAAAGAAAAAAGGTACAAAATGTTGTGTTTTTATATATGAGATCTTGACTCGAGAATGTTCAAACATCTCGATATTGATATATGAAAGGGTTCAGTTTAAAAATCTACCACAAATAAAAAACATTTCACAATTCATCGTCTAAAACTATGATACGATGATCTAATAATACTGAAATACACATACACACACACACACACACACACACACATTTGCATTTGAGAGAAAAAAAAAGGGTTCTTTGTGTATTACTATGTTTTGATTTTTTGAATTTCTACACTATACTATCATATAATCCAAATATGCAAATATAAAAAAAAGAGGTAGTAGAAGATTATACAATTTACTCCTTTCTGGGCTTCTTGGACTTTCTGACACCACGGAACTTCTTCTCACGGTTCTTCTTTTCCTTACGTTGCTTACGGCCACCCTTGGGGGCTTCAGCAAGACCAATACGAACAAGACGATGCTTGGGTTCGAACTTCTTTAAAGATTCAACATTATCGTAAATCAAAGCGAAACCAGTGGTCTTTCCACCACCAAAGTGAGTCTTGAAACCAAAGACAGAGACAACCTCCTTATCGGACTTGTACATCTTACCAATCTTGGAACGAAGTTCATCCTTGGAAACGTTGGCGAGTCCAGGGTGGATAACATCAACGACCATTTGCTTACGTTGGAGCAAACGGTTGGTAAGGAACTTGCGAGTTCTGATAGTGACAGCAGAGTCGGCCTAAATGATATAAATTATTTGTTATTTTCTCTGTGCCTTTTTATATATCTCTCATCTTCCCCTATCCATCTCTTTATATTGTTGTTGTTATTGTTGTATCTAAAAAAAAAAAAATCAAAGGTTCCATATTTCGTTTGAATCGTATTTCTATAATTTCCATCCATATAAAATAAATCCACAATCGATTAAAGTCCAATATAACGAGATGGATGGGTTGATTTCTTTGACGGATGATTAGCTACATACCATTTTGATATAATTCGAAAGAAAGCTTCCCTTCACTGTGTACTTTTAAATTTAATATTCGTTCAAAGATTCATTCACACCCCCTCTCTCATGCGTGTGTAAGATGGCTCACCCCCCATAGTTGAATCCAGTCGTCGATTCCCTAGATTTTGGTTGTCCGGTCCATCAAATGTATGTCCGGAGAATATCTTGCTCTTTCAAAACTAGGCATATTTGTGTATTTATGGGGTAGCTATGTAGTATACTTGCCTAGAAAGCACCAAATATCACTTGCGGCACGTTTAATTGTATCAGTTTCTTTTTTTTAAAGAGTTTTATCGATTTAAACATGCTTCAAAATGGTCTGATTTTGGCTGTGCTTGAAATTTAGAAAAAAGCGCCTATGTATCATATTCAATATTTTTGAAAATCATATAATAAAACCCCAAGAAAAAAATATGGTAAAGTAATAATATTGTTGGGAAAATCATACGCAGGTCAAGTTTTTTAATTTTCATCAAAACCAAACCGATGAAAATCCTTTAAAAACAAAAGACTAGAAAATACAGTAAAAATAGCGACTACATCTGAATGAAATATTCATAAATTATGCTAGACATATCATTACTAACGGATCAATATTATTAATAGAAGGTATATATTGATGATACAACATGAATTAATACGACCAACCATCCCTATTAAGTGAAAAGCCCAACGAAATGTCGATTTATCACCTGAAATCGCATTTCAAATAGCGTCCAAAGTATGCAGATCGAATAACAACACCATAGGCATTCATTCTTTAGCATTTATCCAATGATTCATCATTTAAATTTATTTCGGAAGAGGTACCATGGCATGGCTAACGAAACTCTTGCCCTTTAACCAAACCCACATTATAGATATCCCGCATATTTAGTAGTTGAGCATTATTTAGTAAGTAATTTATGCGAGAAATATCGAAATAAAACATAAAACATAGTACAATTAGCCGCCTAGTATACCTTGACAAAAAATAAGAGTAGTATATATAATGAAATCAATGCAAATGTAATATCTTGGTAAAATTAACTTAAAATACTGAATTTTCCATAAATTTATGCACATTTTGCAGTAATTTATTTCTTAACCAAACCCAAAACTACAAACATCACAAAATCTATGGAAGCCCTTAACCAAACTTATACTAGAAACATCAAAAAGCCCATAAACAGTTCTTGACCCAAATTCGCAGGTAAAAACATTACAAAATCAATGAATAGTTTCAAGATTTACTTTTGAATTTAAAGAGTTATTAGCTACTTGAGATAAAGTATAGTGTACAAATCTCATGAGTTTGGTTAGGCTTAATTAGGAAGGAGGTATGAGTTCCGTTAGCCACGCCAAGCGAGGTTATCATAAGAAATTTTCATTAATTTTGACAAGATGTATTTTTCACCCCCAAAATCGAGACTTTTTTATAAGGCATATATCAGTACCAAATGAGCGCACGTGCTCATTCCTTTATTTTCAAGTGCTTATTTTTAAGTTTTGTGCAACTTTTTTTGACTTTTCCCCAGAAAACCGTTCTTTTTGCTTTCAATTGAAATTACTGAAATAATTTGTGTACAAAAATTTTCTATAAGTTATAAATTTTGATACCTCCTAATGAGAACTACAAAATCCAATTAATTTATTTTGGTTAATCACTTATAAATATTTCGATATATTTGCAAAAAAAAGGATTCATTTTCAACATTTTTTTGGCCAGATGTCGATTTCGAAATTCAAACCCCGAAAGTATACATTTTCTCTAAAAATTGTAGATTTGACAGTGTAATTGTCAAAGAAAAGGAATGTTTTGGATATTATAAATAGAGCTCTTACAGTCATATACACTCTCATATGTATATTAAATGCGAAACATCTCAGAAAAATAGAAAAACTACAATATTAATGACTCGATATGCGTTTTTAGATTGATTATCCAAAATTACAAGTATACAAATTCATATAAATATTTACATTCATTGTTTCAAATAATGTACATAATAACCCATAATTCAGGGGCAGGTATCTAAAAAAAGAAGGAGGAAGGGATGAGGAGGGGGGGGGGAAGTAAAACCGACTATATAAGAAAGGTATCGCAATATTATGAAA
This sequence comes from Mucor racemosus, assembly GCA_027405735.1. Classification (NCBI taxonomy): domain Eukaryota; kingdom Fungi; phylum Mucoromycota; class Mucoromycetes; order Mucorales; family Mucoraceae; genus Mucor; species Mucor racemosus. The sequence goes on along the minus strand of JAPEHQ010000004.1, from coordinate 1,196,052 downwards.
TAGCATCATCAAGGCCATAATTTTACTTCTTTCTCTACTTTTTCATATTTAATACATGTCATGCATCTATAAATATAGATTATCAATGAACAAAGCAAAATATTGCTTTCAAGCATTTATATATTATGCTACATAATGAGCTAATTACTGCTCCATTATGTAAATGTATGTGATAGCCAACAACGAATATAAAGTATAAAAACCATTGATTATCTATTTTATATACCTTTCTTTTGTATATAACATAAGATAAAAAAAAAAAAACAATGCTCCTATCAAAGAAACTTACATCAAGACTAAGTAAAGTTATCTCTTGCTTAAATCCATCAATAGAGGAATTTGAGTTTGTCATAAATCCAAGGTATTCTCACCAACAACAGAAAAACTCAACAACACCAATCCCTCAAGATCCACTATATAATTGCAATATCAAACAACAAGTATCTAATAAACATGATAGAAAAAAGAAAAGACAATCCATGATTTGTCCAGAAGATGAATATGATTTATTAAGAATTAATGGCATGTTGATTGAAGCAAGTAAATCATGGAAACAAACACATCATCGAAAAAAATTAATGGCATTTCCCAGTAAAAAATATGGAGATGATAGTACTAGCAAATAATTTATAATAATAGTTTTAGTAAATAGATATCAGTTCATTTGTTCAATGAATAAAAAACCATTATATTTCAGCAATATACAGTATTTTCAAGACACCAATAACTTTTAGTAAAAAGTATAACACCATGTAGATACATAGTATAGAGGTTTCAGAATGATCATATTACATAATAATAATAGCAGCCAGTAAGCTCCTGGTTTAATGAGTCTGGTGTATTAAAAATTCTTGGAAATTTATTGTATGCCCTCTGGAACAAGCATCTGCTATTACTGTTTAAAAAGCAATAATAAACTGTTGTTATAATAAAATGTGGATATGAACAAAGGAAGATAACAACACGAAACTATACATATATTCTTCGTAACAACGAATGAAAACTTGCCAGTGACCACAGCATATTATATTATCACCACGGATAACGGCAAATTCTTTCCTTATTGATATGCATATTACACATTCCAATATCACACCTAATCTCGGTCCAAATGAAAAAGTCAAATAATACATAAAATTACAGTCGACGATACTTCCAATAGCTTGAACCTTGAACGATTTGAAAAGGTACATTTTGATATAGTAATTTTAAAAAAGATTTATTACATACTATAATATAAACAATAGAGAGGTGGAGAAAAGCTAGTACACTCAAATATAACAGTTTGTAATAAGACCATCAAGAACAGTAACCAACTGTGAGGAATTTTGTAAGTCATCACTGCTTCGTCTATAAAAAAAAAGAAAAAAAATAAGTTAAACATATCGTTATACACTGCTTCCTCCACCTCGCATGAGAACCCAAGTCAATGTTGTTCATCCGAAGACTACTACTGCAATGGTTGGTATCATGGTGTTCATCCAAAGGACTACTACTACAAGCATCTTGTTTGCTGAGGTGGTTAGGAAGCCAAAAGTGTGTCAAGAAAATAAAGAAAAAGAATGAAGACTTATCAAAAATAATAGCATTATAGAATTCTTCGAGGCACTCATTGCTTTCGCCTATAATAGAAAAAGAAAAAGAAAAAGTTAAATATACGGTTGTTTTATAAGAGAAACCGAGTCAAAAAGTATAGTAATAAACCTGCAATAAATAGCATCAAGACAAGGTGTGAGTGGGGTGGTAGTTCAAGCCAGACTTGAAGTTGGCGTAGTAGGAAGGGTTTTCTTTCATCCAATCTTCAAAGGCAGAATTGTTATCAAATATTTCTTCTACAATAGATGTAGAAAAGTTTGGAAGAACACAGATGAGGTACCCAAGGTCATCAGATGTAGAGGCCATGATAATGATAATAAAAAAACAATATAAGAATGCTCAATGAGATTTTAACATCATGAAACAAGTATTAGGTTATTTTATATATATATTTTTTAATGTCAGCGCAAATCAATTTTTATCTCAACGCAAACTCATATTCAAAAAACAGTAGATAAATTTACGTGGTGCGCGCGTTTGTCTGTTTTTTGATAATTTTTTTTATTACATTTCAAAATATGGAGCTTGATGAATATTATAGTATAGATTCCATATTAGCAGAACAACAGGTAAATTAAGCCTTTTTATTTATAAATAAATATACACAACTTAACCAAGAATTTATCTAGAAAATACCATGTATCACACTGCACGATTATAGTAAAGAAGCCAATTTAAATGGTGATAATTCAGAGGTAAATAGTATCAGTCAATTTTCATTTAATGCCATTTTATTAAAATCAATGTTTAATAGGTGAAAAGAGGCACTCGTGTGGAATTACCTTACTGGATAGCTAAACCATTAGCACAATTTACGTACAGTATATCAATGGAGAATTACATGACACACTTATATATATATATATATATTGACACTCTATTTAAACAATAGATTACCTACAGACGAGTTAAATGACATATAATCTACATGATTTATTGAAAAAAAAGCTAACTTTTACTCTAAAATAGTTCCCTTATATCCATCGAATTACCCAAAACATACAGCACCAAAGTTAGAAATGTATTAGACGCAAGCCCAACAAGTGTAGATTTCAAACTATTATGTCCATATTTCTATTTGTTTGGAAGAAAATTATTAGATTTAGTTGTAGACGATTCATTGACAAGTATATTAGAAAAAGCATTTAAAACTAGATTGAGAGATGTCATGGATTATTCACAATCAATTGGATCTGCCACAGGTCAAACTTACCTTCAGAAATTAGATGAAACCGAGAAAGAATGTAAGAATAAGGTTTTTATATTATAAATCATTACACTAACATGATTCTTTTGCTAGTGTATCGAGTGGGTCAAGAAAGTGCTTTGCAATTTATTCAATGGAGAGACAGATCTGCTCAACATATAAAGACTGTAGAGCTTGGAGCAAGATCTTGAGACATAGTTAAGCCAATAAAATCTGTATAAATCAAAAACGTGACACTATTTCAATGTCCATTATTCTATATATAACGTTATTCCCATTCTAATTTGCGTTTCTTTTCTCTCTTTCCATTCTTGTTTCATTTTATAAAATGGCATCTTCTACTACCGATAATACCAATAACGCTAATAATGATAATATTAATACAGAAGCACCTCGCTTAATTTTACGGACTTATAAAGCAAGCGATCATGATCAAGTTGACCATTTGTTCTACAGTACATATTTTACCTTGGTACCCGAAGGTGTAAAATGTAAACTCAAATCTCCAGTATTTTGGGTAATGTGGATAGCATTCTATTCTTATTTATTAGGCATTGTGCCTGTATTATTATCTGGTATGAATTGGCCATCTTGGGCATCTACTGCGCTCAAGGTTTTCTTTACATTTGCATGGTCCATTGTTTCCTTTGCTGGTATTTTCGTCGTGACAGATAGATTTGAAGTGGTTGATAAAGTAGAACAGGTTCGTCAAAATGATTTAAGCGACCCAGAAGTATATTATTTGAATTGGACAAAGGAAGAAGTTCAAGTAAGCGATGATAATGAGAAGGCTGGTAAGAAACGTGTCACCTTTGACAAGGATGCCAAACCTGCAACTGAACTCGTACGTACTCAAAAACCATTGGAAGAACAAGCTCCTTCTCACTTCTGGGTGCTTTCCTTGGATAACAGACCTTGTGGTATGGTAGGTTTAGCTCATTACAAGGAACAAATCAAAAGTAATAGACCATTGCAACCTCCTGCTTGGAAATTACTTGCCGCCGCCGCTTTAGCAAGATACCATTTACCTGTACCTGAGTCATTGAAAAATCTTCATGCCAAAATGCCTACACCTGTCTTTGCTGAACCTCATGATCCCAAGAAAGCTACACTTCAACGTCTCGCTATCAAAACTGAATACCAAGATTGTAATTTGTCAACCTTGTTGATTGACAGAGCCATGTCATGGGCTGATGAAAAGGGTTTGGAAACTGTAGAGGCAAAAACAAATGAATTGGAATCAAAGGCTGCTAAGATTTTAAGCGCTCAACATGGATTCAAGTTGGTCAAGACTGAAAAGAAGGGTTGGTTTGGTCAATATGAAAAGACTTGGACTTGTGATGTTAAGGAATGGATGGCTGCTCATGAAGAAGGTGCTAAAACCTACAAAAAGAATTAAAATGGATAAACTAGTATAACCGATTTAGAATTTGTAAATATATTAATTAAACAGAAAAAAAAAGGAAACATTTGTTCCGATAGCGAAGATTTTCAAAGGATTTTTCATGGTTGAATTTATTTAAATTATCACATAATGTAATACTACAAAATATTCAGTAAATGCTACTCTTTCTTTCCGTATTTTTCATTTTTGATGTTTATGAGTGAAAGCTAAAAAAACTCTTTCAAAAAAGATTAATCTATTGGTTTCTCAGCATTAACCGGCCCAATTTGTTTCCGATAAATTATATTAAAACCTTGAGTGCAACATGTCAAATATTCATAGTTTTTAGAAAATGGAAAACTCAAAGTTTATTAGTAATAATAATACATTAGGTAAAATTAGCAAGGAAAAGTATTAGTAGTAGTATTAGTAGTAGTGGTTGTAATGGTAATGGTAATGGTAATGGTAGTAGTAGTAACAATAATATAGTAAATGTGTGTTAAATAAATATATACAGGCTCAAGCCTTCTTTTTCTTTTGAACAGAATTCATGGCAGAAGCAAGACTTGTAACAATTTGATGTGCTTTGATCAAATTGTTATAATCTGAATGAGTTGGTTGTGTGTGTTTCAATAGATCTATTTTTTACAACAATTGAAATTAGTTAAAAAAATGATATAAATTGTACAACAAAAAGACAAATTTACCCGCAAGCAATAATCCATAACGAGCAACACGTTGAACGGGAATAATCAAATAATCTTGCATTGAGAATTGACTAGTTTCTTTTCTGGTTTGTAATCGCTATAAATGTAGAGTTAGTCATCCGACCTAAAAATGAGTAATCTGGGTTACATACCTGTCGGTATTGGACATATCCTTCCCGATGTTCAGTATTGTCCAAATGCTTTCGATTGCCTTTGTAATCTAAAGCACAACGTAAAAATACAACGAGATCTTCGGCCATATCTACAACAACACTGCCTAATTGTAAATTGTTACAATCAATGTTGCTACATGTGTCATCATTTTCAGCCGAGGGTTGCGGAATAGTAGAAACTCCTTTTGCATATCTCAATTGAAAATGACGGAGACGGTTGATCAGTTTCGCCGAGAATTGCATCAAATCGAATAGGTTGGCAAATATATCTGCGTCTTCTTCTTTAGCAAATGTAGATTCTTTATTTAATGAATAAACCAAGGCATCGTAAAAGATCTAATGGAATAAATTGTTAATAATCATTTGTGACATTTCTAAAATTAACTTACAATTTTTGTGTAATACAATTGATTCCAGAAATTAACTTCTGTAGTAAAGAATTCTCGTAAAATAAACCTACGAGTGAGTTGATATCTTTCGAGTTTATCAGTGGACTATAATAATAAGCTCATTAGTGAAACGTTTAATTAGTATGATAAGTAAATAAATTTACTAAATCTTTCAAAAATCCAGAACTAATAGTAGGTGGTTTATGAATTTGTTCTTCCAATGTATGATGCCATGTCATTAAAGCTTTTGCTTCGCGCTTCCAGCTAGTTTTACGGTGAAGTTGATATTTTCTTGGCTTGATGACAGCAAATTCCAAAATAGGTTCTTTTGTAACAGGATCAAATACATTAGGTATATACAAGTACTTGAGGCTATCATCACAAAATGAGGAATAGAGTGAATTTGAATGCAAAACTTCACCATTAACAGCTGCTTCTGCTGCACGAGCTTTTGCCTTTTGACACGTCTTGAAAGCAGGCTTTTTGTCAATAGGATGTGTATATTTCTTCAAAACAGACATGTGTCGAGTATGTTGTTCAGTAATTGTTATAATGTCATTCTCGATTAATGTTTTAGAAGAAGAAGTACTGGTACTGCTCATGGATAGTGTATCGTAATTGGGACAACTTGAACGACGTCTAATGCGCAAAGCTGCAGCGGCAGAATTGTCATCGGCACTTGAAGTACTAGGAATAGATGTCAAACCAATGAGTGTAACATCAGAATTGCGATCCGTTGAATCTGATGGACTTCGTTGTAATGGCTTGATGATATTGCTATTTGCTTCTGAATCAGAATAGTAATCTCCAATAGGAATGCTACTACCACTACTACTAATACTGCTTGCTCGACGAAAATCCTCGTAAAAATTATGATTGCTCAAGGAATGTCGTTTCTTGGGATGGTGTCGATGGTGAATTGATTTGGGATCATTGAGTTCCCAAGGTGGTGGAGATACAGGTGCTTCAGGAGACCAATCTACAAGCGTTGGCATGATATGTTCAGGTGCATGTGGTGTATAATGCTCTTCTTCTTCTGCAATTATTGGTGAGGTGATAGTGGATGAAGATAAGTTGTGATGTGAATTATTTCTTTTATGGAAAGAAGGTAAATGGAACTTTTTGAAGGGTGATGGTGCACTTTGAACACTGGTGGAATCATCAGTCAAATTTTCAGTACTACTATTACTACTACTAGTTGTTGGGCTTGCAGTTTTTCTTAGTAATAATGGAGCTAAACTAATAGATGTTGAATGATGATGTAATTGCGATGTTGATGATAGAGGAGGAGGCGGTGGCGTAGGTAAGCTATTACGCTTTGTTGGTGGATCTCGATTGTTGACATCAGCAGTAGCAATAGTAGTTTTATTGTTGTTGTGATGTGAGAATAATTGGTGCCATCCTTTTTTCTTTTTATTAAATGAAGTGTTTATCGATAAATTTGGCCGATGTTGGCCTTTTATTTCGCTTTCATGTTGTTGCATTGTCTGCATCGTATCAATTTAATATACGTTTATTTTTAAAAAGGTAGATAAAGAGAGAGAGCAAGAACTAGATGAGATGAGAAGATTTTTTTTATCTACTAAATGTCTCTCTAATGACGGTTAATTGGTTCTAAAATGCCCAGGTTTCGTCCCAAATAGTGCTACGGTAAGCAAAAAATTTTAGCCAACCGAATAACCAAGTTTTCTGATCGTAAACAAGGCCAATAGGCTAAATGCAATGTTTTAGAATAGTAATCTTATAAAAATAGTAATATTATCAAAAAAGCCTAGGCCTGCTAGTAAACAGATCAACTATTATCATACAAATAGGTGACAACAAACATGCTATGATTTGTAAGTTGATACTTTTGGCCCAATCATGGACGATCATCTGTTTCAACATGGCACTTTTTTTTTTTTTTTTTTTTTTTTTTTTTTTTTTACGGAATCATACTATATAAAATATAACCAAAATGTTGTGTAGTACTTTCATATGAATTGTAATTTTTGAGTTTGTATTTCTTATGCATGTTTATCAGTTAGTGCCACTTGACAAATGTGTTAATTAGCAAAAAATTTATACTTTTATAACATGAATATTACCACTTGTAAATACTGATCTGTTACTGGATTTGTTTGTGATGACCAATTTAGATTTGGCTTACGTACATTTACGAATATTATTTTGCCTTTCTCATGTATACGTGCACCTCGCTTCCCTTTGGGCGAGAGATGACTGTTGCTGGTTGATTACAAACCTTCAATAAATGTGGATCCCGAGCCATTAGACCAGTTTTTTTTTTTTTTTTAAAAAAAACAAAGAAAAATCATATGAAAAATAGCACTTATTTAAGGTTATTTAATATCAGATTCTGTTATCTTTATTGCATGTGCATCTGCATAATCCTAAAAATACATGAGTGTTATTTCTACATGGTTTATATATTTCTTGGGGCTAAAGATCTTGAATTTATTTAAAAAAAAACGTTGGTGGTGTTGAGATTTCCCAAACTCCATTTTTTTTTTTCAAACAATTGTTTTAAAATGACAGAATAGTACGCGATGTAAATGTAATACAAATATATGATTGTCCAACATGTCAAAAGTATGCCCGTATTTTAATTTATCGTAAAATAAATCAGAATTTAAGGGTTTGATTAGAGTTTGATATAATGGTGTCATATTTATTCATTCAAACGCCGTTATTTGAAAAGTTTGGATTCATTGTTGCAATTGTTGTAGTACACAATCAACATATGCCAATCTATTACTGGGAGATCGAATACAAAATACGTCAATCTTATCGATATTTAAATTTTTCACAAGATAATGCTTGCCAAGGAGCCAAGAGAGATGGATACCCTATGGTCGAGACTATTTCTTCGGATCTTTCATCCACTAGACGTGTTTTTTTATGTAAATTACGCATTTACATGTGTAATGATTCAAGTATTCATTTATAGCTTACATTGGAGTAATTATATATATTTTATATGATTTGTGATCCAAGGCTAATACATTATTAAAAGATACATAATTTACTTATCGACCAATATGCAAGTGAATATCTGGCCTATTATTGCCTAATGGATGGGGTCCTTTAATCCAATAATAATCTTTAATATAGATGTTATAAATTTTCAAAAGGTATCTGTATATGTTTCAATTTTACGGGACTAATGGAATAACCTAAAATGGATAATTATTTTGTTTTAAGCGCAAGACTTGGTCCAATTAAATAATGTTTATTGAGCTTGAACACAGTAGTTTTGGCCGATGTACTACTTTTTTTTATCAGATGCTAGATGTAAAATGTCAAAAGATGCAAGATTGAATCATTAAATACATGTATAGCTACTTGGAAAATAGATAATGCGTATTAAATATCAAAAATATAGCAAAATTGGCCTGTCGAAGCACTTTAAATGTTGATTATTTTTAGTTTGCGGTCATATTTAACTCTTTAAATGGTACCAAACAAATGCCAAAGCTCAATAGACTCGCTTTAAACCATTTTTGCAATTTTTTTCATGTTATTATTTCAACTCGATTTTTGCCTTACCATCCCTCGTCCAAAATCTCAATTTTCACAAAATTCAATTTTTCATCGCGAAAATGCAACTTTTTACTAAGCTAATTATTGGAATTATAAGTCTCAAATAATCATCTCTTTTCGATGGCAATGTTTATTTTGAGCCAGCAGGCCGATTTTTTTGCCATTCTGCAAAAAAACTAAAATCGTAGTTTATCAAAAGTAAAAAATGATTTTGTGTTGAAAACACACAAAAATAAAATCTCACCATATAGAGCATATCAAATTACACATGTTTTGTTATTATGGCGTTTGAGTTTAATTAGTAAATTCGGGTAGCACAAATTCTTCAAAGCTTAATTTTTTTTCGAAAATGTCAAACTGATTCTAAAATGCGGCCATGCTATTCATAAAATTCAAATCCCGATATCATTGTATATTTTACATTGATCTTTCTCTTTACGATGAATTGGTCGAAAGAGTTGTACGATTAAATACTATATACGAATTGTACACCTTGATATTATATAAGAATTAGTCAATTAGATACAGGAACTCTTTTTTCTCTGATTTTTTAGTTCTAAATTTAATAAATTCTATTTATGGCACTAGTTCAAAAAACATGCCGAGAAAGGTTGTATCTTTTGATATTAGCATCTTTTACGAGAACATGATTTGGATGTTACAATGTTCACACATCCAAAACGTTTTCCAAACAACTTGAATAAAGTTATAGTTGATGCGCATGATTTGTTTTATGAATTGATGAATTAATTAACATGTATAACAAACTGAAATATAGATAGAAGATGTTATGATACACTATAATGGCAGCATAAATAAATTCGTAAAAAAAAAAAAAAAAAGGTTGATACGTTGCCATTTAAGATAAAGCCAGCAACTACATATCTAATTATTAAGTCCAACAAACATGAACGTCAAAAAAATCCTGATGATCCACAATTACTAAAACAAAAATTTTAGCTATTATTTTTCTTTGCAGAATTTCCTACAAGCTCAAACTATCTGTGATGGGGATATAACATCGTATAACAAACGGATATTGAGATTCAAATTTCGGCAATGAAAATACATTGGTTGAAGGAGTGAACATATGTTATTATGAAACTTGGATCCAAATAAATCCAAATTTACAAGGAGATATTTGATATTGATATTTGAAAAATTTTAACCTACTCCAAATGTTTATAATTCATAGAACTACCTGGTATAACATCAATGACTAAAGAAATTTCCCACCCTGGAAGTTTCTTTTTTTAACGTTGAACCCAGAATTCCTTCAATTCCCATGTTTCACAGAAAAAAGTAGATTTGATCTAAAATTATAAGCTAGAAACCAAAGCATCTATTTTCCTTTTTTCTTTTTCTTTTTCTTTTTCTTTTTCAATCAAAATCAAAATATTATGTCTTCAATTCACAATATTACACCTGCTGTTATGATTATGCAAGATGAGATGCAAGATGAACATGCTTCTGCTGCTCGTTCTACTTCTTTTTCTTCCAGAAGCATTTCATCTTCGATTACTGAGAAACAAGCTTCTGTGCCTACAATTCTACCAGATGAAGTATATGCCAATAACAATGCCGTAAAAACTGACCATGAATACCGTAAGTATACCCTCGATACCCTCATTTAATATAGATTTATTACTGTGTGCAATGAGAACGAAGACGTCTAACCTTTTTTTATCTTTTTTATTTTCATCTACATATTAGAATTCAAATGCGATGATCCCGAAAATGGAGTCAACAAACAAACATCTATGCCTGGTATCGAACAAGATACAGACATAGATGGTGGTTATGGTTGGCTTGTGATTCTCGGGACATTCATGGTCCAAGTTACTAGTTTTGGCACTGCTTCATGCTGGTAAGTTGATGCATTCAAATATATACGAGACTTTTCTTTTTTCCTTTTTTTATATATTGGCACATTTGATCAAATTCTTGTAGTTGGATAACGAGAAGGGAATACAATCTCATAAAAGTCTCCGTGTATTTCCCTTCTCCCACGCAGCTTTTTTAGATACGAATAAGTTTTACTAACATTTCTTGTTCTACTTTTTTTTTCTCTCTCTAAAAGGGGTAAGCGGATTCATAATTCTTTAAAAATTTATCTTGATTTCTCATATTTACACTTGTCTTTAAAACTGCAGGTATTTTGCAGGATTACTTGGATGTGAACATGTTTCGAGATCGCGTTCCCAATTCACAATTTCAATTGAGTTTTGTCGGTACAATTTTAGAAGTCTGCGTTAATTTAATGGGCCCTTTATCTCAAATCATTGCTTCTCGATTTGGTTCAAAGGTGGTTTTGATTATTGGTACCATTTTAGCTACGTTAGGTCTTGAGTTGGCTAGTTTTAGTACTGAAATTTGGCATCTTTATCTTACTCAAGGTGTTATGTTTGGTGCTGGTGCATCTTTTCTTTATGTGGTAATAATAATTTGGCAAATTCATATATATATATACGAAAGCATTTTTTTTATTCACCTTTTTAAATAGACTGCTATGAGAACTGCTCCTTTGTGGTTCAATAAAAGAAGAGGTCTTGCACTAGGTCTTGCTTCCGGTGGCTCCGGAATTGGTGGTCTTGTATTACCTTTTATCATTTCAGCCACTAATAATAGTATTGGCATTGCATGGACCTTCCGTATTTTAGGTTTCATTTGTTTGGCCTGTGATATTATCGCTTGTATCTTTATTAAGGACAAGAACCCCTCTAAAAAGAAGAAGGGCGAACGTTCATTGAAAGCTATTTTCCAATTAAGTGTATTAAAAGATGTTAACTTTATGCTTTGGACCTGTGGCTCTGTAATTGGTTTGATGGGGTATTTCATTCCTTATTTCTTTGTTCCTTCAAATGCCACACATTTGGGATTCACACCCACAGAAGGTTCAACTTTAATTGCTATCATGTCTGCTGCTAACTTTGTTGGTCGTATGTTGGTTGGGTATGTTGTATAGTCTTTTTCTTGATGTGATTATTAACTTTATTCATAAATTAGATTTATTGGCGATCGCATTGGTAGATTGAATGCTGATATCATTTTTACTTTTGGTTCTGCTTTAAGCTCTTTGCTTGTATGGAACTTTGCTAATACTTATGCTGTACTTGTTGCTTTTTCTGTCTTGTTTGGTCTTTTTTGTGGTTCTTATTTTGCTATGAGTAAGTTGTTTGCTGGGCATTTTACCATTGATTCTGTGCACTAATTTATTTATTTATTCATGTAGTGACACCTATTACCGCAGCAATTGTCACATCTGCTCAATATCCTACAGCAGTGTCTATGTTGTTAATGTTTAACATCATTTCTATCTTTGGTATTAGTATTGCCAGTGCCATCGAGTCTAGTGCTCATGCTGAACCTTATTTTGTTTATAAAATGTTTACTGGCATTGCTTACCTTGTTGGTGGCATTATTTTGGTCATTCTTAAAATAAGATTGACTAAAGGTTTCTTCACTCGATTCTAGTAATCGTGCTATTTATCCATAATTAGATGATTAATACTCGTTAGAATAAATTTTTCTCTCCATTATATGTAATATTTTGCATGTTTTAATTTGGAAAAAATATTTTAAATGGACATTGTGTAGAGCTATCTATCAATTGTAATTTCGTTAATTTTGAATAGCCTGATATAAAAATTGAGCGTTTTTCGATCAGAATTTAATTTAAATAAGTTCAAGATTACACATGTATGTAGGCCTTACAAACATCCACCAGTTTGTCAAGTATAAGCTTTTACGAGTTATTTTTAGTTGTTTAAATCCAAAATCTGTCATTTTCCTCTGCTTTGTATAAAGTTGCCAGTTTTCAAAATCGGAGCGTGTCCTCTTTTCTATAATTAATCTCATACTAAATGCTGCTAAGATATGCCTTAGATACTGTTAAACAGATATGAATTGGCTAAACTAAGCTACCTATTCCTAAATTTATTTTATATCTCACGAAAGATTCAAAAACGCGTAAAATTTACTGCTTTTTCCTTGAAAACTGGGTCTCATTTTTCATCCCTGCTCAACTTTTTTTTTCACTAAATAATACCAAGAAAACATTATATGCCAATGTACCTGAGATGATCAACTTTAATTCAAAAATGAGTATCTAGAAATATCCTATTTTTTGCAGTTGGTATTAATTTTTAAGTGCTAATGTTTCAGATTTTTACGCGTATTTCACTGCTAAAGGATTGAAAACTTTGAGGCTTCATATCTCTAGAAAAAAATAAGCTATGCTAACACTTTCTAATAATAAAACTTACTTGTTTTAAAGTGCTCTATAACATAGTTTAATATAAAAAAATTCTGAGCACTTTTATTTTTTTTTCATTTTTTTGACATTTCTATAGTAGGTTTTAAAATATTGGTTAAATTGAGCAACACTTTTTTTACATTCATATCATTAAGCTCGTTAAGCTCTCTTGGACCCAATTTAGAGTTTTTCAAAATATTGATTTTTCATGGAGATACCCTCAAAAATGTGTACAAAAAGATATCTTCATTTCTAGCCTCCATTTTCCCCTTGTATACCCTCATCCCAAATTCTGAATCTCAAAAAAATCTTGACAAAAACCTTGTTTTCTCTACAAAAAATGCAGCTAGAAAATTCCGCAATAGCTCGATCGATAGATAATGTTTGTGCGCATCATTTAAATTAGTTATATTTAATATATGCTTATGAAAAGTGATGTGTATCTTCAAAAACCTCCAAAATTTTAATTGCATTTTACGCAAAATTTAATGTAAAATGTTTGTCTGAATTTTATTTAAATGAATGCAGAATTTAAAACTGTACAAAAACTATTTAGTATTCTAGGTCGACTTACTTTGCAGTTCATGAGCAATTAAACGATTTTGTTTTTTTCATCATTTTTCGTCCATTTTTTAAAATAAATTTTGGAACCCAGTTATCATAAGCTACGAGTTAAACAGTTAAACTATGAGCTATGATTATGATTTTCTCGGTGAAAAATCAGTATTTTTTGCTAAAACAAAAAATATGAAATTGTGGGCAACTAGATCTATTTTAAGAATACAAAAAAACAATACTTCAATCATATGGAACCATTTTACAATCAATTTTACTATGAATTTCAGGTCAATTTAGGTCAATGTTACATGAACATTAGGTCAATACGCTTACACTATGGTATTAACCTTTTCATTTTAGGACAGATATGAATTGTCATAGAGGAAAGGTGCAACTCTTTAAAATCTGGCGGAAATCAATCCATTATTGGCCGAGAAATTTCGAAACATTTCTGAAAACCATGTAGAAAACCGAAATCAAAAAACCCTTTCATTCATTGGCTCTCGTGACTAGTAATGAGGTCTTGTTCTGTACACAAAAGACTTCGAAATGTGGAAAAAAAAGTTTCTTCTTGTTTCTTTTATTGTAGAAAAGCTCATTCAACACAAAACGGCAGCAACAATGTCAGCGGCTACACTTCGAGAAGGATTTTATCCTTTTCCTCCGTACATAAATGGATTCTCTTACACAACGCCCTTCTTCTTCACACCTACATGTCTATTAACATTTGTAGGTGTAATTGGCCTCTGTCGCTATTTACATACAAAGCAAGTACCTTGGCAGGACATATCAAGCCCTCTTGTATCACCTGATAGACGTTTATCACCACTTTCCAAGCTAATTGTTTATATGTGCTGTCTGATAACAATGTCCTATTTGTTAGATACTGCTGTAGTTGTAGCTCAAGTATTTTTACAGGGAGATTTATCAACTATTTTGGTATATTACATTGGTGTTTCATGGCTTGCATGGGCTGTCAGTTTATTATGTCTTATGGATGAATCTCATAAATTCTCCAAATGGTACTGGTTACAATATACTTTCTTTGCTTTGGCTACAATGGGTGAAACAATTATTGGTTGGTTATGGACAGTTGGGATTTATAAGCCAAGACCAGGTAAATTTTTTCATATATATTTGAAAAGGAAGTTTGATACTAATTAATGTAATAGGAACCATCATCACTACATACGACTATATATTCTTGGGTATTTTTGTGGGTCGCTATTTCATGGAAATATCCGTCTTTGTATTATCTTTCATTCAGCTCATGACAACGAAACGCCATATTCAAAACTCTGAAACTTCTCCTTTACTTGCAAACAGAGCTAATTATGGTGCAACAAACAGCAGTAATAACGAAATGATCAGTACCAGTAAAGATGAAAATCGTAGTGGATATCATGATTTCTGGAACAAGATGAAAAAAGTCATGCCTTACATTTGGCCTCACAATGATCGTAAATTGCAGAATTTGGTAGTCATTTGCTTCTTGCTTATGCTCTTGGGCTTAACTATTAATGTATATACACCATTGCAAATTGGTAAAGTAGTAGATCAATTTAATAGAGAACCAGGGACATTTGCTTGGGTTGCTGTTTGTGCTTATGTCGCTTTCAAGTTCTTGCAAGGTGCTTCAGGTCTTATTCAAGCAATGCAAAATTGGTTATGGATTCCTATCGGTCAATACACTACCAGAGAGGTCTCTGTCAAATTATTTGCTCATTTACATAGTTTGTCATTACATTATCACATCAATCGTAAGACTGGTGAAGTATTGCGTATCGTTGATCGTGGTACCAACAGTATTGTGCAACTCTTGTCGCAAATTGTTTTTCAAATTTTCCCTGCTTTAGCCAACATCTTGATTGCTGTAGTAGTGTTTTCCATTCAATTCTCATTGCCATTCGGTATTATTGTGTTTATCACAATGTCTCTTTATCTTTACACTACAATTACATTGACAGAATGGAGAAACTCTTTCAGACGTAAGATGAATGAATTGGATAACTTTGCTAGAACTAAAGCTGTTGATTCTTTACTCAACTTTGAAACTGTCAAATACTACAATGCTGAGGGATTTGAAGTTAGACGTTATGATAATGCCATTGTAGAATACCAAAAGGCTGATTACAAGAACTCTGTGTCACTCAATGTCCTTAATTTAGCTCAAAACGCTGTGATTACTGGTGGTTTGTTGGCAGGATCTCTCTTATTTGCTTATGAAGTTTCTTTGGGTAAGTTAACTCCTGGTGATTTCGTCTCTTTCAATGTTTATATGATGCAATTGTATACACCATTGCATTTCTTTGGCACCTATTATCGTATGATTCAACAAAACTTTATTGATATGGAGAAAATGTTTGATTTATTTGATGTGGAAGAAACTGTTAAAGACGCAGAAGGAGCTGGTTCTCTTACTGTTACAGAAGGTCATGTTAAGTTTGATAATGTCTGCTTTGCTTATGATAATAGGCAAACTGCCCTTAACGGTGTGTCATTTGATATTCCTAAAGGTGCTACTGTTGCTTTGGTTGGTCCCTCTGGTGGCGGTAAATCCACAATCTTGCGTTTATTGTTTCGTTTCTACGATCCCAATTCTGGTCATATTTATATTGATGGACAAGACATTAGCCAAGTAAAACAAAGCTCTTTGCGTCAAAATATTGGTGTTGTACCTCAAGATACTGTTCTCTTTAATGATACAATTATGTATAACATTCGCTATGGTCGTAATGATGCTTCTGATGAAGATGTTTATCGTGCAGCTAAAGCAGCTCAAATTCATGATAAAATCTTATCTTTCCCTGATGGCTATGAGACAAAGGTAGGAGAGCGTGGTCTTCGTCTCAGTGGTGGTGAAAAACAACGTGTAGCAATTGCTAGAACAATCTTGAAAAACCCTCCTATTATCTTGTTGGATGAAGCAACCAGTGCTTTGGATACTACAACTGAACGTTTCATTCAAGAAGCTTTATCTGTCATGACCAAGGACCGCACTACATTGGTCATTGCTCATCGTTTGTCTACTATTGTTAACTCTGATTTGATTTTGGTTGTGAAAGATGGAAAGGTCGTTGAAAGTGGTAGTCATGAAGCATTGATTCAAAGCGCATTAGCAGGACAAAATGAAGGTATCTACTATGAAATGTGGCAAAAGCAATTAGATGATCATCATGATTTGAGTCAAACCGCTAGCGGCGCAGTTACACCTAAGCTCTTGGAGGAAGCTGGTACATCTTTATTTGCTGAAGAACCTATCAAGGTAACTCTTACAGAGCCCAGCAAGGAGCCTGTCAAAAGTGAAGAGGCTGCCAAGGAAAGAGAAATTCTTCAAGAAGTAGGGTCAAGTACTACCACAAATCAAGAGGAACCCTCTACTAGTGACGATTTGAGACAAGAAACAGCTGAATCTAATAATGAAAAGAAAAAAGAACTCAAGATTGATACCACTGCTACCACTGCAAATACCACTACTTCAACCGAGGAAGATGATACTACAGAAAGCAGCAGCAGTAGTGATAACAAAATCATCAAAGATAGAGAGATTTCTATGACACCTGTTGAAGAAGAACAAGATCAAAAGCCCTCTCCTACAACAACATCTACTCCTCAAACTTCAAATAAATCCCGTCGTAAGAAGAACAAGAAGAGAAAGAGCAAGAAATAAGCTCAATGCATCAAAATTATAATCAAAACATTACCCTTACAAACATATCATGATTCTACTAAATAAAATAAACATTTTTAGTTAAACCTTTGTATGGTAGTTTTTAAATTTAGGGAATTCTGTAATAGATCCAAATATTGGTATTGATTGTTTATTGCACATTTTCAAAGATTAATGTAGTAATTTTAATATAGAAAAATACGATCATATACAGATTTGATTTATTTATCGAATGTTATACTTTTACAGGTAATACACAATCAAAACATCGTAAAAAAATTCTTTGCTTGAAAACTGCACTATCTTGAATAAGTTTGAAATGAAGAGTCAAAGATTGAATACACCCACAATTTTTTCAAGATACAATAAATAACCAAATAGATATAAACCCCACAATTTCTATTTGAATTTATACATGTAGAAAGTTGATTTCTTGAGTGTATTTATTATATTGCTGCAGAAACCATCATGAAACCTCGGTAAATGCGGCAGTAATTCTTCTTGCTACTGATTGGCCAATAAACCCAAATAAATGTTGTCAATTCAACGTTGGACAGGAGCTTTTTTGCTCCTTTGTTTGTAAAAATAATGATATACGCGACGACAAAACTATACACTATTATCCTATTCATCTATATGATAAATATAGCACATGCATTTAACATTAAAGAGATGCTATTTGGTAATAAAGAAACCGTAAATAATCAGCCAGCTGTATTCTTTGGTCAGCCTATTGTAGAAAGACAACAACCAAGCCGAGCAGGTAAAAAAAAAAAAAAAAAAAAAAAAAATATCCCCACTGTAGTGAAAATAATGTAAAATACTCAATTTAAACCCATAGATATACCTTGTGAACATTACATTTGCGAAGAAACCGAAGCATGTGTCCCTACTCCGTTCGATTGTCCTTGTCGTCTTGAAACTGATATAAAATGTGAGATTGGAGATTGGTATATATGCATTCGGGGCGATCAATCATGTCAAAGCTTACAATGATTTATGTAATTCACATTATAAATAAAACTTAGAACATAGTTAGAATAAGTATCCATGATAAATCAGGATTATTATTTATAGAGGAAAATTGATCTTGTGCCTTTTTGATTTCTTTTTCTCTCTTTGTTTTTTTTCTATACAATCAAATGCCATCTGAGATAACTTATAAAGACATTATACTTTACAAAACAGAATGTTGCAGAAATTGGGAGGAGAAAGGTCATTGCAGGTAGCTAATTACTAATTATAACCGTATATGTTTATAAATGTACTAAGTCTGTTTTGAAGATATGGTAAAAGATGCCGTTATGCTCATGGTAGAGAAGAGTTACGCCCTGTCTTGCGATCAAATCAATACAAAACCAAGATTTGTAAAGCATATCATGATAATGGAAGCTGTTCATATGGTATCCGATGCACATTTATTCATCAAGTGAATGCCACTGATAAAAATCACTACAATTTGATTCCACCCATCTCACCTTCTTCATCAAATTCATCTTTCCATTCAATGACACAACACCAAATCAATATAAACTACCAACAACATAATGAACCTGATTTAAACGGCAATATGTTTATTTCAAAGAATATTATGGAAGATATTATCGGTTTATCTTCTTATGAACCTGAAAGACATTAACTTTATTTATACTACAAGCCAAATCATTATGCCGTATTTGCTTTCCTTTATCCAAATGTGTGTATATAATTTATGAAATATTCTTTTTAAACAATAAATCTTACTGAAACCTCAAAAAAAAAGAGAATTACGCAATTGTGAATACATGAATATAGATATTGACACACTATTATAGCAGTTCTGATAAAGTTACTGTCTGTGAAATAACATTTTGCATGATTTTTCGCTGTTCAACTTGCATAATTCATTCAAGCAAAAACTGCTTAATCGATTGAGATATGATAAAATCGCTTCATTTTTATTGAAATTAGTTGAAATATAGTGTTTAATTGGTAATTTATCACTTTTACTTCTAATTAATGAATTACAACCTTTAGCTTTTATGTATAATCTATGATCCAAATCAATGATCCCCTCAAAATGTACACTCACAAGCGGGGTATGTGACTCTTTAGCAATGACACTATAAGGTAACCCTAGGTTTTCCATCTTTGTTTTTTTCCATCGACAACTACTTACATTAACTATCAAATAATCATGGGAGCACAGACATCAAAAGTTGCTAGAAAACTGCCAACTAAAGCACGTCCCGAGACATTGCAAAATATACCACATCAATCTCCAGCAACCCTTAGTCCAATGGCTAATGCTGCATCAGGTAAAACACATCCCGAAAAAGAAAACTCAAAGCTAAACGTTTTCATTGTTGAATAGAATTCAAAACAGAGTTCATTCAAGAAGAAAGCCGTGACCCTCAATTGCATGAAAATCTCAAGTCTTTGGGACCAGTTACTATTCCTCCTACTATTACAAAGATGAGAACTGTAAGCTGATGGATGAAGTTAATACTTTTTGTTGTTAATTAATTATATTTTACTACATAGACGGATACTATGTTGAATATCATGAAGCAAAGAAAAGAAGCAGAAGAAAAAGAATTGAAAGGCTACACTGTCTCTGATGAAAATATGTCAATTGATTCTTTATTCACCTTGTTAGAGCAACGTAAAAGATTACAGCCTGGAGAGATCGACAAACCAGAGATTAGACAAGCCATGTTGGAAAAATATAAGATTGATGAGCCTACACTCGGTACATTATTTAAATACTACAATACCATGGCTATTATGCCTCCAGCAATTGATGATAAAGAAGAACGACGATTGAGTGTTTGGGTTACTGATATGGTGGATTGGGAAAAGCAGGTCAGACAGGTTGATCAGCGAAATGCCGAAATCAAAAAAGCTAGACAAGAGGCTTTGAAAGATAACAACAGAGCAAAGAAAGAAAAGGAGGATGGTACAGAGGATAAAGCATTGAAGGATTTATTTGATGAAGGTTACTAAAAAATAAGTGTATTATGTAATATCATTTAGACATATTTAAATAAAAAAATATATATTCGAGTATAAATCAAATATTTTCAATTTTTACAATTACTTTCTTGCTTGTTTTGAAGCCTTCAAATTATGAAAGGAAATAAGAAACATGAGCTAAACCACTCTCATCGTTAATTACAATAGATTACTGACTTACGCTTGAGTGCCATTTAGTAAATACATCTCAAGATCCAAGATCAAATTAATTAGCTAATGCATACGGACTCATTAAGAGTTAATCCTTGTCTGATTTCTGCAGATGTAAATAGTAGGTATTGGACCATTTCAAAAGGATTTTCTGATTTATTCGCTCAATATTAGCTTGATTCAGGGGAAATTATTATAGGAGCCAATCTTATTTGATGGCTATTGATATCTGTAATTTAAGGGGCGAGGTTTAGATATAGAACTGTCTAAGTTATGATTAAAAAATAAAATCCACTTCATAGTATGTCAATGTTCTATCTGGTAATGCTAGCAGTTATGCATTTAACAGTTGTAATTGCTGGCAATATTTGTAAGATATGGATGATGGTTTAAATGTAGAATAGTAATGAGGTAAGTCATAGTGAGGAATTTTTGATTTATATTTGTTGGATGTCAATGTACAAGTATATACAGAAAGGAGTAGTTTATCGCACATCAAAATATATGTCCTAAAATAAAAGGGTTAATGCCAGAATACAAGTGCATTGACCTAACATTGACCTAAAATCGATTGTAAAATATAAATCCGAAATTACGGTAACGGGTTTTTATTCAAAAACTACAATATCTAGCTGAAAACTACTCTATCGGTTTTATTTCAGCAAAAAACATTGATTTTTCATCAAGATAGCCAAAATAATAGTTCTTATCACAGCTTAAAACTGATCATCACGGGGTTCCAAAATTTATTTGTTGAAATGAACGAAAAATGATGAAAAAAACAAAATCGTTTAATTGATCATGAACTGCAAAGTAAGTCAACCTAGTATATTAAATAGCTTTTGTACAGTTTTGAATTCTGCATCTATCTAAATAAAAATTAGACAAACATTCCACATTAAATTGTGCGCAAAATGCAATTGAAATTTTGGAGGTTTTTTGAAGATACACATCACTTTTTATAAGCAAATTTAAAATATAATAAACCGAAATAATGCGCAAATTAATTATCTATCGATCGAGCCATTATTTAACTTTTTCGTTACATTTTTCGTAGAGAAAACAACATTTTTGTACAAATTTTTTTCAGTTTCAGAATTTGGGATGAGGGTATACAAGGGGAAAATGGATGCTAGAAACGAAGATATCTTTTTGTACACATTTTTGAGAATATCTCCACGAAAAATCAATATTTTAGAAAAATCTAAATTGGGTCCAAGAGAGCTTAATGAGCTTAATGACATGAATGTAAAAAAAATGTTGTTCAATTTAACCAATATTTTAAAACCTACTATAGAAATGTCAAAAAAATGAAAAAAAAAATAAAAGTGTTCAGAATTTTTTTATATTAAACTATGTTATAGAGCACTTTAAAACAAGTAAGTTTTATTATTAAAAAGTGTTAGCATAGCTTATTTTTTTCTAGAGATATGAAGCCTCAAAGTTTTCAATCCTTTAGCAGTGAAATACGCGTAAAAATCTGAAACATTAGCACTTAAAAATTAATACCAACTGCAAAAAGTAGGATATTTCTGGATACCTGTTTTTAGATTACAGGTGAACATCTTAGGTACATTGGCATATATTTTTTTCTTGGTGTTATTTAGTGAAAAATAAAGTTGAGCAGGGATGAAAAATGAGACCCAGTTTTCAAGGAAAAAGCAGTGAGATATTGAATAAATTGAAGAATAAGCGGCATAATTTGTTAAATCTGCTTAGAGGCGTCTAAAGCGTATCCCAAAGCGTATCCCAAAGCGTGCTTAGTATGTGATTAGCTATAGAAAGAAGAGCACACTCCAATTTCGAAGACTATAAACTATAAAATTAACTTTTTTTGAAAACTTAAAGTTTTACTCGAATAGGTAAGATTCACAGAAAAAAAACCCTCCCTCAAAACCTATTTTAATCCATAGAGTGTAACTGTTTCCAAGATACAGGTAGAAAAAACGTATTCACAGCTGTGGTTAACTTGGGGGACGACAACCAAGTACTATATTCTTCTTGTGTTGCTATAACTGGATTCAAAATCAATAAGTGTCTTGTTCACGACTATAAAAATAAACCTATACACGTTACACGGTTAGTTTTGCATTAAAGTACTTTATTTTACTTTACTGATATGAATCGCTGGCATAGAGACATAGTTCGTATCTGAAGAGCAAACACTAAATTTCGGGATTTGATTTGATTCAGGTACTACTTGAAAAATAACATTCTTTTATGGTAATCATGAGTTGTTTTACACTTGTAGTTGTAAATTCGACCGTATATGGACGCTTATCTATTTGTTGTCTACGCTCAAGATGAGGCAGTTTGTACTATTCACATTCTATGTCTCCTTACGCTTAAGCTTTGGTTGTTGACAAGCCATTTTAATGAATGTATTCATATGATTAACGGAAAAAAAAAAGACAATAAAAGATATTTCTATTCGTTTTATTATGTCAAAATTAATAACCTGTACATAAATTGCATATCCTTCTGTATCACAAAAGACTCTTGGCTATGCCAAACGTGTTGTTACACTGTCTTACAATCCATGTAGCAATCATCTTTTCTTTTCATTTTTTTTTTCAGCCAAACTCATCTAGGTACAGAGTTCATAATTAAATGAGCCACACTTACATTTTTATAAGTATTTCACGGTATATATATTCATAGTTATTGCATTAAATTAAACTGTCAATCACCCCCTAAATTAAAAAAAAGATTACTGACATTCTCGACCTTCTCCTACAACTATTACTACTGCTGCTAGCGAAATAAAGCGAAAAACAATTACACTAATTGGGTTGTATCACAAATTACTCGATAAGGAATTGACATCCATTATACTGTTTATACAGCAATTGGAAATGGAATGAGGCTTTGTTTACATTTATCACTATATAAACTGTTTATGTTGGGCTGAATTCTTGTTTCTTTCTTCTTTTTTATACAAAACACAAAAAATGGTCAAATCAATTAAAACACTCTATCATAGAATTACATCTAAAAATACTACCCAAGCAGCAGATTATGATGAAGATTACCTTGTAGACTATGAAGATATACCTCAACACAAAAAGATCTCCAAAGAAATAATCACTAAACAAATTGAAAAATGCAAGCAAAAATTAGAACAAATCAAGAGATCTGCATCACCGACATCTTCCATATCATCTACAGAGCATTACAATTATAAATTAAACTATTCAGAAAAAGGGTCAATCCAAAGACCCACTTATCATGTTGAATCTACAGGTGAATTGTATTATATTCCCATTACTATGGATGTGATTCGCTCCGTGATACT
Organism: Mucor racemosus; assembly: GCA_027405735.1. Lineage (NCBI taxonomy): Eukaryota > Fungi > Mucoromycota > Mucoromycetes > Mucorales > Mucoraceae > Mucor > Mucor racemosus. Next base: position 1,172,113 of record JAPEHQ010000004.1, on the reverse strand, counting down.
GAAACAACATTGCCAAATTACTAAACAAGAAGAACTCGCATGGTTTGAAGATGGTATCAAGTGGTTATCGCAACAACAATATCAAAACAAAAGCAATGCTAGTTTCAGATATTACATTGAAGAAGAAAAGAATTACACAGGTTGGGATGAAAAGCGAACCATTCTGCAACATGATATTGAAGATCTGGAACGTGCATGTGAAGCATATTTTGGTATACCTTTGGGACTCTGTGAAGATCATTGGGCTGCTGAATACCTGATGAGTCAAGCATCTAAAGCAAAGTTATTGCGCAGAGTTAATTTGCAACCTTCTTTACGTAAATTCAAGTTTAGTCTTAAACAATTGTTTTGTTGTGGTTTATAAGGAGAAGAGTTTCCAAGATAAATATTTTGCTGATCTTGTCTGTTACTTTTGATAAGTAACAATACGCCCATTCAATGTTGTCAGTCTTACATTTATACTTAAATGTTCATTGTGTACAGTTTTATCATATATTATTCTCATTTTAAATAAAAAATTCATTATATATCAAAATGCTATGGTATGTGTTTGTATTAATGTGATGCACTATTTTTTTATATCTCGGTTTGACGGAAAGAGGGCAAAAGTATATCGACTGCAGCATCAGGGCTCAAATAAACAAACAAATAATAAATATGAATAAAATGGATTAATTAAGGGTTAAAAAAAGTAAGTTTCATGTAATATCAATCAATCTATGAATATAAGATTATGAATAAAAATATAGCATTTTTTTTTATACTATGAGACAAACCTTGATAGATGTGTAGATATTTCGCATAAAACCATAAGTTGTAAAGAAACCAACAGTTCCAGTACAAAGCCCATATATTAGACACAAAATCAATGAATGTCCAAAATACACTACAGCAGGTACGAGACCGACGATTTTAGTATGAAATATAAAGTAATACACAGTATATCTATAAGATGGGTAAGATTAAAACAATATTATAGACGTAAATATCGACTTACATGAATAGACAAAGAGACGAGACAAGTGAAATTCTGAATGAATTCCACCACCATTGGTAGTCTTGACAACAGAGACTAAAATAAGTGATTCCAATTGCGATAATAGCTGCTGTAATAGTTAAAATAATGGAGATAATAATCATAAAACCAAACATGTAATGATATTTGCTACTCCATTCTGAAAGTGTAATATAATACATATTCAAATACAAGACGACAAATGAAGCAAATCCGCCCATTGCACATCTAAATATAGGCTCAAAATACCATGGCTGATCAGGTATATATCTAGGAATTGGGTTAAATTTGACAGGTGGTTCAAATTCACCTTTTTGTGTATGGTTCTTTTGACTTAGATACGCACCCAAATATACTAATGGTACTGAAATACCAAACCAAAGGAAGATCAGTGCTGTAAATGTTGATAATGGGATAGCAGCAGACGAGTTTTTACTCCATATAAATGAATTGATGATAAATACAATGGAAAATATGACAGAAGGGACTAGAAATGCTGACTAGAAAAAGAAAAAAAAAGTAATGTTTAGTCTTTCTTCTATTATGTTGTGTAAAGTAAAAACTACTTGCTTCAAAGGCATTTTGTATCCATGATTTACAATCTTCTTTAAACACATTATGAATTAAATTACTAATATATCCTGTAAACAATCTAACGGTATAATTTTTCAGTTATATTTATATTCTCATTTATACAAAACTTACCCTGAAAGAACATAAAGAGCAATAGCATATGAAATAAATCCTCCTCGGTAAGATGGACTCAATAAACCCAATAAACCTATTGCTAATGTAAAAATTGACATGTTTAAAAACTGCATGCCTGATCCCAACAATGGGCCCAGCCATGTTGAATTTCTAGGAGGTCTAAATACATCTCCATGCATTAATTTCCAGCCTTGATGTTTATTATCATTGAATTCATCTTTACTTTCTCGGTTGTAAATGTTGATGTCTCTGGAAAGCGTCCGTAATAATATCATGCCCGATATGCCTGTAAAAAATAATGTACATAATAGCATGTTGCAGATAGATATAAAATAAATGTGGGGACGTTTATGCTGTTTGTATCTGTTTAAGCGAGTATTCCAAGTGATGGTTTTTGTCTTTTAAATAGATGAATACGTGCTTGAAATATACATGTTTACTAATAAAACCTACCCTCTTCCATGATACAGAATATGTGTAGTGGATAAATGTGCTTCCTTCTACTTTTGTGGGTGTTGCTTTCTGACTAAATCCGCATGTATTTGTATTATCGATACTATAAAAATCACATATTTTCAGTAATAAAATATGTTTACGAAACTCCGCATTACATACGATGATGGATAAACCTCGAAACCAACTATATATTTAGTATTTGCATCTGTCGGGTGTGGTTGATATAGTAAATGTATATTGAAATGGTTGTAAATGAAGGCTTTTCCTGTATATTTATCCACATAACCCATTTTAAATTGAGGCGACCATTTGCGATGCTGTAAGTCGCTATTGTCTTGTGATAATCCAGGGAGACCATCTACTAACCTATGATATATGTATATATCTAAAATGAGCATTTGTGATCTATGATATATAGCAAAAACTCACCATTCAACTTTATAATCTAAGGAAATCAATTCTTTTGCTAACTGGGCTTCTTTTTCAGTGATATTCAGTGTACATAATCGATTGCAATAGCTATTATGACCTACAACAAGCTACTTCCTCAATTTAATAATCGCAATTCTAGATAAAAAACTAATATCCAACCTCAAATTTGCTCTTCATATATCGATCTCCTTGCAAAATGTGCCCAAGATTTATTAAAGATTTTTGCTGTTTGTGTATATTATCGTATGACGAACATACAAATGGTAGTTCCCCATATGCGAATGGTATTTGAGTTTTTATCGATGTAATTTTATTTACAATAAGTGGAATTGTATCATTTAAATGGTATCTATTCACAATATCATTGTCTATGGAAATAAATGCTTGAGCATGCATACAAAGAATAAGCACAATTACAAAAAATGTGAATCTCATTGCATTTATTGTATCAAAAAGAAAAAGAAGAATACAGAAATAAAACCATTTCAAACCAATACATCTATACTTTCCTCGATTCGATCGAAATATCACATATAACTCTCCTCACAAACCACACACACACATATACATACATACTTAAACTGAACGCAAAAAAAAAAAAAAAAGGAGGGAATAAACGGTTCAAATTTGCTGCATTATGTATGCAGATCTACAATTACAATTCTTTTATTCAAACGACAGTAATTTATTTGATATAAGTCTTCAATTCCTTCAAACGTTCCACAGCTTGTTCCAAAACCTCATCAGTTTTACAGAAAGCAAAACGAGCAAAATTAGCAGCTAAAGGCCAATGTTCTCTTTCATAAAATTCAGAGGGAGGAATAGCACAAACACCAATTTGTTTAGTCAACCAATAACACATTTTGAAATCAGCACCACGATCTTCCAAGATTTCAGGAAACTCAAAATCCTTGGGGATTTGGATCTTACTAGTGTTTACCAAAATATAGTAAGCACCTTCAGGCATAGTATAAGGTAAATTCAATTCATCAAACAATTTGCTCAAGATGGATTTTTTGTGTAAATATTGATCAATTTGATCTTGGAAAATGGGCTTTGTCAATGCATTCTCAAGACCGGCAGCAACAGCTTCTTGACAAGGAGAATTAACACAAAAAACAACTCGAGTTTGAGCAGCAAATGCGTGCTTGATTAAATGATCAGGGCCAATTAACCATCCAACACGCCATCCTGTAGCGGCAAATGATTTACCGCCAGATCCCACAGTAATAGTACGTTCCCAAAGGTTATCAATGTTGGCAATTCTAGGGAATTTGTTGAGAGGAGGATAGTAAAGACGATCGTATACTTCATCTGATAAGATGATCAAGTTGTTTTCTTCGGCAACTTGGCCAATGGCACGCAATTCGTTTTCATCAAATACTTTACCGATAGGATTATGAGGTGTGTTGAGAACAATCATCTTGGTTCTGGATGTAATTTTGGATTTAAGTTCTTCAATGTCCAATGTCCATTCATGCGAGGAAATAACACGGTCAGCTGCATCGGTAGGGGGTCTGAGAGGAACATAGACAGGTTTACCACCATTCATGGTAATGTTGGGCTATGGTTGTGTATGTATGAGATTTTGTGTACAATTGATTTGCTAAGAATAGTTTACTCACAATGTATTGATCAAAGAAAGGTTCCATACAAATAACTTCATCTCCGGCATCCAAAAATCCAGCAAATGTAGCAAACATACCTATTGTGTGTCAATATCCTACACTGAACACTATATTTAAAATCATGCTGTACCTTCATTAGCACCTGCAGTAACCAGAATTTCTGTCTCAGGGTCTAATTTGCGATCGAATTGCTCGCTGTAAGAAGCGGCTAAAGCATTTCTCAATCTAGGACGACCACGAGGATGACTTTATAAAGTAATATTTAGTCTTTTGTTGTTGTTTTTTTTACTCGGCATGATTGAATAAAAATGTACCTGTATTGATTGGCCTCAACAATTTCAAGAGCTTCCTTGGCAGCATTTTGTACAATGGCAGGAGGAGCAAAGCTGTAGAGTAATTTAGTTTCAGTTGCATATGGCTCACGCGCGTGTTTATCCAAATTACTTACTTCATAAAACCTTGACCTAAATTGATAGCCTTTGTCTCCATTGCAAGAGGAGTAAAGATAGACCAAACTATTCAATACTTATTAATTGACATGACAACCATAAATAGCAATCAAGATTACCATCTCTACTAAAATGAGACACACGATCAGCAGGTTTAATTTGTTGAGCACTAGATGACATTCTATAAATCTGTTGCTGTGAAGAAGAAAAGACAAAACCTCTTTTATTCACAGCAGCTAATCTTCTAATAGATGCAATGTTCATCATTAGATTTTTTTATAGACCCGAAAAGATGATGTGCGGAAAGGTGGGGGGGAGAGAACTTGATCATTCAATTCCAAATCAACAATATGCCCTTATTTAAAGCAAGATGGGCCAATTAGACTAAACATCTATTATTGCGTAACCCCACAGGATGATGTATTTTAGCATATAAATTGCGTTTTGTGTTTGTGTGTGTGTGTGTGTGTGTGCGCGTGTGTGTATATATGTGTATGTCTCTACTATTGTTATTTTGATGATATTGCTTTACATTAGGTATAAGGCGCAAATATGGAAACTGTACTTTTTTTTAAAAAAAAAAGCTTGATCGCAACACATTGATATTGACACTTTATCTGAATATAGCTATTTTCTTATCGAAACCTCCCTTTGAATTCACATAACAATCAAGGCACAGTGAGAATAACACGTATTATTCCAATGTTTTAATTCATATTTGGAACTGGTATATGTAAAAATGATCCTCAACAAAGTTTTTTATATGCATTGTGTTTATTGGTAGAGATATGAGATATCTGTAACATCCAAATGGTACATGGAATTTGAGTTTCGAAATTATCGAAATCAGTCAATACCTAAATTTGAAGGATTGTTGCCATTGATTGAATTACAGTAAATGCACAAAAATTTTTGATTAATATTTGTCAAAGTCTAGAGTATGTATTTGTATTTTTAAAGTGAATGTTTTATAGAAATAAGATTGAGTAATGTCTAAAGTTTATTGCGATATAATTTTTGCAACGAATAACATTATGGTGTACTAATAGCGAGGAATATATAATCTATGTATCAGCAGCTATTAGTTGCTCTTCTATCTAGCTCAGTTTCTCCCTTTCATCTTATTCCTTATCCTTTGTTGCTTCTTTAGAGATTTTAACTAGCAGTATAATAAAAAAAAATGTCAATTAATGAAACCTTGAAATTAGTATAAACTTACCAATCCTTTGGGTAAGTGGTACTCTCTCAACCCAGCAGGTTGACAAACTAACAAATCACTAATTGGCCTTTCTTCGTTATTATCGCTTTCAGATGGAGGAGGTGGTTTATCAGTATCAACAAAAAGGAGAGGAGACCCAGTTTTGTCAGAGCTTGAATTGCTAGCATCACTAGACGGGCTTTGAGTGGTTGCAATATTAATAGCAGCATAAACAGGCGTGCCAGAATCAGGAGGTGGAATATATTGGCCATGAGAAACTACTTCATAATGCTCTTTAGTAGTTGTAAAAGGAAATACAGCAGCCATCTTGGATTCATACCGAGCTTCTTTCTTGGCTTCTTCTTTGAGCACATCATCCTCAATATCGTTATTTGTAGAAGTTCCTGGTTGAAAATCAGCAGCAGTCGAAGCAGTAGTAGTAGCAGTAATATTAGATGGTCCAATGTTATAATTGATGTTGGTATATGCGTGATCATGGTTATCAGGTGAAAAAATAATCAGATCTTCATCATGGGTAGCAATAGAAGTAGAAGTAGAATCGTTTACAATAGCCATATTAGCAGTAGCGGATTCAACTTGCTCAAAACTATCATCAGTAGTATCTCTGGGAGCTAAGCTAGAAGTAGTTACAGCATCAGTATTAACGGCAAAGTCAGGAATAGTTGTAGCAAAGTCAACTTGCTTAAACCTATTATTATTAGCATAAGCAGTGGCAGTAGGAACAAATAATTGATCATCTAGTAAAATACTATCCAGATTGACAGAATTCACAGGTTCAGTGGTTGTAACAAGAAGATCAACCGATTCAAATCCATTATTACTATTGGATGTCTTATCAGAGGCTTGAGCACTAGAATTGTCATTATCTAAAGAACTAGCAGCATCCATAGCAGCAGTAAAGGATTGATCTTTTGGTGATATGTTAGAGTGGTCAGATTCAATAGGTTTAAGAGCATTTGAAAAAGATTGAGCGGCATCAAGCGGAATAGTTGAATTACCGGTAGTATTAGAAGCAGAAGGATCAACAAAGGCAGTAACTTCATCATCGGTACGATTAACAACAATAGTTTGAGCACGAGCACGAGCACGTTCAGCAATGCCATCTGCAAGCGTTCGAACATTAAATGGACCTCTAATGCCTTTGAAAGCATCGACTGTAGCTGCATTACTAGGCAATGTTTCTGTGAGAGCAGGTCGTAATGTACCTGAAGAGTAAGGTATCTTTGATTTGGATGAAGAGGAAGATGAACCAGATGATCTTAATGAGCCAGGAGTGTAGCGGGGTCTTGAATTGTTGGATGAAGAATATGATAATAACTGAGAAGAACGTAATGTACCTGAAGTATAAACAGGTCGAGTTGTGGATGAAGACGATAATGAATCGGAAGATTTTACAGAGCCAGAAGTAGCCTTGGTTTGTTTTTCAAATAAAAAAGATGTTGGTTCAGTAGTTTGAGATGTACTAGGAAAGTTTTGATGTTGTGTCTTGAATTTAGAGGGCACCAGACCAGCAAATGGTAACGTGTCCGAAGAGTCAAGAGTTTGAGTCTTGGATCTAGAAGGTTGAGGATCATCTTGAATAGTTGGTTTTCGTTTTTGGACGCTAGATAGTACTTGCTTTTGCATAGGCTTCTTACCATCTGCTTTTGTTTGGTCAGCAAAATCGTTGATGGCCCCCTTCATTGTCGAAAAGCAAGAAAGTTCTTCATGAGAGTTAACTGGATTAGCATGGGGAAGCGCAGGAGATACCTTGGGTGTTAATGCAAATTTGCCGGAGCTGCTGGTATTTGAATAATTGTCTTCAGAAGTCTTGTAAGGAGATGAGTGTGAGCTATCAGGAAAATCAGAAGTTTGAACAGTAGAAGGATCCCTTCTTTGATCAGCAGAAATTTTGGTGGCATTTTTCTGAGCAGCAGAACGATTGAGCTTTTCACGAAAGTTAACTGATGTAAACGTGACATACTTAGATGTAACTTTTGAAACAGGAGCGCCACCAGCATTGGAAAACTTGACTTTAGAATCAGCACGCTTGCTAGAAGAATCATGCGAAGTACTAGGAAAAGAGCTAGATGCTTGGCCTGAAGAGAGAGCGCTCCTTTGCGCTTCTTTGGACCTTTCTCTCTCGAATTTTTCTTTCACTCGATCAGCAAACTCATTAATGTCTAACTGCATAGAAGAAAATTGGTTAAGTCCTTCATGGATGTTAGTTGGCATTGCATTAGCAAATCTAGGACCAACTTTTGGAAATTGAATGCCGCTGGAGCTACTAGTGTTGGAGCTACCATTACTGGAAGAGGTAGATTCAGAATTGGTATTCTTGCTATGGGATCTATGTGAAGCACCAGGTAAAGGGCGAGAAGGCCGACTGGAAGAGGCATCTGTGTCACTGTTACTAGATTGATTGTCTTCAAATTCTGGAAATTTTGAAGAAAGTGAAATGCTGGGTAGAATGAAAGAAAATTCTGACAGATCTGAAAAAATAGAAGAGTTCAAACCATTACTAGTAGAGTTATTGGTAGCATTGTTTTGGTTAAAAGGTTCAGAACTATCAGCAGCTTTCTTGTCGTTACTGTTTTGATTAGACGGTCCAGAATTACCAGCAGCCGTATTGTCATCACTGTTTTGATTAGATGATTTAGAACTACCAGCAGCCTTCTCAATAGCATCGTTTTGATAAGATGGTTCAGAACTGTTAGCAGCATTTTTGGTATAATTTCTTTGATTAGATGGTTTCAAACTACCAGCATCCTTATCAGAATCAGAATTCTGATTAGATGGCTCTGAACTATCCGTAAAAGAAGCAGAAGGGCCACCCAAATCTAATGTACTATCAAAATCATTAATATTACTTTGTACGTTTTCGGAGGGGTCTTCAAAAGTGTCATTAGGAGAGGAGAAAACACCACCGCTTTGAGAGCTTTGTATATCAGAGAGAGGATAATCAGGAGGGGCTCCAGTAGGACCATAATGAACTTGAAGTATCTCATATGCTGTCAAATTGTGTCCAGCGGTGTTTGTGAGATCAAAATAAGGAAGTTTAGTACTAGATGAAGAAGAACTTTTTGGACTTGAGACTAATGCTTCATTGTTTATGAGGTTATCATATTGTAAAGTTGGGGTTTGAAATCTGGTTGCTGGAGCGCCATCTTGAAGATCTACAGCGTTGTCTAGTGTAGACTTACTAATACTAATATCCTTGAATAGATATACCTTAATAGAGTGATGGGCCGACCAAGCAATTTTACAAAGACATGGATACAAAACAAGAAAGACCAAGATTATATAAAGCCAGAAATAATTCATGCTTGCAATCCTTTCAGTGTTAGAAAATCGACCTGACACCAACTCATATTCAACCAACAGGTCTGTAACCAAGGGGCTTTTTGTCAAGTATTTTGTTGGCGAAGTGCTATCATACGGATAAGACATTGCAGAAATCAATTTTTCACTTAGCTTTCCTGGAACAGAGAAATCAATATCACTAGTTTGGCAATTACTAACTTTAAAATATATGTAAATTAATATCGATTGTAGTACTTATTTTTAGATAATAAACATACCATTTATATTGTTGAATTGATAGTAAATAGATTTAAAGAAATTTTTAGTTAAAACCATATGAAACATGAATTTAGAGGTGATCCCTTCCGTCATGTCATTGGCATAGCAATTTTGATCAACTAAAAAATATATTTATGAATGTATATGCAGATTAGTACCATAAATAAGACATGCATACAATTGATATTACAAAGCTCCTTCATAAAAAGCAATTCCCTGATACCAGGATTTTTAGGTTCGAATAAAAAATCCAAGGTAGTAAAGACCATCATACAGAGTGAGATGTGTAAAGACGTTATCATGTTGTCGAATGAAATAAAAGAAAATATTGAATTGATAATTCGCTTCATCAATTTCATTCTTTATATAAGATTTTTGGTTTTTCTCGGGCTCTTTATCGTATACAAGAACATCTCACAAACAAAGAAAACCCGAATATACTTGGACTCATCTTGTATCAAACACAATCAAATTTGATTGTAAACCTGTATATTCTTTAAGCAACATTTTATTGGGTTTTAATATAGTCTCAAAAATGGAGAGAAGATCTTCAAAAATGTCGACAAATGTATAACATAGACATATAACGATTTCATTATATTGTATATATATATATATATATATAAATAGACACTAATACAAGAAATCAAAAATGTAATTCAAGACGTAAATTTTGTAAACTTTTCAATCTTTTCAAAGCTTCTGGAATTCTCAATTTTCAATATCTAGAAATGCTAAAATCTCAAAATGACAGATTGTCTAAATCGACCAAAAATACGTCTTTAAACTATTCTTAAGGCACATAGTGTATCGCTATTATTTATGCCAAATGTTTAGCCATTCTCACTCGATTTTAGCCCATCTTAACGAAGAAATGATACATCATCATCCACCAAAAGCTTGTTCAGCATATAGAGAGTCATTTCATTAAGTTATGTATCAGGTTCTGTGGTAAAATTAATATTTTCCGTGCTGTAAAGCGTGATACAGAGCTTTTCTACAGAAAAAATGTAGGCATTCTATTTCTACAATTTAGGCAACAAATTAATGCATTTATTGCTTATTAAATGCAACTTCAAAATTCAATTTTAAACCATTATTTGATTTTATAAAAGTTTTCAAAAGTCATCTGAAACAACTTACTGAAAACTTAATGACAACGCATGAATGCTGCTATCTCAAATACCTATAGTACCTATTCACACCTATATCCATGCAGAGGAGACGCTTACTTGGATCAGTATCTATAAAGATTGTTTTTTCAATGAAAGTGTGCAGTTAGGTGTAGGTGCACTTTGGTGATCATTTTCTCGACACACAGTAGATTGTAAAAGTTGCCCTTTGAGATCATCGTGTAACAGATATATGCCTACTATAATATAAAGATGGAAGTTATTAGTTTTGAAATTCATTGAGATATGATCTTTATTGTTGGTTTTTTGCGGTTGTAAAGTAAGCTCTTCAGATGGTTTTAAAATGCTCTCGCCCAATATTGAGTCGAATTACGTCAAAAAATATTCAAGACCGAGCGCACCTTTCCTCCAGGAGGAGCCATTGATATCTGTTTAAAAATGAAAATTAATACAAGAATACAGTATAAGTGTATTTAGGATTTCACAAACAACGCATCGTATTACGGTTAACCGAGTTTGACTGCTTTAACGGGCCGTTTTTTATGCAAACTCGAATGAGGGTATTCGAGTTTCTTCTTTTCTTTTTTTGTTAGCTAAGCTCGAAAACAGGATTGAAAAAATACTTCAAGTTATGAAACTGTCAAATATGCTATTATCAATTCATAATCCCATATTAACTTGACAAGGTTGCTATTAACAGCCTCCTTAAGGCAAATCAATACTTGCTCCCACCCCGTTTTTTATCTGGGTTACAAAAGAACGGGCCGTTTTCCAACTCGAATCGAATGGCCGTTTCCGTTAAAACTCGATTCAAACTCGAATCGAAGCCCATTCCTAAGTGTATTGACCTAACATTGATCTAAAATTGATTGTAAAATATAAATCCGAAAGTCTGGTAACAGTTTTTTATTCACAAACTACAATACCTAGCTAAAAACTACTCTATCGTTTTTGTTTCAGCCAAAAATATTGATTTTTCGTCGAGATAATCAAAATAATAGGGACTTATCTTCAAGTTCGCATACTGAGTCCCGGACTCAAGTCCCACCCTAATGAGGGACTTCAAATCAATAAATGTCTTATGATCAGCTTTCTGCATGAAATGTTTCACAAATAAATATTACTGAGAGCTGTCATCGAAGAGAATATTCTTAATTTTAACAAATAAATAATAAACAAACCATTTGAAAAAGAATAATCCACTTATACAATGACTAAGAAAACTGCAACTGCATCTATTGATAGTAGAATGTCCGCTTCATCTTCTACCTTGATTGATAATGATATTGATATGATCAATATGATTGTCACTAATGATATTGATACGGTCAATACTGATATGGTTGACAACAACCAAAATGATGGTTCCAATGTAATATATGACATGGCAAGGAGTCTTGAAATTACTGCTGAACAAGCTCAAGATAATAGGCCCATAAACACTAAAAAAGCATATTCAGCGAAAGCTAAAGAGTTTCTTACATGGGCAGAGAAAACCTTTGTACATGAAGATAAATTGCAAAGAGGAATTGTTTCTGGGGAAAAATTAAATTATTTTCTACACAAGGAGGTGAAAGCAAAGAATATTGCTAATGAATTTAGCTTTTGATACTAACTGTCTTGTACGCCCTTATTATCCCAGGTTTTAAATCGTTTCTCTCGCAGAAAAACGAAAACAAAAGCAGCTCAAAGAATCAAATTTTCAACTGTCGAACAATACATAGCAGCAATTACAGATCTATACAAGACACAAGTTATAAAGAAAATAAATTGTAATAAAAATCCAAGAAAAGTAATTGCAAGCGTATTGAAAAGTGCTAAAGAACGAGAATTCCAGACCAAAAGATCTAATTGCGAAGATCGTGGAGAAGGAACACTTGCCGATGGTTATACTTCATTAGATCAAGTAGCAAATGTCATACAGTTCTATTTGAATAGCCAAAGAAATCATGGAGAAAACTTGAGAGATGCTGCCGCATTTCTTTTCTCCCATTATTTTCTACTACGAGGACAATCTATCAGGCATGCTGAATTGACAGATTTTCAAACAGTTAATTTAGATAATGAGAGTATCAGGCCTGACATAGAATGTCCTGCTCTGGTGATGGTGTTGCGACAGGGAAAAACAAACAAAAATAACCGCTTGGAACTTGGTGGCTGCATCCGTAACACTCGCGTTGAAATTTGCCCTATAATGTCTCTTGGCCTATATTTGTTTTGGCGTTTTCATGTTGAGAATGAGCCGTTTCCCGACTTCACTACTTCTCATAATTGGTATTTTATAAAGCTTTTTAAATCTGATAACCAGGATTTAAAGAAAATCTGGAGCTACAACAGCCATCGTGATGCCGTTATAAGAGGATTAGATGGAGCAAAAATTTTCTCTAAAACAAAAACACATATAAACCGTGGCTCTTCTGCGAGGATGGCTGATCTTGCTGGTGTTCACGAAGACCAAATTCGTCGTCTCGGTCGTTGGAATAACACAACAATGAATGGTGCTTACCTTACTGGTTTGCCCAGGGAAGCAATGCGAGCAATGGCGGGTTTTACTATTCAGCAAGGACAATTTTACATTCCCAGGGCCTCACTGGATCCTCCTGAAGATTTGACCAAGTTGATTTTTCCTCTACTGGATGAATGGAACGATCGATTACTAGCTAAGAATGTTGGTAAGAATAATGGTGACCCTATGGAAGTTACCGTGGCTGCAAAAGCTTGCTTTCAACTGTTTTTTATGTTGAGAAAAATTATTATTCAAGATTCAATTGTGATGATGGAGAAATTCCCCAATCATCCATTATGGCAAAATGAATTGTTTTCTAATCCTATGTTTTTAGAATATAAAGAGTAAGCACTTGTTTGTGTTTTATATAGTATAAACTAATAAATCTTCTTCAAAGACGCATGACAGTGATCATGAAAGATAACAATGACCCTGCAAACATTTTGCTCCAACGTTGTGTTCCAATTTTAGAGGAAAAGATACGCATAATGCATAATGACCTTTCTTCAAAATTGAATGATCATCTCACTACTCAAGAAACAACTAATGATTATATAACCCGTCTAATTACAGGTCAAGCAAGTATAAACCTCAGCGTGAACTTACCAGATTTACAAAATGGCCAATCTCACATCTCAGCAACCACAAAACCACAACAAAACTTGATGTCAAATTCCAATCCACCACCACCAACATTATCCTCATCATCATCAAATTCTCTTGAAGTTACAGAAAAGGTACCACATTACCAAATGAGTCGAGGAATTGTGTCCATCAAAGACTTGTGGAGAGAGTGGAAACATGGTTTGTGCGGTGGATATGCGGTACAAGATTTGGAAGAAAAGTTTGGAACAAGATGGAGACGAGCAGAGAAGGAAAAGAAGTTCTTCAATAGAAGAAAACTTATCATCAAGACAATCGAGGATTACGCCATGAAAAGGAACATTAGTTTAGAAACTGCAGTAAATATTGCAGAACGAAGAAGATCACAGAAAGGATACTCGTTGCATTGGTTGGCGAATAACAAAATTGAAATCTTTGGAGTCAATGATGGCTCATTGTAATAGCTTTTTCTATTCTTTCTTTGCATTTCTTTATATTTTATTATTATTTTTATATATACATATATATTCAATAAATAAACATCATTCAGCTTACTGTAAATACAACAAGTATCATAATATCATATTGAAGTCTAAGCATAACATTTTACAAAATAAAGTCGATCTTGCCATGATTGTATTGACATAAATTTATTATTTTTTCCCTGGGGACTTGATCCGTAAATAAGTGCACTTATTTACGGTTGTTTCTCAAATAAGTGAGCTTATTAGCATACTGGGTTCTAATCGTGTAGGGGACTTCCGGGACTTCCGAGGACTTCGACACAAAATAATAGCTCTTATCACAGCTTAAACCCTATCATAACGGGATTCCAAAATTTATTTTAAAAATGGACGAAAAATGATGAAAAAAACAAAATTGTTTAGTGACTCAAGAACTGCAAAGTAAGTCGACCTAGCATATTAAATAGTTTTTGCACAGTTTTGGATTCTGCATCCATCTAAATAAAAATTAGACAAACATTTCACATTAAATTGTGCGCAAAATGCAATTGAAATTTTGAAGGTTTTTTGAAGATACACATCGCTTTTTATAAGCATATTTAAAATATAATAAACTAACATGATGCGCAAAAAAATTATCTATCGATTGAGCTATTGCAACATCTTTTAGCTGCATTTTTCGTAGAGAAAACAAGATTTTTGTCAAATTTTTTTCAGATTCAGAATTTGGGATGAGGGTATACAAGGGGAAAATGGAGGCTAGAAATGAAGATATCTTTTTGTACACATTTTTGAGAATATCTCCACGAAAAATCAATATTTTAGAAAAATCTAAATTGGGTCCAAGAGAGCTTAACGAGCTTAATGACATGAATGTAAAAAAAATGTTGTTCAATTTAACCAATATTTTAAAACCTACTATAGAAATGTCAAAAAAATGAAAAAAAAATAAAGGTGCTCAGAATTTTTTTATACTGAAATATGTTATAGAGCGCTTTAAAACAAGTAAGTTTTATTATTAGAAAGTATTAGTATAGCTTAATTGTTTCTAGAGATATGAAGCCTCAAAGTTTTCAATCCATTAGCAGTGAAATACGCGTAAAAAATCTGAAACATTAGCACTGAAAAATTAATTCCAACGGCAAAAAATAGGATATTTCTGGATACTTGTTTTTGGATTAAAGTTGATTATCTCAGGTACATTGGCATATAATTTTTTCTTGGTGTTATTTAGTGAAAAAAAAAAAGTAGAGCAGGGATGAAAAATGAGACCCAGTTTTCAAGAAAAAAGCAGTGAGTTTTACATATTTTTGAGTCTATTGTTCGATATAAAATATTTTCCAAAAGCAGGCAGTATCGAGTACTTACTTTTCAAATGTTTATAAGCTACCTCAGATCGCCTCGAGCATAATTTAATATAGAATGTCAATTAACGAATATAAATTATTATCTTGTTTTTATAAAAAATGTTTATACTTAATGCAAAAAATGGTGAGGGGGGGGGGATTATTATTATTTAACAAATGCAATATAATGAAACGAACAAGGATGATATATGTAAAAAAAAAATTAGTTCTTTTTGGCGAAAAAGGCAGCATTGCGACCAGCAGTTCTACCAAATACAACACATTCCAAAAGGGAATTACCCGCCAAACGATTATGACCATGAACACCACCAGTAACTTCGCCAGCACCATATAAACCAGGAATGACAGTGTTATCCTCGGCCAAAATAGAAGCATCTGCATTCATATCAAGACCTCCCATGGTGTAATGTACAACAGGTGTAATTAAACCAACCCAATAAGTAGTAGGACCAGAAATAGGACCAGGGAAGAAAGTCTTACCAGTATTATCAGGATTTTCTTGTCCAACATGAGCATCATAGTCCTTAAATTCTTGCTCCAATTGCTTTGTATCAACATCCAATACCTTGGCTAAATTTTCAAGACCTTCAGCTTGAGTGAAGAAACCCTTGGAAGCATAGAAACCCAATGTGCTCTTACCAAAGCCTTCAACAGCCTCATCAGTCAACACCATATAAGCAGAAGCATACTTTTCGGGCAATTTCTTGCTCATCAAACTATTGGAACGAGAATGAACAGTTCCAGATTGACGATATACAGCAGCAGTAACTTGATCACGCAAGGTCAACTCATCTGTGAAGCGTTTACCCTCACCATTCAAAAGGACACCGCCATAAGCACGAAGAGCTTCTGGGGCCAAAAATTTTGTAGGAGCAGTAGGGTTACTAAGGTCAACAAAACCAGTAGGATGAACTTGAACTTGATCCTGTATTTGTCATTCAAAAAAATTAGTTTTACCGAATTGATGTAAAATGAAGCATTAATTACCATATCTCTCATACCGGCACCGACAGCTAAACCAAGGCGAACACCTTCACCAGCAGCCCAAGGACCATTAGTAGTAGCAGTGTCAACCAGTTGAGGAGCAAATTCGCTTAGTAAAGTGTTTTGACCATCAGGTAATTGTTTACCAGTTTGTCCAGCAAAACCACCACTTGCCAAAATGACAGCACTTGCTTTAATAGTCTCCTTTGATTCTTGTTCTGTTTCAGAGTCCTTCTTTGCAATTTCTACACCTACAACAACATTATTTTCAGTCAATAAATTTACAACTCGGGCATTTGTAATAACTTGGGCTTCAGCATCATCAAAAGAAGTAAAACGCTTTTTGAGAGTATCAACTAATTTCCATCCTACGGGTACAGGACGACCATTTTGAGCAGGACAGCGATGAGTACGACCATGAGAATGACCACCACAACGAGAAACGACAGATAAATCCAAAGAAGGTACACCATCTATTTGACTTTCCTTGATCAACCAATCAAGAGCAGGTCTACTTTCATCAACTAACTTTGTAACGAGATCCTCACGACTGATTCCAGCACCAGATTTGAGAGTATCTTGTATAAAAGCTTCACGAGAATCCTTGTTTAATGGTTCAATGGCATTAATGCCAGAAGTAGCCTTCATGGAATTACCACCGATATTTTTCTCCTTGTCAATCAAGATGACCTTGATATTACCTTGATTATGAGCCTCAATAGCGGCTGTAAGACCAGCCAAACCACCACCAACGACGATTACAGTATTTTGTTTAATATTAGACATGTTTGTTGGATTTGAAGACGAAATAAATCTATTATATAGATAATAAATGACAAAAATTAATAAAAAATTTGTTAATAATTTCATTACAAAAGGGAGAAAGAGGAAAAAAGATGTGCAGTTCAAAGTGTATTTATAATAAGCAAAACATTTTTGGATTTATTGGGTTTAGGCGATGTTTTAAGACACGTTGGAATGGCATGATTTTTTTTTTTTTTATTAATTTGAATCTCATACCTGTAATTGGATATTTGTGATTTCCAGCAATTTGATTTCTGTAGTTGGTGTATTAAAGGATTTTGAATTGGTTTACAGGTTTTTAAAAGAAACGAAATTAAGAGCATTAGATGTCTAGATAGTGATTGTAAAGAATTCGTTTTTTTTTGTATGTATTAGTAGTACAAAAAAAAATTGACCAAATGAAAGAAGAGTGAAAGAAGCAGGTTTTACTAAAATGTTCCAGTTTTAGAAGAATAAATGTATCGGGATCAAAGGATTATCCAACAGAAATTAGACTATGAATTTCTTTGTATAAAGTATCGTGTTTATTATCAAAATAAAAAATACTAAATATCTATTATTATTATTATATTATTATTATTATTATTAAAGAGCAGTTTGTTTAGATCTTCATCCATTTAGCATTATATTTCTTGACAATAGCCTTGGCTTCATCAATATGACCATTTTCAACCAAAATCATAACAACACCACGGATGGATGATTCAAGAGCAGCGGAAATCCAAGCATGCTTAATATCAGTATGTTCACCTACAAAGACAAGACCATTATCCATTTTGAAATAAGAAGGCATGTAAAGCTTATGTTGACCAGGCTCAGCGCTTGCCCAAGATCCAGATTGGAAAGGATCCAAAATCCAACAACGACGATCATAGTTACCAGTGTAGTATTTCTTCACCAAATCACCATGAAGCTCAGTAAAATCTTCAATAATGCGGGAAACATGTTGATCTTCAGTCATAGAAGCAAATCGAAGACCCTTATCACCACTAGCATAACTAGCCAAAACTACACCAGGGCCCTTAGTACCAATGTTATTAGCAGGATAACAAATAGTGCTTGATAACAAATCAGTGCTATCACAACCACCTTGAATAGGGCGATCCAATTTCTCCCAGAAACGTTCCTTAAATTCAAGAGCAACCTTACAAGCTTGACTATAACCAAGGTTTTGAATTGCTTGACTCAAAGTATAATCAAGTTTAGGAAGATGCCAATTACGGACAATTGTGAATGGAGCTGCAACAATGACATTATCATACTCCTTTGACTTGTATTTGGTATCGTAAGGAGATTTCTTCCATTGAACAGAGACCTTTTTGCCATCGAATTCCAATTTACTGACACTAATACCATAGGTAACCTTTTTACCGAGAACGGGACCAAATGCTTCAGGAATACGGTTCAAACCACCTTGAACAGTTCTCCAATTAGTAGCCTCACTAAAGGTAAATGTATCATACATGTCTTCCCAGATTTGACCAGCACTCAAACCAGTAACATAATCAGTCGCATTTAAGCTTAATCCCATCTTGTTGTGCAACCATCCCCATTCAGACCAATCATCATAACCTTCATTCAATGCCTTTTCATGAGCAGCGTAAAGATCAGCACCCATTAATTTAAACCATTCATCAGTATAGAATTCTGCAGTAGCATTGTTGGTAAGAGAAGATAAAGCGGAAGTATCTTCACTCTTGGGTACAATAGAAGAGTTGGCTTGAACTTCACCGATAGTAGGGATTCTGCCATCTGGAAGACGGAAACCCTGACGGTAATACAAGTTGCTATACATAGGAAATGTAATTTAGTTGGGAATTTACAAAATGAAATTTGTGTAACTTTCACTTACTTTGCACGGCTTTGATACCATTTGATGAATTCAATCTTGTAAGATTTGTCATTGATTGCATTCAATTCCTCAGCCAGTTGAAAGACAATTTGGTGATCAGTGATAGGAAGAGTCTTTCCTTTGTATTCAAATTCAATAGGGAAACGCATAGGACCCATTTCTTGATAGGCAATGCCAGATTTTCCAAAGTATGCAGTATGAACACGACTGGTGTAGAGATTAGTATTATTGGTAATGATTAGAAATAAATAGTAAGCTTACCCGCCAAGTCTATCATTAGCTTCCAAAATTTCATAGTTGTGGAAACCAGCTTGATCCAAGAGATAACCACTGAATAAACCAGACATACCAGCACCAACAATACCAATTTCTGTTATAAATGTTAGTTTTTAATTTTTAGCATTATCTGCTTCTACTTACTCTTGTTTTTGCTAGAAGCATGAGCACGTTTAGAAACTTTCTTGTTCTTATGATAGTCAACAGCATCAAAGTACATGTCAGATAATTCAGGGTGACCACGCTTGGAGAACTTTTTAGAGATGTCATAAGATTCACTTTGAGCAATGATACTACCAGAGGCATCCTTTACAAAGACACAACCAGATTGAGCATCTGCAGGCACATGCCAAGCAAACTTTTCAGGTTGAAAATCAGCAGAAACGTCAACTTGGTCAATTTCATGTGCAATTGAGCCATCTTCACAAGAGCCATAAGACAAAGTAATAGTTCCATCAATAGTTTGAGAACCATAGTCAAGGTAAACATTAGTTAAAGAATCAGCTTCAAGTGTAGTTTTAACAGAAATCTTGGCGTCAGTAGAAGATGCAGGAGCTGCAAGAGCTTGTAAGGCTGCAGTGGCCAATAAAAAGAGGGATGTTTTCATATTTGATGAAAGAATAAAGATGTATTGAAACAGCAAAGGTGATCAATAACACCCCCTATTTATACAAAATAAATATCTAGTTTTCTCTTTCTTATCAATCCATTATTTTAGCAAATTGTTAAATTTTCTCTAGAGGCAACAAGATCAAATTTGACAATTGATGACATATAACAAGTCTATGGAATTTCCTATCGCTGTCGAGATAGGACGATATAGACTATCTCTTTGTCCAACATGAACAGGAATTAATCTCTTTAAAGTTCACTTTTTTTTTTTTTTTTTACATTTATTATAAATGAATGAAATTAATATGGACTCAATTCTGTATCAAGTTTATAATGTCATATAGCATACGTTTGCAATGTAATTCATATTTGAAACCTCTCAGTAAAATGGTAGTGAATTACCAGGAATTAAACACTTTTATGCAGTTGTTCCGAGTGATCGGCTGTTACACTAAATAGTTTACTTTCCGAGATTTATTGGGTTGGATAGTTGAAATACCATGGATATGCATTTACCCTACTCTTGTTTATCGACAATTACAGTATTCTGTTCTATTTGCTGCTGCAGCCCACTTTGAAACAAGAGCATATATTATGGCTTAAGCTTCTGCCATTTTTCAGCAATCCAAAATATTAAATGTAGGATTATACATTTGAAAATATATAAACATTGAAATCTTTGAATTGAATCATATCAAGAAAATTTGCACTTAAAGGTCGAGTAAGAAAAAAATGATAGGAGATAGGCAATTCATACCGTGCGATCGATTCAAACATTGTACGTGGATTCTTTTTTAGAATTTGCAAAGTTTAGCTGTATAATCTTGTGTGTTTGGCATTCAATTTTTTTTTCTAGGTAATCTGTTATTTATTTTCTGAATTGTTTTAAAGATTTGTTACACAACTAATTATAACTGTGGCCAATGTAAGTCATCGATAAGTTGATAGATACATAACTCAAGTATTGTCCTTGTCTCACAAAGTTCCATGGAATATTGTATTAGAGGGATTTGAAAACAGAGGATGTTGGATACATGAGATAGCATGAAACCATTAAAAAGAAGCCCATTTTCCTACTCATTCACATATAACTGCGTACATGATTTTCAAAAACATTTAGCTAATCATATATACAAATGATCTTTATTTACATGTATCATATAGTTATCTCAAGATATGATATCCGTTCCATTTAGTTGCAATTTAGTTCAGTGAGTCTGATAAGATACCATAATTCAAGGATAAATTTGTAAAGTTTTTCCCAGATTCATTATTTAAGGTTGGTTGTGTATCCTAAATTATCAAACCAAGAGTGCTGAATATGTTTTAAGAGGTTGAAAACCCCACAAAAATATTGATTATTATACGATTTGATCATTAAGATACATATTAGATATTGTCAATTGATTCATATTATCTGATTAAGTCAACATAATCATACGAATTAATGCGTCATACAAATGTTACACAGATACATTCAATTAGAAATAGGATTTTGTGTTCGTTTTGATTAGAAATGTTCATTCCAAACATTGGTGGGGAAAATTGTTCCGAAAAAAAAAACACTATCAATCCTCAATCTCGTGAACGGTTTTTTCCCTATTTTAAAATACACTTTGAATGAAAACACATAGAAATATGTATTCATCGTGGCTGTTTTAGCTGGAAAGCCAAAATATGCAAAATAATAATAATAAACTTTGGGATACTAAGGCTTACAACCTTGCAAAAATACATTAGTTTTTTCATTTAAACTTTTAGATGCAAATGCTTTAAAATTTACCCAAAACCCTAAAAATGTTTTTTCTGATAGCCCTGAATCAAAAGACATGTGCACGCGCTAAGAAAAATAGCCACTGTATCTATCTTTGTGTCAATACGTGTAGTTAAATACATTGAAAATGAACAAAATCGATAAATGAAAAAGTAAATATCTATCGACACAGGCTATTTATGACGCGCAAAAGCATACCAGATGATTTCTCTCGGCTATCAGATATATCTTAATACATTTTGAAGTTTTTTTGGGCCAAAAATTTTTCATCAATTTTTTCTCGATTTTGCCCTTACGATGGTAAGGGGAAAATTGCAATTTGAACAAAATTCGATTTTTCACCTCAAAATTGAGACTTTTTACTAAGGTATATATTGATACAAAATTATGGTAAAAGTTTTCTCTTTGTTATAATAGTTTTAGATTTTACTTTTTTGATTAATTTTTTTGATATTTGGGCTAAAAACTAAAATCCAAGTTAAAGGATTTTGCTTGAAGATTTTGGCACAAAAATATTTTTGTTAATTATACCATCAGATAGAGCAGCTTTTTTTACACAGGCATGAATTTTTCGATTTCAAGTTTACTAGTTGATTTATTCTGAAATATGCCAAAGTTTCCAACAAAATTTACTTTTTTTGGTTCCATATCTGTTTTTCGAACAAAATTTTTAATCGGGGGTTGAATATTTTGGAACTGCCAAAAAGGTTATTTTAAAAGGTTATTTGTACAGTAAAAATTGAGCGATAAATATCTCAAGGCAATTAAAGCTAAACTACACGTCCGTCAAACCACATTACTATTCTTTTTTACAAAAAAATGCATCGAATTTATCATTTAAATTCGTTTTTAAATGTGCATCATCAAAATAAGAGGAGGGTCAAAAGCCCAACTCCGATTTCCTTTTGACATCTCTCAGGCACATAATAACCTTCAAGCTAGACGTTCTATATAGCTTAAACACAAGATATAACATACATACATAATTACAAAACAATTCCAGGACATCATAGATATTTAAACAGAAGAAAAATAGACTGAAATCATGGATCTAATGCCCCTGTAAGCAGGCAAATCTATATCAAAAAGTGCTATTTTATGCATTGGATTTGTAACAATTGCACAAAAGTGTATTTATATGATATTATCGAGAATTCAAATCAATTTCTGATTGTCAGGTTTGAATTTGTATAAATATTGCAACTAAAAATGCTCTAATTTAATGTTGAACAAAGATTTGCGAAAGAAAAAAAAAAGGGTTAGGGTTAGGATAATCCAATGTTCAAAAAGTGCAGATCGGACATGAGGTTAATTAACAGCAAATTACTTGAATAAATCCAATTGTTTTCACCAAAAGCACATACATAATCATCGTCTCGATGATTCCATAGACTATATTAGATAAAAATTTTACTTGTTGATCGGGAATTCATGTTTGTTGATTTGGGATTTCAGAATGAAATAGTGGCTTTGATATATGAAATCAACCAATGGAAGTTAGATGTGACTACAGTAGAAGCAAGAAAAAATTTTTAAAGGTATAAAAAGATGAAAGACTCTTGTGATTGATATTGCTCCTCCTCTAATTATTCTTCATTAAAGATGGAACACCAAGTATGTATTTTATATAATGATAAATGTTGAATGTTTATATATTAATCATATCTTCTTTAACAGACCGAAAAGGCTTTCCAAAAGCAAGCTGGTATTTTCCAAAACTCCAAGGACTCCAAGAAGCGTAACCAACGTTGGTTCAAGGAAGTCGGTTATGGTTTCAAGACCCCCAAGGAAGCCAAGACTGGTACTTACATCGATAAGAAGTGTCCTTTCGTCGGTGAGGTTAACATCCAAGGTCGTATTCTTACTGGTATTGTCACCTCTACCAAGATGAAGCGTACCCTCGTTGTCCGTCGTGATTATCTTCACTACATTCCCAAGTACAACCGTTACGAGAAGCGTCACAAGAACATCTCTGCTCACGTTTCTCCTGCTTTCGAGAACGCTGCTATTGAAGCGTAAGTATTTTATAATGTTTATTCATCGCTGCTCAATTGTATCACTATTTTGTTCGTTAAGAAACAAATGATTTGCGGTTTTTTTTTCCCATTGTGGATAAAAAAAATACAATTCTGGATTTGGGAAATATACTGTTTCGCATTCTAGTCGGTATGAAAGTGTAAGAGGTTTACGCCAAACCCGCTGAAATTTAACACATTTCAGTTTTTACTTTCTGTTCTTTTTGTATAAGAATATATTTTTTTTACGCAAAGAGTTATTTTGACGGATGAGGTAGTTGGTGAGGTAGCGGCTCCACCAAGCCTTTGATTCCTTTTTACTAATCTATACCTTATTTATAGTGGTGACCTCGTTACCATCGGTCAATGTCGTCCTCTCTCCAAGACTGTTCGTTTCAACGTTCTCAAGGTCTCCAAGGCCAAGAGCGCTGCCAAGTCTTTCTCCAAGTTCTAAATTGATTTTTGAATAATAAAAAAATCCTTTTAATTTCTTAAAAAATAAAATTATCATGTCTTTAAACATGGAATAATAATCTATAACTTTTTTTTATTGTTGATTTTTTAAGCTCAAAAAACTGATTTTTTGGAGTTTATTTTCATCTTTGAAATTTTTAAGGAGAGAATAAATCTCTTGTATACAAACACAAGCTTAATTTCCCTTTTTAAATAGTCTCCAAGGGCTGCCGTGATTTTTTACTGACATGCAACCCCTTAAAAATACGTGCAAAACATCGCCCAAAGTTTATGATGGGCTCCTTCAAATTAACAAGCTTATTTGTTTTTCTGCAATTTTTCGTGAGTTGAGCACTTGATGTTTATGATTGAACCAAGTTTATCTCTTTTCCCCCTTTAGATCTATTGTTATTACTAATTCCCTTTTTCTTCTTGTTATTAATATCTCTTTATCTTTTTGAATGATGAACTCTACAATGAGTAAAGGAAGTGGTGCAATTTTAAAAGCCAGTAATAAACAGCAAACTACAACTAATCCCCGCGTTTTATACTCAACATCTTCTACTTTTACTACCACAACAACAACAACAACAACTCTTTATACTGCAGCTTTTGCCAAAGTAGACATGATATTATCATCATCATCATCTCCAACATCTTCATCATCTACCGTGCTGGCATGGTTACAGAAAGAGCTCTCCTTGTATGTAGATCTTCATCTCATGTCAATACCTCTGGACCTGACTGAAAAAAACGACTGGCTTGCAAAACCTATTGTGTGCCTGGCTCATCGCTATTTTCCTGATCAATTTCTTAACTTGTCTAAGCAACTTCAAGATCATTCATCAAGTTATAAAAAAGCATTACAAGTATTTGAAGATCGCTTAAATGTTAAATATAATATTGACGATAATGATGATGATATATCAATCTATTTGACATGCATTCAAAAAGCACTTTTGGTTACTGATGATGCTACACTAAGAGATTTACATATACGAGATAATAATGATTCTGCAGATTTCGATTTAACAATTGGTATTCCTTTGACTCAATTATGGCAACAATGGACTGAAATGGCAAAGCAAGAATCGCTTAGCTCAACTTCTACGCGATCACCTTCACCTCGCATAGAACCGATTCAAAGCCGAGATTGGGAAGATATTGAACTAATTTTACAGCAAATGCAACCACAATATCAATCCTTTCAACAATCTATTACAAACAAAACAGATATATCTCCCGATCTTGCTATACGCATTTCGGCTATCGATGCAACCCATGCAGCCCTCTCCGCACAAATGCAGAGACCTACAATTGAATTTGCTACTACTATCGCATACATACGCAATGAATTAGAGTTTATTCAAGCTAAAATGCTGAAAACAACAACAACAGATGCAGGTATTCATGATTTAGAAGTGAGATCTACTAAAGTGGGTACCCTCATTGATAATATGATTCGTTATGACATGGATGATGGCCAACAGCAACATTATCAAGCATTGTTACACAAATATCAGCTTATCGTGTCTTGGGTCGATGATGTTAGAGTTTGGTTTGTTGAAGCAGAGCGTATTCGTGGTTGGATCGAACTACGTATTCAAGTATTGGAGGTTAAGCAATCCCTGAATGCTCTGGAAGAGGTTGAATATGATTATACACCACAGCAAATTGATGAATGGAATCAAGAGCATGAAGTTTTACAAAAGGAAGTAGAAGCGTTTGATGCTCAAGATATGACAAGGTTACGAGCTCATGTTAAACAACTTACATCTGCACAAAAAGATCTAAGTCCTGCTGATACAACAACTATTGAAATCACTTTTACAACATTGACAACATTGGATCGTCTTATGCATTTATTAAGACGCCATGCTTATGAGCTTCAAATGTTGACTTTACGTATGGGTTGGGAGCAATCATATCATGTAACAGTAGCTTGGGTTCGATCTGTAGCCGAACAAGTCAAGGAATTTGTCCATCAAAAGGCTAGATGGAAGGCAAATGACGATGATGCACAGGAAGATAAAAATAGTATTATCAATACACTTATCCAGTTTGAACAACAATCAGCTCATTTTGATCAAGGTCAATTCACCAATACAGTCAATTTATATCAAGATTTAGATGATGCATGTCATGTTGAATTACCTAGCCATTTGGAATCTAGACAAATTGCTATTGAAGAAGGATTTGAGGAATTAACTCATCGTATATCTTTTGCAAGACAAGTAGTAGAGCAATATTTAGTAGTTACTGATTTCCTGGCAAAAGCAGATCAACTTAAAAATGAAGGCGAGGTCTTGAGACAAGAAATTGTTACTGCAGATGTTTCTGTAGTGTCTACCACTGAATTGAGTGAAAAGGTGGTGCTATTTCAAGAAAATACAGTGCGATTAGTTACAGGCGTTGCAGCTCGCGTACCCTATCCTGAAGCAAATCATCCATCTGATCAGCAAGGAAATGACGATGCAAATGAGATGATTCGTATGGTCATTGGATCTCGAAAATCTGCATTGGTTTTGTTTGGTGAGGCTTTGGATCATAGTTTAAGTGCACTAAGAAGAGCTTTGCAATTACAAAAGAGAGCAAAGCAGTTGCAAGATGAAATGGCTAGATTAGGAGGTTGGGTGGATGAGCGTTTAAAGGCAA
This sequence comes from Mucor racemosus, assembly GCA_027405735.1. NCBI lineage: Eukaryota > Fungi > Mucoromycota > Mucoromycetes > Mucorales > Mucoraceae > Mucor > Mucor racemosus. The sequence continues at coordinate 1,145,147 of JAPEHQ010000004.1, read as the reverse complement.
TGGAGAAATCGAAGGTAGATGTATTTGTTGCTGGTAAATGTGCTCTGGATGAAACCGATTTGGGTCGCTTGATAAAGGAAAGAGATGGTCAAGTTACGAAACTAAAGGGCATCAAGGAAAATGAATACAAAAAGTTGGAAGAGAATATTTTGACTGTACAACAATCATCATCGTCTCAACATAATATGATCTCAACTCAGGTATCTGCATTGCATGATGGAATGGGCACTTTGAGTAACCAATTGGATATATTGGAGGAGGCTTTGCAATTGCATAGCTCAAGGTTGGCTATTTTGGGTCGTCGTATATCTTGGGAAACACAACATGCAAAGGCATCTTTGTGGTTGTCTAACAATACATTTGCGGTATGGGACTTTGTTTCTCGTAAGGCACAATGGAGAGTTTCAACTATTATGGATTATGATGATGGCGATGATAGTGACAATACTGTTGGTAATAACTGGAGATCTCAAGTACAACAAGAATGCAAAGATTTGGCTTTAAAGACGCAGGAGTTTCATACAGAATATTTGAAACCTGTAGATGATATATATAATGAATTAGTAAAAGATTTTGGTAAGTTGCTTGAATTTTGTTATAATCGACATTGTTAATTAATATTTTGTGATATAGAATCATCTCAAACAGCAACAGATTTATCAACGGCAATAGAATATATTCAACGTCGTCAAGATACATTGAGTCAAAGCTATCAAAACATAAATGATTTGATACATTATGCCCAACAAGTGTTAGATCAACATGAAGCATTGACTGATTTCATCCACAAAGTTACTGATTTGCAAACTAAAGGACAACAAATCAAACTTGATATTCAAAATGCAATTGATTCGGTGATGATCATGGGAGAAAACCATCATTTGAAAGAAGCCGTGCAAGAGTTTAATCAAAATGTAACTCAATTATGGATGCAATCAGGCTCACAACTCCCATATCCTGTGTGCCCTGAAGATGCTCGTACTACACGTCCTTCTACAAATGACGATGAGATTTCAACGGAAGTGGCCACTGCTGTGTATAAATCATATACTGATTTACAAGCTCTATCAAATGCGCTTTCAGAAATGGTTCAACGTTTAGATGTAGGCTTAATGTATCGTGTACGTTTACAACAATGGTGTTTACAAGTACAACATACAACTACAACTATTACAGACATTACATCTTCCATCACATCTTATAGCTTTGATTTAACATCTGGTACTATATCACAAAATAACGAGGTAGTGGATCAAGGAAAGCAGCTTGAGTCAGAATTGGAAGTTCAATGTAATCATTGCCAAAATGATGTTGAAAATGTAAAGCAGCAATTATCAGAGATACACACAGCTATGGAAAATGATGATTGCAACATGCTTGATCTGCATATTACAGAGAAACCTTTAGCTGCATTACAAGAGTCGTGGAATACATTGAATCAATCTATCAAAGACTTCAAAAATCATACACAAACGTGCGAGGATCGTGCTCAATGGCAAACATTATGGTTGCATCAATCTCAAACATTGAATGGTTTACAAGAAGCAATGCTTGAATGGATGAATCAAAAAGCATGGTGGATATCAACTTATGATGGTGAAGGTGGAGGCGATGAAACACTGCATGCACTTGCTAAGCAATTACAAGTTTATCATCTTACATTAGAGCACTGCTCATCAGGACATGGAGATCTCAAAGATGCTTATAGTTCACTAATGCAATCGTTCAAATTGGCAACTGGTGCAGTTCTGGAAGATTCACAGCAAGCTGATGTACTCAATTTGTCGAATAAATTACAAGAGACAATGGATGCACAATTAACTGAAATTCGACTGATACAAGAACGCCATGATTGGACTTCTCGTGTTGATGAAGAATTGAAAGCATGTGCTAATAAAGAGCTAGCTACTGAATCATTTATCCAGTTGTATGCTCGTTGGTCTCCTTCAAATAATTCCAATGGTTTGGAATTGAGTGACAAGGTGGAGAAACTTCATCAAGCGACAACAATTCATGTTGAAGCCATGGAGGCTCTACTCAATCAAGTAATTCGGCAGCAGACAGAACCTATTTTCCGTCGCAAGGCCAACTTGGAGAGCACCAAACATAGCTTGGAACAGCAAGATCTCTTTTTAGATAAGGTGATTGAACAGCAAAAGGCATTGTGTGTAGTTGTCTCTGAAATCAATCAAGTAGAAGCATTAGCGGAATCCAAGAAATCTGTTTTGTTATCCTTATCACAGCCTTCTTCACAAGATTTGGATGAATACAAGCAACATGTAAATCAAGTAAATGCTCTTATTGAACAAACGATGACCTACCCAGTTCGTCATTATAGAGATCATAATCCTCGTGCTCGTGAACTTGATACTAGTCATAATACTGGGTTGCAAGATATGCTCAAGGCTCGTCAATCTCGATTAACAGAATTGGGATCTACATTGGAATCTATTCTCAAATCAAAAGAGAGATTATCTCGTCGTAAAGCAGCTGAAGCGTCTTATTTTGCTGAAGCAAATGTGGTTGATGGATGGATTGATGCTAAACATGCATTATTGAATGATAATATTGAAGATTTGAAATCTGCTGTTGCTCATATTAATGCATTGCAATCTGCTACCACTAATTATACTGCATCTGTTCATGGTTTAGAGGTTGCTGCCAATAAATGTATTGCAGTTATTCAACAACAACAAGGCGATGATGATGTGGATGATACAGCTCAAAGTGCTCAACGTATTCATGATAAGCAAGCATATATTGATATGAAATGGCAACAATTGGAGGGAGATATAGCCAAAGTACAACATCAACGTCAACAAGAATTGCGCCATCAAGAATTTATGAGTTTACTACTTGCATACAATATACAATGCGAAAAATTACAGGACGAATTGCAGCAAGATGTTGGTCAAATCACTGAAGCAGTTAGCACTCAATGGCAGGATGAATTACAAGCACTGAATACAAAGCTATCAGAGCTAAAGTTACGAGCTCAAAAGCCTGAAGATACTGTAGATGCAACAGTACGTTACGACGCTTTGAAAGAGCAAGTGAATTTGCGATCAACGGAAGCCAATCATTATCGTTTAAAGCAAGAATATGCAGAGGGTGCCACAGCTTTGGAACTATTGATTGCAAACGCACAAGAAGCCTTGGATACACTGGAGCAAAAACCTGCTGTAATGCAAGGTGATGTAGAAAAAGACAAGGCATTGCTTCAAGATGTCAACGCTGAATATAGTTCATGCTGTCAAATGTTGGATCAAGAAAAGTATGATGAGCAACGTTCTTTCTATCGTTTCTTGCAACTGAATAAGGTGAATGATTTACAAGAGATTGATGATCGTCAATTACAACTTGAGAAACAATGGAAGCAAATCAAACAAGATTTGGCTAATTATCATCAAAAGAGTATCAAGTCTTTACTTCAATGGCAGGAATTACACAACAAATTGATTGAAATTAAGGATGAGGCATTGGAAGGTGTATTGAGCCGTTTAGATCATTTTGAATTATCTGATGTCGTGCCTACTTTCTTGGATCAAGATGCGTCGTTGTTAACTTTGCTGAGACACCGAACCACTGCATGTCTTGATATTGCTACTTCTTTACCACAAGAGGATGATAACATGGCTAGATTCAAGGAAATGTATGATGATTTAATTGAAAAAATAGATGCTGCTTCTTTATTATTGTCTGAAAAGAGGACCTTGGCCCAACAACATGTTGATGTTATTGATTGTGAGCAATTGGTGGCATCATTCTGTAACCAAATCACTGAAGAAGTCGAGGCTATTAAATCTGAAAGTATTTCTGACAGCATTCCTGATGCAACTGCATTAGAATCTTTGTACAAAGAAGTGTCTGCAACATATACAACAAGAGAAGCAACTCAACAAGCTTTTAAACACCAGCTAGTTGGTTTGGAATCTCGTATTGAAAATATTTCCAAGAAATATAATGTTGATAACAGCAAGATACAGCAAGACTTGAAGGAGGCAATGTCTGATCTGAATGCTGAATTGACTGATACAGCTCAAGTTAACGATGTGATGCGTCGTATATTAGGTCATAGCAAAAGTGCAGAGAATATCAGATCATGGCTTGAAAATTGTCAAACCGCTATCTCTAATTTAGAGGATCAAGATGAATCTACTGCTTTGGATTTGGCCAGTTTAACTCAAAAAATGAGTGATTTCCAGAAGGTTATGCAATCATTTTTAGATTTATCAGAGGAAGTGGAATCTGTTAAATGCAATCAAGATATTGTGCATCAAATGGTAGATGATATTGTTAAACCAATTACTGGAGATATCAAAAGTCAATGGCAAAAGACTCAAACTGAATTGAAACAGATGGAAAGTGAAATTGAGAAAACTACCAGAGGTGTTGGTGTAGCTCGTAAAATGAAGCATCTGATGGCATTGGTTGGTGAAACTAGGGATTATCTTGATAGAACTCGTTTGTATGATTATGATATCAGTACAGAGGATGGTATTATTGAGGAAGATGACGATGACAGGACTCAAGTAGCAGATGAAGGAAAGGAAGAAGAAGAAGAAAGGGAAGAAGTGGAAGAAGTGGAAGAAGATGCTTCTACTGTAGTAAAAGAAGACACCAGTATAGAAAATATACCACCATTAACATCTTTACCTCGTCAAGGAGAGGTTCAAGATATTGAAAAGCATTTGAAGGCGACAGAGTCAGAAATGTTACCTCAAATTAAACAAGAATTAAATGAGCTGAACACTCTTATGACAGAATTTGATGCAGATATTACATTTACAAGGCAACATCTCGAGCTCAAGGATTCTGTTAAAAGTTTACAAGGTACATTCACTGTAAAATATGCTACTTTAAACAAATGTATGGCAATTGGCACCTTTTTGACTACAGCAGATGATATTGAAATTTTGCAAAGCTCGTTAGAGGAAGCTGTGAGTCAATCAGCACCACATCATTCACTTATTGGTACATTAAGTCGTACTGATTTGCAAGCTAAACTCATTGAATTGGACGCTCGTTTCAAATATTATGAACGTAAAATTGTACCAAGTTTGACTTTGGCTCAAGAGCAAGCAAAGGCTGTTACTAAATTATCCGTTAAAGGAGGTGAAGCCGTACATCAACAATTACAAGACATGGATCGTAAATGGATGAGCATCAAAAAGCAATTCAAAACTCGCAAGATTGAACTTAGTCGTACTATTGATACTTCACAAGATAGTAAAGATCAGCATGCAAGAATTAGAAAATCGTCATTACCAACTAGAAAAGCATCTTCATTGTTGCGTGATAGAGCCGATGTATCTAGACAGAGATTATCACCTACAGCAAGCAGTACTTCCTCTTCAACCTCATCAACTCGTACTACAAGTACAACAAGATTGCCATCCAGATTTTTAGCTCCTCCACCTCATCAACCTTCCAAATCAGCTACGCATTTGAAACCTAGAACAACTACTACAGTTAAGAAACCTCCACTTAATAGTTATGTTGCAGATCCTGATAACGATTTGGATATTGAGATTGGTCGTATTGTAAATGAGACACCTTATCGAGTTAAAGTTAAGATGGTTCCTGGAGAAGTAGGGAGATATTGGTTTGGTAATTTGAATCCCAAATTGGCTTATTGTCGAGTGCTTAAAAGCAAAATGGTTATGGTGCGTGTTGGAGGTGGTTGGACAGAATTATCACAATTCTTGAGAGATCATGCTCTATTAGAAGGCGATTTTATACCAAGACACAAGAAGAAAAATGCAGTTATACTTGAAGAAGAAGAGCCTAAATCACCTACAATTCAAGAAGGCTTTATTGAGACACACAGACAACAACAACACCATCATCGTCCTAGTGGTGGTGTTACTGGATCTCCTAGTCATTCAGCATCCACAAGTGGTTATAAAGAAGGCGATAAATTTATTGCTGTTGATTCTCATGGAAATCAGTTACAAGTTCAAATGAGAAAAGCTTCAAATAATTTTATGCATACTAGTAGCAGTAGTAGTACAACAAATACAAGTGGTGGAAGCATGAATAATCATATGAATGACTATACCAAAAGACGCATAGCTAGAAGAAAGGAGAAAAAAGTAGCAGCCCCAGCAACTACAACAGCATCATCATCATCATCAAAATAAATTACATGTATACTTTATTATTAATAAACTAAAAATTATCCTTCATTTTACGAAGTTTTCCTAATACATCTATAACAGATGCACCATCATCATCAGTAATTAATTTAGCAACTTGAGGTAAATTAACTCTCATAAAAGGGTTTGTCAATTTTTCATTGGCAATACTAGAGGGTGTAGTACATCCAACTTCTTGAGCCCATTTCAATTTGTCTTTAATATCTTGATTGTCTTGTTCCACATGTTGAGCAAACTTGAGATTACTGATAGTATATTCATGACCAAAATAAACCTTGGTATCATCAGGAAGTTGTAATAATTTAGATAATGCCTTCCACATGTCAGCTGGAGTTCCTTCAAAAAATCTACCACATCCACTTGAGAATAAACAATCACCTGTAAATACAGCACGATCTTGCTCATTTTCAATATAATAACAAATGTGATCCATTGTATGACCAGTTGTAGAAAGTGCTTTGATAGTCAAATCACCAAATTGAATAGTTTCATTGTCCTTGATGATATGGCTAACGCCACTTACTTGATTTGAACCACCATAACATGTTACAGGGAATTTCTTTAACAGTTTAGAGTTTCCACCAGCGTGATCCCTATGGTGATGAGTAGTGAGGATCCTAAATAATTGGATTTCAGTTAATTGTTTATATATGGTCTTTTTTCATGGTTACATGGACAACTTGTAATCTGAGTAATCTTCTAAGGCCTTTAAAACATTATCGGGTTCAACAGGGTCAACAGCAGCAGCTATTCAAAATGATCGGTATAAGCAATATATCATGATTATTCCAATATACTATATTACCTTGCTTGGATTTTTGGTCCAACAAAATATAAGAGTAACTAGAGGAAAATACGCATTAAGAAATGGCCATTCTTTCTATTTGACATATATTGTGCCCAAAAACTTACTTGTCCTGGAGACATTGAACGGGTTTAATAATCATGCTGGTAAAATAAGAACGTGTTTGATTTAATCGAGAAAGAATCATATACAGAAAAAAATAAAATAATAAATATAAAAAGTTTTGCTTACAAATATATTCATCATTTGTACGCCATCATGTCTGTCTTCGGAGGCCAATAATAAGCCGAGATGTTAGTATTTTGCATATTCATAACATCATAATGAGTTTTCAAACTGTACATTATTAATGTGTTTTAATCACATTTTTATTATTGGTTTTACATTTTATTATATTTAGTGATGCAGAGTTTATCTTGTTTCCCATACAAAATACTGCGATTATATCATTTTAAAGAGAATGAAAGGCAAATTGTGATGCTTATAAGTGACATATATACAGATTTCCTCTGAATAATTTGTATTGTAGGGTTATTGCGAATGAGTATATTATACTTCAGGAAAATTAGCAATTTTTAAAGTGTCTAATCTTCAAAATCAGAGCATGCCCTCTTTTCCAATAACTAGCCTCATGCTATATACTTTCAGGGATATACCTTTAGACACTGCTAAGTCGATATGAATTGGTCGCATTATTCTACCTATTCCTAAATTTATTTTATACCTCACGAAAGACTCAAAAACGCGTAAAATTCACTGTTTTTTCCTTGAAAACTGGGTGTCATTTTTCATCCCTGCTCTACTTTTTTTTTCACTAAATAACACCATGAAAAAATTATATGCCAATGTACCTGAGATGATCAACTTTAATCCAAAAACAAGTATTCAGAAATATCCTATTTTTTGCAGTTGGTATTAATTTTTCAGTGCTAATGTTTCAGATTTTTACGCGTATTTCACTGCTAAAGGATTGAAACCTTTGAGGCTTCATATCTCTAGAAACCATTAAGCTATACTAACACTTTCTAATAATGAAACTTACTTGTTTTGAAATGCTCTATAACATATTTGAATATAAAAAATTTTGAGCACCTTTATTTTTTTTCCATTTTTTTTGGATATTTCTATAGTAGGTTTCAAAATATTGGCTAAATTGAGCAACACTTTTTTTGCATTCATGTCATTAAGCTCGTTAAGCACTCTCGGACCCAATTTAGAGTTTTTCAAAATATTGATTTTTCGTGGAGATATCCTCAAAAATGTGTACAAAAAGATGCCTCCATTTCTGGCGTCCATTTTCCCCTTGTATACCCTCATCCCAAATTCTGAAACAGAAAAAAATTTGGGCAAAAATGTAGTTTTCTCTACGAAAAATGCAGATAAAAGATTGTACAATAGCTCGATCGATAGATAATGTTTTGGCGCATCATCTCAATTAGTTATATTTTAAATATGCTTATAAAAAGGGACATGTATCTTCAAAAAACCTTCCAAATTTCAATTGTATTTTACACAACATTTAATTTAAAACATCTGTTTAAATTTTATTTTGATAGATGCAGAATTTAAAGCTGTACAAAAAACATTTAGTATGCTAGTTCAACTTATTTTGCAGTCCATGAGCCATTAAGCGATTTTGTGTTTTGAATCATTTTTCGGTCCTTTTCTTTTTTTAATCGATTTTGGAACTCAGTTACCATAGACTTAGGCTGTAATACGAACTATTATTTTGATTATCTCGACGAAAAATCAATAATTTTCACTGAAACAAAAAATGCATAGTAGCTTTCACCAGTTAGATCTACAGTATCTTGTGAATACAAAAATATAATGTAATCTGTCCCATACCTTTGGAATTTTTCATCAGAAGACATTGTTCATGACTTTATTCCGACAAAAAAAGACATTTGAAGGAGACTGGCGGGCTCCATCGACTTTTTTTGGGAATCATTTTTGATTGATGGTGATGTAGTTGTTTAATATTACACAAGGAATAACTAAAAAATAAAGTTAAAACTAGATATATTTATTGAGTATATTGTTGTAAAGTAAAAAAAGATAATGTATCCGTCTCGAAAGACACCAGGATTTAGGGTGCTTATATGTGTTGGAAGCGCGGATATAAAATCTACAATATAGAATGTATGAAAGAATGATTTCATAATCTTGAGGAACTAGTTGATTACAACATGATGATATAATAGATTGGCAAGAACAAGTTTAGTAGGATACGACCAAGTTAAGTATATAGAATATTCATGCTTGATTAACTTCAGACAGTGAATGTTTATACAAATGGAATAGCTGAATTCCATTCCCAGGAACGAATTCATGATTGGCTCAACTTCAGGGTCTCAGGCTACACCATTTCATCATAGACTAAATGTAACATAACTAAATGAAATACAATTGCAATACATCATTATCACCCCATCATACTCATCATTTTTTGCTAAGAATCATGTCTAAATAACCCTTTGAGCACTTCTACTAGTAATGCATGTACCCAGTCTAGTCTATGTCCTAAACAGTAGTGTTCCTTTCTTTATGAAACCGTAGTGATTTGATGCTCCTTTAACAGATACAATGATGGTGCTGTGAGAATGTACTTTGTGTGAATCTAAAGAACTTGGCCAGTAAAATGCTTTTTAATGAACATCCAGCATTTTGTAGGTTCGTGATGAATTGGTTGGTGTTATCTTGTAGTGTATCATTATTCTTTATTTTCATTCTAAATAGCTTACTATTAATTCCTCAGTATTTATTGAAGAGCCGTAGTGCTTTCTGAACAGATCTTTAGCTTGATCCCAATTTTGACACCTAAGTAGATCGTTTTTTACCCATGATTTATATTCGAAAGGTACTGAAACCGGTATATATTGGCTCCATACACCTTCGATTAGGTTTCCGGATGCATGAACCACATTCTCGAATGCACTAAAATAATGCTCAATGATGGAGTACCTTATGTTTTCAGGAAAGTGTACTGATTGACCTTGCTACAAAAACGTAATTATAAAAAGCGATAGGAAATACAATTATAACTCTTCTAAGTTTATTAAAGGTATAAAGTAAAAGCAACGATTCATCTACTCGATGGATCGTTGTGGTATTTATATTAAATGTCTAATTCAAATTACTAATGCAGTAATTTGATCTTGGTTTTAAAGCTGATGGAAAAAGGGATCAGCAATTACTAATTCAGGTTATACAATTATCTATAATTGTTGTTTGTGATTTTAAATTGTTGTAGTTAAGTTTCTATATTTCATAATCTTGGTTCTCACACCAGATTCATGTTATTCATTACTAATTCAATTTGATGTGTGAAAGACTGCCAGTAGTTCACACCAGACCTTTTAGTTGAAACTTGGGTACCTCGTTTAACTTTATTGTGCGCGATTTTGTCGATTCTACTTTCTTCATCATTGAGTTTATTTGCGAAGTAAAACAATTCATCATTTCTTGTGCCTTATCGGCCGCCTTCATTTCTTCTGATGTACAGTATAAATATCACCAGCTTTCAAATGTATCTTGCTGATAATGTCCTTAGCCTTTCTCAATCTTCTTGTTTTCATCAAATTGAGAGCTTCACCAGCATCATTATCATTGACACCATGATCGCTTGATAATTGGCTCATGGATCTCTCCATGATGGGATTCACCATTAATTGATTTTGTTCGTTGATTGATGACATGTTAATAATAAATAATGAATTAAAATAAAACTTTTTATAGTTGAAAAAAAGCGAATTAGCTGATATGATTGCTAATTAAAAGAAAAGAAAAGAAAAAAGGATAGTAAGTCAACTAGAATATAGCAATTTTTATTGACTTTAAGAATAAACTGAAGAACAACTCTATTATTTTGTCCTGAGGTCCTCTTTATATATACATTTCAAGCTATTCTAATTTCAATGTTCATTCCTATTACAAGTGTTGTTATTTTCTATTACCTAAATTTGTTAGTAGTGGTTCCATACCTCATAGGGAATGCTGTTCCAGTCTACATATTTCTTATAAGAATGCTATCTTGTCATGAATGATAAGAATTGTCAACTCCAAATTAAGCAATTGTTTTAATTCAATACCAGATGAAATGGAGATCATTGCTCATTTTTGCCTATTATTTATGTTAAATCTCATTTCAATCCCATATTGAGCCTGACATCCAAATGGAATTGAAATGGTATGAATACTTTTAGAATCCAGGACCTGATGGCTCCTGGCTTCCTTTTTTAATTTAATAATAAAGACCCTACGTTCTCCGTGGTATAATCACTTGTAGTCTTTATTTTATTTGTATTGGAAATAATCGTTATCTACATATAACTCTCAATCATAGTATACCTTAACGACACTTTGCATGCTGAATGCCAAAAAAGAACAGAATGATTGAATTTTGAATTGATTTACAAGTTCTATCAACTACTTGTTCTTTTCTTCTGTTGTATGCTACCAAGCACCATACTTTATCACCTTCCACAGTACCAATATACCTTACAATCTATTGACTACGGCATGTATTGAAGTGAAAAGCCTTGATATCGGATATAGGAAACTCCTAACGTATTAAAGTTTAATTCAGTAATTACCCCCAAGAACGCTTGGGCATCAATTATGGCATCATATTATTTAATCCTAGCGGTTAATCAATTAAGTAGCTATCAAATTAACATCCAAGAAGCAGGTTTAGCCCAGCATTGTAACAAGGCAATTCATAAGCTTTGCAAGCACGGTTAAATTATGATTCATCCATTTCCATCCATAGATTACTATCAAACAGATCAAATAGTTCAATAGTGCCTTAAATTACATCTCAGGATCTCAATGTCAAACCAATATACAGTAAAAGGCCATACTTTTAATATTTAAATAAACGATATCTTGTTTTTATTATAAAGTTAAAGAATTGGTTCATTACTCATTCCCCTTTAATTGTATACTTTTTTTAAGTATTATTATTTATCAAACCTGGAAATATACGACAATTCATTATTATGGACGTGTTGAATTTAGAGTTTCAATGTTATTTCAAATATACCTATTTGGATTCAGCAGTTGCGAACATTATAGAAGGCGGGCAGATGCGGTCGACACAACAACGTGACCTTTTATAAGTGACACTTGCAAATTAGGTTGTTTTATAATTACCAAGAGGCCTTTTAGTATGTAATCCCACTGTACGCAGAAAGATATAAGAGATGCAGTTTGGTGATAATTTTCCCGACAAACAGTAGGTTGTTGTGGTAGTTGTCCTTTGAGATCCGCATGTCAGAGATGCGTAACGGCTCTCATTTAGAGTTGGAAGTTATTAAGGTTGAAATTTGTCGAAATAGGATTTTGTTTTTGGTTTTTTATGGTTGCAAAAAGTAGATTTCAGATGGTTTTCGAATGTTTTCGCCCAATCTTGAGTCGAGCTACGTCAAATATTCAAAGAAGCTAAGATGTATTTTTATTCTAGGAGCTATTAATATCTATCCGAAAATAGAAGAGTCTATAAGAAAATAAAGGTGTAGTGGCCTAACATTGACAAATTGACTTAAAATCGATTGTAAAAAAATTAGTACCAAAATTGAGTTATTATTAACTTTTTGTATTCGCAAGATAGATACAACTCAAAGCTACTTCGCATTTCTTGTTTCAGTTAAAAATATTGATTTTTCGTCGAGATAATCAAAATAATAGTTCGTATTACAGCCTAAGCCTATGGTAACTGAGTTCCAAAATCGATTAAAAGAAAAGGACCAAAAAATGATTCAAAACACAAAATCGCTTAATGGCTCATGGACTGCAAAATAAGTTGAACTAGCATACTAAATGTTTTTTGTACAGCTTTAAATTCTGCATCTATCAAAATAAAATTTAAACAGATGTTTTAAATTAAATTTTGCGTAAAATAAAATTGAAATTTGGAAGGTTTTTTGAAGATACATGTCCCTTTTTATAAGCATATTTAAAATATAACTAATTGAGATGATGCGCCAAAACATTATCTATTGATAGAGCTATTGTAAATTTTTCTAGCTGCATTTTTTGTAGATAAAACAAGATTTTTGTCCAATTTTGTTTCAGATTCAGAATTTAGGATGAGGGTATATAAGGGAAAAATGGAGGCTAGAAATGAAAATATTTTTTGTACACATTTTTGAGGGTATCTCCACGAAAAATCAATATTTTGAAAAAATCTAAATTGGGTCCGAGAGAGCTTAACGAGCTTAATGACATGAATGTGAAAAAAATGTTGTGCAATTTAACCAATATTTTGAAACCTACTATAGAAATGTCAAAAAAATGAAAAACAATAAAAGTGCTCAGAATTTTTTTATGTTCAAATATGTTATAGAGCATTTTAAAACAAGTAAGTTTCATTATTAAAAAGTGCTAGTATAGCTTAATGTTTTCTAGAGATATGAAGCCTCAAAGTTTTCAATTCTTTAGCAGTGAAATACGCGTAAAAATCTGAAACATTAGCACTGAAAAATTAATACCAACTGCAAAAAATAGGATATTTCTGAATACTTGTTTTTGGATTAAAGTTGATCATCTCAGGTACATTGGCATATAATTGTTTCATAGTGTTATTTAGCGAAAAAAAAAGTAGAGCAGGGATGAAAAGTGAGACCCAGTTTTCAAGGAAAAATTAGCAAATTTTACGCGTTTTTGAGTCTTTCGTGAGATATAAAATAAATTTAGGAACAGCTAGCATAATGCGACTAATTCATGTCTGTTTAATAGTGTCCAAAGTATATTCTAAAAATGTTTAATATGAGGTTAGTTATAGAAAGAAAGCATCATGCTCTGATTTTGAAAATTGAAACTGTAATTTATTTGAAAATTCAAATCTAATAGGGGGCGTCAATTTCAAATTTCGGTAGATTCACAAAAAAAAAACTGACCAATAAAGATAAATAAATATTGACACCCCCATTTTTGCTGTAGTAGATCCGTTTGGTTGATTCACTTATTAGTTTTACATGATATAATTGATGTTAAATAGCATGAGTAATAAAATAAAGAGTTTTGAAATATTTCTTTGTATTTTAATTTTAATTATTATTTCAAACAATATGGTAAGACCTAGATACAAACAAAATAAAAAAGGAAAAGGCCGTGCATCCCCTTAGTACTCAAATTTTACCATACACACCTGTTTTTGCAACTGCTGAAGCATCCAATTTGATTGACGATACATCAGCATCTAAAGCTTCCAATCAGCCAGGGAAAAAGCATTCATGGGATGAAATTGATGTTGAAAGTACAGACAACAAGTCATCCAAGGATCGTCTTACCGACTTTCTTTTGGATGACAGCGGCAAATATCTTCGGGGCTGTTTAAGTGGTAAAAACTCTAGGACAGGTAGGAGAACAAGAAATCTCTTGCTGAATGTCATGCAAAAGGCAGAGAAACACTTCATCGAGATGGGAATAGTGAAAAGAACGGTCCCTAGACGCAAGACTTACTATCTCCAGACTATGTTGAAACGCTACAAGGAGGCGTACAATATAGCACATGAAAGTGGGGAAGGAGCACTTCCATACGATGAAGATAGCAATGGAAGAGAGCAGTCTGAAAGTAAATTTAATCAAACTATAATTGTTGAGTAACATATCTAATTTTAATTGCATTTTAAAGATAGGTTGAATAGCATTATGGGTAGATTCCAGGAGTTTGAGGCTATATTGCAAAACAACAAAACCGATTCGCCTTGCAAGAACTCAAGTGAAATCTCCCTTCCAAATATAAATCAATCGAGAAGGAGTGATACTAAACGACCTCGTATTATCAGAGTTGAAAGCGATACTGATAGTGATGAATCCACGAGCGATGTAAGAGGAAACGCTACTCAACAGAGTGAAGCTCTTGGTCTCGTCCGTGATCAATTAAAAAAATCTACCAATGATTCTAAAGAGGCCATAAAGTATTATATCAACCAATTGGTCAAGAAGAATACTTTAAAGGACAAGTTGAATGCAAGATTAGATATCCTTTACCGTCTCGCAGAAAGCAGAAATCTTTCAACCGAAGAAGTTTTGGAACAATCCAAAAAGATACAAGAAGAACTATACAGAGAATAATTCGATTAAATATTTTTATTCCATAATACTTATTTATTATTAAACATTAACCTTAGATTTCAGCTTAGTAAGTATCATTTGCTTCACGACGTTTCTTTTCTTCTCTGCACCGTTTTGGTTAAAAAGAAGCATTTCTTTGATTGTTTCCTCATCATTCTTCTGCTCGTTATTATCAGATTCATCTTCGTCTCTTTCAAGTTTTCTCATTGATCTATCGAATTTTTTTTTCCATTTTTTCACGAAGTCTATCGGTTAAAATTCCATCTTCATAGAGGGGACGTTTGTCCTAGCTGCTAGACTTATACGCTTTACAACTAGTTCAAACAGAGAGGTTGTGGGTTCGAAACTAATGTAAACGGAATTTCTTCGGGACTGTTGTATGCCACCTATTATCATACGTTATCACCTTCTACAATATCAATAATACATCTTACAATCTATTGACTACGACATGTACTGAAGTGCAAAGTATTGATATCGTATATAAGAAACTCTTAGCGTACCAAGTTTAATCCAGTAATTACCGAGAACGCTTGGATCTCAATTATGACACCATATTATTGCATCCCAGCGGTTAATCAATCAAGTAGCTATCAAATCAACATCCAAGCACATTTAGCGTAGCATTGAAACAAGACAACTCATAAGCTTTGCACGCACGGTTAAATTATGATTGATTCATTTCAATCCATAGATTATTATTAAACAGATCTAATGGTTCAATAGTGACCTTATTAAATTACATCTCAGGATCTCAATATCAAATCAATATGCAGTAAAAGGTCATACTTTTATATCTAAATAAACGGTATCTTGTTTTTATTATACGGTTGAAGTACTGGTTCGTTACTCATTTTCCTTTAATTGTGTTCTTTTTTAAGTATTATTTATCAAACATAAAAATATAGGACGCAACAGGTAGTTTTATTGGACAGAAATATCATGTTTTGCTGATGGTTTTCTCAATTCACAGTGATTTGTGAAAGTAGAAATATAAATTTGTATGCAGGATATATTTAAATCTATCATCATGTATAATTGAAGATTAATTGGATCAATATTCACAAGGATGGAATTTTTTGTTTTTTGTTTTCTGCAGGTGTGAATAATAGTTTATTATTTTGTAAAATTTAAAACTCATTATCCAGGGCTTAATTTCTGTATTCATAAGATAGTGATTTATCGAGACTTTATAAATTAAAATCAACGTAAAAAGTACCGTTTATTAGAATGAATTAAATATGGGTTTATATAGTTATTGGAATTGTGTGATAAGATCTAATGGACAGGGATCCATTAGATGTGACAATAGATATTATTATTAATGTGTATGGATATAACATGTTATGTTTCAGTGGTAATATTGCTATAAGTTATGTTTCATTGTTAGTTCCTGGGTGACAGGAACCAGTTACTGGATAGATAAGATCTGCTAGATTTGTCGGAGATCTTCTATATATCGAATGTTGTAATTCTGATAGATCAGATAGGTCTAATTGATTGCTACTCTGTATTTTTTGTTTTAGCAAAAAATATTGATTTTTCGTCGAGATAATCAAAATAATAGTTTTTATTACAGCTTAAAACCTATCATAACGGGATTCCAAAATTTATTTTTAAAAATGGACGAAAAATGATGAAAAAAACAAAATTGTTTAAATGTTCATGAACTGCAAAGTAAGTCGACCTAGCATATTAAATAGTTTTTGTACAATTTTGGATTCTGCATCCATCTAAATAAAAATTAGACAAACATTTCACATTAAATTGTGCGCAAAATGCAATTGAAATTTTGGAGGTTTTTTGAGGATACGCATCATTTTTTATAAGCATATTTCAAATATAACTAATTGAAATGATGTGCAAAAAAAGGATCTATCGATCGAGCTATTGCTGAACCTTTTAGCTGTATTTTTCATAGAGAAAGCAAGATTTTTGTCCAAATTTTTTCAGATTCAGAATTTGGGATGAGGGTATACAAGGGGAAAATGGACGCCAGAAATGGAGGCATCTTTTTGTACACATTTTTGAGGGTATCTCCATGAAAAATCAATATTTTGAAAAACTCTAAATTGGGTCCAAGAGAGCTTAACGAGCTTAATGATATGAATGTAAAAAAAGTGTTGCTCAATTTAACCAATATTTTAAAACCTACTATAGAAATGTCAAAAAAATGAAAAAAAATAAAAGTGCTCAGAATTTTTTTATATTCAAATATGTTATAGAGCGCTTTAAAACAAGTAAGTTTTATTATTAAAAAGTGCTAGTATAGCTTAATGGTTTCTAGAGATATGAAGTCTCAAAGTTTTCAATCCTTTAGCAGTGAAATACGCGTAAAAATCTGAAACATTAGCACTGAAAAATTAATACCAACTGCAAAAAATAGGATATTTCTGAATACTCGTTTTTGGATTCAAGTTGATCATCTCAGGTACATTGGCATATAATTGTTTCATAGTGTTATTTAGTGAAAAAAAAAGTAGAGCAGGGATGAAAAGTGAGACCCAGTTTTTAAGAAAAAATCAGTAAATTTTAATTATTTTTGAGTCTTTCGTGAGATATAAAATAAATTTAGGAATAGGTAGAATAATGCGACTAATTCTCATCGATTTAGCAGTGTCTAAAGATATATCCCAGAAAAGTATATAGCATGAGGCTAGTTACTGGAAAAGAGAGCATGCTCTGATTTTGAAGATTGAAAACTAAAGATGTCTATTAAATATGATGCAATTTGTAGTATTTCTAGAAAATAGGGATCAGCCAATTCACCAAATTTGTACAGTTAAGAACAATAATTCAAATAGTACTTATTACACTAAACAAGCCAAACTTTGGACCAAATCTTAATAAAACCTCTCATGTCAAGCTGAACATTGTATTCATGAATCTAAACAAGCTTGGGTTACCGATATAAAAAGCTTGACTAAAGTAAACAAACTTCTGCCGTATAAGAAAAGCTTGTTTGTTAGAATCCAGCTCCGTTTGAGTTTAAAGACTAATCGTACGGTATACGATCATTTAACATATCATTCTGATAAATCATCAATCGAGTTATTCATGTTGTTGTCTTACCAAATAAAGTACTAATATCGTTCATGCTTGTGTCATCACAAAAGACCAAGGATTCACACCCGCACCTGTGGCTAATACATACTTCCATACTGATCGAAAATCCTGTATTTGGAAGTACACATATGCATCCATATACTATGTAAAGTTAAAATATAACATATAAATAAAGTAAATTATATAGCTATTTTATCAGGATAGATATTGTAATAGCAAATGCATTTAGTTGGATATTTGTATATGTTTGGAAGGAATTATATGAAAATAAGGAAATTGTGGCCAAGCCTGTTAGCCCATGCATGAGATGATATTTGTGTCGCATAGCAACGAGCTGTCGTGTTACATAGCAACCAGCATTATACTAGTTGTCCTACTAAACAACCACGTATTAATAGGATGTCAACCGAGGCTTTTACTTTCTCAACAAAATTACTGCGACGTCCTTTCTTTTGTACCACGACTACATAGTTAACAATATTGATAGAATTTTAGATATTATGATTCATTAACTTACATGAAGCTTGGCCCTTTTAGCCGCAGTCGTCTCTATTGTATAAACCGCAGTATTTATGTTTACACCTTCATATAAAAAGGCCATCAAACAGTTTTCATGTAAATTTCAAAAAAAACCAACAACAACACACCTTTTCTGTCTCTTTCTCTTTCAGCCTTCAATTACAAACATAACAGGAATGACTAACGCTTTGACAAAAATTAATTCCATCAACCCTGTTGCTCGCATGGGTACAATTTTAAATCTCTTGTTGACTTTTCTCGAAAAGATTTCGGACGAAAATATTTGGAAGAATGTTCTTGGTGAAAGATTAGTAAATTTGGGTCAAAAGTACTTTGGAAATGATTTTGTTGCACTTTCTTTGGCATTTTACATTGCTCGTACGTATTTCTATTGTATTTAATCAAATACTAGCATAAAGCTAACATCTATTCAATAGCTATTTTAAGAACACATTGGACAAAATTGGTTGAGAGAATTTTCAAAAAAGTAGATCCACCTGGAACAGTTACTATCAAAATTTACTCTAGTGATAATTTGTATAATATTGTATCCAAGTATGCTTTTGAACACGGTAATACTAAAGATAAATTGGCTTCTGGAATTGCACAATATAACGGTAGTGGATCGTTGAATACAACTTATGTCGATAACTATGAGGAATCATGTTGGGATGACTGGAGTGAAGATGTGACAAATTATAGCGAGGAATCTACTATGGATGATTCTACTATCAAGGTTCAATTGTTGCCTCGTAAGTTTGCAGATAACATGTGCCTTACCAAGTTATTAACTGAATTTTATTGTCAATTAGCTGCTGACTTTGATGAAGAGCTCACTTATAAAGGTCATGTTGTTAAAGTTGTATTTAAGGATGCTGTTATGACTGAGACTGAGCGCGATGACGAACATATAGCTGTCAGGTAAATATTTAGTTTATATCATTTGTTTAAACGCATGAAAATTGACTTTTCAAACATAGTATGATGGATCGTGATACCAAGTTGCTTCACGTAATTTTGCAAGAATGGTCTGATGAATACAACAAGACACAAACAACAAGGGTAGGTATTTTTATTTTGCTTAAAAATTCATGTATTCTAATATCAAATATTTAGGACATTTGGAGAAGTGACGCTTATAATTGGAAACATGAGAGAGAACTTCCTTCTCGTGATATGGATAGCATTCATTTGAGAAAGGGTCAAATGGAGCATTTGATGATGGATATGCAAACTTTCAAGAAGAGAGCTGAATGGTACACAAAAAGAGGAATTCCTCATCGTCGTGGCTATTTGTTATATGGCCCACCTGGCACAGGCAAGACTTCGACAATCCAAGCAATTGCTGTAAGTTATATATATATATATATATATATATATATGTGAGCAATGAACTAATTCATTAAAAAATAGAATCATCTTGATTATAATATTGCTATTATGGGTGCCTTGGCTACAACAACTAATGATTCTCTTTTATCATTGATCAGAAATGTGCCTCATAACAGCATCGTTGTGATTGAAGATATTGATCATTTATTTGAAAACAATGCTAGTGACAAAGAAAAGAAGGACACGCTCACTATGTCTGGTTTATTGAATGTATTGGATGGTATGCAGAGCCAGGAAGGATCAAGTAAGTGATTATTTTATTCAAGTGTAATCCTGTGATGCTAATATATATGTTATAGTGATATTCATGACATGTAATAACCTCAATAAAATCACACCTGCATTATTGCGTCCTGGTAGAATCGATGTCAAGCTCAAGTTTGATTATGCAGCTCCTGAACAAGTCAGAGACACTTACTGGAGATTTATGGGATTGGATGAAGCTACATCTATGCCAATTGAAGGAGAAGAGAAAGAAAAGGCAGAAGAATATGGCGTGAAATTCCAAGCAATGATCCCCGAGGATAAAATCACTACTGCTGAAATCCAAAGTTTCTTTATTGATTTATTACTGGAAGCTAACTCTGCTAGTTGGACAAGAGATGAAATCTATGAGCGCATGTTTGAGCGCATCCCTGTGTTCTTGAAAAATGTAGATTTTGATAGAGAACAAGCTGAAAAGCATAGAATGGAAAAGAAACTTAAAAAGGACGAAGAAGACAAAAAAGAAGAATAACTTTATTGCTGAATTGTACTATACCCCCCTTTAATACACATAACCCCCATATAAGCATATAGAATAAAAGAAAAGCAGCTGTGAAATCACATAATGTCTAAATAGATAAAAACTTATCAATCGATTGATATATCAAGCCACTCAACATTATAAGCCAACGAAATGTTGCATCATCTTGTCACCATAAATCCGAAACGCTCATTACAATTTATATTGTTAAAAGCACCTATTAACCATCAAATGATATAATTATTACACATTTTACATTTGGTCTGAAATGAATTGTAATAAAATCAGCCTGCATCATGTGCAAACATGGTGTAAAAGACAGCCAAACAGGAGAAGTTGTTTAAAAATGACAATCAGTCAATGTAGTAAGGCTTTGTTTAATGCAAGAGAATTGATTGCTTTATACATAATGTATACAAAAGTATCTATTAGGCTTTGATAGCTCATATTTGTAGCTATTCATCTTTAGAGCTAGCAGAGAGGAAATATCTTTTCAAATCGTCAATAACTTTCTAGCACTCATCATATTCTGCTAGAAAGTACGAGTGCCGACTATATTTGCTACTGCAGAAATATCAAAAGAAAAGCATCCAAAATGGCTTTTATTTTTAAAAATATATTCACATATAATATTGTAGCAATAAGGTTCAAGAATTGATCTCTAGCATGGCCAGTTCTCTTGTAATGACAATTTTATCGTAAAAATCGTATATGTGTAGCTTGTTGCCGAAGGGTTTGTCCGCAGAGAATATACGATAGGAAGTATACAAACAAGGTTCTCCTCCCCTGTGAGCGCTATATATATATACAGTAGTTTAGATGTCTGATAAATTCAACAACAAATGTATTATGTTCTTACGTCTCGAAGGAGCAACTAATTTGGAAACTTCTTTATCGTCTAAATTGTACATGGTAATACGATTTAAACATGCTTTTGATTTCTTTATAATATATATACTTACGCTTAAGGTTAGCAAAAAAAAAATAGCCTTGGGGTTAGTGATGGTGAGCAAAGATATGATTGAAATACATAATTGGATAGTGTACCATCACATTTGTACGTAATGTGTATCAATAAACTGTGAGTGAAGAATAAAAGACGCTTCTACACGAGTATATTAATTAAGGAATACTATGATTTTACAATGCACATAACCCATATAGTAATAAGAAAATGTGCACTTTATCATAATTTCATTTATTTTGTCATCCAAATCTCTATTCCAAGCTGTGTAGCGGTTGGAAGGATAATTTACGCCAACTTTTTACTAGGGCCACAAGCGTTAAAATAAGGAAAAACTACGCAGAAAACATACCAGTTAGCAACGCAGCAACAATATACTAGTATCAATCATTACCTTGGTATCTAAGGTAGCTTTTACAACCAATTTTGTGCTGGTTGCATGAAGTTTTCGTAGTTTTTATGTTGACATGAGATGTCTGGCAACTTTTTGGACTTTTTTTTAGGAAAACAAACTTTCAAAATCGGAGCGAGCATTATCTAAGCATGCTACAATTACATGAGTACTACCATAGTAAAGCTAAAAAGCAGATTAATTATTCTCAATTTACAAATTAAATTCATCTCCTAAAATGAAGTAGTTGTGCATCCTTAAAGTTGCACTTTTTGTCTAGAAAAACGCCAAAATATCAGAAATGCCTTTGGACACGTACTGAGCTTTAAAATCGAGGATGATGATCAACATCGATCGCTAATGGCTTTTTTCACATTATAATCAATCTTTAAACAATTGTTAATATATGAAAAAAAATTGATTCACAAAAAAAAGTATTTTATAACGTAAGAGAAGTATCTGAAAAGTGTATCTCTATTTTTTTTTAGTTGCGTATGCAATACTAAAAATTTGCATATGCGGTTTGAAAAGTACTAATTGAATTTTTTATCGAAATGACACCATTGTTGTATTGATCTATGAGTGTATGTGAATTGGGAAAGCCAGTGTTCTGTTTTCATGTAAACTAATACCCACATGCGGTATTCGCATTATTTATATATTTTTACTAGTACATTTTTGGCATAATCTAGTTGCTTTTTTCATGCAGACATCAACAAAAGCCGTAGTGGCACCTATAATTAATAAGGCAACAGCACTAAACCAATAATGATACAAGCAATGGATCTAAACTTTTAATAGTAATTATGAATGGAAACTAAACATGTCTGGAAATAAATTAAACTTTTGACATAAATGACAGGGTAATGACAAAGGCAGTAAAAAGCAAGGATCATGAAATAAAGTATTTTGCCACGATTTCAAACTCACGATTCTTTAAAATAAGGACATAATGTCTTGGATTTGCTTCTACCAATCCACTCTTTTCGATGGTTTGTTCTATTTTATTACTATATCGAGCAAATGGAAAGAAAATATTGCTTGATGGGGGGAGGGTTAGTTTGAGACTGAAAAAGTAGATTGGTCTGATCTCGAGGGAGTTCCTGGTGTAATTATCGATCCATTCACTGATCCAAATAATTAAATAAACAGAGAAATTGCTTAGAGGTTATTTTATTTACAAATGTTTCGATGGTATGGGGAGATAATATTCTTTGTTAATTAAAAAAATGCATGGATTATATAAATTAAAAAAAAAAAAGATTTTCAAATAATAACAAACAAACAAAAAGGAAGGGAAAAAGAAAGAAGAAAATATTCACATTGATGGATTTTTTTTTTCGAGGTGGGCGTCGTACATAAATATTATTGTTGTTGAGGGTTTTTGTTAAAAGGTAATTGATGATAATTTGATTTTGCCATACCATCGCTTATAAGTGGAGGTGCTTTTTGTTGAGGCGAATAGCATTCCTCCATATCGTTTTCATAATCTACCTCGTCATCGTCAACTTCTTCGTTTGGTGGTGTCGTTGACGTTGAGACTTCGATAGTCGGTGTCGTATTCATACTTCTTAATAAACTTCCTTCTTCACTACTGCTACCCTTATTATTGATGTTTTTGAGAGTTTTACGATGCACATTGTAAATATCAGTGGATCCACCGCTAGATGATGAGCTTCTGGCGTTATCTGCGTGCATAGAATATGAGTGAGATTCACAGCTACCATTACTTGAAGTTTTGTCATTACCGTTAGAAGAACTATCAGCCAAACTTCCACTTTTTCAAAAAGTATATTAATATCGTAAAAATCAAATCATCTAATTATACATACCTTCCAGGAGATGACCTTTTCGCTCTCTTTCGTAATCTTGCAATCTTTCGATTTGTAGCATCTTGCTCAGCCTTGAAGTTGGTAAGATACTTTTGATATCCCTGTAAGAAATTGAAATTAGAACAATTTACTCCTAATTTGGTCCTTATTTTTTTCAAAAAAAAAACAACCTGATATTTACCTTGTATTCATTAGTCTTTCTATACTCGTTCAAGGCATCGATGTATTCGTCCTTTGCTCTCATAGCTGTTCTTTCGTATTGTTGTTTTTGATTGATACCTAGATTCTTCCATTGGTCACCTACAATTTTAGCAATCTCTACAAATGTCATGTTGTGTGCTTTTAATTGAGCGCGTGCATCGTTTGAAAACATAATATAAGCAGAGGGGGGCTTAATGGGTGCATGTTTATCTGGTTTAGGATGGCGCCTATACTTCCTTTTTAGCGGTGAGGTAGTACTCGAATTTCCATTATTGGATTGTTCCTCTTCATCTAAATCTTCGTCTTCATCCTCATTGGAAGAATACGATGATCGTGATTCTTTTTGAGTTGCATCGATCATATTTTGCGATTCAGATTCAGCAGGGTGTTGACGTAGAGTATGAACAAGTTGATGGTGATGAGGTGATGAATGATCAGCGCCTACTATCGTAACAGAAGGTGTATTGTTTATGTTTTTGTTGTTATTATTATTAATACTGGAAGTATCGTAGCTAGAGGAAGTAGGAGGGAATTCGTATGGTTTATTCAAACTGTTCGTATTCGAAATAACTGATGTTGGATGTCGTGGAGAAGTCATAGAACCATAACCACTAGTAGTATAGGTACTAGAAGATCCTTCACTAGAATGATTACCGTTATTATTCGACTCTAAAAAAAAAAAGTAATTATGCGTGTGAGAAAAAACCAAATCGTATTCTGTTCTGGAACATACTGGAACGTGATGTACTGATTATGGATAATGACGGAATACCATTTGGAATATTGTTGTTCATCATATGCAAAGGTTGATTTTTAGGAACGCCATTTAAGGTTGCTATACCTCTTTGGATTACCTAATAGTAGCTTATGATGTCAGAGATTTAAACTAAACTAATAGAATTATGATAATTTACTCTTCGATGTCCTCTTTTTACATTCAAAGCAATTAAATCTTCTTCTGTAATCTCTAATACCTAAAATATGAAACCGAAAAAATTAAAAACTTGGCCACGGACATTAAAATAGGGATAAAAGAGTAAAATTCACTCAACGAGGGGAGATTCACAAAAAAAAAAAAAAAAAAAAAAAAAAAAGAAGCAAGGCGAGGCTTCTAAAGAATATAAAAGAACAAAAAAAAAAAAAAAAAGGGAGGTACTCACAGCTTGTAGAGATTCAAACCCTTCTTCAATAAAAATTGCATAATATTGTGGTAAATGACATTTATCTAAAAAATCCTTTACTTGCTGATGCTCAGATAAAGTAAACTCAAATGAAGATTTTTTTTCGTCGATTGAAACAGGTATTGATGTATATGAATCCATAATTTCATACGATTGTGATTAAAATAATATGGGGTCTAGTAAAGTAATAAGTTAGTAACCAACTTTCATCTACTCGTCGATCACTATGGCAACCACATGTTTGATATATTACTATAGGTTTTCGATTGATTGATTCGTAAAAGTGATAGTTAAGGTTTTGTTCTTTTTTTTTGATGTACAAGTAAAAAAAAAAAAAAAAAAAAAAAGGAAAGGGAAAAGAAAGAAAAAGAAGTGAAAAATAAAATCGACATATAAATTTAAAACCTGAAAAATAAACGACTAATTAGGAAATAGAAGCCTTTGACAAAATTCGAGAATGTTCCTGATAGAGAATTGGATTATGACGTTGTGGTAAATCCATGACATGGTTACGCAGGTAGGAAGACATAAAAATCATTCAATTAAAGATCGATCTTCTAAAACAAGTTAGTTTAGATACTAAAAGATGAGAGATAGTTACAAAAGTTTATTTTCTAAAATTAAAACCCTCCTCCACCAGCATTTCTACTGCTACTCATCATGGAATTCATTTGTTGTTTGCGTTGCTGTTCCAATTTAGGGCAATCATTAATACGATGACCAAGACCACCACAGAATGAACAACCGCCTGTTAAGCTTCCATATTTTTCACTTGGATCTTCCATGGCTGCCAAGAATGGTGGAATTCTTTGTTTAGCCTCTCGCAATAAATGCTTCAAATCTAGTCTAATCTGTTCTGAACAATGTTGGTTAATAAAGGTGGTGGCTACACCAGTTTTACCACTACGACCAGTACGACCAATACGATGTACTGTATAATATATTAATGATTGGTCATGTTATATGAGTATTTATATATTTACCGTAATCTTCAATTTCCTTGGGCATATCGAAATTAATAACATGTTTGATTTCTGGGAAATCGAGACCCTTTGAAGCGACATCGGTAGCTACTAAAACGTCCTTTTTGTAGTCTTTAAATGATTGAATAGCGTATTCACGTTCCTCTTGAGCTATCAAATGTGTGTTGGTTATTCAAATGAATCAATCCAAAAACCTACAACTTACTTTTGCCACCATGAATTGCTACTGTCTCTACACCTTTTAGCAAAAAGTATTCATGAATATCGTCCACATCATTCTTGTTTTCAGCGAATACAAGTACCTAAGTAACCCATGTAAGTGACATGACATCATTTGTGTGCTCAAATTTAAACTTTACAGGAGGCGGGGTCTTTTGTAAACATTCCAATAGATAGACCATTTTGGCATCTTGTTTAACATACTCGACTTCTTGAATAACATCTAAATTAGCAGCACCTGCACGACCAACATTAACTACCATAGGTTTAACTAACGCCGATAAGGCAAAGTCTTGAATTTTCTTGGGCATTGTAGCAGAGAATAATAGTGTTTGACGTTGGCTCTGTTTAATTAGCGCGTAACGCAAATGCGCGCGAGCGCAATATAGTCAGTATTTAGATATTTAGATCTTTATATATTACACAAAAACCAAGTGTACCTTGAAATATGACATAATGTTTCTAACATCCTCTTCAAACCCCATATCAATCATTCTATCTGCTTCATCCATACATAAATATTTACAATTATCCAAATTAAATCTCTTTTTGTCGAGTAAATCCATTAGTCTACCAGGTGTTGCAACCACCATGTGAATACCCTTTTGAAACACATCATGCTGATCCTTCATATTAATTCCGCCAATACACAATAACGATCTTAATTCTGGATACTTTCCTCCCTTTGTTAATGCATGCGACATGTCATTTAAACCATCAAATGTCTGTCTAGCTAATTCTCTAGATGGACAAATAATCATGCCAATAGGTCCTTCTCCTTGACTTAGCGGTAACCTGATTTCTGCTTCTAATGCAAACATTACCAAAGGCAATGAAAATGTCAATGTTTTACCGGAACCAGTGAATGCAATACCAATCATGTCGCGTCCAGTTAATGCAACAGGCAGACCTTGGATTTGAATAGGTGAGGGTGTTTCAATGTTCTTTTCTTTTAGGTATCTTAAAATGGGTTCTGGTAATTTCATGTCTTGGAAATGTCGAATAGGTGGTACGGGATCCTCGCCTTCAATTAAAATGTGATATTTGTCGCGAACCTCTTGATGATCTACTTCTGTTAAATTTCTAATATAATGAGGAGGTCTCCAACTAATTAAGAAGGAGTGTAAGTGTTCTGGAATTACATACAATCCATGTCAACTTACGATGTCTTGATGGGTTCTGTATATTTTAAACCCATGGCTGATTCTTGTACTGACACTAATGCTTTATGACGAGCTTGAGCTTCTTCAATTCTCTTTTCTTCTTCTAATCTCTTTTCTTCTTCAGTTTTTTCTGTTTATATATTGTTAATATCGTTTGCTTTGTTTTCTCTTGATTGATTTATTCTTTACCTGGTGTTGCATTTGCTAATTTTTGTTGGACTGTTTGATCCAATAAACTGATATTAGCTTTGGGTCCAGCAATAATCACATCGTCTTCGTCATCTTCTAAATTATTGTCTGGTTGTTCAGTTACTCTACGTTGAGTTGCATATTTATGAAGTTTTTCTAAACGTCTTTGCTTAATAGGAATATACGGGACGTAATCATCTTCTTCAGCATCTACACTTGTCTATATTCAAGAATGAATATCGTATTTGAATAAACTAGCTTTATAACATTTCTTACATTGTTGTTATTATTATCACTCATGCTTCTAGTTTGATTGTAAAAAGAAGAAAAGTTTTATTTTTGCTTTTTCACGCAGTAGCTCTGTAATTAACAGTACTGAGAGCGCCAAAGCTTTTTTTTTTTTTAGTGTTTGTAGAACAATTTGATGTTTTAATGGCCGAAGATCATCAAATATTCCTGCCCATATACAAGAAAAGAATCTCACATCTTTTGAAATATAAGATAAATCACTAGAAGTCATAATTATGATTACTGCATAGTTTCTAGGCATAAAATATGTGGTAAAAAAGATAGGCTTATTGATCCTTTCAGGGTATCCAACAATTCAAATAGTCATTCAATGGTAATCTAATATGTATGTAATGAACACAATTGTAACTACAGTAGTATAGCATGCTGGTATTACGATTTTCTCTGATGAGAGATGCAAAAATTTGGTTTTAGGTGTCGTGTGATACCTAGTTTTATAATGCATTCTTCAGGTGATTTTTCAGTTAAACTAATCAAACAAAAAATATCCACGTATAGACTAGAACTAGATGTTACAAAAGCTAAATATATTGTAGGTATTTATCGAAACAAATGTTTTGGGACCAGAATAATGCTTGGTCTTCAAAAGTGTGATTGAAGATGTTGTAAACTATTACATTGCCGTCCCTCAATAATGGGTAGAAATTTGCTCTTAACCGGCCATACTTTTTACTCGAAAGCGTTTTGATATCGGGGAGTCATTTAAATACACAAATATAGTGACACCATCATTACGCTATTTATTCATGAATACCGTTTTACCGGGAAGGAAGTGCTATTTGCATCACTTTACTACTTGCACTATCCAAAGATTGCTAATTGCACCATTTTACTTGAGATTCAATTTGAGTACCATGATTCCCTGAAATAGTAACGATATAGATATGTTACAAAAAAAGTTACACGGATAGTACTCGCATTCCTTTTTGTTAATATGATGTCTATAAAATGGCAATTTTAGAATGATAAATATACTGGAAATTGGAATTATACTAAATTTATATCTCTGAAGGGTTGTATTTATAAATGCATCTCTTGGTTACTGAACAAGTTACGTCTTTTATTTATCAAGTTCGTTGATGTGCATTAAATTATATTCAAGCTGAAAAAGTCATATTTTCTTCAAATTATTTGATTTTATACAAACTTTCAAAGAATATCTGAAACAAACCATACAAAATAGTTTAAAAAATGTGCGTATTTTTAGGGATGCTGTCGAGCCCAGCTTATAATAGTAAATTTGGCTGGCGAAACTCGACTCGACACCAATGCTAATTGAAACAAGGCAACTCACAAGCTTTGCAAGCACGGTTAAATTATGATTGATCCATTTCCATCCATAATGTAGATTACTATCAAACATATCTAATGGTTTAATAATAGTACCTTAAACCACATCTTAGGATTTCAATGTCAAATCAATATACAGTAAAAGGCCATACTTTTAATATCTAAATACACGATATCTTGTTTTTATTATACAGTTGAAGAACTGATTCATTACTCATTCTCTTTTAATTTTATTCTTTTGCAAGTATTATTTATCAAACATGAAAATATACGACACAACAGGTGGTTTTATTGGACAGAAATATCATGTTTTGCTGATGGTTTTCTCAATTCACAGTGATTTGTAAAAATAGAAATACAAATTTTTATGCAAGATATATTTAAATCTATCATCGTGTATAATTGGAGATTAATTGGATCAATATTCACAAGGATGGGATTTTTTGTTTTTTGTTTTCTGCAGGTGTGAATAATAGTTTATTATTTTGTAAAACTTAAAACTCATTATCCAGGGCTTAATTTCTGTATTCACAAGATAGGTCTAATTGATTACTACTCTGTATTTTTTGTTTTAGGGAAAAATATTGGTTTTTCGTCGAGATAATCAAAATAATAGTTATTATCACAGCCTAAAATCTATCATAACGGGATTCCAAAATTTATTTTTAAAAATGGACGAAAAATGATTCAAAAAAACAAAATTGTTTAAATGCTCAAGAACTGCAAAGTAAGTTGACCTAGTGTATTAAATAGTTTTTGTACTGTTTTGGATTCTGCATCCATCTAAATAAAATTCAGACAAACATTTTACATTAAATTGTGCACAAAGTGCAATTGAAATTTTGGAAGTTTTTTGAGGATACACATCACTTTTTATAAGCATATTTAAAATATAATAAACTGAAATGATGTACAAAACAATTATCTATCGATAGAGCTATTGCTGAACCTTCTATCTGTATTTTTCGTGGAGAAAACAACATTTTTGTTCAAATTTTTTCGGATTCAGAATTTGGGATGAGGGTATATAGGGGAAAAATGGAGGCTAGAAATGAAGGTATCTTTTTGTACACATTTTTGAGGATATCTCCACGAAAAATCAATATTTTGAAAAACTCTAAATTGGATCCGAGAAAGATTAATGAGCCGGATGACATGAATGCAAAAAAAATGTTGCTCAATTTAACCAATATTTTGAAACCTACTATAGAAATGTCAAAAAAATGAAAAAAGAATAAAAGTGCTCAAAAAATTTTTATATTCAAATATGTGATAGAGCACTTCAAAAAAAGTAAAGTTTATTATTAGAAAGTGTTAGTATAGCTTAATGGTTTCTAGAAATATGAAGCCTCAAAGGTTTCAATCCTTTAGCAGTGAAATTAGGATTTCACAAACAACGCATCGTATTACGGTTAACCGAGTTTGACTGCTTTAACGGGCCGTTTTTTATGCAAACTCGAATGAGGGTATTCGAGTTTCTTCTTTTCTTTTTTTGTTAGCTAAGCTCGAAAACAGGATTGAAAAAATACTTCAAGTTATGAAACTGTCAAATATGCTATTATCAATTCATAATCCCATATTAACTTGACAAGGTTGCTATTAACAGCCTCCTTAAGGCAAACCAATACTTGCTCCCACCCCGTTTTTTATCTGGGTTACAAAAGAACGGGCCGTTTTCCAACTCGAATCGAATGGCCGTTTCCGTTAAAACTCGATTCAAACT
This sequence comes from Mucor racemosus, assembly GCA_027405735.1. NCBI lineage: Eukaryota > Fungi > Mucoromycota > Mucoromycetes > Mucorales > Mucoraceae > Mucor > Mucor racemosus. The sequence continues at coordinate 1,113,938 of JAPEHQ010000004.1, read as the reverse complement.
CGAATCGAAGCCCATTCCTAAGTGAAATACGCGTAAAAATCTGAAACATTAGCACTGAAAGATTAATACCAACTGCAAAAAATAGGATATTTCTGAATACTTGTTTTTGGATTAAAGTTGATTATCTCAGGTACATTGGCATATAATTTTTTCTTGATGTTATTTAGTGAAAAAAAAAGTAGAGCAGGGATGAAAAGTGAGACCCAGTTTTTAAGGAAAAAGCAGTGAATTTTACGCGTTTTTGAGCCTTTCGTGAGATATAAAATAAATTTAGGGATAGTTAGCATAATACGATTAATTTATTTCTATTTAGTAATGTCTGAAGTATTTCCTAAAAAACGTTTATTATGAGGTTAGTTATAGAAAGAAGGCATACTCTGATTTTGAAAATTGAAATTATGTAATTTTTTTTTTGAAAATTCAAATCTAATATTAGAATTCATTTTAACTTATCGAGTGTAGTTTTTTTTTTGTGTACTGTACTACAGCAAGTCAAAATAGGTCGTGAAGGACATAACGAACAAAATAAATTGTAATTTGTTTTATTGATTAATTAGTAAGAAAAATAACTACATAAATATTACAGAGTGTGATTGTTTAAGGTGCTTCTTCTACATAGAAAAAATCTAAAAATCAATTTTTATTATATATACTATATTAGCAGATATTGTTTTCTTGTGGAGATCGGACGAGATCTGGTATTTTTAACATCTGATGACCGTAACTTTTATAGATTATAAATTTTTTGTTATTGTATATATTATACACGTTTTAACTACTACTAAATTCTTGTATATATACGTAGCACTATTATGTATCTATTGGTTATATGCTCACTGGAAACTTCAATTATATTTTCTAGTGAAATAAAATCAGCTTTTGCATTATTGTACCTAGCATAATTACATGATATAGGGCAAAAATGATAGGGTTTTCTTTATATTTCGGTCAGGAATAAAGATTTTTTTGTACTGTAAACCAAATTGATACTGATACTCGGCAAATAGCAGGATTATATACGAAAGAAAAAAAATATGGCCAAATTACTCAATATTCCACAAATCAAGAAAAACAAAATAACAGATAAGTAGAAGGACGGCAATTAAAAAAAGCAAACATAGAGGGGACGTTTGTGCTAGTTGCTAGACCTATGCGCTTTACAGCTAGTTCAAACGGAGAGGTTTTGGGTTCGAAACTCGTGTAAACGGATTTTCTTTGGAACTTGTGCTTGCCGGGCTAGAAGCGCAGCTAATCATCCCCTCCCCTTTTTTTTCGTTTTACCTTTCTACGCACAGTTTTTAAAAAAACTACTACTCAAGTATTATTAACGCTCTTTTTTGATACAGTATATACAATACTTTTTGGCATTATTCTTAAGCTTTTAAATATAAAGTGTTTCTTGAGTGAAGAGTGACATGTCTTAAATAGTATTGCTCATAATATTTACCCTAAATTTTATCATTAAAAGCAAATTAAAGTTCGTGAAACCCACGTTTCTTCTAACTGATGACGATTGAATCAGGAACAGATGGAAATCCAAATATGTTAATGATGTTATTCGCTGAGCTCCTTTCAAGTCTTTCTGAAAAATGACTAAAGGTATTCCAGTATGTATGACTTTATGTTACAATTAGTAATATTCTGTTTGTTACTTACTGGATGAAAACCAAAATCAAAATATACAGATAGTAGTAGGTCTACTACAACAATACAGTTTACATTATTAAATTATTGCATGCAGAATGTGTTTATTTTTGTAAAATCTCTTGTGCTTGGAAAATAAGATATTGTTGCAAATCGAATACAGTCGTGATTCGATTTAGTGGACTCATAAATAACGGATTTTCGATTTAATGGACAGTTTGAAATCTCCCGTTTTTTTTTAATAATTTTACTGCCTAAATCCATTGAATCGATTCAGTGGATAGTGGACAATTTCGTTTCTACCAGTCCACTATATTAGTAAAATATAAATACTATTGGATAAAACTGTATTTAGCCGGTAATAGCTTGATCTGGTAGCCATTAAATTAGAAGAAATATGGAGAGTAACCAAATCACGTGCCTAATTTACCTCAGTCTTTTATTAAATTTCTTGTTATCAACTGTTCAATTCAGTTGCTCGAATATGAAAAGCCTTTATTAAAAATATTATTTAATACTATAAACTAGTAACGCCTTTTTATTCTCATTTTTTGATCCAATATTAAGGAAAATGATTTATTCGATTTAGTGGAAAATTCGATTTAGTGGACACTTTTCTCCCTCCCAACGATTCCACTAAATCGAATCACGACTGTAGCAACTATCCTTTTTTTATTAAAATGAATTATTATATTATGTCTAAATAAATAAACAATCTTGATTCCCAAAAACTATATTATACTTCCAGATTCTAGTTTAGAAGTAACACAAATCATGCACGAAATTCACTAAATCTTTTAATTATGGATTTAATCTCCCATTATATTTTTTACAACTCATACAAAAGAACAACAACAGAGGCAAGTACCATAAATACAACATAACCAAATATTGAGAGGATTAATACCTGAAATGTTTGCTTAATCTTTACAAATCTTTACTCTGCGATTATAAATCAACACATATTCATGGAAATATACGGATGTAACCACATCTTACATCACCATAATCAACAAACTCAACAAACTCAACTTTTTCTTTAGATATCAGTAAAGATATTTTATTATCAAATCCAAACAACGTTATCAACATCATCAAGGATGTTCTAGCAGAAAAACATTAGTATAAATAACTACATTTAAAAAGAACAATTAATAAACTTATCTTATTCCTTACCTGATATTTTTGATTATATACTATTTTCATATCATTTTGATATTCCTTACTCTACATTTACTATTTTATAAGATCCCTTGAACTATTTTCTATATATTTCCTTGTAGATTTCTTACTTTTTCTTCATTCATTTCGTTTTATATATTTATGTAAAACATTTATTACAGTTTGACAACTTAAAACCTGGTGCCACTACAGTCGAACTATGCTTCCCATAGGCATAATAATTTGCATAGATGGACAGAATAAAAAACTTTATGCAGATCAGGTAGCCCAGATGAGCAGATCAATGAGATCAAGGTTTTTTAGTCAATTTACTAAAATATATCAATCATAATATAATTAATAACGAAGATAATTTGAACAGGTTAAAGCAGGTGTGAGTTACTCTGATTCAATAAAATTGCCTTATTGACGAGATATATCAATTTGAAATTTGGGTTTGAAAGAGTTCTGCCCATGTTCTTCTTTCGGGGACCAAATGGGGATAACGACAACAACCTGTTTGACAACACTAAAAATATTTATGTCTTTGCAAATTTCTGTTTGTAACACACAAAATCGACTGATTTAGGGTTATTTTCTTTCTTCTCCCCCACCACTCTTTCTGGGGCTCTTTTATTTATATTTAAAACTACAACAAAAAAACTAATATTTTTTTATAATAAACTGAAATCAAGTAGCAGGCACAAGTACATGTTTTTCGTATTGTTTATTTGGAAATAAATTATTAACTGTATATTTTAGGGCGCGTTATAATATTTTTCTAGAACAAAAAAAGCATCCAAGACTTAATCATTTTGTTTTATCATCTACGTTATAAGCAATAATGATTTTTTGGTCTATAGTAGTCGATATCAACCTGCAGAAAAATTAGTGATTATAAAAGTATGTATAGCATTGACTAGATTTCAATGAATGAATAAACTCATTTTAGTCTTCTATTTAGTAGTTTCTAAAAAGCATTTATTTCTATTTAGTGGTCAACAGCTAAGAAGAGGAAAACAAAATGCTGTCTTGTATATCACTACCAACTATCAAAGGTGGTACATCATAATTATTACTTATTAGCTTGGTATTAATAATTGATTTTACTAATAAGTCAATTTTTATAGGTCAAAAGTAAGTTTGTTCAGGTAAAGCATTGAATAAATTGGCTTCGGACAAAGAGGATAAATGTAATGATCTGTAATTTTAGACTAACAACAAAGGGAGATAATATCATAGTATGCTTATAGATGTTATTCTTGTTATTATAAATTGGTGATCACTGGATTGATGAAGGTTGGTGTTCTTATTTGTAATTTAGATATTTATTAGTGAATAAATAAATGTAAAGGGAGTGTAACAAGACAGATAAATTTACAAGGGGTCATGTAATAATTTCCTTGTAATATTTATATAAGGAATGAGGCAAGGTTTCGCATTAATGAAACTGAAATGTTTGACTCATTACAATAAAACGGCGGCAAAAGGTTCCATCGATAGCCATGTTTATGTTTATAATTTTGGAGAGGTAAGGCTAAACCATAATGTAAATCACCTCTAGCGTATTAATTATCAAGTAAGACTGTATTATCATCAAATAAACTACCACATAATATTAACATGTATAAAGGTTTACAGTAATAAGCTTGAATCAAGTGGGTACAGCATTGTAAATTCTTGAAGAAGTTTACAAGTATAATAAAATCTCTTATTTTTAAGACTTACAAAGCTTATCAGCGGAATATTAATTTAGAAAATTATTTTTGTCCAGATCTTCAATTTTGACATTTTTTAATTTTTTTTTTTTAGTTTTGCAAATTTAGAGTTAATTATACTACCAATTATAAATACAAAAAGTATACACATATACAGAATTTAGCGCTCTATTTGCTCAATAAAAAATAACAAACATTTTTATTGCAAAATATTACATAAAAATCCTTTAATCAAAAAACTGTTTTTGGGGCAAAAATGCTAATTTTTATTATTTAACATTTAATTTTAAGCTTTTATAAAATGTGTATTAGTTATGGCTACAATTTTCTCTCACAATGTCGTATATTCAAACGTTGATTTTGGTATCAAAATTTGATTTTTCCGTTTTTTGATCAAAATCATGGGTGTTGGTAAGGATAAAATGAGCCCCAAAAATGTCCGTTAAAAAAACTGAATTTTCATACCGTACGTGGTTAAATATAAGAAAAGTAAAAAAAAAAAACGCTTTTATTTAAAACTTAGATATATACCATAGTCTAAGGTCTAACAGACTTAGCCGTTCGATATTGCTATGATGCTCAATTAAGGCGTAGTTTTGCGGGCTCGCTATTGCAATTTTTTAACGAATCTATGATATGACAGACGGGTTTTTTTGGTAGAAAATGCATGTTTCTATGATAACAAATATTGCCTATGTTGTTTAGTTTATGGTTCATGCGCCGTAATGCTGCTTTTACATTGGCTGAAATGAGCAATTTAGCAGGGATTTAATCACACCATTATGATCAAGGACCCATGAACTCTATAAATACACCGATTGGTTACTATCAAGATTTATGTCTGACAAGGGGTATTATTGGCTATGTATGGACCTAGGAATGCGTACCTAATCTCTCTGATGAAAACTATATAAAGAGGACATTTATTTATTGCAAAAGTCCTCAAGTAGAATTTAATTTGATAATAAACCCCTAATGTTATCTAGTCGAATTCCTATTGTTTTTTTATACTTTTTTTTCGTGAATATCTCTATCTGTTCCACAGGTATCAGTCTATATTAGAGACTTAAATTTTCATTTAACCACATTCTAAGGTCAAATATCATTATTTACTACAGTATTATTAGACGTATTTTGTGATTACAAGATCAAATCGAAGGCAATCATATTTATATCTGCTCAATGCAAAGCTAGAACTGGCTACAGATCCACAAAATGTTCCAGAAAAGTGATACAATTTCAAACGGTATAGAAATACAAAAACGGAAAAATCTGATGTCTTGGCTAATAATAGCCATAGTTTTGATCGTAGCTATGCTTGGAAACAAATCTTCTTACAGCTGACAATCGTAAACTAAGATAGTAAGTTTAAAAATCGTCAATTTGTTTAAATTTTATGTGTGATAAAGTAGCATTTATAACCTTAGGTTTGGTTTGCATATAAATTTAAGCAGAAAGTATTATTTAAGTTTATGCTTGAGCAAAAACCATTGTTGCTACAAAAAGTATAGCTCTAAACACATTTACAAATGATAATAATAATTGTTGTAAATATATTGGCAGTTGCATTTATTGTTCTACGACAACAATGTATTGAATTGTATTATGTGTAATGTATATTAATGAAAGCAAATGTAATTTAAAACCACTTTCTAGTAAAAATTGCAATGAAATTTTGAGCACAGCATAATGCTCATGTTTAAACCAATTTGTGCCCATACGATCAGCTCATTATGCTCATGGTCAGATTTTATTATGATGCACAAATAGGGATAATGATATGCTTATGGGCAATTCTACTATCATGGGATTAATGTCATCATGCACACGGACAGAATCTTTAATCCTGCACATACAGGCTTTTTGTTGTGCTCGTGTGCAGTTTCTTTTGTTGTGTCCATGTGTGTTGTATGCCACCTAGTATCACACGTTATCGCCTTCTACAGTATCAATGAATCTTATAATCTACTAAGTACTACGTATATTAAAGTGCAAAGTCTTGATATCGGATATAAGAAACACTTAGCGTATAAAGTTTAATACAATAATTATCAAAAACGCTTGGACCTCAATTATGACACCATGTTATTTTATCCCAGCAGTTAATCAATCAAGTAGCTATCAAACCAACATCCAGACACATTTAGCGCAGTATTAAAACAAGGCAACTCACAAGCTTTGCAAGCACGGTTAAATTATAATTGATCCATTTCAATCCATCAATTACTATCAACAAGCAGATCTAACGGTTAAATATTGCCTTAAATTACATCTCAGAATCTCAATGTCAAATCAATATAATTGGCCATACTTTTACTGTATATCTAAATAAACGATATATTGTTTTTATTATACAGTTGAAGAACTGATTCATTACTCGTTTGTTGCATCCACAGATCTGGGTGCATTCCTTGGTTAAGATTACGACACAGTTTGATATGTTAAGTTCTACATTGCTGTGTATTATGTTATGAAGCTCCGTGTATGCAGGAATATGGAACTAGTGTGTGTCACCTAGATTTGATTGGATATATGTATATATATAAATAGACTCATTTAAACAGGTCATATAATTAGAGAATGTGAATATAAAAGAAGATGGTTCGATCTTATAATAAAGTTCTTTAGTTTTAGTGTGCTCTTTCATTTTATAACAGTTTTCCTTTATTTTTATTAAATGATTTAGTACATATTTTAGCTTTGAGATTGATATAATCTCCTGGCGTAGCATCATTTTCTTTTAATTGTATTCTTTTTTAGGTGTTATTTATCAAACCTAAAAATATACGGCAAAGTTAAAACTAGATTGTTGCGTCCACAAGTCTGTGTACATTCCTTGGTTACGATTACGACAAAGATTGATGTGATAAGTTTTACATTGCTGTATATTATATTATAAAGCTCAGTTTATACTGTACGTATTGAGAAATGTGGAACTGGTGTGTGTCATCTAGACTTGATTGGAGATATATATGTATTTAAATAGGCTCATTTTAGACTAATCATATAATTAGAGAATGTGAATATAAAAGAAGATGTTTTGATCTTATAATAAAGTTTTTTAGTTTTAATGTGCTCTTTCATTTAATAGCAATGTTTTTTTATTTTTAATAAATGATTTAGTACATGTTTTAGCTTCTAAATTGATATAATCTCCTGGCGTGAAATCAAAGCGCCCTCAGATATACATATATATACAGTATACGTATACTGTTGTTAAGTAGTTTTCTTGTATATATATAACAATCAAGCAAATTTGCGTAATTTTTTTTATGAAACTTCATGGCGGGTTTATAGAAAATACATCAATACATATATATTCTGTGCAGTAGTCTACGTTTTTTTTAATACCGTCAATAGTTTTACAAGTGCTTAGTTGTATTATTCAATACTTTGTATCAGAACAAAAAATAGGAAATAATAAATAGATGGATAAAACAATTAATTTCAATCTTGTAATTTTTATTATGCAATATAAAGAATCCAAGAAAAAACAAATGAAGTAAAAAATTATGGATCAATATTATAAACGATGAAATGCTCCAAGATGGAGGAAAAGTAACTTTTGATATAATTGGTTTAATGGAGTAGATAGTTAGCCGTTCAAAATAACGTTTCCAGCAACACCACGAGGAGGTCTATCTACATGTTGCCATTTGACTTTATAGTTTGTATACCACCATACTATAAAGTGATATTGAAATCAAGCAGATGCTATGAAATCAATACGACTCCGATTGCCAGAAAGAGCTATAGTTTCCAGCCGGTTACCGTGAAAGAAGACTATAGGACCCTAAAAGGGGGAGAGGTCGCAAGTCCACAAATGGAGAGCAACCAAGTTAAATTGACTCAGGATTACCGATTGTACAAAAACAAACAACTGAGTATAATAACCGAATTCACCAAGATAGCATCAAAACAGATACTATCCCAATAAAGGTAGTAAAAGTTATCGCTTTTTTTCGATCAAATCATTTTGATTCTTAAACCTACGTAAGGTGTATCAAAAATCAGATAACAAAAAGATGCTTTAACTTCTAGATGGAATAAAGTAAAACCAAAGAAGACAAGACCAGAGAGATGATATGACCAGAGAGACAAGACCAGAGACATTAGATTGGCGACGTTATATTAAAATAAACCTTCAAAATTATAAAAAATATACCAAATTAGGATCAGACGTTCGCGATACTTTTTAAGTTTTCAATAATATACCTTTTTCATAAATTGAAACCACAAGTTAAAGAGATGAGACAAGAAGCACACAAATTGAGGCCCGATGGGGATGAATTGAGACTAGATAAATATAAAGTAAGACCAGATGAGCATTAATTGAAAAATTGATGGACATGAAAGAGCATACCTTTATACCAAAAGAGCATAGATTGAGACCCGTTAAAGATAAAATAAGACCAGATAAACATGAATTTTGACCACATCAGGATAACTTGAAAACAGATGAGTATACATTGAGACCAGATACAAATGGATGGAGACCAAACCAGAATAAATTGGATCCAGGTAAAAATAAATTGAGAACAGACTTGAATAAACCAAGATTAACTGTGAATAAAAAGAAATCAGATGAGTAAGAATTAAAATAGACCAGATGTAAACCACTTGATACCAGAGGAAAATTAATGGAGTTGAGGAGCATAAATAATGGAGAACAGATAAACATAAATGGAGGCCAGACGAGCAAAACTAAAGACGAGATAAGAATAAAGTGAGATAATATATTGATGAAATGGGACCAGAAGTGCATAAATACAGACCAGATGTGCATGAAAATAAAGACTATACGTTGACAAAGGCAGAACGGATGTATATTAAGTGAGACCGGAAGTGCATAAATAAAAACCAGATATTGATAAGCCTATATCATATAAACATAAATTGAGACCAACAGTGCATTTAAATGAAAACCAGATGTTAAAAAACGATACCAGATGTGCATACATTGAAACCAGGTAAGCATGTAATGAGACCAGATGAAACCAGAAAGACGAGATGCTAATGATACAATACAAGATGCGCATTAATTCAAATGAGGAGCGCATGAAAGAAAACCAGATGTGCATAAACCCAAACCAGATAACTATGAATTGAAACCAAATCAGCATGAGTTCAAACCAGATAAGCACGAGTTGAAACCAGAAGAGCATGTTATGAGATCAGATAAACATGGAGTAAAACCAGAAATACTTGAAGAAGGACCAAACATTGATAAAATGAGACTAAAAGTACATGAATGGAGATCTGATGAGCATAAAATGAGACCATATAAATCTGAGTTGAGACCAGAAGTAAATTAATCGAAACCAGATATTGTTGAAATGACATACAATATCCAGAATACTACCAGATATAGTGAAAAATCAAGACAAGACATACACAAAAAGGCACCACGCAATTAAAAGATTTAGGGCAGTGGGAATGCAGAGCCAAGGATCATGTAAGACAAACAGAAACCAGATAGATAAAGCACGACGTCAGATAGAACAACATAGAGTAGGCCAAAAATTGATACAGCAGGATATAAAAAACCAGATGTTGGCTGAAACGGACGAGGTGAATGAACATAGAGAGACGGCAGCATTAAAAACCAAGAAACAAGATAATAGCATATATAGAGAAACCAGATACCAGAAAAGCCATAGTAGGACAGACAGATAGAATAAAAGGCAAGCCAAACCTAAATAAAAAGCCAATGTTAACATAAAGTTACCAGGTATTGAAAGAGGATGACCATATATTACAGAAAGAGACCAGGTTTGCGTATAATAGACCAAATTGCTCAGTAACGATAACAAATGTTGCAGAAACGAGACCAGATATGCTAAAAAAGGTGTTGGATCTTTGAGAAGAGAGATAGATATTGAAGAAAAACGATTATTGAATATATCAAAAAAAAAATTAGATTAGAAGAAAGTAGAATATATTACGTTTTAGAAACATACCAGAAAGGTCAGACCTTGCAAAAAAGAAAACAGACGCTAAAGAAAAAAGAGATGCAATCGCAGAATTGAGGCATCAGCTATTAATTACAATTATTTTGACTCTTAAACCCTGGCCATGGGTGTGCCAAAATAAGATAACCAATAGCTGATAGCTCAATAGCTACCAACTGTTAGCTCAAATCATTTCGACTCTTAAACCCTGGCCAAGGGTGTGCCAAAAATCAGATAGCCAATAGCTGATAGCTCAATAGCTACCAGCTGTTAGCTCAAATCATTTCGACTCTTAAACCCTGGACATGGGTGTGCCAAAATGAGATAGCTAATAGCTGATAGCTCAATAGCTACCAACTGTTAGCTCAAATCATTTCGACTCTTAAACCCTGGCCAAGGGTGTGCCAAAATGAGATAACCAATAGCTGATAGCTCAATAGCTACCAACTGTTAGCTCAAATCATTTCGACTCTTAAACCCTGGCCAAGGGTGTGCCAAAAATCAGATAACAAACAGCTGATAACCGCAGGTAAACAATCCAAAGAACCAAACGCAGATAGAATAAACCCTGTACCAGGATGAGCTAAAAGAAAGTTAAACAAGCGTAGCTTACTTGTTTTTCTTTTACTCAAATCTAGAATACTAGGAAAGTTTATGATAGAAGCTTCGTTAAAATTTCACGCACCAGACGTTACTTTAACGTCGAAACTCCCACCTAACCTTCAGCAGCTACGTATAAAACTTTATCTTGCGAGATGCTATAGTAGACCTTAGCCAACGGATAAGGCACGTACAAGATAGACTCGTGATTCCACCAAACCGTAAGGTTTTGCTTCATCAAATTTACCTGGTTGTCAAAAAAAACAAAAAAAACAGGGGGCCATCGTGTTTTTGAAGAAACCCTAAAATTTGAGTTCCATTGATGACGTCTTCAAACGTTTGTGTAATTTGATTGAAATTCTGTTTATAAACTTGAACCACACTGCAAATACAATCATCCGTGTTATAGAAATCATTGCTTTAGAGAGCGGTATATATTAGCAATTTAATTCCGGGAGAGAAATTAATGGCCTATAGAGACAAGATACATTTATTTTGAGAATTTAACTGAATTTGACTCAATATTGGGCGAAAAGTTTTGAAAATTATCCGAGAACCATCTGAAACCATCCAAAATTCAAGTGGAAACAAAACCATATCCTGAGGAACTTCGATCCAAGTAACTTCCAAATTTGCACGAGAGTTTGGTACGCATTATCTTCCACGTAATGGTGTTAAATGGCAACTTCCACAACCTATTGTGTGTTGAGAAAATAATTGCCGAAGTGCACCTATATTTTGTTGCACACTTTTATTGAAAACCATTTAAATAAGACATCTATAAATACTGATCCAAGTAAGCTGCTACTCCACATGGACATACATATCAATATTTATTAAAAGCATTTCAGATACAGTATAAGCTTCCATGGGTTATTGTGCATTTGATAGGTTTGAACAACAAGTTGGTTATCTTCTTCTATTTATGCCTTGTATGAAGGTCAGTAAGCTCACTCGCTCTCGACGGATATGGATCCAAATGACCTGCCGTTGTAATAGCAGGTACTTTTAATGTTGGTCAACAGAATTGCAAAATGTTTAGCCGCCTAAGTTGTGGAAATGGAGAAATAAAAACTCATAGGTGTTCAAATTTCAAACTATTCAGTATCACTTGTTTCAGATAGTCCTTGAAATTTTTTATAAAATCAAATAATGATTCAAAATTAAATTTTGAAGTTAGACTTAATGCACAGTGAGCCTATGAATAACATACAAACTTGATCTCATTGATTAAAAATTATTTTTAAATGATCAAGGCACGGCTGTCAAAAAGAAACCTGTTTTGCTTAGATTAAAAAGTTCCACTACTTTGAGGCTTCAAATCTTTGCAAAAGGGTAAGCTTTACTGACACTTTCTAATAATAGTAAAACTTGTTTTGAAACGCTTCATAGTAGATATGATAGTATAAATATTTTTTGAGCACTTTTATTTTTCTGACAGTTTTTTGACTTTTTTTTTTACATCCATGTCATCGACCTCGTTAAGCTCTCTCAGACCCAATCTAGTTTTTTTTTTTTTCAAAATGCTGATATTTCGTGGAGATATCTTTCTCAAAAATGTGTACAAAAAGATACCTTCGTTTCTAGCTTCAATTTTTTCATTGTATACCATCATATTTGACATCTTAAATTGATTTCTTAAGCGGGGTAAAAGCAAGTGTTTCACTTTTGAAGCCTTTATACTGGCTGAGAAATCAACATGAATAGAAATAAGTCTTTTGTCAATATTCTGTAGCATATCAAGTATAGCCCTACATTTTATATTTCTTGATTATCTATTGAAATGGGGGCACGCTCCGATTTTGAATATCACCATATAAAATTGTATAGTCAGATATGCACATGTAGCTGAGCTTGAACCCAAAAAGTGTTCAAATGGAAAAAAAATCCAAAAAATCCAAAAAAAAACCTTGTATGTTTAATTACTCACAAAAATGCATAGCAAGTTGGACTAGCGTATTAAATGTTTTAGGTTCAATTTGTGATTCTGAATCAATCTGTGTAGGTTTTAAAAATATTTTTCTCATAAAATCTCTAGTAAATTTTATGTCAAACTTTAACGGGTTTTGATCAAAAAGTACCCTTCATTCAAATGCAACACTAAAATATTTTATTTTTACATTATGTACAACAAAATTATCTACAGAATGAGTATTTATATGTAGCTGTAGCCTTATTTTTGGTGGGGATATTATTTTTTTTTGATCATTTTTTTTGGTCAGCGAAAATTTACCCTTGTATATCCTCGTCCAAAATGGATCCTTTTTTGTATTACCAAAAATCAATCATTCAATCTCAAGTTTCTCGATGAAAAATCAATATTTTTTGACGCGATAAAATTCGTTGGATAGACGCTAATGAGTACTATCCTATGGCTTTAGCTTTGCATACCAGGCATCCCTTCATGGATCTCTATAACAGAAAAAATACTCTTACAAAATTTATAAAAAAATAAAAAAAGTCTTTACAGCCATCCAAAACCTAGATACCCTGGTAGAGAATGAAAAATAATTTAGACTTTACTTAATAACCATCATTGCAATACCTTAGTATTTTCTCGACTTATTTTCATTTCAAATGCGGTTTCTCAATTTTAAGCTGGCCCTTTTTGCATCATTATTCAAATTAATGTTAGCTTGAGTGGTAGTTTATCAAGCTGTTATTTCTAGATTAATGAATATTGTCGAAAACTGGCTACAAGGTGAAAAATACAAAAGCCTCAAAACCTTGGCTGGAGCTTACCCATTTTGATAAAATTTGTTGTATGCCACCAAGACTAGTCATTAAGGCTGACCTGTAGTGCTGCGCAAGATTATTTCGCTGTGGTGCCCAGCAGGTGGGCTGCACACTATAGCCTGAGCTGTTGTGCCGCTGTGCCCACTGAATATGGCTAAAAGATAACAATGTGCACATTCTCGTATGTTTTCAGGTTTGATGAGTAATACTTTAAAAAGAATACAATTAAGAAAGAATCAGTAATGAATCAGTTCTTCAACTGTACAATAAAAACAATATATCGTTTATTTAGATATACAGTAAAAGTATGGCCTATTATATTGATTTGACATTAAGATTCTGAGATTTAATTTAAGACAATATTTAACCATTAGATCTGCTTGATAGTAATCGATGGATTGAAATGAATCAATCATAATTTAACCGTTCTTGTTGCAGAGCTGGTGAGTTGTCTTGTTTCAATGCTGCGCTAAAAGTGTTTGGATGTTGGTTTGATAGCTACTTGATTGATTAACTGCTGGGATAAAATAACATGGTGTCATAATTGAGGTCCAAGCTTTTTTGGTAATTATTGAAGTAAACTTGGTACGCTAGGAGTCTTTTATATCCGATATTAAGAGTTTGCATTTCAATGAATGTCGTAGTCAATAGATTGTGAGATGCATTAATACTGTAGAAGGTGATAACGTATAATACTTTAATGCTACAAATCATTATCGTTAAATATGACTGAATATTAATGAATTAGAGAAAATACAAATGGTAACAAACTGATACCCAATGTGCATCGAGGTCAACAGTGATAAAAGGTGCATTCATTATGTAGTAAAAATCACAACATTTCGATGGATAGAAATTACAGGACCAAGATGTTGTATTTGCCTCAGGATTTTTAAAAAGAATTTTAAAAGCATGCTTTATCAAACGGACTTGGATGTTAACTACTCACCATATGATATTAGTATCATCTTGTTTTTTATTTACTGATTGCTGTATTATTAAAAATCAAGCTTTTCATAACTTATAACAATGACAATAGGATGTTTCTGATTTTAGATTGACATTTATCATAAGGCGGGCTGACGATACGTTTGATACGTTTGTAGATGGAATCAGTCAACATAATTTATGAAATTTTAATGCAAATGCCGAGGAACCATTTGTAAGTACTTAAGTTGGTTCTGGTAAGGCATTGCAATGAATAAATTGGCTTGGGACACAGAGGGCAAAAAAGTGATAATAATAGGTTCCAGCGATGGCCATGTTTATGTTTATAATTTATAATATTGGAGAGGTAAGACTAAAACTCAATGTAAATCACCTTTAGCGCGGTAATTATAAAGTAAGACTATATTATCATTGAATAAACTACCACACAATATTAACATATATAAAAGCTTACAGTAATAAGTGGGTGCAGAATCGTAAATTCTTGAAAAAGTTTTCAAAAATCATAAAATCTCTTATTTTTAAGACTTACAAGGCTTATAAGCGGAATATTAATTTCGAAAATTATTCTTGTCAAGATCATTAATTTTGACATTTTTTAATTTTTTTTTTGTAATTTTGCAAATCTAGAGTTAATTATACTACCAATTATAAAAACAAAAAATATACACATATGCACAATTTAGCGCTCTATTTGCTCAATAAAAAATAACAAACATTTTTATTGCGAAATATTACATAAAAATCCTTTAATCAAAAAACTGTTTTTGGGCCAAAAATGCTAATTTTTATTACTTAACATTTAAGTTTAAGCTTTTATAAAATGTGTATTAGTTATGGCTACAATTTTCTCTCACAATGTCGTATATTCAAACGTTGATTTTGGTATCAAAATTTGATTTTTCTGTTTTTTTGATGGAAATCATGGGTGTTGGTAAGGATAAAATGAGCCTCGAAAATGTCCGCTAAAAAAACTGAATTTTCGGACCGTACGTGGTTAAATATAAGAAAAGTTTAAAAAAACCCGCTTTTTTATTTAAAACTTAGATATATACCATAGTCTAAGGTCTAACAGACTTAGCCGTTCGATATTGCTATGATGCTCAATTAAGGCGTAGTTTTGCGGGCTCGCTATTGCAATTTTTTAACGAATCTATGATATGATAGACGGTTTTTCTGGTAGAAAAATGTATGTTTTTATGATAACTGATAATGCCTATTTTGTTTAGTATATGGGTTGGTGCGCCGTAATGCTGCTTTTACATTGGCTGAAATGAGCAATTGAGAAGGGATTTAATTGCGCTAGCAATATAAAGCCTTGAAATTTTTTTTATACGTGTGTTGTTTCTCTCTTTTTGTTTTCATGTTCCAAGGATATATTCACCTTTTGATAAGGCATATCAGACTATCAAGTTAGTATTATTCTTTTCGTTTATTATCTAAATAATATAGGTAGCAGTATATACTAGAGACTGATATTTTTATTTACCCGCATTCTAAGATCAAATATCATTATTTACTACTGTATTGTTTGACGTATTCCTTGATTACCAGATTAAATTGAAGGCAATAACGATATTTATATCTACACAATCAAAAGCTAAAACTGGCTACAAATTCACGAAATGTTCCAAAAAAGTGGCGAAATTTCAAATGATATAGAAGCAAAAAAGAAAAAAAAAAAAAGAAAAGAATGATATAATGTCTTGCCTAATGGCCATAGTTTTGATCGTAGCTACTGTATACTTGAAAACAAATCTTTTTACAGCTGACAATCGTAAACTAAAATAGTAAGTTTAAAGAAGGTTGATTTGTTTAAATTTTATGCGCGATAAAGTAACATCTATAATCTTAGATTTGGCTGGCATATAAATTTAAGCAGTAGGTGTTATTTGAGTTTATGCTCAAGCAAAGCCGATTGTTGTTGTAAAAACATTATAGGTATAAACATATTTGCAAATGATGATAATAGTAAATAAAATATTGGCTCTTGCATGTATTAGTTACGTCAGCAACGCATTGAATTGTATTATTGTCTATAATCTATATTAATAAAAGCAAATGTAATTTAAAAACCATTATTCCAGTAAAATATGCAATGGAATTTTAAGAACGGAACGATGCTCATGTACAAACCAATTTGTGCCTCATACGATCAGCTCATTATGTTCATGGTCCGATTTTATTACTATACACAAATAGGGATAATGATATGCTTATGGGAAATTCTACTATTATTATGCACACATGGGATTAATGTTATGCACACGGACGGAATCTATGATTTTGCACATACAGACTTAGCGTTGTGCTCATGTGCAGTTTCTTTTGTTGTGCCCATGTGCATATTGTTATCTTTTTAACCATATTGAGTGGACATAACAGCTTAGGCTATAGTGTGCAGCAGCCCACCTAGGCACAACGAAATGATCTTATGCAGCACAGGTCGGCCGTAGTGTGCTAATTTAATAGATATAACTGCATTGGCTATACTCTATTTTTCGTATTCTTTATTCTATATTCTATATTCACTTTACTACAATCTCAATTGTAACAATATTCATAAAAAAAATGGATTCCCAAAATAGCACTAAAAATACTAGAGTAGAGAAAAGAAGAAAACAATTGGTAGTCTTTTGAAAGCTGTGCGTAGAAAGATAAAACGAAAAAAAAGGCGAGGGGGTGATTAGCTGCGCTTCTAGCCCGGCAAACACAAGTTCCGAAGAAAATCCATTTACACGAGTTTCGAACCCACAACCTCTCCGTTTAAACTAGCTGTAAAGAGCATAAGTCTAGCAACTAGGACAAACGTCCCCTCTATGTTTGCTTTTTTTTAATTGCGATTCTTCTACTTATCTGTCATTTTGTTTTTCTTGATCTGTGCAATATTGAGTAATTTGACCATATTTGCTTTCTTTGGTATACAGTATAATACTGATACAGTATTTGCTGAGTATCAGTAGCAATTTGGTTTACAGAAAAAATCTTTATTCCTGACCGAAATATAAAGAGAAACCTATCATTTTTACCCTATATAATGTAATTATGCTAGGTACAATAATGCAAAGCTGACTTTATTTCACTAGAAAATACAACTGAAGTTTTCAGTGAGCATATAATCAATAGACACAGAATAGCACTAAGTATATACACAAAAATTTAGTAATAGATAAAACGTATATATATATATATAGTAAAAAAATTCTATAATCTATAAAAGTTACCGTCATCAATGTTAAAAATACCAGATCTCGTCCGATCTTCACAGGAAAACAATATCTGTTAATACAGTATACAGTATATAATAAAAAATGATGTTTAAATTTTTTTCTATGTAGAAGCTACACAATCATACTCTATGATATTTATGTAATCCTTTTTCTTGCTAGTTAATCAATAAAAAAATTACAACTTATTTTGTTTATTCTGTGCTTCACGGTATATTTTGAATTGCTATAGTACACGAAGAAACTACGCTCGATAAGTTAAAATAAATTTTAACATTAGATTTGAATTTTTAAAAGAAAATTGATAGTTTCAATCTTCAAAATCGGAGTATGCCTTTCTATAACTAACCTCATTGAAATGTCAAAAGAGTCTATATAAATAATCTTGCCAGAATATTACACTTTTATTAACAATACATCCTTTGGATGTATTTATATACATTAATTATAAGTATTATTACTAGGGTTTTACTATCTAAGAATATGATGTAAGTCAATGATCCGCATTGATTTACTGTAACACCAATTATAGGCTGTGACCTTGGATATGAGACCTATGATGAATATTGACATAACACTCATAATAAACATCTTTTAGGATATACCCTATACATTACTAAATAGATATAAATTGATTGCATTATCTTACCTATTCCTAAATTTATTCTATATCTCACGAAAGACTCAAAACGCGTAAAATTTATTGCTTTTTTCTTGAAAAATGAGTCTCATTTTTCATCCCTGCTCTGCTTTTTTTTTCACTAAATAACACCAAGAAAAAAATGTATGCCAATGCACCTGAGATGCTCACCTTTGAACCAAAAACAAATATCCGGAAATATCCTACTTTTTACAGTTGGTATTAATTTTTCAGCGCTAATGTTTCAGATTTTCACGCTAAAGGATTAAAAACTTTGAGGCTTTACATCTCTATAAATAATTAAGCTATACTAGAACTTTCTAATAATAAAACTTACTTGTTTTGATGTTTTTTATAACATATTTAAGTATAAAAAAATTCTGAGCACTTTTATTGTTTTTTCATTTTTTTTGACATTTCTATAGTATGTTTCAAAAAATCGGTTAAATTGAGAAACATTTTTTTTCCATTCATGTCATGAAGCCTGTTGAGCTCTCTTAGATGCAATTTAGTTTTTTTCAAAATATTGATTTTTCGTGGAGATATCTTCAAAAATGTATACAAAGATATATCTTCATTTCTAGCTTCCATTTTTCCCTTATATACCCTCATCCGAAATTCTGAATCTGAAAAAAATTTGAACAAAAATCTTGTTTTCTCTACGACAAATGCAGCTAGAAGACTTTGCAATAGCTCGATTGATGGATAATGTTTTTGCCCATCATCTCAAGTAGCTATATTTTAAATATGCTTATAAAAAGTGATGCGTACCTTCAAAAAACCTCCAAAATTTCAATTGCATTTTATGCAAAATTTAATGTGAAATGTTTTTTTGATTTTTGTTTAGATGTATGCAGAATTCAAAACTGTATAAAAACTATTTAATACGCTAGGGCAACTTGGCAGTTCAGGAGCATTTAAATGATTTTATTTTTTGAATCATTTTTCGTCAATTTTTTAAAATAAATTTTGGAACCCCGTTATGATAGGCTTTAAGCTGTGATAAGAACTATCATTTTGATTATCTCAACCAAAAACCAATATTTTTCGCTAAAACAAAAAATGCAAAATAGCAATCAATTAGAACTATTTTGTGAATACAGAAATTAAGCCCTGGATAATCAGTTTTAAATTTTACAAAATAATAAACTAATATTGACAACTGCAGAAAACAAAGAAAAAAATTCCATCCTTGTGAATATTGATCCAATTAATCTCCAATTATACATGACGATAGATTTAAATATATCTTGCTTAAAAATTTATATTTCTATTTTTACAAATCACTGTGAATTGAGAAAACCATCAGCAAAACATGATATTTCTGTCCAATAAAAATACCTGTTGTGTCCTATATTTTCATGTTTGATAAATAATACTTAAAAAAGAATATAATTAAAAGAGGATGAGTAATGAATCATTTATTCAACTGTATAATAAAAACAAGATATTGTTTATTTAGGTATAAAAGTATGGCCTTTTGCTGTATATTGATTTGACATTGAGATTCTGAGATGTAATTTAAAGCACTATTGAACCATTAGATATATTTGATAGTAATCTATGGATGGAAATGGATCAATCATAATTTAACCGTGGTTACAGAGTTTGTGAGTAGATGCTATAAGTTTTATACATACCAGCTTCTATGGGTCATTATGCATTCGGTAAATTTGAATAAAAAATTGGTTATCTACTATTTATACCTACTAAGATCAGTAAGCTCACCAGCTCCTGACGAATATGGATCCAAATGACCTCCTGTTGCAATGGCAGGTAGTTCTAATGTTGATCGACAGAATTTCAAAGGGTTTAGCCTCACCAAGCTGCTGTGGAAATGGAAAAAATGGAAACTCGCACATGTTTAAACGGTTTTATATGAATTGTTTCAGATATTCTTTGGAAATTTTTATAAAATCAAATAATGGCTCGGAATTAAATTTTGCGGTTGCACTTAATGCACAGTAGACATATGAAGAATATATCCTGATTTTATTAGATAACCACTGTTTTTGAAGGATTTTTGCACACGTTTTTGAAAAAAAAGTCTTTTCTTCTGCTTGAAAAAAATTTAGTAACTGAAAAAATGCTTGAAATCAATGAATGTTGATTCAAATGGGCTACAAGTTTCAAAATATATATTAAAGCTGTAACAGTATTCAGAGATACAATTTTGATATCCCATTAATTTTCTGGTTAAATCGTAGGAATAAAGCATGCCCTTTTTCCAAGTGAGTTTTGTGGCTCAGCAGACCATTTAAAGTGAGGAATAGCGCTAAACCAGCCTAAATTAGCATACATTATCGCAATAACAACTATTGAAACTAATAAGTAAACATCCTCTTTATGCGTAATCAAAGATGTAATGCAATGTGTTCTACATTTATTTATTTTTAAAAAAATACGTTGAAGTTCAAATATTGATTTGTATAGCTGTAGGCAAATGAATACCAAAAAAGTACAAAAAAATCGTAAATCTTTGCTTTGTTAGACGAGTTGCTTTATTATAGATGGTTAGCAATCAATGATTAAAAAAAGTAGTGGACAGTGAGTAATCGGTAAAACAAGCTGCAAGTCAGATTATACTGCGAGAGTGTTTTTCGCATTTATGAGTGCTGTAAATGTCTTTATATAATATTGAGTAGCGTTTAAATCAATAAGAACTCATGCTCCGAAATGTACCTTTGATGTGATATATTACGATATCAAAAAGCTTTTAAATTGGTAGGTATATCAATGATTGAAAAACAGAAATCAAGAGTTTTCATCCGATAACAAAACTGCTTTTAAACTTATTCATCATCACAAATCAATCATCATAAAAATCAGTGTGTGCAAAGTTCTTTGATGTTCTATTTATATTTCACATGTGTGAAATAACGATTTAGTTGTTATGAAAGGTTGCTAAATAGCAAAAACGTAATTGTGCGATGATTAATAAAAGATAAATTGTGTGATTGTGTTGTGCGTGAGTTGGGAAGAAAAGGGGGACAGTAAATAATACAGAATAATACATGGTACACTAAAATAATATACATAATTAATAACCTGAAATGCGCCTGATGGTATCCGAAAGAATAGGAATAGATGCAACGACAACGCCAATCGTGCCAAAAACAGCAAAAGCAATTGATGCCATACCGCTGGCTCTTGGATTTTTGCTAATGAGATAAGCTGTGCCCACACCATGAGAACTGCAACCCATCGCGATACCGATAGTCATGTAATCATCTTTGAAAATCAGTTAATAAGGCTATCTATATTAAATTATCAAATAATTTATACATACCATTTCTTACTCGAGCAAGTTTCAATAAATATGGTCCACAAAGAGGACCCATAATACCAGTGAATACAATAATGCAGGTTACTACACTTTCATTAGCACCAAGAACGTTGCCGATAACGATACCAATGGCAGTAGTAACTGATCTTGAAGCCCAAACTAGACTGTCACCTGGTGTACATCCAATACCATGAGCAAACAAAGGGGTAACAAACATGATCAAAAATGCCATTGGTGCGATAGAAAAAAGAATGATAATCCACTATATATAATATTATAGTTAGATATCCGTCATGAATGATAAACTATGCATCAATAACTAGAAACTTACCTCAAGCAATGAGCCTGGTCTACTTTTATAAACATTGAAAGCCAAAGAGATAATAGCAACATCCATAGTTGCACCCAAGATATCTCCACCACCAGGCCAACCAACATTTGTCTTTTCTACTAGAGAAATAAATGTAATACCAGTCTTGTAAAGATTGACGCCGTGTTTGATATCAAAACCTTTGACTCTTTCGAAATAAGCGATACCAGCCATTGTACAAGCAGATGTCAAGATAATAGGATGTATAACGATCCTTACTTTGGATGGTAAACGACATGCTGCTGAATAAAGTAATATAGTCATGACAAAATACAGGAATAATCTAAAAAAGGGCATGGCTGGGTTGTCTTCCGGCAGAGGTAAATAAATAAAGGCGCACAGACTGAAAATGATAAATAAGGTAAGATCGTCAAACGTTGATTGTTGCATGCACCAAATAGCAAAATAATGAAGAGGTCCATGCTTTTTTGGTCGTGTGGAATCATAAGGTTCGTAAAGTACATTGTTGTTATTTGAGCAACATTGTGGAGCTACGGTGATACTGGGAGTTGCTGCATTGCTTCCACCAATGTGATCTCCTCTTAAAGAAGCAGATGATGGAGAATGATTAAGTGTACTTGCGCAAGAAGCAGCATCAACGTTTGAATGACGTTGAATTGTAGTATCTAAAGTGGCAACGGATGAAACTCTATTCGAATGAGCATTGTCTGGTATATCGATTTCAACTTCTTCTTCATCTAATGTTCTATTTCTATGCATTTTGGTTTTTTCGGTATTGCCAGCTACTGCTGCTGTTGTCGCTGGATCATTATCAACATCATGCTTTCTATGTTTTAATAAGGAAAAAGGGGTATATATGAGGCTTCTTAACCCACGTACTATACATGTACATAGTAAAAATCCAATTACATAGGCAACGACTATAAAAATCAAATGTTAGAATAATTATTATGACAAATCATAATTTACAAAATACTCACTAAATACACAAATCATTCTGCCGACTTCGTTTCCAGTAGTAGGTGGATTATTTACGATTTCTACTACGGCCGGTACGAACATGATATTCATACTTTTTAGTGCAAATGATGAGTACGGATCAATAAATAGCACTAGTTTATCAGTGAATTTTGGAAATGCAGTATGTGAACACATGAGCAAAAAGAACAATACAATCATGCCTGCAACATTTGATGGAAATTTATGCATATTGGGCATTTGTCGTAAAACGGCACTGACCCCCCAATTGTACATTAATCCAACACCAAAGTACAGAATATTACAGGACCATCGTATAGCGTCTTTTTTAATGCTCGGTAATGTTTTGACATAATCTGGTACTTGTTGGCCGAAAAATTTTCGAGTGGCCCCAGTTATATGATCTGCTTCTCGATTTAATTTTGATAGATATAGTTTCGACATTGCGGTATATACATTTATTTATTTATTTATATATATATATATATGTATTTAAAAGAGAAAAAATTATAGATGCAAAACTAGAAGAAGAGAAGAAACTCTAAGAAGAAAAACGTTTAACCTTTATCTAAATGTATCACATAGACACATATCGGAGTAAGTAAATAGATATCAGCAGAGATAGTATCTAAATAAACTTGATGGTTGATACGACATCTCCGGGTTTACGGTTAGAATTTACTTTTTTTTCTTGCTAGATCAAAAGTCTAAAGCTTCCATCTAGTTGATCAGTATAATCGCAATAGAAAACACAATATAAACCATAATATGATGTATAATATAAGTCTGTGCTCATTTTTATTAATGTATCATGATGATGATTTTGACAGCGCTAAATTACAAGCATGTTTAATATAAAAATGGCTTAGATTTGGTTTGAGTCACAATAACAACCAATGGATAGTTGGACTAGCGATTTGATTTTAACTATAATTTTACTTTATTTGGTATTATAAATAATACCCAATGTTATTATCCACTATATATGCCAAGCATAATACTTTAGTGTAATCTAAGTAGGAGAGTATATAGACTAGGTATATTTTTAATTTTTTCCACATAAGAGAAGATCGTATTTAGCTTAAAAAAAAAAAAAAAAAGAAAAAAAAAAAAGAAAAAAAAAAAAAGAAAAAAAAAAAAAGAAAAAAAAAAAAAAACAGGAGAGAAATTTGAAAATTCAGGATTCTAAACATTTCATGTAAATCATGTGTTATTTTGTTGAGATTTGTTAATGGTAATTAATCATTAAAAATTTGGATTACATAAGCATCAGGCGAGCATGTCCCTACAAAATGGGTTAAGCAGAATATATATCTGCTGTACATGAGCTATATAACGTTTTTTTTTTCTTTTTTATTAAAATCGATTCTAAAAAATCTGGATTTTTTGGTATTCGGCCTGATAAATTAAGCTTTCTGTCAAAAACTTTATTTCAAACAAGGAAATTAAACACCATCCGTTACATCTGTATTCCGAAATAAAGTTTTGATAAACCATATAAGGGATTTTGTGATGGTATCCGCCAATCAATAGATAAAAGTGTTCAAATACCTAAAAAAAAGCAACTATACATGTCTCCATCAAATGATGTTAGCGTTTTAGCATTGCTTTACTCATACAATTTAATTTGGAATTGTTGTTATGTTGCTGTTTTTAGTAAATCATGGCTACACATAGTGCTTGAGATCAAAATCACCTAAAATCATCAACTTTAAAGAGTTTTTTCAAATCTTTAAAAGCCTTTTATGAATTGCAAAATTAACCAAAACTATTTTTTAAATCATATGGCTACTTGCTATATTTTTTTTCAAAGTTTTTAGGGCAATTTTTTTTTTATCATTTTCAAGCTTCCAAACCCTTGCTACCATAAGGGGAAATTTACTAAAATCGCTCTTTCTAATTTTAGACGTCCAAAATGGCATTTTTTATTATAGCATTTCTAAGTCAAACATGTATAGAATTTCCTTATTTTTCATATAAAACCTTTTAATTTGATATTATATTTTGGAAATATGCCACTTTTGCATAAAAACTGTTTTTTTTAGTTTTGAAATTTCTGATAAATTTTGGGTAAAGGGTTTTTCTAAAAATGGCATCATTGGATGCGCCATCAAAAGTTATACAAATGTTATTTAATAAGATACATCTGCTATATTTACAATTTTCTGTTAAATTTACAAAATAAACATTGAAATATTCAAAATGTCGTTGAAATTGAATAAAATCAAAATTTCAATCTACCGGAGTTTGAAATGTTTTTGCTGCTGATAAAGTCGATTTAGAAACACGTTTAAAGGATTGTTATAGATATATCGTAGGCTCAATGCATACCAAATTGGATTGAATGTTTTGAAAGCTTTAGGAAATAAACTGTAACATTTTTTAGGCAAAAATGATGAAAATAGGGTAGTTAGAAAGAACGTCGCGTTTTTTATAAAGTCTTTATGAGGTATTGATGATGCAATCTCAAGTCGTTAGGCGAGTATAGAGACTCTAGTGATATTGAGCACGAATGTAACATTAGTAATTATACCTAGTACCACTAGATATCTATTATATATGAGTACTCTGCATAGTTATTAATTTAAATAAATATAATAATGAATATATGCACAATTTGTGTCAAACAAATTTACTGTAATAATGATTTTCCTGTATAAATGTATTATTGTCATTTAATTCAAATTCCATGCACGATCTCATGGTAGATTATTTCACGATTTGGTTGATAATGTGTGCTTACATACATTCTACAAACACTGCACCACTTTTTCTTCCATTAAGATGTAATCCGATAATTGCAAACCTAACTTTATGAGCTAAGGGCGTTGCAGGTTTTAAAATGGATTATTTTACATATTTAACTTTGTAGATAAACGATTAGGTTTTATTTTGGCAAATATTTACCCAATAAATGATCGTATCTAAAATTAGCAGCATGGTAGAAACACTAGGCATTCTGTATGTACTGTAGTATTATAGTATTTTATATTAAAATGGGCTGATCAATTGGCAATGTGATTAAAAGACGGAAAGGGATTTGTCCAATCAAGTAGATTCGATGCTCCAATGTAATGAAACATAACAATTCCTTTTCGCCCTCACACCACAGGGGGAAATTCATGGCTACTACTGAAACTAGATGGACGAAAAATAGGATTATGGGATGCACCTCCTAAATGTCGATGAGCTATTTTAATGAAATAACATGGTTTTGTTAAATGAAACCAGATCAAAAAAAGTGGTTAAAATAAGCAACTCTTTGTGTACTAAAGAAAAAGAGGAATATACAATTCATTGAATCCAAACATGATGTAGTTTAATTTACAAACAAACAGTAATATGTATGCCATGTAAACAGTAAAGCACCTTGCTTCTTGATTTATTTGTGCTACATAAGAAATATGTATACATTGGAGGGATGAATAAAAACCAGATTATAAACTATTCAAGTCTCCTGACCACAGCAAATTATGCATGGAATCATCTGGTACCAGACAAATGTTCTTTTTTTTTTCTTTGCCTGCATACATTTATGCAAGATACTCCTGTCAAATATTTCATAGGAGTATATTGAATATAAACCTCATCACAAACAGAACATAGGGAACTATGCGCGCTGATTTATTTGCCACATCTCCTATTGGTTTTGTAATGAAAATCAAGTTACTTTGGTACATGTAAAATAAAAGGGAGAAGTGCTTAGCGGGCACCTCGAAAGGAGATGTTTTTCTTTCCTAGTCAGGTTAGAATAACGCCAACAAGACAAAAAACGACGATCTTTTTTTTTTTTTTTTTTTTTTTTTTTCATGTTTTTCATAATGAATGGAACCAATTCAACGGTAAAAAGGCCTGGGTGCATCAGTTGGATTTCAACATGCAATATATTTATAAATATATAAAAGTCAATTGAACATGAGTTGCTGTGTTTCTGATTGATCTGCTGAATACGGGGAAAGGCAAGGGAAAAAATGAAGGGGCGGGAGAACATCCAAAGTTTATTTTTATCTTTTCATTTTCTGGTTGTGTATTATATGTCCAAGGTTTTATAACAACGTTCGTTTAGACTTTGTTGAGGCAAAAACAAGATGATAAAGTAGACATTCAACCATGGTATCATTTATATATGTTTGTGTCCGTGCGCCCTTGAATCGTTTGACAAGGGTATCACAGAAATGTATCACAAATAAGCATGAATCTGTCAAATTTATTGTATAAAATAGTTTTTTTAATTTTATTATTATCACATATTATTTAGAATATAGTTAAAAAGTGAATATTTTGTAAGATATGAGAGACATTTTTAAGGGGAAAAGAATAAAATTGGGGGATAGATATAAATCTAAAAATGAACAATTAAGATTTATACATGTAAAAGATGAATTATATATGAATTTAAAGAAGAGCAGCAACAGCACCAACAACAGCGACAGCAGACAAAACTTGAGGAAGAGTCTTACCAGCAGCAGAGGTAGAAATCTCTTCCTTGGCAGCAACAGCTTCCTTGACAGAAGCAGCAGCAATCTTGGAATCATCAGCAGAAGCTTGTTCAGGAACAGCAGCAGCAGAAGAAACATCAGCAGATGAAGCATCGGTATCAGCTTGTTCAGGAGTAGTGGCGTCCTTAGAATCAATCTCGAGTTGAGATCTAAGAGACTTTTCCTTCAATTGAACCCATTCGAGAAGACCAAATTGAGCACCACCAGTAGAAGAAGCATTCTCACCAGGGGCAGAAACAGCCTTATACAAGTTGTCAGTAGTTTGCTTGGCGGTCCAACCAAAGATGTTACCAGGAGATCTTTGCTTGATAGAACGATCCCATTCAAGATCAGGGTAAATAAAGTTATGGCGAGCTTCGACATAGGCCTTAAGAGTATCATAGTTGAAGATTTCCTCAACAGTGGTAGTCAAATAGTTTTGGAAAGTAGCGTTAACAGTGGGGTTAGAGAGGAATTTGTTGATCAAGAAAGCATTGGGGAATTGCTTGACCCAAGAACCATATGAAACATCGACGAAATCAGTGTCGAAAGGAAGATTGACACCGAAAGAGGCATCATAATCTTGACCGAGATAGTATAACTTGTTTTCGTTGGTATCAATGTAGGCACCATCGTTGGTTTGTTCTTGCCAGTAAGCATCCCAAGAACCAGTAAGGTATTCCATAACCATGAAACGAAGGAATTGATCATAATCAAAGTATTGAGCAATAGCTTCAACTTCAGAATCCTTGGAGAAATCAACATCAGCAATGGCTTCAGCAAAAGGAGCAAGGGCATCTTGATCAAGAGGAGACTCAACATTAGGGACAAAGTTATCATAACCTGTAGCAGGGTTGAAATCAGCACCGGAACCACCATCGTAGAGAGGACCCATTTGCTCAGGGGCATCACCACCATAGAACATGGCGTTAATGTAAGAATACATGATAACATCATCAAGCATGTTGAAGGTACCCATACCCTCCTTGTTAATGAAGAAACGGACCATGTTAGCTTCATTAGCATATGTACCCATCTTACGGGCAATATCAGCATAAAGCTTTTCACGAAGTTGAGTAGGGTCTTCTTCCATATGTCTAATCTTGAACCAATTACGATCAGCATAGAAGGTACCTTCAGGGAGAGACCAAACCCAAGTTTGTTTAGCATCATTGTTCTTACGACCAGGTCTATGAAGACCAAATACACAATTTTCAATAGTCTTTACAGAGTCGGGACCAATAAAAGTAATCTTGGCATTGTAAGTAGTTTTGGGAACATTTTCAATCAAATCATTCATTTGGGTTTCATCACCAGTAATAAAGATGGAAGGAAGATAATTGGAATCCCAAATAGAATCAGATGTAGAACCACGGGTCCAAGAACCGTTTGAAAGAATGCTAGGTAATTCGGGAATGTTGGTAGCATAGGTAACCTCACGTTCGTAAAATTCGTTCTTGGTAGCATTACCGCCAGAGAAAGAACGAGTGAAATTTTCGGCTTTACCATCAACAACGTACTATTTGTGTGATTGGAATTAATTAATGTATTAAAAAAGGGAAATTTAATATTTTACCATATAAGATTTATTATCAGGTAAATCAGCAGAACCAGTATAATAAGGAACATCAGCATCAGCAGCACTCAACTCAGTTAGAGTGCCATCAATGTTGACTTGAACTTGCTCTGAAGCAGAAGGAGCAATGACCTTGAAAGTAACATTGGCAGCATTAACAGCGGATAAGAGTGCAACGGCAACAAAAGCGAGAGATTTCATGATTAAATTATTAATTTCCGCTTTGAAAAATGAGTGATAATAGAAAAGAAAAAAGGAATTGAAATGCGGGAAATGTTAATTGTATTTATACGTTTTTTGTTTTGTTTTTTATATTTATTTGATTATTATGAATCTCCCCTCGTGCACTAAAATAAGATATCGCGGAGACTGACCAAAAAGTAAAACTTTCGAGTAAATAAATATAGAATTTACTACCCAAGAAAACTGCTCTTCAAATACAAGAGAGATAGAGAGGGAAAGACCTCAAACTAAAAATAGGAGTTTTAGGGTCATGTAAGCTGAACCTTTCCCCCCTTTTTATAAACATCCCATCATGTCCTCCTCATTTTTTTCTTTATGTTTAAAATCCCAAATCTCAATTATCAATTCTTAACACACGAGGACACGTGTTGTTGATAGAAATGTAAAGAAACACAGCAGAAAATAATGGCAGAAAATAGTTTGACGAATGTAGTAGCAAATGATATTTATAGAAATTATCAGTTTATAGTTTGGCTCTGTTATTTTTTTTTTTTGTTTTTATATATATAGAATCATATGAAAGAAAAACGTAATTTGCGTACAGTAATTGAGCTGATATTCCAAAAATAAAAATGGCATGTTTCATTATATTAGAAAAGATGAGCTTCGATATTTTATGAAACCAATGTTTTTTTCAATATTGGTAACTTTTTGTATAATTCACGCAAAAAAAAGTGACACAACAAAATCACGACAGTATTAGTAATATCAACAACAACAACAACAACAACAACAACAACAAACTCTTTTTCGGAATAATAAAAAGGGGCAGAAACTGACAGGTTGTCTATTGACTATTGCATTGAATTACCAGGAAAAAACACTTGTTAATAATTGTCAAATGTGATATTATATTTTCCGGGTATTTTTAGTTGCATGTAAACAACACCTATAGTATGATATCGTCATTTTTCAATTATAATTCCATACACATATCCAAAAATAACTTTTTATTTGCATTTTGTTGGTCAAAGCGGGTAGTTTACGTTCGTTTTGTTTCAAATTTTCGCTTGGCATTATATGGTTTTTTCTATTTTTCTATAATTAATAGGGTTTGAACATAAGTTTATCTAAATTCAAGATCTACATTGTATGTCTACGAGGGATTGCAACAAGAAATATCAAGGGTATACCTAATTTTGACACATTTCAATATCAAACATCGGAGATGCAATCGAGGAAACATCCGCTAAGCTTTGTGTAATGTTGTGCGCATTAAGCGCATGTGTGCTTGGGAAGATATAGAAAAAGCGTCTCTCTACAACCACTCTGCTGGCTTCTCTCCTGCTGTAGTAAGGGTATTAAGGAGACTGAGTTTGAGTCGAAACAAAACTTTTTTTGCGCTTATTTCGACTTGAATAGTATAGAAACTCCTTTCTCGGTTTTTTATTTAATATTATTCGCAACAAAATATAACATTCACTCTTCAATAGCCACCTGGTTGTTGCATTTTTATAAAGAAAAAAAAATCAATACCACTTTACATATCAAAATAAACAAATTTACCCTTGTTTGGCTTCCGTATATCCGTTTATCCCTTTATAAAAATTATTGAAATAGTTATGGATCGTAAATCACGTACATCCCGCTCAGCCAACTTGGATGATACAAATGAAGAAGTTAGTTTATGGAAACAAATTTGTGTTGCACTTGCGAAATTAGAGCATGTTCAAAAGGATACAGCAAATGTAGTAACTGGCATTAACCATATTCATACAGCTGTAAATATGGATCAAGGTACACAAAGACAAGGCTTCTTTTCAGAAGAAAATTGATTATTGACAATATAAAAACAGGTATACCAACTACTGTTGGTAATAAATTAATGGATTTCTATCGAGGTGGCATTGATCTATCAAATAATGAATCAAAGTATGAATCATGGAAACCCGTAAAACAACAAGTTCTAATATTTTTGCATGATTTTAATATAGAATTATTCATGATATAATAGAAAAAGTATCTGTTTTGATTGCATTAAGAGATGCGTCAGAGTACAATCATGGTTAGTTTTATCATTTTTATCGTATGCAAATTCATGCATTTAATAATTGAATCAAGTTATTGATGGAAAACGAAAGAAGCGAAGAGCAGAAGGAGACGATTCTTCTTCCTCTGCTTCAGGCACTCCTACGATTTCAGCAAAGAAATCCAAAACGTACGTAGATGTGAATTATGCCTTGATAAATCTTATTTATCCAAATATTATATATAGACATCATAATATATTGACACATGGAACTTCTGTTGCTGCAAAACAACCAAAACAAAAAGATAAAAATGAAGAATGGATCCTTGCAGTTGTCATTAGCTATAACAATGACAAAAACAGGTAAAATCACTCGTTCTCTGTTATTTTTCAAATCCTTTTATGCATCTTTTGTAAAAATAGATATGAAGTTGAAGATGTAGATCAGGACGAATTTGGCCAAAAACAGTAAAAATTATATTACCATGTTTATATATATAATTCGTTATAAATAACACATTTGTCATTATCATAATACAGACGTTATATGTTACAGCCCCGAAATGTGATTCCTATTCCGAATGTAGATGAAGCCAAAGGCTTATCTGAAATAAACATGGGTCAAGATGTATTGGCGCTTTATCCCGGAACCACATGTTTTTACAGAGCTAAAGTTGCTGCTCCACCATCCAAAGTAAGTTTTGTAATTATTTTTGCAATTGCTCTTTGTTAATTCCCATTATAGAACAAAGAATTGAGTTATTCTGGTAACTATAAAGTTCAATTTGAAGATGATAACAATGAGTACAAATATGTAATGCCAGGACACGTTTTAGAAGTGCCAAAAGTCAAATAAAACAATGCAAGGTTTCCGCTTTAGTGAAATTACAGTTATTTTTAGATTACAAAACTTCCAATGTTAAATGAATACACCATAATCGAATGAGGTTTATATACTGAATACCATTCATATTTGCATGGAAATCCCTTTGCTCTCGTATCAGGTTACTCTTTATTATGTTATTATCGTATGCCTGCATGTATGTTAAGTGGAAAATAGTCTGTGCGCTACTGTGTTATACATCGTATTTGTATATTGTGAATCGTTTTTCGTTAAATGTATACAGTATTTGGTATCACTATTAACCATTTTAATATGAACTATAATCGTGGAGATTATTATTGACTCGAAAAAAGAAATATAATTTTTTGTTAGGGGGGAGGGATATAAGGCATTGCATATATCGATACCCAACGAATTGGATTTATATTTTACTGTAAATTAATGCAATACTTGCCCAATCTTCTATCCTCTCCTGACATGTCAATTTTATATAATCTATAATTTCATTAATATCACGCGCAAAACGCCAATACGTCAAATGCATAAAGTAATTTGTGTTTGATAATTATGGACATGCAAGTTTAATGAAATCATGTATCATAACATAGATTCATTCATGCCACTTAAAGATGAAAAAGGAGAGAGATTCATTAGAAATATATGCTTCTTTGCATCATCGTTGATTACATGCTACATTTTCTCCGTTTCAACCATGGTTCATTATCACACATATTATACACAATCATGAGTTTTGATCAAAAAACATTATCATGGAAATATGTTATGTTATGACGAGGGTATCAGTAAGTCATTGGCGTTGAACATGAAACTATCCAAAAAAAGAACGAAACAAACAAATTATAATCTACGGTTACAAATCGTCTGTGATGGAGATTTTCTTTGATTGCTAATGAAGCGCTTTTCCTCAAGATTATGGTTGAAGCAAAAATTCCCCCAATCTGGATGCCTTATCAAAAAATTTTAAAAGCAATGAGTTGTATCATAAATCTCATCTCTTATTTGATAAATAATACTTTCGAAGGTGGTATAATATATATATATATATATAGCTTTACCTAATAAATAAACTGTTGTATCGTCGCAAAAACGCCCCTAAGATCATGATTTAATCGAAGAGGGTTGGGGAAAAGGGATTGAATCATGATATAATGTATTCACTTTAATTCAGACGAAATTATTAAACTGATAAATCTTCCTGAAATGGCTGGAAATACTGCAACAAGCAACAATCGACACATTTTGTCTAAACTCAGCCCATAGCAACCAGGAACCAGAAAACCTAGCAACAGAGACCACAAAAAAGCGACGGAATAAATAGTTTATGATATTAAGGGTTTGTTAAGAGAGATAAAAATGTTTATAGTCTGTTTTTTTAGTTTATACACAATAAGTAGCATATCCAATCCATGCTAATATTTTTTGTTTCGTAGAAAAATGATAAAAATTTGATCTAATTTACTGCATATTATGTATAATACGCCTTGAACTAATTGAAAATGACATTTTTACATCAGATCAAGTTAAAGCATTTTATATAGATTAGATTTAACTAGCATGAACTACGTATATAAATGTCCACACATTCTATTTTCTATGCACTCCTGAAATAAGATAGGTGGGCATACACACACCCAAACACAAATACAACACATGCAATGATTGTTATTGATGAAATATACACAACGATCGTGTATGCATTTTAATTGACAATAACAAAGAAAATTATTAAACACAAACCCATCTAAGCCCGTAGTATATGCGGATGAAATAATTATTTTACATTCAATAGATCAATTGCTCAACGAAATAAAGCAAGAAATTTGAATGTGGTCCAATACAAAAAAACAAGACAAACAAGCAATCGACAATAATAACAACAACAATAGTAGTTTAATGATGATATTCATGGGAAGAGGGGGATAATTTATATAATTATTACCAATGAATTTACCTCATCTTCTCCCTTTAACGATAAATTCAAAGGAATTGGGTTGGTAAATTGATAAACACCAATCCTTCTTCCTTGTCTTTTTTTTCTCCTTGATTTACTTTCACCCCTTCTTTTTTTCTCTTTCAATGATAATAATGACCATCTATCCCCCCCTTAATTCTGTTAAAATAATGCAAAAACATGAAATTTTTCATTCGAGTTCTTTTTTCTTTTCTTTTTTACTTTCATCTACAAAAAAAAAAAAAAATATGAAAGAACAAAATAGCTTTATACAATATATTTCTTTATCAGCAAATCATATATTTAAAAGAAAAAGTCATCAAAAAAATATTCAGGAACCAATTCAAATACAAGCTCAACCATACAATGTAATTAATAGATCTTTATCGGATATGACAGTAAGCACTTTAGAAAGTTGCAGCATATCAGATGATGAGGATGATGATGATTTTACGCCAACCCCATCTACTTCCTCGTGTACAATTCAATCATTTTGCAAGGAAGAACCATGGCGTTTAAATCCGTTACATTTTGATGGAAATGAATACTTTTTTCAGGATCGAGATGAAAAACATCAAAACGATAATAATTGTTCCATTAGTGTTGAAAGGTAAAAATATATATTTTCTAGTATATTAAATGCTACGACTTTTGATTTGTCTTTTACTAATCAACATTTTACAGAGATTCATATGGTTTTAAAAGACCTACACAATGGGTTAAACTTGAACATTTGCATCAATTTGATACTTATTACCAACCAATTTTGAATAAACAACGGATGAAATGGAAGATGATGACTCAAAATGGACGTAACCAAACATGGCCACCTGTCAATTCACTCAAGCGTAATTTATTATATTATTTATGCCATCATTTTACTAAATTTTACTTTTATAGTAAAGAAATATGTTCGACAAGGCATACCAAGTGAATTTAGAGGCGAGGTATGTTTATAAACATATTTAACATTCTATAAACCATATTAAAAAATGTATCTTAGGCCTGGTTACATTACAGTGGAGCAAAATCCAAAATGGAAGCAAATCCAGAACTATATCAAGCCTTGGTTCAAACCGCCATGCAGATGGGAGAAAATAACGAATATGCTGAGATCATCCAAAGAGGTAACTCAATTGCAATTAAAACTATATAAAAAATTCTAAACCATTATATAAAAAAAAAACATAGATCTTCATCGTACGTTTCCCGATAATTTAAAGTTTGCATGTATCAATAAAAACGACAATGCTACTATAGAAACTGAAAACAATTCCAAACTTCAATCACTCCGTCGAATTCTCTTGGCATTTAGTCTTCATTCACCTCAAATTGGATATTGTCAATCATTAAATTATTTAGCTGGATTCTTTTTATTATTTTGCAAGACGGAACAAGAAGCATTTTGGATGTTGGTAACCACGGTTCATGATTATTTACCTGAAAATATGTATGATGTAACAATGGAAGGCGCAAATATAGATCAAGCAGTTTTAATGATGTTGGTTTATGAACATATCCCCGAAAGTTGGAGCAAGGTTTCATCGGGTTGCTTTTGGGAAGATCAGCACAAGACAGGATTGCCGCCAATTACACTAGTGACAAATCATTGGTTTCTAACCATGTTTATTAATATATTGCCAATTGAGGTATGAAACTGAATCTCTCTCTGTGTGTAGAGAGAGAGAGAGAGAAGATCTACAAATGCGGTTTAATTAATTCTGGGTTATTTAATAGACAGTGCTTCGTATTTGGGATTGTTTCTTTGTGTAAGTATGACAGCACCGATCTTTTATGTATATTCTAACACTGTCTATTTTAAAATATACAGTGAAGGCTATTCTATCATGTTCCAGACTGCTTTAACCATCATTAAAATGAACAGTGAAAAGATTTCTACCTTGGAAGATCCGATTGAAATATTTCAGATTCTACAAAATATGCCAAGAAGATTGATCGACTGCCATCAATTTATGAATGTAAGTTTCCTCTTTTTCTCTAATGATGTGTTTCTAAGATTTGCTTCTTAGAATGTATTTTCTACGGAAAACTCTTTTCATAATTTAGATTCAATTCAGATTTCTCAAAGAAGAGGATTTTTGAAGGAAAGATTTTGTAAATAAGTATATATTGTGTATAGTTACATAAATAAACAAAAAAAGATCATGTGTGTACATAAAAATACGAGTGTACCCAGTATGTGTATCATGAGGGTCTGTGTGGGGGTTTTTTTTCTTTCTTTTTACTACAATATGAGCAAATTATCTAAAACACCACCGTTAACAACTGTACAAACACACGAGATATCTCAAGGTATATATCTATAAAATATGCACACGCATTTGCAAGAACTAATAGATCAGCTTATATAACAGTACAAACATATCTAAATGATCCGCTACTATTTCGTCGCAAAGAAACTAGTAAAAAAATACGCCAAGAACTTGCGTTATTGAAACAGCTCGGTCATATGGAACTTGTACTAGAAAAAATTCATAGACTAGATATTTGGAAGTTAAAATTAGATGTGTCAAACAAGACGTTAAAAGTAAAAACTTCGTCGTGTGTGTGTGTGGGGGGGGGGCGAGATAATGTCTAATATTATATGACATAACAATTTGTATTTTAGGACCTACATCAAACAGTGCTACAACTAAAAATAGACATTCAAAAAAGCAACAGTAGCTTGGCCGAAACAACTATAAAGCAATTATACCCGCGTGCATCACAAATTCTCTTTAATGATACTGAAAAATCTACTTCTTCATCCGACAATCGCGAATGGTTACCTATACAACATCTTGATCAATTATATGTAACTGCATCTCGATTATACCATGATTTAAATGAATTGCAGAACCTTAAATATATTGCCTATCAATTGGCATTACTCTATGTAATGTATATTTTTTCGTATTTGCTCTTTCAGGCGTAAAAACTCAATTTGAAATGTAGCAATGTATAAATAGACAAGGTGTTCCATTCGTAAGTTACAAGGTTAGAATTGAGCAGAGGTTTGATGAAATCAAATCGGCTACAAAAACAGAGCCGGTGTTTCTGAATCCTGATCAAAAATCGTGGTAATTTGTCGTACAATGCATGCATTAAATGTATAATTAACTGGCTATTATTATTGCAGGTTGCAAGTTTTGGCTTTAGATATTATTGCTCAGGCAACAGACAAGTCAAGCATCATGAAATGCGGACAGATATTTAATGTTATGCAAC
Source organism: Mucor racemosus (assembly GCA_027405735.1). Lineage (NCBI taxonomy): Eukaryota > Fungi > Mucoromycota > Mucoromycetes > Mucorales > Mucoraceae > Mucor > Mucor racemosus. Next base: position 1,076,408 of record JAPEHQ010000004.1, on the reverse strand, counting down.
AAATAGCTAATTGAATATAATCAATAATATACTTTTTTTTTTAGCATTTGCATGGATTTTATTTATAGCGTACATATATGAAAGGTTGTGTAAATTGCCACAAGTATCTCATCTCAATGTAGAAATAAACTTTTATCAAGCATTAATTGAATGCATATAATCCTAATTATATATCACACCATCCAAATATACAAAAACATACGACTTGCAGCTTTCTTATTATATTTACCACAGAAATCAACTCAAATTGGGTGGAAAAAATCAGCATTTTACCCTCATTTTGCAGCGAAAAAAAATACATTTAGCCGTTTAAAAAGATTTGTTTGATAGCCTGACATCCAGTGCATTCAGAAAAAGCTATATTGTGTATGGTAAATTATTGATTCTTCAAGTAAACGTACGACGAAATGTTGCTGTTGCACCAAAATCAGCACTTTAAATGGCGCATTTGCGACAGCAATAATCATCCCTAGATGTTCAGAAGTATACCAAACGATTCCTCTCATTCAGTAGATATATGCTAATGTAAAATCCCAAAAAAAAATTTCCTAAATTTTACCTCGATTTTGGACCTGTACTTGTAAGGGATTTTTCGCAATTTTGACAAATTTCGAAAATTTACCCGAAAAACGTGGATTTCTAATATAGTATATATTAGCAAAAAATGACCGTTACTTGTCAACGCTTTACTCCAGGTTGTTTATGTGGCTATATCTTATGCAAAAAATTGAGTTTTGTCCAAAAACCGTTTTTTTTATTATCGTATTTTTTGTAATTTTTTTGCAGGAAACCTTTTATGCTTTTTATATCATCAGATGCGCAAAAAAATTCTCTACATATATCAATTATATGACTATCCACAATTACTATAGTGGATGTTGAGTAATTGATGCAAAAATGACAGAAAATTTCAAAATGTCGTTTTTTTGGATTTCAGATTGTGTTGAGAAGTATGAGTCGGCATTTAAAATAACAATGGAAATAAAATGAATAGATCAGACAATATGTTACTGATAGTTATAAAAATGATATGTACAATGTATTTAAAGGTAATAATTGTCAAGATTAAACAATGAAATATAAATAATTAATGGGGTTTTTTTAAGATAAACTTTGGAAGCGTTCAATAAAGGTTACTTATATGGTGTAATTCTATTTATTAGTAACAGAAAAGTTCCTTTAAAGGTTTACGATACAAAAATGATGGTTTCCTTTCTTAATTTAAAAGGATGTATTCAAATAATGTACTTAAGAGGGTAGTTATCTATTATATAAAATGTATTCCAGGCTTAAGATTATAAACAAGTAAGAAGGTACTAATTTTATAAGGGATTGAGATTTCTAAGTAAGAAAAAGAGCTAACTGTTATTTATCGTAGTACTTATTGTTCTACTGATTTTAAGGATTGAAAAGGAAATGAATTTGTATAGAGGATAATATTTTAAGGGCAGGCAAGGCCTGTTTTACAACAATTGTTCTTACAAAAAGCGAAATTTGATTTCTTTTTCAGCAGCAGCAGCAGCAGCAGTAGTTTGCTTTGTCTTAATTTAAAGGATTTTTGAAGCAGTCTAAAGTGCGTTTGTAACATGAAAAATTATTGATTATGATTATTCAGTATATGGAGTACATGCTGACATTTTATTCTTCATCTCGAAATTAGAATAGCAAAACAAAAAATTTACAAGCGATTATCTATAACTCTTTTTCTCAATTTACTATTTTGCACTGTTTCTTTTTGCTGTTATGTATGATCGAAATTGCACTACAGTGGATGCCAGTTTTCCACACAAAAAAAAAAAAAATCGGTAAATAAATCAAGGTACCTGGTTGTCAAAAAGATAATGCATTTGATAAATTGCAAATTCAATTAAAGCTCTCATAAATGCGTATACCTCCAGACAACAAATGCAGTAGTTTATGTGATTTTTACTGCTGTCAAAAAAATATATCGATTCTCAGGGGGGATGAAAAAACAACATCCGTTTCACAGCTACTAGTACAAAACTTCATTAGGGCAATCTAGAATTTGCCACCTATGCCGGTTATTTTTTTTTTAAAAAAAAGATGTTGATTTCCATTTCTATATCAACGGTAAGTTTAACTTGACTAAACCGGACGAAAAAAAACGGATATGTAGTATTTCGTGTTGGTAATGTGGAATAAACAAACATTAGTAGTTTCTAAGTAAACTGATTTCCATAAATTGATCGTTCCTTCTCCGTCGTTTCTGATTATTGTAGCACAATGAAATAATCTTTAATGTGTGAATGAATGGTAAGGCTGATTTTATATGATGTATGTTTTAAGCAAGAATTCCTCGGTTTGGTCATTTTCAAATATGTCACTGATATCATAAGACCCTTAGCGTTTGACGACCTTGGTTTTTTTTTTTTTGCATAAAAATTTAATGTTTGAACCGAACAAGAAATTTTACTTTATTTATAGTAAAAATATGGCGTTCTTTTTTTTCTTTTTTGGAAGAAAAATATAGATACCAGACCATACAAAACTTTGATTTCACTTACCTGTCTTTTCTTCATCCGCGGTTGATAGGTATTGAAAGAGATATTGCTGATAAGCATCTTTTCTTCCCCCCCCCCCGTCCCCCTTAAAAATGTATTGTTTACTGCAGAACATAATAAAATGACGTCCCTTTCGAGCTGTTTCTTGTTTTATATGTACATTGAAGGAGAAGTAGGGTGGGAAATAAAACTGATGTACCCAATTCGGGAAAATATTGATCAAAATTATAGTTGTCCTGTCTCTATTGGTTTGGTTCCTTTGTAAATAAGCATAAATTTGTTCCATCACATTGTTGTCCGACAGTTGCGTTTAACAAGATATAATTGATTAGTGTTGTTTTTGATAAGAGCATGAAGAATTTCCCCTATTAAACTGATTTGGTGGTGTTGGGCTAGGAGGTTGTGTGTGTGTGATTAATGATAATTAGGGTGCCCGGATTTTGCTTTTAAGTGTGTATATATAGTTGTATTCCCTTGCCTCTATTCCATGTTTTTTTCCTTTCATCATCTTATTCTTTCCATATAATAAATAAATAAATAATGTCTCCTCCTCAAGAACCTATCCATATTGACTCTGTTTCTTATTCATCTGCTACTAATCCACATTCAAAAAGTGATGATTTCAAGTTATCTGATCTTGTTCAATCTATTCATAACGTATTAGGTGATGAGGGTCTTGATTCTGAACGTATCGATGCACAAAAGATTATTCAGTTGATGGAAAAATATAGTTCTAATTCCATTGATTGGAATCAATATACATTATTCGATCACTCCAGAGCATATACACGAAATTTGATTGATGATGGCAATGGCAAGGTAAAAGTGGAAATGAAAATAATATATCGTCTTTGATGATATTAATGTAAATTTCTCTATAGTTCAATCTGATGATTTTAGCTTGGAGTAAAGGTCAAAAAAGGTGGGAAAAAAAATGTAATACATACCTTTCACTATCATCACTAACATTTGTTATTTACATCTAATTAGCCCAATTCATGATCATTCAGGATCACATTGTGTTATGAAAATCCTTGACGGAGAATTGCAAGAAACGCTATTCAATTGGCCATCATCAGGTGAGCAACAACAAGATGCGGTTCCAATGTGTGCTGATATCACCGAAGGCTCGGCGGCATCCTCCTCAGCTGCTTGTACAGATCAACAACTAAATGGTCAACCATTGGCTATATCCAAAAATACCGTTTATCAGCCAAATCAAGTCACCTATGTACATGGTAGGGTATATCCAACTGTAAACAAAGATTGTATTTAGATAAGCTAAAATGTATGTGTTTATAATAGATAAAATTGGCTTACATCGTATATCAAATCCAAGTGCAGAAAAAGGTGCAGTATCTCTTCATTTATATACACCACCTTATCAAATGTGCAAGACATTTGAAGAAAATACTGGTAAAGCAAGAAGTAGCGGCATTTGCTCATTCTATTCTATTGGTGGTCAGCGTATCCCACCAAAGTAAATTTTGATATATAAATTCATTCAACACAATATATAATATATAAAAATGAATATAAAAAGAAATAAAGACAAAAAAATAAAGGAAACATTCTCCTTCTCCTTTTAACATGTAATAGCTTCGTTTCTTAACCACTTGTATATTCGAACGATGGTGAAATCATTCGTTCATTTCATTGGACAGTTTAAGTATTTCGCATGCTTCAATGTTACACATTCATATTTTATTGAGAATATTTAGGTTCCTTCAAGCTCTGGGGCCTGACCTAAAGAGCAGATTTTTAAATGCCAAATATCGGATCTTTGCAACTTTTGTATTTATCCCTTGATCTGACTGTGATGCAGTAGTATTATCAGGTGCAGCTTTTGTTCCATTGCCACCTATTGCCTTGACTTCATCTACAATTTTATTGATTTGTTGCAACACTTGAGGGTTGTCTGTTATAGTTTTACAGATTTTACTCAACGATATACATTGTTGAGTCAACGTAGCCGTCTTTTCTGCGAATTGATCAGACGTTTCCTTGATACAAATATCATCGTCTTCCAGGTCGAAATATAATCGGCGTATGTCTTTAGTTCGAAATTTCACCATGCAGAGTGGACATTTTTGTGATGAGCGAACACATTCATCGAGGCTATTTAAAAGATTCGAAAAGTTACATTTAATTTTGTGCTGTTTTCTATTTATACATACCATGATCTCCCAAAGATATGGCCACAAGGTAGCGATACAATTGAGCTATCCTTTGTCATGTCGTCTAGACATATACTGCAAATAATTTTTGAATGCATTTAATTTTATAATTTTAAAAAAGAAAAAGTAATAATGGCATCAAAACATCTCAATTTTAAAGTTTATATACACATAAAACTAGAACAAAGAGTGCCTTATAATGATATCAAGGAATATAATTATACAATCGACAATAAATGTACTCAGATGGAGGGACAAAGAAACAAAGACAACATTTCCGAATTTTTAATTAAAAATAATACGCATTGTTCAAATCAGAGTATGGCTCTTTTTAGTATACAATACACGAATAAGCTCAAAAAAAAAATCCTGTTATACTTGAGATGTTACAAAATGTGCTTAAGAAAGAGTTTTCTGTTTTACGAAAGGATAAATACCAGTTAAATTCTTTGAAAGCCTCAAAATTGGCTGGGAAGCAATTGAACATAATGGGCTTTTCGTCGAGACTGAATAGTTATAAAATTGAAATGTACATTTGAAGCTTTGGAGCGGAGCAGCCATGACAACAAAGATTACAAGCTATACAAGCCGTACAGATATAATTCGCAAAAATTGCAAAGCTGTCGTGGCTTCCATTCTCTTTAAATCTTCAATGTAAATTATGAATACATTATAATACACAACGAGTGGATATTTGCTCAAAATTGTCTAAAAGTAAAAGGGATCATACCAGAATATTAGTGCACTAACCTAACACTGACCTAAAATCGATTGTAAAGTTAAAACCCAACAATGAAGTGTTACGTTTTTGAACTACAAAGATCAATCGAACTGATAGCTAGTCTGCATTTTTTGCTTTAGCAAAAAATATTAATTTTTCGTCAAGAAAATCAAAATAATAATTCACATTACAGCTTGTAGCTGATGATAGCTGGGCTCCAAAATTTATTTGTTGTAAAAAGATCGAAAAACGATTCAAAAAACACAATTGTTCAATAGCTCACGATCTACAAAGTAAGTTGACCTAGAGTATCAATTAGCTTTTGTACAGTTTTAAATTCTGCATCCATCCAAATAAAAATCAGAAAAACAATCCACATTAAATTTTGCGTAAAATGCAATTGGAATTTTGGAGGTTTTTTGCAGATGTACATCACTTTTTATAAGCATATTTAAAATATAACTAATTGAAATAATGCGCAAAACCATTATCTATCGATCGAGCTATTGCAAAGTCTTCTAGCTGTATTTTTGGTAGAGAAAACAAGCTTTGTGTCCAAATTTTTTTCAGTTTCAGAATTTGGGATGAGGGTATATAAGGGAAAAATGGACGTTAGAAATGGAAACACCTTTTTGTACACATTTTTGAGGATATCTCCACGAAAAATTAATATTTTAAAAAACTATAAATTGGGTCTAAGAGAGTTCCACGAGCTTAATGAAATGAATGCAAAAACAATGTTGCTCAATTTAACCGATTTTTTGAAACCTACTATAGAAATGTCAGAAAAAATGAAAAAAAAATAAAAGTGTTCAGAATTTTTTATACTTAACTATGTTATAAAGAACTTCAAAACAAGTAAGTTTTATTATTAAAACGTTTTAGTATAGCTTAATTTTTTATAGAGATATGAAGCATCAAAGTTTTCAATCCATTAGCAGTGAAATACGCGTAAAAATCTGAAACATTAGCACAGAAGAATTAGTACCAACTGTAAAAAGTAGGATATTTCAGTATACTTGTTTTTGGATTAAAGGTGAGCATCTCAGGTACATTGGCATATATTTTTTTTTGGTGTTATTTAGTAAAAAAAAGCAGAGGAGGGATAAAAAATGAGACACATTTTTCAAGAAAAAAGCAGTGGATTTTACGCGTTTTTGAGTCTTTCGTGAGATATAGAATAAATTTAGGAATAGGTAAGATAATGCAATCAATTTATATCTATTTAGTAATGTATAGGGTATATCCTAAAAAATGTTCATCACGAGTGCTACAAAAACGTAATTATAAAAAAAGGGATAGGAAATACAATTATAACTCTTCTAAGTTTATTAAAGGTATAAAGTAAAGCAACTATTCATCTACTCGATGGATCGTTGTGGTATTTATATTAAATGTCTAATTCAAATTACTAATGCAGTAATTTGATCTTCTTGGTTTTAAAGCTGATGGGAAAAGGGATCAGCAATTACTAATTCAGGTTATAAAATTATCTATAATTGTTGTTTGTGATTTTAAATTATAGTTAAGTTTCTATATTTCATGATCTTGGTTCTCACACCAGATTCATGTTATTTATTACTAATTCAATTTGATGTGTGAAAGACTGCCAGTAGTTCACATCAACGAGGTTTGTTATAGAAAGAAGGAATACTCTGATTTTGAAGATTGAAACTATCAATTTTATTTTTTGAAAATTCAAATTCATTATCAGAATTTATTTTAACTTATCGAGGCGTAGTTTCTTCGTGAACTACAGCAAGTTAAAATAGGTCGTGAAGGACAGGACGAACAAAATAAATTGTAATTTTTTATTGCTTAATTAGTAAGAAAAATAATTACATAAATATCATAGAGTGTGATTGTTTAGCTTCTACATGGAAAAAAATCTAAAAATCATTTTTTATATACTATATTAACACATAATATCGTTTTTCTGTGAAGATCGGACGAGGTCTGGTATTTTTAACATTCATTACGGTAACTTTTATAGGTTATAAATTTTTTGTTATTGTATATATATACTGTAGGTAGCGCTGCTATTCTGTATTTATTGTTTGTATGCTCACTGGAACCTTTAATTAGTTATATTTTCTAGTAAAATAAAGTCGGCTTTTGCATTATTGTACCTAGCATAATAATTGCATGATATAGGGCAAAAATAACAGATTTTTCTTTATATTTCCATCAGGAATAAAGATTTTTTTACAAATCAAGTTGCTGCTAATACTCAGCAAATAACAGTATTATATACCAAAGAAAAAGATATGGCCAAATTACTCAATATTGCACAAATCAAGAAAAAAATGACAGATAAGTAGAAGGACGGCAATTAAAAAAAGCAAACATAGAGGGGACGTTTGTCCTAGTTGTTGCTAGACTTATGTGCTTTACAGCTGGTTCAAACGGAGAGGTTGTGGGTTCGAAACTCATGTAAACGGATTTTTTTTGGAACTTGTGCTTGCCGGGCTAGAAGCGCAGCTAATCATCCCCTCCCCCTTTTTTTCGTTTTACTTTTCTACGCACAGTTTTTAAAAAAACTACTACTCAAGTATTATTAACGGTCTTTTTTGATACAGTATATACTACAGTACTTTTTGGCATTATTCTTAAGCTTTTAAATATAAAGTGTTTCTTGATGAGTGAAGGGTGACATGTCTTAAATAGTATTGCTCATAATATTTACCCTAAATTTTATTAAAGGCAAATTAAAGTTCGTGAAATCCACGTTTCTTCTAACTGATGACAACTGAATCAGGAACAGATGGAAATCCAAGTATGATTAATAATGTTATTCGCTGAGCTCCTTTTAAGCCTTTCTGAAAAATGACTAAATTTGCTTTCTAAAAATATTTGTTTCTATTTAGTGGCCAACAGCTAAGAAAAGGAAAACAAGATTTTGCCTTGTATACCACTACCAACTATCAAAGGTACGCCATAATCATTATTTGTGAATTGATTTTACTAAAAAATCAATTTTTATACGTCAAAATTAAAGGCGTATTCAGTTTAAAACGCTTAAAACAATTCAATTATGCTAATTTACATGGTTTATTATCTATTGCTCATTCAATTGCTATATTTGATTTTAATATTTTGTTTATACTAATAACAATCAACTCATTCGTCCATTAGAGTTAATTCACCATCCTTGATTAGCGTATCTATGCTATAATAACGATCCATTATTAACTCATGACGTGCAAAGTTATTAAAAGGGGTTATCTAATCTCAAATTTATCTGATTCAACTGCTGATGCTAAACTAGCATCAAATTAGTTGCGTTGACTCGCAATAAAGTAAGGCGTTTTATCAAGTACGATGTTGGCGTTCAATGTATTTTAGTTAAATTGAACAGATAGAGATTGTTTTACCAAAACTAATAAGAATTAGACAAGGGTAAAAGGTGTAGTTTTATTCAATGTAGCAAATGAGATTATACATAGAAGAGATTTATCAAGTGATCAAGTGATACAATAGCTATTGATGGTATAACAATAACAATATCCTAATAATAATACAACTACTGTAGCGCTATATCTAGATTCTTATATAACAGAGATATTATGGTTCATGCAGGGATCTATGAACACAAAAAAATGATCCAAATTGTGATGTTTCGTTTACCTGTACGAGATTGTTTTGTGGCGATACCTGGTGGCTCAAGTGTAATTTAACCATTTAATTGCCAAATGTATCGAATCAAGATGAAGTCGGCTGATTGATATAACGGATAATAAATACAACGTCATTTATTGAATAGGTGAATGTAAATTTATAAAGCAAAGCTTACTTTTTTTGAATGAAAGTACTAATAATTCTGATTAACATCCATAAGTTCAAAAATTATAATTAAATGCAATAATTGCTACTAAATTGCATAATTTGATATGCAGAAAACTCTTGAAGAAGCATTCATTCTTTTTTTTTTTGGCAGTACTGCAAATTATCCTTCAATATGACTGGATATTATTGAATTGGAGAAACTGAAACTGCTAAAAGCTAATACCCAGCAATGTACATCAGGATTAAGATTGATAAAAGGTGCATTCATTGTGTAGTGAAAATCGCGACATTTTGATGGATAGAAATTACAGGACCAAGACGTTGTGTTTTTATTTAATTGCTGTATTAGTAAAAATCAAGCTTTTCATAGCTTACTGTATAACAATGACAGTGGGATATTTCTAAGTTTAGATTGACATTTATCATAAGTAAGTATAAAAGACGAGCCGAGCCTAGGACGAGCTTGACCAAAGCTCGCCACAACGAGCCGAGCTTTGTATCACTCGAGCTCGAGCCGAGCTTTAATAAAAGCTCGTTTGACAAAGACGAGTTTTTGACTTTTTTTTAAAAAGCTCGTTTGAGAAAGACGAGCTTTTGACTTCTTTTCAAAAAGTTCAAATTTAAATAATAATTAGTAAATGCTATGACATTATTACTTTAGATAATTGTCAATTGACATTCATAAGTTTGCTTTACTTTAGATATTTGTCACTAGAAAGGTAAAATAAAGCTCGCATTGAGATGATGAGTTTTAGTCGCTGCATAAAAAAGCTCGTTTGGGGTAAACGAGCTCTAGTCACGCGCAAAAAAAAAGCTCGTCGAGGTTGAACGAGCTTTTTTGTAAGCTCGTCTAACTTTAACGAGCCTTGAGAAAAGCTCGGCTGCATAAAAAAGGCTCGGCTCGTTTAATATCACTAATCATAAGGCGTGCTGTTGATACTTTTGATACTACTATAAATGAAACCAGTTAATTTAATTTTTGGAATTTGAATGCAAATACCGAGGAACGATTTGTAAGTATCTAAGTTTGTTCTGGTAAAACATTGAATAAATCGGCTTGGGACACAGACGGAAAAAAGTTGGCAATAGGTTCCAGTGATGGCCATGTTTATGTTTATGATATTGGAGAGGTAAGAGTAGTAAAACAAAAACTTAATGTAAATCACCTCTAGCGCAATAATTATCAAGTAAGACTAAATTATCATCAAATAAACTACTACACAATATTAACATGTATAAATATTTACCGTAGTAATAAGCTTGAATCAAGTGGGTATAGCATTGTAAATTCTTGAAAAAGTTTACAAGTATAATAAAATCTCTTATTTTTAAGACTTACAAGGCTTATAAGCGGAATATTAATTTAGAAAATTATTCTTGTCCAGATCATCAATTTTGACATTTTTTAATTTTTTTTTTTTGGTTTTGCAAATCTAGAGTTAATTATACTACCAATTATAAAAACAAAAAATATACAAATATGCAGAATTTAGCGCTCTATTTGCTCAATAAAAAATAATGAACATTTTTATTGCGAAATATTACATGAAAATTCTTTAATCAAAAAACCGTTTTTGGGCCAAAAGTACAAATTTTCATTACTTAACTTTTGATATTAAGCTTTTATAAAATGCGTATTAGCTATGGCTACAATTTTCTCTCACAATGTAGTATATTTAAACGTTGATTTTAGTATCAAAATTTGATTTTTCTGTTTTTTGATCAAAATCATGAGTATTGGTAAGGATAAAATGAGTCCCAAAAATGTCCGCTACAAAAACTGAATTTTCAGACCGTACGTGGTTAAATATAAGAAAAGGTTAAAAAACACCGCTTTTTTATTTAAAACTTAGATATATACCATAATATAAGAGATTTAGTCATTCAATCTTGCTATGCTCAATTACGGTGTTGCTTTACGGGCTTCCTTTTGCAATTTTTTAATGAATCTATAATATGGCAGACAGCTTTTCTGGTAGAAAAATGTATGTTTCTATAATAGCAGTTACTACCTATTTTATTTCGTTTATGGTTAATGCGCTGTAATGCTGCTTTTACATTGGCTGCAATGTGTAATTAGCAGGGTTTTAATTGCGTTAAATAATGTAAAGCCTTGAAGATTATTTTCTACGTGTGTTGTTTATTTTTGTTTTCATATTCCAAGGATATATTCACCGGTTGATAAGGCATATCAGACTATCAAGCTGGTATTCTTTTCTTTTATCTGAGTACGTGTAATGAGTCAAACATTTCAGTTTCATTCATGCAAAACTTTGCCTTATTCCTTATATAAATACTACTACAAGAAAATCAGTAGATGATCCCTTGTGAATTTATCTGTCTTGTTACACTCCCTTTAGTTTTTTTATCTATTCACAAGTAAATATCTAATTTACAAATATGACCACCAAACGTCATCAACCCAGTGATTACCAATTTATAATAACAAGAATATTATCTATAAGCATATTATTCACCTTTGTTGTTAGTCCAAAACTACAGATCATTACACCATGTGCACCTTGTTATCTTTTTAGCCATCATGTTCAGTGGATACAATAGCTCTGGCTATAGTGTGCAGACCACCTGGGCACAACAAAATCATATTGTGCGGCACAGGTCGGCCATAGTGCAAATTTACTTGATTTAACTGCTGATGCTAAACTAACATCAGATTAGTTGTGTTGACACGCAATAAAGTAAGGCGTTTTATCGAGTACGATGTTAACGTTCAATGTATTTCAGTTAAACTGAATAGATAGAGATATGGTCTATGCAGATTGATTTATCAAAATATGTTTAGGTTAAATAAAATTAGAAATTTAATCAAGTAAAGAGATATCGTTTATTGGAATGAAATTAATAGGGTTTATATACTATTTGATTTGGGGAATTAATGGTGTGGTAAGGTAGTTTAGATGTTATTTAATAGTAATGTGTCATGTTGGTATATCATGTTGGAATATCGCACTGGCGTATTATGCTTTTGTACCATGCTTCTATACCATGCTTCTATACCATGCTTTTAGGAGCATTGTATAGTTAATATTTAATTAAGGAACTTCCGGTTCCGGATCTGTTATTATTTACTTTTTTGGATTTGACATGATCCGGTTTAAGAATGATACATCACAGATATCTATGAATGTGTGAGAGAGCTCAGATTTATGAACACAAAAAAAAATGATCCAAATTGTGATGCTTCGTCGACCTGTACGAGATTTTTTTGTGGCGATACCTGGTGGCTCAAGTGTAATTTAAGCATTTAATTGTAACACGAATCGAATCAATATGAAGTTAGTTGATTGATATAACGGATAATAAATACAATATTATTTATTGAATGGGTGAATGTAAATGTATAAAGCAAAGCTTACTTTTTAATAAAAGTACTACTAATTATTCTGATTAACATTAATAAGTTCAAAAAGCATAGTTAAGTGTAATCGTTGCTACTACTAAATTGCATAATTTGATATGGGGAAAAATTGAAGCGTTTATTCTTTTTTTTTGGCAATGCTATAAATCTACAAATCATCGTTCAATATGACTGAATATTTATGAATCAAAGAAAATACAACTGGTAAAAAGCCGATACAAAATTTACGTCGAGGTCAAAATTGATAAAAGGTGCATTCATTGTGTAGTAAATATCGTAACATTTTGATGGATAGAAATTACAGGGCCAAGATGTTGTGTTTGCCTCAGGATTTTTAAAAGGGTTTAAAAGCATGCTTCATCAAACTTACTTAGATATTAAATACTCACCATATGCTATTGTTAGTATCGTCTTGTTTTTTATTTAATTGCTGTATTATTAAAAATCAAGCTTTTCATAGCTTATAACAATGCCAATGGGATGTTTCCGATTTTAAATTGATATTTATCATAAGGCGGGCTAATGAGACGTTTGATACTACTGTAGATGAAACCAATCAATTTTATTTATGGAATTTGAATGCAAATACCGAGGGTGGAATATGTACACATTTATCCACTATATTGATCTCCATTTCATCTGATTCTCAATTAAAGTACAGCTGGCATGAATAGACATTACACTACTAAATAATATATGCTAATTCATACTAATATAAATTTTCTACCAAGCTTCTATCCTAGCAACTTATAATTAAAGACCAGTCAACATAATGTGGATTTAATCATACCATTATGACCAAGGACCCATGAACTCTATGAATACTCCGATTGGTTACTATCAAGATTTATGTCTGACAAGGGGTATTATTGGCTATTTATGGACCTAGGAATGCTTACCTAATCTCTCTGATAAAAACTATATAAAGACGACATTTATTTATTACAAAAATCCTCAAGTAGAATTTAACTTGATAATAAAACCCTAATGTTATCTAGTCGAATTCCTATTGTTTTTTATACTTTTTTTCCGTGAATATCTCTGTCTATTCCACACCGAGAAAGTATTTGCAAGTACTTAAGCTGGTTCTGGTAAAGCATTATTGAAGAAATTGACTTGGAACAAAGTGGGTAAAAAGGCGACAATAGATTCCAGTGCTGGTCATGTTTATCTTTACAATATTGGAGAGGTAAGAATAAACTTAATGTAAATCAACTCTAGCGCATTAATTATCAAGTAAGACTAAATTATCATCAAATAAACTACTACACAATATTAACATGTATAAATATTTACCGTAGTAATAAGCTTGAATCAAGTGGGTATAGCATTGTAAATTCTTGAAAAAGTTCACAAGTATAATAAAATCTCTTATTTTTAAGACTTACAAGGCTTATAAGCGGAATATTAATTTAGAAAATTATTCTTGTCCAGATCATCAATTTTGACATTTTTTAAATTTTTTTTTTTTGGTTTTGCAAATCTAGAGTTAATTATACTACCAATAATAAAAACAAAAAATATACATATATACAGAACTTACCGCTCTATTTGCTCAATAAAAAATAATGGACATTTTTATTGCGAAATATTACATGAAAATCCTTTAACCAAAAAACCGTTTTTGGGCCAAAAGTACAAATTTTCATTACTTAACTTTTGATATTAAGCTTTTATAAAATACGTATTAGTTATAGCTACAATTTTTTCTCACAATGTAGTATATTTAAACGTTGATTTTAGTATCAAAATTTGATTTTTCTGTTTTTTGATCAAAATCATGGGTGTTGGTAAGGATGAAATGAGCCCCGAAAATGTCCGCTAAAAAAACTGAATTTTCATACCGTACGTGGTTAAATATAAGAAAAGTTTGAAAAAAAACGGCTTTTTTATTTAAAACTTAGACATATACCATGGTATAAGATACTTAGCCATTCAATCTTGCTATGCTCAATTACGGTGTTGCTTTACGGGCTTCCTTTTGCAATTTTTTAATGAATCTATGATATGATAGACAATTTTTCTGGTCGAAAATGCATGTTTCTATGATAACAGATATTGCCTATTTTGTTTAGTTTATGGGTTGATGTGCTGTAATGCTACTATTACATTGGCTGAAATGTGCAATTTAACAGAGGTTTAATTGCGCTGGATAATGTAAAGCCTTGAAAATCCTTTTCTACGTGTGTTGTTTCTCTCTTTTTGTTTTCATATTCCAAGGATATTATTTGCCATTTGATAAGGCATATGAGACTATCAAGCTGATATTCTTTTATTTTATCTGAATACGCATGGTAACATAGGGACTAATGTTTTTAATAAGGTAGCAGTCTATATTAGAGAATAGAGACTGATATGTTCATTTAACTGCATTCTAAGATCAAATATCATTATTTACTACTGTATTTTTGGATGCATTTCTTGATTACCAGATCAAATCGAAGGCAATGATATTTATATCTATTCAATAAAAAGTTAAAACTGGCTACAAACTCACGAAATGTTCCAGGAAAGTGATAAAATCTCAAATGATATAGAAACACAAAAAAAAAAAGAACAATCTAATGTCCTGCCTAATTACCATAGTTTTGATTGTATATATACTGTACTTGAAAACAAATATTTTTACAGCTGACTATCGTAAACTAATATAGTAAGTTCAAAGAAGGTTAATTTGTTTAAATTTTATGAGTAATAAAGTAACGTCTGTAATATTAGATTTGGTTTGTATATAACTTTAAGCAGTAAGTGTTATTTAAGTTTATGCTCGAGCAAAGCCCATTATTGCTGTTGTAAAAACATTATACTAGCTATAAACATATTTGCAAATGATGATAATAGTAAATATATTGGCTCTAGTATCTTTTGCTCTACGTCAGCAGCGCATTGAGTTGTATTATTGTCTATAATCTATATTAATAAAAGCAAATGTAATTTAAAAACACACTGTTTCAGTAAAATATGCGGTGGAATTTGAGAATGGCACGATGCTCATGTAAAAACCAATTTGTGCCCATACGATCAGCTCATTATGCTCATGGCTAGATTTTATTATTATGCACAAATAATGAATAATGATATGCTTATGGGCAATTCTACTATTATGCACACATGGAATTAATGTCATGCGCATGTGTTATATCAAAAGATACTAATATAAAAATACTCTGCTAAAAGATACATTTTATTAATTCACTGATGCTTCGTATTTATATGTTTTCTAGTTAGTTATATGATTATTAATATTATTAATGAATTGCCGGGTATTGAGGTGCTTGATATGATTTGGGAACAAATCATATACAATGGAATTTGTGGAATTGGGAATCTGTGATTGTATTATTTGAATAAGATGTAGGATTGCTTATGTTTCATTGATACGAATTGTTCCTGAATGTTCCTGATAGTCACTGTTAATGCTAGTGGCTATGTATGACATTTAGTATGAGTTACTAAATGTCATGCCATGTTGGATTTCAATAGTTATTCCTAGATTTCTACATCTGGGTAAACTTCTGATATATCAGCATGAACAGAATCTATAATTCTGCACATACAGGCTTAGCATTGATTGTGCTCGTGTGCAATTTCTTTTGTTGTGCCCATGGGCATCTTGTTAACTTTTTAGCCATATTCAGTGGGCACAACAGCTCAGGCTATAGTGTGCAGCCCTCCTGGACACAATGAAACAATCTTATGCAACACAGGGCGGCCGTAGTGTGCTCATTTAATAGATATAACTGCATTGGCTATACTCTATTTTTCTTATTATTCTTTATTCTATATTCACTTTACTACAATCTCAATCGTAACAATATTCATAAAGAAAATGAATTTCCAAAAGTGAACTAAAAACACTGGAGTAGAGAAAAGAAAACAATTGGTAATCTTTTGAAAGCTGTGCGTAGAAAGGTAAAACTAAGAAAAAAAGGCGAGGGGGTGATTAGCTGCGCTTCTAGCCCGGCAAACACAAGTTCCGAAGAAAATCCATTTACACGAGTTTCGAACCCACAACCTCTCCGTTTGAACTAGCTGTAAAGAGCATAAGTCTAGCAACTAGGACAAACGTCCCCTCTATGTTTGCTTTTTTTAATTGCTGTTCTTCTACTTATCTGTCGTCAATTTGTTGCGTTTTTCTTGATTTGTGCAATATTGAGTAACTTGACCATATTTGTTTTCTTTGGTATACAGTATAATACTGCTATTTGCTGAGTATCAGTAGCAATTTGATTTGCAAAAAAATCTTTATTCCTGATGGAAATATAAAGAAAAACCTATCATTTCTACTCTATATAATGTAATTATGCTAGGTACAATAATGCAAAGCTGGCTTTATTTCACTAGAAAATACAACTAAAGTTTTCAGTAAACATATAACCAATAGATACAGAATAGCGCTACGTATAAATACAAAAATTTAGTAGTAGATAAAACATGTATATATATATATATACTGTATATAATATTATAATAACAAAATTTTTATTACTTATAAAAGTTACGGTCATCAATGTTAAAAATACTAGATTTCGTCTGATCTTCACAGGAAAACGATATGCGTTAATACAGTGTATGTATAATAAAAAATGATTTTTAGATTTTTTTTTCCATGTAGAAGCTAAACAATCACACTATGATATTTATGTAATTATTTTTCTTACTAATTAAGTACTGTCATAAAAAATTACAATTTATTTTGTTCGTTCTGTCCTTCACGACCTATTTTGACTTGCTGTAGTACACGAAGAAACTACGCTCGATAAGTTAAAATGAATTCTAATATTAAATTTGAATTTCAAAAAATAAAATTGATTGTTCCAATCTTCGAAATCAGAGTATGCCTTCTTTCTATAACTAACCTCGTAATAAACATTTTTTAGGGTATAACGTATACATTACTAAATAAATATAAATTGATTGCATTACCTTACCTATTCCTAAACTTATTCTATTTCTCACGAAAGACTCAAAAACGCGTAAAATTTACTGCTTTTTTCTTGAAAAATGTGTCTCATTTTTTATCCCTCCTCTGCTTTTTTTCTACTAAATAACACCAAGAAAAAAATATATGCCAATGTACCTGAGATGCACACCTTTGATCCAAAAACAAGTATCCGGAAATATCCTACTTTTTACAGTTGGTATTAAGTTTTCAGCGCTAATGTTTCAGATTTTTACGCGTATTTCACTGCTAATGGATTGAAAACTTTGAGGCTTCATATCTCTATAAAAAATTAAGCTGTACTAGAGCTTTCTAATAATAAAACTTACTTTTTTTGATGTTCTTTATAACATATTTGAGTATGAAAAAATTCTGAGCACTTTTATTTTTTTTCATTTTTTTTTTGACATTTCTATAGTAGGTTTCAAAAAATCGGTTAAATTGAGCAACATTTTTTTTGCATTCATGTCATTAAGCTCGTTGAGCTCTCTTATATCCAATTTAGAGTTTTTTGAAATATTGATTTTTCGTGAAGATATCCTCAAAAATGTGTACAAAAAGGTACCTCCATTTTTAACGTCCATTTTTAACGTCCATTTTTCCCTTATATACCCTCATCCCAAATTCTGAAACTGAAAAAATTTTGGGTAAAAAGCTTGTTTTTTCTACCAAAAATGCAGCTAAAAGACTTTGCGATAGCTCGATCGATAGATAATATTTTTGCGCATCATTTCAATTAGTTATATTTTAAATCTGTTTATGAAAAGTGATGTGTATCTTCAAAAAACCTTCAAAATTTCAATTGCATTTTACGCAAAATGTAATGTAGAATGTGCTTTTGATTTTTATTTCGATGGATGCAGAATTTAAAACTGTACAAAAGCTATTTAATACTCTAGGTCAACTTACTTTGTAGGTCGTGAGCCATTGAACAATTTTGCTTTTTGAGTTGTTTTTCGATCTTTTTTCAACAAATAAAATTTGAAACCCCGTTATGCTAGTTTTCAAGCTGTGATAGGAACTATTGTTTTGATTATCCTGACATCAAAGCCAAAATGCCAACCATTTTATGCACAGGTAAATAAATTAAAAAAATTATGTTGGTGATATCAAAAGTTATATTTCTATTTTCCAAAAATTCTATTTTCAAACGCAAAAGACTGTATGAATCTAGTTATTAGAGTTAGTGAAGCGGTCAGGTTTTGAAGATTGAAGACTACGAAAATTGAATTTTTTGAAATTTAAAATTCTACTGAAAAATATCAAAATCTATGTTGAATTATGGGGTGTAATCTTTCTTAAGATATAATTAATGTAGGTAGTAGAGTATTTAAAGGCTTTCTCAATGGAAAATCAAAGAAGGCGACTCTGTAAAAAATGTTTCATTTTTGGTGTCCCAAGGTCAACGATTTCGATAGATTCTTGCTCATAATTGTAAGGATGGAGATGTAACTTTTCATGGCCCTGAAAATAAAAGAAGATATAGCGAGAGGGTTCCGTATCTGACGAAGGAAATAGTTTTGACCAAGTTTAAGCTCTATAGTAATTCCAAAAGTGCATAATTAATTCTCTAAAATTCCGTTTTTCCAAACGGTTTGGGTAGATTTATGTCTAATTAAAGGTATACGCTGTAAAATATAGCTGTGTTTGTATACTACTAATCATTTATTTTACCAAGTAATGATTTATGTAAGCATTTCACTTTGTTTCATGATAAAATGCCTATTTTTATCGTAGTAACACAGTGTATACATGCCATCTATTTAAGCTATCAATTCGGTGGAAATGTTCAACGTCTTATGTTAAATTTGAAAGTTATAGGCTTTTGAAGTATGTTATATTTCAATAAGCTATTTAAATAAATCTGAATTTAAGTGCAAATTAATTTATTCAATGTCATGGTGTCAGATTTATCTTTAAATGAACAATGGATCGAGTTTGTATTAACCTCGTTTTCCAGCCAGAATCTATTTCTTTAGCTCAAGGTTGCTAGTCAAACTTTGATTTAATCCCTTGAATTCCTGAAGGCAACCGATGTGAGCGTCAATCTTTTTTCGCAAATGCTTGTTATCTTTCAAAATAGACTCAAATTTTTCTTGCACTTTTTCACACTTGATTATACGGCTAAATTCCCAAAGTTTTGAGGTTTCTTCCTTGAGTTTCTTGAGCTTTTTATGCACTATTAAATATTCGGTCATCATGCCTGAATCTGGTAGTAATGCAGTTAGGTTTTTGTGCTTATCTTGTAGCTGCTGGATCAAAGTATGCAACACTTTCTCAGATTTTTCCAGTTTAGCAGCTTTCTCGAGACAAGCTGTGATCTGTTTTTGAAGGTTGCGATTTTTTATTGCTTCAAGCTCAGAAGATTCTTGTATTTTCTTGGTGTCTTGCACAGAGATCTTGAGCTTTGATAATAGATTGTCTTTATCAATTTGCAAGGAATTGACGTCGATTTGGGATTGATCGAGTCTTGTTTTTGTGGTATCTACCAATGTTTGTAAAGCATGAAGTTTATAAAGTATATTCTGGTTTGCATTGATTGATTTAATTCGGTAATTTAATGTTTGTTTTTCGCTTCCTTCAGCACTTGTTAACTTTTTAGTTAATTTATTGATTAATTCATTGTCTTCTGTATTGAATTGTGGAGCAGCCAATTGGCTAATTTTTGTTTGATGTCCCTGTGGACCGTTATGAAGAAGCTCGACATATTTCTTTTGTAAATCGTTATATTGCTGTTTCATATTATCGAATTTCAATTTCGAATCTTCATTTTCGGGCGATGTGTTTGGTTTTATACTAAAGCTACTATTATTTTCTTTAATTGCTTGATGATCATCTGCTTTAGATAAATTCCGAATGCGTTCGACAAAAGTGCCTGTTGTTTGAACTGCTACTGCAAGATTATTCGTCTTTATGGAATTTAGCTCTGGCAAGTAATCATCTCTTAAAATTTGTAAACTATTATAATCTCTCTGTAATGTTGTCAAAGCTTGAGTAGCTGCTATCAATGCGTCATTGCTTTTTTTGCGACTTCGACTCTCAATATCCAGGTTATCCTGGAGTTCTGAAAGTTGTATCTTTTGGGCTTCTATCATAGATTCTGCCTCCATAAGGGATCTTTTCAGTTCATGATATTCTCTAAGTTCAGGATTATCAGCTGAGAGATGGATAGGCCTGTACGGTGAAGGTAATAAATAATTATTCTTGCACTCAGGACATGTATATTCTACTCCTAAACTGCTTTCTATGCTGTTTCAAAATGTTAGATTCTAATCAGTTTACTAATCCCTTAAAAGAATAAAAAATAATATGTCTTTACCAGGCTTTATCAAATATATGACCACATCCTGGCATTAATATATAGCAATGCTCCTCAACTGCTTTGTGAATGCAAACGCCACATACAGCTGTCATTTTTATTTTTTGGAAGGAATAGCGTAACAGAAAAAAAGAAAAGAAAAATGCATTATGCACTGGGGGATATAAAGTATATTTTATGTTATTTGATTGAGATGGCGTTGCTCAAAGTAGTAAACATTTCCAGGTTTCTTGCTTTTTACAAGTATTTGTATTGCATATATATACGAACAATTGAGGTATTTAACTATATTTGAAGTAATTACCCCTTGAGGTCTTGTTGATTATCCTGCATCTTTAATTTTGAAAATTATTTATGGACCTGCATGTTATTGGCATTTTTATTTACTTTGGGGTTGTGGAAGAAGTGATTTCAACTGTACAACCTTAATAAAATATATACCAAGGCCGCTTAGCGATTTTCAACTGTTTGATTAACTGGTCATTCTCATTTTCCAAAGTCTGGATTGCTATCATGCTGTTATCTAATGTCTTGACATCTCTTTTTAATTGAGTATTTTCTGCATTACTATTTTCCTTCAATATGTGATAATCCTTGATCGTCTCTTTCAAAGACTCATTCAAAGACTTGATTTTTTCTTTTAAATTATTATGATTTTCAGTTGTCCAATTTTGATTTAAAAGTTTCAGTACAGTATTGCTATCGCACATGGATTTGAGCTTTTTTTCCATGTTATGATAATCAACGAAATATTTGAATTTGCAATATCGTATTTCTTCTGCAAAGCACGCTTTTTGCCAATTAAGCTCTGCTTTTCAATTTCTATATTTGTGATATTCGCCGAAAGTTTGTTTTCTCTAGTTAATGAATCTGATACTGTAGCTGCTTATATAAACGCTGTATATTTGCCATATACCCTATAAGCTGCGGATCTGTCATTTGTAAAATGGGTTTTCTCAATTCATTTTTAAGAAGCTGCTCTCTTTTTATAAGATTTTGGTAATTCTTTTGCAATTCCAAATAGTCTCTTTGAAAAGCTTGATTTATGGTTAAATTATCTAAAATTGACAATGTTTTGTTTGGTGGATTTTGGTCACAAGCTTTGAAAATATCCCCAGGCTTCAATAACCCTTGAAATTTTAATTGGTATCCTAATGCTTGGTATTGGTTTTGCGGTTTTTTGAGATTATCCGTTAAGAGCTGATTAGACAACTTGAGTTTATATATCTCTAAAAGCCATCATCCCTAGACCGTTTTACCTGATCATAATCTGTCTTCATGTTGGCCAATGATTACGATGTCTTTTTTAATGACTCTGTAGTTTCTTAAAGCTTTGATTATATGCTTTTATTTCCTTGATGAGAAATATTCAGTAATTTCTTGGTTTTTGAAAGCTCCTTTTGTAAAGAATTCGACTTTTGGTTTGCTTTAACAAGATCTTTCACTAGTTAAGTCGACACAAGGCTTTCATAACTATTACTTTTAGAAGGGTAAATTAGAATGTAGTCTTTTGGAATATGCATACAAGGGTTGATAATTGGTGTGACAAATATCTTTCAAGCTGGACATCTTCCACGTTCACTTTAGTAATAAGAATCAATGCTATATCATATTAGAGATTAGAGTAATTTTTTGTAAATAAATTGGATATTGGATACCAGTTCTTGTCAAAAATATGTCCACATGTACTCATTATTATCCAGCAGGTACTTTCATTCATATCTTTTGAGCATATCTTGCATACAATTCTCATAATTAGAGATACAAAAATGGATAAACAAAGCCTGTATGCTCACGCAAAATCAATGGTAAAACATGTTTTTTTTCTCTCTAGAGAAGGCACATCTCATTCATATGTCACAGTTTACTAACAGAACATTTAATCAGTACTATTATAACTACCCAAACTAAAAGTAGTTGATTTTGATTATCTAAACCTCTCATGTAGCTAATTTACACCTTTGATGATGATTTGTATGTTCTCATATGCATTTGTTCATGACTTCTATACCAAAACAAAATCGACCGTTGATTTGAGCAGTATTCAAAAGGTCATTTAGAGTATTAAAATCAAATTATATTGCAGTGGCTACTGCAATAAACCCTTTATTATTTTATTTGGCTATAAATGTATTTGTAATATGAATTCTTATTACAATTTTATATTTAATTTACTATTTTCACTCGAGTTGGCGCACATTTATTCATATCCTAGATCTAAAACCAAGGACGTGTGGCAACCGCAAGTTGATCTTTTAGTACAACAATTTCGCTTTTGAGAACATCGTTAGATATCTTTAATCGATCACATTCAAAGTTGGCGGATGCAAGCAGTGTATTTGAAACATCGATTTCTTTTGAGACCAAAAGTTCATTTTCTTGGAAAGCCTTCATCATTTGCTCAGAGACAGTAACTTTTTCACGTAATACCAAGTTCTCTGAAACGTATTTTTGTTTTAACTCTTGAAGTTTCTTGATATTTTCCATAGAAAATTTGAGTTTCTCTTGCATTGAGCGATTCTCGTTTTCCCAATTTGATTTAATTTCTTGTAATAATGCAATACTACCATCGGAAGCCTTAAGCTTCTCTTGTAAAGCCTTGATTTCGGCAAGCCAAGTCTCCTTGTCAAATTGAACCTTTTTAAGTTGCATATTTGTGGCGTTATATTTATCTTGTAAATAACGTTTCTCCTTGATTACTCTATCCTTGATTTGTTTCAATTTTGAAACGTCAGTTAATAACCTATTCTCCCTAGTTTTTGTATCAGCTAGTTGCTTTTCTAGATGATAAAAATACGGCGTAGTGTTGCTGGCTTCTGCAATTGAAGACGAACTATTCACTTTAAGTGTCAATTCAACGAATTTCTTTTCAAGAATTTGCTCCTTGGTCAACAGATCACGGTGCTGTTTCTGCAAATCAAAGTATTTTGTTTGAAAATTTTGATTTTCTGGTATGTAATTGGAGTTATTTACAGATCTATTGTTGTTATTATTGCTATTATTATTGAACGGCTTCTTTTCACAAGAATTGCACTTTTCTTTTCTTGAACGATAGGATTTTAATTCCAATTCAGCAGCTTTATAACTTTTTTGGCACTCTTGCAGCTTGCTTATTAGGGTTTGATTGCATAGTTTTATGGAATCAAGTTCTGATGAATAGCTGTTTTTAGCATCAATTACCTGTTGATAATCGGTTTTTAAAGCTTCCATTGACTTGATAGTTGCCATCAAAATACCCTTTTCATCACGGACTTGCACCAATGCATCTTCATGATTTATACGAGATTGACTCAACTTATCCTTAGTACTTGAAAGCTCGCTTTGCAAAGCGATTATTTTGTGATTTGCTTCAACAAGGTTTTTCTTTAATTCATTGTGAACAACAGGTTTACTGCTGCTACCCCCAGAAGACATATAGATACGTAAATGATGATTCTTTTTGGATTTGTCAATGATTTTATTGCATGTGGGACATTTAGAACCCACCTCCAAAAATTGATCAATACTAAAATATATAAAAAGGTTACGGACAGTTTTTATAGACTACTAAATAATGCCACTTGCCACAATGCATCAAAGACATGTCCACATCGATATAAGGCTACTGAACAAGTATTTTCATTAAACTCCTCCAAGCAAATACCGCATGTAGCTCTCATTTTTCGAAATAAAAGTATAAGAAATAGCAAATAACCCCCTCCCACCTCAAAAACAATACGCACTATTTTTTATGCAAATTTGAAACGTTATGTACTACTATCACCCTAATTATGGCATGAGTGTAACACATTGGGGGAGACAGTTAACGCCCAATAATTAGATTCTTACAGGAACTACAAATTGATATTATTTATGAATAAATATACATACTAACAATATTATGTAAACCTTCTTTATTAGCTCATTTTATGTATAATTGTCTAAATGTTTGCTTATTTTTTCTTTATTTAGCTCAAATATTTCTTAATGAAAGCATGATTTTGTACCTAATCAATTTAATGGTGTATCACACATTCATCTTGTATCTAAAAATAACGATATAACTTCAAGGAGTCCAAGGGTTAGACATACTTGCATTCATAAACAATGGAGCAGATACATGGAGTAAAGCAAGACATTAGATCAGCCAGAAAAGTTTATCTGTCATGCGACGTTAACATAGTCCGCAATCAATATATTAGCTGCGAAATATTGAATTTGAAAGCTGGCTTTACTATTCGACATTTATTTGCTTTTTATAGCGAACTTTACCTCCGTATGTCTTTAATTCGATTGTTTCAGTTACACAAATGATTTACCAGCCTCCAGTTTGATATGTGTAAGATCAAATCACATCTACATACCGTATATATGTTGAGGTGTTTCTTTTTTTTTTTTTTAGATTTGGTGTATTGCATATTTTTGAATAGATATTGCTTCATATGGCCCTACTATTTGCTCATGCTAGCTTTAATTTATCAAATCCATACTTGTTTTGGGATATGGTATGCAAACACACGGCATTTAAACTATTGTTCAACTGGAATTTCAATGATGGTTTTTAGAGGTTCTTTTGTAGTATTCCATGATAGACTGCGTTATCGATTTTATGTACAAGGTCTTAAATGTAAACGCATTGCGTCGATAACTTTAGGTGACAAATCATGATTTCAATTAGCTTTGAATGCTACCATTACTTAATATTTGTTGTTGCAATTACCTTCATCACAACACTTTATTATATGTTAAAAATGCAAAAATTCCTGTTACATAATTATCGATATCTTGATCAATGTTAGATTTTCTATACCATATAGAACAATAATTTTTGCATCAATATTGAAAGCATTTCAAACCTTCTGGTATCCTTGACATGTATAATATAAATGAAGAAATTGACAAACGATGCGTCATTCTTTTCATACTTTCTGCTTCTTCTGCTTTAATATTGAAATTGCTTCATAATTTGAACATTTGGACTTTCTTGATATTTCATTAATATCTTTTATTCACAAGATAGATCAAATTGATTGCTACTCTGCATTTTTTGTTTTAGCAAAAAATATTGATTTTTCATCGAGATAACTAAAATAATAGTTTTTATCACAGCTTTAACGCTATAGTAACGGGCTTCCAAAATTTATTTTAAAAAATGAACGAAAAATGATCAAAAAAAACAAAATCGTTTAATGCTCATGAATTGCAAAGTAAGCCGACCTAGTGTATTAAATAGTTTTTGTACAGTTTTGGATTTTACATCAATCTAAATAAAAATTAGACAAACATTCAACATTAAATTGTGAGCAAAATGCAATTGGAATTTTGGAGGTTTTTTGAAGATACACATCACTTTTTAAAAACATATTCAAAATATAACAAATGGCAATGATGCGCAAAAACATTATCTATCAATTGAGCTATTGATAAGCCTTCTAGCTGCATTTTTCGTAGAGAAAACAAGATTTTTGTCCAATTTTTCTTCAGTTTCAGAATTTGGGGTGAGGGTATACAAGGGAAAATAGACGCTAGAAATGGAGGTACCTTTTTGTACATATTTTTGAGGATATCTCCACGAAAAATCAATATTTTAGAAAACTCTAAATTGGGTTCGAGAGAGCTTAACGAGCTTAATGACATGAATGCAAAAAAAATGTTGCTCAATTTAGCCAATATTTTGAAACCTACTATAGAAATGTCAAAAAAAATGAAAAAAAAATAAAGGTACTCAGAATTTTTTTATATTAGAATATGTTATAGAACACTTTAAAACAAGTAAGTTTTATTATTAGAAAGTGTTAGTATAGCTTAATTATTTCTGGAGATATGAAGCCTCAAAGTTTTCAATCCATTAGCAGCAGTGAAATACGCGTAAAAAATCTGAAACATTAGCACTGAAAAATTAATACCAACTGTAAAAAGTAGGATATTTTTGGATACTTGTTTTTGGATTAAAGGTGAGCATCTCAGGTACATTGGCATATATTTTTTTCTTGATGTTATTTAGTGAAAAAAAAAGTTGAGTAGGAATGAAAAGTGAGACCCAGTTTTTAAGGAAAATGCAGTGAATTTTACGTGTTTTTGAGTCTTCTGAGAGATATAAAATAAATTTAGGAATAGGTAGAATACTGTGACCAATTCATGTCTATTTTACATTGTCTAAGATATATCCTAAAAGTTGTTTATTATAGAAAAAGGGGCATGCTTCGATTTTGAAGGCTGATATACACTTTAATCGAAGCAAATCATTTTATCATCTTTATCACATATAAGGTACTTTATTGAGGTAGTTTTAAAGTATATTCAATCCACTAAATAATTATGTATGCATCAATTCCTGAGTATCTTTCATCACACTATTTATCAATGTACCAATAACTATTTCAGAGTTATTCAATTTTTCTTGCAATTGAAGATTTTCTTCCATGGCTTCTTGTTTAATTTGTTTAAATTTCATAACCTTTTTTAAAAGTTTGATTTCTTTTGCTTTTGATGTTGCAAGCGTCTTTTCAAGCTGTTGGAAACGAATCAAGTCTAACTCTCTTTTAGGAAGAGGTGGAGGTAAAGATACAGTTGTGCTGAGAGTCAAGTCAATAAATTTCTTCTCAAGCTGAAACATCTTTTCCTTTAAGGCTTTGTGTTCCTTATTCAAATCAGCATATTTAGAATCGTAATTTTGCTCTTGGGGTCTCCATCTTTTACTAGATGTCGAGTGGTTATCCTCATTATTGCTTCGCTGATAAGAATTGATTTCTTCCTTGAAAGACTTTACTTTATTGTTAGATGCCTCCAAATTTTTTTTCAATAAGTCTACTGATTTATGCTTGGCAATAAGCTTCAACGTCATTTTATCATCCTCCTCTTTGATCTTTAATCTGGATGCTTGCAGATCTTGTGTCAGTTTTTCTATCTTTTTATCTTTCCCGGCATTTTGCTTTGTTAAATTATCAAAATCTTTCTCTACACGAGTCTTTTCGTCATTAACCTTATTGATTTTGTCTCTCGCAACAGTCAATTCGATTGCAAGATCATCATATTCTTTGTGTAAGGTTGTAATCTCAGCTTTGGCAGCTTCCCTCTCTGCTTTTGCAGTCATTATAGCTTTGTCGTCATTATCAGTACCATCAGTAATAGAGAAATAGACTTTTTTAAGAGCAGGATGATGACTTGAAGTTGACTGATTGCACAATGGACACTTTTGGCTAAGCATTAAGCATTGTGTTATACTAATTCAAAGTAAGAGTGGTGTTGTTTTCATGCAGGCAACTGTCGGCTTACCATTCAGAATCGAATATGTGACCACATACAGTCAAGGAAACCAAATCAGAATCCTCTGTCAATTCGTCCAAGCAAATACTACATGTAACTTTCATTTTAATGAAAGCGAATATTATAAGAAGAAAAGAAAGTGATCATTCTCTTAAAATAAAAGCAATCATAAAATAAATCTTTTGTTTTTCTTTTGCAATTGCAATTGCAAGACATGAACTGGTTTTTACATCAATTTCTAAATTAGATTTTAATCATCAACTTTGATGAACTGTTTTGTATCGATAAATTACAGGTTTGAAACAACGTTTCTCTTTGCAGCTGCTTCGATACGTATAACCTCATTTATCACGACCATTTAACCCACATAGTAACCCGCTGAATTGATTTAGAATTTCTGTATTTATTATTTAAAAACCAAAATGATGCTTATAATGTTCATCTAAGTCCAAACATATTGAGGTCCTCCACCACCTTCGGGTACAGTCCAATCAATATTCTGTGAAGGATCCTTGATGTCACAAGTTTTACAATGAATACAATTTTGAGAATTGATTTGAAGTCTCTTTTCTCCAGGCTTATTCTCGTCTTCCACATATTCATAAACGCCAGCTGGACAGAATCTATTCTCAGGGCCATCAAAGACACCTAAATTTCGCTCAACTGGAATATCTTCATCACGAATACGTAAATGAACAGGTTGATTTTCAGCATGATTAGTACCAGTACGAGATACACTAGTCAACAAATCAAATGAAATAACACCATCGGGCTTGGGATAATCAATAGGTTTAGATTCGCTAAAAGTAATTAGATTATGAGAATAATTGAGAGCGTGAGAAATAATGTTAATCCATATATATATTAATGTAGTACTTACGCAGCTGTCTTCATACATTCCCAATCAGCCTTCTTGTGCTTGAATGTCCAAGGGGTACGACCCTTTAATAATAATGTATCGATACCAGAATACATCATACCACCCCAAATACCTAATGGGCCATGGAATGATGGTTGAATGTTACGAACTTCATAAAGTTCTTTATAGACCCAAGAATCCTTAATTCTCTCTTCATAAGTATCAAGTACAATAGGTGCTTCTAATTCACTTTCTTGCTCTGATTCTTCACCACTGTATAATGCTTCATAAGCTGATTCAGCAGCAAGCATACCAGATTTCATGGCTGTATGAGTACCCTTAATTTTAGGTACATTCAAGAAACCTGCAGTACAACCAATCAATGCACCACCAGGGAATACCAACTTGGGAATTGATTGATAACCACCTTCATTAAGTGCTCTTGCACCATAAGAAATACATTTGCCTCCCTCTAAGAGACTCTTTACAGAAGGATGATGCTTGAATTGCTGGAATGTCTTGTAGGGATTCAAGTAGGGATTACTGTAATCTAAACCAATTACATAACCAACAGTGACAAGATGACGCTCTGCTTCAAAATGATAGATAAAACTACCACCGTAGGTATGCATATCAACGGGCCAACCAACGGTATGTGTAACAGATCCAGGCTTATGTTTTTCAGGTAAAACTTCCCATACTTCTTTAATGCCAATACCATACTTTTGAGGTTCACTATCCTTTCTCAAATCAAATTTCTTTGCCAACGTCTTTGTAAGAGAACCATGACATCCTTCAGCAAAGAGGGTGACCTTAGCCTTAATAGCCATACCTCTTTCATATGTATCCTATTTGAAACATTGTAAATCAGTAAGATATATTGCAATTGACGTGAATTTTCGATATCGTGGGAATTTTCCTACCTTTGGTTCAAAGTTTTTATCCAAACCTACATCATTAAGTGTAACACCTCTAACGCTACCATCCTCATTATAGAGAACTTCACTAGCGGCGAATCCAGGATAGATCTCAACGCCTAATTCTTCAGCTTGTTCACCCAACCACTTTACAAAATTACTCAAAGATACAATGTAATTTCCCTTGTTATTCATCTGCGGAGGATGAGGCAATGGAATAGAAAGTGAATTGGTCATAAAGCGCATTGAATCACTAGTGACAGGTGTATTTAAAGGAGCACCTTTCTCTTTCCAATCAGGGATCAATTCATTCAAAGCTCTTGGCTCAAGAACAGCACCACTCAATGTATGAGCACCAACTTCACCGGCCTTTTCAATCAACATGACACGGCATTCTCTACCTTCTTCATTTGCCAATTGCTTTAAACGAATAGCGGCAGCAAGGCCTGAAGGCCCACCACCAACAATTACGACATCAGTTTCATCCTCAAATTGTTCACCTCTACGTGGATCATCTTCAGGTAATGAATTTCTATCAAAAGGTATCCAAATAGATTGACTAGCAGAACTAGAAATGTAACGGGCTGCAGTTAAACGAACAGCCATAGAAGGTTGAATTACTCTGGCATGATTTGCAACAGAAGTAGCAACACGGGGTAAAACCGCTTTAATGCGGTGAGTTACTGTATGTCTAAACATGAAAATAAATATAAGAAAAAAGAGTGGGGAAAGGAATTAAAAGAGGAAGAATCAAGATGAAATTTTTTTTTTTTTTTCCCTATTGATGGAGACTTCCACTCACACACTCATGTAATTAAAAATCAAATCATCACATGTAGCTTTACCCAACTAAATGCTAGTATTTCAGTTACACAATGCCAACATCTCGTATGAGTCACGTGTGTTGACATCCATCAGATGCGATATAAAATCAATCCTGGCATTATATTTTTTTGTCTATTGAATCTAAACAAGGCCAATGAAATCATTGTATCATTGCATCAATGGTAATTTGAAAATTTCGAAAGCGTACATTTACTCCGAAAGTCAATTGCAATATACAATGGAAATTAATGAAATATCGGTGTATTGATTAAGGAATTATGTCCTGTAACATGCATTTGCATTGCTCGCCTCTCAACTATTGCATTTACAGATTGCATATCCCTGTGAACTGGCTTTGTAAAAAAGATTTTATTTCATTTCTAGCTGAGTTTCATAAGGAAATATTTTCACATCAACATTAAGGGATTGTTCCTCACTTTTTTGCTATGTTTTTTACCAAACATTTTATATCATCATGTCATATACCATCAACAGTTAGTTTATGCATTTTTATTTTCTGGAACATCTACATAAATGCTCATAAAACCACTATTGAAACTTGCAGTATTTTCAAAATTCAATGTCAGGTCAAATGTGAAAACAATGACATTTTTACAACAGCAGTTTACTTGTGAATACATACAAAATCAGCAAATCATCAAGTTATTAATATTCAAACTGAAAATGTACTATATGCAATGTCTTTTAACATGCCTCGTTAAACAAATGGCATCTTTTTTCAATATAAATTCATAATTCAAACGAATAAAAGATACGTTAATACATAGTAGGTATGCAACTTGCTTGTGCTGGCTGTATCGTAAGCAGTATTATTTAAAGTTAAAGTTTTTACCCGATAGATTAACGTTTTGAACATAATAGTTTCCGATGCGTGTAAAGATTTAACCATATATAAAAAACCCCCCTTCTTGTTTGTGCAATATCACACACTCTATTCAAATTTACGCTTAATTTGCTAGTATTTAGTCAGCAGATCTAACTATAGTTATTAAGACTTTACACAATTACTATTGCTTATTCATTACCAGTCAAGTAATGTGTGATTTGGAGCTTTACTAATCTACTAAAAATGATTTTGTGGGTATTTTAGAGGTTAATGCAAATCTTTACTAGTGGCTCTGATGTTAAATAGCCGTAAATCAGTTTAGTTTGTGTAATGTTGTAGTCGTGTTTGGTCCTTCAAATGCAGTAAGCCAAACTACCATCATAGTAATAGTTGGCTTTGGACGGCATCAAGAACAAACAAAAGGTTTATGACAATAGATTCTACAGTACATATTCTGATATCTATATTTGAGTGATAGATAGGGGATATGCAAAATGATCATACAATTGTCACTGCCATAATTGAATTACCAAGATCTTATTTTATGGAACAAAGAAAAAGACGAACGAAACATAACTATTGTCAAAAATTTAGCTTTAATAGCAAAATTCTGCCATTGATTTACTGTATCTCACTCAATTGAGATTTCATATTGCAGCAAATCAAGATAAATGAAGAAATTGTACCTTTATTCGTGTTTATTGTGCTAACTTTAAATAAATAAAAGCGCAATTGATAGATGTACTCTTAGAATGTATTATTTCACTTTATCCATTTATCATGCAGCTTTTGAAAGTACCTCTTGTTTGAGCCGTATGAAAAAATTTATTCTTTTATTTTAACAGCATCATAAAAGTCAAAGAGAGCTACAGGGCGCCAGATTTTATATTACTTTTGTCTACGTGTTTTGAGTATAAGAGCATTTGAATAAACATTCTGTTTATTTCGTATAATCTCTCAAGTCTTGGATTTTTCTTTCAAAGTTGATATATTGCTATTGTCAATATTGGTAGGATTCGGCCGTTTGTGTCTGCAGCAGGCGGAGGCAGGAGACGAGGAGGAGGATGTTTTGATTAAAACCCAGAATATTCCTTTTTTTGTAGTTTTGTGAAGTTCAAAACGTTTTTTTTGCATTTTCTACAAAAGATAGAATTAAATAAACCTTTGCCATACGCTTTTGAACATGTTATGTATGTTTGGGTATTTTTGTTTTTACTTTTAGTTATTGGAAATATGTCACGCTCCGATTTTGCAGTATGAATGTAGATTGAGGCGGATGTGAAAGTAATAGCAATGGCAATATATAGGTAATAGTAACATTACCGTATTTCTACTTTAAATTCAGGCAAAATAAGTAAAATTTGGGATGAAATAAGAATAAAATTGGGATGTAGTGAGGATAAATTTTGGATGTAATGAAGATAAAATTTAGACAAAGTAAGAAAGGAGATTTGGAAAAAATGAAATTAGTCTTCCGTTGAACAATAATAATATTTCTAACTTATCTGTAATAATCTAAATCTCCTGGAGGAAACCCCCGTGTTTATTACAGCGATACAAATTAAATAAACTGTATGATCAGGATCTTGCCTTAGGAGAAAACACCTCCGGACGACCATAA
The DNA here is from genome assembly GCA_027405735.1 of Mucor racemosus. Classification (NCBI taxonomy): domain Eukaryota; kingdom Fungi; phylum Mucoromycota; class Mucoromycetes; order Mucorales; family Mucoraceae; genus Mucor; species Mucor racemosus. Next base: position 1,043,248 of record JAPEHQ010000004.1, on the reverse strand, counting down.
CGATTCCATATTAATGATGATATAAGAAGCAAATTCTTGTTAGCGTTGATGCCTCTTTCCACAGTTTTTTACAGCTTTGACATTCAAGAACACTGGAATCTTTGACAACATCCGCCTTTTTTAAAGAGTCTTATAGCTTAAATTGCAAATTCTGGCATTTTGCTTCTCTCTTGACATTCTTGGTCGTTGAGCTTTGCCACTTCTTGCTTGTACCAACTATCAAAAGAATTAGGGAATCTATAATTTACTTTGTGTTTTACTCACCATCGTCTGCTTTGTCTTCTTTATACAATCTACATTTGTAGTAATTCTTGCTATAATGGCCAATTTCTTTACAATCCTTGCATGCTGGCTGCAGTCTCTCCCCTAAGTCAATAATGATTGTAAAAAATAAACTGTTTTTTCAAAGATTTTATACTTTAGCTGACTCTCTGCTCGTCTTTTCTGCTTGAATTTTATTTAAAATTAAGGATCTGTACATTATCGATTGCTGTAGATGACGGGATGTAGAAAATAAGGAAAAAAAAAGTGAGGATAAAAAACCGCCATTACGTGTGGAGGCGATGTGCAATATGAGGTTTTCAATACATTAACCAGTACTTACCGGGTATCCAAGCAGTCTATATATAATAAATATCTTACAACCATGTACTGATTTGATGTAGTTGCTAGCATTTGTTTCCATCTGTTGCAATTTTTATCATTACTAAATTCCGGAGTTTAAATAAAGAAGATGATGGCGATGATCAAGAAATACATTGCTTGATTGAATCTACATATTTATCTCAAATCATATTCATTTTAGTATGAATTTGACACTGTATTTACCTGAAATTTTGTTCTCGTTTCATAAAAAATTTTATTTCTACTTTGTCTAACTTTCATTTCTGTTTTATTCAAAAAGAATAACAAAGGCGTCTGAATTTCAAGCGTAAAGCCTGTATTACTGCACTGCGATTCCGCTTTGCTTTCCTGATTACACATTCTGCATTAAGTAAAGTGCGCTTTATTGGTTATCAAAAACTCATTCTATTAAGGATAATGGGCTGAGTCGGTTTGAATCTGTAAAGCACCACCAAAATCTGGAAATCGTTGTAGCACTCATGGCATCGCGACTCGAATATTATGTAATACCAATGTACTTGTGAGTGTACAAGTTTTCCGGTTCACCTTTTACTCATGATAAGGTTCTGCTATAATATAAAAATAGAAGCTGCTTGATATTTGCAAAGTTGTTTTACAAGTGTTAGATGTTGTTTTCGTGAATTACATGTGTGAATACTGGGTCAAATCGACCCCGGTTATGGCTTAGGATACATTGTTTATTTGGCATAAAGTGCATAAGCTTTTACAATCCATGCATACAAAAAAATAAGCTGCTGCTAATACTTTTCTGATTTGTTTAATTCTGTAAAAGCCCTGCCTCCTTCGAAATCTTGTTTGAGAAACAGCAAATCAAATGACTGTGCATTTACACATGTGCATATGCACTATATTAGCCAATGACTTGTATTATTTACGGATATGCCATATGTACAATAATATAAATAAGGATAAATGATAACAAAAATAGTTTCGGCATCACATGTAGGTTGATTTAATTTTAGTTGATGTATATACATGGCGTATAACTACATTTTAAGAAGTTTATCACAACGTTGCATGATATCAAAGGTTTCTTTTATATATCAAGGAAAGTTACTGATTCAAATTACCTGCCGATTTCGCTTGTAAAATATCAAAAACAGCAGCAAATCGAATAATACATTGTAATTTGAAACTTGATGGATCAATTGATCAACAGATTGCATATACAGCAATGATATTGTCAATATATCTGTAAAATGTAAAGATAGCATATATATCACATATATCTACGGAAATACGGAAGAGGTATAATATCAACAAACAATACTGAGCAGAACAACATCAAAATTCCCTTGCCATAATACTTTATCTCTGATAGACTTTCTGTCTTTGAAACTAACTATTATCAACATAAGAAAAGAGCGATTTATGCTTACATTTAAGAATTGCTAGTTGTACAGTACAGCCTAGTTCTCGGCTATAGAAACATGATTATTTGGGCAATTGAGTAAAATATTTCAGCCATTGCATTTGACCTATTAAGCGGAGGATGTAGCAGGAAATGCTGATCCATCAAAATTCAATAGACAAATATGTGTTTATTTTCCTTTTATTGAATATCCTATTTTTAGACGATTAATGGTATTATGTACATTGCATTGAATGATGAAATGCATTGAATGATGAAATGCATTGAATTTATTATGGTCAGGGTGCTTTATTTGTGTATATATGATGAATTGATAGATACATGAATATTTAATATAACTATTGCTTTTTTGGCGGTAAATATTTAGGTTTTAAATATAGAAACACATTTTACATATACATATTGCCAAGGAAAAAGATAGAAACAGAACCATTAAGAATGGTTGATCTACAAAATGTAGCTGATATAATAAATGCTTATATATTTTACGTTTTATTCGTCAAGTTTCGTGGTATTGATAGCTTTAAATTTAACCGAAAAAAATTGGTACGGGCATATGTATTGATTGTTATTCAAATATATGATGCGGCGCATTCTGCGACCCTTGGTCCCGTAGTTCCAAGTATCTTTTATATATCTTGGGCTTATAAATACTTGAGATTTATGAAACCCAGTTATAAACCACATTGGCATCATTTGCATTTGCCAGGATGAAGGTTTTATCTCTTCAATCAAGCAACAACTGCTAAAGTATAATGACATTATACATATTAGAGTCGTACATAGCTATAGTAAGTCATCATTTCTGTGTATCACTACGCTATTGATTGTAAAACATGTTCAATTCATGCTGTAATTTATCGAACATACTATATTTTATTAGAATGATCTGCTAGGTTTAATACAGAATAGTTTATCCATATTTTATGGAACAATAGAATTTCGAGATCTACGTCTGAGGTCATTTGGTTACCTTTAAGAAACTCAATTTAGCTACCCGAAGATGAAATGACATTCTACCGATTCTGTTTGCCAAGACTGGATGGATTCTGGTTCATTTTGTCGATCTATTAATTCTACTGAAACCAAAAAATAACCCTAAAACAAGAAATGGAAAAACTTCTATTCACATTTGTGTGGCTAGGAACCACATTAAGTAGCTCCACCCCCTCATTATTTGATGGTGTACAAAGCTATCTTTAAAAAAAAAGCTATAAATATTTGCTATAATACACATTATTTTCCTTTCTTTCTTCTCTATTAATATATATAATATATAATGACTCAAACTACTGAAATGCGCTCAATAACGCCACCATTGGAAACTAAGATTAACCACGAATTTACTGATTTCTCTAAAAAATCATCAAGACATGGACATGGTAAAGATGTCGTTGATTCAAATAACATTAGGCAAGTGGCTGGTTGTTTACCATTAGACATGCAAAATCACAGAGTCTTGCTCATTACAAGTCGAAAAAACAAGGATGCCTGGGTTTTACCAAAAGGCGGATGGGAACAAGATGAGACTCAACAACATGCTGCCACCCGAGAAACATGGGAAGAAGCCGGCATCAAAGGCACAATTACAAGACAACTAGGTGTATTTGAAGAACGTACAAACAAAAAAAGACATTTGAAAGCACATCACTGGATATTTGAAATGAGAATAGATGAAGTTGCTAAAAAATTTCCCGAAAAAAAGAAGCGAGAAAGAAGATGGTTTACATTTCAAGAAGCATTAGTTGCAACTCAAGATCACCGTTATATTCAAGAAGCAATTATGCAATCAAGTTTAAACCCTGCCAGGGCTCCTCCATCACCAAGAGATTCATTTGAAGATGAACAACAAGATGATATTCAGTCCAAGCCAGTAATTCATGCTATTGAAATGGTACCAGCAATACCAACACCAAAAACACCAACAGCAATTGCAGTAACACCAACACCAACAGTAGCAGTACCAACAGTAGCAGCACCAACAGTAGCAGCACCAACAGTAGCAGCACCAACAGCAACAGCACCTACACCAACAGCACCAACTGAATTAAAGCGTAAATCACTCATGAAATCTATTAAATCTATATTTAATTAATCCATCATCATCATCATCATCATCATCTTTTTTTTTTATATATATTATAACAAATAATCTCTATTTTTTCTTTTTGTATAAGACATGCAAATAATAAAATCTGAATACATCGTCTAAACAACAACATGTCAAGATATTCATTGATTATTGGTCCCTTGTTTTTTTTCACAATAATAGACATACATACTGATTAAACGAAAATGGCGTCAAAACTCTCCTTTCGTTAAAATTAGAATTTGTATATAATAAACAATAAAGAATTTTCTTGAACATCTAAAATATTATTTCAATTCACTACCTACGATTTAAAAAGAAACCATAACACAGTAGCACAACAGTAAAATAGTATGTTTTGGGCGGGCTATTAATACCAACATTGTGTGTGATAGATGCTGTAATGTATATGTGTGTGTGTGTGTGTGTGTGTGTGTGTGTGTGTGTGTAGGTGAAGATGAATGATAATCTGATCTGTACATATGAATGATCACTGGTGGCTCTGTTTATTATAGCAGAGCGATATATAATGCAATAAAAAAACTTGTTTTTCTCCTATTTTTGACATCACAAGAGATCTTAAACACGGTTTTATATTTCTTGGTATTCATACTTGGTAAATTAGCCGAAGTTATAGTCATCGGTCCCGGAATTCCTTTCGTCATTGATTAGTTTGTATGGAACCATTCTATCAGTTCCATGTTTGCATTACGGTTTTCTATTTAACCATATATTCCCAACAAGATCGTCATAAAAAGATTTTTCTTCCTTAATGTGTCTTTTTTTTTTTTTTTTCTATCTTTCTCATCAATCAATTCACACTAATTATAGCTGCAAATATTTAGCTTGCATTGTTTTCTATTTTATATCATTTCTCTTCTCTATAGTTGTGTATTCCTCACGTGTGGTTGTGTAGCGTAAAATTTATTATATTTTTAAACAAAGGAAGCGACAAGGAGCCGATCAAATGATTTCTTCAAAATATCAAGAACCTCTATATCGAGAAATGTTTCAGACTAAAATAAGACATTTTCAATGATCTCTTTTCTCCCCAGGATTTTGCTTTTGTTTGTGTATTGTATACATTTATAATTAGAAATGCTTGTGCTTTGATAAAAAGAAAGTGACGATGAGCCACCCCCTCGATGCTGAGGACAAAAAAGAGGCGCTAGTTATTGAAAGTACAATTTACTTTCTAATGATGGATATGGTAACAAGTGCACTATACTCATGATCCATCATTTCATCTGAAAAGTTGCTTTAAATAAACCCAATAAAGGTTGTACAGGTATCATTAACTTCCGCAGCTTTGTGTATTTTCTAAAAAAAGTTGTCAATGGAGAGTAAAATGTAAGCATGATTTATGTAATTAATAACCTCAGGTACTACTATAGCGTTGCATTATATGCCAAGAGTCATAAATCATACATTCTCCATCTGTTTCATTAGATACAAACAAAGCGTGGGCTTTCTTTTCAAGAGATTACATGTTTATGAGTTTGTTTTAGTTTTCATGCAATGATAACTTGATTTTAAGTAATTAGTCCCGATTTCGGGCCATCATTTTGAAGTGGGGGACAGCTTCAGCCAAGATATTGTCAACCATCCATAAATACATTTTTTAAGTTGGTGCACCATCATACCCTGGAACCTGTTGACTGCCCTGAAATATATTTCGTGAAGCATTTCTTAATCACTAATTTTTATATTTCTCAATCTTTAAAATCGGAGTGTGCCTTCCTTTCTATAACTTAACTTCATACTAAGCACTTTTCAGGATATACCTTGGATATTGTAAAATAAATATGGTTAGGTTGCATTATTCTACCTGTTTCCGAATTCATTTTACATCTCACGAAAGACTCGAAAACAAGTGAAATTACTGCTTTTCGTTTAAAACTGGGTCCGACTTTTAATCCCGGCTCAACTTTTTTTTTCTTACTAAATAACATTGCAGTAAAATTATAAGATGATGTACCTGAGATGTTCAGGTTTAATCTGAAAACAAGTTTTCTGAAATATCTTATTTCTAGTAATTGGTATAATATTTTTAGTGTTAATGTTTCAGATTTTTAGACGTATTTCACTGCTAAGAATTAAAACCTTTGAGCTTAAATATCTCTATAAAGCATTAAGCTATACTAAAGCTTTCTAATAATAAAATTTACTTGTTTTGAAATGCTCTATAACATATTTCAGTGTGAAAAAATTCTGAGCAATTTTATTTTTTTTTCTTTTTTTTTTTCGACTTTTTTTTGACATTTCGTAGTATATTTCAAAATACTGGTTAAATTGAACAGCATTTTTTTTACATTCATGTCATTAAGCTCGTTAAACTCTCTCGTATCCAATTTAGTTTTTTTCAAAATATTGATTTTTCGCGGACATATCCTCAAAAATGTGTGTAAAGAGATACCTTCGTTTCTAGCTTCAATTTTTTCCCTGTATACCCTTATCCCAAATTCTGAATTTCAAAAAAGTTTAGACAAAAATCGTGTTTTCTCTACGAAATATGCAGCTAGAAAGTTCAACAATGGCTCAATCAGTAGATAATACTGTGTTTCATTATTTCCATGATTTAAAGTTAAATTATGCTTATAAAAAATGTCCTGTACTCTCAAAAAACCTTTAAAATTTCAATGGTGTTTTATGCAAATTTAAGGTACAGCATTTTTCTGAATTTTATTTGGATGGATGCAGAATTCAAAACTTTGCAAAAAACTTTTAATAAGTTAGACTGACTTACTTTACGGTTCATGAGCATTTAAACGATTTTGTTTTTTTATTCATTTTCGATTATTTTTTCAAATCAATTTTGGGACCCCGTTACTATAGGCCTTAAGCTGTGATATGGACTATTATTTTGATTATCTCGGCAAAAAATTAATATTTTTCAGTGAAACAAAATAACAAAGTAGCTTTTAGTTTGATTCATCTCTGGAGTACAAAAACTTAATACCTCTCTTCTGGGCTTTAACTTTTACAAATGATTAGGACCAATGTTAAGGCAATACGTGCACTTTTTCTTTTGTATTGATCGTGTTATTATAAAACAGATATCATTAAGCAATAGTTATAGAGAGTGATGTATGCTATCAAGTTTCGTACTTTTTCACCTTTTATACAATATCAATAGGTCTTACAATCCTTTGATTACAACATGGAATAATTAAATGCAAAGTCTTGATATCAGATATAGGAAGCTTCTAGCGTACTCAGTTCATCCATCAATCAACAGAAACACTTGGACCTCTTGTTCATGACATTATATTAATTCATTCCATTGGTAAATCAATCAAGTAGATATCAAAACGTATCAAATTAACAACCAGGTATATTTATTAGGTAGTAGAGCAACATTAAAACAAGAAGGCAACGCACAAGCTCTGAAAAAGCGGCTTAATTTTAATAAATTTATTTCGATCCATAAATTACTATCAGACAGATCTAATGGCTTAATAGTGCCTTAAATTATATCCCAGGAACTCAATGTCAAATCATTATACAGTAAAAGGCTTTGGTATCTAAAAAATATAAACAATTATCTTGTTTTTATTATTATACAATTAAAATCTGAAGAAACAATTCATTATTCATGTAGTAATAAATAACGATGTTGTTTCCTAAAATAAAATGAATATAGAGACAAAAGATGTAGAAATACAATTATAATCAGCTAAAATTTTACTACAAAAGGTTTCTGAAGATTTAAAATAATTGAAAAAGTGTGAGGGTATTATAGTGATTTGAAGAACTTGGATACCATCAGACTTAAATGGATTTATATTCAGTGATCTTCTAGTTTTGAGTATGTTGTTATTAATTTAATATTTTAAGGGGTAAATCATGCAGAGCATTGGCTAGTTATAAAGGATCGATGTCAAGTGTGACAATATCGACTTTTTGGGAATTAGTTATGTTTATTATTGATATATCTATTTTGATCTATCAGAATTAGGAATTACCGAATTACTAATTTAGAACATCTGTCAAACCATGATGTTCAACATGCAAATCAAGCAAGGTCATATTCCATGCGTCTATCATCATGCTACTATTGAATCATAGAAGCATGATTCCAATACATCCACACAATATCCAAATGCTCATTCTAATTATATTATCACTCACATTTAATACACTCATTCAATTAGTATATAAACCCCCTCTATAAGCTCATAATAAAACGGTATTTTTTCATTTGATTAATTTTATACCATTTACTTTTCGATAAATCATATTTTATGTAACCTTGAATTAAGGGGCAATTTTATATACTTGAATCTTATTTATATTGATAGTGTAACTTCTATGTAGATGATTAGTTAACTAAATTGATATCTTTGTTTATTATTATATTATAATCGATTTGGATAGAATCCTTTTGTGATATAATATACTGTATGCCATTTGTGTAATTGATTGCACCTTGATCAAGAAGGATGCTATCATCTACACAACATATAGGTATTCAAAATATATTTCATATTTTTAGCATGAGTTTGTTATTATGTTCAATTAAAGCTTTTGTTTAATCTTGTTGATCACGTTTCATGAAGTGTGTGGCATCATATTCTATGAGCGACACTTGAACGTTAGGTTTTTCTGTTATTATTATCAAATTTTTCAAGTATGTAATTCTACTACAACTCTACTACATTCTCTTTTATTTGAATTATGTTTTATGCATTATATATTTATAAACCTGTAGTAAATATACGACAACATGCAAAATAGTGGAAAAAGTGCGCATTTTCATTTCTCCATTTTCACAGCAACTCAGTGAGGCTGACCTCACTACGGCCGAACTATGCTTTCCATGGGCGTAATGATCTCCACAGATGGGCAGAATAAAACATTTTGTGCCGATCAGGAGGCAGCCCAAATGAGCAGAGCAATGAGATCAAAGTTTTTTTAGCCAATTTACTAAAGTATATCAATCATAATATAATCAATAACGAAGATAATTTGAATGGCTCAAGCAGATGTGAGTTACTCTGATTCAACAGAGTTGCCTTATTGACGAGATACAGTATATCAATTTGAAATTTGGGGTTTGAAAGAGTTCTGCCCATGTTCTTCTTTCGGAGACCAGATGGGAGCAACGACAACAACCTGTTTGGTAACACTAAACGTATTTATGCCTTTGTAAATTCCTGTTTGAAACACACAAAATATTTTTTCTTCCCTACTCTTTCCTCAGCTTTTTTATTTATGTTTAAAACTACAACAAAAAGACTAGTATTTTTTTATAAACTGAAATCAAATAGCAGGTACAAGTACATGTTTTTCTATTGTTTATTTGGAAATTAAATATTAACTGTTAATATTATGGCAGGTTATAACATCTTTCTCGAACAAAAAAAGCATCCAGGACTTAATCATTTTGTTCCATTATTATATACGTTATAATCAATACTTTTTTGGTCTAAAGTCGATATCTACCTGGAGAAAACTGGGGATTATAAAAGTATGTATACAGTAGTACTGACTTAATTTGAATGAATAATGAATAAACTCATGTTAGTCTATTTAGTTTCTAAAAAGCATTTATCTATATTTAGTGGCTAACAGCTAAGAAGAAGAGGAAAACAAGATGTTGTCTTGTATATCACCACTACCAACTATCAAAGGTACACCATAATTATCACTTATTAGCTTGTCATTAATAATTGATTTTACTAATAAATCAATTTTTATAGGTCAAAAGTAAGTTTGTTCTGGTAAAGCATTGAATAAATTGGCTTGGAACAAAGAGGGTAAAAAGGTGGCAATAGGTTCCAGCCATGGCCATGCTTAATGTTTATAATAATATTGGAGAGGTTGTTATGTCAATACTCATCATAGGTCTCACATCCAAAGTGACAGTCTATAAGTAGTGTTACAGTAAATCAATGCAGATCATTGACTTACATCATATTCTTAGATAGTGATGTAGGTTTTTGCCTATTATTTATGTTAAATCTCATTTCAATCCCATATTGAACCTGACATCCAAATGGAATTGAAATGGTATAAATACTTTTAGAATTTAGGACCTGATGGCTCCTGGTTTCCTTTTTTAACTTAATAATAAAGACCCTACGTTCTCCGTAATATAATCGCTTGTAGTCTTTAGTTTATTTGTATTGGAAATAATCGTTATCTACATATAACTCTTAAGTAAAACCCTAGTACTAGTTATAATTAATGTGTATAAATACATCCAAAGGATGTATTGTTAATAAAAGTGGAATATTCTGGCAAGATTATTTATGTCGTATATTTTCAGGATTGATAAATAGTACTTAAAAAAGAATACAATTATAAAAGAATGAGTAATTAATCAGTTCTTCAACTGTATAATAAAAACAAGATATCGTTTATTTAGATGTAAAAGTATGGCCTTTTATATTGATTTGACATTGAGATCCTGAGATGTAATTTAAAGCACTATTGAACCATTAGATCTGTTTGATAGTAATCTATGGATTGAAATGGATCAATCATAATTTAATCGTTCTTGCAGAGCTTGTGAGTTGTCTTGTTTCAATGCTGCGCTAAATATGCTGGGATGAAATAATGTGGTGTCATAATTGAGGTCCAAGCGTTCTTGGTAATTACTGGATTAAACTTGGTACGCTAGGAGTTTCTTATATCCGATATCAAGACTTGCAATTCAATACATGTCGTAGTCAATAGATTGTAAGATGTATTGATACTGTAGAAGGTGATAATGCATGATACTAGTAGGTGGAATACAACAATTTATACAGATTCTTTTGACATTTCAGAGGTAAGACTAAAACTTAACGTAAATCACCTCTAACGCAATAATTATAAAGTAAGACTATATTATCATTAAATAAGCTACCACACAATATTAACATTTATAAAGATTTGCAGTAATAAGCTTGAATCAAGTGGGTACAGCATCGTAAATTCTTGAAAAAGTTCTCAGGTAATATAAAACCTCTTATTTTTAAGACTTACAAGGCTTATAAGCGGAATATTAATTTCGAAAATTATTCTTGTTCAGATCATCAATTTTGACATTTTTTAAGTTTTTTTTTCTGATGTTGCAAATCTAGAGTTAATTATACTACCAATTATAAAAACAAAAAATGCACACATATACAGCATTTAGCGCTCTATTTGTTCAATAAAAAATAACAAACATGTTTATTGCAAAACATTACGTGAAAATCCTATAACCAAAAAACAGTTTTTGGGACAAAAGTACAAATTTTCATTACTTAACATTCAATATTATGTTTTTATAAAATGTGTATTAGTCATGGCTACAATTTTCTCTCACAATGTAGTATGTTTAAATGTTTATTTTGGTATCAAAAATTGATTTTTCTGTTTTTTGATCAAAATCATGAGTGTTGGTAAGGATAAAATGAGTTCCCGAAAATGTCTGCTACAAAGTCTGAATTTTCATACCGTACGTGGTTAAATATAAGAAAAGTTTTAAAAAAACGTATTTTTATTTAAAACTTATTAGATACTATACAGTATACCATATTATAAGAGACTTTGTCGTTCTATTTTGCTATGCTCAATTACGGCATCGCTCCGCGGGCTCGCTTTTGCAATTTTTTAACGAATCTATGATATGACAGCCGGTTTTTCCGGTAGAAAATGCATGTTTCTATGGTAACAGATATTGCCTATTTTGTTTAGTTTATGGGTTAATGCGCTGTAATGCTGCTTTACATTGGCTGAAATGTGTAATTTAGCAGGTTTTAAATGCGCTAGATACTGTAAAGCCTTGAAAATCTTTTTTTACGTGTGTTGTTCCTCTCTTTTTGTTTTCATATTCCAAGGATATATTCACCGTTTGATTAGGTATATCAGACTATCAAGCTGGTATTCTTTTCTTTTATCGGAATACGCACGCTAGCATAAGAGACTAATGTTTTTAATGTAGATTAGGTAGCATTCGTTATATTAGAGCCTGATATTTTTATTTGACCGCATTCTAAGATCAAACATCATTATTTTCTACAGTATTGTTGGGTGTATCTCTTGATTACCAGATCAAAATAAAACGAAGGCAATGATATTTATATCTACTCAATAAAAAGCTAGACCTGGCTACAAACTCATAAAATGTTCTAGAAAAGTGATAAAATTTTAAATGCTATAGAAACACAAAAAAAAAGAATAATCTCATGCCTTGCCTAATAACCATAGTTCTGATTGTAGCTACTGTATACTTGAAAACAAATTTATTTACAGTTGACAATTGTAAACAAAAATAGTAAATTCAAAGAAGGTTAATTTGTGTAAATTTTATGAGTGATAATAAATTAGCATTTATAACATTAGGTTTGGCGTGCATATAAATTTAAGCCGTAAGTGTTATTTCATTTTATGCTCAAGCAAAAGCCATGACTGGTGTAAACATTTATAGCTATAAACATATTCACAAATGATAATAATCGTAAATATATTGGCTCTTGCATGAATTGCTCTACATCAGCAACGTATTGAATTGTATTATTGTCTATAATCTATATTAATAAAAGCAAATGTAATTTAAAAACCCATTATTCCAGTAAAAAAAATACAATGGAATTTTGAGAATGGCACAACAACGCTCATGTACAGACCAATTTGTACACATACGATCCGTACATTATGCTCCTCATGGTCAGATTTTATTATTATTATGCACAAATAGGAATAATGATATGCTTATGGACAATCCTACTATTATGCACACATGGGATTAATGTCGTGCACATGAACAGAATCTATAATTCTGCACATATAGGCATTTCGTTGTTGTGCTCGTGCGCAGTTTCTTTTGTTGTGCCCATGTGCATCTTGTTATCTTTGTAGGTTTTTGCCTATTATTTATGTTAAATCTCATTTCAATCCCATATTGAACCTGACATCCAAATGGAATTGAAATGGTATAAATACTTTTGGAATCCAGGACCTGATGGCTCCTGGCTTCCTTTTTTAACTTAATAATAAAGACCCTACGTTCTCCGTGATATAATCGCTTGTAGTCTTTATTTTATTTGTATTGGAAATAATCGTTATCTACATATAACTCTCAATCTTTTTAGCTATATTCTGTGGGCACAACAGCTCAGGCTATAGTGTGCACCCCACCTGGGTACAACGAAATCATCTTGTGCAGCACAGTTTGGCCTTAGTGCTTTTATATATAAATCCTTTAAATTTGTGATTTTATGGACTTTTTTTGAATCTGGTTATATTTTCTTATACTTTTCAAGTTAAATCCGTTATTAGGCTAATAATGTTGTAGGCTGTCATGAACCTGTCAAGCTTAATCTATTATTATACTACTATCTTGAACATATCACACATTATTACCTTATCCGAATTGCATATCAATCTCCAGCTTATGCAAGACATTCTATTACTACCCGCACTGCGGCACAACCAATGACCACATTACAATATCAACTTACTCGCATTCAAGTTATAGAGTAATTCAGTAACACTGTGTCCCTGAAGTCTAGTTCATGAAGGGAACTAGACTCTTGAATAATTTAGTATAAATAACCATCTTATTTTCATAATTCCTTTTATTTCTTCATCAGTTCTCCTCATCATTTTCCTTATTATATATTCTGAAATAAACCTTAGCATAACAAATAAGTCTTTGTCTGTGTCTCCTGCCCCTTATATAATATAACCCTGATATAGGCTGTATTTATGCTTTACTTAAAATAAGCCTTTGAATACTTAATAGCAATACAGTCGAACGTTGATTTTTGTACGAGATTTCGATATCTGCATCTTAGAGCTCCTTGGAATATTTAAAAAACCGCGTCCGGGCTGTCCGGTAATTTTTTTAGAAGTTTAAAGCTTGGAAATATTATTAGATGGCCGCTTCCGGATATTGTTCGGCTTTTTTTTTGGAAGAGTGACCATTGGCAAAAATATGAATCATATACTATATTTTATGTTAACAAGTACCGTATGTTATCACCCTCTACATTATCAATACATCTTATAATCATCTATTGATTACGATATGTATTGAAGTACAAACTCTTGATATCGGATATAAGAAACTCCTAGCGTACGACGACGTTTAATACAGTAATTACCAAGAACGCTTGGACCTCAATTATGACACCATATGACGGTATTTTATCCCAGCGGTCAATCAATCAAGTAGCTATTAAATCGACATACAAGCACATTTAGCGCAGTATTGTGACAAGGCAACTCACAAGCTCTGTGATGTATCATTCTTAAACCGGATCATGTCAAATCCAAAAAAGTAAACAATAACAGATCCGGAACCGGAAGTTCCTTAATTAAATATTAACTATACAATGCTCCTAAAAGCATGGTATAGAAGCATGGTATAGAAGCATGGTGTAAAGCATGATACACCAGTGCGATATTCCAACATGATATACCAAGATAACACATTACTATTAAATAATATCTAAACTACCTTATCACATCATTAATTCCCCAAATCAAAATAGTATATAAACCCTATTGAGAAACATGTACAATCACACAGATTGAATATTACAACATAAAATAAAAGAAAATTAGAAATTAATAATATATTATAAATTAGAATCATATAAAACAATTAAAATAGTAATCCCTAATGATTAAGTTTCCAGGATACTTAGTCATGCTTTTTTTAATTGATTTTTTTAAAGAAAAAAAAATTATGAGGTTCTTGAAGCTTGCGAAATATCTCACCTAACATTTAATATTTATATATAATAATTAGAAATATTCCTCTTGTAAACATTTAGTTTTTGATATATTCTGTCAAGAAATAATGAAAATAAAAAACACAATTTTGTAAACTTTTATTTTTTTATTTCTTCTCCCAAAAATTGAATTTTTCTATAATAAAAAAATAGATATGAAATAATAACTGTCGATTGATTATGACAACAGATATAGACAATTATATAGAACAAGAGTTCAATAAGATATATGATCAGTATTGGACATTTATGAAAAAGGATTATGTATATTATGAAAAACTCAAATATCATCGAAAAAAAATAGAAAAAGTAAAAAATATTGATAAAGTAAAACAAAATATTTATGATAAGATAGGATCTCTACCAACATTTGTATTTTTAACCGATTTGTGTTCGCATATATATTTACCTGGTCCATATAATACAATCAATAAAGCATTACTATTACTCGAACATCTATTAAATGGTTATTCTTTTGAAGAAATGGATATGTATATGCCATCCAGTACATTTTATAAACTATATAGAAATTTGTATATTAAAAATTATGAGTTTTTAGAGAAATGGATTAATAATAAACTAAAAAATTGCTTTTCATCACCTATTTTAAGATTATTATGTGCCAAGAAATATAATCCATCATTAGTAGATAATATTACACTTATATTAGATGGTCATTATAACAGGATTGTATACCAAAATATATTTTTAGATAAAAAAGAATTGTATTCTTGGAAATTAAAGAAAAATGGTTTAAACACACAATTTTTAATAGATGTAAATAAAATGTGTATATATATATCTGATTCTTTACCATGTAAAATGAATAATGATGATAATATGTTTTTAGGTATAAATTTGAATAATTTTTATAGTGAAACAGATTGTATATGTTTTGATGGATTATACGAAAACACGTTAGAAGAGTTTATAGATAAATATAAAAATATTGGATATAATATTGATTTACATAATTTCTGTTTTCCAATTAAAAAAACTAAAAATATCGATTTGTCAGAAGATGAGATAAAATTTAATGATATTCTGGGTGGTTTTAGATCCACTATAGAAAGTTACTTTGCAGATTTAGGTTCAGTGTTTAAGCGATTTAGTGGACAAACAAAAATAAGAATAACTGAGTCTAAAATTTACAATATTCAGCTGAAGTTAGCTATTGTTTTATTGAATATAAAATATTTTAAAGAGTTATTTAATTTAGAGGAAATAAATCATTATAATAAGTGGAAAATACATAATTTTGATTATTCGTATTCCAATAATGTCGAGTTGAACGTAGATGTTTCACTTAAAACAAAATATAAAATAGAAGAAATTAATAACATCAAAAATATACAACTTGATTTTATGAACAAACTAACAATTCAAGATAATAGTAGTGAAAGTATATTAGATATTAATAAAAATTCTGAAGATATGGATGTTACAGATGAAGTTTATGAAGTACAATATATCATTAAGCATAAAAAAGTACTAAACAATTATGTATATTATGTAAAATGGAGAAATTATGGAAAAGAAAAGAATAGCTGGGTTAAGGATATTGATTTTCTTGAAACAACAATCATATCTCAGTATTGGTCCTCAATCTCTAGAAAGTAATATGAAGTAATGATAATTATCATGAGAAACATGTACAATCACACAGATTGAATATTACAACATAAAATAAAAGAAAATTAGAAATTAATAATATATTATAAATTAGAATCATATAAAACAATTAAAATAGTAATCCCTAATGATTAAGTTTCCAGGATACTTAGTCATGCTTTTTTTAATTGATTTTTTTAAAGAAAAAAAAATTATGAGGTTCTTGAAGCTTGCGAAATATCTCACCTAACATTTAATATTTATATATAATATTAGAAATATTCCTCTATTAATTTCATTCCAATAAACGATATCTCTTTACTTGATTAAATTTCTAATTTTATTTAACCTAAACATATTTTGATAAATCACTCTGCAAGAACGGTTAAATTATGATAGATCTATTTCAATCCATAATAGATTGCTATCAAACAGATCTAATGGTTCAATAGTGCCTTAAATTACATCTCAAGATCTCAATGTCAAATCAGTTTAAAAGGCCGTACTTTTATATCTAAATAAACGATATCTTGTTTATATTATACAGTTGTTGAAGAACTGATCATTACTTATTCTCTTTTAATTGTATTCTTTTTTAAGTATTATTCATCAAACCTGAAAATATACGACAAGGCTAAACCTTTTACAATTCTGTGGATCAGCGCTAGAAGTACCTGCCATTGCAACGGGAGGTCATTTCAATTCATATTCCTTGAGAAAATAAGTCTATTTATATATATATCATCCAATCAAGTCTAGGTGACACACACTACTGTAGTTCCACATTCCTCACTACATAAAATATAAACTGAGCTTTACAGCAAAATGCAAATATAGAGCTTATCATATCAAATTGGCCATGATCCTAACCAAAATGTGCGCACAAACTTGTGGACGGAACAAGGTATCAATTTTTTGTATTCACAAGATAGAAGATCTAGCTCAAAGCCATTCTGTATTTTTTGTTGTAGCGAAAAGTGCTAATTTTTTGCCGAGATAATCAAAATAATAGTCCATATCATAGTTTAAAGCCCATAGTAACGGGAATCCAAAATTTATTTGAAAAAATGATTGAAAATGTTTCAAAAAACAAAATCGCTTGGCTACCATTTGACTCTCCATTCATCAAATGATTGAGGAGGATCAATGCCATAACATCCTGTAAAACCCTTACCTGGTTCTTGCCATTTGTGATTCTATTTCGGTTTTTTTTCCTTCTTTTCCTTAGTATGTCAGTTAATTTTTCTTTTCCTTACCTTTTCCTTTCTAAACATTATTGCCTTTCCTATTTTGTATAATAATGAAATTTTCATTGCGCCCGCCTCTTCAACTAGATCTCCTACTCCAATTGTACACAGAGCAATTAATAAAACAATTTTTTTTTAAAAAATAAAATAAAATCGTTGAATGGTTCATGAACTGCAAGGAAAGTTTAATTAGCTTATTAAATAATTTTTGTACAGTTTTGAATTCTGCATCCACCTAAATAAAATTCAGAAAAATGCTGTACCTTAAATTTGCGTAAAACGCGATTGAAAGTTTAAAGTTTTTTGAAGTTACAGAACACTTTTACAAGCATAATTTAAATTAAAGTAATGGAAATAATGCACCACAGTATTATCTACTGATTGAGCCATTGTTGAACTTTCTAGCTGCATTTTTCGTAGAGAAAACAAGATTTTTGTCTAAATTTTTTTGAAATTCAGAATTTGGGATAAGGGTATACAGGGGAAAAATTGAAGCTAGAAATGAAGGTATCTCTTTACACACGTTTTTGAGGATATCTCCACGAAAGATCAATATTTTGGAAGAAACTAAATTGGGTCCGAGAGAGCTCAACGTAGTTGATGAAATGAGTGTAAACAACATACTGCTCAATTTAACCAATATTTTGAAATCTACTACAAAATGTCAAAAAAATGTCCAAAAAAAAAGAAAAAAAAAGAAAAATGCTCAGGATTTTTTCATACTGAAATATGTTATAGAGCATTTTAAAACAAGTAAATTTCATTATTAGAAAGCGTTAGTATAGCTTAATACTCCGTAGAGATATTTAAGCTCAAAGGTTTAATTCTTAGTAGTGAAATACGTCTAAAAATTTGAAACGTTAACACTAAAAAGATTATACCAATTGCTAGAAATAAGATATTTCAGAAAACTTGTTTTCAGATTAAACCTGAACATCTCAGTTACATCAGCTTATAATTTTATTGCAATGTTATTTAGTAAGAAAAAAAGTTGGGTAGCAATGAAAGTCAAAGCCTTTTTTTAGGAGACAAGCAGCAAACTTCACTGGTTTTGGAGTCTTTTGTAAGGTTTAAGTCATTTTTCAGAAACAGGTAACATAATGCGACCAGCTTATATTTATTTTTCAGTGCCCAAGGTATATCTTGAAAAGTATTTGGTACGGGTTTATTATAGAAAAAGGGAAACGCTTCAATTTTGAAGATTGGAAATTTTTGAAAATTAGCTTTTTCAAAATTCAACTTCATTCATATGGGTATACATATAAACGTAAGTTACATACAAAAAAGAAATACCCCTTAAGGCTTTGAGCATATTGAAATTTGCAGACATTTATCGTTTGTATTATTTACTACAAGGCTTAGATGTGTATTTAATTTTGTATATACTTTGCATTTGCAACAAAATGAAATGAACATATAATATACATACATTCAAGCTAATAACAGTATGCAAGAGTTTGTCTGTTTTTGTTTGTCATTCCTCAAAAGAATATCATCACGAAAAATAATTCATATCGATCAATACCACTTCAAAACAATAAGGCAACAAATTTAAATATTATATGGGATACGGTTTCAGAGTAATATGAATTGTGTAATACAATAGACCTATATTAAAATAATTCATTACAAGATGCAGATTTATAGACTGTTTTTGCCGGCAGTAGGTGGTAGGTGATATACAAAAGTAATGCCATCTTTTGTTTATTTTTAGCGATGGATACACAACGAAAACACGGTTTTAAAGTAACCAGCGTGGATTAAATTAGGCAAACTGCGATTTATTATGTGAAGACACGGGCGATTGAGGTATTAGGTGTCTTGCTCTTTTACTTTTGATACAAATAATGGAATCTCTTCGAACAGTGATTTCTCGGTTATTTGCTGATATTCAAGATGTTCAACAAACAACTGTAAGCATATATACATGCATAAACTTGTGCGATAATTGATAAATGTTTATTTACAGGATTGGCAGCATGCTACAACAGAGAAAACTCAAACTTTTTACGGGTTAGTTATGTAGAACAGTAGATATTCTGTCGATATTTATATCTTTTTCATTAGATTATTTGATAGAAATCCATCTAAAAGACGCAGAATTTCATTACTTCATCCTGAAACATCATATTTAGATGCCAATTATGACAACAGTGTTATCAATCATCAATATACAAGTTTAAGTAGTAATCGTCTAGATTATGAAGCTCTTTCGCAAGATTTTGTTAGAGCATGTCAGATTGGTGGTGGTAGCGTAGTAAGCAAAATTTTAATATAGATATATAGTCATGGATTACAACTAATCAAAATAAATAGAATGAACAATTAAAAGTTATCATGTTGAAATATCGAGAGCCGCCTTTGACCTTTGAAAAGACATCTCGGCTCATTGCATTTTTACATCACGTACTTAAAGTGATACCCATCATACCCACTGCGACAGCTAAAATAGGATTTCCTTTGGGCTCACTTGTAGAAGACATGACATTAACACTATCAACACAACAACCGGCTATTTGGATCATCACAATTCAATTTATGCTTTCTTGTTTAAGAAGTGCTCCACAGCAGTACATTTATCATGCTGGTGTTACAACTCCAGTTATTTTAAGTGTAATTAAACACATTTTGTTGGAAATAACACGATTACCTTATAATGATATGTCAAGTATACAAGAAAAGTGCTTTACAGTCGGAAAAGAGTTATTAGATCTATTTTTAATACGAGACAACGCAGCGACAGAAGAATTAAAGATATCTAAAAAGTTTATTGGTATAGGCACTATTTCTTACTATGATGTTGTTTATTCTGTAAGTGATTTATGTGTAAATCATGTTATAAATGCTAAGCCAATCCGTAGTTTCCCGAATTATATGGTCATTTCTTGAATGCTTCTATGACACCTAATACCACAGCACCTCAGCCATCAATTGCCAATTACAATATTTGGTTAATGACATTAAATTACATGACAACATCTATATTACAGGATCATCGACTTTTAGATCGTATACCAACACTTATGGCTATTAATGTAATTAAGCATGTATTAAAAGAGATCAATACATTACCCGCGGATTTAACGACTGTACAAGTCAATTGTTTGAATAAGGGTAAAGAATTGATCAATCTTTTACTTTTGGGTGCCAATGGAGATGGAGCCGGTGCAGTTTCTCATTATGATATCATTGTTGCTTTACCTGATGTATATGGCCATTTTCAACATGGTACCTTTGCTCAGAGTGTACATTGGGCTATGGAAAAATTCATTAACGAATTAGGTAAAAGACGTCGACATTTAGCTTTCTTGATGATGCCACCTGATGCATCTTGGCCACTCATTTCATTAATGAGTAGACGACATGAATATAATGACCTTACAACTAGAACTAGCTATCACATGTTTGAGGGTGATTTAGTAAGTTTTATCATGTGTATACTTTATATCAGCATGGGCTAATTTTTTGATCCAATATGCATGTAGATTGAATTTGTAAAGGAAGGCAGTTCAACTAATATCGAAACACATTTCCGTGATATGTTATTTCAACGTGCATCTATGGACGAGTTTAGACAATTGGCCATGTCATTAACTCAAACAGGATTAGATACTACATTAATCCGAAAAGCTATGGTAGCTAAAGTAAGAGATGTAATTCGATGTATTCAACATTTTAGTAGAACTGGAAAAAGAGAGGAAGGAGATGTTAAAAGTAAGCTAATAACGTGTGTGTTTAAAGAGCATTTTCTAATGGTATTTGCAGTGAATGAAAAGGATTCAGAAGCATTTAACCCAAGTTCAACTAATATTCGAGGAGAAGATATTAAAATGATGATCCCAGAAAATATCGATTTATGGGAATTAATGACGGAAACAGCAGATCAATTGTATAGCTTTGTTTCTGCCGAGTAAGTTGTGTGTTGATGCTATACGAAGAGATCTTGAACTAAATGATTATTTAGTTTCTTTTCGTATGAAGATATTTTGAATGATTTCTATGATCTTGTATATAAACCTAACGGAGAGCCTTACATGCCAAGTGCAAGAGACCATATAACCAAAGATAATGGTTTAACATGGTTACTGTTGCAATTATTTTGTAAGCTTCATATTTTTACAACTTGAGTGTATTTAGATTAACCATCACTATTTATAGACATTGAAAAGGTTTCCAAAGATGTTATTCAAAGAGATTTTGAACAAGATGAGAAATTATTTGACAAATTGGTACGATTATACAATGAAGAACAAACTGAATCAAAGGATGCATTTACATTACGAGATTTATCATTACAATGTGCTGTCAATCATCAAAAAGCCAATATTAAAGATGTTTCTAATATTAAACAAAGACATCCGCTTATTGCAGCCTCATTACAACATGCTGGACTTTGCTATCAGATTCAAGCTTATTTCAGCAGTTATTATCATAGCAATGTACCAACAAATCACACATTATTTAAGAATCTTGATATTCAAGAAATGACTAAAATAGCCATGGAAAGTCAATTACGACAAGATGTTGTTCCATATACCCTTTATGTGTATCTTGTGCCCACTAAAGCAGACATTGATACACTTGGACACGCATCTACTACGTATATTAAAGGCGGTTCATTGGATTATAAATTACTGGATTTACTATGTGTTAATGCCAAGCATCGATTATTGCAGGTTATTTACAAGATGATGTTGGATAGTGAGCAGGGACCAAGATATCAGTCTTCAGGTGTTCCTCCTGTTGCTTGTGTACCACCTAATGTTATAGATGTTGTATACAAATTACTTTACAGTGCACCATGCTCGTAAGATTATATATATATATATATGTGTGTATATATCTACTATGAGGAACGACTAATTCCTTTTTTCTTGTTTAGCGCTGAATTGATGATTAAAGAAATCTTTGACAAATTAAGAAGAAGTGATAAGATGGTAAAAATGAAGCATACAGGAGAAGCTCCAGGCGGTATATCACAACAACAATTACCTGATCAGACTATGCGTTGGCTACAAACAATATTACAGTTAATGAATTATCGATTTATTCGTTTCTTGAAATATTCACCATTATCGTCTGGTTTATTGCACTACGTACGCTATTCAATTTCATATCTCGAAAATCGACAATGTTATCAAACATTGGAATCATTCACGGTTAATGTAATTCATATGCAAATTGATGTCAAATTATTACGTTCATTAGATGATCCACATCGTGAAAAACCAATTTGGTTTGCTGAATCAGAAATGCTGGCTCGTTTAGCAGTATGTACTATTAGTCGACTCATTAAAACTCGAGGACAGGCAGACATCAAGACAGATCAAATTTATCGTGTGTTATCAAGCTTATATGAATATAGATTAGAATGGTCTCCAGAAGCAATCAGCTATTTCCCTGATGCTGTTAGATCATTTTATGAAACTTCTAATCACAATGCACCTCCAAGACAACCTGTTACACCACAAAAAGTTCAACAATTACTTTCAACAAACAAAGCTATCACTACATATCTCTTACAAGGATCGCCTGAAGCAGAAAATTTGGCTGTTCAATTCTTTTCTAATTTGGAAAACCAATCCAGTTTATTATGCTCTATTTTAGTTATTGCAATCACTCGAAATTCAGCAGAATGTTTCCAAATGGCTGCTGTTCGTAGATTGTTACTATTGATTGCCCCTTCAAGAATGGCTACGTGTACGATTGACATGGTTGATTTTGTGCTAACAATTGATGCACCTAGTAATACCGAATTTGTAAGTTGTCCATTATTAAACATACATCCCAATAACTCACATTCATAAATTCATTATAGATGTACAGTTTGTTGGATGCATTTATCTGGGAATATCAATGGATTAACTTTAACCATGTCGTATTTGCATTGATGAAAGGAAGTGGTAACGCAGATCGAACTACCAAAGCAACAAACTATCTACGACATTTGTTATTAGAATCACCCGAATTTCAAAAACGAGTGCAGAAATGGGATTCTTTAGAATTTAGTCATAGACATTGGACAGAAGACAACTTTCAAACTAAATTAATGCAATATTTGCATGAATTCCCAGAATATTATGAATTTGAAAGCTTTGCCCCTTCCATGGATTTACCAAATCAACAAACCAAACTACCAATTTACTTTACAAATATTGTCAGTGATTTCATTTCATCAATGGAAAACTTGATTATGCGTTTAATCGAATATTCTCAATCGGATTTATTGGTAAACATATTGGACAAATATGGTCATTTGTTTTATCAATCACAAAATCCATTAGCATTTGTAACCAACATTTTATTGTATTATCATTCTTCTGAGACGTTGCGTGATCCTCGTATCCTCAAGAGAATCCTTCGATTGATTGATTTTGATCAATATGCTATTCTTTCTGAAGCAAGGCAATATGCACAAAATGATGATGATAATGGAGACGTATTCAATGCTGCCTATTTCGAAAGAGTGATTTACAAATTAGCAGGAAGTAAGTTCTATATTCACCTTGTTATTGTACACAAGAAATGTGTCGATTAATTATGATATTACTTAGACTTGAACCCTCAAAAATGTGCTCCTAGAACAAATGCTAATCTACCAGAACGCCATTTCCGTGAAATTGGAAGTCCAGCAGTTGAAGGCATTACTATTGCCACATTGGAAATTATGCTGACTCCAGTATCACCTTCTACAATCATCCAGAAATTACTTGATTTAGCATTATTAAGGGAATCACATCATGTTGGCGTTTCTGCATTGAGATTACACGCAATTGGTTTGATTGTACCTCTTTTGCCTCAAAACGAATTTGTAGATCCTGTATTGAAAGAGCTTAATAATTTAATCGCAAACGATCCTTATTTACTGGAAATCTCAGAACCTTGTCGACTAGTAAGTACCAATTTCTGTGTAGATTGAAAATCATATTCACTGATTCACACATATTAGATTCGATGTGGCATTCCCAGAAAAATCAATGGCAGATACACCATGACCCAAACATTACCTGATCTAACAACTACAGCAGTTTTGAAAGACACAATGAGTGCTCGATTACGCAAAGCAATGATTTACCCTTACATCTTTAACGATTACACTTTTAATTTACATAACTATAGCACTAATGCACCTAATAGTTTCCTTTGCTTATTCCATAGTATTGTTCACTATTCAAGTTTGGATATTTTTTCAACATTCTTAGAGTATACTCAAAAATTACGAAATTCTGGTAAACTCAAGACGGATGTGCAATTACTCTACATGTGCTTTTTAATTGGACCTGCACTTCATCGTATTGAAAAATTGGATAGTAGTGATGCAGGAGTAAGTCTTATTATTTCATATGGAAGGAAGATTTTATACTAAATTCCTTGAATTTATCTAGTTCTTGATTGAATTGATGCACATGGTCAAGCAAGTAACTACCTCCATGGATATGAAAGATGGCTGGACCACACAAGCACTTGAACAAGTATATGATTTCCTATATCATATTCGTACTCGATTTGTTAAATCAAATGAACTCGCTACTCAATTACGTGAAATTATTCGTTCTATGAATCCTCCCATTTCACAAAGATTGTTAAGACTTGTCTTTGAAAAGAAATCAGAATAAAATATGTCATGTTTTTACGATTTTCATTATGGCGTTTGGACTTTTTCTAAAAAAAAAAAGTAAATCCATATTATCCTCAAAAAGAGAGCTCCAAATCTTCATTTTAGAGAAAAAAAAACTTTTTTCCTTATAGAGAACATCCGAAAATATGTCCTCACAATCATGGATGTTTGGTTACAATCGTTGCAATATACATAAATATCCTTAAAAGATCAAAAACTAGCTATCGCGGTGTTTTAATTATCGGCTTGCGGCAGGCTGATTTTTTCTCTAGAAATCAAATTCTTTCATAATTTGAATTTACTTGTGGAGACCTCTCAACCTCTTCCCATATGGCTTACGTTGTGCTACATGAAACGTTATTGTAGGAGTTTCATGTATATTAAGTCTTCACATTAAATAATAATAAATAAAGTATATCCACTACGTTCTACCCTAAAAAAAAATAATTTGAATTTTTTTTGCTCTTTTTGTCAATTTAAGCAAAATTTAGCATATGAAGTAGACATAGCTTATTAATACTTTTATCTACAACTTTGCATTCTCTATTTAATGGTGCAAAGTATGCATAATGTTTTGACTATAAATATTTCGTAAATCCCGAAAGAAAAAAAACTCGTTTTTGGATTAAATCTCAAATTTTCAAATATATAACTACTAAATAAATGTTTGAATATGTTGCGCTGAACAATTCCGGTTATTTTGATATTATAAACACCTTATTAGAAAGTCTCGTTTTTGAGGTGAAAAACTCGAATTAATGAATTTTATCAAATTTTGCTTATGGTACCTCATGGTTGAGAGGCCTGTTTTCACCATGTTTTTTATGACCTCAATACTGGGAGAAAAAAATATAGCAAGTATCTATCTGATCAGAGAAATAGTTTTGGCTAGGTTTGTGCTTCAAAGAACGATAAAAAGCGCCCGAAAAAATCCTTGAAAGTCGCTAAATTAGCGGTAATTGGGCATTTTTAGTAATATCAAGCGATATATCTAGATAAAAAGGTAAGTTTTCTTGTTATTTTTTCGTGCCCTAATAATGCATGGATAACATCCAGAGATGTAACAATTGAATTGACTTTTTAAACGGCTTTTTTTTAAGCCAATAACATCAGACATAGAAGCACATATTGATGCGGTTTGTCAAAGAATCAGGTTGGGCGTCAAATGCTGTTGCGCGTTGTGGCGCGCGCGAGATGTGAGAGCACAACTTGTGACTAAAGAAACATATTGTTATTTTGATTGATGAAATATTTTTGAAAGCTATTTGTTCTTTTCCACACCCTAATACAAAATGTCAGCCAGAAACGGAAAACGTGCTCGTTTAGAGGAAGAATCTGACGATGAATATGAAGCCTCTTCTTCAGTACCATCTCAGAGAATAAAAACCTTGGATCCAATAATGATGCAAGACTGGGATGCAGAAGTAACAATGATCACATTTAAAGCAATCTTGATTTTTTCTTATTAACATTGATATCAGGAAATTGAAAGAAATGTAAAGTGTATTTGTAGATATGCCATGTCTTGTGAATACAAAAAGAAGATTATTCGCCGTGAAGACTTGAGCAAACGTAAGCATTTTGTCAAATGGATATTGAAAGACATTCTAATATTACTGCAGTGCTAAGTGATGGTTGCAAAAAAATGCTACCTTCCGTTCTAGACAAAGCAAGGAGTAGACTTCGAAATATATTTGGTTTCGAAATTATAGAATTACCGTCAATGAAAGAGAAAACTAATCAAAGCCAAACACAAAGAGCTGCTTCAACTCAACAAACACAACAAACCGGACAAGATACACAACAAGTACCGCCATTTCAAACCGCCAAAAAACCAACAGGGCCTAGTTCCGGTAACTTTATTTTACGCTCAATCTTAAAGGAAGAATACCGTACACCTGAAATTATTGAACGTTCTACCAAAGAATATCAATTAACAGGCATTTTATATGTTATCTTGGGGCTCATATTTATTGGTGGACAATCCATGACATCTGGTAGGGACATCTAGTTTATAAACAACACAAAATACTAATGCGTCCAATTAGCGGATTTGAATGGCCATTTGAATCGACTAAATGTTAAAAAATCAATTATTGGAGTAGAAGATATAAATACAAGAGAAGCACTAATGAGTGAATTCATGAAGGATAATTATATCAAAAGATCAAAAGTGCCTGATACTGACACCGAGGAACCTCAATTTATTTATACCTGGGGACCAAGAGCAATGGTTGAAGTAGGACATGCTGGTATTGCCGCATTTTTACTTAGTGTATGCGTATATTTATTTATTTATTATAAAAGAGAAAACTAATCTATGTGCGTCATATAGTTCTTTGGTGATGATATGGAACCTGAGCAGAGAGCTGATCTCGAGAATAAAATGTGGAAACAATCAGGGTAAATCTTAAAAATATCGAATTCAAATGAAATATAAACTTAATTCCTTAGCCTCTAAACCCATCTCTTGTTCCGTACGTGGTTTTCTTTCTTCATTGTCAACTCCTGGCTTGTTGCCCTTATTCCTATCCAATTCTTGATATATATCATCGTTGTTTGCCCAATCACCTTTTTTACGAGGAATAATATGCATGTGAACATGGGGAACCTATAAACATATTATACAATTATAAGTTAATATAATAAAGTTACAGCAATTTTCTTTTTTTCTTTTTCTTTTTACAGTTTGTCCTGCTTGAGGTCCGTCTTGAATTGTCATTGTAAGTGATGTACATCCATAATGCTTTTCGACAACATTTCCAATTTTTTGGGCTGATAGCATTAAATCTACTGTTTCATCATTATCTAAATCTGCTAATCTTGGTGTATTTCTCTTGGGAAGCACCAAAACATCTATATTTTACATTTTGTTAGCGGATAATTGCAATTTACATTAAAATGGCGTTGTGTTTTACGTCCTCTATAATCAAAATGTCAGCTAAAAATCAGTAGAAATTCAATAAAGTATCTTACGGAGCAATAGGTTTCAAATTAACAATACCAATCGATAATTTCGATTTAAAAAAGATTTGAGATTCTTGAATAAGATGAGGTCCAAACCGAAATCCTGACATTGTTTTGTAGAAAAGGCACAACAAATGTACTTCTTGATGTATCCTTCGCGGGGTGAGTAATCTTTTCATTGTGACTCGATAGAATCATATTTTGACACAAATTGATCATCTAAAAAGGTCTATTTTCTCCCTATTTTTACTTGAACTGTTTGGAAAAATGACACGATTCAACGGTTGTATCGATCTTCATCATGGCAAAGTCAAGCAGATCGTAGGTGGTTCATTATTGGATAGCTCTCCTGAACAACTCACCACCAATTTTGTTTCCGAGTAAGTAGACATTTAAGGATTTTTAACGACCTTGACAACTCAATGCATCTATAGAGAAACTCCAAGTTTTTACTCCAAATTATACAAGGAAAATGATGTCAGCCGTTGCCATGTTATTAAATTAGGTCCTAACAACGACGAAGCAGCCAAGGAAGCACTTCAAGCTTGGCCCGGTGGACTTCAAGTAGGCGGAGGTATCACATTGGATAATGCTCAAGAATGGTTATCTTTGGGGGCATCCAAGGTAAGCAAAATAAACCAGAGTAGCAATACGCTGCACATGTTAACTTAAAGAAAAATCAGGTCATTGTTACTAGTTATTTGTTTCCTAATGCTAAATTTTCTTTGGAAAGATTGGCTGAACTTTGCAAACTTGTCGGTAAAGACAAATTAGTGGTCGATGTCAGGTAAGATTAAATCAACGATTTCCGAGGATTTGTATTGATTTCATGGATAGTTGTCGTAAGAAGAACGATAAATGGGTAGTTGCTATGGATAAATGGCAAAAAATGACAGATATGGAAGTCAATAAAGGTAGATGGAGGATGTTTGTTGATGAATTTTCGACTTATTTAAAGGATTTTAGACACCCTTGATATGCTCACTCAATATTGCAGGTAAAATACATTGATTTATCTATCTCATTGCAGACATAGAAATTAATATTCCCTTTGTAATAGTGAATTTTTGATTCATGCAGCAGATGTTGAAGGTCTTTGCAAAGGCATTGATGAGCAATTAGTCGAACGTAAGTTGGAATTTTCAATGAATTTTCAAAATCTAAAAATATGTTTGCATAGGTCTTGGTGAATGGGTCACAATTCCAACAACTTATGCTGGTGGTGGAAGATGTAAATGCGTAATAAAAATTCTTTAAACGTTGATTGTACTAATTTTTATGTATAAACGTATAGCCATGGAAGATTTGAAACTTGTAGATAATTTATCCAACGGTAAAGTTGATTTGACCTTTGGCAGTGCTTTGGATATTTTTGGTGGTAATGGAGTTACCTTTGAAGAGTGTGTTGAATGGAACAAGAAACATGCATAAAAAGTATATAATAAATTGTTATTATTAATTTTCCGCCTCCCCTTTTATTTCACCCTTTTTTGTATTTTTTCAAGTATTTTCTAGCTTTCTTTTTTTCCTTTTCCCATAAATACTAAAATGAGCTCTACACCAAATAATACCACAAAGAAAAATATCCCTAAAGATGAATGGGAACAGCGTTTAACAAAGGTTAAAGTTAATAAGCAGTAAGTGGATTTTTTTTCCTTTTTTTTTCACAATGTATATATTGAACAACATTATCTTGATAGAGACTTGAACCAACTTGTCATGAATTACCTTGTAGTAGAAGGGTATAAAGATGCCGCCGAACAATTTAGTTCAGAAAGTGGTCTAGCACCTACAGTCGACTTACAATCTATTCAAGAAAGAATGGATATTCGCCACGCTATTCAATCAGGTGATGTTGACACAGCCATCGACTTGGTGAATGATTTGAATCCAGAGGTAAAAAAAAAAAAAAACAATGCAAAGCGTGATTATTTGAGTAGATTCTAAACCAAATGTTCATAGATTCTCGACACAAATCCGCATTTATTTTTTCACCTCCAACAACAAAGACTTATTGAACTTATTCGCAATGGCTCTTATCAGGAAGCTTTGGAATTTGCTTCTGAAGAAATGGCACCTCGAGGAGAAGAACACCCCGAATTTTTAGAAGAACTAGAAAGAACGATGGCATTATTAGCATTTCAAGATAGCATAGATTCACCAGTACAGGATTTACTTCATCCGGGCCAACGTCAAAAGACAGCAAGTGAATTAAATGCAGCTATACTCATGAGTCAATCACAGGAAAAAGATCCAAAATTACCAAATCTATTGAAAATGTTGGCTTGGAGTCAAGAACAGCTGGATGAAAGAATGAATTACCCTAAAATTGAAAATTGGGTTAAAGCTGATTTAGTTGTACGAGATGAGAATGGCAATAGTCTAGACGAAGATGTTGTAATGTCCTCATAAAATTGTTTTGATAACAAAAAATCACTGACGATTTGCTTTTTTTCATATATTCTTAATAAAAATTTCGTTATTTTAGCTATAAATTTAATTGTACTTTTTGATACTCTGAGAAAAGTATTTATTTGATAATCAAATAAATCACAAAATATTAAGCCCCATAATGTTTATAAATCAAACCATTACGATTGTCATTATCTTTTACTTATCATGCCCGAATCTAACTTAAACTATCAATTCCAAAATAGAAGCATTTCAATTTTTAATATGCTCTAATTATAAAGCTTAATATTAATTAAATGTTGGGTTTAGACTGTCGCTATACAGATTCAATGAACCGTACTAATGGTATTTATATCGTAGTAGTAAATGAAGTGAGTACGAGAGGAACCCAGCATTCATATAATCGATATTTGTAGCTATTTGAAAGGCCAATGCTGCAAAGACGACCTTTACTGGATAATGGCTGAAAACCTCCAATACAGTATCAATGCTTAAAATTATACTACTGTGCCTTAATTGTAATAGATTAGTACTATTAAAGCTTCGGTTTGAAAGCCGTTACTTGTGAGCTAAGCTTGGCAATGGAAATGTTTCTAAGTCTACTTGCCAATGATAATGCTTATACATCAAAATAGTAAATCGCATACAGACAACATGGGATGGAGGGTGGTATTGTAAGTATTAGATTAGCCTTTTTTGCTATAATGTACTGAGGTTAGGCCTTTATCATTGCATTTATTCCTTTTCGGAATATCTTCTAACAATAAAGAATATTTTATTTATTTATTGTCGAAGCTAAACGGTTACACTCCATAGTTATTAATTGCTTTTTCTAATTAATCAGTAAAAAAATAATATATTCATCTTACAAAATTTGATCTAGTTTGACTAAAGTTACACTCTTTATCTGACAAACCTTGATCAACTTGATTTAATATATTCAGAAAAGATTACACTCCATACGTTAAAATGGATGTTGTATTTTTTTCTGTAGGTATCTGGTCGAGCAATATTTAAATTTTCAAAAAATTGAATTTTCATAGTTTTCAATCTTCAATACCGGAGCGTGGTGCTCTCTTTTCTATAACTAACCTCATATTAAATATTTTTAGGATATACTTTAGGCACTACTAAACAGACATAAATTGGTTGCATTATGCTACCTATTCTTAAATTTATTTTATATCTCACAAAAGACTCAAAAACGCGTAAAATTCACTGCTTTTCCCCTAAAAACTGGATCTCACTTTCATCCCTGATCTACTTTTTATTTTCACTAAATAACACCAAGAAAAAATTATATGCCAATGTACCTGAGATGTTCAGCTTTAATTCAAAAATGAGTATTTGGAAATATCCTACTTTTTGCAGTTGGTATTAATTTTTCAGTGCTAAGGTTTCAGATTTTTTACGCGTATTTCACTGCTAGTGGATTGAAAACTTTGAGACTTCATATCTCCAGAAAAAATTAAGCTATACTACCACTTTTTAATAATGAAATTTACTTGTTTTGAAGTGCTCTATAACATATTTTAATATAAAAAAATTCTGAGCACTTTTATTTTTTTTTCAATTTTTTGGGCATTTCTATAGTAGGTTTCAAAATATTGGTTAAATTGAGCAACATTTTTTTTGCATTCATGTCATCCAACTTGTTGAGCTCTCTCAGACCCAATTTAGAGTTTTTCAAAATATTGATTTTTCGTGGAGATATCCTCAAAGATGTGCACAAAGAGACACCCTCATCTCTAACCTCAATTTTCCCCTTGTATACCCTCGTCCCAAATTCTGAAACAGAAAAAAATTTGGACAAAAATGTGGTTTTCTCTACGAAAAATGCAGTTAAAAAATGTTGCAATAGCTCGATCGATAGATTATTTTTTTGCGCATCATTTCAATTTATTATATTTTAAATATGCTTATAAAAAGTAATGTGTATCTTCAAAAAACCTCTAAAATTTCAATTGCATTTTGCGCAAAATATAATGTGCAACACTATTTTGAATTTTGCTTAAATGGATGCAGAATTCAAAGCTGTACAAAAACTATTTAATATTCTAGGTTTACTTACTTTTCAGCTCATGAGCTATTAAACAATTTTGTTTTTTTTAATCATTTTCAATCATTTTTTCATCAAATCAATTTTGGAGCCCCGCTACTATAGGTTTTAAGCTGTGATACGGACTATTGTTTTGATTATTTCTACGAAAAACCAATATTTTTGGCTGAAACAAAAAATGCAGAGTAGCGTAGCAATACTATAGCTGTAGCTGTATCCAAAATTAAAATGTTGACATCCCATTGATTTTCTAGTTAAATTGTAGGGATCCAGCGCGCACTTTTTTCAAGTGGTGTGGATGGCTTGTCTGGCAATTTCAAATAGGAAATAACACTAAATCAACCAAAGCAAGCATACATATATGGTAATGACAGCTATCGAAATTAATTGGTATACGTTCTTTTATACATAATCAAAGTTATGGTGAAATGTGTCTTACATCTAATTTTTTTAAGATCGATATTACTTTCAGCTACTGCACATATGTTAAAAATATGCTAGAAAATCGCAAAAGCCTTTCAATAGATGTATTAATAATCAAACAATAGTCGATAAAGTAAGCCGAAATTCAACAGTGTCAATTTTTTTATTTCCTATCATGTCTGATATAGTATACCTCATTTTGTACTTAGCGAAAGCATCTGATTTATCGAAAGGTAAACGTATGAAATTATCCAGATGAAAAAGTGCTGTTTTATTATGAGGCTATAGATAGGGTTTATATACTAGTTGAATGAGTGCATTAAATTTGAATGATAATATGATTAGAATGAATATATGGGTCTTGTGTAGATATAATGGAATGATACTTCTGTGATTCAATAATCAATAGTAACGTGGTTAGACGCATGAACGCTGCATTATCTGATTTGCATGCTAAGCATTATGGTCTGACAGATGTTCTAAATTGGTAATTCGGTAATTTCTAATTCTGATAGGATCAGCATCTATTAGTAGTACACTACTTATATATAACTTTTATTAATTCAAAGATATTGAATAAAATATAAATCAATAATAATTACTCAAACTGAAAAGTGAGTGTATGATATAATAAATATGATAAGGATGCATTTTAATTTTCATCAGTAGCAATGCTGTCTTGTACTTGTTTACAATAATTGCAATACCATTAAATGAAATACAATTATCTTACAGTATCAGTATTAAAAGTCATATATCACAATATTTATGTATTTATATTCTATTTTTTGACTGAAGGAGCTATGTGTCATAATGATTTGTTGATTTTGTAACGTGCATGAAAATGTCGATTTCGTTTATTTCCTATTGCACATTTAAAGAGTTTATTCGAACCCATATTAAATGAAAAGGAAAAACGCCTTTTGATTTAACATGGTGTAGCGTATCAGGCATCTAATGATATTTTCGCTTCATCTCTAGCTATGATACTAAAACAGGTATTGTGCTCCTATAAGGGTGACAAACTGGAAACACATGAAAAATTTCCATTTTGACAAATACAATTAATTTAATTTCTGCTCCTCCTTGTCGAGAGTTGATATATAATAAAAAAAAATTCGGGGCTTCTTTGATACACAAATGTGCATATGTTTCCACATGAGAAACCAACCCCTTATTCGATTGACATATGGTATATATGTATATATGTATATATGTGAGTATTGAGACATATTCTTACGCAATCCCCCCCTCCCTCCAACTAATCTAAATAAATATGTTGGAATTATATGTACCGTAAATGAGAGTAAAGTCCTCGATTGTATATTCGTTTCTATGAAAAAGATGATACACCAATCTTACATGTATGCACACCGAAGATTTTCTTTTAGAGAAATTAGAACATGTTCTCCTGGATCGAAGCCATTAATTTAAGTTTTAAATAGTATTGACGGCTGAATTGTCGCTTGATTTTCGATCTTATGTAATGCCAATAAAATGTATGTATGGCTAAAATATGCAGATGATGAATAATAAACCAGAACGATGCATGCATCATGAAGAAGTTTGTCGTATTAAAACACGTATTGTAGAACAATTATCAAGCAACAAGATACCGGTCTATAACCAAAGCTTTACTATAAAAGTACATATATAATTCTATATGATAGATTGTGCGCGCAACTAAATATAGAATATACAAATAAACTCTTTATTGTGCAAATGAAACATGCTTTGGTGATTTAGACAAAACAAAAATAACTGATAAAAGAAGCTTATTTTATATGCCTGAAAAATATAACAGATTTTATACCTAATTTAGTTACTGATTACTTGATTGACAATAGCTATATTGGTATGGATTTACTTTTTTAGTAGGACATGTACTACCAGAGATAGAGTATTGCCTGTATACAAGAATGATCATGTTTATTTCCCTGTCCTTTCCGTTGCGCATTATTACAAGTTTTTATTCTTCTTTTTTACCCGCCTACTATGTATATTCAGAAGAAATCAAGAAAATTTTCCCTGATTGAGAATCTTTTTTTTTAAATCATGGGTTTTATGACTTTTACAATGTACAGGTTAAGATCTAATCATGTCATTTTCACCCCTCGATTTCATATGAAATTTCATATTCAAATTTTATGTATCATAATGATGCCAATTCAGAAGGTTTTTATGGAAAAAACACAAGGTAAATTGGGGGGCACTGACCAGGAAATGAGCAAGAAGAAAGTTGAATAACCGCATTTATTCGATCAATTGCATCTTCGATCACTGTGAAAACTTCATGTGTCCAAGATGTTGTACAAATAGAAGAATAATCTTTGGGACACTCTGTTCAACTACTTTTTCAGCAAAAAAAAAAAAAAAAAGGAGCTACAACAAATCATCTAAATCAGGGAATTCTGATTTATTGTTTGTTGTATGCGTTTGATTTTGTTTTTTCTCTGCATAAAAAAGCTGCCCCTATCTTTTCTTTTCTTCTCTTTTCATTCATTCCTTCTTTCTTTCTCTCTACTTGTATTTTTCCAACATTTTCTCTATAAATATATAAAACATGACACAGTGCATTTGGACTCTGTTATCAGTGAATGAATTGGAATTTATTACTACATCAAGCTTTGGTAATAAATTAAAAGGCCTTTCTTTATTTCATCTGATCCATCCTGATGAAGTATCTTTGGCAAAAAGATATTTATTCAAATTTACACATTCAAATTTTTTGGGTGGCTCAGTGACGAGGTTAGTTTTGTTTCTTTGTAGCATGTAATGTATGCTAATTTATGGTGATATTCAATAGATGTCGATTAAAAGACTATAATACTGTAAGGATAATCTAGAAAGAAAGAAAACCCCCCCCCCTCTATTAACATTTGTCACAGCACAACTTTTCTTTAAAATCAAATTTATACATGATAATTGATATCATCATGTATGTAGCAACAAATGATCTAGTGTTGGCTTTTCTTCATTCTCCAGGTAATTTTTTATTATAAGAAACAAGAAAGCTCGACATTAACATTTGTCCAAGGTGAGGAATCCTCAAATAGTACTTCCATGAACTTATGCGGAGACTGCAAGCACAACAGCATCAACAGTAATAATAATTTCTGCGCCTTAACCTTAAAAGAAAGTTTAATTGAGCAAGACAAGCTACTTTCGCCCTCATTATCCACAAGTTCCTCGTTATCTTCAATTGAATCAATACAATATGAATACAGTGATTCTTCTCCGCACCAATTTTTATACATTTTAGACAGTAAAACAAAATCAGTACTACTGTCATGGCCTGATCACTATCCCAACGAAATAGGTAGTGCAGACTATTATTACAGCAACTTGATCTCTTCATTTGATGACCGCCCCATGTTACCAGGAACCTCTTGTTTTCGTTGTGTTCAACAGCCTTCTCGAATAAATTCTAAAGGGCAAAAATTAGACAGCTTGATAATCGAATATGGATCGATAACATTTTTATTAATCTATTTAGAAAGAAAGAAAAACAAACAACATATCATTATACCACCATCAAGCCGACCTTTGTCTTTGCCTTGCTCACCCAATAAATATAACCAACTTGATGAGTATCCTTTACGTCGTACATCTGAACCTTGTAGCCCAGTAAACCTTCATCAAAAGCAAAGAAAATACCAACCTTATCCCTCTGCCGTCTCATTAGAGAACTTATTATTACCTACACAACAACACAATAGTGACAAACAACAACAATACAATAGCAACAAACATCATTGTCAGAGTTGTGGAACTGAATCAAGTCCTGAATGGAGAAGAGGACCAACTGGTCATAAAACGTACAGTTTAACAAGCTATAATATCACAATATTTTACTAATAATAAATTATTATAGGCTTTGTAACGCATGCGGTCTGAGATATTCTCGATCAGTTGCACGACAAGGAAAGATGATTGCAAATCAATCAAAGCAGCAACAACAACAACAACAACAACAACAACAACAACAACAACAACAACAACAACAGCAGCAGCAGCAGCAGCAGCAACAGCAACGGCAACCACAACAACAACAACATTCTTTGTTTCAAAGCCAGAATACGCCACATCAACCCTCATCATCTTATCATTACCATTTTGTTTCAAGTAAATAACTGTAATAGCTTTTTTTTTTTCAATATGTTTGTTTTATATATATATGTTTTATTTCATGTAGATAATCAAGTAACGATTATAAAATTAAATAGTAATAATATTAATAAAAAATGGCCTGTTTATTAGTGTATAAAAAAGAAAATCGGAACTGTCCTTTCCGTGTTAGTTTATTTGTTACAGGTTAAAACTTGCATTGACACATTCTTTGTTAAACTACCTAATTGTTTCTCGATTTTATACAATTGCTGTAATGAAAAAAGTTACACTAATTAAAAAAATAAGGGACCCCAGATTAATTATATATCTAAAAAAAGAGGGGTATTTTTACTTTCATACATGTATACAAATGGCATGATAAAAACTTTACATTGTAAACGTAAAAAAATACGTTATGGAATTACACAATAGTATTTGTAAACATCTACTAGTCTCATTTACCCGTTGTACTTATCATTTCGTTAACTCTCCTTCTTTTTCCATTTTAAGAAAAATAGAGGTAAAGAACAAAAAAAAAGTGGCCCACGATCATAAAGATAATGTGGTTTACATGATGTTGCACAGAAAATAACAAAAATATAAATTTTATGGGCGTATACAAATTACAGCATGTTGCTAAACCTACTTAATATTTTATGGAATGATAAATCTATCAGACATAAGCTTGTCATTTGATATCATACAAAATCATGTTACAATTTGGTGATCAATGTCTAAAATATCATATCTCTCTGATTGATTAACTGCGTCTAAATTCTCGGACCCAAATGGGCGAAGGAAGATTGAGAGCGCCAAACTTGCTGGTCTTTAATCAGGAGTATCCAAATGTAACATTTACAAAATTATTTATAGTAAAGGGAAAATCGATGAGCTTGCCTATTAGGCTCAAAAAAAAGCAAAAAGAACAAGGGCGGAGTAGTGATTTCATTTAAGGTTCTTCTGATTTCTATTTCTTCTGTATTACAATCAAAACAACAGCAACTTGGTATTAGTGAAATAATAAAATGTTTATTACAGTAGTGACTCGGCTGTAATTTTACACTTTTTTTCAGCTAATTCATGCCAAATGTATAAACAAAATGTAGAGATGATAACAATAATAATAAAATACAATTCATAATGGTTTTGCCGTTAAAGCAGCGTTGAAAAGAATGAATTCTTGGGTAATCCTATATGGGATTATGTAAGTTGTCTGTGCGTTTCTTGTTCTTTTTTAACATAATCAGTTGAGCAACCCTGAGTTACTAACCCTTCGGTCCTTGAATCCAAACAATCAAATTACTACCGTTTTTTTATCCCGGAAACAAATTGCATTTGGTGCATGAAAAGCTAATTGAACATACTCTCCCTAAAGTGAATTTCAAGCTTTTCATCTTTTTTATTATATAATTCTTCTCGAAAGCCCAATTCGCATGATGGAGAAGCATGAAAAATCAACTAATCTCAGAAGGTTGAATAATTGAACACAAAATAACAGATATAAGTTTACTCGATCGCAGAAAAGAATTCTGTACCTTATTTTCAATTAATTTGTCACAATAGCATCATTGATTACAACAGTGCACATTGTAACCATTTATAAAGGAAGTAGTGATATTCTCATTGTGTAATCATAAATCACGTTCTAGATGTCAGTATAGTTCAACTAATTATGTGTATTACAAAGGAATTAGGCAAGACGTATGCTTAACGCACCGAGTAATTGGAATGAATTTAGTTTCTGTTACTTCTTTAAAAGTTAGAATACATTTAATGTTCGTAAATTTAAAAATATATCATATTTAGGTTTTACGAAATATGTACATTAAATACATCGAAAACGAGACAAGCTAAATGTTTTATCGAAATAAAAAAATAATGCCAAGAATTACGCAAGTTTTTTGTATCTATTCAACCGAGTGAATGTTTGACAAAGCATATTTGACAAGTTCAAAAATCCTTTTAAGGCTCCCAGGGCAATTGGATGGTTTGGACGCCCGAACTTTTTACGCAATTTTCAGAGCGTTTTTATGCATATTTGGAGGTTCTAACGGCTGATTCACAAGATCAGCTCATCGAAACATATTTCAGGTACTGAAAACTAAATAAATGTGCATGTAATTAGTTCATAGGTTGCTTGAATAGATGAAAAGAGCTCTTGAAATAAAATATTTCCAAATAACTCGCAATATCAGAGCTTATTTTATCTGTATAAAATAACTGCTTGCTTGCTAAACATTTAGTACACGACCAAGTTTCCAATGCTATATTTTCATCCGAAAATGAGCCATAAATTAACCTTTTTTTCGTCGGTTTCATAATTTCAAGATAATCAAAACTGGCTTCATGCCAAAGTTTATTATATTTAAAAGGAAAGGATGGGGGATATATATATATGTTTGTGTGAGTGTGAGTGTGTGTGTGTATGTGTATAAAGCATGAATGCAAAAATAAGCTATATAGGATGCATTTTAGGTTAAATAACCATAAATTTTATACTATATGCAGGCAGACGATGGAGAAAGAGTCGCAAAATGATTTTATGTGGATATATTGATACTATGATTTTTTGGTACCCTTCTCTTTGTAAACTTGCTAATATTTCTTGGTATCGAAGAAGGTGGTTTCTTATTTACTGCAGTATTAGTATTATTAGGTACTATGTTGGATTCATTGTTTCTGGTTCTAATATCTGCATTTAAATTTGCTAATGCCACATTAGTGTTGTTTGTCGTACCTGTTATTTGGTACCTGAATTTTTAATATTACATATTCATTAACCAACTTTTTCTTGTGTGTTTACCTTCTTTAGATATAGTGGCTTGATCTTCGCTTTTATTATCATCGCTACCCTCATTTTCGTCCTCATCCTCATCCTCATCCTCATCCTCATCCTCATCTAGTCCTGCATAATTCGATAAAACTCTTCCCAAAATCTTGTATTCAAAATCAATTGATTTTTGTCCTTGTTCAATCATATTTTCTGTCACTTTACGCAACTTTTGAAATAATGTATCATTTTCCCAATCATCTTCATCTTCATCTTGGCTAGTAGCTAGATCAGTCTAAATCCAACAATATATGTTATTAATCCATAATAAAAACCAGCATTAACACCTTACTTGATCTGTTATGTCTTCTTGATTATGATCTAATACAAAATCAACATGTGGTCCTTCACCCGATGACTTTTGCTTTTTAATTTGGTTTAATTGCAATGCTTGTTTTCTGACTGTTGCTTCCAGCATGGCATTTACTGTCAATAACGAGTTAATAGACAATTCCAAATCCGCAATCTATGGTTGTAATAAAAATGTGAGTTCAAATTCTATATAGAAAAAAAATGCGGGGGGGGGGATAGAGAGGAAAGAGGGGTAAATTATAGTTTCAATTTAATACATTACTTTTCTATTAACTCGTGCCTCATTAATGATGGGTCCCCCCTCATCATCATCATCCTCATCTTCATCTAGTTCATTCTCCATGTTTTCCTCATCATCATCCTCTTCTTCTTCTTCTTCTTCCTCCTCTTCCTCCTCCTCCTCATCATCATCATCATCTCCGGATTCATCTTGATCTTGATCAGTATTATCAGAATATATCATGTCTACTTCAGATTTTTGTTGATCTATAATTAATGGAGACGATATCGATTTATTAACAATTTCCGACGGAGATGTTTGATAAGAAACAGTGTTGCTATTAGCAACAGTAGATGCAGCTACAGGAGTATTTATCACACCCAATACTGAGCGATGATATTGTTGTTGTTGTTGTTGTTGCTGTGATTGTGGTCTAATATAAGAGGGTGATATAGGTCTATTATAATGTATATTATTATTATTGTGTAATTTAGATTCATTTGGTAAAGTTAATGATGGTGCAGTAAAAGATTTGGTCATTTTCTGTTGTTGAGAAGGTGGTTTATATAATTCTATGGTCGGTCTTTTGGTGTTGTTGCTGTTTACATTGATATTATTATTATTGTTATCGTACGATGGTTTTCTGGTAGGGGGATGATATAAATTTAAAACTGGTTTTTCCAAGGATGACTTGACTATAGATGTACCCGCTACTCTTGGTTTACGAGTACTATTTGTTGATGTAGCTGATAATAAAGAACTACCTGCTGTACGTCTTGTTGAATTTGTACTTGTTGTACTTCCACTACTACTATGACTGAGACTATTATAAAGATTAGT
Source organism: Mucor racemosus (assembly GCA_027405735.1). Lineage (NCBI taxonomy): Eukaryota > Fungi > Mucoromycota > Mucoromycetes > Mucorales > Mucoraceae > Mucor > Mucor racemosus. Next base: position 1,001,781 of record JAPEHQ010000004.1, on the reverse strand, counting down.
GTTGTTTGTATTATTTGGCCGAATGATATTAACAGCTTTTGGCTGATTAGTCTCTTTTGCCATTATATATTTATGTGTATAATGAAAGAAAAAGAGAGAAAGAGAGAAAAAAAGAAGACCAAATAAAAACTCCACCTCCCACACGCACCAAAACCACCATCACCACCATCACCACCAAGATCAACTCCTCGTTCCCCTTGCACCACCTCACATTATTATTTATATTTTACTTTATTTAACTAAATGTTATTATATAATTTTTCTACAGACATATCAATCCAACTTTGAAGTAAACGTACAGCATAAATTTTGTGAGAATGTGAACTGATCTATTATAGACATCAAGTCAGCATACTTTTTAATATACCCACATTATACTAAACATACCTTTATACGACCATCTTTACGAACGGTGGCAATTGAATTAGACACTCGCTCTAATGTCAAACTATTTAGCTTAAAATGTACCGATTTCTCCACATGCTTTTCAAATGTACTCAGGAACCGTCTTCGGTCGGGTATACGTGCACAAATGTCTAACACTTGTTGATATGGTATTTTTAAAACTATCTTGGACATTTCCTCATCTCCAGTTCTATATTCCAATACTAAAGGCGGTTTAAACATTCTATCAGGAACATGGATATGAGATTCTTGTTTTTCTTTAATATCATGTAAGGAATCAACCCAAATATCAATTGCTTCTACCATAGTGGTGGGATACATGAATAAGGGTGTACATGCTGCTACATAAAACTTTTCAAACCATGTAATGATCTGTTGTCTTAATCGCAGTGTACTTTTAAATAATAACAATGGATAATATGTCAAAACACCAGGCTTCTTATCTTGTTGTGGTAATTTGGGCGAAGGAATCATAAAAAACACTTGGCTTGTCATTTTGTCAGTATTGTATTGCAAAATATCAATGTTAAATAGAAGCGGTTTCACTTGAGGATCGTACGATTGAATATCTTCCAAGTAAAGTGTCTCAATTTGTAATCTACGTAGATCTCCAACAAATGAATCATTTCTCATGTTCTTGCTGGTGCTTCGTTTGATTGTTCTACCATCGTGCAAGTTCAAACTTTTACATAAAAATAAAGCTAAACTCTTTTCTTTGGCTGCTATTGTTGACTTGTGAAATTCGAAAATAGGTCCTAGTTTATACATGGCCAAGGTTCGATTGGCAATCTCGGCTAATAAAAGATTAGTCTTGAGGCATATTATTTGCATGGAATGTATGCAAAATTTACCTATCTGGTCCTCTTTGAGAGGATCTGTCTCCATAGTTGTAATTTGTGATAATTGTTGGAAGAAAAATTTAATGGTTTTGTTCAACGCGAGCACGACCACAATTGAAAACGTGGAGTTCAAAAGAGGGGTATAATATACCGTAGTAGTGGTACCACTGTTGCTGCTGTAAATGCCAATTGATTTCGAGTGCTTTAAATTTGCCCTTTAAAAGAATATCACACTTTCAAAGCTTAGTGATTATGCTAATCAATAACAGAAAAATTAATTTGGTTCATTGAAGTATGATTAGATTGATAATTGACTGTAAATCACAACTACAATCCTGTCTCGCTCAACTGCTTTATCATGATCGTAGTGTTAAAATCAACATTTCAACTTGACATATCTTCATTAACAAAATGGCTATATCAATAAAAATAGCACCATCAAGTATTCCTAATTGAACATCATAGTAATATCTAGTATCACAGTTTTTAGACATCATGCATAGAAAAATTCAAGTTTCATCATGTTTTGGCACAATAAATCTGAAATTTCCGATAAAAAAACCAACAATTTCAACCTCCTCCAAAATCCTTGTATACCCTCGACAAAAATGCCAAAAATTAAAAAATTCGGATTTTAACACCAAAACAGTCATTTAAAGGTACAACAATATGGGAACAAAACATAGATATAAAGTATATAAAGTATAAAAAAAAGTTAAATATAAATATTTATTCTTAAAAACGCAACTTTCTGGCAAAAAACAAAATTTTGATTAAAGGATTTTAGCTAAATATTCTTTCAATAATTAAATTTTTTATTTTATATGATTCGATAGAAAAAAAACATTGGCACTTGCTTATATTTTTTTATTTAAAAGTTGTCTGCCATAATATCTTTTAAATTGCAAGTTTAGGTGATTAAGAAAAAAAAAACGTCAAAATCGACCAAAACATAAAAATAATTTCAGTAAATTTAAGTGCCGCATTTTGCAGTAAAAGTCTTAAAATTACGTTTTTCGTCTACGTTTTTAATGAAATAGCAAGGTATGCATATTCATCCATCAAACAGAATATTGTATATCGTATATTCACATCTTTTAATATATATGATAAATACAGAGCTAATAATTTCTATTTTTTTTTTTGGATAAAAAACAGTTTAAAATTTGGTTGTCGTAAAATGGTGCCTAAGCAATTCTTCTTTTTTATTATGAAATGAGCATATAAAAATACAAGGTTTATTGATTGATTAAAAATACAAGAGACGAATTTGCTATCATGGCTTCATCATGGGAGGAATAACGCTAGTCAAAGGTGGAAATCTGACCTTTCTAATTGCTTTAGCACTACGAATCACACTATCCGTATCCAATTTTGTTGTTTCTTTACGAGAATCGCTGGCTTGAAACATGGCAACAACAAATTCTGAAATTGGTTTATCAACCCATCTACAAGGTCTATAAGAGTGTTCAAACCAACCAAGGTGACCACCATATTTTGTAGCAGCCAAAACAATATAAGGATTTACTTTAATTTCATCCACAGGAATGCATTGAGCGAGTGAAATAGGATCGTCTAAAGCATTGATACACAACAATGGGATACGGACATGTTCAATCACACGTGCGCAACTACCATCGCGATAATAATTGTTGACTGTGGTGTAATTAGACATTTTCTTTGTACATGCGTTATCGTATTCTCGAATTGTTTTAGCTGCTAATACTTCATCAATATCGATATCTTTATGAGTTAACATGACATCCTTATTTCTATAGTTTAGATAAGTAAAAAAAAAAAAAAAAAATAGTGATACTTGAAAAAAACTTACCTCAAAAAAATGTTTTTGAGGTTATTAGCCATGCGATGGGAATAAACATTGCGAGTAAAGTAACCTTGCTCCAGCATTTTTCCGGAACTGTAAAAATCAAAAAAAGGAATGATGAGATTGATTGTGTACTACATTAAAAAAATGGCTTTTTGATCCATGTATTACCTTAACAAATCATAAGGATTAGCAACAGAAACAGCAGCAATTAAAGGTGTTTTTTCTTTTTCTTCGCCAAGATACTATAGTATAATGCTGGGTTAATTAAAATTAAGAAAAGGTTTCCTTGCCTTTGAAACATACCTTGACAAGAATATTGGAACCCAAAGAAAACCCGATACCAATTAAGGGTGTCTTTTCCCCTACTTGCTTTTGAATATGACGGAGAGCTTCTCTAATATCATCTGTAATAGACGCATTGAATAATTGAGGTGTATTTACATTGGTAAATCCACACCCTCTGGCGTTATAAACTACAGCTCTATAATTAATAGGAGGTCTAGCGAGCTATGATTTTGTTAATTAACCAGAATGTATAAATAGATGCTAAATGCACATATATGTATATATATATTTACAATTTGGAGCAACCCACGAATGTAATTTTCATGACTACCACCAGTTAAACCATGTAAAATAACAAGTGTAGGTGTATCTTCGGGCAAAGGAGTTAATGGGACAGCCCAATCTAATGAAGCCACTCCACCATTAGCAAATTCCAAGATTTGTCTTTGATTATAGGGGTTAATTAGCCTTGCTTTCTCTATACATATGCTCTTGTAAACTTACCTTTGATATGTTATATCGTTTCTTGTGGTTTTATCATCGTAAAATGATGCATAAATAGTTTGTAAATGTTTAGATCGCAAATAAGGAGTTGGGGTATACTGAGCTTTTGATCCAAACAAGGAAGGGCATGTTTGTGCTAAATAATCATGAAAAGGTACACTGGTATCGTTGGCATATTTAATTTGGATTGGTACAGTTTCCGGATGATGAACAATTCGGATATTTTTGATATTATGTTGATCTTTTGTATAACTGCTATTACTCTTAATGCTGGTCATTTTATAATTGACTTGACGTTATGAAAGGATGTTGTAAATTGAAATGAATGGAGAAAACGTTATATATGAATAATAAAAGAAAAAGAACAGAGGGAAACGATGGAAAAAAAGAGGGAGTTGGAAGATAGAAGGAAAACCTATTTATAATGTAATAAAGTATGGTTGTTCATCAAGATTAGCTTTTCCGTATTTTTTTTTTCTTTTTGTCGGTCGTTCTCTCCGATTGAACGAAAAATCGAAAAAGGGCCATTAATCTAAAAAAAAAAAGAAGCCCTTAAACTCATTATGTAATCTATGTATTTAGTTATGCACTTTATTTTGCTAGATGTTCTATTCATACGATTTATTGCATATCATATTTAGATGAGGGAGGACCTAATAGATTTATTTGCCCAAGGCACATCTGTATGTCGACGGGAAAGAAAATGTAAACCAAATATAGCAATTACAATTACCTTTTTAAGCGATCAGGATGGAAAAGTACTTGGCACTAAAAGCTTATCCATCGGGCAACATGAAGATCAAAAAGCCTTTAAAAGGCGTGCTTTCTACATCAATTCTATTGTCTCCTTAATTTGTCATCATTATAAGAAAAGATATTTGCATAAATCATTCAGATCGATTATTGAGTACACAAACATTGAAGTTTAAATGACTGAAACCACTCTTTGATTGTCAAAATGTTGCTTCCATGGTAACTGATCGTTGCTATGGTTACTGAATCTAAATTTTTAGATTTAGTACCATTTTTGCAAAATGAATGATAAACCTCATTTCAATGCTCAAATGTAAATACACATCAATGCATACATCAAGCAATATAAAATTGGTTTATTACACACATGTACTGCCTCTATATCACGTAGTCAAATTAATTTTGTATAACATTTGAATATATTTCTGATAAAATATACAAGAAAATCTTAACATGGTACAGCTTACATTCAGCTATAAATCAATCAGCAAAAAATATAAAGTTTTTGAATTAACGTTACTAAATAATTTCTCAAGAAACCTTACTATCATTTACGATTGTGGTAGTATTACGTAATTGAAACATTAGGGTAATGCATTTGATCATTCGCTACTGTTGGCTTTTATGTAATTGTATATCAATTAGTACTAAAGTATATTCAAATGTATTAGGAACTTCAATTAAACTTTTTGCTGCCTTCTTCGCCATTCTAAATCCAAAGTTGACATGATGTTTTAGCATGGACATGTATGGTACATGGTTTAGTAATTATACGTCGCATTTATGTAAACATGCATTTGCAATAACAGTAGATTTCAATTGAAAGAATGATATTTATGACTCAATTAGGATGCTTGATATGTTGATAGTGATCGTTTCTTGGTTGGTGCATCATTTATGTGATGATACAATCGTTATTTACTGCTGCCATTATCGAATATATTCGTTGACAAGATTGTAACCTGAAATAAACATTTGCGCAGATTTGTATAAATTAACTGATTTTGGTTATTTATAAATACATAAAAAGAAAAGGACATGATCTTCAATCAAATCTTTTTTGTATTTTATGCGATTTTAAATTTAATTTTATATTTAGCAAATGCAATTACCATTGATACATGTTTAAATTCTATCAATTATGCCCCTGATAATAATAGGGTAATAATATAGGAGTAAATCGTTTAAGAAGAGACTAAATTAATTGTAAATTAGGATATACAATAAAATGTAAATAATTTTTATTAAGAGATAAAAGTTACAATTAGTTGGCTAGTTGGAAAAGGCCTAAAATGGTTATTGTGAATATGTATTTTGTCGTTGTTGATTATAAGGGCTTTGTTGATCGTAGGGTTGAGGGAAAGAAGGTTGTTGATGATGAACTGGTTGATGTTGAGAATATACATTTTGTTCATGTTGATATGCATTAGCAGAAGGCATTTGCAAAGGTGTATGATAGATATTTGCGGAATCGTCTGAATTGTTTGGATGATATTGAGACATGACAGGTTGAGAAGTTTGTTGATAAGCACCAGAACCAGTAGTTGAAGCATTCAAATTGTCCATTTTGTATTCAGAATTATCGTTATGAACGGTTACGTTATTTTGATCATTGAGCAAATGATCTGTTGGATTACTGCTGTTGCTTAAATTATTGTTTGTACCGTTCAATGCTTCCAAATTCTTTCTCTTCTTGAGCGCCTTACGTTTCTTCATCAATTTGAATGAATCAGCACCACAACATGCGACCATATAAAAGAATTCAGGAATATAAGAAATATAACCATCATAGAATGCATGCCAGTACCCCATTTTCTTCAATTGTCCATTCTTGGCAGCATTTTGAATATTATCTTTAGGACCAAAGAAACGCAACATCATGAAACAATCTACAAACATGACAGCACAAATGATAATCACATAAAGACCATTTTTAACTGCATCTGCAGGCCATGCAATGCTACCGTGAGATCCATCTGTACCCTTAATAACGCCAACAGTAGTGAGGATAGTTAAAAGCATCTCGCCAATATAAAAGATAAACATGATAGGGCCCTTGACACACCAAAACATACCATGAGCAGGTACATTGCCTCTCTTCCATTCACGGTGATAAACATCCAAATAGGTAAACAATGCAGTAAGAATAACTGAAAGTGACATAAAATTGATAATAGTTAAATAGACATAAGCACCTTTGAAACTATAAACGCCTTCACAATAACGACCTTTTAATTGGGCAAATATAGACAAAAATGAATCGATGAGGGACCTATAAATTGTACAAAAAAGGAGGATTTATTTAATATATTGCTCAACATTACACAAGGTTTGGTACTTACCATACTGGATATTGGAAGACGAGTATGTCGGTGATAGTCCGATAGTGCATACCCCACATGGATTTTCTAGGTAATCTCGTTAGTTGATATTGATCCTTTAAATATCATGTAAAGAACTTACAGATGGAGATTCTTTACAAACATAATCTTGGTATCTTTTTCTTCTTTTAAATCACCAGCTTCCTCTCTAAAAGGTTGAAGGTATGCTTGTAAAGAAGTGAAAAGGTTGAAAACTGCAAATGATTCAAATACTGTAGCAAAGAACATGATGGTAGTTGCGTAATCGTATCTCATATAAGAAAACCATGCCAATGTAGCATAGACAGGCGGGAATAGCAAAACTCTTAGTTTATGCCTTTGTATTTGTGGTTCACTATAAAGTTGATTAAAACAAGGCTATAAATTACTATTTTCTTTTTTTCTTTTTTTCAAAAATAAAACCTACTAGTAGTTCTTTAAATGTTTCGTCACTGTAACTATAGAAACAATCCATGTAATTGCTAATAACAAAAGGCAAACCATCCAACCGATTACATGCCAGTTTCCAGTGGGATCTGCCTTTACAGAAGCCCAATCGAGTCCTGGATCGCTATTATGATATAAATAATATTAGATACGGTCCATCTCTTAATAATATCACTACATACAATCCTCCCTCTGAAGATAATCCAGGCGTTGTGGGACATGTTGCATCAGTAGCTGGAGTACTCATAACAATAATAAAATTTATTTAAATATAATAAAACTAAAAAAGGATGTATTTTATTGTTTTCATTCGACAAAAGAGGCTTTTATGTACGATTTAACTTTAAAATCAATCTCAACACCGTCATTGAATTGAAACATGATGCAAAACCGTTTATGCCCAGAGAATTTTTGAGGAACAATAAAAAGGGTTGACAAATCCATTTTATTAGCACGAAAAAGACATTACATTCATCTCTTATATGTGTATTTGGATTACTTGTGCATGTAATTTGGTTTATCTGATTTATTCACTCTAAAAGTATAATTTAAAAAAACCACACCTCGGTTAAATCGTATCTCCATGCTTGGCATTTCTTGAGCCTGATATTGAAAAGGCTAAGCAATTCAAAAAAAAAAAAAATTGTTAAAAATAAACAATATAAATAGGGAGTCGATTAGCAATAAGACTCAAGTAAATTTTCTCATTAAATCATTAATGGAAAAATAATTAGAGTACGAGTCTTGATATCTTGTTCATTTAGTAAATCATTTCATTTTTGAGCCACAGTAACAATACGCAAAAATACAATCTTTTGTAGCTTAGAACGAAATGGCGTGTCTATTTTGGCACCGAACGCCACTTTTGGACCCACATTTCTATTTTCCTTTTTGCTATAATGAAATGATGTTTCTCGAGGCTGGAATCTCGGCACATATGTTATTATATTGGCAATGCTTACTGAGCCATGGCTTGATTTGTATTGCCGTTATGATAATTGCCGTTTAGACTATCGGGCGCAAGCGATATGTTTACTGTTTATGATTGTTTGATTTAAATTGTAATATTTGAAAACCTTTCCATTGTAGTAGTTCTCAATCTTCAATTCCAATAATTTCCATTACATTTAAGAACATGGTTTTCCAAATCATTGATTATATGTTGAAATATTCATAGAATTTTCTTGGTTAATTAATTATTCCAATTTATGTTATAACCTAGATTCGGTCTGTATAACACACATTAGAATGTTACAAAGTACCAACATTTTGCTGTCGTGTTATTGTACTTTTTTCTGATATAGCTCTACAATCTGCACGTTTTCCATCTTGTCTTACCAGAGTATATTTATATATTAGTATAATGTGCAAAGTTGCGCATAGCATACACAAATTGTTTTTTTGCTCAAGTATTATTATCAGTATTTAAAAACGAGAGACGGTTACTTTCATCAACTTCAATCAAAAGCTATAGAGCGCAGTATTTCTTTGTAAGAAGCATCGACAGAAAAAAAAATACTTGAAGATACCTGAGATAGTACACATTGTGCGTCTACAAGTACCTTTTATTTCGCATTTGCTGGGAACTGAAATAAACTCTTTACCTTAGAAAACTCATGTGAGAACTGGGCAAAATTGACCTGAAATTTCAAAACCACAACTAAAAATATGATATTCATTATGCATGCACACGCTTTTTAATTTGCCATTATTCATTTGAATACATTTATTGAAACAAGTAACACCTTGTGATCAATTCATATACATTTCATATATAAGATCAAAAGAAGTATCTGAACCAAAATCAAATTCTAAATAAAATCATATATATAGATATATAGATATTTGTTCTTTTCCATTCATGTTTTACTAGCAACCCCAAGTATGGTGATGATAAAAATCTTATTTTTAGCTTCTTTGAGAATTGATAGCTTACCTCAATTCTATTTGTTATTGTGGTTTTAGATATCATCTATCCGGGCACAGTATAATTGAAGGTAATTCACCTTTCATCAAGGACTAACTTACGTTTTACTCTGGGAAATTACGTCTTATTATACACAATTGAATTTCAAATGGCAACCTACAATGTTACGAGTTTGAGTAACTGATAAGCACTCTCAAATTTTCTCTCTTGTTGAGGTTTGTTTGTAGACCAATAATCTAGCTTGGCATCCTGTATTTTCATTTACTCCATATTTTTTGAAACTTTAAAAACTAGCCAAGTAACCACATTGTCTACTATTGGATTAATGATTGATTAATTACCAACTTGTGATAAAACTCATTCAAAAACAAAGGTTTGCGATTTGCTGGTATTTAAATACAAAAGATTTTTCAACTGGTTCCCTCAATGCACAATTGCTCATGGAAGTCCAAACCAATACCACCTATGGAGACTATTTTAGGACCTGTGTGATATAACATTGGAGCTAACTTGCATCATTGCCCGTTGAAAGCGAATCTTTTAGTGGTTTCAGTACCAGTAGACAGAAGCAGCATGTTTTGCTAATAATTTTCTCAATTCACAGCCATTTGTGAAAGTAGAAGTATACGCTTTTATGCAGGATATATTTAAATCTACCATCTTGTATAATTGAAGATTAATTGGATCAATATTCACAAGAATGGAATTTTTTTCTTTGTTTTCTGCAGTTGTCAATATTAGTTTATTATTATGTAAAACTTAAAACTCATTATCTAGGACTTAATTTCTGTATTCACAAGATAGTTCTAATTGATTGCTACGCTGCATTTTTTGTTTTAGCGAAACATATTGGTTTTTGGTCGAGATAATCAAAATAATAGGGACTTATCACAGCTTAAAACCTATCATAACGGGATCCCAAAATTTATTCTAAAAAATGGACGAAAAATGATTAAAAAAACAAAATCATATAAATGCTCCTGAACTGCCAAGTAAGTTGACCTAGCGTATTAAATAGTTTTTGTACAGTTTTAAATTCTGCATAGATTTAAATAAAAATCAAAAAAATATTCCACATTAAATTTTGCGTAAAATGCAATTGCATTTTTGGAGGTTTTTTGAAGATACACATTACTTTTTATAAGCATATTTAAAATACAACTAATTGAAATAATGCGCAAAAACATTATCTATCGATTGAGCTATTGCAAAGTCTTCTAGCTGCATTTTTGGTAGAGAAAACAATATTTTTGTCCAAATTTTTTTCAGATTCAGAATTTGGGATGAGGGTATATAAGGGAAAAATGGACGTTAGAAATGGAGGTACCTTTTTGTACACATTTTTGAAAATATCTCCACGAAAAATCAATATTTTAAAAAACTCTAAATTGGATCTAAGAGAGATCAACAAGCTTAATGACATGAATACAAAAAAAATGTTGCTCAGTTTAACCGATTTTTTGAAACCTACTATAGAAATGTCAAAAAAAATGAAAAAAAAATAAAAGTGCTCAGAATTTTTTTATACTCAAAGATGTTATAAAGAGCATTAAAACAAGTAAGTTTTATTATTAAAACGTTCTAGTATAGCTTAATTTTGTATAGAGATATGAAGCCTCAAAGTTTTCAATCCTTTAGCAGTGAAATGCGCGTAAAAATCTGAAACACTAGCACTGAAAAATTAATATCAACTGTAAAAAGTAGGATATTTTTGGATACTTGTTTTTAAATTAAAGGTGAGCATCTCAGGTACATTGGCATATATTTTTTTCTTGGTGTTATTTAGTAAAAAAAAAAGCAGAGCAGGAATGAAAAATGAGACACATTTTTCAAGAAAAAAGCAGTGAATTTTACGCGTTTTTGAGTCTTTCATGAGATATAGAATAAATTTAGGAATAGGTAAGATAATGCGACCAGCTTTTATTTATTAGCAATGTTTAAGATATATCCCAAAATCGTTTAGTATGAGGTTAATTATAGAAAAGGGAAGGCCCATTCCGACTTTGAGGATTGAAAACTTTGAAAATTAGTTTTTTAAAAATTCAATCAAAATTTATTTATCAATTGGAGCACTACAGCAGGTTATTCATTCGTCAACAGTGAGTATATGATATACACTAGAAAAGAAAATTGGTTGAGATTAGCAATGCAACTTTTTACTGTAAATAGAAACTATATATAGAAAATATCTTTTCTTTAAAGAAAATGTTCCTATAATATGTCCGTCAACCGTCAATCGTTAATCGTCAACAAGTAATCTTTCTTATATACATACGCATTATGTTTTTATATAATGAAATTACAGGACCTACTATTTTTATAATAACAAAGAATAATAAGTATTATATAAAGACATATCAAAATGCATGCTGCTTATTTGTGCCATGCCAATATGATTCTGCCATATTTATGTTTGATTCAAATGCAAACTGTGCTCCAAATGCATAAAATAAATGACCCGAGATGTTGCTTGTTTGTTCAAAATTTTAAACTCTGATAAACCAAACTCAATTGAAGGCAGATGGTTGGCAGGCTGAGAGTGTGTAGCATTTTAGTGCGCAAAGAGATCTTTCTCATTTGATTATCAGCATTCTCTTTTTTGTTGTTGTTTTCATTATGCCTCACCCACATTCAGCTTTACAGATATATCAGTTTTTATCCATCTTACACCAATCGTGTCCCAACAAAGAGACATTTGACGCTATTTTACTCTCTCTTAAAACACCCCGGTTCACTCCAGTAACCACAATTACAGAACGATGGACACCCACCTTTCAAACCTATATTCCCAATTTATTAAACGATTTCCAACAACTCATGTCCAGTGCAGCGCGTTCACCAGATTACGATGCATTAGTTATGAGTGTAGCAGAACATTACTCATTGATTTACAAGGTGTCTTGCTTTCTGGAAAATGATTTACAATTGGAATTATTTGTCAGGTGTCTTTGTTTAGATAGTGCTACACCTGTAAATAAAGATGAAGTCAAACAAACGTTAATGCAATTCTTTCGCGAATTACCAGAAGATTCACGAGAATATGTGCAGGAAATTGTGGTCGAAGACCATCATGGTTATCTCAGTCGAGAAGATTGTATGACTGATGATCAAATGCAACCTTTAGATGGATTTTTGGATTTAGATAAAGTGTATCAAATTGTAAATGACCCGGGTTTATTTGATAATTTAATGGCAATTATTCAAACAAATACATCAAGAGGGGTTATATGGTCAGAGACAATCCAAGAAATATACGAATTGGTTGCTACAAAAGGTATTTGGGAGCAATTAGCTCCTTTATTACAGCAAGTGCATGTCAAATCTGGTAAGAGCTCTTATTTTTGCTGTATATTATATAATATTAATCAACATAATTAATGTGCAGATACAAATCAATATGATTCTTACGAAGACTATGTTCAAAAAAACTTTTTAGATAATGGAGGACAGCAGTATTTGGATGATGAAATCAATCGTGCTCAAGTAGAGCATATGTTTGGCAATCTTACAATGTAATTAGGTATATATCGTAGCTTGTATATAAGTAAATAATAAAATTAATATGGTATATGACATTAAATAAACAATAATATAAAAGAATGCCGTTTGATGTTTATAATATCACGTAAATTATGTCAATTCAACCTATTTAAAACTCTTAAAGCGTACCGTAATATGCAAGAAACATTATTTTTATTTAAAATACATTCATGCTACTACCAGCAAGTGGTCCCTGAGGCAGGTTAATAGCATAATCCTTTGCCTCTTCATCTTGCTGGGTAATTGTTATCTTAACTTGAGTTAGTAATTGAGTAGGATCAGATACTGTCAAGGAATAAGATTCATCTTCCATCGTGAAAAAGGTTAAAATAGGTTGATCTGTCTTTACGCCGAGACCCCATGAACTTTGATAGCTACCTGCAGTCCAAAAAGCTAAAGCGATTGTCTTGTCTGTGACATGATATGCACCTCTTACTTTACCCAATACCTCATCATCTTGATAAATCAGTTGAACCAAACTTTCGGGTTGTTGCTCTTCTTTTGTTTCTACATCAAGTTGAGCAATATAGCTGACTGGAGCTGTGCTATTGCTTGTATTACCAACCAACAAGGAAGCCGGAGGGTGTTCAAGAGTGGCCGTAAAGATAGGTTGTGTAGCTTTACCCTGAGAAATACCAATGGATGACCAATTATTAGCATCATGTGCAGCTGTATTTATTTTCAAATTTGGATTAGTCGAGTTTTGATCAAGGATTGTGTATAAAATGCGATTGTGCCAGAGATTGATGTGCTTATTTTGCTTTTCTGAAGAACCGTCGACTTGTGCGGATTGGTTGATTGCTAGTTTTTGATTGTTAACATAAACATCACCTTTCAAATTTGATTGATCTAATGTAGTAACAATTGGAGCACTTCCTTGAGAATATATAGGACCAATTTGAACGGCATAAAAACCAGGGAAAAAGTAAAACGTCTTTTCCCATCGCAGGCTTCCAGTCATTGGATTCAAGTATTGCATTACTGCCATTCCACCTTGGGTTGAGTAACCTTGTTTGTTGCGTGTAACAGATCCTACGAAACTTGTGTTGCCGTAAAACTGTGTGATATTACAACCAAAAGGTGTTGCACCGTAATCCACTGTTGTTCCAGGAATGAGATTCCAGTCATACGAAGCGAATACATCGAAATATTCGTTGCCATCAATATAGGAAAAAATAGAGCCATCACTCAAATGGAAACCAAAAGGATTTTGATCATTATTGCATTCAGAATTGGTCGTTCGAGTAGAGAATGATTTGAGTGTTGTTACGTATTTTGGACTTCGATGGACTAGGTAATCAGAAGTATAGAAACCGCGTGTGCCTGAGAGTTTACCTTGACCAGATGATTGCTTTTTAGAATCATCTAAATTTTGGACAATGGTTTTGACGCTGGTAGCATTTGGCCAACCTTCCACAGCGAGTTGAATTCGAGTTAAATTGAGAGCAACACCACCACTTGCTTGTTTATCAGCAGCCAAGAATGAAACCATTCGACCAATAACACTGTATTCCCATAATAAAGTACTATTTGGTGCACCTGTAGTGTGATTGTTGACAACCATCCATTCGGTACCATTGAGTAAAGTTAAAAATGCGGATTGTGAATCTGCAGGAGGCGCGAATGATGTATTGCTTGTTTGAATATAAGCTACAACCACAGAATTGATAAAATCTTTTCCGTAATTGCCAGTGTATAATTGAGCAAAATGTTGTAAATAAGAGCCATCGATTTTGATGCCATCTATTCCTGTTCCTGGAGTGATGATTGTTTGATTATAGAAATGATTTAACGCATCTTTAGCTAATGTTTCATTGTCCGTTAATAAGCCAAGATTCAATACAGAAGTTGCAGAATCCAGCATATTAGCACCTGTCATTGGGCCAATTCCCAATACATCAGTATCAATTCGATTATATACACGTTGAGAGACTAGTGTACAATTTCCAAGTTGTGTAGTTGTCAAATTTGATTTTAATAATATACATGTATTAGAGATTAATTTAGGCATCAAGATCATCTAATTATAAATTAGTATATTTGTATATGTAAACACTGATGTACGTATTTTTTTCTTCTTCTTTTTCTTACCTGACCAAACCAATTAGTATTCCAAAACCCAGGTGTACCGCATGGACATTCACTATTGGCTAAACCACCTTGATCCAAGCATGCATCTGGTTTATAATTATTATCAAACCAATAGTCCATTGCTTTCGAAATGTAAGGTAATAAATTTGTACTATTTGTAGGATATGCTCTGTATTGACTAGCCATTGTAACTATGTATATATATATATACAAAAAAAAAGTTATAACAATAAATGTTGTTACATTCTGTAGATGCTTACCAATTCGAATAAAATGCTGTTGTGCTGGCCAATTTGCTCTTCTTGCGGTACAGCCACTTGTATAATCAACATCAGTCCAGGTACCATTGTCATTAGAAAATGTGTTTAGCCATGTTGGTATTTGAATGGCATTACTACTATAATCTTGTATAATAAAATCAATTTTTCGATCATAAAGCGTCTTTAATTCTTCAGGCGAAGCATAAGAAATAGTTGGTATTATAATAAAAGACCAAAGGATCAACAATGTTTTCATGGAGTAAAGTATAAATGAGTAACAAAGAAATGGAAAAGAAAGCTATTTATACAACTTACTTAGTAGTAAGTCCCTTAAATGTATAAATAAAGGATCTTCTCAAAGGGGAGGAGGAGGTGGGGGGGGGGGCTTGGAAGGATTTCTTTTATAGAATGTGATTTCTCAGCATCTCAAACACAAACAAACAATTCAAGGTTAGCTTGAAAGGTTAAATATTTTTCACTTGAGAAAATTGCATAAAAAAGTCGTATTGTAACAATACAATGTTGTCAAATCAAAGGAGATTTTTTGATATTAAAAAAATCTCCTTATAGAAAAGGGTTCATTGTAAAAATATAGTCATTCTGCTTGTAATAGTGATAATATTAGTGATTCTATATAGTCATCATGCGTATAATACGAATGGAAACATAACGTAAATGCGGCAATACTATACCTGAATATGCAATTTCATATACCACATGAAAGAGCATAAAATACTGACAGTAACGAAAATTACTTACAAATCGAAATTCACTTGAGATAAAGTTCAATATTTACAAAAGCAAAAGCCAAACAAAAAAATATGGCTACAAAGAGCAGCATCTGGCGATCATTTTTTATAATGACGTTAATTACTAAATTATGTCGTTGGCAGTTCTAAAAAACCTTTTAAAAGATCCACATCCGAATATTGCGCACGTTAATTTACTTTTTGTATGTCTAATTCATATAATTTATGCTTTATTGAAAAATAAAACAACTGGCTCTTGAGGTAACAAATAAACAATACCATAACTTGCACCAGCAGCAATTGCACCAATCAACAATGTTTGAATTGCACCCCAAACAGCACCATTGGGGTTAACTAATCTACTTTTAATGTAGCCAAACACTAACAAAGTCAAGAAAGTAACGGCTACAGATATATAAAGAGCAAAAATGGAATCATCAAAGAAACAATAAGGTAATAATGGAATCAAACCTCCAATAAAGTAGGATAAGCCAATGGTCAATGCGGAAATCTAAATACAGAAGGGTTAACAATAGTTGTTCAAATTACCCAGAATCATCATGACATTACCCAACTACGGCGAGGATCAGGCATTTCCAAATTCAATTCAAACTTCATCATAAAATCAACAAACTTCTCGGGATCGCTCTTTAATTTTTCAATGAGTGGTTGAATAGTCTCTCTATCAAGTCCATAAGGCTCTAAAATATCAACAATCTCATCTTCTTCATCTTGTGGACACTCTATAACCTCACGCTCTTCTCTTTCACGTTCAGTTCGGTAATGATCAATTTCTGATCTAGCAGCTAAATAACCACCTAAACCCATTGAAATAGCACCACTTTACATGACATGTCAGGAAATCATTTACTAAACCTTAATTCTACAAATATAGGAAAATTTACCTTACAAGTTCTAAATGTATACATTCAGTAAATATGATAAACAACAACCTCAAAACCCTTACCTGCCGCACCACCGTAAATGACAATTTTAGAGCTACCAAGAGAAGAAAGGCCAGCAGCCAAAGCAAATGGTACAGTCAATCCATCTTTTATATATATATATATAGGGTTAATATGTGTTTTTGTACATTCTTTCTTTTTCAACAATTACCAGAAAGACCAATGATGGTATCTCTAACAATCTCTGCAGATTCAAAATGTTGCTCTAAATGTTGATATGGAGCATATTCATGTGAATGACGTCTTCTAAGTTTATTGATAATACTTGACATTTCAATGAAGAGAATAAAGAAAAAGGAAAATAATAAAAAAAAGCTAAAATTTATATTATTACAATTCTGCCATTTTTGTGCGATGGATGGGGGTATTGAGTAGGAGAAGGAATGCTTACATATTCACTTGAAAGCCGACCGAAGTAGCGCGGCAGAAAGCCAATTGGAAATCATTAAAAATAAAAGTTTCTCTTTTGTCATATCTCTATCATTATGTTTGCTGCATATCATAGGGTGCTTACAAAGAGACCCATCTTAATTCAAAGTTTGTCTACAGGTAAATACACTGCATAGAAATGTCATGTAAATATCATTTACCAAATGTGTTTTAGCTGTATTATTCGGTGCAGGTACAAAAAATAGATATTGCATACTGCTATATAAATGATATATAATTTCCCCTTTTAGGCGATGTAATTGCCCAACAATTTGTAGAGAAACAGGGTTGGGAAAAGCATGATCTCACGCGAACATTTCGAATGACAGCATTTGGTGGCGTTTTCGCTGGTCCAGCTCTCAGTAACTGGTATCGATTTATCGATAAAAAAGTTACCACAAAGAATGCTTTCCAAGGTAAATGTGGTATTACATTAAAAAAAGATGCGTTGTGTAATACTGAATCATCGTCGGTGTAGGTTTAGCCACCAAAGTAGTACTAGATCAATTTATATTTGCCCCATTCTTCATCGCAGGTAACGTTTCATGATGTAAATAAACACATTTAAGGTATTCTACTAACTGTAAAGTCCTTAGCATTCTTTACCGGGCAGGGTATTTTTGAAGGTAAATCCTTACAGGAAATCAAGGAAAAACTACAGAGCGGGTATACCACCGCGCTCATCGGCAATTATAAGGTTTGTATAATGTATATGAGATTCTCTTCTTTTTCAAATTTGAGCGATTACATTTGAAATTTCAAAGAATATTTACATGTTCCAAAAGCAAGCTATAATGTATTGTTATGTGGTTCAATAAGCATTAACATGCAACGTATCCATAAATACTTTTCATTTGCAATTGGACATCTTGATGTCTAGAATTACAACTCATTACGGATGGGTTTCACAAAATCCTATACCGTCCCAAACGGATCTCATACTTTTGCTATCCCATCCAATTTCTATTAATGAAAAGAAAATGGCTAGATATAGCTCACATGTTAAGGTTTATGACTAGATGGTTTTTAGTAGCTTTAACAATCTTTTGAAGCATGTAAAAATCCTTTAGATTTGAATGTGGGCTTCAAAATTTGAAAAAAAAAGAAGAGAGAAAAAGATGTGCTGTCAATATTTATACTTTTTTTTTTATTTATTTAATATGTAGATTTGGCCTGCAGTTCAAGTTGTCAATTTTTATTTTACCCCATTGAATTATCGATTAATGGTTACAAATGTTGTTGCTTTAGGTTGGAATGCGTATCTTTCTACTGTCAATCAAAGATCATCACATTAAATTATTTATTGGATGGCATTTCTGCAATACCTGTACCATTAATTTCAGGTACACCGATTTTGATATCTTTAAATTTAACAATGCCTCTTGTTTTGATCTATTAAGAAAATATGAATAAAACTGTATTGTAAGAATTGTGTATAACGATACTACCTTGCCGCCTAAAAGTCCAACAGCAAATCCACTGGGTGCTGATAAACCCTTTAATGCCAAATCAGCCGTGCTAGTGTCTACAAGACGTTTGAATCTATCTTCGCACATTGGACATTTATATTTAGCTTCTTCATCATCACACAGAATTTGATATTTTTCAGGTGTTAATTGTTCATCACAACGAGTGTGAACCCAATGATCACATGTATCACAAGCTACCATTTCATTATCCTCATCGTCATTTTCTTCTTCTTCTGAATATGTCTTGAGACACACTGTACAGAATCGATCATCTTCAAAATTGCCGTTACATTTAGGACAGTAAGTAGCCAAATAAACAGGATACTTGTATCGATCACTTTTAGGTGCTGTTGCATGAGTGTATTGAGATTCTTCTTCCATACCATGCTCATCACAACTATGACAATTAGCACATAATGGACAGAGCCATGATCCTTCTGGGACATTTTCGACTTTTGGATTGCAACTAATAAAGAGATGATAAAGATTAATATAAGATAAACACATAATACACAAAAATACTGTACCATCCAGTATGCCATCCTCTATCACATCCATCACAAATCATCAATGTTGATTCATCACCGGCACTCTTACATACACAACAAATTTTACATTCAGGACAAGACCAGGGATAAGATTCCACTGCTGCTACTTGTAGAGGTGTAGTTAAATTAGCACAAACAGGATGGTATTTTCTAGTACATTTGGAACATTTCACAACTGTAAAATCATCAGTGACATGTTCTTCTGGTGAATTGAATAATGATTCGGCTGCTTTTAATTGATGGCAATCTGCACATTTATTATCAGAATAGACAATTTGCTAATATAAAAAAAAATCAATCAATGAGATAAAATCAAAATTACATATTGAATTCATGTCATACCGGTGGAGGTCCTTTAGCAAAATCAGACATTTGTTTTGTTGGTTGGTGAGTAGGGCATTTCTCTCCCTGTTTATTCACCGGATTTCTACAGATTTGATTACCTGCAAGAATGGTTCGACACATTGGTGGTTCTGGAGTTAATACCTATAATAACAATTTTTAGATTCAAATTCTGATAGTCTTTAATTTCCATTATTACATTAATTGGCATTCTAGGTTGTTGTTGCTGTTGTTGCTGTGGTTGTTGCATCAATTGAGGTAATGGTTGTGGTAATTGTTGTTGTGGTTGTGGAGGTGGAGGAGTATTCTGTATATGTGGTTGTTGTTGAATTTGTGGTTGTGGTGGAGGAGCAGGTGAGTAACTTTGTGGTGATCTACCCATGGGTGATTGCCTTGATGGATCAGCATATTGATTTACAGATTGATATACAAGACCAAGATAAAATTGTTGAGCTGCTAATGATTGTGCTGTATCCACCATATCTGTTGGGTCAGGAACCTTTGGAGTAGGATAATTAAACCGTGCTTGATGTCTATAATATTTTTAAGTTTTTCCAATATATAAATCAATCTATTATGTGAACTTACATTGGAAACTTTGCTTGAAACTGCCCTTCCATAATAGCTAATGGATAGTTGGCATCATCATCTTCATTTGGAATTTTCACTTGTTGATCATTCATCAAGATTTTTCTTAATTGCTCCTTTTCTTCTACTGTTGGAAAAGCTTCTACGACAGCATCTACATTATAATCTAATAAATCTTTTCCTATGCCACGATAAAGAGGTGCACTGTTTATTGTTGATGTTGATTTTGTTGAAGGTTCGAATTCAATTAATGGTGTTGCTGAATAATCCTCTTTTGTAAATTCAAATTTGCATGACCTTGATTGATAGGAAGCTGGTACTTGATTAATATTGGAATGAAGATCATAAAATGTTGGTTTTGCTGCTCGTCTCTCATGTAATTGAGCATTAAATCCTCTAGCTGCTAATGCTGCATGATGCATCCAAGTTTGATTTGTGAGTGGTGCTTTAGATGAATATCCTTCCGATCTTGCTGTCTTTGCAATGAGGGATTTACGAGAATTATCGTGTTCTTCCTCTTCTTCGTCTGCATTTGCTGAAGTGACAGTAAAAGCGGCGTCGTTTGATGATTGTTTACGAAGGTTACGTTCTTGTGCTGTTTGTTTCGATAATCGTTCTTCTGGATGCTCATTTTCATAGTAATCATCTCGAATGCGTCGACCACGTTTCACCATTTTTGATCCAAAACACTTGAAAACTGAGCGTGCAGTTACTACAGCGACATCACGATGTTTAAACCATTGAACCAATATACCCATTTCTTTCAACATGTATTTTTCCTCATCATTGATACGCACACGTTTTAATGAAGGATGTTTGTGAAAGAAAAGATAACTATCGCGATAGCCTAATATTTTAGTAGGTTCCATAGCCAACATTAATAATTGCTCGCCATGACTAGGTAATGTAAATGTAGGTACTTTATATTCACGACCTGTCATAGATAAATTTAGTCAATTGCAGAAGAACGAAATAAATCTCAACGTTGATTTACCTCCTAAAAGATTTCCTTGTCGATCCACTTTTTGTTCGCCAATTTCATCAATATCTGAATCTGCATCGATATCTTCATCGATTGTTTTTTCAACTATGGCTTCTTTTTCTTCACCCTTTTCATCTGCCTTTTCCTGTTCTGGATCCTCTACTTCGTCTGCTTCTATTTCTGATGGAGATTTGTGATCAACAGATGCAGTGAGGCTGGTTTCGCGCTTTCGTTTCGCGTCATTCTCTTCATGAACAGAGGGGTAATATGAACTAGGGCGACCTCTTTTTCTAGATGAAGAGCGCGTTGGCTCAGGTTCAGGTGCAGTGGTTGATTTTCTAGTATTTTGAGCAATCCTTGAACTGGATTTTCTAGTTGAAGTTGTAGGTGGTGGTGGTGGTGGTGGAGTAGCAGCTACTGGTGGTCTACCCCTTCTACGTTTGGAAGTCTCTGTATCAAAAAATTTTCAATTAATTATTTAATTAGAATACCAAGCAAAATGCAATTAAAAATTTTCAAATGTGATACCTTTAGGTGGCATTATTAGTAAAGAGTAAAAGAATTCAGCTTTTCTAATGTGTGGCTCTCTGTCGCTTTATATTCACCGTATCAATTTCTCAATCAAGGAATGCCTTGGTGTGTAATCATACAGAACGTCACAAAATCAAGAGGGTATTCAATATCTAAATGGTCCAATTGTTGTTCTGTACAGGGAAAGATCATAGGTAACACTGTGTCACAGTTCGGTGAAGGTCAAAAAATGAAAACGCTCTGGAAATACTGAATGTCGATTGAAATTAAACGTGGATTGCAAGGCAAGTTTGTACACCTTTTGCCAAAATGATGTCGCAAGAAAAAAAAATTAAAGCGTCGCACAATTCAGGAAACGTGTGTCGCATATATACAGCAAGAACAACGCCAAAGGGAGTTTTTTTTTAATAAAAGGGTGAAGAAAAAAGTTCAGAGGGTCGGTCTACAGCATCTCAAATAAGTAGCGACTTCATGATTTATGGTTCCGTATGCACAGACCTGGCCCTTAAGAAAAACGGGCTGAAAAGCTATAGATTCGCAGTTACATTGATGTTTAGAGCAATACAATATGAAAAATAGTAACGATGATAATAAACAAGTCCTCAACATTTCAAGAATTGATTTTTATTCACATATTGAAAGGCTTATTGTACTAAAAAAAAGTCATCACTCTTCTCCAAACAAATCGAAGAAAATGACAGGCATAATTGATAACCTTGTTATTGGGATGGGGTCAGTGAAGATAGACAAACATACACAAAAACAAAGACTAACTAGAATGAAGCATATATTGGTATTGGTGGTGTTGTAAAAAGAGGTAAAGCTATATTATAAGAATGACAATGTTTTGGATAAATAGAATAAGGCTACAATTCTTTTGCTGTATTTTGACTTGCTGTAATACACGAAGAAACTACGCTCGATAAGCTCTTTCTATAGCTAACCTCATAATAAACATTTTTTAGGATATACCCTATACATTACTAAATAGATATGAATTGGTTGCATTATTTTACCTATTCCTAAATTTATTCTATATCTCACGAAAGACTCAAAAACGCGTAAAATTCATTGCTTTTTTCTTGAAAAATGTGTCTCATTTTTCATCCCTGCTCTGCTTTTTTTTTTACTAAATAACACCAAGAAAAAAATATATGCCAATGTACCTGAGATGCTCACCTTTAATCTAAAAACAAGTATCCAAAAATATCCTACTTTTTACAGTTGATATTAATTTTTCAGTGCTAGTGTTTCAGATTTTTACGCGTATTTCACTGCTAAAGGATTGAAAACTTTGAGGCTTCATATCTCTATAAAACATTAAGCTATACTAAAATGTTTTAATAATAAAACTTACTTGTTTTGATGCTCTTTATAACATATTTGGGTATAAAAAAATTCTGAGCACTTTTATTTTTTTTTCATTTTTTTGACATTTCTATAGTAGATTTCAAAAAATCGGTTAAATTGAGCAACATTTTTTTTGCATTCATGTCATTAAGCTCGTTGATCTCTCTTAGATCCAATTTAGAGTTTTTTAAAATATTGATTTTTCGTGGAGATATCCTCAAAAATGTGTACAAAAGGGTACCTCCATTTCTAACGTCCATTTTTCCCTTATATACCCTCATCCCAAATTCTGAATCTGAAAAAAATTTGGACAAAAATCTTGTTTTCTCTACACAAAATGCAGCTAGAAGACTTTGCAATAGCTCGATCGATAGATAATGTTTTTGCGCATCATTTCAATTAGTTTTATTTTAAATATGCTTATAAAAAGTAATGTGTATCTTCAAAAAACATCCAAAAATTCAATTGCATTTTACGCAAAATTTAATGCGGAATGCTTTTTTGATTTTTATTTAAATCTATGCAGAATTTAAAACTGTACAAAAACTATTTAATACGCTAGGTCAACTTACTTGGCAGTTCAGGAGCATTTAAATGATTTTGTTTTTTTAATCATTTTTCGTCTATTTTTTAAAATAAATTTTGGGATCCCGTTATGATAGGTTTTAAGCTGTGATAAGTCCCTATTATTTTGATTATCTCGACCAAAAACCAATGTTTTTCGCTAAAACAAAAAATGCAGCGTAGCAATCAATTAGAACTATCTTGTGAATACAGAAATTAAGCCCTAGATAATGAGTTTTAAGTTTTACATAATAATAAACTAATATTGACGACTGCAGAAAACAAAGAAAAAAATTCCATTCTTGTGAATATTGATCCAATTAATCTTCAATTATACAAGATGGTGGATTTAAATATATCTTGCATAAAATTTTATATTTCTACTTTCACAAATAACTGTAAATGGAGAAAACCATCAGCGAATATTATATTTCTGTCCAATAAAACTACCTGTTGTGTTCTATATTTTCATATTATTTGATAAATGATACTTAAAAAAAGAATACAATTAAAAGTAAATGAGTATTGAACCAATTCTTTAACTGTATAATAGAAACAAGATATTGTTTATTTAGATACACTACGGCCGAAGTATACTTCCCGTGGGCATAGTGATTTGCACAGATGGGTAGAATAGAAATGTTGCATCCACCAGTTATTTGTAAGATAATGAACCTTTTGATTTGTAATCCTTTTTGATAAGGATTCAGCTAGCTGATATGTGGTAACATTCTTGATTATTCTTATTGTTCTAAAGTAAGATTCAGGAAACGGGATATGTGAGACATATCCACTTGTTGGACTTAATTGTATGAAATGAGCTCAACTTAAATGTGCTGTGTTACTAATGTAGTAAATAGATTAATCTGACATGGAATGTCAGAAAGATATACTTGATCCAAAGCTGATCTAACGGATAAATGTAATATAGAATTTGTATATAAATAGGACAAATTATTGATATTACATAAAGATGATCTTCAGTTTTTGTGTGTGATTTAATTTAACAAGTCCCTTTGTTAAATTATACATTTTTTCTTGCTCCAATATTTATTCTAAATCCTAGACATTTCAAAAAACTTTCATGCAGATCAGGCAGCCCAGATGAGCAGAGCAATGAGATCAAAGTTTTTTAATCAATTTACTAAAGTATATCAATCAGAATATAATTAATAACCGAAGATAATTTGAATGATTTAAAGCAGATGTGCGTTACTCTGATTCAACAGAATTGCCTTATTGACGAGATATATCAATTTGAAATTTGGGTTTGAAAGAGTTCTGTCCAGGTTATTCTTTCGGGGACCAAATGGGAACAACGACAACAACCTGTTTGGCAAAAGTATTTATGCCTTTGTAAATTTCTGTTTGTAACACACAAAACCGACTGATTTAGGATTATTTTTCTTTTTCCTTCCCCACTTTCCTCAGCTCTTTTCTTTATGTTTAAAACTAAAACAAAAAGACCAAGATCTTTCATAAACTGAAATCGAGCAGCAGATACAATTAAATGTTTTTTCTATTATTTATTTGGAAAAAATTATTAACTGTTAATGTTAAGAGTGCGTTATAAAGTTATTTTTTTCAAAAAAAAAGCATCCAAGACTTAGTCATGTTTTTCCATCATCTTCGTTATAATCAATGCTTTTTTGGTCTAAAGTTGAACGTACTACCTGCAGAAAAATTGGTGATTATAAAAGTATGTATAGCATCACTGACTTGATTTGAATAAATGAATAAACTCATTTTAATTTATCTAGTTTCTAAAAAGCATTTATTTCTATTTAGTGGCCAACAGCTAAGAAGAGGAAAACAAGATGTTGTCTTGTACTGTATATCATTACCAACTATCAAAGGTACACCATAATTATTACTTATTAGCAAGTTATTAATAATTGATTTTACTAATAAATCAATTTTATAGATAAAACTAAGTTTGTTCTGGTAAAGTATTAAATAAATTGACTTGGGACAAAGAGGATGATAAAAAGACGGTAATAGGTTTCAGTGATGGCCATATTTATGTTTATGATATTGGAAACGTAAGATTAAAACTGAATTTAAATTATCTCTAACGCAATAATTATAAAGCAAGACTATATTATCATTGCATAAACTACCACACAATATTAACATGTATAATGATTTACAACAATAAGCTTGAATCAAGTAGGTGCAGCATTGTAAATTCTTGAAAAAGTTTTCAAGTATTATAAAATCTCTTATTTCTAAGACTTACAAGGCTTATAAGCAGAATATTAATTTCAAAAATTATTCTTGTCCAGATCATCAATTTTGACATTTTTAAATTTTTTTTTCTGATTTTGCAAATCTAGAGCTAATTATACTACCAATTATAAAAACAAAAAATATAACACATATACAAAATTTAACGCTCTATCTGTTCAATAAATAATAACAAACATTTTCATTGCAAAATATTACATGAAAACCCTTTAACCAAAAATCCGTTTTTGGGCAAAAAGTACAAAGTTTCATTACTTAGCATTTGATATTAAGCTTTTATAAAATGTGTATTAACTATGGCTACAATTTTCTCTCACAATGTAGTATATTTAAACGTTGATTTTGGTATCAAAATTTAATTTTTCTGTTTTTTGATCAAAATCATGAGTGTCGGTAAGGATTAAATGAGCCCCGAAAATGTCCGCTACAAAGTCTGAGTTTTCAGACCGTACATGGTTAAATATAATAAAAGTTTTAAAAAAAACGTATTTTTATTTAAAACTTAGATACCATACAGTATACCATAGTATAAGAGAAGACTTAGTCGTTCGATTTTGCTATGCTCAATTACGGTATCGCTCTGCGGGCTCGCTTTTGCAATTTTTTAACGAATGTATGGTATGACAGACGGTTTTTTTAATAGAAAAATGTATGTTTCTATGATAACAGCAAGCAGATATTGCTTATTTTGTTTAATTTATAGTTCATGCGCTGTAATGCTGCTTTTACATTGGCTGAGATGTGTAATTTAGCAGAGATTTAATTGTGTCAAATAATGTAAGGCCTTGAAAATCCTTTTCGATGTGTGTTGTTTCTTTCTTTTTGTTTTTATATTATTCCAAGAATATATCCACTGTTTGGTAAGGCATATCAGACTATCAAGCTGGTATTCTTTTCTTTAACTTAATACGCATGCTAACAAAAGGGACTAATAATGCTTTAATATAGGTAGCATTCGTTATATTAGAGCCTGATATTTTATTTAACCGCATTCTAAAATCAAACATCATTATTTACTACTATATTGTTGGGTGTACCTCTTGATTACCAGATCAAATCGAAGGCAATGATATTTATATTTACTCAATGAAAAGCTAGTAGACCTGGCTACAGATTCAAGAAATGTTCTAGAAAAGTGATAAAATTTTAAATGTTATAGAAACACAAAAAAAGAATAATCTGATGTCTTGCCTAATAACCATAGTTCTGATCGTAGCTACTGTATACTTGAAAACAAATCTTTTTACAGCTGACAATCGAGAGACATTCATGATCATGTAATTATAATATTATAATAAGAATTAAAATTAAAATAGAAATTAATATTATTTTGTAAATTGATAATCAAGCAATAAATATATCTACAATCCCTAATGATTAAGTTCCAAAAAAACTTAGTCATGCTTTTTTTGATTGATTTTTTTAAAGAAAAAAAAATTATGAGATGTTTGAAGCTTGCGAAATATCTCACATTATCTGCTAATAATTATTGATGGTAAATAGAAATGTTTCTCATCGTAAACGAAAATAATAAATTTAAAGAAGGTAAATTTGTTTAAATTTTATGAGTGGTAAATTAGCATTTACTGTATAACCTTAGATTTGGCTTGCATATAAATTTAAGCCGTAAGTGTTATTTCATTTTATTCTCAAGCAAAAACCATTGCTGCTGTAAACGTTATAGCTATAAACATATTTACAAATGATAATAATCGTAAATATATTGGCTCTTACATGTATTGCTCTACATCAACAACGCATTGAATTGTATTATTGTCTATAATCTATATTAATAAAAGCAAATGTAATTTAAAACCTCATTATTCCAGTATTAAATGCAATGGAATTTTGAGAACGGCACGATGATGCTCATGTACAAACCAATTTGTGCCCATACAATCAGCACATCATGATGCTCATCGTCAAATTTCTTATTATGCAAAAATAGGGATAATGATATGCGTATGGGTAATTCTACTATTATGCACACATGGGATTAACGTCATGCACATGGACAGAATCTATAATTCTGCACATAAAGGCTTTTCGTTATGCTTGTGTGCAGTTTCTTTTGTTGTGCCTATGTGCATCTTGTTATCTTTTTAGCCATTACTCAGTGGGCGCAACAACTCATCAGACTATACAGTAGTTTGCATCCCACCTGGGCACAACAAGATCATCTTGTGCAGCACAGGTCGATCGTAGTGCTTTTATATACAAATCCTTTAAATTTGTGATTTTATGGACTTTTTTTGAATCCGGTTGTATCATCTTATATTTTTCAAGTTAAATCCGTTATTAGGCTAATAATGTTCTAGGTAGTATCTATGCTTTACTTAAAATAAGCCTTTGAATAATTAATAGCAATAGTCGAACGTCAATTTTTTTATGAAATTTTGATATTTGCATCTTATAGCTGCTTGCAATATTCAAACAACCACGTCCGGGCTGTCCGTTGATTTTTTTTAGAAATTTAAAGCTTGGAAATATTATTAGATGGCCGCTACCGGAGATTGTTCGGCTTTTTTTTTGGAAGAGTAACCATTGGCAAAAATATGAATTATATACTATGTTGTATGCCACCAAGAAGTATTATATGTTATTGTTTAATATTTAGTACATTAATATTATGAAGCTGTATAATACAAAAATTGAATATGGACAAATGTAAAGCAATGTTTGCCAAAATGGGTAAAATATCAAACGAGTCTATATAATAAATAATCTTGTCAGAATATTAAACTTTTATTAACAATACATCCTTTGGATGTATTTATATACATTAATTATAACTACTACTACTAGGGTTTTACTATCTAAGAATATGATGTAAATTAATGCAGGTCATTGATTTACTATAACACTAATTATAGACTGAGACCTTGGATGTGAGACCTACTGGTGAGTATTGACATAACAATGGGAGTTAGTATAACATGAGCTACTACAACGCACAGAAGGAACTCAAGTGATATTCAACAGATGCAGTTGCATTGAAAAATCCGGCTTTTAGGAGTCGAAACACCTAGAATTATACTGCAAAACCAAATTACGCATTATTCATTAAACTAAAGACAGACACCAGCTTTCCAATCCACCACTGTTACATGCAGATATCAATTGTATAATCTCTACCAATGCGAAATAGTAATATAATATACTGTATGAATCAATCAGTTCGACTATTATAATCAATGGTAATAATAATAATAATAATAGGATCAACAACAACTTTTTAAAGTAATAACGTAATAACAAAAAACTACCGACAGTATACTCTTAAATTGTAATTTAATACATTATCGTTCAAGATGACCGAATATTAATGAATCAGAGAAAATATAACTGGTAAAAAACTGATACTTAATGTACAACGAGGTCAAGATTGATAAAGGTTGCATTCATTGTGTGGTGGAAATTGCGACATTTTGATGATGGATAGAAATTACAGGACCAAGATGTTGTGTTTGCTTCAGGATTTTCAAAAGGGTTCAAAAGCATTCCTCATTAAACTCACCTAGATGTTGAATACTTACCATATGCAATTAGTATCATTATTGTCTTTTATTTGATTGCTGTATTATTAAAATCAAGCTTTTCATAGCTTATAACAATGACAATGGGATGTTTCTGCTTTTGGATTGACATTTATACTACTGCAAATGGAACCAGACATTTTAGTTTATGGAATTTGAATAAAAATACAAAGACACCATTTGTAAGTACTTAAGTTGGTCCTAGTAAAGCATTGAATAAATTGGCTTGTCGGGACAAAGAGGAAAAAAAGACGGCAATAGGTTTCAGTGATTGCCATATTTATGTTTATGATATTGGAAACGTAAGAATAAAGCTTAATTTAAATTACCTCTAGCGCAATAATTATAAAGCAAGACTATATTATCATTGCATAAACTACCACACAATATGAACATGTATAAATATTTACAGTAATAAGCTCAAATCAAATGGATACAGCATTGTAAATTCTTGAAAAAGTTCTCAAGTTTATAAAATCTCTTATTTTTAAGACTTACAAGGCTTATAAGCGGAATATTAATTTCGAAAATTATTCTTGTCCAGATCATCAATTTTGACATTTTTAAATTTTTTTTTCTGATTTTGCAAATCTAGAGCTAATTATACTACCAATTATAAAAACAAAAAATATAACACATATACAAAATTTAACGCTCTATCTGTTCAATAAATAATAACAAACATTTTCATTGCAAAATATTACATGAAAACCCTTTAACCAAAAATCCGTTTTTGGGCAAAAAGTACAAAGTTTCATTACTTAGCATTTGATATTAAGCTTTTATAAAATGTGTATTAACTATGGCTACAATTTTCTCTCACAATGTAGTATATTTAAACGTTGATTTTGGTATCAAAATTTAATTTTTCTGTTTTTTGATCAAAATCATGAGTGTCGGTAAGGATTAAATGAGCCCCGAAAATGTCCGCTACAAAAACTGAATTTTCAGACCGTACGTGGTTAAATATAAAAAAAAGTTAAAAAAGAAACGCTTTTTTATTTAAAACTTAAATACCATACAGTATACCATAGTATAAGAGAAGACTTAGTCGTTCGATTTCACTATGCTCAAATATGGCATCGCTCTACGGGCTCGCTTTTGCAATTTTTTAACGAATGTATGGTATATGTTACATCAAAAGATACTAATATAAAAATACTCTGCTAAAAGATACATTTTATTAATTCATAGATGCTTCATATTTATATGTTTTCTAGATAATTATATGATTATTAATATTATTAATGAATTGGCTGCTATTGAGGGACTTGATATGATTTGGGAACAAATCATATACAATGGAATTTGTGGAATTGGGAATCTGCGATTGTATCATTTAGATAAGATGTAGGATTGCCTATGTCTCATAGTTGCCAAGTGTTCCTGAATGTTCCTGATAGTCGCTGTTAATGCTAGTGGTTATGTATGACATTTAGTATAAGTTACTACTAAATGTCATGTCATATTGGATTTTAATAGTTGTTCCTGGATTTCTACATCTGGGTAAACTTCTGATATATCACGTATTTTGAAAAAGAAGGGTTTAAACTATTATATCTTTTTCAAATCTTTTTTTATTTTAAATTTTACTGCAATACGTACTATTATACAATTTTGCTGCAATTAATAATGTTGTTTGATTTAATTCCTACTTGATGAACACCAAAATTATAATACATGTGATTTATCAGAATATGTTTATGTTAAATAAAATTAGAAAATTTAATGAAGCAAAGAGATATCGTTTATTGGAATGAAATTAATAAAATTTATATACTATTTGATTTGAGGAATTAATAATGTGATAAGGCAGTTTAGATGTTATTTAATAGTAATGTGTCATGTTGGAACATCGCACTGAAGTGTCATGCTTTTGTACCATGTTTCTATACCATGCTTTTGGGAGCATGGTTTAGTTAATATTCAATTAGGTAATTTCCGGTTCCGAATCTGTTATTGTTGTTTACTTTTTCGGATTTGACATGATCCGGTTTAAGAATGATACATCAACATTATACAGAGGGTAGGCCTACAATACAGCGTATAATATTAAAATATTGCATGCAAAGTGTTGTTGTGTTATTGTTTTGTACAACTAGCGAGATCTTGTTATTCACATTGCAAAATAAGATATTCATACAGAAAATCAACCCCAAAAGTGGAATCAAGAATGCCGGAGTATATAGAGAAAAGAAGACAACAATTGCTAGTCTTTTGAAAGCTATGCGTAGAAAGTTAAAACGAAAAAAAAAGGTGAGGGGGGTGATTAGCTGCGGTTCTAGCCCGGCAAACAGAAGCCTCAAACAAAATCTGTTCACACGACTTTCGAACCCACAAACTCTCCGTTTCAACTAACTGTAAAGCGCATAAGTCTAACAACTAGGACAAACATCCCCTCTGTGTTTGCTTTTTTTTAATTGCCGTACTTGTACTTATCTATTATTTTGTTTTTCTCTATTTATGCAGTATTGAGCAATATGACCACATTGTTTTTCTTTGGTATATAATACTGCTATTTGCTGAGTATCAGCAGCAAGTTGGCTTACAAAAAAAACTTTATTCCTGATCGAAATATAAAGAAATCCCTGTTATTTTTGCCCTACTATATCATGTAATTATGATAGGTACAATGATGCAAAGCTGACGTTATTTCATTAGAAAATATAATTAAAGTTTCCAGCGAGCATATAATCAATAGATATAGAATAGCGCTACGTATATATACAAAAACGTAGTAGTCAGATAAAACGTATATATATATACAATAACAAAATTCTTATAATCTATAAAAGTTACAGTCATCAATGTTAAAAATATCAGATCCCGTTCGATCTTCACAGAAAAACAATATCTGTTAATACAGTATATATAATAAAGAATGATTTTTAGATTTTCTTTCCATGTAGAAGCTAAACCATCACACTCTATGATATTTATGTAATTATTTTTCTTACTAATAATTAATTAATCAATAAAAAAATTACAATTTATTTTGTTCGTCCTATCCTTCACAACCTATTTTGACTTGTTGTAATACACGAATAAACTACGCTCGATAAGTCAAAATGAATTTTAATATTAAATTTGAATTTTCAAAAAATAAAATTGATAGTTTCAATCTTCAAAATCGGAGTATGCCTTCTTTCTATAACTAACCTCATATTAAGCATTTTTAGGATGATATACCCTATACATTACTAAATAGATATGAATTGGTTGAATTATCTTACCTATTCCTAAATTTATTCTATATCTCACGAAAGACTCAAAAACGCGTAAAATTCATTGCTTTTTTCTTGAAAAATATGTCTCATTTTTCATCCCTGCTCTGCTTTTTTTTTTACTAAATGACACCAAGAAAAAATATATGCCAATGTACCTGAGATGCTCACCTTTAATTTAAAAACAAGTATCCTAAAATATCCTACTTTTTACGGTTGGTATTAATTTTTCAGCGCTACTGTTTCGGATTTTTACGCGTATTTCACTGCTAAAGGATTGAAAACTTTGAGACTTCATATCTCTACAAAACATTAAGCTATACTAGAGCTTTCTAATAATAAAACGTACTTGTTTTTAAGCGCTCTATAACATATTTCAGTATAAAAAAATTCTGAGCACTTTTATGTTTTTTTTTCATTTTTTGACATTTTTGTGGTAAATTTCAAGATATTGATTAGATCTAACAACATTTTTTTTACATTCATGTCAATAAGCTCGTTGAACTCTCTTAGATCCAAATTAATGTTTTCAAAATATTAATTTTTCGTGGAGATATTTTCAAAAATGTGTACAAAAGGGTACCTCCATTTCTAACGTCCATTTTTCCCTTATATACCCTCATCCCAAATTCTGAATCTGAAAAAATTTGGACAAAAATCTTGTTTTCTCTACACAAAATGCAGCTAGAAGACTTTGCAATAGCTCGATCGATAGATATTGTTTTTGCGCATCCTTTCCAGTAATTTTATTTTAAATATGCTTATAAAAAGTGATGTGTATCTTCAAAAAACCTCCAAAATTTCAATTGCATTTTACGCAAAATTTAATGTGGAATGTTTTTCTGATTTTTGTTTAGATGCATGCAAAATTCAAAACTGTACAAAAGCTATTTAATACTCTAGGTCAACTTACTTGGCAGTTCAGGAGCATTTAAATGATTTTGTTTTTTGAATCATTTTTCGTCGTTTTTTTTAATAAAATAAATTTTGGAACCCCGTTATGATAGGTTTCAAGCTGTGATAAGAACTATTATTTTGATTTTCTGGACGAAAAATCAATATTTTTCGTTAAAACAAAAACAGCAGACTAGCTCTCAATTAAATCTAATTTGTGAATGCAAAATATCAATACTGTGATTGTGGTGCTTAATTTTTTACAACTGATTTTAGGTTAAGTTTGAGCGATGTTCTTAGGCCAGTGCATTTATGATCTGGTGTAAACTCTTTTGTTTTTGGACATATCTCAATGACCTTTAGTTGGAAGGTTCATTGTCTCTGAATATCTCACGTAATTTGATTCAATATTGGGCAAAGAAATCGAAAATCTTCCGCATACAATCATAAACGTCGGAAACCTGCTTTTTACAACTGTGAAAACCCGACAACAAAAATCCTACTATCACAAAAAAATTCAATCCTAATAACTTCCAACTTTAAATGAAAGTTGGTACACATCTTCGATACCATTATTTCAAAAGGCAAAATTCCACAACCTACTGTATGCCAAGAAAATCATTACCAAAGTGCACCTATAGCTTACTGCTCACTTTTATTGAAACAATGAAAATATGAATTAAATTTTGATATCCTATTATTAACTTGCTGGTTAAATCTAAGAAAAGAATGCGCTCTTTTTTTTCGGTTGGGGTTTGTAGCTTACCAGATCATTTTAAATTAGAAATAGCTTTAAATCAGCCAAAACCCAAAGCTAACATATATGGCAATGGCAACTACCGAAGTCGAGTTTTTCATATACAAAGCTCTATTTTATCGGATATCATCGCTGCCATGAGTGTAATAATTAATACACCACCATTACAAATATACTGTTGATCAATGCTGATGCTACAATAAAAGAATATAAATATTTGATAATATACTGCATGGCATCAACTGTTATTATCACCTGCCTTTGACCCCCAAAAAAAGGCAATACTACAGTATCTAATATTACCATAAATTTAGGGGAAGCAAATCATTATTATACCAAATAATCTATACACCCTATGATCTGCATTGCTATTAATATATGTGCATGAAAATAAAACTATGTTTCACATACTTCATATAATGATTTTATGGTTTACAGTCAAACGTTTTCCATGATTTACAAAATTCAAATTATTTAATCTTGTCAAATCAACAAAATCAGTTCAAAAATGTGTCATTACCACATAGTTTGAAGCCATTTTTATAAAACAAAAGTTAGTTTAAGCCATGCATGCAATTGAAAAACTATAAGTAATTAGATTTTAGACATTGAGCAAAATTTGTTACAAATTCGTGTATCTGATATCGAATCTTCAAGCGAAAATTCGCTTGAAGGCTCTCTAAAGCGCGGAGGAACCTTAGGTTTAATCAAAGGTTTATAATAGATACTAGCTACATATAGCCACATTGTTTGTCAGATATATCTCAAATCTTAGTGAGACATTGCATTAAAGAATATTTTAGCCGAATTAACGGAGAACAGGATAATATCAAAAATTCACATTCGTTACAATCACACTTTTGATAATGATTTGATCAGCTGCTCAAAGTTTACAATGTTCACATATATAAACACTGTTTTTTAAATAATATCCATAGCAGCAGGCTAACGTTTTGATGAACTATGTTTTTTTACAGCATGTATACTGCATTTGAAATTATATTGTATAGAACACTTCTCCTATGTAACCAAACTATAATAAAATAATTAAGCAATAAAGCATGTATCTTATAGATATAAATATTTTATATGTCTTTAATGCTATATTAAATTCACATTTATAATAGTATAATGCATCTCAAATGATCCCAAATGTATTCATTCAAATAGCATGTTCATTTCATCAAGCAACATTGGTTATGCTCTTTTGTGTAGACATACGTAGTACTACATATTGCCTTTTGTTTGCACATGCGAAGAACAGAGAAAATCTGTGTACCCTTGCGTTTAAGTACGTATAAATGACTAATACATTAAATATGTTACACTTGATTGGAACAAAACCATTCCTTATTGAAAGGATAATATAACAAGTATAGGTGGTATATATCAGTTCAACTACAAACGAACGGTTCTCATTGTTTTTATTTACATGCACTTTGGCTGCCAAATTGATGATAATAAATACCATGTACATATAACAAATCATTGATACAAATCTTAGAAACGGGGTTGTCAGTCATCCAGATCTCACAAAAATGACTCCCGCTGCTATATTGATTAACACAAAATGTTGAGCGTATAAAATATTCCTACAACAGTTGTTCCTGGCTTTTTGATGTGAGTACCTGATCATATGTACGACGTACAACAACATTTTTTTTCGATCATCAATTGTATACAGTACATTATTTAAGATTGTTACAAACGCTTTATGTGAACTCATAATTTTAATAATTTTAATTTGTGATTTCTCCTCATTTTCTTGGATTGAACAGATATTTTAATGAATCTTTCTAATAAAATAACGCGTTTGCATATGAAACAATGTCAGTTTCATGGATAAATGGCCTGGTTCTCTGTTTTTTAAGAGATGCAAAGTTTATTTTTAATTCCAAGTAACTCAAGGAACACTAATTGCGTTAAATCATATTGCACATTTTTTCTGTGATACATCAAGCCAGTAAAATTGGCTATATAACATAATATTACTTTTTTTTACAGAAAACTAGCGTCAAGTAAACTAAAATTCTAACAATGACTTCAACCTTAACACTAGAGTAACATGGTTTAGTTTTAATAGCAATTGCAGTGAAATTACTAGCATATCATCTTGGAAAAATAACACAATTTATTGAACGGCCGTAAAATATACCATTTACAATATAGATTTTTATCCGTTGTTACAGCCATTATATTCCCAGTTGATTTTGGTAAAAAGAGGTATTGTTCAACCAAGCAAATTGATTATCAGATCTTTTCGAGAGTGAATTTATGTTACCATTCACGTTGTTTGCATAACATTAAAGCAGCGTTTTTATCAGATTGTCATACTTGAAAACTTAAAATGTAATGTGTAAAGCAGCTTGTACAAGCTGAACGAACGTTCTGCCATTTCTTTTCCTTGCTGTTTAAGCGGAACATTAAATTGTATGTGGTATGAAAACACTGCTGTATATTTGATCATAAAGTAAAAGATAACCAAATGTTACCATTAGTAAAGCTTGTAACATGGTAAATTTGCTCTAAAAGAATAAAAAATCCTCAGAGGACATATGAAATAAACTTATATCGTACACTATATACACAAGAATGATCGTTGTATTACTAACGGTTCTTCGGATTCATATTAGTTTGTTCTTTTTTAAATATGCTTCAAAGGATTCTTTTTTAAATTTTTAGCACCACAAACTTATCTGATTGAAATTCTTGTACCACGTGTTTCCAATTAAAATCTGATAAAACTGGGATCACAAAATCAATGTAATGCAAACTATTCCATTTTAGAAATGACAGTACCTTCAACTTTACAGAACTCTATAGCATTATTACACTTTACTATCCCATGAAGTCTTTGTTCTTGAGCCCCGTAATCTTCCGTTTAATGGAGGACATGTCCATCGTATGTCTATATTTTTAATTATTTTTTTTTGTATAATGCGCAATATCTTCATGGGTACTGTTCCACCACCATGTCAACTTGGTAGATTCATTTGATATAAAAGGGAGCTACCAGATCCACAATTCCAATAAAATTATCAACATCTTTTCTTTACAAACAAAAAAGTAATCATCTCAACAATCAAAATGCGTGCCTCTATTGCCTTCTCTGCTGTTCTCGCCTTCGTTGCCTCTGTCTCTGCTGCTCCTTCTCCCAGAGCTACCACTGACTGTAACCCTTCTTATGATGTTCCCTCATCTACTCCTTGTTTCACTGCCTGTAACGTTGCTGCTGGTCAAACTTGGGTTCCTGGATGGACCATGGATAGCACTTCTCCTCTTTTCATTGATTCTCTCTCCCTCATGTGTACCAAGACTGGTCCCAACTACATTGCTTTCATGACCGCTGCTGGTACTTGTATGGCCAAGTGTACTGGTGATGACCCAGAATCCTTCAACACCGAATTCGCTGGCGCTTGTGCCTGGTGGGCCGTTCACAAGGGTGATACTTGTGCTTCCGCTTAAATATCATAACTTATTTATTTATTTATTTAACCTATGTTAGGTTGTTGAAAGCTTTATAATTTCTTTCATTTCTGTTGTTTCTCTTACAATCATATTATCTTATTTGTACCTTTTTATTATAAAAAATAAAAACTTTTAAATTGCTGCAATATAAAAATTATATCCTGTTTAGTCTATATATACAAAAACACATAGAAACATACTAATTCGAGACTTATAAAGCCTTAAATCACTAGCGTAACTAATTAAATTCACCTACAAGCTTTGCCAATTTTAATTACAAAGTAACGTAAATTCCGTGATATTTGCACTTTTTTTGCACTTTTTTTTTAGACGAGACTCAAACTTTTGAACGCTAATATATCAAACAGTAGCTATTAACTAGGTTTACTGATTTTTTTGGTAGCTCATTATACAATTAAAACGTCGTCAATGTATACATACTCAAAAAGCTCATCGTTTGTAACAAAATTTGTTTAATTTTTAAAAGAAAAAAAATATAAACGTAAAGTATAGCATCTTGGTAATATGTCAATATTAATTAATAGCCTTATTATGACTTTTGGCATCTCACCACAATCCTTTGAAAACGAAGAAGTGAAGCGGCGGACATTGAAATCGGTTATTTCAAAATTGATCCATTTTTCATCCAATTTCAAAATTACATCCTTCTGATGGATATTGCGGCACATTTTACTATAAAAGTATTATGCTTAGGTCTAAGGTTTTCTATGCGTTTTAAAACGGTAATTCCAATGGCGCTGCTTTCAAAAAAATCAATCAATTTTTCATAGAGTAGATATTAAAAAACCGTAATTCAAGTTTTTTGAAGAAATGTCAAATTTTTACATCACCGATGTGTTATATAATGCATAGATATGAAAGAGCACAATTTTAGAATCATTTTGAGCTTAGAAACATCTTATTGAAAAATTCCATTTTTAAGGTCAAAAATTGAATTTCATGAAATCGTGGATCTCGGCCCTTACATCCATAGGCAAAAAATCGATGAAAAATCGATTTCCATTTTTTGATCTCTAAAATGTTAAAAAGTAGTACATAACATACTTTTGGGTCATAGAAGACGATTTTGCTACTTTCCAAGCCGTAGAAGCGCTTTGTTCCGGAGATATCACAGGGTTGATATCAGATTTTACAATATCCAAGTATGCTATCAGTGATACATTGCGCAGTGGATTGCTCAGTAATCCTTGGATTTATGGGTTTATTATATGATCCGCTTACTGAGATTTTTATGAACAATTTGTTGCACAAGCCAATGAGAGATTAGATTACTGAATAACATCAGTTATGCGTAATTCTTGACCCAGAAGGCGTATATATTCGCCGGTCCAAAA
This sequence comes from Mucor racemosus, assembly GCA_027405735.1. Lineage (NCBI taxonomy): Eukaryota > Fungi > Mucoromycota > Mucoromycetes > Mucorales > Mucoraceae > Mucor > Mucor racemosus. Next base: position 962,544 of record JAPEHQ010000004.1, on the reverse strand, counting down.
TTCGCCCAACATTTATTTTTTCGTCTGCTATATCTACTGTTTGGACATGGCTTTTTCATCTCGAATTTCTCTTTTAGCTCGCCATTTACATAATTCAACAAATAAAATGACTACTGAAAAAGCTACTTTTGCTGCTGGATGCTTCTGGTTAGTTTTTATTTTCTTTTTTAGGTTATATAATTTATATTAAAATACTAATACGAATGCGTATACTATAGGGGTGTTGAGCATTTATATGTAAAGCATTTTAAACAATATGATGTCAAGACTAAAGTAGGATACATTGGTGGAGATACAAAAGATCCTGGTTACAGAGAGGTATGTTTATAATTAGAAAATAGTAAATGTGTGTTAATATTGTGAATGTGCTGTAGGTCTGCTCGGGATCTACTAACCATGCTGAAGCTTTGCAAGTTGATTTCGACCCCAAGAAGGTCTCCTATGAAACTCTCGTTGAGTTCTTTTATAGAATGCATGGTAAAAAAAAAAGAATCTTATATCGGTTAAAATCAAAAACTAAAAATAAAATTTAGATCCTACTACTGTCAATGCACAAGGTCCTGATAAAGGAACTCAATACAGATCTGCAATTTTCTACCACTCTCCTGAACAAAAGTCAATTGCAGAAAAAGTAACTGCAGATGTTCAAGAAAAGCATTATAAAGGCAAGAAGATCGTTACCGAGATCATCCCTGCTGGAGTATTTTATGATGCTGAAACCTATCATCAGGTAGAAAAAATAATGATGTTTAGATGTTTCAAGGATTTTTACTCAATGATTTTTATAGGAATATTTGGATAAAAACCCTGGAGGATATGAGGTAAGAATCTACTGTATACAAAAATATTTTAAAATTGAAATGATTATTAATGCAAACCTATTCTAGTGCCCCACTCATTTCTTGCGTTGGTAATTTCTGTGCGCCATTTTCATGGCTAAAATCGTCACAAAATCATCTATATGACCACACGCACAACTAACTATTTAATTGAATAAAATAACATCTATATTTCTCTTTATAAATACAAAAGAATGAGAACCATTTCACTTGTCAAAAGACTTAAATGGTCTTTTTCAGGCAATATGAATCCTCATGCCTTGGTTATTGGCGATGTAGATAATGATAATGTAAAATAAAGCAAATAATATTTGATGCATACTTTTGTTGACCATAATTTTCTAAAGGAAAATGAATTTGTTATTGGTAATTTGAATGGTGATTTAGCTATTTTTAAAGGCCAATGCGAGGATGGATTTCCTTCTTATGTTTGTCGTGGTTTGGGCACAGTAAGCTTTATTTACCGTGGTTATATAGAGTAAATTTCACTCAAATGCGTCGTATAATAGATTACCTGTATTGCAATTGGTGATGTGAGGAATAATGGAAAAGTATGTAATAGAGCAATTTATGAAATCAATCATTAATTTGGTGTGTAGAATTCAGTTGTAATTATTAATGCAGAAGGACATGCTCATATATTCGATATACCACCTAAATCAAAATCATCAACCAATAATGGAGACCAACAGCATATTTCAGTCGATGATTACCTTCGAGGAGGGCGACGAACATCAGATACAGCAAGTATACAAGCATTTAGACGAGTTATGAGTAGTAATACCATGGCAAGTGCATCAGATTCACCTCATCAACCACAATTTCAGCAACATCAACAGCAATTTCATACAGGAAATTCACAACAAAAACCTCAAATTCATGATTTGGGAAAACCGAATTTAACCTTAAAAGTGCCTGTCAATGTCAATAAAATCTTGATTGCAGATATAGATCACGATGATTTAAATGAATTGATTTTAGCAAGAACTGATCGAATTTTACATGCATTTCAACTTGGGCCATCAGATTTCTCTGCTCCTTACGATCATGTTTATAAAGGTATACAAACGCCTTCTGTCGCTTCATTATCACCTTCTGTATCTACTGCAAGTTTAACAGGACTATCATCACAGAACAAACAACCACAAACACAGCCACAACCACAACCACAACCACAACAAAAGAGATCTACAAGTACTGTTACTAACAATACCACAACTACAGCTGCCATGACAGGCGCAACAGCAACATCCACTACTACAAAAGATGATAACAATAATAAGAAAACCAATCTGCTTGATAAGAATATGTGGGTGTTTGATGGACAAATTAGTTCGTTATGTACAACCACACATCCTGATAGGCCTAATGAACCATTATTACTTGTTGCTCAACCAGGCAATACATTTACAATTATTGATCAAGATGGCAATCGATTTAATCGAGATTTTACTCCACAAAATAGTAATAATACATCGTATAATTCAAAAGGCAGTTCTACGGCTAAAAGATCAGCATCGAATGCAACTGCTGAAACAAATAATTCTACAACTGCCACTACTACTACTGCTACTACCAATATCAATATCAATACTAATACTAATACTAATACCAAAGAAGATGAAGAGAAAATCAAATCACTATTAAATAGCCAAACAGATGGCAATTTACCTTATAAGTTTGAAATATTCCAGGATCCTTCATTGAATGCATCTGCACCCAATGATGACTCAGGTACACATTTCGAAAGATCCAATTATGTAGTAAAGAATTGGCCAGTATTAGATGGAGGAGGTAATAATAACGACGATATGATTGATGATGAAATAGAAAGTGGAGCAGTTGCAACAGAGATAGTTATTGGAAAACGACATTTATTAGGAGATTCATTCTCTAGTAGTGAAGTTGGCATGCTAAGCATGGATGGTATATTAATGTATATTTACAATAAAAATTTGTATATTCTAACAACATGTATTAGGTAAATTCTCAATTTACGACCTCAAGACCAAGACTACTTCACAAAGAGATTTATTTGTAACACATAAACTATTCAGTTTAGCTACATTGGATGTATCAGCAGCATCTTCTAGACTTTTCAATAATAGTACGGCAACTGACTCTTTTGCAAGTAATGCTCATTCATTAAATCGTTATAACAATAACAATGGGACACAGACTCCTGTGAGTAGTACATCCCATCTTCGATTTGCTTCTACCACGCCAAGAAATGGATCTTTTCATGAAGGGTCTCGATCATCATCTAAATTATCATTAAATGGTCTTGTGAATAGAAATCAACAATCAAAAAGTAAAAATGAACAAAAAAATTCAAATGATGAAGAAGATGAGGTTGGACAAGAAGAAGATGACGATGAAGACATCATTAATAAATCGATAGTTATTACTAGCAGCAGTAGTAGTAGTAGTAGCAGTAGTGGCAGCAGTAGTAATAGTAGTAGTAATAGTAGTGAAGAATCCGATTCATCTTCAGGCTTACTTGATAGTGGAGATGAAGACGATGATAGTGATTATGAAAGTGTACCATGGAGTGAAGGTAGTGAAATCGAAGATGAAGAACCAGGATGTGATTTATTTGTGGCCTGTGCGTGGAATGGTGTTACATATCTTATCGATTGGAGTAAAAAACTAGACAGTGATACAAATGAAAATATAATCAAATACCAGCTTGTTAAATTTGCATTTGAAGGAAGAGTATGTGCATTTACAGCAGGACTCTATACCGTAGAAAACCATGTCAATGTGCCATGTCTATTTTATGTGGATTTTGAAGATCAAATTTATGTATATTATGATGTTCGTATTTCACCTGGACCAGTTACTGGATTTATAGATATTATTGATGATGATATAGAAGAAGCATTGGATAGAATCATGGGTATAGAAAGTGGTATAGAATCTCAATTGAATAAAAAATCAGATCAATCAGTAAATAAAAACACAAATGAAGATGGCACAAGAATAGATTTAGGCGATGGCTGGGAAGGTATAACTGGCGTTGAAGATGAGGATGATGATATAATTGGAGATACAACAGCTTTGCCTCAAGATGATGATTCTGACCCATTAAGTAAGAATATACGTTATCCCTTAAATTGTTACTCATATAGTATTATGTTTAGATCTTGCTGATTTCATTCATGAATGCTTATACGGATTTCATGATATGAAAGATAGAATGGAAAACGAAGTGCTTCAGGTGAGTTTTAATCAGGAATCAATAATACCCTTTCTCTTTTGGGATTGCTATTATGAGAATACCCCTACCCCACAGTACCACTTCAGGGTAAACTTAAACTCTTTATACTTTTTTTAGTTTGAGCAAAATAGACTTTCAAACCGATTACCTCCGGGTGCTGATGCTAGAAGACTATCTGATTTAAATATAACAATTGAACCACCATCATTAGAAGAAAATGATTTAGGATTATCTTCTGATGATAAACAAGACCAACATGAAACAGGACAACAGCAACAACAAGAACATAAAGAAGAAAAAGAAGAATCAATTGGATTATATCCAACAAATAGCGACATTAGTGAAGAATCATCTGAAAGTTATAATGATACTCATATAGCGTCATGGATTGAAGGATCTCTTATTAATTCAGCTATATTTAAGCAAGAAAATTCATCCGATGACGATGATGATAATAATAATGAAGATGATGTATCATCTTTACAACGTTAGCATTGAATAGTATTTTTACTTCAAATAAATAAATACAAAATAAAATAAAAAGAATAGAGAGATGGAGATGCTATTTCTTACAAACAAAATTAATAATGGAAATGAAAGTATAATGTAAATGAGGAGGGGGGGGGGATAAATTTGAACTATTTGTGTGTGGGTATTTTGTAAAACGTATCACAAAAATACTAGGTATATTGTACATTTGGGGGAGCTGTTTTATTGCTTGTATTTGTATTTTCCTGTCCACATTTCAACACCTTGTTCCGCAAAAAGATCAGCAATACCGCTATAATAACCACCAACAGAGGCAAAAATGCACGCAACACCACTTGCTTGCATTAATGAAACTATGCCAGTTAAATTATAACATGCTTCCAAGAATAAATTCAAGAAAATAAAGAATAAACACCAAGATAAAAGAAAACTACCATTCTTAATTTTCAATGAAATACCACAGACCATTAAGCCGAAAAATGCCCACAAAAACAAATAAATAGCTGTGGTTGTAGCTTCTTCATGATTAATAGCATAAACATCTAATGATTGACCAACAGAAGGTACCATCATCATGCCAGAGCCTAACCAGTAAGCACCGAATGTAACAAATAAAGTGCCATTAAAACTATCGCCACTGAATAAAACCAAAAAACCAGATAAAAATTGGGCTAGACCACCGTACATTAAAGCTGTAGGTAACATTAAATGGTTTGAACCAGTTGGCAAAACCAATTTGTGCAATGCCATAAGCATGGTTACAGTTGCAAATCCCCATGTACCTATAAAATAATTAGAGTTCATGTTACATTTTCTTGGTTAATATGAATTTACCAATGATAGCAGGATTTCCCATTCCAAAAGGTCTAATTGTAGATTGATTGGCAGAAGAATGAATAGATGTATTTTTAGCTGTTTCATCACCTGCCAATTTTTCAACATCATAATAATTGTGATGAGTAGTTGTTTTTTCAACACAAATAATGCTATCTGCTGAAAGATTACTATTACTATTTTTTATTAATTGTTGTTGAATAGATGAAAAATCTGTCAAAGTATTTTCACTATCAACAAGTGGAAATTCATTTGGACGTTGAACAAGTTGAGCAGGAGAAGAAGAAGGAGGGGCAGCAGCAGCAGCAGCAGCGGCGGCGGCGGCGGCGGTGGCTGCACTAAAGACATTAGTAGTAGCCCTTGCAGCAACGGTATTTGTCATTTGAAAATTCACTCAAAAATATGGTAAAAAATGAGATAAGATTATATGAATATATTCCCCAGATTTGTGTTTTTTTTGTGTGCCTTTATATATAATAATCACAAGTAATACAAGGTTTTTTCAACTTGAAAAATATATCCCTTTGTAGACTGAATTCAAACTGAAAGAGCTATATTTTTCCACGATACTTTATAAATAAATGGATGATTATTATTTAATCTTGATCCGTTTATTTGTTGTCCTTTTTTTTTTTTTTTTTTTTTTTTCTTTTTAATAATCGACATTTGTTTATGATTATAGATGTTTTCACTTTGTTATTTCGAGTGGATAAACTATAATACTTTTAATTGTGGATAAACCATAACTTTCATTTGTGGCTTTTTTCTTATTGCTTCAAAAATTTATTCAAATCCTTTGCTTTCCTTTTTGTGTGCAAAATGTTGTTACATTTTCAAATATCTAAACATTGGAAAGGTAAAACAGTCTTCTTCCCATAGTCACTAAGCAGAAGGCTTGTCTAATTGACAGATCAAAAAAGTATAAAAGGTGGCATCAAGTAACCAAATGTGTTGTTTCTTTACCAATCAGTAGGAAAATGATCTGTTAGCAGATGCTACGGCACTGCAACATTTATATTTTTCAGATGATGAAAACGGGTATTCGGATGAATTCGTCAGTTGATTACAACGCGCCCTGGTAGAAATACCTTTCTGATCCTATTACTGAATTTATTTATTTAAATTTGAATGAAAAAAAAGCAACCTTGCTGTAAAGAGGCTGAGGATCAAATGTTTGAAATCATGAACTACATGTCAAGAAAAGGAAACTTGCAACAGTATCTTGTTTCTTAATAAAGATAATTTGATGTTGTACCAATGAATATCTACACTAATTAAATCATTTTGCTTGCGTGTTGACTTCATTTTTTAATCATGTTTGCGTGTGTGTGTGTGTGTGTGTATATATATATATATTTATATGTTGCTATACATTTGTGCGTATATATGTTCTGTGCGTGTTTGAATCTTTGTTGTGTAAAAAAATTTCTTTTTCTCTTCTCTTTTTTTTACTTTTTATCTTTACTTTCAAGATATACTTAGCCTTGACCTTTTTTTTTATCATTCATAGAAAAAGAAAAGGTCATTGTATATATAATAGATACACAAATGGGGAATCAAACTTCACGTTCTTCTACTAATAATAATCGTAATAGCGCAACTATCAAAGATGACCCTTGTTTAGATAATATAAGACAATGGCATACAAATAATACAGATGAACCATACAAGCGTCAATATCCCCTACCAGCTATAGCAAATGATCATAATCGTATTAAACCAAGAAAACAATCATCACCTGCAGCTGTAATTTCAAGCATAAACGGTACTCGAAAACCATTCTCTCGATTCTTTCCAAGATCTATTAATCGTAATAACAGCTGTTTTGATAATGCATCTTTATCAAAAGCATCTACAGCAACAGCAGAAGCAATCAAGCCCTCATTAATAAATAACAATACAGCAAATAATACCACAAACTCTAATAATATTACACCTAATACCACTATTTCTAATACAAATAATTCTTCTTCTTCTGCAGCGACATCTTCATGTTCGTTTAATTCTTCTCAACCTCATTATGTACATCCTTTATCCCCACCTTCCATCGTTGAATCTTGTCATCAAATGTTTCCTTATGAAAATGAATCATTTTCAAGCCCAAGCATGGAATCATCTAGAAGGTTTAACACTAGAGATAGTATTACAAATAATCAATTAAAATTATTTTTACAACAACAGCAACAACAGCAACAGCAGCAGCAACAGCAACTGTGTAATTACCGTTCATTTGGCAATAGAAAATACCACCAAGCAAATGGATCTACTTATTTATTACCTTGCGATGACGAAGAAGTCGATCGATTGCATCTTCAACATTTTATGATTCGATTTGCAATTCAAGGGTAACGCTTTTTTTTTTCTTTCTATTATTGTTATATCTCTATTTTATATTGACCATTTCAAATATAGAAATTATCTGGCACCTGTCAGTGATGTATTAAGAAAAGGAGGTCGTGTATTAGATATTGGTTGCGGTCCTGGTTCCTGGTCTATGGAAATCGCTGGCGAATACCCAAAATCAACTGTCGTTGGAGTAGATATAACACCAAATTATCCCAGAGAAATTAAACCTGCAAATTGTGCTTTTTATCAATGCAATATTTTAAGCAATTTACCATTTGAAGACAATACTTTTGACTATGTATTCATGAGGTATTGTATATTTATATTGCTGTCATAATCTAACCCGAAAAGAATTTAAACAATTTCCTAAATTAGATTCATGGGCCAAGGTGTTGGATCTGATAATTGGTCTCAATTATTAACTGAACTTTTACGTGTTTTAAAGCCTAATGGTTGGATCGAATGGATTGAAGCAGATATCGAAATTCATCGTCCAGGTCCTGTCACCCTAGAATTCAATCAAAAATTAATGAGCTTAATGACAGAAAATAATCAAGATTCACATATTGGAAGAAACTTAAAAACTAGGTTGCTTGAAACAAACGAATTGATAAATATTTCAACTACGTTTGTATCTTGTCCTGGAGGTCAATGGGCAGGAAAGGTAATTATAGATAGGCATACGCACAAGTAGATTGATTGACTTATCTTTATAACATAGCTGGGACAATTAACCATGCAATCCTGGAAGGCTTACTATCAAGCTTTGCGTCCATTAATGTGTCAGTCTTGGGGAATTTCGCCTATTGAATACAATGAAAAATTAAAGGAATGTTGGAGAGAAGCAGACGAATACAAGACGTTTGAGAATGTTCACTTTTCTTATGCGCAAAAACAATCGGCTCCCACTACTACTGTTAACTCTTCTGCTGCATCTTCATTAAAAGGAGGAAGAAATTAGCTTTTTAAACACTCCGTGTTGTTTATTATCTAAGATCTCATTACACATAAATTGATTTTCATTTATTCATTATTAAAAGAAATGAATAATTGCAAACTACTATGTATAAATAGCTTAAAACATTGAAAACAAATGTCACTAGATCATAATCATTTTAAGAGTCTTGATCAAACTTTTGTTTTCATTGTAAAAATTATTTCTGCTCCAATAAACAAGATAAATTTACTCTGCAAAATGGTTTGAATTATGCTGCATGTTGGCTTTTTAATGATACTATGCATGTCTATTTAAGCTGCCTACACAATGCACGCTCCGATTTTCCAAGTTGACTTTTTTGAAAATCCTGGAAAATTCTTTCAAATAATCTCTCAAATTCCTTTTAAAATATTGTCCGTTACGTATAAAATAAAAACAAACACAGTAATATGCCCTATATTTTAAGATTATGAAATGAAACTAAGCTCAAAGGTACCCAGTAATTGAATATAATGGCAAACTATCTTATTTCGAGTAAAAGGTCTCACAGATCAATGTGCATAAAAATCAAGCAAAGCGATTGGCGAATTTAAGCGAATCAATTGCTTTTATTTAGTTTCCAGCCATCCAATTATCAAAATTTTACGAAATTTCATGGAAATTTCACGAATATTTTCAGATTTTTTTCAGATTTTTTTTCAATTTTTGGCCAATAATATTTGAGACTGCTCTACAGCTGATGGCAGCACATCCAAGGATATGCCACCCCTTCCCCTGCCTTCCATCCAGCTGCCAATTTTTCATGATTGGATAGCGTTAAATAAAATCTACCCAATTACATGTTAAAATTCGCCGCTTATTCATTTCAGGAAGCAAATGATTCAGCGGGTAACATTATAGTTGTAGCTATAGAAACTTGTGTTATTACAAACCTTAATGTTGTACATTTTCTCCATATCAGTAGCGTAAATTAACGCCAATTATGCTATATTTTAACGCTTTATGTAACGTATTATGTAAAAATCTACCAAAAGTATACAATATTCAACATGACCGTTTATATACATATCATGAAAGCAAATTATTCAATTGACAGTTATTGGTAAAAGGTATTTTGATAAGCATGTCCTTATACATCTATATTTTATTATAATATTGCTAAATCTTGTATTTGCTTGTACATTTTGGTAACCATACATTAGCAGCTTCAATGTTTTACAAATTGCATATCTATACCATGCATAATCATGTTGTAAAGTGTATTAAACGTATAAAAAATTACGCTTTCGGGTTTTGAATTTCATTTTTCTGGATTGTTCATTCTTCCTTGAAAATCGGTGATTTCAAAATTTTTTGGCAGTTTTAGGTTTTTTACTCTCCCAAATTAATATATACTACATACAGTGAATCTAATAAAAATTATAGTATTTATGATGCTGCATGCACTGATATTTTTAGTTTTTTAAAGTTTCTCAGAAAAAATTGTTGTATTCAACATTTTATTAAATACAATTTTTGCTTGAAAAGTCTAAAAAATCAATATTTAATTTAAAGACTTAGCATTTTATATACAAATTATGATCATTACGGTTTTTTTTCGTCACTATTCGTCATAATAAAAAGTCTCGTTTTTGGGGTTAAAAATGACAAAAACCAATTTTGGACCAATTTTCCTTATGATACCTCGTCTGAAATTGATGAAAATCGAAAAATTTCACAAAACCATAATAGTGCATTAAATTACATCTATTGATCGAGGGTAATAGTTTGGCATACTTTTGAGCATCCACAGAGATCGCAAACAAAAGATATACGCTTTTTAAATCGCTAATTCATGCAGATTCTGGTGAAACATTGACCATACATGGCTTGTTTCACGAAAACTTGTAAGATCAAGCAAAGGTAACATTTATATATAATGAATAAGCGAGCGCTAGGCTATCGAATGACATTAATTTCTCGGAAATGAAATGATTTTTAAGCCGTCATATATGAATATTACTACTGATTGCCAGATGCACGGTTATTGAAATCTTGAAGCACATGAATTGATTTCGTATTTCCTCAAGGTGAAAATGGAAAAGCTAAAAATAGTAGTTGAATTATCAATGCTAAATGATGATACTGAAATCATTATATAGATTTTTACAATTGAAATATTGTCGTGAAAATTCTTTAAAATTTGATTTTCATTGATCTTTAATCAAAATCAATAGCGCCAATGATGATGAAATTTGCGCTCATAATCAAATACATCAAATCCGATCGCGAATAGTTATTTAACACGAATCTTTTGTGATGTTTCAATGATCGTTTCAAGTTTTTATATTAATTTATAAGGAAATAAAGCTCCCAGGAGTAATATCCACGTTAACATTAACAATAGATTTCTCCTATTAGCGTTTGCCTCTTTCTGTGATCCCTGCATATGATTCTGTCAAAAACTATTGATATGAATTTTTCAGGGGATGATTAAATTACATATCCACCTCAAGAATTACCACTGTATATAATGTACATGTGCATGAGGGTAATTAAATATGATGCGATCACGCCATATATGTAATATGAGCACGTATAATAATGAATTATATACAAAAACATTGAATTAAAAAAAAAAGATGTTAATTTATAATTTCTATAAGCTTATTACTGTAGATATTGCTATTTTAAACATCTTTGTAAGATTAACAATAGGCATACGAAATATGTGTATATGTAAGTGCCCTGAAGATTAAGGAGGTGCCGGATTCACTGTTGATGTGATGGCCAAACCAAACTCCTCCATGTGTCAAGTATATATATTTGTAACAATAATAGTTTATTTATTAATTTACTGAAAGGATATATATATATATATATACTATTTTTTTTTGTTTCTGGGGATATGTATTCTATCCACGAATGTTTGGCATGGCAGGGTGGGGGAGGATAAAAAGGATCGATTGAAATAGAAATAATAAAATACAAAACATGATCAATTTTTAAACTAATTGATGCACAGATTTTTCATTATATGGTGGAGACCAAGATGGAGGAGGATCCTGAAACATACAATTTGCATCATTCTCATCCACAACATGATGGTTGAAATAAGCTGATTTTGGAGGTGGAATATAACTTATATCATCTTCTGATGGAGAACGTCGGTTAAATTGACGGCTTTTCAAGGCATTGAATCGGTCATCAAACTCAATATCAATAGCCTATATATAAGAATATAAAGGTGATTTAGTTTTACATTAAAGACATCAAATTACAATGTATAATATTACATAAGATGCCTTTAATCCAGACAACGATTGAATTCTATAAGGTGTTACATCAAGTCCATTTTTAACGAACCGAAAATTAATGCCACGAATATTTTCAGTTGCATTTAACCGACAACAAATTTCGAGAATGTTTTTCTCAAACTGCTCCAAGTATATAAGTAAACATGTTTTAGATTGAATCAAAATTGTGTTGTTTACCTCTGTTCTTCTTTTTCTATGTAACCAAATCATAAATAATGAACTTGTAATAATAAATGCAGGCAATGCAACCAAAATGTATGGATTATTTAAATGAATCCAAAGCAAATAAAATGATGTTGCTGCTGTCATCCACATTGTGAATAATGTACCAAACCAAAAGATTTTAGGTCCTGGTGGTGATCTCAAACGAGCTGCTTGGTTAAAAAGACCAACAATTGAATGAAAATCATGTATTGTAAGCTAAATATGGTTTAAAATGAAATTGTGTAAATAACATTGTCTGTGCTTTTTTTTTTATAGTGTGTGTGTGTGTTACGTTATTTTGAAGGTCAAAGGTGTACTGATCGTCAAACTTTTTTCTAAATGATAAACGAACACTTTTCATTTTGTTTGTTTAAAAAGAATAAAAAGAGAGAGAGAGAGAGAGAGAGAGATAAAATGTTGTTTTTGTATGTAAAAAAAACAAAGGTTCAAATGTAATATAAAAATGTGGAATGTTTATTTGCTTTTTGCTTGCTTGGCGTTGGATTAAAAGGAAATGAGAGCAAGGAAAGATATATAAAAGATAGAAAAAGAGTTGTGTACGTATTAAAGCATCCCCTTTTTATATGAAATTTCATTTCGAACAATGATGCTTTCCCGGTGATTGTAAATTTATAAAGAAACCCTTTTATTGCCGTAATGTTTACATGGTTTTTTTATTTATAAATGTAAATTTATTTATTCAGCATGATAATGTGTGTTTGATAGTACTCGATCCAAGTTGTACGCAGCTATGTAAATATAAAAAAGTGCGTTAATTTCATGATTTTATCGAAAAATAACAATGACACTCCCCAGAAATATCCCTTTTTCATTTCTACCTTCCCCCCCCCCCTCCTCCTCTTCCTCCTCTTCCCCCTTTCTCTTTCTTTCCTTCTTTCGGCCCCGTATTTTTCGGTATTTAATAATACATTACCACTAATAAATGACAGATGAGTAAATGCTTGAGGAAAGTTACCCAACAATTCTCCAGATCTTGCAACTTCTTCAGAAAATAAGCCGAGATGATTGCCGTAAGATAACATTTTTTCAAACATGACAACAGCACGAGTTAATAATTTTTTATCGTATCGACCAGCTCGTGTTAAAGCCTCGACCAACCAAAAAGTACACATTGAGAAAGCACCTTCTAATCCTCCAACGCCATCATCAGTAGTTAAAAAGTTGTATCTAAACACTAAATCATTTGCAACTAAACCGCCTTTCTCAGGAGGCAATAAGATGCGTTCAATAGTATTCAATAATCTGGGATCTGTTGGAGAAGAAAAGAACACCAATGGCATAATCAACGTACTAGCATCTAATGCATCTGGTGATTCTACACTTTGAGTAAACATTTTGAGTTCCTTGTTATAACATTTGGTTTGAACTAATTCATAGATTTCATCTCTAGTTGCCATCCATTTATCACGATTTGGACATGGGAAAACTCTCTTTTCACCCAAACGTAAAGCTAAAATGTAATGTATTTTTAATATTGGTTATAATATCAATATTATTAATGATTATTTACCTCTGTCCAATGCAACCCAACACATTACTAAAGAATAAGTGAATTGCTGCTTACGTCCTCTTACTTCCCAAATTGACATATCAGGTACATCCCAATTCTCACAGACATGATCTGCTAATTTACGAACAGAACACCACATGTCGTATGAAATGGGCGATCCATATTTGTTGTACAAATAGATACCATCCATTAATTCACCATAAATATCTAATTGAAGATGATCATAGGCTCCATTACCAATTCGAACAGGACGAGAAGATCTATAACCTTCGAGATGATCAAGTTCATATTCGTCTAATTTCTTGGCACCATCGATACTATACATAATATTCAATGATCCGTCTTCATTCAAATCACTACAACGATCTTCAACAAATTGCATGTATCGACCAGCCTCATAAGTGAAACCCAACCTAAGGAAGGCGTAAATAGTGAATGATGAATCACGTACCCATACATAACGGTAATCCCAATTACGGGGCCCACCGATAGCTAATTTTAAATAGGATTAGATATTTTTTTACGCTTCATTATTTAAACTATTCTTGTAATACCTTCAGGAATACCAAACGTAGGAGCTGCAACAACGGCACCGGTCTATATAATTATAAATGGTTAAATTTCAATGAAAAAAAAAGAAAGTAAAATGATTTACGTAACTGGTTCATAAGTTAATAGTTTGAGTGTTAAAGCACTTCTCATGACATGTTCTCTCCAACGGCCCTTATAAGTACTTTGCGTGACCCAATTCAACCAAAATGTACTTGTTTGTCTAAAGAGAGCATCCAATAAACTCATGGTAAGAGGAGGATCAAAAGACATTCTTAGTCTACGGTCAACAGCATCTTCTTCAGAAGGTCTGCGAGAGGCTACAGAAGAAGGAACCTCACGGAATACAAATGAGACTTCTTGAGTTTCTTGTAAATCAAATTCTGCATAAACACCGGGCCCTTTATGTCCAGAATCTTGCTTATCAATATGAGTCTTGATCAATGGGCACTCAAAATCACCACATTTTACCAAATGACGCAAATCCATTGTCATATCCTTACTAGCAAACACGACACGATCATTAGCAGCATAATAGTGCATATCTTGTTCGGGGTACAATTTTGCTTCAATGCCAGCTCTGGTTTTTTGATCTTCACTTGTAGACTCTGTTACGATATGGGTTTCATGTTCATCTAATGCATAATTAAATGCAGGGTAGCATTCCATTTTGAATTGAACAGTACCACGGATAACACGTACTTTTCTGATAAGCCAAGGTAATAAAGGTTTTGTAGAATGGCGTTGACCTTGAGCAGGAAGATGCATGTAATCTGTAATCTCAGCTACACCTTCATCTGACAGGAATCTCGTAGTTAAAATATTGCTATTAGGCAAATACATTTGCTTGTTACTAGTATGAGGTGTACGCGGAGAGATTGAAAAATGACCACCTTTATCCTTATCCATCATGCGGCAAAATATAGAGGGAGAGTCAAATTTAGGGTAGCAATAAAAGTCAATTGAGGCATCTGTTCCCACCAATGCAACAGTTCTCATGTTACCAATGATACCATAATTTTCAACAGGTAAATAACCCCTTTTACGTATATTGCAGCTAGTATTCTCTACATCGGCTCTTGGAAAATGATCAGGATTGATACTCTGACGACGAGTGTCAGCTACATAACGAACACCTTTAGGTAATTCTTGACATGGTTCTTCACTACGTTCAATTTCAGATTCTAATTGAAAGCCATAAGATCTATCATGATCACTTTCAGAACTAGACGGACGTCGAAGCGGATCTGCAGATGTTGGAGTTAAAGGCATAATTTATTTATATCAAATTGAAAATAAAAGAAGAAGCAAGGAAATGTACGCTTTTATATATGTTTTTATTTTCAAAAGATATCATTCACCCCATGGAAACGACAAGTAAAAACGTCATGTGTGCAATGCATTTTATGCTAAAGTTTTGCATTATTTTAACGCGGCGATATATTATCCCTTTCATGAAGTCATTTTATTCAGAATATTGACAAGGGAGAATTTTACCACTACATTCACCAAAGCCAATCTTGTATTCTTGTCCACTTGCTTGACCAGTAATCTTTACTTGATCACCATCTTCCAAGAATAATCTCTCAACTCCATTTTCAAATGTAATTTTATCTCTACCGCTCCATGTAATTTCTAATAATGAACCGTATGACCCTTTTTCCTATTTGTTTACGTGAGAATGGTTTATAATAGATTAGTAAACATGATTGCAGAAAGAAAGAAAAAAAACACACAAAAACTTACAGGTCCAGAAATTGTGCCAGTAGCACCCATGTCTCCAGATCTCATGTTACATCCATTAACTGTATGATGAGCCAATTGCTGTGTGATGGACCAGTACATGTGCTTGAGATTTGAAACTGTTACTGTCTCGAATTTAGAGGATCCAGATGCTGAGATATGTTTAATAATGATTAGTAAGAATTTGCATGAATTATACAAAATAGACTTTTACGTTTAATTTGAACTTGTAAATTAATATCATAAGCTGAAGCTTTCTTTTCTTGGAGATATTTCAAGGGTTCTGGTGAACTTTGATCAGGACCGTCGATAAGGAATGGCTCAAGAGCATCTAATGTTACAATCCAAGGTGAAATGGTAGTACCGAAACTCTTTCCTAAAAAGGGCCCCAATGGAACATATTCCCAAGCTTGAATATCACGGGCTAATTAATAAAAAATATTAGGAAACTGTCAATTCTATATATATACATCAAGTTTTCTTAATTTACCACTCCAATCATTGACCAAGACAAGACCAAAGATGTGATCTTGAGCATCTTTAATATCAATGCGATCGCCCATTTTGTTACCAGTACCAACAAACCATCCAACTTCTAATTCAATATCTAATCTAGCAGAAGCTCCAAATATGGGAGCCTTGGCATCCTTTGAGGGAAGTCTTTGACCGGCAGGACGATGAATATCAGTACCAGAAACAACAACAGAAGATGCGCGACCATGGTAACCAACGGGAATATGGAGCCAGTTAGGTTGAAGAGCATTGTCTTTACCACGGAACATGATACCAACATTAGTAGCATGTTCACGAGAGCAATAAAAGTCGGTATAATCACTATTATAGATATTAGTATTTGCTTAATTGACAGAAAAATTAAAAACTTACCCGATCTTGGCAGGTAAATGCATTTTGACACTGGTCAAAGGAATCAATGCTCTTTGAACAAGATCAGCGTTATCTCTTAATTTAACATTATCCTTGGATAAAATATCCTGAATAGCTGAACGTGTTTTTTTCCATACGGGTCTTCCAAGAGACATGAAAGTGTTCAAGCTCGACTAGTCCATATCGCAATCAGTTACCATTTCCCTTTGAACTAGAAATAATATAGCTTACCTCACCAAAAATCTTGGATGGATCGTTTAATCCTTCAATATTGTCTAATAAACCTGCTTTGGAAATCTCTGAGAGATCAAGCACTTTGTCACCGATAGCTGTACCAACACGAGGTTCAGGCTAATATTTATATAACTTTTGTCAATATCACGATCTTGATCCAAATATAAGCTTAATGTTTACCTTTTCGGATGTGGAAAATACACCAAAAGGAATATTTTGAATGGGGAAATCAGAGTCTTTGGATACAGTTACGAAGCTTTCAGCAATAGGAGACATTTTCTAGATAGTATATGTTGAAGAAAAGGGTAAATATGCATATCAATATGATGGAAGCGACAGCCTTTTATTCTTGATTGCAACCAGATCAGCTGATCGTGGTATACTCTCGAAACAGTGTAACGTGAAATCAGATATTGCAATGGTGAACCGTAGTTAAGGACGAGATGCGAAAACGTCAAAATTTTGATTTATGTGTCAGCAGACTTTAATTTGAATATTAAGCAATGCAAATTATATATGCTTTGATAGGTTAAACTGACAATATCTTCATTTACTCAAAATCTACTATGGGTTTAATAAAGTAAGAAAGCTTCAAGTTTTATTTCATGCATCGGCCAAAAGGAGTTTAAGGAACCCAGATGGTAGTTGCGCTGTGAAACTATACATTACCCCACAAGATAACATCGACGAATTTTAATGGTTTATTGTAAATATACGCGTCGAATCAGAATAGGATATCATTTATAGGAAGCATATTCATTATGCAATTGAAGGTAATGTATGAGTTCTGTAAGCGAGGATACATGGGCTCATCGTTTCGCAAAAATTGGTGGCAGTCGCAAAAAAACGTGAATTTTGCAGGGCCGTTTTGTAATTGTCGCTTACCGTGTTTTTCAGTAGATAGTAGCAAAATAAAAGTAGATAAGGATGTACCTGAGATGTTCCGCTTTAATCCAAAAACAAGTATCCGGAAATATCCTACTTTTTGCAGTTGGTATAACTTTTTCAGTGCTAATGTTTCAGATTTTTACGCATATTTCACTTGTGCTAAAAATCGAAAACTTTGAGGCTTCATATCTCCAGAAACAATTAAGCTATACTAACACTTTTTAATAATAAAACTTACTTGTTTTAACGCGCTCTATAACATATGTTAATATAAAAAAAATCGGAGCACTTTTATTTTTTTTCATTTTTTTTGGCATTTCTATAGTAGGTTTCAAAATATTGGTTAAATCAAGCAACATTTTTTTTGCATTCATGTTATTAAGCTCGTTGAGCTCTCTCGAACCCAATTTAGGGTTTTTTAAAATATTGATTTTTCGTGGAGATACCCTCAAAAATGTGTACAAAAAGGTACTTCCATTTCTAACGTCCATTTTTCCCTTATATACCCTCATCCCAAATTCTGAATCTGAACAAAATTTCAACAAAAATCTTGTTTTCTCTACAGAAAATGCAGCTAAAAAACTTTGCAATAGCTCAATCGATAGATAATGTTTTTGCGCATCATATCCAGTAATTTTATTTTAAATATGCTTATAAAAAGTGATGTGTATCTTCAAAAAACCTCCAAAATTTCAATTGCATTTTATGCAAAATTTAATGTGAAATGTTTTTTTGCTTTTTGTTTAGATAGATGCATAATTTAAAACTGTACAAACACCACTTAATACGCTAGGTCAACTTACTTTGCAGTTCATGAACATTTAAACAATTTTGTTTTTTGAATCATTTTTCGTCTATTTTTTAAAATAAATTTTGGAACGCCGTTATGATAGTTTTTAAGCTGTGATAAGAACTATTATTTTGATTTTCTCGACGAAAAATCAATATTTCTTGTTAAAACAAAAAATGCAGAGTACTAATCAATTATAACTATCTTTTTGAATACAGAAATTAAGCCCTTAATAATGAGGTTTAATTTTTACAATATAATAAACTATTATTCACAACGGCAGAAAACAATGAAAAAATTTCATCCTTGTGAATATTAATCCAATTAGCCTCCAATTATACATAATGGTAGATTTAAATATATCCTGCATGAAATTTTATTCTTCTACTTTTAAAAATCACTGTGAAGTGAGAAAACCATCAGCAAAACATGCTATTTTTGTCCAATAAAACCACCTGGTGCGTCGTATATTTTCATGTTTGATAAATAATACTTAAAAAAGAATACAATTAAAGGAGAATGAGTAATGAACCAATTTTTCAATTGTATAATAAAAACAAGATATCGTTTATTTAGATATAAAATTATGGCCTTTTATATTGATTTTGTTATGTCAATACTCATCATAGGCCTCACATCCAAGGTCACAGTATATAATTAGTGTTACAGTAAATCAATGCAGATCATTGACTTACATCATATTCTTAGATAGTAAAACCTTAGTAATAGTTATAATTAATGTGTATAAAAACATCCAAAGGATGTATTGTTAATAAAAGTGCAATATTCTGGCAAGATTATTAATATAGACTCTTTTAACATTTCAATGTATTGATATCAATAGATAGAACGTGAGCATATATATATACAATAACAAAATTTTTATAATCTATAAAAGTTACAGCCATCAATATTAAAAATACTAGATCTCGTCCGATCCTCATAGAAAAACAATATCTGTTAATAGTACAGTATATATAATAAAAAATGATTTTTAGATTTTTTTTCCATGTAGAAGCTAAACAATCACACTCTATGATATTTATGTAATTATTTTTCTTACTAATTAAGCAATAAAAAAATTGCAATTTATTTTGTTCGTTCTGTCCTTCAAGACCTATTTTGAGTTGCTGCAGTACACGAAGAAATTACGCTCGATAATTTAAAATGAATTTTAATATTAGATTTGAATTTTCAAAAAAAAAAATCATAGTTTCAATCTTCAAAATCGGAGTATGCCTTCTTTCTATAACTAACCTCATAATAAACATTTTTTAGGATATACCCTATACATTACTAAATAGATATGAATTGGTTGCATTATCTTACTTATTCCTAAATTTATTCTATATCTCACGAAAGACTCAAAAACGCATAAAATTCACTGTTTTTTTCTTGAAAAATGCGTCTCATTTTTCATCCCTGCTCTCCTTTTTTTCCACTAAATAACTCCGAAAAAATATATGCCAATATACCTTAGATGCTCACCTTTAATCCAAAAACAAGTACCCGGAAATATCCTATTTTTTACAATTAATATTACTTTTTCAGCGCTAATGTTTCAGATTTTTACGCGTATTTCACTGCTAAAGGATTGAAAACTTCGAGGCTTCATATCTCTACAAAATATTAAGCTATACTAGAACTTTCTAATAATAAAACTTACTTGTTCTGATATGCTTTATAATATATTTTAGTATAAAAAAATTCTGACCACTTTCATTTTTTTTTTTCGTTTTTTTGACATTTCTGTAGTATGTTTCAAGATATTGGTTAAATCGAACAACATTTTTTTTTACATTCATGTCATTCAGCTCGTTGAGCTCTCTCGGATCCAATTTAGTTTTTTTCAAAATATTGATTTTTCGTAAAGATATCCTCAAAAACGTATAAAAGTGATACCTTCATTTCTAGTCTCAATTTTTCCCTTGTATACCCTCATCCCAGATTCTGAATTTGAAAAAAAAATTAACAAAATCCTATTTTCTTTACGAAAAATGCAGTTAGAAAATTTAACAATAGCATATTGCTAAATAATGCTTTTGCGCATCATCTCCGTCACTTTTATTCGAGGTATGTTTATACAAAATGGTGTGTATCTTTAAAAAACCTCAAAACTTTTAAATGCATTTTATGCAAAATTTATCGTGCAAAATCTGTCTAAATTGTTTTTATATGGATGCAGAATTTAAAACTGTACAAAAAACATTTATTGCGCTAGTTCAACGTATTTTGTAGTTAATGAGACATTAAACTATTTTGTTTTTTGATCATTTTTTGATCGATTTGTCATCAAATCAATTTTGGAACTCAGTTACAATAGGTTTTAAACTGTAATGTGAACTGCAATTTTGATTATCTCGACAAAAAATCAAGATCTTTTGCTGAAAAAAAAAACCTAGAGTAGTTTTTTATAGAGTCTAACTTCTAAAAATATAAAAGTAATAAATATCTTTATTTATGATTAGTAATACCGTAATACCCAAATTACCAACTTGGGACATCTGTCAAACCGTGATGTTTAACATGCAAATCAGACAATGCTGCATTTCATACATCTATCTTCATGCAATATCCATATGTTTATTCTTTTTGGTAAAATAATTAGTTTGTTTGTGATTTTAAAGTTTATATTGAGCTCCTTGACTTACATAATCAAGACGGTCTTTTAATGCCTGTTTTTGACATATTTTTTAATGATCTGCATAGAGCAATTCTTACTTTGGTCTATGCGTTTCTTCAGTTTATTTTATGAATCAATTTGTTTTGTATATGATTCGGTCTATTTTATTATATGTTAAATTACTAATACTTTCTGTATTTACTGTTAAATTCATGTTATCTCTATTTGAATATTAGAACATATGAGATAACATTTAATTTCTTATGTGGGGAAATAGTATCTTAGTTCAGCACAAGGTCAATAATGCATTTATATCCTGGTATCGACCAATTTATTTTCGGACAGATATCAATAACCATAGAGGAGAGGTATAATTTCATAAAATTTGACAGAATCAACTCAATATTGAGTGCGAAACTTAGAAATCGTTCTAAAAACCAAATAAAAACTATCATTTACATCTGCAATGTAAAAGAGATGTATAATATTTATGAGGTGTATTTTTGAACATCTGTAAACGGGTATATCCAAAGTTTACTACATAAGCGACAAACATACCAAAAAAACTTTGAATTAACTACTGCCATTTGAGCGATATCCATTTTGCATAAAGACCACATGTAGCAAAATCCAAATTTCAAGTTTCTGCCCGAAGCCTCCTTTTGATTTTCACTCAAATGACGCTATGGGATAAATATCATGGTGTTCTTCAAAAAAAATTAATAATGTTGTATACTCGCTGCAAAGCGTGTAAAATTAATAAAAACGAGTATAGTCTCATTATAAATTTGGTCAGTTTTCTTTACAAAATGTACAAGTTATGATGCACACTTTTAATCAAATAGGGTTTGTTGACGAATATCATAATGTTTCATTTGATTTTAGTCTATTTTATGATTCAATCAATATAATCTCCTGATATATACGGTATATCCTTTATTTACATTATTTAATGGTTTCAGTTTATTTAAATATGTAAACTAGGGCAGCAGCACTTTTTATATTTGGAATGAATAAATTAGCCTTTACTTTTAATGATTTCTGTATGATTTATATGAAGTGCATGCTATCTTTATATTATAAAGATCTACATTATACAACAATAAGACATTGCAGAAATATCTCCCTGTGTTTTATAGAGCACATTATAGTGTACATTACATTATCTAAATTATGCATTACATAGATTCAGGGGTAACACATTTACAGTAGTAACGAAAAAAAAAAAGACCCTTGGACACTATAATTTATTAATTAGAAACAAGTGCCTGGATATTTTCTACAAGGAAGTACATATTACAATAATAATAAAAAATAATAAAAGATTAAGATATAACTAATACAGTAATGGCATCATTATATATAAAATATTATAGCTTGTGCTGACTTTGATATGGTTCAATTTTCGTTACACAGCTTTCATGTGCATTTTCTTCATCTCGATTTAAATGTATGGATGATGTTGTAGGTGTTGAAGATGTTTGTTGTTGATCATCGGCATCATCTTGTAAAGTTTGTTCATCTCTCTTTCGCCCATTTGTGACCCACTTTTTAAGGATTTCTACTTCAATATTACCCAAAATTAATTGCTCAACGTGATAAAGTAATAATGGTGTTGACAATACACCAATTGTTCCTGGATCACCTTTTTGATACAACACATTTATCAATGGTACACCCATTGCAACAGTTTTTGTGGCACCACAATACTAGAAGATATAATCGTTATTAATACGTCATGTTGTGTTTGTATTTGTATTACAGAGCACACCTACCATTACTGCAACAGTATCTTCTCTAGAATATTGTAATCTATCAAACCATTTCAATGGACCAAAAATTCGTTGAGAATAAGGTAATCTTGCCAATAAAAACGATACAAAAGAGAACAATATGTAAAATAAAAAGTTCAAAATGACTACAGCAACAATATCTTTACCAGCAACAGCAGAAAAGGAGCCAGCATGAACTGCATCAGAAAAGACTGACCACACCATCAATAACAAACAAAAACTACTAACATCAGATAGTCGACATTTCACCTTAAATTTTGCGACTGGTTCAGTAAATAACACCTGAATTCCTTGTCCAATAACAAGTGGTAATAAAACTGTAAGACCTAATTGTTTTAACACCATTACAAAATCAACTGAACCTCCTGCTGTATTAGTACTTTCATCTTCTGGTGAAGCTGCCAAAAGCGGCCCTTGAAAGTACGATACCAATGCTGGTGATACAAAGATACCTATAAGAAGAAGAGGAGGAGGAGAGGAGATTCTGATTAGAATTATAAAGAAGTATTATTTTATATAGCACAAAGTAAAACATCATGACGTACCTAGAACATTGCCTAATGCAGCATTCATAAGTGCTTTTTAAATATAATTAGAATCATAATATAATGATAACAGATATTTTTATAACAAAATGATGATTTACCAGATGCTTCATTTCCATTTGCATTTTTTGTCATGACAACATTTGAAGATACAGTTGTTGGAGTACTTGCAGCGATTACCACACCAATTAGTAGTAATGAATTCACAGGCATATGCAATTTAAAGAATAGCAATATAAGTCCAAATACAAAAAATGGAATGATGATGAGATTGATGATTTGTATCAGTAAATGTAACCGGACTCGAAGTAAAGTCTGGGCTAATATCCTTGTACGTAACGACAGACCTGATATAAGAAAGATAATGACAACGGCGCCTTAAAATAACAACATTGTCGTCAGTTTTCAAGCAAATATGGATATCATCATGATATACACACTTACCCCACTTTATACTCCATTCAGCTCGAATGTAACCACCTTTTCTGCCCACATTAGGAAATTGCCATGCCAATAAAATAGCAATGGCTAAACCAAGCAAAAACCAATACTTTAAAAAAGCAGATTTTGCTATCGATTGAACTCGATTTAAGGTTTTTTTAAATTTGCTCTCCTTTTGATCATTATCATATTCAACGTCAGTGATGTTTCTTTCGGTCGGGCGAGTTCTGATGGTTTCTGATTTAGTAGAAATTGAACTTGATCGTGTCTTTCCCAAGTGAGATAATTGTAATTCGAATGGCCTTGTAAAGGTGGAGAAAGTGACATCACTTGTAAATGAGGGTGCTGTAATGGAAGGTGCCCTTTCAGGTTGGCTTGACATTGGAGTCATGTAATAAAGAAAAAAGAGAGAGAGAGAGAGAAAAAGAGGGGATTTCCATTAAATTGGACCTGCTTTTTATAGTTTTTTAGACTGAACAAAGGAAGGGAGCCTATATTCTGCTTCTACTTGCATATGTTATAGTTTATGAATGATAGGGGAGAAGCATCAAATTTTTTTTTTATTATTTTATTATTTTATTTTTTTATTTTTGCATAAACTAATCTTGTCCTCAGCTCCCCCCAAAATGTGCTTTGTACGTGTGTTACCAAACCATGGAAGATCCACCATCATCTTCCCTATCTGAGACTTGAAATTCTTCCCCCATTTTTTATACAGCATCTATTTGTTATCCCGCGAAGAAAATGAGAAATGGAAAAAATGATATAAATAGTTTGAGTAAACAGCATTCAATCCATGATTGAAAATTTCTTTCTTTTTTCTTTTTTCTCATTTTTGTTTCTATATAAAAAATTATCAAACTATGGTTAATGTCATAGATGAAACTCGAATTATTCAAGAATTGCCTCGTTTGCATGCCCTCACTTTAGCCGATGATGGTTCTCCAGTTAAAGATAAAACCGTAAGTCATGCAATAACAATATGCATTAAATGTGTTGGATATCTTGGCACACGAATAACAATAACGCGTTTTTCCTATTAGTATATTCGTATCCCACTTTTTAAAGGAAAAGTCATTCTTCGAATCATTTTGAAACCAGGCTCATTGGCTGCTGGCGGAAGACCTACTTTATATACAAATTATCCGATTGAAGGGTATAGTACATTCAAAAGATAAATTATTCGTATTCTAATGTTGATTTGGAATAGTGAATTCGATAGACACACTTTTCATCCTGTCAAGTAAGTACCTGAGATTTACTGACCATGACAAAGGCAACCATGGCAACTAACATGTCTAATGTTAGGTTTATCAAGGATCCCAACTTGCTTCATGCTTATTGTGACGTTAAGCTTGATCTTCCCGGTGCTTACCAATACAAGGTAGAATATACTGTTGATAACGCCACCAAAATTACTTCGGATATTGGTTATGTTGTTGCTGAGCCTCGTATTGATTTACCTCATGCTAGCAAATCCGAAAAAGATGAACTATTGCCTTTGGATGGCTTGATGGTTTTGTCCATGGTGCCTAAATGGATGGGTCCTATTACAGAATGGAATAAATTGATTGAGCAAGTTGAATATGCTGGTTATAATATGATACATTTTGTTCCTTTGCAGAAGCGTGGTGATTCTAATTCGCCTTACAGTATTGCTGATCAACTTGCTTTCGATGACGATGTATTTAATGAAAAGGATCGTCAAAAGTCCAACAAGGAAAAGTTAAAGGTTGTTAAAGATACAATCACCAAGTTAAATACTGAGCATGGTATCCTAAGTCTTTCTGATGTTGTTTGGAACCACACAAGTAATAGTACTGAATTCTTATTAAAACATCCTGAAGCTGGTAATATAAATATTTAAAATCAAGGGGAGGGAGGCGACAAGAAACAAAATAACTATCATGATGTTTAACTAACATCACTTTGTCTTAAAATATAGGTTATAATCTTCACAATTCACCTTATCTAGTTCCTGCGTATGAGTTGGATACAGCTCTTATTGATCTCTCTGGGAGTATGGAGCAATTTGGTTTACCACGTGAGGTAAAATCCGCTCATGATGCCGATGCAATCGTCAATTATATCAAGGATCATACTTTCAAAGACTTGAAATTATATGAATACAAAGTGATTGATGTCGCTAAATATGTCGAGGAAATTCGTGAAGCTCTCAGATCTCGTACTGCTACTGCAGACCCATCTGCTTTCAAGGATATTGTCCAATTACCAGTTAAAGAACGTACATCCCATTTCGGAAAAGATGTGATTCAAGATGGACATTTAGGTTCTCGTTTCCACAAGTCAGTTGATGTTTCCAAAGCACTTTCTTTCTTGCTGGCTTTCAACAACATCTCAAGCCTCGACCAAGTATCAGATGATCGTATTGATTCTTTGGCAAACTCTTTCCAAGGTTTATTGAATGATTATAATTTACCTCTCTATGAAGAATATGATATGGAGTGCAAGATTGCACTAGATAATATCAAAGGTAGACTTTTGTTTACTCGTTTAGCAGAAAATGGACCCAAGTTGGGTAGTATTACAAAGAGGTAGCACAAACACAAATTCATTTTTTGCTTAGAATATACTGACTAATGATGGCACTAGTAATCCTGTAATTGAAACTTATTTCACCCGTCTTGAGGATAAGAGTAACAAACATCCTGCAGGCAGTATGATGTTGGCAAACAACGGTTGGATTTGGAATGCAGATCCACTTGTAGATTTTGCTGGTACCGGTTCCACTGCTTACTTGCGTCGTGAGGTCATTATTTGGGGTGATTGTGTCAAACTTCGTTATGGAAACGCTCCTGAAGATAATCCATGGTTATGGAAACATATGCGTGAATATACTGAACAAATAGCTAGTATGTTCCATGGTATCCGTATCGATAATTGTCACTCTACTCCAATCCATGTTGCTGAATACTTTTTGGATTCTGCTCGCAAGATCCGTCCCGATCTCTATGTATTGGCCGAGTTATTCACTGGTTCTCCTGAGAAGGATAATGCATTTGTATCTCGTTTAGGTATTCATGCCTTAGTTCGTGAAGCAATGCAAGCTTGGGATACACATGAATTATCTCGTTTGGCTCACCGTCATGGTGGTAAACCTGTTGGAAGTATGGATGAAGATATGGTCTGGAAAAAGGTACCTTATGAAGGCGATGAACATGACCAAGTGCTTCGTATTCCTATAAGTAATGGTAGTATGCCTCGCGCTCTTTTCATGGACTGTACCCATGATAATGAAACACCTTTCCAAAAGAGGTCTGCAGAGGTATGAAATGTTTACACTTTGTCGTCATTTGTTTTGCTTTTTTTTACTTACATTGCATTATAGGATACTTTGCCTAATGCTGCTGTAGTCGCATTTTCTGATTGTGCAATAGGTAGCGTAAAGGGGTATGACGAAATATATCCTAGACTTTTAGATATCGTCAATGAGAAGCGCCCCTATGACCCTAATCCCCAACGTGATACTGGTATTATCGAAGCCAAACACAAGCTCATGAATCTTCATAAAAAGATGTGCCTTGAAGGTTATCGTGAAGTACATGTCCACCAAGAAAATGATTACTTGTTGGTTCACCGTCAACATCCCGGTTCTCAATCTGGCTACTTAATGATTTCTCGCACTGCTTTCCCTGGTCAAGGCACTGGTCATTCTCCAATTCAGCTTCGTAAATCTGAAGCAGAGTTTGAGTTTGCTTATTCGCTCAAAATTGATGGGCACAAGGCCAAGGATTCTGAGTATCTCGAAGGTCTTCCCAGTCATCTTGAAGCTTTAGATGCTCCTAGATTTGATCGTCATGAAGACGATAAAGGTCAATTCTTGGAAGTTATCCTTCCTGACAGCTTTGCTCCTGGTTCTATTTGTGTTATCAAGACTTCTATTGGTGATAAATCAGAAATCCTCAAAACAATTACAACTATTGATGATGATGTTGTCAAAGATCTTGATTTGTTAACTTCTAATGTTATCTTGTATCGTTGTGAGAGTGAAGAAACTGATAGTACTTCTGGCGATGGCGTTTACAATGTTCCTAATTATGGTAAATTGGTATATGCTGGTCTTCAAGGTTTCATGTCTGTGCTTAAGCCTATTATTGCTAACAATGATTTGGGACACCCTCTTTGTGATAATTTGCGTGCTGGTCATTGGGCTCTCGATTATACCATCAATCGTCTCAAAGAATATCAATCCCATTATCCTGCTCTTGAAGCTTTGATCGACTGGTTCGAAAAACGTTCTGCCTTGATCAGAGAAGTGCCTGATTTCTTGGTTCCCAAGTATTTCGCTTTAATTATCAAGACTGCATATGACAAGATATATGCTCATGCATTATCTTTGATGTCTCCCCTTGTTCAACATGGCGATACATTTATTAAGCAATTAGCTATGACTAGCGTGCAAATGCTCTGTCAAGTTCCATCTGCTGGTCTCACCCCTACCAAAGCTACACCATCTTTGGCTGCTGGTTTACCTCATTTTACCGTTGGTCATATGCGTGTTTGGGGCCGTGATGTATGTATTTCTCTACGTGGTCTACTTATGATAACTGGTCGTTATGAAGATGCCAAGAAACATATCATTTCTTTTGCTGGCTCTCTTCGTCATGGTTTAATTCCGAATTTGTTGGATTCTGTTCGTCGTCCCCGTTATAATTCCCGCGATTCTGCTTGGTTCTTTATGCAATCTATCCAGGATTACTACAATCTTGCTCCTGATGGAAAGTCTATTTTGGAAGCCGAGGTTCCCCGCCGTTTCCCCAAGGATGATCGTTTTGTTGAGGTAGAAGAAGGATATAAATATAGTAATACCATTGCTGAAATTATCCAAGAAGTTTTTGAACGTCATGCACGTGGGATTCATTTCAGAGAACACAATGCTGGTAAACAAATCGATGAGCAAATGTCTGATAAGGGTTTCAATATTGACATTGATGTTGATTGGAGTTCTGGTGTTCTTGTAGGTGGTAACATTTGGAATTGTGGTACTTGGATGGACAAGATGGGTGAGAGTCCCAAGGCAAATAATAAAGGTTATCCTGGTACTCCTCGTGATGGTGCACCTACTGAAATTACAGGTCTTTTAAAGAGTTCTCTTCGTTGGGTTAATAAATTGATTGAACGTGGTGAATACAAATGGACTGGTGTAGATAATGTTAAAACTGACGACGGTGAAAAGACAATTACCTTCAAGTATTGGAATGATCTTCTGCAAAAGAATTTTGAAAGAGTTTATTACGTACCCCAAGAACCTTCTCAAGATAAAGATTACGATGTTATTTCCAAGATTGTCAATCGTCGTGGCATTTACAAGGATGTTTATAAGGCTACTGAAGCTTATACTGAATATCAACTTCGTCCCAATTTGTTTGTCGCTATGGCTGTTGCTCCCGAGCTTTTTGATAAGGAACATGCCAAGCATTGTATCCGATTATGCCGTGATGCTTTATTAGGTCCTCTTGGTATGCGTACCTTGGATCCTCTTGATCAACAATACAAACCTTACTATCATAATTCCGAAGATTCTGAGGATTTCCAAACATCAAAGGGCCGTAACTATCATCAAGGCCCTGAATGGTTATGGCCTCTTGGTTATTATCTTCGTGCTGCTCGCTATTTCGATGCTCTTTCAAATCAAGAAATTGCTCGTATTTTGCGTAAGCATCGTGAGTATATTAGCACAGATCCATGGTGTGGTCTTCCTGAATTAACCAACAAGGACGCTGAATACTGCCATGATTCATGCACTACTCAAGCTTGGTCTGCCGCCACTTTGTTGGATTTGTTCTATGATTTGATTGAAGGTGGAGAAGAATGTTAATTTGTTTTTCAATTTCTTTTTGATTTGCTTTATCGATTTCTCTTCTCTTTTTTTCTTGTTCCAAAATTGCTGCATAATGTTGTAAAATACTTCTTTTCAATGAAAATAAAACTTTTAAAAACGCAAATATATATATAACTGTATCGCCTGCTGTGTTGCTTTTTTGTGTTTATCTGCTACTACATATATGATAGAGATATATTTCATATAGCATAATGTGTATTAAACATTATAAATAATTCCGATAATATGCATATATTTTATACACTTTAAGGAGATGTATAGCTTCGTTATCATATCCATCCATGATAAATTATAAGCTTATACCCTTACCCCATTTCGATATAATGAATACTTTCTTTGGTTTTTGATGGATACATATGTCTACCGCTTTCAAAAGACGTTTTCTTTCTTTTGATAGCAGAATAAAGGTGAGTAAAAGTACTCTACTATATCCTATAAATATACTCGAAGTCCATGCCACTGAGTTTCTTCATTTTAGACGATTTTCTAGTTTTTGATTGTTTCACTCATAGGCTCAATATTGCAATGTTATATGCTTTGTATATACAGTAACTAATGTGCCATATGTTAAAATGCATGCCGTCAATTTTCATGAAGGAACTGACTCGAGAGACATCGATATCTCAAAAAACTAATTTTCAACGTTTTCAATTTTCAAAATTGGAGCATGCTGCCTTTTCTAAGAGTAAATCCAAATGGATAAATTTTAGGGTATACCCTGGGCATTGAAAAATATATATAAATTGGTCGTGTTGTGCTACCAGTTCCTGATAATATTTTACAACTTATCAAAGACTCATAAACAGATAAAATTCATTGCTTTTTCCTCAAAAACTGGGTCCGATATTTCATCCCTGCTCAGCTTTTTATCTTCACTAAATAACACTAAAACAAAATTATATGCCAATGTATCTGAGATGCTTAGTTTTTATCTAGAAACAAGTATCCGGAAATATCCTATTTTTTGCAGTTGGTATAACTTTTTCAGTGCTAACGTTTCAGATTTTTACAGGCATTTCACTGCTAAAAGATTGAAAACTTTGAACCTTCATATCTCTGCAAAAAATTAAGGTATAATACTAGCACTTTCTATTAATAAAACTTACTTTTTTTTTTTTACGTACTCTATAATATATTTCAGTATGAAAAAATTTGAGCATTTTTATTTTATTTTTTCATTTTTTTACATTTTTGTAGTAGATTCCAAAATATTCGTTAAATTGAACAACACTTTTTTTATATTCATGTTATCTGTTTATATATATACTAAAGATAACCAGCTAAAATACAATTGGAACTAGATATACTTATTTAAGTATATTTATAAGGAAAAAAGGATGAAGCTGTCAAACTATGAGTATTAAAGAACAGGTATTTATATGTTTTAGGAGCGCGGATATAGGGTATAACATTTGATAGTTAAATCTTGATTTCATAAGTTGGAAGACTAGTTGTAGGAGACTTTGATGGGAATAGATTGACCAGAAATAATCACTCCACCTTATTCTATAATTGAAACAAAGTCTATATGCATCATTCCTTACAGTTCTTAACTCTAATTATCATATCCAGATAACCTATTAAGGATTTACGATGAACCATACCTTCTGTGCTCATTATTAGTATTACATAATCCAGCTCAATATTTATTCAGTATCCTAAACAGTGTTTATTAGTGATATTTGTTGTTCATGTTGATGGTTTGGTGTGACATTTAGCATTTAGTATTAGCTACTAAATGCCATCTCATGTTGAAATTCAACGATCGACGTCGGATTTTAATAAGTGTTCCTAATGTATAATTGTTAGATTTTTAACAAACAAAAGAGATTAGATCCACGGGATTTTTTTTTGGCTCATTTAGAGACCCCTGAGGGTGGTGTTTTTTTTTATTATAAATTGAATGTAATCCACATTTTTGTCAATGGCCGCTCTTCCAAAAAAAATGCCGAACAATCTCCTCCGGATGCGGTCATCTAATAATATTTCCAAGCTATAAATTTCTAGAAAAAATTACCGGACAGTCCGGATACGGCTGTTTAAATATCTCAAGCAGCTGTGAGATGCAGGTATCGAAATTTTATATAAAAACTAAGGTTCGACTGTATAATTAATGATTCGAAGGCCTATTTTATGCAAAGTCAAAAATACAACATACATGTTACGCCAGGAGATTATATCAATCTCAAAGCTAAAATATGTACTAAATCATTTAATAAAAATAAAGGAAAACTGTTATAAAATGAAAGAGCACACTAAAACTAAAGAACTTTATTATAAGATCGAACCATCTTCTTTTATATTCACATTCTCTAATTATATGACCTGTTTAAATGAGTCTATTTATATATATACATATATCCAATCAAGTCTAGGTGACACACACTAGTTCCACATTCCTGTATAAACGGAGCTTCATAACATAATACACAGCAATGTAGAACTTAACATATCAAACTGTGTCGTAATCTTAACCAAGGAATGCACCCAGATCTGTGGATGCAACAATACAGCATTTGATGCACACTTGTATTAAAAACAATTAAAATATAATTGATATATCAGAAGTTTACCCAGATGTAGAAATCCAGGAACAACTATTGAAATCCAAAATGGCATGACATTTAGTAACTCATACTAAATGTCATATATAACCACTAGCGTTAACAGCGACTATCAGGAACATTCAGGAACAATTCGTAGCAATGAAACATAAGCAATCCTACATCTTATTCAAATAATACAATCACAGATTCCCAATTCCACAAATTCTATTGTATATGATTTGTTCCCAAATCATATCAAGTATCTCAATACCCGGCAATTCATTAATAATATTGATAATCATATAACCATTTAGAAAACATATAAATACGAAGCATCAATGAATTAATAAAATGTATCTTTGAGCAGAGAGTATTTTTATATTAGTATCTTTTGATATAACAATAATCTTCCTTATGAATACTAATCCAAGTAAGCTGCACTCTTCTACATGATAGACAAAGGTATGAATATATTCTTTTTTAAAGTTTTTCGGATATCAACTTCCATGTGACATTGTGCATTCGATAAGTTTGAACAACAAGTTGTATGTCTGCTATTTACACCTACTGTAATGATCTGCAATCTTTGATATATATATTATTATGGTCAAAATGATATGTTAATGATATGATTTTCAATATTATTAAAGATATGTGAACATTGGTTGAAGGAAGGTTGATGTTCTTATTATTTGTAAATTAGATATTTATTAAGGGAACTAAATAAAGATGCAAAGAGGCAGAAAGACAAATAATTCCACAGGAAATGATGAAAAGATTTCCTTGTAGTATTTATTATAGGAACATTTGAAATGAACATTATTGCTGTGAATTATTATAGTGATAATTTGATTTATTTATAGTATTGACTTGGTTTGAATAAATGAATGAACTCATGTTAATCTATTTGCTTTCTAAAAATATTCGTTTCTATTTAGTGGCCAACAGCTAAGGAGAGGAAAACAAGATGTTGTCTTGTATATTACTACCAACTATCAAAGGTACACCATAATAATTACTTGTTAATTGGTTTTACTAATAAATCAATTTGTATAGGTTAAAAGTAAAGTTGTATTCAGTTCAAAACGCTTGAAACAATTCAGTTACGCTAATTTACATGGTTTATTATCTCTTGCTTATTCAATTGCTATCTTTATTTGATTTTAGTATTTTTTTTATACTGCTAATCGACTCATTCGTCAATTAGAGTTAACTTACCATCCTTGTTTAGCATAGCTATAATAACGGTCCATTATTAACTCATGGTGTGCAAAGTTATTAAAAGGGGTTTTCTAGCCTCAAATTTATCTGATTCAACTGCTGATGCTAAACGAGGCATCAAATTAGTTGTGTTGACTCGCAATAAAGTAAGGCGTTTTATCAAGCACGGTGTTAGTTCAATGTATTTTAGTTAAATTGAACAGATAGAAATATTATGGTTTATGCAGAGATTTACGAACACAAAAAAAATAATCCAAATTGTGATGTTTCGTCTACCTGTACGAGTTTTTTTTGTGGCGATACTTAGTGGCTCAAGTGTAGTAATTTAAGCATTTAATTGCCAAATGTATTGAATCAAGATAAAATCGGTTGATTGATATAACAGATAATAAATGCAAGTGTCATTTATTGAATAGGTGAATGTAAATGTATAAAGCAAAGCTTACTTTTTTTGAATGAAAGTATTAATAATTCTGATTAACATCAATAAGTTCAAAAATTATAATTAAGTGCAATAATTGCTACTAAATTGCATAATTTGATATGCAGAAAACTCTTGATGAAGCATTCATTCTTTTTTTTTGGCAGTGCTGCAGCAAATCATCCTTCAACAATAATATGACTGGATTTTAATGAATTGGAGAAAATAAAACTTGTAAAAAGCTAATACCCAACAATGTCCATCAAGGCCAAGATAGGTAAACGATGCATTCATTGTGTAGTGAAAATCGTAACATTCTGATGGATAGAAATTACAGGACCAAGAGGTTGCGTTTGCATCAAGATTTTTAAAAGGGTTTAAATTTAAAAGCATACTTCATCGAACTTACTTAGATCTTAAATACTCACCATATGCTATTATTATTATCTTGTTTTTTTATTTATTAGTTGCTGTATTAGTAAAAATCAAGCTTTTTATAACTTACTGTATAACAATGACAGTGGGATATTTCTAAGTTTAGATTAACATTTATCATAAGGAGTGCTGATGGTACGTTTGATACTACTGTAAATGGGACCAGGTAATTTTTTAGTTTATAGAATTTTAATGAAAATACCGAGGAATTATTTGTAACTACTACTTAAGTTGGTCTTAGTAAAGCGTTGAATAAATTGGCTTGGAACAAAGAGGATAAAAAGACGGCAATAGGTTTCAGTGATGGTCATGTTTATGTTTATGGTATTATTGGAAATGTAAGATTAAAGCTCAATGTAAATTACCTCTAGCGCAATAATTATAAAGTAAGATTATATTATCATCAAATAAACTACCATGCAATATTAACATGTATAAACATTTACAGTAATAAACTTGAATTAACTGGATACAGCATCGTAAATTCTTGAAAAAGTTTTCAAGTATTATAAAATCTCTTATTTTTAAGACTTACAAGGCTTATAAGTGGAATATTAATTTTAAAAATTATTCTTGTCCAGATCATCAATTTTACCATTTTTTAATTTTTTTTTATGATTTTGCAAATCTAGAGTTAATTATACTATCAATTATAAAAACAAAAAATATACACATATACAGAACTTAGCGCTCTATTTGCTCAATAAAAAATAACAAACCTTTTTATTGCAAAATATCATATGAAAATCCTTTAACCAAAAATCCGTTTTTAGGGCAAAAGTACAAAGTTTCACTACTTAATATTCAATATTAAGCTTTTATAAAATTTGTATTAGCTATGGCTACAATTTTCTCTCACAATGTAGTATATTTAAACATTGATTTTGCTATCAAAGTTTGATTTTTCTGTTTTTTGATAAAAATCATGTGTGTTGGTAAGGATAAAATGAGGCACCGAAAATGTCCGCTACAAAGTCTGAATTTTCAGACCGTATGTGATTAAATAAAAGAAAAGCTTAAAAAAAAACTTTTTTTTATTTAAAACTTAGATATATACCACAGTATAAGAGACTTAGCCATTCAATCTTGCTATACTCAATTATGGCGTTGCTCTACGGGCTCGCTTTTGCAATTTTTTAATGAATGTACTACTATAATATGACAGACAGTTTTTCCGGTAGAAAATGCATGTTTCTATGATAACAGATATTGCCTATTTTGTTTAGTTAATGGTTCATGTGCTGTAATGCTGCTTTTACATTGGCTGAAATGTGCAATTTAGCAAGGTTTTAGATGCGCTAAACAATGTAAAGCCTTGAAAATCCTTTTCTACGTGTGTTGTTTTTCTCTTTTTGTTGTCATATTCCAAGGATATATTCACTGTTTTATAAAATATATTAGACTATCTAGTTGGTATTCTTTTCTTTTATCTGAGTACGCATGCTAACATAAGGGACTAATGGTTTTAGTATAATAGGTAGCAGTCTATATTAGAGACTGATAATTTCATTTAACTGCATTCTAAGATCAAATATCATTATTATTTACTACTGTATTTTTGGACTTATTTCTTGATAACCAGATCAAATCGAAGGCAATGATATTTATATCTATTCAATGAAAAGTTAGAACTGGCTATAAACCCACGAAATGTTCTAGAAAATTGATAAAATTCAAATGATATAGAAACAAAAAAAAATTTCTAATGTCTTGCCTAATGACAATAGCTTTGATTGTAGCTATACTTGAAAACAATTCCTTTTACAGCTGTCTAGCAATAGTAAACTAAAATAGTAAGTTTAAAGAAGGTTAATTTGTTTAAATTTTATGTGTGATAAATTAAAATTTATAACCTTAGATTTGGCTTGCATATAAATCTAAGCGGTAAGTGTTATTTGCGTTTATTCTCGAGCAAAAACCATTGTTGTTGCTGTAAAAATTATAGCTATAAACACATTTACAAATGATAATAATCGTGAATATATTGGAAGTAGTAGTTGCAGGTATTGCTCTACTACATCAACAGCCTATTCAATTGTATTGTCTATAAACTATAATCTATATTATTAATAAAAGCAAATGTAATTTAAAAACCCATTCCAGTAAAAAATACAATGGAATTTGGAGAACGGCCCAATGCTCATGTACAAACGAATTTGTGCCCATACGATCAGCTCATTATGCTCATAGTCTAATTTTATTATTATGCACAAATAAGGATAATGGTATGATTATGGGCAATTCTACTATTAGACATTCATAGAAATAATGTCATACACATGGACAGAATTTATAATTTTGCGCATACAGGCTTATTAGTATTGTGCTCGTGTACAGTTTCGTTTATTGTGTCGCCCGTGTGCATTTTATCTCTTTAGCCATATTCAGTGGGCACAACAACTCAGGCTATAGTATGCAGCCCATCATCTGGGTACTAGGAAATCATCTTGTGCAGCAGCAGAGGTCGGCCATAGTGTATTCCATTTGTATAAATATTCACCGTCTAAAGCTGTATAAGTCAATCAAGCATGAATATTCTATATACGTAACTTGGTCGTATGCTACTAAACTTGTTCTGATCATCTATTATACCATCATATTATAACCAACTAGTTCTTCAAGAATATTAAATCATTCATTCATACATTCTGTATTGTAGACTCTATATCCGCGCTTCCAAAACATATAAATACCTTATTAAATCCTCCTGATATCTTTCGATACGGATCATTATATTTTTTACCTACAATATACTATTCAATAAATATATCTAGTGTTAACTTTATTTTCTAGTTATTCATTGTATACTACACAGAAAAAAACGACAGAACAGCTTTCGGCTGGATCTATCTTGTGAATACAAAACCAAAAATCTCCAATTTGGCATTAAAATGTAACAGTTGGTTTTAGGTTAATGTGTGGACTAGGTAGAAGATATATTTACGGGAAAAAATTATAAAAAAGCAATAGGAATTTGACTAGATAACGTTAAGATTTTATTATCATCAAGTAGAACTTAAATGACTTTTCTTTGACAGGAAGATGTCCTTCTTCTATTTGTACGCAATTTCTAATATATATTCTAAATCAATGAGA
Organism: Mucor racemosus; assembly: GCA_027405735.1. Taxonomy (NCBI): domain Eukaryota; kingdom Fungi; phylum Mucoromycota; class Mucoromycetes; order Mucorales; family Mucoraceae; genus Mucor; species Mucor racemosus. Next base: position 924,775 of record JAPEHQ010000004.1, on the reverse strand, counting down.
ACAAATAGAAACATGTTATTTCCATAATCTACCCGATATCTTTAGATTCTCATTTTATCATGAATGAAATTAAGCTATATTGCAAATGGTGTGTATCTATGATTCAGGTTAATAATTATAATTTGCTAGGATCCACATATTAGTTATAAGATTACTTCATGTATCAATACATCTTATCATCTATTGACTACGACCTGTATTGAAGTGCAAAGTCTGGATATCGGATATAGAAAACTCCTAGAGTACTACATTTATTCAGCAATTACCAAGAACGCTTAGACCTCAATTATAATAACATATTATTTCATCCCAGCGGTTAACCAATCAAGTAGCTATCAAATCAATATCCAAGCATATTTAGCGCAACATTGAAACAAGGCAACCCATAAGCTCTGCAAGCACAGTTAAAGTATGATTGATCTACTTCCATCTATAGATTACTATCAAAAAGATCTAATGGTTCCATAGTGTCTTATTAAATTACATCTCATGATCTCAGTCAAATCAATATAAAAGGCCATACTTTTATATCTAAATAAACGATATCTGGTTTTTATTATACAGTTGAAGAAATAATTTATTACTCATTCTCTTTTAATTATATTCTTTTTTAAGTATTATTTGTTATGTCAATATCATATCCTAGGTCGCACATTCAAGGTCGCAGTCAATATTCGGTATTATAGTAAATCAACAGGTGTACACGTTGATTCACATGCGTCTTAGTAAATTGGTGTAATGTTCTTAGATAGTAATTCTGTGTAATAGTTATAATGAAAAGTATATAAATACATCCTCTGGATGTATTGTTAATAAAAAGTGTAATATTTTGGCAAGATTATTTCTTAAGACCGTTTTGACATTTCATTTTTTTAATCTACCTAAAAACTTCTATTATACTCTAAACAACTCATACTATTTTACTTTTTAAAATGAGCAACAACACTACTATTAAACAAGCTACTGGTACCTCTGCTACCAAGGCTCGTCAGCCTGCTACTGGTACTACTTCTCAATCTGTATCTTTGGATATGGATTTTGATCTTGGTTCATCTTTGTCTTCGGGACAAGATGTAAATGATGCATTGAGCAATGATGCTCTGCATGATAACTATAATACTTGTAGCGAAGACGCTCGTATTACCAAGGAATTGAGCGATGACGCTCTTTCTATGGATGATGATACTATCATGAGTGATAGTGAACTTGATCTTGACCATGGTGTTCAAGAAGTTACTTTCCTAGGAAAGGAACATCAAGTGAAGTTGTTGAATGAAATCAAACAACTGCGAGTTCAGTTGTATAATGCAACTGCATTATCAATTAAGCATATTGATAATGGTACTCTAGCCTCAAAGGCAAGTGCCTTGAAACGTCAGTTAAAACTGGTAAAAGAGAATTATGATCTTTTATTTGATGAAAGTACCATGATGGGTACTGCCACGGGTGAATCATCGTTAGTTCCTTCTGACACTCCATTTTTACAATGGAAAGGACATAAGTTTAATACCAAGAAATTCATTTTTCAAAGTATGGACGCATGTTTGACTCAGTTCGAAGATGTATTGGAATCTCGTTCAATTTCAGTTGAAGCAAACTGGAAAAGAATCATAAAGCCCAAAATGTCGACTGGGATGGCTTCTTGGACTCGTGAAGTAATCGAGAGATACCCTAGTATTTCTTGGGGTCAATTTAAGTCCAAGTTGAAGGCTAAGTATAGTCCTTCTGAGGCTGAGGAAAAGAAAGCTGCTCTCAACAAATTGAAAAATTTGAAATTGGAGAAATGTGAAAGCTTAGAAGTCTATATCGACAAGTTTACAACGTTGAAAGACTTGGCTGGTGTTACTGAGAACACTAGTTTGACTGATTATTTGTTGAAGGGTCTTGATGTGGATTTGTATAGTCCTGTATCATTGAATATTTCTCAATCGAGAGATAAAGAGAAGGATACTTTGGATTATGCAATCTCTCAGCTTCGAAGTGTTTACGATTTGTTGCGTCGTGATAGTTATTACCGAGAGGAAAAGCACAGAAAAGAAGAAGAACTGACCCAGAGAATAATTAGGCAGTTGAAGCAACAAGGTGGCCATTATGGTTCATCTTCTCGTGGTGGTTACAATGGTAATCATAATGCTGGTAATCGTATTGGTAAACAATACAATGGTTTTGCAAAAAAGCCAGTAAGAAGAGCTGGTAAATTCCATACCAAACAAAAAGCAAATAATGGTGGTGATACACCAAAATGCTTTGATTGTGGATTTACTCCCTTCACGTATGCGCACAAAGCAGTGTGCAAGAAGAATACCAAGAACACTGTTCATGGGAAAAAGAAGAAGTCTATCGTGCCTACTCCTTCTCGTGTTACTGAAGACACTGATGATTCATCTGATGATGAAAGTGACCAACATTTTGCTGTGGCCACTATTGCTGCCCCAAAGAAAAAGGGAAAAGAAGTATCTCAAATGGATACCGATAGTGAATGTAAGCAATTTGATAGTGATTATTTTAGGAAGATGCCTAATAATAATATGAATACTAATGGTCTTCTTTATTTACCTGTTATTTTAGAAACAAGCGCTGGCATCAAGGTCAACACTTGGTTTTTGTTGGATACTGGTTGCACGTTTAGTGCAATTTCACCACAATTAGTTTCTTTTCTAAATTTAAATATTTGTAATAAAAATGGTATTATTAAATTGGCACAAAATAACAGTGTAGTAGATCGTAAGGGTCAAACTGAAGAAGAGCTTATAATTAATTATGGTTCTAAAATTGTTCATTCAAAATTTGAAGTTTTTGATTTATTTGACGATGTCCATTGTGTATTTGGAATGGATTTATTGTATAAAGTTGGTATTACGTTAGGTAATATTGCAGCAGATTGGTCAGATCGTGTTGGTTATGAAATACCAAAGATTGAACCCAATCCTTATAAACCAAATGAAGATCCTTATGGATCTGAAGAAGAACGTAAAATTATGATGAACGAATTACAACCATTTATTGATGCAAATACTAGTATTAGTCCTAAAGCATATTGTAATATTCCTGGTAGTGAAATTACATTGCCCATAAAGAAAGATACTCCACTTGCGAATACATGTCGTAGACAATTTCCAATTGCTGAAGCATTGCGACCTGTTATTCAAAAACAAGTTGAAAAATGGCGAGAAAATGGTGTGATTAAAAGAGCAAAACCTAATACACCTCATAATTCTCCAATTTTTACTGTACGAAAGAAAAATAGTGATGGTGAATACACTGGAAAAGAGCACCGTGTGGTAATTGATTGTCGTTTGATAAATAATGCATTAGATCCTGAGAAACTTGAACGTTTCCCATTGCCCTTGATAAGTGATTTGCATCGTAAGATGTCGAAGCATTCGCTCTATACTGTCATTGACTTATCGCAATGTTTCCATGCATTTAAAATATCCAGATTGTCAAGATCGTATTTGACGTTCACTGATATGGAGGGATTGACGTGGTCCTTCTCTCACTGCCCGTACGGATTGACTATGGTCTCATCGCACGCACAAAAAATACTTTCTAATTTGTTTGCTGATATCAGTGATACTACCACTCACTTTATAGATGATGTCACTATACATACTGAAAACGACCTGAAAAAGCATACAGAACTAGTTAAAATCGTTATCGATCGCTTGACTAAAGCAAACTTACGTATAAATACTGAAAAATTGCATATTGCGCAAAAGAGCATTTATATATTGGGTTTCTGCTTATCTAGTGAGGGTTTAGCATTAGATCCTCGAAAGGTTTCAAATGTTTTGGATTGGGAACCTACCGTTAAAAGTAGCCGTGAATTGAGTTCACGTTTAGGATTGATTAACTTTTTTCGTTCTAATTTGCCACGCTTGTCGATGTTGACAGCACCACTAGATAAATTGAGAAATGCACCTGATATTACTAAAGTATGGACACCAGAACATACTAAATTAATGAAGCAATTGCAAGAATTATTAGTCAGCTCAGCAGTGTTGAGTGTGCCTAACTTACATTATCCAATCTGTGTTGTTACAGATAGTTCTGCCTATGCAATTGGCGCTGCAATGTATCAAGTTATTGGTAATAAAATAAAATATCTTGGTTTTATTGCACGCAGTTTGAGTCCATCAGAGCAAAGATGGGGAAGTTCCAAACGAGAATTAGCTGCAGTTGTCTATGCATTTAAAAAGTTTCATCAATGGTTGTATGGAAGACGATTCCATCTCTTTGTGGATAATCGTGGTATTTTATTTCTACATTCGCAACCTAAATTGGATCGAATGGTTGAGAACTATTATGATACAATTTTTGAAATGGATTTTGATATTACCTTTTGTAGTGGTATTAACAATATCTTGGCTGATACCTTATCGCGTCTTTTCTGGCCATACAATACGCTGGTGGAGAGTGGTGATAAGCGTTTAATTAAAAATCATGTTAATGAAAAGAATTTAGTTAAACAAGATATTGATACAAAGGTTAAAGGAAAGAGAAAACATGTAGTAGACAATGTAGTAGAAGAAAAGAAAAAGAGGAAATTACATGTTGTGAATAAGGGGAAAGATAAACTTAAGGAAGCACATGATAACCTTATTGCATGCGATACTTCCGTTATCTCCGGATCACCAAAAGTAATCATTCCGAGGGAAACCTCTGATCTTTTTAACAACGCTAAATTGACAGCGTATGTAAACAAATTGAAGAATAAGAACGAAGAGTTATTATTCTGCGTTAGTCATTTAGATGTTTATGAAACGCCTGCAAGTGATGAAGAAAAACAAAATATATTAGAAAAAACACATTTACTTGGGCATTTCGGTATTCATGCAATGGAGCAAGTTATACACCAAGATTTGAATATGCATTGGAAAGGCTTAAGGGAAGATATTACGAAATATATATCAAATTGCCATAAATGCAGACAGTTCAATTTAGCTAAGCATGTCTACCATCCACCAAAGCAAGAAGCTCCTGAAGGGATAATGGATCATGTTGTATTTGATCTAGGTGGATTTGATTGCACTACACCAAGGGGAAATAATTTTATATTAGTAGTGCTAGATCTATTCTCGAGATTTATTATCTTACGTGCAATTCCAGATAAATCAGCTACTACTGTTGCAAAGGAATTGGTATCTATCTTTTCATTGTTCGGCTACCCACGTATCGTTGGTCATGATCGAGGTGCAGAATTCCATAATAAATTACTTGAAAAGATACTTAAACATGCTGAGGTTGAGAATAGAGCAAGTTTACCATTTACGCCCCAAGGTAATAGTTGCTGTGAAGCTGCAGTAAAGTCTGCAAAAACAATAATTATAAAGATGTTGGAAGGTCGTAGCAAAGATTGGGATTTGTACCTTAATGGAACAGCATTAAGTTTAAATGTACATAGATCTAGACTGCATGGGATGATGCCATTCATGGTAATGTTTCATAGAGCACCTAATGAATTTAAGGATTATCGAGGAGATAAACCTACACTTCATGAAAGAGAAATCGATGTGGAAGCATTTAAAAAGAAGCTCGATTTAATTGATAGAATTATTGTTCCAGCAATTAGAGACCAAATACTAAAGACACAGGATAAGGATAGTAGTTACTTTAGAAAGAGACATAGAATTTTGGAGAAACCTTATCCAATTGGATCTACTGTAATGATCAAGAATATAGAAAATAAGAATAGGAAAACTGATCCTAACTATGAAGGCCCATTTTATATACATGGAATAACTAAAAATGGAAGCTATATTCTTACTGATAAAACTGATACATTCTTAGCTAGAGATGTACCTACACAACAGATCAAGTTGATCAGCACGAATGATGCAAAGGAAGATAACTCAGATGTGTATGAAGTACAAGCTATTATAAAGCATAGAGGTACTCCACCCAATTACGAATATTTAGTAAGATGGAAGAATTTCACAGAAGATCATGATTCTTGGGAACCACCAGCATCATTTGATTCTCCTGATGTTATTAAACATTATTGGGCGAGAGTAGATGCTAATACGCAATCTAATGGTAAGGGAAAGCAAGCTCCTAAATCAATTAATACAAGAAAGATTGCTACACGCGAGGAGAAGTCCAAGAAGAAGCGTGAAAGATTATTAGCAGAAGATACGATTTAAATGTTAGATGAAGGCTATACCTTTTCCTTTTAACATTTCCTTTTTGATCCCACTGGGTTTTTGGAATGTGAGGTTTTTAATGGTTGCCCCTGAATATCTAAATTTGAAGTTTATATTATTGTACAACGAAGATCAATCAACAAGAAGTACATTATCATATATCAACAATATTGCCGTTTTTATTTTTTTTTATTTTTTCTTTTTTTCACGTTATGTCAACCAACTTATACACAAATTACAATTACAACAAACTACAACAACTATCACTATCTTTTATCACATAATGCTTATGTTGGTGTGGGATGGTGTTATGTCAATATCATATCCTAGGTCGCACATTCAAGGTCGCAGTCAATATTCGGTATTATAGTAAATCAACAGGTGTACACGTTGATTCACATGCGTCTTAGTAAATTGGTGTAATGTTCTTAGATAGTAATTCTGTGTAATAGTTATAATGAAAAGTATATAAATACATCCTCTGGATGTATTGTTAATAAAAAGTGTAATATTTTGGCAAGATTATTTCTTAAGACCGTTTTGACATTTCATTATTTATCAAACATGAAAATATACGACACAACACGTGGTTTTATTGAACAGAAATATCATGTTTTGCGGATGGTTTCCTCAATTCAAAGTAATCTGTGAGAGTAGAAATATAAATTTTTATGCAGGATATATGTAAATCTACCATCATGCATAATTGGAGATTAATTGGATCAATATTCACAAGGATGGAATTTTTCTCTTTGTTTCTGCAGTTGTAAATGTGCTGAACTAGGATACTATTTCCCCACATAAGAAATTAAATGTTATCTCACATAAAACCATGCTCTAATATTTCAATAGAGATAACATGAATTTAACAGTAAATACAGAAAGTATTAGTAATTTAACATATAAATAAAATAGACCGAATCATAAACAAAGCAAATTGATTCATAAAATAAGCTGAAGAAACACATAGATCAAAGTAAGGATTGCTCTATGCGGATCATTAACAAATATGCCAAAAACGGGCATTAAAAGACCGCCTTGATTATGTAAATCAAGAAGCTCAATATAAACTTTAAAATCACAAACAAACTAATTGATTTACCAAAAAGAATAAACATATGGATATTGCATGAAGACAATGGAATCATGCTTCAATCATTTAATAAGTAGCATGATGATATATGTATGGAATGCAGCATTGTCTGATTCGCATGTTAAACATCACGGTTTGACAGAAGTCCTAAGTTGGTAATTCGGTTATTCCTAATTCTGATAGATCACTGACAGTTACGGTGCAACTCCCAGATATAACAAAAGCACAACTAATATAAATAGAGTAGAAATATAGACCTATTGCACACTATCCATTTTTTGAATAAAGAAGGATTTAAACTGTATCTTTTTTCAAAGCTTTTATTCTACATTTTACTGCAGTAAATATTAGTTTATTATTTTGTAAAACTTAAAATTCATTATCCAGGGCTTAATTTCTGTATTCACAAGATAGATCTAATTGATTGCTACTCTGTATTTTTTGTTTCAGCCAAAAATATTGATTTTTCATTGAGATAATCAAAATAATAGTCGATATTACAGCTTACAGCTTATGATAACTGGGTTCCAAAATTTATTTTAAAAAATGGACGAAAAATGATGAAAAAAACAAAATTGTTGAATTGCTCATGAACTGCAAAGTAAGTCGACCTAGAATACTAAATAGTTTTTGTACAGTTTTAAGTTCTGCATCCATTTAAATAAAATTCAGACAAATATTTCACATTAAATTTTGCGTAAAATGCAATTGAAATTTTGGAGGTTTTTTGAAGATACACACCACTTTTTATAAACATATTTAAAATATAACTACTTAAAATGATGTGCAAAAACATTATCTATCGATCGAGCTATTGTAAAATGTTTTAGCTGCATTTTTCGCAGAGAAAACGAGATTTCTGTCCAAATTTTTTTCAGATTCAGAATTTGGGATGAGGGTATATAAGGGAAAAATGGAAGCTAGAAATGGAGGTACCTTTTTGTACACATTTTTTAAGATATCTCCATGAAAAATCAATATTTTGGAAAAATCTAAATTGAATCCGAGAGAGCTTAACGAGCTTAATGACATGAATGCCAAAAAAATGTTGCTCAATTTAGCCAATATTTTGAAACCTACTATAGAAATGTCCAAAAAAATGAAAAAAAAATAAAAGTGTTCAGAATTTTTTCATATTAAAATATATTATAGGGCACGTTAAAACAAGTAAGTTTTATTATTAAAAAGTGTTAGTATAGCTTAATTTTTTATGGAGATATGAAGCCTCAAAGTTTTCAATCCTTTAGCAGTGAAATACGCGTAAAAATCTGAAACATTAGCACTGAAAAAGTTATACCAACTGTAAAAAATAGGATATTTCCGGATACGTGTTTTTGGATTGAAGGTGAGCATCTCAGGTACATTGGCATATATTTTTTTCTTGATGTTATTTAGTGAAAAAAAAAACTGAGCAGGAATGAAATATCGGATCTAGTTTTTGACGAAAAAGCAATGAATTTTATCTGTTTATGAGTCTTTGATGAAATGTAAAATAAATTTAGTAGTAGGTAGCGCAATTCAAGTAATTTATAGCTACTTATTATACGTTTTGTTTCTATAAAACATAACAATTTGTTTGAAGAATGTAGCTCTGGGTAACAGAAGTGTACCTAAAAACTGATTCAAAATTTGATTCGAAATGCGAATCCTCGCACCGATCACTCTGTATTTGTTTGGATAATTGAAAAAGGCAAATTTAAAAATCTGCAAAATAGTTTTAAATGGTTTACCTTGCTATTGAAATGTCTCAACAAGTTTTAATTCATCAATGCCACTGCGAACATTAGTTTTTTCCCAAAAAATGAAAAATGACTAAAAGCTTACTTTAGACTTGGATTGTATAAAAAGAATGGTATAGATTTTGATCTTTATTTAATAATAGTATAAAAAATACAGCTTTTTGATTTTTGAGCAAGTTGTTTTAATTAAGCAACAGCAACTGGCTCACTTGTGGTAGTGGTAGCAGCAGGTTCAGCGACAGTGGCACCCTTCTCCTTTTGAATTTTTTTGGCTTCAAAATGAACGGCAGCAATTTGAGCAAATGTTTGGCTAGCAATACGTTCAACCTTTTGACCAGTGGGAGATTGTAATGCAGCAGTAGCAGTAGTTTGTGCGGTTTGAGCAGCATTTTGTACCTTTTCTTGGATCTTGAACTTGTTATCAATCTCAACAGCCTTATCCCAAATTCTATACTTTTCATCAATTTGCTTTACGTTTGAGGTAAGAGTAGTAAAGTAGCTTGTTAAGCGACTGGAAAGACTGTACTTTGAATCATATTCGAGACCCTTGGCAACAACTTGATCTTGAAGAATGTAACCATTGGCCAACATCTCGGCAACGATACGAGATTTAGCCTTGTATTCTTGAGCAGCAACGTTGGCTTCACTCTCGGCTACTTCCTTTTCCTCAGTGGTTGTTGCGCTACTGATGGATTCGAAATAAGGTGTAGCGATAATATGACAATCATCGATCAAGGCTAAAATACAGGATTAATATCCAATTGAGATGTACACTTTTATTTCATCAACTTACCATTGCTCAAAAGAGTAGCTGTCTTGGCAGCAGATTCACGCTCGAAATGGATCAAAGCGACTTGATGAATTTCATCATCATCCCTATCATTATGGTTAAATGATAATGCTGCTTTCCCAGCTAAATATGTACTTACATGGTCAATTCGAATTCACTAATTTTACCGCAGAACAAAAAGAATTCCTTTACTGTTTTTTCTGATGATTGAGCAGAAATGTTCTTGACAATGACATAGGTAGCGGAAGGGGTTTCAGGAAGCTATGATATGCTATTAAAGACCATTTAAGGGTGAATTAACGGTTACAAACTTACGGCAATAGTCCAAGCAGGCATTTTGTTAATAATATATTATTATGTAGATATAATAAACAACCTTAGTTTTCAAAACATTTGAAGATATTTATATGAAATTCAGTATTTGCATGTGAAAGTAATGCTTTAATTCAAGCAACAAGAACCCCTTAGTATGTCCGAGCTTATTAAATATTGATTAATTTCATGTGATCCCCCTGACATCAAAGTTTAAATGTATCGGCATGTGAAGTTGATTCAACAACAAAAAGCCTCGTGTTTGAAGTATGGTGTGTCATTGTTTGATCTGTGTGATGTTTTGATTGATTGATATTCATGTATAAAATGTTATCAACGATGGATATCTACTAGGTTGAATCTATGAAGCTAATATAAATGCGATATCTCCTTGCTTTTTCCCGTCATTTAGCACACAGTACGCAAATTTCTGCAAGTTACACAATCGCTATGATCTTCAGTAATAATAGTTACAAAAAAGAATGTGTTTCGTCTGAAATATTTTCACGAGATTATAAGAAAAAAGATACTATATCCCCATTTGTTTTTTTTTTGTACAGTTTATTTTAAATATGTATTATGGAAAAAAATTATGCAAATTTACGTTTCTTGTCGACAGGTGTGTCATCAAGAATATCTCTAAACATTTCACGCTTACGTTCAGCGCCCTTCTCTCTTTCAACCCAATCATCATGTCTTCTCTTGTATTGATCAATCTTACATGTCCAAAGAATACTTTTACCAATGTAATGACTAGCTAATTCATGTTCATGCTTCACTAATTCAGCAGCAATCTTTTCTTTGGAATCGATATCAGCAGCAGCCCAACATTTATCGAGAATATGGCTACCAAATTTATCCTTTGCAAGTGCTGTGTATTTACCAGATAAATCACGCATGATCTTCTTTTTCATTTTAATGTTTACATTAGGTGAAGCAACAATGGATTCGAATGCTCTGGAACCAGCAGGAGAGAAACACCATCGATAAACTGTATCAGGTCTTTGTGACAAGAAACTATTTGTGACAATAGCGTTCACATCAGCTTCCATCTTCATAATACCTTGAACAATTAAGGATCCTTGTAAATGGAATTTATATAAATCTAATTTTTCATCTTCTGATGCTTCATTCCATTGTTCAAATGTCCACATACGCATACAACAATTAACAAATTCTTTACGATGAGAGTCTTCAGTCATATGTAATGCTACAGCAATGGCATCCACAACAGCTTTTTGAGATGACTCCATTCTAACCGAGGCATCTACTAGACTACGAATAACACCGTATTTACCAAACTTTAATAGCTTTTCGAATGATTTGCCGAGTTCTGCCATCATTTGATCAAGTTGCTTGGATTTTCTGACATGAGTAATCAAGTTTTGAATAACAAAGTTGGCGATAGGATGCATGCTGAACTTTTCAAGTTTTCCTTTTAAATAAGTCTTGAAAATCTTTCTATAAATGGCATCTGGTGCACATTTGACAATAACTTCTAAAAGATGGGAGCCAACAGGATCACGAATCATGGTTTCGAACCAAGAATCTCTATCTCTGTTCTCTTCCTTGGAATCAATATCAGTAACAATACCCCATAGAATACGATCAATAAGGATATTTTTGGCCTTTTGACCTTCTTTATCATTCTCTTGCATCTCCAACAAAAGCTAAAACAGGATATAGCAGTTAGTCATGTGTAAACCAAATTTGAAATCTAAATATTTACCTGCAAAACAGGGTTAGCGACTTTGTGGACTGATAATGTACGAACTTCAGTTTCAGACATATTGATAGCCAATTCGGTTGTAAGTGTTCTGAACATGGCCTTGAAAGAATCAGGAACATTTCTGGTAGGTGTTAAACGGACATTAGACTACAAGAATTAATACAATTTAATACAACTGTTTGTATAGATCAACGAATTACAGAATTTTTACCTTTGTAAATGTATCATTGTTTTCCTTTTTATATTGAGTAGACTTTTTACTTCTCAATTGACCCCTGATATCTCCAGATTCATCAATACGTTTACCAGCCAAAACAAATAGCAAAATACGAATATCATGAGAGGCAAATTGTTGAGAAATGAGACCACCAACATGAGGCTTGATGTCTTCACAAACACCAAGGATAAGTTTTTCCATTGACAAAAGCTCACCCTCACCTTCCTTGACGGGAGATGTATCATTGCCTGAAACACCTTCCAATTGCTCACGCTCAACTACATCAGCTGCCAATGTTAAAAGAGTTTGACAAACATGAGAAGCGAAACGATGAGCAAATAATTCAACAGTTTTTCCGCTTAATTTATCCATAAACACACGAAGTTGGAATGAATCAGACACTTTGAGTAACTTTTCGAGGATCAAAGAGCAAGAATAATTAGTGGAAAGACGGAATTCATTGCCATCGACTTCAGTATAAACATTCTCGACAAATAATCTTTGATCTGTCAAAAAAAAAAACAAATGTTAGTGCCAATGTTGCATTATGATCTGTCAATTCTTTTTTTTTTTTTTTACCTTCACCAGTTTCGAAATGAGGATCGTCCAATGTTTGTTCTACGTTTTTGAAATAACCAAGTAATTCTTCATCAACTTCACCGAAATGAGCAGCTTGGAAATGTTGATCATTAAAGACAACACCACCGGGACCTTCTTGAGTGGCTACGGGTTTAGGAGTGGAATCAATCTCCATGGATTCTCCAGGAGTAATGTTAATTGCTTGGGTATCTTGCTCGACATCCTCTTTCTTTCCTCCCTTCTTTCCTCTCTTTTTATTAGAACGACCTTTTCTTTCAACACGAGGCATAGTTATAAAGTTGCTGTATGTATTGAAAAAGTTTTTTTTTGTTTTTTATTTTTTATTTTTTTATTTTTTTTTTTTGATTTAATATCTCTGCTTATGGTGACTAGTATCTATAGAATAACCAGTCCATTAAACCAGTTTACCTAAATTATCCTTCTTGTTTTCTACTACAAAAGTTTCGCCTTTTGATCCACCTAATGTTCGAATTGCTTGAATGATGGCTTGATTCATAAGCCTAATGACAAAGAAGACAGGCGCTCGGAAAGGTAGAGCAAAGGGCTCGGTTGAATTGGCTACATGTGTTGATAATGGCTCGGGCGATGCAACAGATGCCATCATAATGTACTGTTTAAGATCCCCGTTAATTTCATATAAAATTGAATATTTCAATAGACTTACACTAGGATATATCAATGCAAATACACCACCTGCTCTTAATGTAGATAGAAAGAATGTAATTGTGGTTGCAGGCAAGCCAAAACCTAAGCAATATGCCCAATGTTCTTCTGCGTAAACCATGCGTTGCTCAATTGTCCAATCCTGATTGATCCATTTATATCTAGAAATATTGAGTATTGATTTTTGTTTGCAATTTGTTATATACATTACTTACTCGAAGCAATAATAAGACATGACAATGCAATATATAAGAAATGACAAAACCGATCCCACAAATGGAATGCACCTCAAAAATGTGATGAATAATGCAAAATTTCCATACAAAATAATGGTATTGATCGATGTCACTAAATCAATTGACATTTGTTGTTCTGGCGCTTGATGTTGTGCAATTTTACTGTAAAACTTTGAATTGACTACGAGACATATGAGGTATAATGGATAACCTGTCAAATCCTAGTAAATAAATAAAAAAAAGTTAAATCATAATTTCGCACATCTATAATAGTACTAACAGTATATGAATATCCAAATAAATGATGATCCGGTGTATTATAAAACGTTTCTAATATGATAAGAATGCCCAAATAAACAACACCATTCAATGCTAGGCTTTTTAGTAAAGTTTGTTGAACGGTTTTTGAACTATTATACAAAAGCGTCAAATAAATATCTGGAATCTATGATTCAGGTTGTTTTATTCGTTTACGTTGTGATGAGATTAATAACTCGACTCCAGTTGAAAGCTTCTCTTATTCCCTTTGTAAAGTATTTCAGGTGCGTAGTTGGTGATAATTTAAGCATTTTATATTAAAACACGAAAAAAGAAATCAAAGTTTACATTTCTTAAATTGCTTTTTATAACCCAATGAAGCTGGCTTGATGTAATTGGATGATCCGACTACAATAGCTTCATACAGATACATGAACTTTATATATTAAAAGTTTTCACATGGTGTATTTCTTGCAAGAACCAAAGCGTTATTATCAATAAAGACTACATATAAAAACTTGAAGTATTTGATATGTAAACCTTGACGATATGTACCTTTTTTTGTCGCGATTAACAAGCATTAAAATTCAGAATATGGTTTTAAAAGGTTTTTTTCATCGTTATAAAAGTAGTTGATCAACCCTTTTTTTTATTTTCATGTAGCTTGCCATGTTTGTAACGTTTCTACATTTTTTTTTCTGATATACATATGAGAATTACAACTTTTGTATAGATATTCAATGAATACAGGTATATCGGTGTTTTAAACATCGGATGCTCTGTTTTGATGCAAAACATAACAAAATTATAAAACAATGGTATAATTTTATAGTTGATTATATCATATATTCAAAATATAGCCCTTTATATACTCTATAAATTAAGGCTTTTTTTTTTCAAAGTAAATGTACATTTCAAACAATTCTAGTAATTTTTAAATGCGCTCTGACGACTCAAATATGTTTATGCATCGAGAAAACTCTATCGAATGACAAGTAATCACGGATGAATTAATCGAGTAAAGGCCTAAACAATCCGTATATTATCCATGAAACCCTAAAACAGTAATCGTTGCCGAATTGTATGACTATAGATTACACTATCATTTGGTAATTGAACTCATTGGAGTTTTTTATATGGAAAGCGTTGTATGATATTCGGGATTTTTCACTGCTTCTATCCATAAACATATGGCCGACTGACAGTTATATATTATGTGTAAAAAAGATGAGAAATAGGCAAGGATATGAAAGAAATGTTTCATTGTTCAAAGAGTGAACCCTGTTGAATTAAAATGTCTGAAATTTAATAAATAATTTCAAATCATCATCATCGTCTGTATTTAAAGTGCAAAAGATACTACTGTATACACTTACACACTCTTTTTTATTTTCTAAATTATACAATTCTTGGCACCTTTTCTTTTTTTCCAAGTAAGAAGAAAGTACACCTACACTAAATAAAAATAAAAATGCAAACACACTTGCTTTTGAGAGAAAATCCGAGAGCACTTGCTTTACGTCCAACAGTTTTAGAGGAAGCGCCATCGGGTGTATTAGTTTTTGAGGAATATGAAGGCTCCAGTAGTCGAGCAATAGCCAAGCTGTATGGTCCATCAGAGTTTGAAGACAACCAATGGCGTATACTTAACTCGCGTCCAGTATTTGGATGTTTGGGGTTAATTACTGTGCAATCTGGTAATATGTGTATATATATATACACGCTCAAGGTATTCCATTACTAAATGAGACTATTTTTAGAATGCTTTGTTGCAATTGTTACAGATTGTGTGTCTGTCGGAAGAATTAGAGCAGGAGAAGAAGTGTACAAGATTCTATCAGTATCATTTTATTCCCTTTCTTCGAACAATTATGATGATTTTGTTGACCCAGCAAGTTGGGATGATGATTGGGACCAACCTAGCAATGGTAATGTTATACAGCATCCATGCGCTCAATTGCAGAAATTATTCTCGGTGGGTAGCTTTTATTTTACTCCAGATTTTGACTTGACAAAGACTGTGCAAGCTCGGTAAGAAACTCTATATTTTCACATGTTGATTGGATTGCTCATTTCAATTATTAGTACCTCAAAAGCATCTCTGGGTGTTCACTCATTTGATGAACACTTTTTGTGGAATCAATTTTTGGTATCTGGATTATTGGATTTTAGATCCAAATTGGATAGAAAAAAGCAAATGGATCTTGATCGTGGAGGATTTTTAGTATTTGCAATTAGAGGGTATGTAGGTGTAGAAGTTGTAGACATCGACAATGAAAAATTCGAATTGTCAGTTATTTCAAAGCTAAGCTGTCAACGTGCTGGTACTCGATTCAATTCAAGAGGCATAGACGATAACGGACATGTTGCTAATTTTGTAGAGGTTGGTTTTCAAGAGCTTTCAAATTGAAGAAAATGTAATTTAAAATATTTTATATTAGACCGAAACAGTACTTTATTCAGATAGGATTTGTTTTTCTTATACACAGATTAGAGGAAGCGTACCAGGTATGTTTTTATTTTACAAACAATCCATGATTTCTAATGTAGCATATAAAGTGTTTTGGGAGCAACAAGGCATGCAATTGGTTCAACATAAAATTCAGATATCCAGAGGCTCTGCTGCAACTCAACCTGCTGTGAACAGACATTTCGATGAACTACTTGATCGCTACAATGCCGTGTGTAACATCAATCTTTTATCCCAAAGAGATACATCAGGGGGGGAAACACTTTTAAGCAATGAATTCAACACGGCAGTAAATCAACTCGGTTATGATGAAAATGCAGTGAAAATGGTCAATTTTGATTTACATGCTGAATGTAGAGGTGGAAACTACGACAATGTAGCCATTTTGATGAGTGATATTGCTCGATATTTGGATAATTATGGATTCTTTTTGATGGATACTGACGACAATCAAATAATTTTTACACAAAAAGGAGTATTTCGTACAAATTGTATGGATTGTCTGGATAGAACAAATCTTGTACAAAACGTCATATCCAGAAGAGTATTAAGCAACTATATACAACACCGTTTCAAGGAAAGATACATCAATTTAGAAAGAGTTATGTCTCGACATTCACATCTCTGGGCCGAAAATGGCGATAGTTTATCTAAAATTTATGCAGGTACAGGTGCTTTGAAATCAGCATTTACAAGAACTGGAAAAGTGACATTTATGAATGTATTGAGCGATGCAACAAAATCAGTAAATCGATTTTATATCAACAATTTCCAAGATAAAGCAAAGCAGGAAGTAATTGATCAGTTACTAGGAAAATTAGCCAACCAAGCCAGCATTGGTATTCATGATCCTATCAGTGATAATGTCACTCGACAATTAACAAAAAGAGTGAAAGAGTACTCGAGCAGTCGTAGAATTACAATTTTCAGTGGATCTTACAATCTAAATGGAAAGGGATTCAAAGGCGAAGTACTGGATCCATGGCTACTCCAACATTTCAGATGTAAATATAGATCTTCATCATGATGAATTCATACCTTAACATTTCGCTTTGACAGGGAATGAAGAAGAGCCAGATATTTATGTTGTAGGCTTCCAGGAAATTGTAGAACTATCTCCACAACAGGTCATGGCAACAGATGCAGAAAAACGAAAGATTTGGGAGCAGCAAATAGAAACCACACTAAATTCTCGATCAGGAGCCAAATCTAAATACACAATGCTTAGATCTAATCAATTAGTTGGTGCAGCTCTTATTGTGTTTGTAAAATCAGATATTGTAGACGAAATTAGAAATGTAGAAACCTCGATCAAAAAGGTATATGCAAATAAAGTGTTTAAAAGAGATATGCGTATTTACTGTATGTGGTTTAGACTGGTATTATGGGCATTGCTGGAAACAAGGGCGCTGTAGCCATTCGCATGGATTATGGCGACACAAGTTTCTGCTTTGTTGCAGCGCATTTAGCTTCAGGACATTCAAATGTTGATGATCGTAATGCCGATTATCGAACTATAAACGAAGGGCTTCGTTTTTTGAGAGGCAAAACAATCGATAGTCATGAGTAAGTTTTGTTGGAAATCCAACATGTGGAAACATCATCTAAATTTCTTGTGATTGACCTTGTAGTAATATCATTTGGGTGAGCGATTTAAACTATCGAGTTTCTCTACCAAACGAAGAGGTATAATTTTAGTTGAAACAATCATCGTATTTATGCTGATAATATTCTTATAGGCACGCCTATATGCAAGTGAAGGCAACATTGAAGCTTTATTCAGAAATGATCAGGTAAATTTCATAATATATTTTGTTTTTTTAGACATCTAATCAAAAAGGAAACGTAATAGCTCTCAAGAGAAATGCGTCAAGGGAGAGTATTCAACGGCTATCAAGAAGGATACATTACTTTCTTACCTACTTATAAATACGATAATGGAACAGATGTCTATGACACCAGGTATACAATGCATTAAACCAGTAAAAAAAAATATATATGTAATTCTCATGCTAAATTTTACATGAAATAGTGAAAAGCAAAGAATTCCTGGTTGGACAGATCGTATTTTATTCAAAGGGGCACAGCTAAATCAACTCCAATATTCTCGTGCAGAATTACGTACATCAGATCATAGACCAGGTACTATAATAAAAGCAAAACAAACAAACACAACCACTAACTAGCCAACTGTGTGTGTAGTTCTTGCATTATTTGAAGCAGATGTAAGTAAAATGAAACTAATTCAATTTATATTAGTTTCTAATATTCAAATATAGATCTTGACCTTAGATCATGAAGCCAAGGTCAAACTACAAAAGGAGCTATACCAAAGTTTGAGTTCGATTGAAGTTCGTTCAACTCCTCCACCTGAGCTTCCTAGACGAAAGAATACAGTTCCAAATACTAGCTCGACGAAATTGTCAGATTCCTTTGTAGATACACTTGTAGACCTTTCTTTTGATTCGACTGATTGTAAGCTTTTAGGGAATATGCATTAATGAATATGTGATTAATAGTATTCTGTCTAGTTCCTCCTCCTAGCTCTGATAGTAAAAAGTGGTGGGAAGATGGTCAAGGTAATACTATTGCTATTTGAGTTACGCACATCACATATTAACCTCGTACATAGACATTCCAAAAGCTGATAAAACTCGTGCATGCAATCAAAATCCTTTTGAGGAGGATGGCTTTATATGTAAGTAACATCTTTCTACCAAAGTATTCAATGCAATTGCTGACATTTTTGTTTGCAGTAACGGGAGGAAGCAGTTTAAAGTTTCCCAGCTCTTTACAATCTGATAGTGAATGGACACCGCTAAGTCCTGTGTCTTATCAAGGTCCTTCCTTAACAAACGGAACTTCCATGACAAGTGACAAATCATTTACCAACGGTAGCAACTCATCGCCACCGATTACCACTACCAATGGTAACAACAATAATGTATCTAGCGTCATTGGATTCTGGAACAACAAGCAATCTTAAAAAAAAAAAAAAAAAAGTAATTATGTATTTATATAACTATTTTAAAATTACCCCTTCACTTTTTTTGCATACAATTTATACAACATTTACTCATAATAATTATTTTCTTTTATCTAAATTGCATCGTATCTAATGATTTTAACAAGATATATATATATAATAGAATAGTGTATACTTTTCTCTCGGGAAGAAATAAGTTAAGCTTGATGTAAATTATCTTGATGTAATTCAAAATCAATCGTTGATCCAACTTGTCAAAACACGCATCCTCATTTTGAAAGAAATTTTACTAAACAATAATACATCGATATCGCAAATATTATGCTTCAAGTAACTGATTTGAGGTTGATTATGTATGATGATATTTTTTATTTTGTCTTTTTGTGTATAATTTGCCTACAATCAAGGAAAGATCATGCATTGCTGTTCTGAAATATCTAAAAGCCAAATCTCGACATATTGAATTCCAGAGTAAACTAATTTATCTAAATGGTAAACTTGTCGAATTAGAGGTTAAAAGACTCATGTATACATCAAGTTTCAGTACCAAACTTGTCAAAACTCATGCCAAATCTTGAGCATCTGATTATCGACAGAGGCTGCATAATCATGAAACGCTCACTTAATCTTGAGCTGTTTTTTTCCCCTCAACCGTTGTACATAGATTGTCATTAAAGGTAAAGTCTTACTCTACTCGGCTTACCTCCTACCATAATACCTTACTCAACTCTGGTCAATAAGCATATTATTTGAGCAACAACGGTTTATTTCAAAGCGATTGCTGCATGGTGAAGATTGAAACTGATTCCAAGACGTATAAACGCATTATAAAGAATTGCAAAAAGGCATGATGCACTGATAAAAAGATTTATCATGACAATCAAATGGGTACAATGACCAATTTTCTCGTATGAATTAAATGCAAGGATTTGGATGAATTTGATATAGCGTTCAAAGAGGATACAGAAGAAGGGTTATCTGAATTAGATGTATGGAATCCAAAGTTTGAAAAGCTTGAATCGATGGTATATATAACTTTATAATCATCTCTGTTATTTGTTGCAAGAATAGATACGACATTACAAAACCATTGTATAATAATCAAGAGTAAATATTACATTACAAAACTATTTTATTTATTTGTTTCAAGAATGGTGTATCATAGATATATTTCTAATTACAAAAAAAAAAGTGCGTGAAAGGACAAAAGTGAAATGGGGGGATATATGTATACGTATTATTATTATCTATTCAAGTAAAGCACGGCCAAAAGGAACTTGAGCAAAGAGGCCAGGTGCCTTACGACTGTATGCAGTGGATCCACGTACAATGGTACGATCAACGGCACCATAGAAAGTTTCACCAATATAAGGAGACAATTTGTTTTTAAAGTGAACATCAGCAACATTAACTTCAAATGTGGATTCAGGACGCCAAATGACAAGATCACCATCATGACCAACACGAATCTCACCCTTCTTATGGTTCAAATTGGTTCTCTTGGCAGGTGCGTAACTGAGCCAGTGAGCAATTTGTTGAAGACTGTAAATATGAATAACATTTAGTATCTAATTTCATATAAATAATCCCGATTGACACTTACGTAACACCACGCTTGCGACCTTCAGTCCAAAGAACAGGTAAACCGAATTGAACACTAGCAATACCGCCCCAAGCTTGTCCAAAATCACCAGTTTCTTGTGTCTTGAGTTGAGCGGTACAAGGAGAATGATCACTGACAACGTAATCAATGGTACCATCTAACAAAGCTTCCCAAAGCTTCTCGCGGTTAGAAGCTTCACGAATAGGAGGGCAACATTTGTAATGAGTAGCACCATCCTCGATTGCTTCAGAAGTAAAGTTAAGATAATGGAAACATGTTTCAACTGTAAGAGGCGCACCAGCAGCCTTAGCAGCACGAATAGCAGGGACAGCAGAAGCAGCGGAAAGGTGAACAATGTGAGTATTTACAGATTTACCTTGTTCATGATATTCTTGAGTAAGACGAATAATCATATCAATAGCATTAGTTTCAAGAGATTGAGGACGAGAATTCAAGAAACTAGCATATGTACGACTATCTAATTCCTCCTTTTCCTCATGTTCATGCTTTGTTTCAATCTTTCCACAACCTTCCATTTCAGCATGGAACAATAATACACGATCAGAATTGACCATTTTATCCATAGCTAAACGAACTTCAGCTTCATTAACACAAGGGAATTCATCCACACCACTTTCAATTAAGAAACATTTGAAACCACGTACACCCTTTTCAATTAAAGCAGGTAAATCATTAGCATTATCAGGTACAACACCACCCCAGAATCCAACATCAACATGACATTGATTTTTAGCAGCATCAAGCTTAGTATCGAAATTAGCGACGGTAGTTGTGGGAGGAATAGCGTTCAAAGGCATATCAATGACGGTTGAAATACCACCTGCTGCTGCTGCCTTGGTGCCTGTTTCAAAACCTTCCCACTCAGTACGTCCAGGTTCATTCAAATGAACTATAATAGGTCTCTGTTATTACCCCGCACTTTTTTTTTTTTTGATTTCGCCTTCTAAAAACTGACTTACCATGAGCATCCACTAAACCAGGCATCAATAATTGATTGTCATCGAGTTGAATGACTTGCAAGTTACCCTCACTTACAACAGTAGTACATTTCTTATTATCAAGTGCAATTTCAACAATTTTACCGGTTGTCTGGTTGATAAGAACTTCAGCAGGAGCTTGTGCGTGTTGAGAGGACAAAATAGCATTTTGTGCTTTGACTAATAAATAATGTTGTTGTTCGTTTACTGTCATATTGAATAATTTCAAGTAGAAAAAAAAGAAAAAGGAGAAATAGAAAAAAAAGGAGAAAGAGAAAGCGAGATGAACAGTGGATAAGATAACTAAATATTTTGAATCTATTTTTTTTTTCTTTTATAAATATAGCTTATATATTTATTGCACCTCTTTACTAGCTCTAATTGGGTAGTTACATATTTAAATTGCAGATCTGAATATAGCTTTCTATATTTTCTATGTGAATTTCTATATTACCCTTTAGCATGGTGTGTGCCCCTACCACCCAACCACCCATGATCTTGCGATATTAAAAGTCTTAAAATTGGGATTACTCATTATCTTTGTACTTTTGTTGTCGTCCTAAAATACATCAATTAATCTGGATATTGAAATTTATGCTCAATTTCTATTAGATCACTAAATTTTTAGCGAGTATATTTAATCTAAATCACTCAACGGTATATGAGGGAGTATTAAATAATGTCTTTTTTGATGAATGGAATCATTGCCCTGAAGAAGCATCGTGGTAAAATGTTCGTGTAGCTTTCAAAATATCCTTTTTCGGTTTTTTTTTTTTTTTTTTACATCTTAAAAATCTGAATGAACAAGGAGAAAGGTGGTACTGTCGTAAAAACAATCTTGTAACCAACTTTTTTTTTTGACTGAGATGCTTTTAAAGAACCCTTGTTACATGGCTAGCTGAAGCTATAGACTTTCCTTTCATAAGCTAGTTGAATTGAAACGCAAAATACAAAGTGTAAAGCTAAAATAGATTTTAGATCTGATTATAATTGTCAGTAATTTATTTAATCACATTTTGCATTGAAAATCATCAAAGAACCATATTGTTGTTTAACCAAAAACTGCTTTAAATACAAGTGCAACCATCGAATAAGAAGTGAATGTGTATATGTATATGTATATCATATGATAGCAAATGAAAATCAATTCATTGGACAACGTTTTCATTCGTTTCATCTCGCCATGGTGGAGTGAACAATATTGGCTTGCTGTTTATTTCTTCAAAAAGTAGCTTTATTTTCAACAGAATCACCGTGTTTTTAGTTTTTAAAGAATTTTATCACACACAAAACACATCATAAAAGCATATTGTAGTTGTTGAGATAAAATATCAATATCTCGCTTATATTGCTATGATTTTTTCCAACGTATACTAGTATATAAATTTACTTTCGAGTAGGTATTGCAAAGTGCTTATGTGAACATATCTCCCTTCTAAATTTTGCTTTTTCACATTTAATAAACCACTCACATGATAAGACTGTCTTCCTCATACGACTACCGAGGAGATATTCATGTAGAGAAATCGAGTATATGAAGCAAGTAGAAAAATCCGCCTTTTTGTTCTAATCTTTTGTCTTTTTTTTCTACTTGTTTTTTCTACTTATTTTTGTTTACGAATTTTTTTGAGATTTGAGGTATAGTATGCCATTTCTTATTAGGATTACATGATATTTTGCTGTTCTGGTGGTTATGGAAAAGGTTACAGTCATCTTACGACGAATGCTAAACTACAAGATCTTGTCCGCTCGATGTAAGTAAGTGTGTATCCCTGTGGTACCTGTATCTATAGAAATTTTGATATACTTTCTTTTGTCAATACTGTTTCACATTTAAATCATTTTAATAAAATTTTGGTATTATTATTATAAAGCTATAAAGTCTCTGTGCTTTCCTTGTTGTAGAACTTTTGCACTTTTCTTGCATTTTCACACACACACACACGCACCATAATTAACAGATTCCATGTAATCTTTAGTTTATCGCACTCATCTTTGAATATATCGTCTTACCCTTTGAAAAGACCAACATGAAAATCGCTTTTACATGGATTTCATCTATTTAAACACGCTAAATATCCCATGCTGGTGGCAGCTAACCCACGCAAGAAGGATGCAACATAAGGAGCGTGTGTATTTTTTCTTTTGTACACCAAAACCTTATCCATGGAAAATCTTCCATCAACTATTATATATTCACTTTTGTATCCATTATCCATTTGTTATCACAAAACAAATATTCCAATTGTTATCCTATTCAACATTGTCCCGGCTACAAATATTATTAAATTAAGCAAGGATGGTTACTATAGTGATTGTTTCATAAATTTGAATGATGCAGAAATGGCCAGCTTAAAATTGAGAAAGCGCATTTGAAATGAAAATAAGTGGAGAAAATACTAAGGTATTGCAATGATGGGTATTAAGTAAAGTCTAGATTATTTTTCATTCTCTACCAGGATATCTAGGTTTTGGATGGCTGTAAAGATTTTTTTATTTTTTTATAAATTTTGTGAGAGCACTATTTCTGTTATAGAGATCCATGAAGGGATGACTGGTATGCAAAACTAGAACCATAGAATAGTACTCATTAGCATCTATCCAACGAATTTTATCTCGTAAAAAAATATTGATTTTTCGTCGAGAAAATTGAGATTGAATGATTGATTTTTGGTGATAAAAAAAAAGGATCCATTTTGGACGAGGATATACAAGGAAAAATTTTCGGTTTTACAAAAAAAAGATTAAAAAAATGTATATCCCCACGAAAAATAGGGCTACAGCTACGTATAAATACTCATTCTGTAGATAATTTTGTTGCGCATAATGTGAAAATAAAATATTTTAGGGTTGCATTTGAATGAAGAGTACTTTTTGATCAAAAACTGTTGAAATTAAATATTAAATTTACTAGAGATTTTATGAGAAAACTATTTTCAAAACCTACACAGATCGATTCAAAATTAAAAACTGAACCTAAAACATTTAATAGGTTAGTTCAACTTACTATGCATTTTTGTGAGTAATTAAACATACAAGGTTTTTTTTGGATTTTTTTGGATTTTTTTTCCATTTGAACACTTTTTGGATTCAAGCTCAGTTACATGTGCATATCTGATTATACAATTTTATATGGTCATATTCAAAATCGGAGCGTGCCCCCATTTCAATAGATATTCAGGAAATAGAAAATGTAGGGCTATACTTGATATGCTACAGAATATTGACAAAAGACTTATTTCTATTCATGTTGATTTCTCAGCGAGCATAAGGGCTTCAAAAGTGAAACACTTGCTTTTACCCCACTTAAAAACTCAACCTAAGATGCCAAATATCTCGAGATTTTAATAAGCTTGTTGCATTTAAAAGCTGCTTAGCAAAATCTTCTTGTTTCCTTATTTCGTATATATAAACAAGGTTGATATAACATTACTTATGCTCTTCTTTTAACTGTGGTTTATCAAAATATGTTTAGGTAAAATAAAACTGGAAATTTAATCAAGTAAAGAGATCTCGTTTATTGGAATGAAGTTAATAGGGTTTATATGCTATTTGATTTGGGGAATTAATGATATGATAAGGTAGTTTAGATGTTATTTAATAGCAATGTGTCATGTTGGTATATCATGTTGGTATATCATGTTGGAATATCGCACTGTCGTATTATGCTTTTGTACCATGCTTCTATACCATGCTTCTATACCATGCTTTTAGGAGCATTGTATAGTTAATATTTAATCAAGGAACTTCCGGTTCCGGATCTGTTATTGTTTACTTTTTTTGGATTTGACATGATCCGGTTTAAGAATGATACATCACCTACATCCATCTAAATAAAATTCAGACAAGAACTCTACTACATTAAATGTTGCGTAAAATGTGATCGAAGTTTTAAATGGGGTTTGAAGATACACACCGCTTTTTATAGGCATATTTGAAATATAATTAATTAGAATGATGTACGACAAAAATATCTATCGTTTGGGCTATGGCCGAACCTTCTAGCCGCAATTGCCGTAGAGAAAACAAGATATTTGTCAAGATATTTTCCAAATCCAGAATTTGGAATGATAATACACAGGGGAAAAATTAAAGCTCACTACGGCGCAAGTTTTCTAAATTTATTGTCATATACCATTTTTTTATGGACAAAATGATGTCCCTAAAATATCCGATATATGGACAGAAACACTTATTTTATGGACAGATTAAGGGACAATGACAATTATTTTAGGGACATTTACAATAATTTTAAGAACATTTACACTATTTTTATGGGCATATAATACCATAATTAAAGATACAAACAATATATTTATTGTTTGATACAATTATTTTAGTGACACAGACCATGAATTTATGGGCTTTTTCGCTTATTTTATTGTTTGATACAATTATTTTAGTGACACAGACCATGAATTTATGGGTTTTTTCGCTTATTTTATTGTTTGATGCAATTATTTTAATGACACAGACCCTGAATTTATGGGTTTTTTCGCTTATATAGGCAAAATTCGACAATGAATTTATGGAATGATCCTCTTGCTAGAAACGAGAGCATCTCTTTGTACAAATTGTTGAGGATATCTCCACGGAAAATCAATATTTTTAAAAAAATTAAATTGGGTTCGAGAGAGCTCAACAAGGTGGATGACATGAATATAAAGAAATGCTGCTCAATTTAACCAATATTTCGAAATCTACTACAAAAATGCCAAAAAAAAAAATGAAAACAAAATAAAAGTGATCATAATTTTTTTATACTGAAATATGTTATAGAGGACTTCAAAACAAGTAAGTTTTATTATTAAAAAGTTCTAGTATAACTTAATTTTTTGTAGATATGAAGCCTCAAAGTTTTCAATCCTTCAGCAGTGAAATACGCGTAAAAATCTGAAACATTAACGCTGAAAAATTAATACCAACTGCAAAAAGTAGGATATTTCCGGATACTTGTTTTTGGATTAAAGGTGAGTATCTCTGGTACATTGGCATATATTTTTTTCTTGGTATTATTTAGTAAAAAAAAAAGCAGAGCAGGGATGAAAAATGAGACACAGTTTTCAAGAAAAAAGCAGTGAATTTTACGCGTTTTTGAGTCTTTCATGAGGTATAAAATAAATTCTGGAACAGGTAAAATAATACTATCAGTTTATAGTTATTATTAGTGTATAATGTATATGAAAAATATGTTTAGTATGAGGTTAGTCATAGAAAAGAGAGCATATTCTAATTTTGAAGATTGAAAACTCTCGTATATATATGAGAGTACATAATTTTTTGAAAATTTATGTGTTAAAGTATTGTAACTTTTTTCGAAGCATCAAAGCAAGTTAATATGATTTGCCAATTATAGAGTGCAACAAAACGAAGCGCAATGTTCTTTTACAGAATGTATGTGTGAAATTATTCTATCGATTGACTAATTAGAAAGAGAAGGAATTAAAAATTATGGAATGCAATTGTTTACCATAGGTTTTATAATAAAAAAAAATACATAAAAAACTATTTTTTTCATTATGAAAAGATGTTCTCAATAGGAACAAATTCAACGACAAAGAATTCATCTCAGTACATCATCGCAACAAAGGTTATTCTAGTACTTACAATACCGCCATCCATTTGATGTCGTCTGCATGCGGTTTATCATTTTGGTATATTATATAGCAAGTAGACCTTCTAACATTTCCGTTACCAACCCTAGCTTACAACTAGCAGTTTTTAAGTCGAAACTTTATTGATGCTCATCTCTGTTTTCGTATATTTGATTTATAGAATTAAGCACTTAAAACGTGTATAACTTGTCAAAGCACAGGTACTTGGGGGGTAAGCAGCGGCCTTAGGGCCAAATATATTCAGTCTTTGCAACGTATTAGAGAGTGTAGCTTCTCCAGGTATCAGAAGTTTGCCTTTTTTTGTGCAAAAAAAGTTGGTTTGAGCTTGAAAAAAGCACTACAATTTGAAAGCCTTGGCAAAATACTTGTGAACAATTTGCATAAATGAAAATCTCGCATCAATTGTTGAGTCTACAGTTACTGAAATGAAAATCCCGACAAATGCTTAATTATAATTGTTTGTTGGTATTACACTTGATGTATATTAATACTACATGTGTTGCTATTTTTTGGCCTTTTTATTTTTAGACATATACCAAGAAGGGATAATAAAACAATGGCTGGCATCTATATCCATTTACCGATCCTCTTGACGCTTTAAATAGAACCACTTTTGATGTAACCCGGACCGAACCAAACTATGAAATAAGCCCATTAGAAAAAATAAGACAAATAAGGCAATCTCCTCTACTTTTAATTGACCAAACTGTAAAAGGAACATGTGGCAAACCTGCGCCTATAAATATCCTTTTTCTTGTTCTTGCTTCCCTTTCTCCCAGTCTTTTTTAAATAAAAAGAAACTCCCCTTCTCCTCTTTTTTTTTCTTATTTTATTTTTCTACATAAATATAAATCTCCACACTAAATAAACAAATATATTTATAGTTATGACGGTGCAACACCAAAATCAACCATTTACTGCTACATGGAAAGATGAAAGAGCCACTACATCTACATCAATCTCTTCTCTATTAAATGATAAACCACCACCACCACAACAACAACAACAAGAACATCACACTCATCTTCCTACGCCACATACACCAAATGAAAAAGATATAATCAACAATAAAACAACTGTGGATAAACCCTTTGTTTGCAGTCATTGCGATCAATCGTTTAGCCGTTCACATAATTTAAAATCTCACTTAGCCACACATTCACCAGAAAAGCCATTCCAGGTAAAGTTTTTCTTGATGATATAAATTAAACCATGTCAACTAAGCAAACAAAAAAAAAACCAAAAAAAAAAAAACTTTAGTGTGACACTTGTAATCACCTCTTTCGACGCCAACATGATCTCAAGCGCCATCAAAAATTACATACAGGAGAAAGACCTTATGTTTGTTCTTGTTGTAGTCGCTCATTTGCAAGACTAGATGCCCTTAATCGACATCAAAGCGCTTATGGTGGTACAGCATGCAATAGTAATAATCACCGGAATTCGATTGCAAAAGTAGTAGCACTACATTTAAAAGCAGGAAATAGCACCAATACTAATAATTCCACATCACCGCCACAACGCCCACTTATTCCTCAAATCAATATTCCTCACCCCTCTACACAACCTGTTTCACCCCCTCCGTTAACATCTTCACCTACTTCTATTGATCCACCATCATTTCCATCACAACAACAAACACTAAACTTATCATTACCACCATTAAGATCAAATAGTTTATCGTCGGGTGGTACATCTCCTTTAATTCAATTTAAATTAAATGATACAACAGCTTCTTCATCACCACCGCCATTTAGATCTTGGTCATATCCAACAAATTCTTCTGTTTCGTCACCTCCTTCACCACAATTAACAAGAATACTACCTTCAATTAATGATCAAGTTTTATTACAACAACAAATTAAACATTTAGAACAAGAAAATATAACATTGAAGCAAAAATTAAATCAAGTAAATGTCGACAAACAACTTATTCATGATCTTGAAGTTGAGGTAAAGCTTGAATCTATTGATTTAAATGTTTATTTAAATAACCTTATAATTCTACAGAACAAATTACTGAAATCGTTGATTTTAAATCAACAACAACAACAACAACAACAACAGCTGCAGCAGCAAACACAACCACAAGATCGTAAAAGATTGAATGATATCGATGAAACTGATTTACTGAAAAAATTAAAATATGAACAGGATATATACCAAGATGATAGTTTAAAAAAGAAATGTCGAGTTGAATAACTCTCTCTTTTTTTTTTTTTTTTTTTTTTTTGTTTATTAAATAAATTTCATTTATATTTATATATCTATATTACACATAATTTTCCAATCTTTTTTATATGGGATTGTATCCGTCTGTATCTGATGATTCCATGCTCATCCAACCTCTCATTAAAAAGTAACCGGCCAAAGCAAACGAAGCAAAACTACACCCAATCATTGCCATACCAGGTCCAGTTGATGCTATCAAGTGTGGATAAGTTAGATTCAATTGATCCACAGCATTTTCATACATGACGCTTGATAAAATTGTCAACAATAATGCTAAAATAGCTGAACCCCATGCTAAAAATCCTCTTGTATAGTATTCGTCTTGATATTTATGTGGTAACATTACTCTATAAAAGCAAAAAACTAAGCATGCTGCTGAACATAGCAAACAAAGTACTGCTGCTGGGAATATTTTAGGATCGTGGGCTGGATTAGGAGCTGATCCAGGATTCAATGATTCATCTTGTTGTATTTCGTCTTTAAATAACCGAGGATAAGTACCGTTTAAATGGGTAACGATAGCCACGTCTGTGTATATATATATATATATATATATATTGTTAATTTATATTGTATAAACTAAATAAGCTGTCTATTTACCAAAAGGTACAACCATAACTCCTCTGTCAGTATAACAATCAAGCTGAACATCTTCTATACAATATCCTTGCCATCCATAATATACTGAAACAGGATTTCCATCAACAGGGATTTCAGCATCTGTTACTTTTGCAAAGTAAAGTCCCCGACCACTTGGTCTTTGGCATCCAACTAGACATAATATAACTAGTACAAACCCTATAACAGATAAGCACAGACCTGTTACATTGAACGGTCCTTGTTTGAAGTGAAACTTTTTCATTTTTGCTGATGAAAAAGAAGGAAAAAAAGAAAGAAAGAAAGAGAACGAGGTTCTGAGTATATAAAAAAAAAAAAAAAAAAAAAAAAAAGATCTAAATATATACAATTTATTTATTGAGTTTTGGTCTTTTTGACTTGGACGATGGTTGGAGGAGCAATCCAAGTACGAGTAATAAACTTTAAAACTTCATCTATAAGTAAAACAGGAAGAGAAATCCACAAAACAGCCATCCATTCATCAAAATTAAGAGGAATAATGACAAATAATTTTGTAAAGAATGGAACGTATAAAATCATAAAATGCAACATCATTGATAAAGCAATGGATAATACAAGATAAGGATTCTTCCACAAAGGCAAAGTGAGTAATGATTCATTTTCACTTAAGCTATTCATTGCATTCAACATTTCAATAACTACTAAAATGGATAAACTCATTGTAGTTGCCTTCATTGAGAATGTATTGCTAAACATTTCACATCCAATCTCGGGGAACAATTCACTGCAATGATGGAAATGCGATAATTGATAGTAAGAGATTTGAGGACCACCAGTATAATACATAAACCACCAAACATATCCAAAAACGGTAGCAATACCAACATAAGTACCAACAAACATGTATCTAAAGAACAACCATCCACCAACAAGAGGTTCCTTGGAACTGCGAGGAGGACGACGCATAATATCATGATCAGGAGGATTAAAACCAAGTGCAGTAGCAGGAAGACCATCAGTAACTAAATTAACCCAAAGTAATTGAACAGGAATCAAAGCTTCAGGTAGTCCCAAAAGTACAGTTAAAAAGATTGAAACAACTTCACCAATATTGGAAGAGATCAAATAACGAATAAATTGCTTGGTATTGTTGTAAATACTACGTCCTTCTTCAACAGCCTTTTCAATTGTAGCGAAATTATCATCAGCTAAAACCATATCAGCAGCAAGTTTAGCTACATCAGTACCTGAGCCCATAGCGATACCAATATCTGCTTTTTTCAAAGCAGGAGCATCATTAACACCATCACCAGTCATGGCAACAATTTCTCCATTAGCCTTTAATAAATCTACCAATTGTTGTTTATGAGCAGGTTCTGTACGAGTGAACAAACTAGCACGCTTGATAGCAGCTACCTTTTCACTTTCAGAAAGTGCATCGAATTCACGTCCAGTATAACTCTTGCCAGTTAAATCTTCATCGACATCAAAGACACCGATTTGTCTACAAATAGCTTCGGCAGTATTCTTATTATCACCAGTGATAACAATAACACGAATACCAGCGGTTTTACATTCAATAATTGATTCAGCTACTTCAGGGCGAGGAGGATCCATCATACCAACAAGACCAACAAAGGTCATATTGTTTTCATATTGAGCAAATTTAGTTTGATCACGCAAATTGAATTGATTGGGATCAATGTTTTCAATCTTGGCTAAACCAATACAACGAAGAGACATGCCTTGACCATATTCATGAACCTTTTCATTCAGAATATCGCGAATAGCAGCGGTCATAGGAACAGGTCCAGAGGATTCAGATAAACGAACAAAAGAACAACGATCAATAATAGATTCAGGAGCACCCTTTACAAGCAAAGTATTGTTATTGATAATAACAGACATGGATTTACGATCACGAGTGAATTCAAGAGTAGCGGTACGCTTAGCCAAGTTGCTGTAGTAATCATTACAAGCAGTAGAACGATGCTCCTTGGAAAGAGAACCTAATTGGCCATTGAATTGATTATTGGTAGCACCCATCTTTTCAACAAGCACTTGAAGAGCAGCTTCAGTAGGTTCACCAATAGCAGTATAAGTATCAGCAGAAGCGTCGTAAACAATGCGAGCATCATTACAAAGAGAACAGACAAGAGCAACATCATGCATAACAGAATTATCGGTTGGTGTAACAGATTGATTGTTTGATATGGCCTTGACATCACCAGTAGGTTCATAGCTGGTACCATCAATAGATAATTCATGAATAGCACCAGATCCATTTGAAACTAATGCAACTCTAGAAACACTCATTTGATTTGTAGTTAAAGTACCAGTTTTATCAGAACAAATAACACTAGTACAACCAAGGGTTTCAACACTAGGTAAACTACGAACAATAGCACCGCGTTTAGCCATCTTCTTTGTACCTAAAGCGAGACAAGCAGTAATGACAGCAGCTAAACCTTCAGGAATAGCAGCAACAGCTAAAGCAACAGCAATTTTGAAATAATAAACAGCACCACCTAACCAACCCTTATGAGAAGGATGATTAAAGTTACGAATATTAACAAGCCAAACCAAAATACAAATAACAGTAATGACCTTAGCAAGCATATCTCCAAAATCATCCAATTTACGCTTAAGAGGTGTCTTTTCAGAGATTTGAGAAGAGATAGATGTATGAATATCACCAATTGCAGTTGATACACCTGTCTTTACTACAATAGCTCTAGCCTTACCAATAACACAAGTAGTACCGGAAAACAACATGTTACACTGATCTTGCTTCACAGCACCTTCATCCTTGATAGATTCTACTTGTTTTTCAACACTTACAGATTCACCAGTCAATAAAGCTTGGTCCACACGGAAAACACTAGAATAAATAGCAAGCACACGAGCATCGGCAGGAATTTTATCGCCTACAGCCAAATCAATAATATCACCAGGTACCAGTTCTTCAGAACGTAACTTGCGAACAGCACCATCACGAAGTACTTTGGCTTCGTCGGGTGAATATTCACGCAAAGCATCAATAGCTTTTTCAGCGCTGGATTCTTGAAGTACACCAACAGTGGCATTTGCAATAAGAATAATAAGAATAACGGCAGGTTCAACAAATGCTGTAGCTGTATCTTGGTCCTCGAAAATAGCGAGAACAAATGACACAATAGCAGCACCTAACAAAATCAATACAAGTTGGTCTTGGAATTGTTCCAAAATCAATTTATATAAAGGAGTAGATTCTTCCTCAGGAAGTTCTGTATTATATATCGTTAAAATTAAACTGACATATTTACTGCCGTATTATTTTTTTTTTTTTTTTTTTACCATTTTTTCCAAACTTCTTTTGCTGTTCTTTGACTTGATTAGTTTTTAAACCTAAAGTATTGTCGACATTAAAATATCGACAGACCTCTTCAGGTGTCTTGACAAACGAGTTGTCCATTTTTGATAAAGAAAAAAAAAAAGAGAGAGAGAGAAAGAGAGAAAG
The DNA here is from genome assembly GCA_027405735.1 of Mucor racemosus. NCBI lineage: Eukaryota > Fungi > Mucoromycota > Mucoromycetes > Mucorales > Mucoraceae > Mucor > Mucor racemosus. The sequence continues at coordinate 891,013 of JAPEHQ010000004.1, read as the reverse complement.
GAAAGAGATGGAATGTAAAAGAATTTGTATCAAATGGTTGTTATTATTATTAATTAAGCGAGTCCTTTCAAATTAGTTTTAGTATGATTAACGGGTTATTACATCTCCGAGAACAAAAAGCCCCCCCTCCCCACAAATCGCAAAGGGACAAGTAATACAATGCGTATCTTTACCTAGTATCCACACCCCCTTAATTATTCTTTATCATTGGTCACAATAATGTACCTAATTTATTCAAATTCAACGTTACTTTTTTGAAAGAAAAAAATCAGGGTTGTTCTTTATGTGTCACATTTTAGTTGAGGGAATTTTCGTAATATTGCATCATGCTGTTCACTCAAAACAACCCTTTAAGGTTATGCATATTTGTCTGTCCTGCAACAAATTTATGCTACGACTGGCTGCCTGCGCAAAACTTTTTCAAATACCGCTTTTCAAAATTCAATCAATTTTTGAAAAAAATGGCAATGCGGACGCTTTTCGATCAATATCTCAAAAATTCAGTAATACATGATTCAAAGTACATTAATAGTAAATTGTTCTTCTTTTGTCGATGCATCGAATGGTGTAACATTCGGATGTTTAACTCAAATATTTCTTTTGTAATTTGCCAAATTCAAAAAACCTGTTTTTTCCATAAAAGTCAGAATAGTGGTTAAGGAATCTCCAAACTATTGACGACAAGTGATAAATCAAAAAATTATGGTCATTTTTTATTAATATATGTCTTAGGAAAATTGTCCGTTTTTGAGGTTGAAATCCAAAAATAGCCATTTTTTCGATTTGGACCTTATAGTTACTCATGGAAAATCTCGAAAAATCACTCGATTTGTATTTACCCAAAAAAAATTCTGGGAATGCATCAAAAAGTAACTACAAGATTATATTAATGATTTGGACTTGGTCTGCCATCTAGAAACCCTCTAAAACGCTTCAAATTAAGGTTCAAAAGTACTGATTTTAACGAAACTATGATAAAATTGATAATTTAAAAGATATAATAACCATTTGTTTCAGGATTATAACTAAAACAAAAAAATACTACCTATAAAGAAAATATTTTTGCTATGTGTTGCAGCAAATAGTATGACTCTATGCGTATTTTGAATTTTGTGAAAATCCTTTAAAGTAGATGTTGTATCGCATTCAGGCGTGAAATCGGCTCAAATGGCGTCAATTTTTGACGATTGTTAATATTTCTTGACAGGCAAACTAATCTCTTGTTCACTCTGTGATACTTTTTTGCAGATTTATCGACTACAATTTCTAGTATATATTTTATATATATTCGAAAAAAATAAAAAATAAATTCGAAGTTTCCCTAGAAGCTAAAAAAAAAAAAAAAAAAAGGCAATAAAATATGGAGAATAGAAGTTTTTCTTTCTTAAAGATGTTAAAACTGATAATTTTGTGTGAAACAGACACGGTTTGCTAATTGATAATGATATTTAAATATTGCAAGTTACGAGCGAGATTCACTGATTATGTAATAATATGTCAAATATAGAACAATGAAATAAATAGATATAATGCAGGATGCAACAGTGATTACTGTATGAAGACACGCTTTTTGCATATCCACTAGCCATTAACCCACAAGTTTGTAATGCATAACTGTTAACAACTCAGATGTATAGGTACATTTATATTTACTTTTTAATTTATGATATTCTTGCATGAATTAAGATATACAAGAGTTGAGCTTCGATGGCAATTATATGATATCGACAATCTGTTAGCGGGTATTTTCCTTCCAGGGAACCTAAACGCAGATCCAACCCCTCCAGCCGATTCTGGATAATCTTTCTCAATCTTCGTTGATGGCGACTAAAGAGAAAACTAGTTTTATTTATTCTTTTTTTCAATGACAGTTGAACGTGATGTGGCGCTTTCAGGAGATTGCTGATCACCAAATACTCTATAATACTGCCACTAGTAATGTTACAGATTAATAATATTATATATGCATATTAATATTCATATTTATTTTATATATCCAGATTTCGTCGCCATAGTTATGGGAGCATTCAGTATTTTGCATCTCCATTTGATTGTATTGAAAAGTTCAAACATTTGCCACTATTAGAGATACACGTTTCTTACATTGGCGTATGTGTTTTCAATTGAATATATACATTTTTAAATCACTAAATATAATCACATAAAGAGTATTTTCATATGTCTGCTTTAAGCATTAAGGATTATTGAAAGTTGTACTTGTGAATTTCTTTTTAGATAAGTACGCTTACAAAATACCAAACACTTGAAATTGATCATGTCAAATACACTAAATTTAAATGCACAAATACCTCAATAGAATAGACTTTTACCTCACCACTGATTTAAATGTAAATTTATTTAATCTAATTATTTTCTTTAAACATTTGAACAAAGTACTCCTTTTTGGCTACTGTAAAAGCATATAAGCTTTTATATATATATATACAAAAACCAAATTACTTGAACATTTGATACTGATTTGTAAATTTATCCTCCCTAATTATATTCAAAAGTTTACAAACATAATTACTACAATTAACGGCTCATTTCAAGTTAAATCTGATTTGATGCAAGTTAATTTAAATGAATACGGAAAATTTATTGAAATAAGGCTTGGAGTAGCCTTGTTAATTACGACCGGAGGGTAAATCATGCATTCACACAAGCATCACTTGGTTAGGATCGATAGTTACATGCTTTTGTCACACCTAGAAATGATAGTTTTGGTCACAAAATGTGAATGTGATAAAAAATCGTTAACCTTTCCTCCAATTAAGGTTATTTGCATGAATCAAGATATATTGATATGCAATCAATTAAGGATCACAATTTTTTTATTGAAAAGTATTTGATTGCGTTTTAAATGTCTGGTTCATGAGTAAATAACGTGCCATTGACCTCGATGCAAACATTAAAAACGCCCAGTGGCAAAAATAATGGCAAAATCTGAGATTGAAAAATGTCAACCACCCTAAGAAATATATGTTTACTTGGGTGAGCTTTGCAAGAGTACAATAGCTTTTATTCAGAACCTAAAGATTTTTGTGTCATAGTAAGCATACTTTTATAATATATTTAAGCTTTGAAATATTTGTAAAAGCTTTTAAATATGAGTTAAAATTTTCTAATTAATGCATAAATGCTAGTCTGCGTACGAACATTGATCATTAATTTCATACTCCGTCTCCGAAAATCAGGGGTAAAAAGATTTTGCGCTGCTTTTTGTAATGGATGAATATTATCATCCGTAAAACTATTTGAGTTGCATGATATTACCAAACTAAAACATGTGTTACACTAACAAGCCGGAATGTAAGCCGTTTGGTAACGTATAAATAAGAAGCTCATCATCGTTTCAAACTTGATTGCATATGTATAAACAATTTGTCAAAAAACGATGTATTGTTGATCTGTATACATGTATGTACGTTTATATAAATGAAGCATAGCATAGCTTTTTTTTTTTATAAATGTACAAATTGTACGATAAATTGAAGTTAATGAACGGGATATAGAGGGGGAGAGGGGGAGAGGGAGAGGGAGAGAAGACGGAGCATCTAATGATGATGAAAAAATCAAATGGCTCGTCAAATGTCTATATACAATGCAATATATTTGAATTATTACTGAATTGTAATGATTCATACATTGCTTTTAGAACTGTGTGAATGGTGTTACTATTTGTAAAGATGACTTTTATTCACATCATATTATACATAGTATGTAATATACTGAGGATATTAATAGTTTTTTTTTTATTGCTTACTGTATGGAATATAAAAAATTAGATATATAGAATGAATGATGGTGAAAAATAAATAGATAGCAAAGAGATGGTTATAATAAAGATGATAGATTTTAAGGTGAAGCAGCTAATATGTCATTCTTCAAACGCTTACGTTGAATATTGATATTTTTGTTGTTATTAATATCTTGATGACCTCTTTTTCTACCTTTGTTGTTGTTGTTGTTGTTGTTGTTAAACATTGATTTTGTATGATCATCTTGTTGCTCTTCAAATTCATTTGCAAGAGGATGGCGATTACCAGATAAGATTAAATTAGTAGAATTTCTGAGACCTGAAGGAGATCCTATAAAATTATCGTGTATGTGTTAGTTAAGTAATATATACTGAAGGGGGGGGGAGGATTTGTAAATTAAAATATACCTAATGGGGAAGCTTTTCGATCTACTACTGCTGATGATGCTGCTGCGGTATTATCTACAAGATCATTAAGACGAGGTGTTGTTGTTGATGTTGAATCAGGCCATACAGAAGAAGAAGCAGGTGTTGTATATTTCAAACTTTCTGGAGGAGGGCTAGTGGGTAAATCAATACTATTACGTCTTTCAGTATGATATGGTTCTTTGTCAATATGATCAATGACTGAATGATGTAATTTACGTTGTTGTACATATGGACTTGCTGCATTTTCATAAGGAGAAGAATAATTAGTATTATCTGATGCGCCACCGCCATTGTGGTGATTATCATATAAATGATAGGAACTATCATTGTAAGCTGGGGTAGTTCTATTGTTATTGTTACGATAATCGTATGGATTATTTAATAAATAAATATCATTGTCTTCAGTTGAGGATAAAATTGGAGCAATATTTCCAGGAACAGGACTACAACTACCACTTGTTAAATTTTGATGTTGGTGTTGTTGATGTTGTTGACGTTGTTGATGTTGCTGTTGTTGATGTTGTTGTTGGGATCTAATAAGCACTATTTAAGAAATGATATTTAGAACATGTACAAAAACAAATAAACAACAAAGTAAACATACTTTGATCCTGTTGATTTGTGATACTTGGAAGAGATTGATAGGATTGTTTTTCCCAAGACTGCATATTGAAAGATCCAAAATTATTGTTATATTTTGGAGCAGAAGTAGAAGTAGTAGTAGTAGCGGTAGTGGTATTAAGATTTGATGGAGGTAACATTATAGGTAAATTTCCATTATTTGAACTTGTAACATTAACAGCATGAATAGAAGATGGTGGTGGTGGAGGAGGCACAGATAAGAATACAGAAGGATCTTCGACAAATAAAGGGTATAAATTATCTACAATTTTAAATTTTGTAGCTAAATCTTTTGCTCTTGCAAAAGTAATCCTATATATTTTTTTGTGCTTTTAGTATAAATCAGAAAAAAAAAGTAATCAAGATGCATTCAACTTTACCAGACACCTTTGAGATGCATTGCACCAACTTTGACAACAACACGACCTTTTTCGTTTTTAAGGATGCCATCTCTTTTACCGCGAGACATGCCAACGACATTTAATAGTTTTGTACCATTGATCATATCATTATCTTGACGACGAGCAACACAGACACTTTTTGCATCTACTTGGTAACATAAAGTGCCTTCATCTTCCCAAACAGTAGTAGTTAATTTAGGTCTTTGCATTGGAGCATTTGATGCATAGCCACTAAAACTATTATGGCGAGAAGAAGAAGTAGTAGTAGAAGAAGAAAGAGGGGGTGGGAGAGGAGGGGAGGTATTTGAATTCCAGGATAAGTTTGATGGAGGAGAAGAAGCCCATCCAACCGAGGGATTATTGTTATTGTGATAATCATTTTGATGATGATGATTATGTAATTCATTTGTATTAGTATTATGATGATGATGGGTATTATTCAGACCAGCCGAATGATATAATGATGCTGTATTTGTAGTTGTTGTATTTGGTTGACATGATCTAGCATCTGAAAATGCACTTGAACGATATTGCTGGTATGGATAATTATCATTAGAATATAAATTGTTTTGATAAATGCCTTCCACTGGTAAGATTTATATTAAAACTTTAATATAAATGTATAATATGTGTATGTATGTACTTACTGATGTTTGATGATATGTATGTGTGTGTGTGTGTGTGTGTGTGTGTTTGTGCAAGGTTCCTTTTTACCAAGAGTATTTTATGCTCTCTTTTTTTATTTTGCTCAATACAGTAATTTATAGTATAAAGAAGAAAGAGAGAAAAGAAAAAGAAAGAAAGAAAGAAAAAAGAGAAAATAAAAAGCTCTTTTTAATACGCAAAAAACTGAAGGGGGATGATGATGGTGGTGATGATATAATATTACAGTGGCGGAATGAGAGTTTTCCACAATGCTTCATTGATTGATTGTCTTTCTGTTTATTATTTATGCTGCAAAGCGGTTGACTTTACCTGCATATTATTTATATATAACTGAACCAACCAAGTATAATATTTTTGTATATAAAACGGAATATATAATATATAACATTGTCTAAACGGGTTTTCCGTTCCTTAAAGTAATTGGGTATATATTAGTATATGATCCCCCTTTTTACGCCCCATTCTCCCCCCAAATACAAACCCCCTTATTATTGTTTCCATCTTAGAGATCACTTTTTTTTCTATAAACTATTTCTATGCCGGTGATGATTAAAATACGACCAAGTTTCTTTTTGTTTTTCTCTTGATGTTTTCATTATATTAAAATATTGACAACATCAATTTCAATTTCAATGATGAAATAAATTGTAGGCTTATTGTTTTGATTTGAGAATGAAAAAAAAAAAAAAAAAAAAAAAAATGACCTTGTGAACCAACAAATCATTCATCTCTAGTAATAAACAATTATCCACTCAATTTTTGGGTATATTATGTGATTGTGAGTGTAGAATAATACGATTTTTTATAAAAAAGATGCAATGCAAGGTGATGCAGCAGCACAATACTGCAAACACGCTTTTATATATTTAAACAAGTAAGCCTGGTTTTATTTTCTTACGTTTATTAAATAAATGCTTTTTGATTTTGTCTTACTCGTAGTTGTTTATTTATTTACCATTGAAAATATGCTTGCTATGTTTTATAAGCAAAAGTGCTACGTTTTGATGTGTATATATTTATTGATAAAGAAACGATGATCATGGTGAAAAGAAATAATACATACATAATGATGCATGAGAAACTAACCTAAAATCAAAATAATGATACACTTTGATCAGTTGCTTCTCCTTCTCTGCCCCGCCCCGCCCCTTCTAACCCTTTCCATGTACCTGTTCTTCTTCCGAGAAGACACCTCGCATCATAACGCCAAGAATAATCTACATCTCAACAACAACAACAACAACAACAACAACAACAACAAGAAGCATTGTGCTTCAAACTTCGTTTTTATTTAATAACTGTATATGGTGATATTATGCATTAGAACTCAAAATATCAATGCGAGATAATTCACGTAAATCCTCTTCAGTTAATTCTTTAGGTTCATCATCATCTGATTCTTCTTGATCACTATTAACTTCAATATCTCCCATTCTGACAAAGATGAAATTCATAATATGTTGAAGCATGGTTGGTAAAGTATAATCTACAATTTCCTCCCCTGATGAGATATTAGTGCAACCGAAACGAACATCAGGCACGAGTGTTCCTTTTTTATCGGTTGAAGCCGACCAATTATAGCAATTCTATTCAATAGAAACAATGTTAATTATATGGTAAATCATGCAAGTAAGATTAAATATAATTTACATCAAACATAAAAGTGCGTTGTTTTTCACCTTTGATCATGTCTCTTATATGTACAGAATCTGTCATTGCGACTACTTTGACGTGTTGTTTGATAAAATCAACTACAAAAAAAGTTAGTTGCGATGCATTGTCTTTTGTTTACAGTCATACTTACATTCGGTATTCAATGTAAGAGCAAAGCAATAACCGCCCCAAGAATTGGCAATAACTGCTACCTTTTCTGCTTTTGTATTTCTGAATATTGAAAGAAAATGCATGTAAGATATAGTTGTATAACATTTAATACTTTTTTTTTTTTTTTTAGGGAGCAAATCTGTATATGTACCTGATAAAGTTATGAAAGACGTATTGGCAATGTTCCTCGGGTGTTTCACTACCTATTGAATGCATTAGTTTTTAATTTTATGCAAGTAAAAATCATGATTTACCAGGAACAGTAACTGCAACACCTGTACGTGTTTGAGCTACAAGTTGAGCACGACCATTATACCAGAAATTAGCATTTGAATTTAAAATAATAACTTCATAACCTTTCTCAAGCACCATTTCACTAATTTCCATCATAGACCCAGACTTTAAATATGTTAATTTGTGATGATTATTCACAGGATGAAATTTCATCATACCTGTATATTCGAATCACACATGATACGTCGACTCCATTGTCCAATTCTATTACATTTTATCAGATGAGATGCGGATCTAATGCAATAATATGTATGTATATTACCTAGTATTATTTCCTGGGATCAGAACCATTAATTTATCTGTTGTGGTCATGGCATTAGGGCTAATCAGATATAAACATTAGTTGCAAAGTATTTACATGTATAAAATGACACTCACGTCATGTAAATGTATGAATGAACATCTTTGGCAGGATCAGCACCAATTGGAACAATCACTTTTTGAAAGTTAAAAGGTGATTTTTGAAGTTGATCTTCAACCTCATCTCCAATGATTTCTAATAAATAAAATTAATGGTTTCGTTGCGATAAATTGAGTGGTGTTACATCCAAGTTTACCGATAAACTTATGGTAGCGTTCTTCATTATAAGGTCTATCCTTGGGTAGATAATCAAATTCATATGGTAAATCTATATAAAAACTGTCAATATTTCTTGGTTTTTCGTGTTTTAGCTTGCATTATTTTATGAAAAAAAATGTACCTTGAGTGATACTGCGAATTTCGCCGTTGTCTTTTAAAGCATAGCCAAAATCTTTAAGGTTATCTGGAATCTCTGGCTTCTCTTCAACTTGAACTTTTCTTCTTCTGTACATTTCTTTGGTGGTTTATTTTAAAAAAGGAGTAATACAAAAGTGTAAAATTTCTTATTTAAAACGCCATTTTTGGTGGTGGGTGTACAAAGAAACGACGTCCCGGAAATGCTTCCATAATCTCTACATAATACCAAGCAAAAATCAGGTACCTGACTTACATTTGACTGTATGGGTCAATGCATTACAGAATATGGAGTCTGTAAAACTGCATTCTCGGGAAAAATCAAGAAAAAAGCATAATTTTCATAAGATTCTCGGGTGAATTCCAAAACGAGGTTTCACACTTGAGAGATCGGTTTGGCAGTTCATCCACATATATAAAGTAAATAAAAAAAAATAAAAATACCAGCACATTTTCCATTACTTGGATAATGCTCTCGTTACTAGAGTTCTCAATTGGACTAAATTTTGATCTGTGGAAAACCCTTTAAATTCCATATAATCTCTAAAATTAAATCTCGACGTGCTTATTTTGATCCTGATAAAAATTTTAATAATTGCTCATCTCACTGTTGATTGCATGAAACTAGTATCAAACTTGTATCCCCTAACGCATTTATGCATATGTAACATGTAGTAAACATAGTTCACATTTGAGGTTTACATATTCAGTTACTTTGGATGAATATTAATTTTCTGTGGGGAATTTTTTCAACCCTATTTTTAAAACCAATTAATCTAAATTATGAATCCCCCCCCCCCTCCTCTCTTTATAATACAAAATAAAAAATACATAAAGTATTGATATACCCTAGAAATTACATGTAATGTCTCTATATCGAGTTTATTTTATCAAGAACATTTCAAGATAATCCTTTGAATGTGCATTAAATCATTACTGGATTTTAATTTTTACGCCCAATAATGATGTAGTTTTTTTGCGATAAAATGTCAAAATGTTAATAAAGTGATACTTGTACATATGTTGAGCAAACCATAAATGGTATCATGATGCTGTTGTAAAACTTGGGGTTACAGAATTACTTGAAGAGTGCTTCTTGAACATGCAAGTTCATCTCGCATAATTTTTGAGTCCGAAACTTTACTGTAGTATACTACATATCATCAATAAAAAGGGATCCTCAGCACGAGTACATTTTATGACCTAACCTGCTTCTAATACATGAAATACAAAAAATAAAATTCTAAAATATATAGAAATACATACACATTTTCTAATCAATTTAATTTCAGACGATGAATGTGTATCAAATATTAATAATATATTGGCTTTGATGTTACAGTAAAAAAAAAAAAAGGTTAAAAATTTTCATGTCGTGTGTGTATGCGTGTTTGTCTGCGAGAATATATAAGAAGGTACTATATACACATCTTGTGTTGTTTTGTGTTGTGTTATATTTATATTTATAAAAAGCGAAGCAAAAGGGGGTTTCGAGTTTATTTTTCTTCTTCTTTTCTTCTTCTTCTTTTTTTTTCTTTCAAAACAAAAATGTTATCTTCAGTAACACCTTCACAAAGTGTTTCGACACAGTCAAACTTGACACAATATCATCAGAAAAGTTTTATACCCGAGAAAGATGAACTTTGGTCTGGTATATTGAAGGGCGTAGCTTCATCAAAGATTGTGCCTACGAAAAATGTCTTGATTTTAGGTTAGTTTTTTTTTTTTTTTTTTTTTTTTTTTTTTTTTCAGTGTACAAAATGTGATATAGGTATCTGATTTTTTTTTTTTTTTTGTTTGTTTTTTTTTGTATATATCATAGGCGAACCTGGTGTTGGAAAATCAACATTAGTGCATTTCCTAAAAAATGATCCAGGAGCACAACAATTACCCAAATTTGATAATAATGATGAACATCCAGCACCCTTTAGTGCAAATCATAAAAGTTATGCTCAGCCAAGTAACAATATGACAAGTCAATTTCAAGATGAAGAAAAAATTGATTTAGCCCTGGGTTATTCATTTGTAGATGTCAAAGATGAAGAAAATGAAGGTAATGTAGGACAGAAATCCAATTTTTTTTTCTCGATATTAAAAAAAAAAAAAAAAAAAAAAGCTATGGCAAGGCTTGGTTTATATCAACTAAGCCTTGCTTCTCCAGAATTTCTACCATTGCTAAAATTTGCAATCAGGGCAGAAACTATTATTGATTCATGTGTTCTTATCTTGATTGATTGGACGCGTCCCTGGAAATTTCTAGAGACATTGGAACGTTGGATTAATGTATTACATTATTTAATAGATGAAATCTGTAAGGAAGGAGTCGCAACAGATACAAATTGGAGTAAAGGAAGAGCCATTGTAGATGAAATCAAAGAAAAATGTAAACAACTAGACATTTCCACTTATCAAGTTGGCTAATTATTTTTTTTTTTTTTTTTTTTTTTTTCATGTAGTGGAACACTATTTACAGACTTACACTGAACCGTCATTAATAAATAATAACATTACTATAACTGCTTCTACTTCAACTAGTTCAGTACCTTCAACTGTTACCAGTAGTGTTCCTTTGGTTAATAACAGCAACACATCTACATCAGTAGATCAAGTAATGCTACCTTTATCCACGGGATGTTTAACGAATAATTTGGGTTTACCTATAACAATTGTTTGTTGCAAGGTAAATTGTGCTAATATTTATAGTTTATCCATGGCATTAATTTGTTTGATAAACATATTTAGAGTGATGCAATCAACAAACTAGAGAAATCCCATGATTATAATGATGATCAGTTTGATTTTATTCAACAAACACTTCGTTGTATCTGTATGAAATGTAAGAAAAAGTGTATATTAGTGCCGAATATGGCCTCGATCTAAATCTACTCTTATAGATGGCGCAGCATTATTCTACACATCAACACTTCATCCATACACATTCCATAACCTTCGTGAATATATCCTTCATCGTACATTAACCACATCTGCCAAACCATATCAGTTTCACCTTAAAGCTCAAGTCATTGAACGTGATACAGTGCTTGTGCCTTCAGGATGGGATTCTTGGGGTAAAATTAAAATATTAAAAGAAGGCTTTGATTGTGAAAATGTAAGTGAAGGCTGGGATGTAGATATGGATGCAGTCATTGATCGACAAAAACCCGGAAATACAGGTGCAAGAGGCACATATGAAGAAGCTATACCCAACGGTGAATCAGAGATTCAGGTAAGTTTTTTTTCTTTTTTTTGTAGTTGATTGTATGAATAATTCATTGATTTATGATTTAGCCTGAATACAATATACCTATCACAACTATTTGTGAAGATGAACAATCATTCTATGATCGTCACTATGAAAAATTACAAAAAAATCAAGAACCAAAGCATACTAGTGCTTCCATAACCAATGGAGTAGGTAATGGTGGAGATATGGCTAGACCTGGCGTTGTGGGACCTTTAAGTCAATCTCCTGCTGCAGCTCTTCAAAATATGATGCGAGGTGGCGGAAGCAATGCATTACCAACGAAAACAGCAACAGCGTCATCAGCAATAGCATCATCAATTGAAAATGGTATTAATCATTCAGATAGGAAGGGTCGAAAGAAGGTAAATTAAATAAAGAACCCCCAACTAGAAATACACACACTAATGCATATACAACGTTTAGGATCTAAGCTTGGAAAAGTTACTTATGAAAGGTATCAATAATAAAAATGGTCATATGTCGCCTTTATCATCACCTGGTGGTAATAATGGTAAAATGGCAACAACACCAACATCAACAACAACAACATCATCATCATCATTACCATCAACAACCCCAAATACTGCGTCTGTTGTCTCTTCTTCTCCAACATCTCCAATAAATCCCAATCAACAAAATGCACCATCTCATGAAGTTTTAGCAAACTTTTTTCAATCGCTTTTAAAGAATACTTCAGGCACAGGAGTTGGTGGTAGTGGTGGGTCTCCTACTTCTGCAACTTCTCCATTAGGCGGGCCTGGCGGTCAACCCAATGGTCGAAATCATAAAGAATTGGATGTGATGAGACAATATACCGCAAGCAAATAAATTATATCCCCCCCCCCTTTTTTTTTCCCGTAAACAAACTTGAACGCAGCTAGAGCAAACACACAAGTATACAATATAAAAGCCTTTTTTTTAATATTATTTTTTCCATAAATTGAATTGCAATGGTTGAATTGTATTTTTCAACTGATCTCTACTTGTTTCAATTGTGTTCCAAATATCTTGCTGTACTTTATCTTTAGATTGACTAGCATCGATAAACTAATGAAAATACTTTTAGATCAGATTTTCTCATCGTTTTTTATGTATATATAAATACCTTCCATGAATCGTCTTTAAGCTTCATAAATTCTTCTCGCACCTTGATTTGCAAATCTCTCTTTTCATAACGTTCCTCTCCAAAACCACCTCGTTTTTCTGCTTCATCAATGGTCAAATCAAGAAACAAAGTAACATCAGGTGTTAATAATCCAATATCTGGATTACGGCACCATTCTAAATCTAATCCTTTAGCTGATGAGAATGCTACACCAGAGAATGCGTATCTATCTACGACTAATGTGGTGCCATTGTTTAATTTCTCAGATAATGCTTTCCTACCATCTTATATATTAAAACCCTGTTGATTATTAACTAAATGTATTTTTTTTTTTACATTGCTTCCCATCGGTTTGCTGAAAACAATAAATGAATAGCATGATCATCTAAATCACTTTTTTGTTGGAGATAACTATCAATCATTTTGCCTGTTTGTGTAGTTCTATCTATGTTTAATGTATGATGAGCATATTCTGATTTTGGTGAGGTTTATTCAAGCATACCAGGAAATTTAACCAACTCGGTATTCATGCCATTTTGTTGAAGCTGGGCTACTAGATTGTCACATTGTGTAGATTTTCCTGCACGATCACAACCCTCTACTACGATTAATAAACCACGTTGTTGTTGTTGTTGTTGTTGTGCCATGTTTTATAATTGATGATTGAAAGAAAATAAGGGCGGCGCGTGTGTCAACTTTTTTTTGTTTCGTTACAGAAGTGAATATGTTTGAAACGCAGCAAATTTAAGTAGACGATTGTATAGGTAGAATCTCTCCATTATCTTGAAGCAAATATATGCTCTCAACTTTTATTAATGATGAATCTCACAAATACAAGATGTGATAAATACAATAAATTTTAAAATCTACTGTACAGTACTATAGATTCGTTAGATCTCCAAATTTGGTTATGGTTACGTGAAATTTATTGCTTTTTTTCTTGAAAATTGGGTCTCACTTTTCATTTCTAATCAACTTTTTTGTTCACTAAATAACACCAAGAAAAAATTATATGCCAATGTACCTGAGATAATCAACTTTAATCCAAAAACAAGTATCCAGAAATATCCTATTTTTTGCAGTTGGTATAACATTTTTAATGCTAATGTTTCAAATTTTTACATGCATTTCACTGCTAAAAATTAAAACCTTTGAGGCTTCATATCTCTACAAACAATTAAGCTATACTAACGCTTTTTAATAATAAAACTTACTCGTTTTGAAGTGCTCTATAACATATTTCAGTTTAAAAAAGTTCTGAGCACCTTTATTTTTTTTTTTATTTTTTTGACATTTTTGTGGTAAATTTCAAAATATTCATTAAATTGAGCAACATTTTGTATGCACTCATGACATTAAACTTTTTAAGCTCTCTCGGATCCAATTTAGTTTTTTTCAAAATATTGATTTTTCGTGGAGATATCCTTAAAAATGTGTACAAAAAGTTACCTTCATCTCTAGCTTCCATTTTCCCCTTGTATACCCTCATCCCAAATTCTGAATCTGAAAAAATTTGGACAAAAATCTTGTTTTCTCTACGAAAAATGCAGCTAGAAGATTGTACAATAGCTTGATCAATAGATAATATTTTTGTGCATTATTTCCATTAGTTATATTTTAAATATGCTTATAAAAAGTAATATGTATCTTCAAAAAACCTCCAAAATTTCAATTGCATTTTACGCAAATTTTAATATGGAATGTTTTTCTGATTTTTGTTTATATGGATGCAAAATTCAAAACTGTACAAAACCTATTTAATACTCTAGCTCAACTTACTTTGCAGTTCAGGAGCATTTGAATGATTTTGTTTTTTGAATCATTTTTCGTCCATTTTTTAAAATAAATTTTGGAACCCCGTTATGATAGGTTTTAAGCTGTGATAAGAACTACTATTTTGATTATCTCGACCAAAAACCAATATTTTTCGCTAAAACAAAAAATGCAGCAGAGTAGCAATCAATTAGGCCTACCTTATGAATACAGAAATTAAGCCCTGGATAATGAGTTTTAAGTTTTACAAAAAAATAAACTAATGTTTATAATTGCATAAAAGTTTATACTTCTATTTTCACAAATGACTGTGAATTGAGAAAACCATCAGCAGAACATGATATTTCTGTCCAATAAAACTACCTGTTGTATCCTATATTTTTATGCTTGATAAATAATACTTAAAAAAAGAATACAATTAAAGGAGAATGATTAGTGAACTAGTTCTTCAACTGTACAATAAAAACAAGATATTGTTTATTTAGATATAAAAGTATGGTCTTTTATATTGATTTGACATTGAAATCCTAAGATGTAATTTAAGACACTTGCAGTAAAATATGGGTGTAAAAACGATAAAGAATACTGTTAAAATCCTTCTTTATTAAAATATGGATAATGTGCAATAAAATGGTTATTCTACGTCTCTATTTATATTATTTGGTGATTATTTACTACCTTGCAATTGCATTGCAATTGTCAACGATTCCATTAATTTTGAGTATAAATGTTGGGCTGTTTGGTTATTGATTTGGTGGATCAAGAACGGTGTTTTAAATATAGTTTGTCAACCATGCTTTCAGAACAGCCCTTACTTGCTCTACTTGATAAGCATGTACTTTTTGTATCTTTTATTTGGGATACCCCACATTACTTTAGTATTTTAGCATCTCTTATTTGAGTATTATGCCCTTGCTATCTTTATGCAATTGTCTATTTACTGTATAGTCTTATCTTTGATAGCATGGTTTCAAATGAGATGACATTTAATTTAGGTATTTTATGATGGGAATCTAGCTTAGTTCACTTCAACACTATTGAACCATTAGAACTGTTTTGAAATGTCAAAACGGTCTTAAGAAATAATCTTGCCAAAATATTACACTTTTTATTAACAATACATCCAGAGGATGTATTTATATACTTTTCATTATAACTATTACACAGAATTACTATCTAAGAACATTACACCAATTTACTAAGACGCATGTGAATCAACGTGTACACCTGTTGATTTACTATAATACCGAATATTGACTGCGACCTTGAATGTGCGACCTAGGATATGATATTGACATAACATGTTTGATAGTAATCTATGGATGGAAATGGATCAATCGTGATTTGACCGTACTTGCAAAGTTTATGAGTTGCCTTGTTTCAATGCTGCGCTAAATGTGCTTGGACGTTGATTTGATAGCTACTTGATTGATTAACCGCTGGGATGAAATACTATGGCGTCATAATTGAGGTCCAAGCGTTCTTGGTAATTGCTGGATAAATTTAATACGCTAGTGGTTTCTTATATCCGATATCAAGATTTTTCACTTCAATGCATGTCGTCAGTCAATGGATTGTAAGATTTATTGCTACTGTATACTTTCACTACTGGAAAACTATACTTTCCATGGGCATAATGATCTGCACAGATGAGCAGAATAAAAAAATTTGTGCAAATTAGGCAGCCCAGATGAGCAGAGTAATGGGATCAAGGTTTTTTAGTCAATTTATTAAAGTATATTAATCATAATATAATTGATAAGAAAGATAATTTGAATGGTTTAAAACAGATGTGAGTTATTCTGATTCAACAGAATTGCTTTATTGACGAGATATATCAATTTGGAATTTGAGGTTTGAAAGAGTTCTGCCCATGGTCTTATTTTGGGAACCAAATGGGAACAACGACAACAACCTGTTTGGCAACACTAAAAGTATTTATGCCTTTGTAAATTTTTGTTTATAACACACAAAATCTTTTTTCTTCCCTACTATTTCCTCATCAGCTATTTATTTACGTTTAAAACTACAATAAAAAGACTAATATTTTTTTATAAATTGAAATCAAATAGCGGATACAAATACATGTTTTTTCTATTGTTTATTTGGAAATACATTATTAATTGTTAATGTTAGGGCACGTTATTGTTGTATTCCACCTACTAGTATCATACATTATCACCTTCTACAGTATCAATACATCTTACAATCTATTGACTACGACATGTATTGAAGTGCAAGTCTTGATATCGGATATAAGAAACTCCTAGCGTACCAAGTTTAATCCAGTAATTACCAAGAACGCTTGGACCTCAATTATGACACCACATTATTTCATCCCAGCAGTTAACCAATCAAGTAGTTATCAAATCAACATCCAAGCATATTTAGCGCAGCATTGAAACAACACAACTCACAAGCTCTGCAAGAACGGTTAAATTATGATTGATCCATTTCAATCCATAGATTACTATCAAACAGATCCAATAGTTCAATAGTGCCTTAAATTACATCTCAGGATCTCAATGTCTAATCAATATAAAAGGCCATACTTTTACATCTAAATAAACGATATCTTGTTTTTATTATACAGTTGAAGAACTGATTAATTACTCATTCTTTTATAATTGTATTCTTTTTTAAGTATTATTTATCAATCCTGAAAATATACGACAGTTATAATACCTTTCTCGAACAAAAAACGCGTCCAGGACTTAATCCTTTTGTTCCATTACCTACGTTATAATCAATGCTTTTTTGGTCTAAAGTCGATATCTACGTGGAGAAAAATTGGTGGTTATAAAAGTATGTATAGTATTGACTTGATTTGAATGAATGAATAAACTCATATTTGTCCTCTATTTAGTTTCTAAAAAGCATTTATTTCTATTTAGTGGTCAATAGCTAAGAAGAGGAAAACAAGGTGCTGTCTTGTATATCACTACCAACTATCAAAGGTACATCATAATTATTGCATATTAGCTTGTTATTAATAATTGATTTTACTAATACATCAATTTTTATAGGTCAAAAGTAAGTTGGTTCTGGTAAAGCATTTAATAAATAGGCTTGGGATAAAGAGAGTAAAAAGGCGGTAATAGGTTCCAGAGACGGCCACGTTTATGTTCATGATGTTGGAGAGGTAAGAGTAAAACTTAATGCAACTCATCTCTAGCGCAATAATTATAAAGTAAGGCTATATTATCATCAAATAAACTACCACACAATATTAACATGTATACAGATTTAAAGTAATAATAAGCTTCAATCAAGTGGGTACAGCATCGATTCTTGAACAAGTTTTCAAGTATTATAAAATCTCTTATTTTTAAGACTTACAAGGTTTATAAGCGGAATATTAATTTAGAAAATTATTTTTGTCCAGATCATCAATTTTGACATTTTTTAATTTTTTTTTTTTGGTTTTGCAAATCTAGAGTTAATTATACTACCAATTATAAAAACAAAAACTATACAAATATGCAGAATTTAGCGCTCTATTTGCTCAATAAAAAATAATAAACATTTTCATTGCAAAATATTACATGAAAATCCTTAAACCAAAAAACAGTTTTTGGGCCAAAAGTACAAATTTTCATTACTTAACTTTTGATATTAAGCTTTTATAAAATGCGTATTAGTTATAGCTACAATTTTCTCTCACAATGTAGTATATTAAAACGTTGATTTTGGTATCAAAATTTGATTTTTCTGTTTTTTGATCAAAATCATGAGTGTTGGTAAGGATAAAATGAGCCCCGAAAATGTCCGCTACAAAAACTGAATTTTCAGACCGTACGTGGTTAAATATAAGAAAAGTTTAAAAAACACCGCTTTCTTATTTAAAACTTAGATATATACCATAGTATAAGAGACTTATTAGCCATTCAATCTTGCTATGGTCATTTACGGCGTTGCTCTACGGGCTCGCTTTTGCAATTTTTTAATGAATGTCTGATATGACAGACAATTTTTCTGGTAGAAAATGTATGTTTCTATGATAACAGATATTGCCTATTTTGTTTAGATTATGGATTGATGCGCTGTAATGCTGCTTTTACATTGGCTGAAATGTGCAATTTAGCAGGGTTTTAATTACGCTAAATAATGTAAAGCCTTGAAGATTCTTTTCTATGTGTGTTGTTTCTCTCTTTTTGTTTTCATATTCCAAGGATATTATTCGCCGTTTGATAAGGCATATCAGACGATCAAGCTGGTATTCTTTTCTTTTACCTGAATACGCATGCTAACGTAGGGGGCTAATGTTTTTTATATAGTAGCAGTCTATATTAGAGACTGATATGTTTATTTAACTGCATTCTAAGATCAAATATCATTATTTACTACTGTATTATTGAACGTATTTCTTGATTACCAGATCAAATCGATGGCAATGATATTTATATCTATTCAATGAAAAGCTAGAACTGGCCACAAGCTCACGAAATGTTCCAGGAAAGTGATAAAATTTCAAGTGATAAAGAAACACAAAAAAAAAAATCAAATGTTTTGCCTAATTACCATAATTTTGATTGTATATATACTGTACTTGAAAATAAATCTTTTTACAGATGACAATCGTAAACTAAAATAGTAAGTTTAAAGAAGGTTAATTTGTTTAAATTTTATTAGTGATAAAATAACATCTATAATATTAGATTTGGCTTGCATATAAATTTAAGCAGTAAGTGTTATTTAAGTTTATGCTCGAGAAAAACCCATTGTTGCTGTAAAAACATTATAGCTATAAACATATTTGCAAATGATGATAATAGTAGATATATTGTCTTTTGCATGAATTGCTCTACATCGACAACGCATTGAATTGTATTATTGTCTATAATAATCTATATTAATAAAAACAAATGTAATTTAAAAACCCACTATTCCAGTAAAATACACAGTGGAATTTTGAGAATGGCACAATGCTCATGTACAAACCAATTTGTGCCCATACAATCAACTCATTATGCTCATGGTCAGATTTTATTATTATGCACAAATTGGAATAATGATATGCTTATGGGCAATTCTACTATTATGCACACATGGGATTAATGTCATGCACATGGACAGAATTTATAATTCTGCACATACAGGCTTAGCATTGTGCTCGTGTGGAGTTTATTTTGTTGTGCCCATGTGCATCTTGTTATCTTTTTAGCCATATTCAGTGGGCACAACAGCTCAGGCTATAGTGTGCAGACCACCTGGGCACAACGAAATTATCTTGTGAAGCACAGATCGACCGTAGTGGGTAATAAAATATGGTACTTGGTGGCATATAACATGCATGATGATAAATAATAAATTGACGGAAGCCTGTACATACCTTTGGGCATTATTCTCAAGCTTTTACATATAAAATATTTCCTGAGTGAAGAGTGATATACCTCAAATAGTATTATTCATGCAGTAATAATTATCCTAAAGTCCTTTTTTAAGGATAACTTAAAGTTGGTGACAAACAAATTTCTAACTGATGATGATTGAAGCAGGAACTGATAGAAATGCAAATATGATTAATGATGTTACTCGCTGAGCTCTTTTCAAGTCTTTCTGAAAAATGACTGACAATATTCCATTATGTATGCCTTTATGCTACAATTAGTAATGCTCTATCTGTTACTTAGTGGATAAAAAAAGCCAAAATCAAAATATACAGACAGTAGTAGGCCTACAATACAGTTTACATTATTAAATTGTTGATTGCAGAATGTGTCTGTTTTTGTAGATTCTCTTGTGTTTGTAAAATACGATATTAATAAAGAAAATGGATTTCCGAAATAACACTAAAAATACTGGAGTAGAGACAAGAAGAAAACAATTGGTAATCTTTTGAAAGCTGTGCGTAGAAAGGTAAAACGAAAAAAAAGCGAGGGAGTGATTAGCTGTGCTTCTAGCCTGACAAACACAAGTTCCGAAGAAAATCCGTTTACACGATTTTTGAAAACACAACCTCTCCGTTTGAACTAGCTGTAAAGCAGCGCATAAGTCTAACAACTAGGACAAACGTTCCCTCTATGTTTGCTTTTTTTAATTGTCGTCCTTCTACTTATCTGTTATTTTGTTTTTCTCGATTTGTGCAATATTGGGTAATTTTGACCATCTTTTTTTTTCTTTGGTATATAATACTGCTATTTGTTGAGTATGAGCAGCAATTTGGTTTATAAAAAAACTTTATTCCTGATCGAAATATAAAGAAAACCTGCTATTTTTGCCCTATATTATGTAATTATGCTAGGTACAATAATGCAAAGCTGACTTTATTTCCCTAGAAAATATAGTTGAAGTTTTCAGTGGATATGCTGTATAACCAATAGACATAGAATGGCGCTACGTATACTGTATATACAAAAATTTAGTAGTAGATAAAACGTGTACTGTATATATATATATATATATATAATAATAACAAAAACTTCATAATCTATAAAAGTTACGGTCATCAATGTTGAAAATACCAGATCTCGTCCGATCTCCACAGGAAAACAATAATATCTATTATGATTATCGAGACTTTGTAAATTATAATCAACGTAAAAAGTACCATTTATTAAAATGAATTAAATTTGGGTTTATATAGTTATTGGAATTGTGTGATAAGATATAAGATCTAATGGATCCCTGTCCATTAGATGTGACAATAGTAATTATTATTAATGTGTATGGATATAAAATGTTATGTTTCAGTGGTAATATTAGAATCATGAAACGCAGCCTTGTTTGATTCGCATGTTGAACATCATGGTTTGACAGATGTTCTAAATTAGTAATTCGGCAATTTCTGATTCTGATAGATCAATCTATTAATACAGTATATATAATAAAAAATGATTTTTAGATTTTTTCTCTATGTAGAAGCTAAACAATCACACTTTATAATATTTATGTAATTATTTTTCTTACTAACTAATCAATAAAAGAATTACAATTTATTTTGTTCGTTCTGTCCTTCACGACCTATTTTGACTTGCTGTAGTGCATAAAAAAAAACTACACTCGATAAGTTAAAATGAATTCTAATATTAAATTTGAATTTTCAAAAAAAAAAAATTCATAGTTTCAATCTTCAAAATCGGAGTATGCCTTCTTTCTATAAATAATCTCATAATAAACATTTTTTAAGATATACCCTAGACACTACTGAATTAGAAATAAATTGGTTGCATTGTATTACCTATCCCTAAATTTATTCTATATCTCACGAAAGACTCAAAAATGCGTAAAATTCACTGTTTTTCCCTTGAAAACCGGGTCTCACTTTCCATCCCTGCCCAACTTTTTTTTTCATTAAATAACACCAAGAAAAAATTATATGCCAATGTACCTGAGATGTTCAGCTTTAATTCAAAAATAAGTATCCAGAAATATCCTATTTTTTCCAGTTGGTATTAATTTTTCAGTGCTAAGGTTTTAGATTTTTTACGCGTATTCTACTGCTAAAGGATTAAAAACTTTGAGGCTTCATATCTCTAGAAAAAATTAAGCTGTACTAACACTCCCTAATAATGAAACTTACTTGTTTTGAAGTTCTCTATAACATATTTTAACATAAAAAAATTCTGAGCACTTTTATTTTTTTGCATTTTTTTGGCACTTCTAAAGTAGGTTTCAAAATATTGGTTAAATTGAGCAACATTTCTTTTGCACTCACGTCATTAAGCTAGTTGAACTCTCTTAGATCCAATTTAAAGTTTTTCAAAATATTGATTTTTTGTGGAGATATTCTCAAAAATGTGTACAAAAAGGTACCTCCATTTCTAACGTCCGTTTTTCCTTTATATACCCTCATCCCAAATTCTGAATTTGAAAAAAATTTGGACACAAATCTTGTTTTCTCTACACAAAATGCAGCTAAAAGACTTTGCAATAGCTCGATCGATAGATAATGTTTTTGCGCATCATTTCCAATAGTTATATTTTAAATATTCTTATAAAAAGTGATGTGTATCTTCAAAAAACCTCCAAAATTTTAATTGCATTTTACGCAAAATTTAATGTGGAATGTTTTTTTGATTCTTGTTTAGATGTATGTAAAATTCAAAACTGTACAAAAGTTATTTAATACGCTAGGTCAACTTACTTGACAGTTCAGGAGCATTTAAATAATTTTATTTTTTCGAATTATTTTTCGTTCATTTCAACAAATAAATTTTGGAACGCCGTTATGATAGGTTTTAAGCTGTGATAAAAACTATTATTTTGGTTATCTCGACGAAAAACCAATATTTTTCGCTAAAACAAAAAATGAAGAGTAACAATCAATTAGACCTACCTTGTGATACAGAAATTAAGCCCTGGATAATGAATTTTAAGTTTTACAAAATACCAAACTAATATTTACAATTACAGAAAACAAAGAAAAAATCCCATCCTTGTGAATATTGATCCAATTAATCTTCAATTATACATGATGATAGATTTACATATATCTTGCATAAAAATTTATATTTCTGCGTTCACAAATGACTGTGAATTGAGAAAGCCATCAGCAAAACATGATATTTCTGTCCAATAAAACTACCTGTTGTGTCCTATATTTTCATTTTTGGTAAATAATACTTAAAAAAAGAATACAATTAAAGGAGAATGAGCAATGAACCAGTTCTTCAACTGTATAATTAGCGTTCGCAAAGTGGCCTAGCCCAAGCGAGCGCAAGCAGTTTTAACAAGCATTTGCCGAGTCTAAAATATTTGAAAATTACTAAAACAAGCCCAAGCCCAAGCAACGGCTTATCGAGCCGTTGTATATTGAGCATTTTTAGTTTTGAAGGCAATCAGTGAAGCATAAGTCAAGCATTGTCTAATTTTTCAAAAAGTCAAGCAAGCCGAGAACGAGCATATAAGCAAGCGAGCAAATCCGAGTGCAAGTGCAAGCATTGAACTATATATTTTCAGCCTGATATTCGTTTAAAATATGATGAATTTTGACACTTTGAAAGCTAAAATTGCGTAAATTGAATGAATTTGTCCTGCGTTATATGATTGCTTGCTTTCAAGTCAAGCAAGCAATCAAGCAAGCAAGCCTATTTTAATTTGAAGCATTTCGAGCAAGCATACAAGCAAGTTTTTAATGTTTTCATCGAGCGACAAGCAGGAAATTGCTAAAAAAGAATTAATCACGCAAGCCCAAGCATAGGGCTCGCTCGCTTGTAATCACTAATAATGATTCGAAATTGAATTTTGAAGTTGCACTTAATGCATAGTAGATGTACAAACAACATACTTTGATTTCATTAGCCAACAACTGTTTTTAAGGATTTTAACATGCTTTTTTTAAAAAAAAATCTCTCTTTCTCTGCTGAAAAAAATTAAGTAACTGAAAAAACGCTTGCAGTCAATGAATATTTACTATTTACCCAAATGGACTGAAAGTTTCGAAATATAATATCTAAAGCTATAACAGTATCCAGATGATCTATCAGAGTTAGGAATTACTGAATTACCAACTTAGAACATCTTGATGTATCATTCTTAACCGGATGTCAAATCCAGAAGCAAAACAATAGTTCAGGAACCGAAAGTCAGGTCAATTAAACATCAACGGAACCACGGTTCCAGTATAATGTTCCACCATCATGCCACATTGGTATAATAGGTAACGTCTATAATCCATATCACATCTGCCAAACCATGATGTTCTACATGCAAATCAAACAAAGTTACATTCCATGCGTCTATCATAATAGTGCTACTATTGAATCATAGAAACATGATTCCAATGTATCCACATAATATTTATATATTTATTCTAATTATGTGGAATGTAACCTTGTTTGGTTTGCATGTAGAACATCATGGTTTGACAGACGTTCTAAATTGGTAACTCAGTAATCCCTAATTCTGATAGATCAAACCATTTTAAATTAGAAATAGCTTTAAGTCAGTCAATACCAGCATTTATGGAGACCACAACTACCGAAATTAATGATTAAACGTCTGAATAAAAACCAGAAATATACTATATATTCATAAAATTTGGCTGTAATTTAGACGCATCATGCTTTATATATTATATAAATAATAAATAGTCTCTGCAAAACTTTCTACAGGAATATACTAAATATTCTGTTTTAGTTATGATATATATAATCACATGTATATTTAAATGCGAGATATATACTATATAACTTTGTAAATAGCTACAGTATTGTAATCTTAATTATCCCATTAGTATATAACAATGAAAATTGGGTCAATTATTTAACAAATACAAGCCAATTCGAATTAATAATATAAACATATATTGTACATTACATCTATATATTAATGGTTATCTTGGATATATAAAGGTTCGTATTATATTCAGTTCCCGTGCACACATACACGAAGACTTGTTTTTATTGCATATGTACGGCTATATGTATAATTGTTCTTACATACGTACCTTCAACATAATTTAGTATATGCCTTATTACAGGCTGCGGTATGTTCCACGTGTGATTTTATTGTATTTAAAAAAAAAAAAAAAAAAAAAAGTGAATGCATATATAAAAGTGATATGTACAAAATGCCAAAATGCAGTAATTGCAAAGGTTAAATAAGTATAAATAAAGATCCTATTAGCAACAAAAATGACCAATCAATACCAAAGCAAGATGCACGCAATAACAATGATGCAACAGTAGTAGTGGTTGCACTCGTAGTTGAAGCTGCAAAGGCATTACCGTTATTGGCGCTTGTTACTGGATCTGTCAATGCAGTCAAAGAAAGCTGAGTTACATTCATGATCCATTCAATGTGCGCAGAAGGCTTTACAAAAGAGTTTATAAAGCTAGTGAGATTTGATTCATGAAAAGGACAAGAACCATTATCAGGATCAGGATCATATGCATTTAGTATTCTATTCAATACACCATTGAGATAATATTCATTACTTGTATCCGATGATTTGAATAAAAGTGGGCTACCTAATAATGTTGAATATTTGAAATGTAAATATATATATATATATATATTTTATGAATGATACTAGTATTGATGTGTACCTGAATCACCATGGCATAATCCTGCATTTGAAGTAGCCAATATAATACTATGATTAAAATTATTGTCCCGGAGAGTTCCCGTATTGGATGAATTACATTGTGTAAACTGCAATAATTCAGCATGCGGTTTTTCATATCCTGTGTAACCCATACCAATTGTCTCTAGCATGTTCATTGTTTTAGGTATTCCATCATTATCAGTAAAGTTCAGTAAAAGCGGAATTCTATTTACATGGGTATTTGCCGCAAGTGGAGATTTTAACCTTATCAAACCAATGTCATATGGTATTACGTCGATACGATCAGTAGCGTAAACTTGTGTTTGAAGTTGTTGTGATGAAACATACAGCGGATGGCTGATGGCTTGTGTGATAGCAGCGTATGATTGTTCACTAAAGTTTGTATTTCCATAAGCAACTGTATATCTATCTGAATTTACTTCTAAATCTTCAATGCAATGAGCTGCTGTCAAAATCCATGGAGGATCTAATGAGATTATACTTCCACCACATAAAATTGGGTCAGTCAATGTAACAGAAAATGGATATTTTGATGAGGATTGGACTGAAGTTCCACCTGTCATAGCCATTGCTAGAGCAGGTAATAATATTAAGATGAATAAAATGTACATTTGATATATATATTACAAGGAAAAAAAGAGATGAAAAACTCGGAAAAATGATGAGGTTTTTTTATACGTTGTGGCAAACCAGTAAATTAACAAATAAACATAAGAAAGAAAGAAAAAAAGAAAGCGTGTAAAAAGGAGAAATTTACTCTTTAAATTTACTGCCACTTTATATATACATTTATACCAAGGCATTCTAAATCTATTTTACTATAAAAAGATATTCTTGCTAATATATGTAATGTAATGTATGATCGTCCCCCTCCCCCCCTTTTTTTTTTGGCTGTTTTTCTTGAATTATTTTTACCAACTGTTAGACCCAGTTGCATTTAATCTATTGAATTTATATGGTTGTGATTTTTCAATAAATTTGATACCCTTCATTTCAAGTTGCTCTAAAATAGGCAAATACACGTGAGGTTTTGTAGGTCTCTGAATGCCTCTTTCTGGGATCTTGTTATCCAATACCAAGTCTACAGTCATTGCTGTAGGCAGCCCTACAGTGTCTGCCATGGCAGTGTGTGTTTTATTACCATATTTAATCAAGGTAGAGGTTAATGTTTCCTATATGTTTTGTTAATCAATTACTCTATACGGGATGATTTGAACCTTACCTTTTTACCAGAACGGTGCTCAACTCCGAATTCATGATGCATAGCCACCATATCCCTCTCCCCTTTGTCATACTTGAGTCTTCTCGATAATAAAATAGAAAAGAGATCAAGAGCAGAGCCATTTTTAGAGTTAATTCTTTCTTGATCATTTGCTGATAAAAAGTAAGAAATAGCTGACCAAGTTTTTTCAATCATAAAATGATCTTTTGGTAATCCCAATTTATCAACCATACGTTGATATTTTTCATCTTGAGATAACTTGTTATTATTTCCTGATAATACAAAATCAAAATAATTCGACTATTATAACAATTGATCAGCAAAAATAAATAAAATATTCATTTGAAACATACCCAAGTTTGACATTGGTCGGCAATAGGCTTTTCTTGATCCAAAAAGCCCAATTTACGGAAAGCATATAAAAGATCAGAGTATCCTTGATATCTCAATGTACCGCGAAACATTGTATCCATTTCAGATAAATCATCAAGCCCATAGATATCGGCATATCCCAAAGAGTTTCTATTCGCCAATCCTTCAAACACAAATCCAGCATAGGGAGTTTGTACAACAGGGAAATGTTCCTTTAAGAGATTTTCGCCTGAAATAGTATGTTTCTAAATTTAATATTTGTTATTGTTTCTATGGGTTAATGCAGAATAATATTATATATACCTCTCCGTTATTCCAATAGACAGCATCGTTTCCACTGGCAGTTAATACTCCTCGTGGTGACCAACTAAATTTGTAACCAAGAGGCACATTTGATGCTTCAGGAGAAGGTAGACCACCACACCAAGAAATGAAAGATTTGATCTACATGCATTACATAATGATCAGTAAAAGAAGAATAAACAAATAATCTAAATATTACTTTGGAGCCGTTACGTTGAGCCTCATCAATAATCTTCATAGCAGACATGTGGTCCATACCAGGGTCTAAACCTACTTCATTCATGATTAAGATGCCAGCTTTCTGAGCTCTTTCAATGGGAGTCAAATTAATACAAGTATTATGTATTGTACACTATAACACTTACTTGGCTTCTAGCTCTTCCATTTCTTTAGAGACATAACTAGCTGTAACCATGTCTTTTCTTTGTTCAATACACACATTTGCTACTTGTGTGTGTAAAAATGCAGGGACAAGACTAAATTATCGTGTCAAACGCGTCAAATTGGCGCACACACAAAAGGCCATTTATGTATATTTACCTTACTACAACATCAGCCTTACTGACCAGTCTAGATAATTCTTGATGATTAGATATATCTAATGGAGCAGACTCGGCATTTTTAAAGTTTCTGACCAAGGCATTTGCTTCATCAGACATATTGCTAGCTATACAATATATTAGTTTATATATATCAAACTATTACAACATTATTTGCATACCAACAACAATATTGACATCAGACCTCTTGGCTAAATGTTCAACCAAAGGAGCTGCAACCATACCAGAACCCAACAGTAAAACTGTTTTTTTATCATTAAATGTTGGAGTAGAAGAAGTATTTGAACCTAATAAGTCTTTATGGGGTTCAGTTAGTTTTCCTTGATCAGCAATGGTTGCATTGCGTAATAAAGGTGGCAATTTATCCAGAGGTGTATTAGGAGAACTTTCAACCTATATGAATACAAATTGCAATTAATCATGATAGCCCAATATGCTAAAGTATGGAAATATAAACAGACCATTTCTTTAATGTAAGGATAGAGTGCTTTGCTGAAGAATTTACTGCTTTCAAGAGGAAGCTCTGCTGGCAATATATCTATACCCATGATTTGAATACCTTTACCCTCAGCACTATTTCATCATTAACATTAGCTTTTAATATATATATCTATATATATACATAAAATAAACTTGATTACTCTGTATGTTCAATATCACGAATAGCATCATAGTAAAAGAACCCATCATCTACGTTTGTGCTATGAGATAGACACTCAAATGCTCCCTACATTATTTGAACGTGAGAAAGTTATCCTTTTTTCCCTACACATTGTAGCTCACCTTGACGTCGCACACAATATCAGCTAAACTCATCATTTTGCCCTTGTTAATCAAGCCTTTACTTTTCAGTTTCTCGAATTCAGATAGTTGTTTATTTGTCATTAAACGGGGATAATTTTTATCCCAATAAGCACCTGTAACTACACAATTTGTGTAGGGAGCAATCTAAATAGCATGTCAATAAAGAGTTCCATGCAAAGGTTATAGAAATTTACCTTGTGATGAAAATTAGATTGATATCTTTCGGGATTTACAAGATAATCCTCATAATCTATGAGTTTACCGCCACCATTCTTTTGCTCAATATAGTCTTTTACTTCTAATTGAGTTGCGTATAGTCTATCTAATCTAGGATCTATGTAAATGTGGTTTGTAAGTATTTTATGTATGGGTTCGATAAGACAAAACTTTACTCTTATCGTTGACTAATTTAGAAAGGTCTTCTGCAGGAACGAATTCGTGGGGAATCTCTTTAAAGATTTCCATTGCGCCCTAATGCGATAATATAGTTACAGCATTTATATTACAAAATAAATAGTAATTTACCTTGGTAACATTACCCGACCCGGTAAATGCATATACCAAGGGCCCAAAATCCTTTGGAGTACCATTTTCAACAATAGCATCTCCCATTCGATGCAATGCTGATTTAGCTTCAGCAATAGTAGGGTAAGCGTGTGCCATGGAAGTATACTACAAGATAAACTAATCAATAAAGCTTTAGATAAACTTTGTGTATACATTATTTACCATAAAAGGTGTACTATAACCTAACCCGAGGAATCGATGGCCCATACCATGGAAGATATCAATCATACCTGATGAACGCATTTAGCAAGCTTTGTTTATATTTTTGTGCCTGATTAAAATTACGTACCTGCATTTCCCGCAAATTGACCAAATGCTACTAGTCTTTTACCTGTTTCATCTTTCATTAACTCATAATCTATGAGACGAATTTTCTATATTAAAATTTATTTCCCACGAAGGTGTGAGAAAAACCATATCGACAAAATTGGGAAAGTATGTATGCACACACTATACCTTGTCAAGGACACTTTGGAGCATAGGCATATTCTTTTCATTGCCTTTGTGAGTGTGAGAAAAGAATAAATAAGTTTTGTCTTTTAATAATGATGTCTCAGGGACCTCTTTAATGCCCAAAATAATATCAGCCTTGGAGATATCTTCAGTAACAATAGCACCAGCCTTAGTATAAACGCATATATATATTAATAAATGTCTAGATATTTGTACAAACGTTTACATACCTTTTCATAAGATTCATTTGTAAAAATTCGCTTAGTACTAGGTTGAACATAAACTTTGGTTCCTGTTTCTTGTATCAATTGCTTTACAATGTCTGGTGTCAAGGCAGATCTACGTTCCCATCTGCTCTTGTTTTCGCGACGAATGCCTACAGTGCTCCGGCTAGCAGTGGGAGCAGTAGTATAATTTCTTATAAACAACCTTGATTTACTATTTTGAATCCGAAACATCTTTTTTTGCGCACAAAATGAGAGAAAAAAAAAGGATACGTTGAAATGAAGGACGAGATGTTTTGATTCTTAAATGCAAAAAAGGGAAATTTTATAATCTCACGATCAGCTGCTAGTTTACTTTTATGCATTCATTCAACCGTGTGTTCTACGGTATGTTTGTCTTATTTAACCAAAAACTTCCAACTATGGTGATGGGTGGTGCGTTGATTTGATCTGCCCAAATATGATCGCCGATCGAATATTTTGCGCATTTTAAGGATTTTTCTCAATCAAAAAGTAACACTAAATCTATTTAAAAGCAATACCTAACATTATTGGCATCTGAATATACTTTTAGTATTTTTTTTCCTGTTAAAGCATTCGTATTAACAAATTTTTTGCCAGCTTTTCTAGCACAACATATGATTTCATTAATATCTCCGCTTCAATTTCACAAATCTGTAGTTAAATGTGATCAACTGAATATCCACATCATATGCTGCCCATGTAGCAGATATAGATTAGACTTGATTCCTCATGTTTTGAACAAAAACAAACAATGATATCATTATAAAACGAAACTTTTAAATTTACATAAAATACAAAAGTTTTATTTTTCTTTAAAATTTTAAAAAGGGGAGTGGGGGAATAATAGTAATCAAGTCGAATAATAATCTAATAAATGAAGAAATACTATTAGTAAACAATACAACGGATAGTTGAATTAAATAAAATTATAAGTTATAATAGATTTTTTCTTTTACTATAAGTCAGGCTCATTAAATCAGTTTTATTTTGTAAATCAACACGTATGATTAAGACGTTACAAAGTTTATACATCCTTCGAATAGTAAAAAGAAATCCTCCATCATAACATGAATAGGAAACTAACGACTTACCAGCTAAGATTATTTTGACCATGATACCAACATATTGAAATGTTGAAGAAAGAGAAAGATGTGTAAAGCACTTTGTTTCAATACCAATATATAGTTTTTTTTTAATGTGGCTTGTTTACAAGAAATTTTTGAAAAAAATAAATAATAAAAACCATGGTTCCTGGGGTAAGATGGCTGTCAAAACAAGAACCAAAGCAATGCAGTCCTCTTAACAATCGCTTCTTCAATCCATGGGTACACTCATTTTATAGCTTTCTTTGGCTCGCTTTGCAAAATCTGTATAACCGCCAATCAATTGTTGATTTTGCAAATCACATCCTTCATAAATAAATGGTGAAGTTCTTTGATTTGTCTCGAATTCCTGTTACATGTTAAATTAAAGATCCAAATTGTTTTTGCAGGGGTGTTGTTTTGTGCGTACCTGCTGTAATTCTTTTGATCTTTCATTCCATTGTTCTTTAATATAAGCACTGACATCTACTTTTACATTTGGATGTTTGGCAGTTAATTGATCTCCAATTCTAATAGCATTTGTGAAATAAGAGCAAGTAAGAAATCCTTCCTATATTGATTTGGTTTCAGCAAAAAAGATGTCAGTTGATTATTCTTAACACCTACAATATGATAGCATTGGTTCTTTTCTGGAATCGATGTATCAACACCTTGTGATGTGCTTTCTTTTGATCCAAACCATGAAAATAACCCCATCTCGACTAAATATTATATGTTGGAAAAAAGAAAGAAAAACAGGGTAGTAATCGACCTCATTGTTTATTGAATGTTGTGTGATTTCCCTGAGATTCAAATGCACATGACAAGCTTAATTGTGTTGCAGATTTTCTACATGATTTTAAAACTTTTTCTTGTTACCAATGTTTGAAATTATCGATTCAGAAAAGAGCTTTTCCGATGGAATATCCCCATATAGTCTTATAAAAGGAGAATTCGATGTATTCCAACCATATTTCAGAGCAAAAAAAGAAGAAACGTCTGATGCTCCTGTGTCAAAAAAACAAAAGAAAAATAGCAGAAATCCAAGCAATGCTGATTTAGATACCAAAAAGAGACATCAAGAATTAAGACCGCAATTAATTTCATGTTTAGAGCAATTACCTGATAAATGGCCTACCGATTGGAAAGTGAAAACTTCTCCTACAGTTATTCAACCTGATGCTGCAAATGCTCAAGGTGTTGATTTTCCTAGTATTCAACAAATGGTAGAAACAGCACAGGATAAATTTAGTCTAAAAGCATCTCAAGATGATGAGAATGTCATTGGTGTACCAGAATTTGAATTTAATCTGCCAGTTACTAAAGAACTTGATATATTTTCTATTTTTAACGTGGTATGCATTAATAAATCACTGACAGATGTTAAATTACTGCAATTTACACCGTCTGCTACCTATCTTATTCCGCCAAAATCGACATTATTAATGGGTTCAATGGAAAATAGTCTAAATCAACTTGGCTCATACGGTAAGAAATAAATCACTATATTGCGATATTAAACAAATTTTAATTAAATAACGATTTAGTCAACAAGATTGGTGGAGCAGATTTGATTGTAATGGATCCTCCATGGCCTAATAAGAGTGGTATGCATACAATGGGAATCTCTGATATTATGACATTCAATATTAACAATTTAAAAATAGTTCAAAGATCATCACATTACGAAACTCAAGATATTTATGATCTATACTCTATACCCATAAAAACAATGATGTACAACAAAGATACAATCGTAGCCATTTGGGTTACGAACAAACCAAAGTTTAGAAACTTTATCATCAACAAACTATTTCCTAAATGGCAATTGGAATGCGTTAGCGAATGGGTTTGGCTTAAAATGACAACTCAAGCAGAATGTATTTTTCCAATTGATTCAGAGCATAAAAAGCCCTATGAACAACTGATTATAGGCAGACCTATTATTGCAAATAATAGCCGTATCGATATACCAACATCGCATGTAATAGTTAGTGTACCAAGCACAAGACATTCTAGAAAACCTCCTTTACATGGTAATGTGTATCATTTTCATTCGCACTTTAAAATATACTAATCTTATATTTACATACAGACGTTTTAAATGCTTATGTAAATAACAAGGAAGATCCTATTTGTGTAGAAATGTTTTCTCGGTGTCTATATCCTGGTTGGATTAGTTGGGGAAATGAATGCTTGAAATTTCAGCATTTGAGTTATTTTGAAAAGGAATAATAATAAAAATCCGCTTGTGCTGCCACCTACTACTAATTTTTAAATGATTTTAAGAGTCTAAAATGTCAATATTTACTATGATATATGTAGTTTAAAATGATCATCAGATATTGCTCTTTCGATCCGTATTTTCTTTTGTGTATGATGAAAAGTTAAAATACATGAAACACTACTTTAAAGGAAAATCTATGATCATTTTATTTGATGATTTCAGGGGGGGAATAATTAAAAATGAATGTGTTTTATGTATATATGTATATATCTCTCTTTTTTTTTTGTCTGTCTCTTTTTTCTAGTTAACTTCTTCTTCTCTTAAGTGGTCTAGGCTTATCGTCTTTATCAATCTCATCTTCTTCTTCTGTTAAATAATCAGCTGCATTATGAGCATTTAACAATTGTCTCACAAGCATTTCATGTCCTCTATTATGTGTTGTTTTTGCAGTAGATGCTTCTGGTGACAATAACTCTCCCTGTAAGCCTAAATTTTCTTTGCCGATAAGGGATTGATGTACATGCTCAATTGATTTAAAATATTTCACAGTCTAGATATTACAAAGATATCAATCAAATGTGATTTTTTTCCCATCCAATCAATTTTCTTTACCTTGACATGCAATTCCATAGTAGCATCTTCATCACACACAATCAGCCCCTTGGGATGCATCTGAATAGCAGATACAGTCCACATGTGATTTACTCCTTCCTCTACACATTTAGCCAAAGCCACACTAGAAAGAAATTATATATTGGTTACTGATTAGAAGAGAGTGGGGTGGAGGAATTGAGTCTGAATTAAATTCCTTACCTTTTATGGGCACCTGTAATTATAACACAAACTTCGCGAGCATCCATCACAGTACTATTGTTTCAATGTTTTAGAATCAATATACACATTTTATGATATAAAAACTTACGCTACGCCCACAGTCAATGCTACTTTTGGCACCTTTGTAATATCCCCACCAAAGAATCGAGAATTAGCTACAATAGTTTCATATGCCAATGTTTTGACACGGGTACGGGAAGTCAAAGAAGAACCGGGTTCATTAAAAGCAAAATGGCCATCGGGCCCAATACCACATACAAATAACTCAATACCACCCAAACTAGCAATCTTGGCCTCATATCTTCTACACTCTGCTTCCAAATCACGGGCATTACCGTCCAGTAAATTGATATTTTCCGGTTTAATATCAAGATGTCTGAATAAACTTGTATTCATATATGTATAATAAGATTCTTTATGAGTTCTATTTTGTGACATGATGTAAAAAAAAAAAAAAAAAAAAAAAATTACCCGTTAATAACATAATTCTCGGTATATTTTTTTTTCGACTTACTTTGGAATACCAACGTATTCATCCATGTTAAATGTTACCACATTTTTGAAGCTCACCTCACCAGTTCTACAAAACTCGGCCAATCTTTGAAAAAAGCTAATAGGAGAAGAACCAGAGGGAAGGCCCAAAACAAATGGTCTTTCTTCTGTAGGTTGAAATTGTCTAATGCGTTCCTTGATGTAATGAGCAATCCATGCCGAAACTTCATCATAATCTTTACGAATAA
The DNA here is from genome assembly GCA_027405735.1 of Mucor racemosus. NCBI lineage: Eukaryota > Fungi > Mucoromycota > Mucoromycetes > Mucorales > Mucoraceae > Mucor > Mucor racemosus. The sequence goes on along the minus strand of JAPEHQ010000004.1, from coordinate 855,758 downwards.
CTAATCTCATTTTTAGTTTCTTGTTATAAGCAAAAAAGTAGAAATAAAAAGAAGAAGAAAGGTTTTACTGTTTTTAAGATGTTCAATTTAAAGATAATGCGGATGTTAGAATGAAAACACCTATTCCCAGAAGTCCCAAATACAAAAAAGGCGGGATGATGGTTTGGTGTTCTTAAATAGTTTTAGCTTGATGGTCGAGAATAGAATCAAATTGTGTCAAAAATTAATGTTAATGCTTAAATGTATGTTTATTGTAAACAACTCTCGGATCAATTATGCTGTGTTTATATGAAATATATCAATATAAAATTACAATATTAAGGCTCAAATAAGTAAGAGAAACCCGGAGCATCACTTTTCTTCTCATTCTTTTTCATTATACGAGATTTAGCTACAATCAAATTAATCAATTTATGGTGGTAAGTATCTATTATTTAGTCTGATCAGTAGATAAGCAAGGTGATACCAAAAGATCTCTAAAATATGTTACTCAAAAAGGCAAGATTTCCCACGTATTAATGTATCCACGATAGTCAAACAATCTAATCAGCAAGCGCAAATTGTTTGTTTGTTATAAATCACTGTTGCTACCAATCATAACCTTCAAGTAGGTATGATAGGGTAGTATAAATGTTCAAATTATAATCTTACATTAAATGCAATTCTAAGGTACATGTCTTTCGTTCTCTCTCAAGGTGGATATGCATACAAATTCCATATTTTTGACAATAAAAAGAACATGGTTGTCTTGATTACTTAGTACAAACTCACTTCAAACTTTAATATGGGCCAATTGAGCGGGTTATCCGTAATATTCCATTAACTTTATCAAGGATCCCATTGCTGAAATATATTAATCCAATAATATGCTACAAATGGTCAGAATTTTCATTTAAAAAAAAACTGTTCATCAATCTCATTAGTATCTATTACATTAAATAAACACTACATTTTTCGATTGGAGAAACAGTAATCGAGCGTAACGGGGTAGAGTTGCCAGTCAGATAATATACTCATTAAAAAATATTGCAAAAGCGAGCCCTCAAGGCGACACCGTCATTGAGCATAGAGAGATTGAACTGCTAGCTCTTATACTATGGTATATTCAAGTTTTAAATAAAAAGGTGTTTTTATTTTAACTTTTCTTATATTTAACCACGTACGGTCTGAAAATTCAGTTTTTGTAGCGGACATTTTCGGGGCTCATTTTACCCTTACCAACGCTCATGATTTTCATCAAAAAACAGAAAAATCAAATTTTGATACTAAAATCAACGTTTAAATATATTACATTGTGAGAAAAAATTGTAGCCATAACTAATATATATTTTATACAAGCTTAACCTTAAATGTTAAGTAATACAATTTTGTACTTTTGTCCCAAAAACAAGTTTTTTGTTAAAGGATTTTCATGTTATATTTTGCAATAAAATTTTTTTATGTTTTTAAATGATCAAATAAAGCATCAAATTTTCTACCTGTAAATATTTTTTTTCTTATAATTAATAGTATAATTGACTCTAAATTTGCAAAACCAGAAAAAAAAATCGGAAAATGTCAAAATCTGATAATCTGAACAAAAATAATTTTTGTTTTAATATTCCGCTTATAAGCCCTGTAAGTCTTAAAAATGAGAGATTTTACGATATTTGAGAACTTTTTCAAGAACCTATGATGCTGTAGTCATTTGGTTTGCACTTGCTGATACTGCGTGGTAGTTTATTTGATGACAATATAGTATTAAGCCCTAATTATTATACTGAGTTGGTTTACATTGATTTTTAATCTTTCCTCTCCAATGTCATAAACATAAGCATGACCATCACTGAAAATTATTGCTGCCTTTTTACCATCTTTATCCCAAGCCAGTTTATTCAATGCTTAACCAAAACCAACTTGAGTACTTATAAATGGTTTCTCGGTATCTGCATCCAAATTCCATAAATCAAATTGGCCAGTTACATATACAGTACCAAACAAGGCAGGATGTGTAAGAGACCATCTTACATCATATACATAATCATCTGCAAGTTTAAATGAGTAAAGAGAAGGGATAGCATATGCTTTCTAATAATATATTACAAAAGATGGTTTTTTTTTAAAAAAAAAAGGGGGGAGGGGCAAGTCAATCTAAGTTCAAATTTTCTTTTTAAAAAAAAGGATGTTTATAAACCTCATTAATATTTGTTATAAAAACATGCATTCTTCAACTAGAGAGACAGTAATCGAGCGTAACAAGGTAGAGTTACCAATCATATGATACATTCATTAAAAAAATTGCAAAAGGGAGCCCGCAGGGCGACGCTCTAATTGAGCGTAGCGAGATTAAACGGCTAGTTAATTTAATACTATCTAATCAATAGATTACTTGAAACTTTTTGTGGATTTTATCCTTTGATTTCTTAAAGTAAGGGAGTCTTATTATTATCCCTTTGTCCATGCTTTATTTTTCATATATAAACATGCAAACAAAATGTCAGCAATGCCAATGTTTAATGCATTTTTCGGTTAAATAATTACCTCTTTTTTTTTCAGGGTCTATCAAAAATCATTCGTTTGTATATATAATTATATCTTGGTATCACAGATATTACAAGAGACTGTGTTCACTGTATTATTTTGCTGATGATTTTGACAGGTTGATCCCTAGCAACCAGGAACATGTAACCATGGAAACAGCGAATTCAAAGCCAGTAAATGTCAAAAAAGCAATAAAATGTTGAAAGCATTCGTTTAAAATATAAATGAAGATAGAGGGATAAGTTTCAAAAGGCAGTTTGCATTCCTCGTTCCTTTGATTTTTCGAGTCAAAATACTATTGATTATATTAAACCCGATAAACCGATAAATAAATTATTTGTTTAAGCAAAAGCTTGGTACGCCATAATGAAATGAAACTGAGACAAAAAAAAAAATTCTCGTCAATGGTATGAGTCTGTTTTGCTTGCACATTTAGTTGCATTAAAGAAACTCACCAGCTATTCTCTGCTTGAATTCATTAAATATTTCTGCATTAAAACAATGGTCGAGGTAGGCAGCACCTTCCTTTTGCCGAATTTGGCTCAAATGTCAAATAGACATAATAATTGCTGATCTAATTTCAAACAATAGCATCATGGACTCTAATTACATCTTGTGCAACAGTCACTTCTATGACTCAAAGAGTATACATCAATTCCATTCGAAGCGAGCCTTGTTGCCTATGTAAATCCCGATTCAGAAACATTTGACTCATGTACATTTAAAACTTGAGAGCAAAAAGTTTTTCTCTTTTCGTTTTTGAATATAATTACATTATAATTTTCAAAAATGTCTGCCTTCTCTGCACTTAACGAACTCGATGACAAGCGTATTGTCCACATTAAGCCTTTGATCCCTCCTCAAATCCTTATGGAAGACATTCCTTTGACCTTGAAGGCCGCTGAAACCATTCTGAATGGTAGACAAGGTGCTGAAAATATTATTCATGGTAAAGATGATCGCCTTTTGGTTGTTGTTGGTCCTTGTTCTATTCATGATGTTGAAGCTGGTTTGGAATATGGTAAGAAATTTTTTTATTTAAATTTCAGCTTTTGACATGTTGAATTAACAATTCCTAAAATTTTTAATTTAAAAGCTAAACGTTTGATCAACTATGCCGAAGGAGCCAAGGATGATTTACATATCATTATGCGTGTATACTTTGAAAAGCCTAGAACCACTGTTGGTTGGAAGGGTCTTATTAACGATCCCAATTTGAATAATAGGTAAGTTTGCACACAAATTAATGCTGGGTGACACAAATATCTAATAGTTGCCAAATATATTATTTTAGCTATCAAATCAATAAGGGTCTTCGCATTGCTCGTAAATTATTGTTGGATTTGGTAAGTATCTTGAGAGATTTTTCTTTTGTTGCATGTTGAATTATTGATCTAATTATTAATTTTGATTTGATAGAATGAAATGGGTATTTCTGCTGCTTGTGAATTTTTGGATACAATTTCTCCTCAATACACTGGCGATCTCGTCGCTTGGGGTGCTATCGGTGCTCGTACCACTGAATCTCAAGTTCATAGAGAATTATCATCTGGTCTTTCATGCCCAGTTGGTTTCAAAAACGGTACTGATGGTGGTATGACCGTTGCCATTGATGCTATTGGAGCTGCCAGCCATGGTCATCATTTCTTGTCTGTCACAAAGCAAGGTCTTTCTGCTATTGTTCAAACCGCTGGTAATGATGCTTGCCACGTTATTCTCCGTGGTGGTAAGTCAGGACCCAATTATGGTGCCGAGCATGTCAAAGCCGCTGCTGCAGATCTCGCCAAGCACAAGTTGCCTCCTGTTGTCATGGTTGATTGTAGTCATGGTAACTCTTCTAAAGATCATAACCGTCAACCTATTGTTGCACAAGATATTGCTAATCAATTGGCTCACCCTGAAGAGACTGGTAACAATATTGTTGGTGTCATGATTGAATCAAATATTAATGAAGGTCGTCAAGATATTCCCAAAGATGGTCCTCAAAAGTTGAATTATGGTCAATCTATTACTGATGCTTGTATTAATTGGGATGATACTGTTAAGGTTTTGGATACATTAAGAGAGGGTGTTCGTGCTAGACGTGCTGCCCGTAATGCTTAAATCAATCCACATATCAATTACAAAATCATTATATAGACTTTCTTCGTGTTTTTTTTTTCATCCTCACCTTGTATTTATGCAAACTCTTTTTTTGTTTATATATATAAGAGTTACCCTTCGCATTCCCTTTAAGAGTTTATAATCGTGTATTCTTCATTATATATAATAATTAACTAAAATAAATGTATAAACTCTTAATTTTGTCAAACTATGCTTTATTTTCAATGAAATTTTTTTCACTCGAAATCTGCTTTTTATCGAATTGATTCAGTTAAAAATTGATCCAAAACAGCTTCATTATTGATATATATAAAAAGAATGTTTACTTATTAATTTCGATAGTTGTCATTGTCATATAATATGCTGATTTTAGCTGATTTAGCGATATGTAATGATCTGTAATTTTGGATTAACAACAAAGGTGGATAATATTCGTATAGATATTATTCTTGTTATTATAAATTAGTGATCACTGGATTGTCTTGTATACCACTACCAACTCTCAAAGGTACACCATATTCATTACATGTGAATTGATTTTACTAATAAATCAATTTTTATAACTCAAAAGTAAAGACGTATTCAGCTCAAAAAGCTTGAAACAATTCAGTTACGCTAATTTGCATGGTTTATAATCTCTTGCTCATTCAATTGCTATATTTATTTGATTTTAATATTTTTTATACTACTAATCGACTCGTTCGTCCATTAGAGTTAACTCACCATCCTTGTTTAGCGTATCAGCGTATCTATAATAACGGTCCATTATTAGCTCATGGTATGCAAAACTATTAAAAGGGGTCATCTAATCTCAAATTTATCTGATTCAACTGCTGATGCTAAACTAGCATCAAATTAGTTGTGTTGACTCGCAATAAAGTAAGGCGTTTTATCAAGTACGATGCTGGCGTTCAATGTATTTTAGTTAAATTGAATAGATAGAGATATGGTTTATGCAGAGATCTATGAATGTGTATGAGAACTCAGATCTATGAACACAAAAAAAAAAAGATCCAAATTGTGATATTTCGTCTACCTGTACGAGATTTTTTTGTGGCGATACCTGGTGGCACAAATGTAATTTAAGCATTTAATTGCCAAATGTATCGAGTCAAGATAAAGTCGGTTGATTGATATAATGGATAATAAATGCGATGTCATTTATTGAATAGGTGAATGTAAATGTATAAAGCAAAGCTTACTTTTTTTGAATGAAAATACTAATAATTCTGATTAACATCAATAAGTTCAAAAATTATAATTAAGTGCAATAATTGCTACTAAATCGCATAATTTGATATGCAGAAAACTCTTGAAGCATTCATTCTTTTTTTTTTTTGGCAGTGCTGCAAATCATTCTTCAATATGACTGGATACTAATGAATTGGAGAAAATAAAACTGGTAAAAAGCTAATACCCAACAATGTACATCAAGGTCAAGATAGATAAAAGGTGCATTCATTGTGTAGTGGAAATCGCAACGTTTTGATGGATAGAAATTACAGGACCAAGACGTTGCATTTGCATCAAGATTTTTAAAAGGGTTTAAAAGCATATTTTATCAAACTTACTTAGATTTTAAATAATCACCATATGCTATTAGTATCATCTTGTTTTTTTATTTAATTGCTGTATTAGTAAAAATCAAGCTTTTCATAGCTTACTGATTACTGTATAACAATGACAGTGGGATATGTCGGTTTTCAAGGATACTAAACAGCCAATTTTGAAGCCAATTCCATTTCTAATTCATATTGAAATGTAATTCTTATAAATAGTCTTTTAAACCAAGACCTAGAAGCTCTTGGTTCTTTCTTTTACCATTAGGTTTTCTAGTAATAAAGCCTACGTTCTCCATGATAAATATTACTAGTCTTTATTATTATTCTTTCTATAAATAAGATTGTATGTATCCATAAACTCTCAGGATATTTCTAAGTTTAAATTGACATTTATCATAAGGTGTGCTAATGATACGTTTGATACTACTGTAAATGGAACCAGTTAATTTAATTTATGGAATTTAAATGCAAATACCGAGGAACTATTTGTAAGTACTTAAGTTGGTTCTGGTAAAGCATTGAATAAATCGGCTTGGGACAAAGAGGGTAAAAGGTGGCAATAGGTTCCAGTGATGGCCATGTTTATGTTTATGTTTATGATATTGGAGAGGTAAGACTAAACCTTAATGTAATAAATCACCTCTAGCGCAATAATTATAAAGTAAGACAATATTATCATCAAATAAACTACCACACAATATTAACATGTATACAGATTTAAAGTAATAAGCTTCAATCAAGTGGGTACAGCATCGTAAATTCTTGAACAAGTTTTCAAGTATTATAAAATCTCTTATTTTTAAGACTAACAAGGCTTATAAGCGGAATATTAATTTAGAAAATTATTTTTGTCCAGATCATCAATTTTGACATTTTTTAAATTTTTTTTTCTAATTTTGCAAATCTAGAATTAATTATACTACAAATTATAAAAACAAAAAGTATACACATATACAGAATTTAGCGCTCTATTTGCTCAATAAAAAATAATGAACATTTTCATTGCAAAATATTATATGAAAATTCTTTAATCAAAAAACCGTTTTTGGGCCAAAAGTACAAAGTTTCATTACTTAACTTTTGATGTTAAGCTTTTATAAAATGCGTATTAGTCATGGCTACAATTTTTTCTCACAGTGTAGTATATTTAAACGTTGATTTTAGTATCAAAATTTGATTTTTCTGTTTTTTGATGAAAATCATGAGTGTTGGTAAGGGTAAAATGAGCCCCGAAAATGTTCACTACAAAAACTGAATTTTCAGACCGTACGTGGTTAAATATAAGAAAAGTTTAAAAAAAAGCCGCTTTTTTATTTACAACTTAGATATATACCATAGTATAAGACACTTAGCCATTCAATCTTGCTATGCTCCATTACGGCGTTGCTTTACGGGCTCGCTTTTGCAATTTTTTAATGAATCTATGATATGTGTTACGCCAGGAAATTATATCAATCTCAAAGCTAAAATATGTACTAAATCATTAATAAAAATAAAGGAAAACTGTTATAAAATGAAAGAGCACACTAAAACTAAAGAACTTTATTATAAGATCAAAACATCTTCTTTTTTTATATCACATTCTCTAATTATATGACTAGTCTAAAATGAGTCTATTTATATATATACATATATCCAATCAAGTCTAGGTGACACACACTAGTTCCACATTCCTGTATAAACGGAACTTCATAACATAATACACAGCAATGTAGAACTTAGCATATCAAACTGTGTCGTAATCTTAACCAAGGATGCACCCAGATCTGTGGATGCAACAATATGACAGCCGTTTTTTCTGGTAGAAAATGCATGTTTCTGTCGTATATTTTTAGGATTGATAAATAATACTTAAAAGAGAATACGATTATAAAAGAATGAGTAATGAATCAGTTCTTCAACTGCATGATAAAAACAAGATTGCAGTGGAATTACATACTAAAAACACTTGATAAAAATAAAACAACCTAAATTCCAAGTGTCGTTCATAAGATATGATGCCACTTGAAATGTGAACAACAATAATAAACAAACGCTTCAATTGAACACAATAACAAACGCATGCTAAAAATATGAAATACCCTTTTTGAACCATACATGTCGTGTAGATGATAGCACCCTTGATCACGGCGCAATCAATTACACAAATGACATATATATCAAAACAGGATTCTATCCAAATCAATAATGATAATAAACAAAGATATCAAATTAGTCAACCACTCATCTATATCGAAATTGCACTATCAATATGAATAAGATTCAAGCATATAAAAACTACCCCTTAAAATCAAGGTTACATAAAATAGTTATAACCGAAATAAACAAAACAACCATTTCCCAAAAGGTCGATATTGTCACACTTGACATCAATCCTTTATGGTCAATGCTCTACATAATTTACCCCTTAAAATATTAAATCAATAACGATATACTCAAAACTGGAAGATTACTAAATATACATCCATTCAAGTCTGATGGTATTCAAGTTCTCCAAATCACTATAAATACCCTCATACTTTCTCAATTATTTAAATCTTCAGAAATCTTTTGTAATAGAAACTTTAGCTGATTATAATTGTATTTCTACTGCTTTTATATTATATTTTTTTTATTTTAGTAAATAACTTCGTCATTTACTGCAAAGATATCGTTTATTTAGATATAAAAGTATGGCCTTTTATATTGATTTGACATTGAGACCCTGAGATGTAATTTAAGGCACTATTGAACCATTAGATATGTTTGATAGTAATCTATGGTTTGAAGTGGGTCAATCATAATTTAACCGTTCTTGCAGAGCTTGTGAGTTGCCTTGTTTCCATGCTGCGCTAAATATGCTTGGATGTTGATTTGATATGTTACATCCACAGATCTGGGTGCATTCCTTGGTTAAGATTACGACACAGTTTGATATGTTAAGTTTTACATTGCTGTGTATTATGTTATGAAGTTCCGTTTATACAGGAATGTGGAACTAGTGTGTGTCACCTAGACTTGATTGGATATATGTATATATATAAATAGACTCATTTAAACAGTTCATATAATTAGAGAATGCGAATATAAAAGAAGATGTTTTGATCTTATAATAAAGTTCTTTAGTTTTAGTGTGCTCTTTCATTTTATAACAGTTTTCCTTTATTTTTATTAAATGATTTAGTACATATTATTTCAGATTTGAGATTGATATAATCTCCTGGCGTAACATGATAGCTAATTGATTGGTTAACTGCTGGGATAAAATAATGTGGTGTCATAATTGAGGTCCAAGCGTTCTTGGTAATTACTGGATTAAACTTGATACGCTAGGATTTTCTTATATCCGATATCAATACTTGCACTTCAGTGCATGTCGTAGCCAATAGATTGTAAGATGTATTGATACTGTAGAAAGTGATACCATATGACACTAGTAGGTGGAATACAACAGTTTCTATGATAACAGATATTGCCTTTTTTGTTTAGTTTATGGGTTGATGCGCTGGAATGCTGCTTTTACATCAGCTGAAATGTGCAATTTATCAGGGTTTTAATTGTGCTAAATAATGTAAAGCCTTGAAAATCCTTTTTTACGTGTGTTGTTTCTCTTTTTTCGTTTCATATTCCAAGGATATTATTCACCGTTTGATAAGGCATATCAGACTATCAAGCTGGTATTCTTTTCTTTTATCTGAATACGCATGTTAACATTGTTTATATATATACTTAAGATAACCAGCTAAAATACAATTAGAACTAGATATATTTATTTAAGTATATGTAGTATAAGAAAAAAAGGATGAAGATGTCAAACTATGAGTATTATTAAAGATCAGGTATTTATATGTTTTAGCAGTGTGGATATAGAATATAACATTTGATAGTTAAATCTTGATTTCAATAGTTAGAAGACTAGTTGTATAAGGTTTTGATGGGAATATATTGACCAGAACCAGTTCAAATAAGGAGGAGGCAATGTTAAGTAGGTAGAATATTCTTTGGTGATTGATTAAACGGGAGAATATTCTTTATAACAGAAAAAGTCAATGTGAATCGCAGCAGGTAAAGATTTACATTGGCTCAACCTAAATAATATCACATCATCATAGACTAAATATAATATATAAAATAATCACTGCACCTTATTTCATAATTGTTGAAATAAAATCTATATGCATCATTCCTTACAGTTCCTAACTTTAATGATCATATCCAAAAATCTATCAAGAACTTACGATGAACCATGCCTTCTGTGCTCATTAGTAGTATTACATTATCCAGCTCAATAGTTAGTCAGTATCCTAAACAGTGTTTATTAGTGATACTTGTTGTTCATGCTGATGGTTTAGTATGACATTTAGCATTTAGTATTAGCTACTAAATGCCATCTCATGTTGAATTTCAATGATCCACGTCGGATTTTAATAAGTGTTCCTAATGTATAATTGTTAGATTTTTAAAAAACAAAAGAAATTAGATCCACAGAATTTTTTTTGGCTCATTTAGAGACCCCTGAGGGTGGTGTGTTTTTTTATTATAAATTGAATGTAATCCACATTTTTGTCAATGGCCGCTCTTCCAAAAAAAATGCCGAACAATCTCCTCCGGATGCGGTCATCTAATAACATTTCCAAGCTATAAATTTCTAGAAAAAAATACCGGACAGTCCGGACGCGGCTGCTTAAATATCTCAAGCAGCTGTGACATGCAGATATCGAAATTTTATATAAAAACTAAGGCTCGACTATATAATTAATTATTCGAAGGTTTATTTTATGTAAAGTCTGAAATAAAACATACAGCATTTGCTGCACACTTTTATTAAAAACAATTAAAATATAATCTTCCTAATAAATACTAATCCAAGAAAGCTGCACTACTATACATGATAGACAAAGGTATGAATATGTGTTTTTTTAAGTGTTTCGGATATCAACTTCCATGTGACATTGCCCATTTGATAAGTTTTGCAATAAATGACGAAGTTATTTACTAAAATAAAAAAAAAATAGTATAAAAGCAGTAGAAATACAATTATAATCAGCTAAAGTTTCTATTACAAAAGATTTCTGAAGATTTAAATAATTGAGAAAGTATGAGGGTATTTATAGTGATTTGGAGAACTTGAATACCATCAGACTTGAATGGATGTATATTTAGTAATCTTCCAGTTTTGAGTACATTGTTATTGATTTAATATTTAAGGGGCAAATTATGTAGAGAATTGACCATAAGGGATTGATGTCAAGTGTGACAATATCGACCTTTTGGGAAATGGTTGTTTTGTTTATTTCGGTTATAACTATTTTATGTAACCTTGATTTTAAGGGGTAGTTTTTATATGCTTGAATCTTATTTATATTGATAGTGCAACTTCGATATAGATGAGTGGTTGACTAATTTGATATCTTTGTTTATTATCATTATTGATTTGGATAGAATCCTGTTTTGATATATATGTCATTTGTGTAATTGATTGCGCCGTGATCAAGGGTGCTATCATCTACACGACATGTATGGTTCAAAAAGGGTATTTCATATTTTTAGCATGCGTTTGTTATTGTGTTCAATTGAAGCGTTTGTTTATTATTGTTGTTCACATTTCAAGTGGCATCATATCTTATGAACGACACTTGGAATTTAGGTTGTTTTATTTTTATCAAGCGTTTTTAGTATGTAATTCCACTGCACCAGCAGTTAATCAATCAAGTAGCAGCTATCAAATCAACATCCAAGCACATTTAGCGCAGCATTGAAACAAGGCAACTCATAAACTTTGCAAGTACGGTTGAATCATGATTGATCCACTTCAATCCATAGATTACTATCAAACAGATCTAATGGTTCAATAGTGCCTTAAATTACATCTCAGGATCTCAATGTCAAATCAATATAAAAGGCCATACTTTTATATCTAAATAAACGATATCTTGTTTTTATTATACAGTTGAAGAACTGATTCATTACTCATTCTTTTATAATTGTATTCTTTTTTAAGTATTATTTATCAATCCTGAAAATATACGACACTGGTATTATTCTTTTCTTTTATCTGAATACGCATGCTAACATAAGGGACTAATGTTTTTAATATAGGTAGCAGTCGTTATATTAGAGACTGATATTTTCATTTAACTGCATTCTAAGATTAAATATCATTATTTACTACTGTATTTTGGACGTATTTCCTGACTACCAGATCAAATCGAAGGCAATGATATTTATATCTTTTCAATAAAAAGATAGAACTGGCCTCAAACTCACGACATGTTCCAGAAAAGTGATAAAATTTCAAATGATATAGAAACACAAAAAAAAAAGAATAATCTAATGTCTTGCCTAATAACCATAGTTATGATCGTAGCTACTACTGTATACTTGAAAACAAATCTCTTTACAGCTGACAATCCGTAAACTAAACTAGTAAGTTTAAAGAAGGTTAATTTGGTTAATTTTATGAGTGATAAAGTGACATTTATAATCTTAGATTTGCCTTGCGGTATAAATGTAAGCAGTAAGTGCTATTTAAGTTTATGCCCGAGCAAAAACCATTGTTGCTGCAAATATTACAGCTACAAACATATTTACAAAAGCTGATAATCGTAAATATATTGGCTGTTGAATGTATTGCTCTACTACATCAACAACCTATTGAATTGTATTGTCTATAATCTATATTATTAATTAATAAAAACAAATGTAATTTAAAAGTACATTCCAATAAAAAATGCAATGAAATTTTGAGAACGGCACGATCTTATGCACAAACTAATTTGTGACCATACGATCAGCTCATTGTGTTTATGGTCTATGGTCAGATTTCTTATTATGCACAAATAGGGATAATGATATGCTTATGAGCAATTCTGCTATTATGCACACATGGGATTAATGGCATGTACATGGGCAGAATCTATAATTCTGCACATACAGGCTTAGCGTTGTGCTCGTGTGCAGTTGTTCAGTTTCTTTTATTGTGCCCATGTGCATTTTGTCATCTTTTTAGCCATATTTCAGTGGGCACAACAGCACAGGCTATAGTGTGCAGCCCCCTTGGGCACAATGAAATTATCTTGTGCAGCACCACAGGTCGGCCGTAGTGTTTCAAATGCTTTCAAATGGCTTTTTCAAATGCTTTCGCCCAATATTGTGTTGAATTACGTAAAATCTTCAACGAAGATGTACCTTTCCTCTGTGGAATATTGATATATGTCCAAAATTAGAAAAGTTAGTGCCAGAATATAAATGCACTACTAGTCTAACTGATTTATCAGAACATGTTTATGTTGAATAAAACTAGAAATTTAATCAAGTAAAGAGATATCGTTTATTGGAATGAAATTAATAGGGTTTATATACTATTTGATTTGGGGAATTAATAATGTGATAAAGCAGTTTAGATGTTATTTAATAGCAATGTGTCATGTTGGTACATTATGTCGGAATATCGCACTGGAGTACCATGCTTTTGTACCATGATTCTATACCATGCTTTTAGGAGCATGGTTTAATTAATATTCAATTAAGTAACTTCCGGTTCCGAATCTGTTATTGTTTACTTTTTTGAATTTGACATGATCCGGTTTAAGAATGATACATCACTAACATTGACCAAAATTGATCTAAAATTGATTGTAAAAAACTGGGCATCTAAATTAAGAAGGTGCTAATTTTTTGCATTCACAAGATAGATCCAACTGCAAACTACTTTGCATTTTTTATTTCAGCGAAAAATTCTAATTTTTTGTCGAGATAATTAAAATAATAGTTCATATAATAGCTTAAAAAATCCTATGCATGGTAACTAGGTACCAAAATTAATTTGAAAAAAATGATTGAAAATGATTCAAAAAACAAAATTGCTTAATAGCTCGTGAACTACAAAGTAATTTGTTGGACTAGCGTATTAAATATTTTTTGTATAGCTTTAAATCCTGCATCCATTTAAATAAAATTTAGACAAATGTTTCGCATTAAATTTTATGTAAAATGTTATTAAAATTTTAGTGGCTTTATGGTAATACACATCACTTTTTATAAGTATATTTTTAATAAAAGTAATGGAAATAATGCGCAATGCGATTATCTATCGATCGAGCCATTGCTGAACCTTCTAGATGCATTTTTCGTAGAGAAAACAAGATATTTGTCCAAAAAATTCAAACTCAGAATTTAAGATAAGGGTATACAGAGGGAAAATTGAAGCTAAAAGCGAAAGTATTTCTTTGCACACATTTTTGAGGATATCTTCACGAGAAATCGATATTTTGAAGAAAACAAAATTGGGTTCGAGAGAGCTCAACAAGGTGGATTATATGAATTCAAAAAAAAATACTGTTCAATTTAAACAATATTTTGAAATCTACTACAAAAATGTCAAAAAAATGGAAAAAAAAATATAAAAATACTCAGAATTTTTTTATACTGAAATATGTTATAGAGTACTTCAAATCAAGTAAGTTTTATTATTAAAAAGCGTTAGTATAACTTAATTTTTTCTAGAGATATGAAGCCTCAAAGTTTTCAATCCATTAGCAGTGAAATACGCGTAAAAATCTGAAACCTTAACACTGAAAAATTAATACCAACTGCAAAAGATAGGATATTTCCGGATACTTGTTTTTGGATCAAAGGTGAACATCTCAGGTACATTGGCATATATTTTTTTCTTGATGTTATTTAGTGAAAAAAAAAGTAGGGCAAGAATGAAAAGTGAGACCCAGTTTTCAAGGAAAAAACAGTAAAATTTTTACTTTTCTACGAGATATCAAACAAATTATTTTCAAGAGCAGGTATATATATATATAGCATAATGCGCTGTAAATTCCTTCAGTATTTAGGAGCTTGAGTTCAATTAATTTATGAGATAACTATATCGAGTTTTGTTCGGATTTACTGAAAATTTTAATGTAGCTTAGCTGCTTAAAAGGTGGGTTTGAAGCAAAATACGTAATGAGTTTCAAGGTATTAATTTATAATATTAAGCCAAAAAGCATTTATATTAGCTGAAACTATTCAACTATATAGAGATAAACCAATATTTCTATTCCAGTAATGTTGTAATTTCGATTTTACAAATTAGCCTATACTGATCGTAAATTTGAAGCTTTGACTTCAAACCTGGCGTCTGAAATAGCACTGATTTGAACCCACATGTAGTTATTTTATTTATTCATTGCCAAATTTAAAATACAAATTTACATACTATATATATGAGCCAGTCGTTTTATATAATACCATATACATATGTCCTAATAGCCTGAATGTATGAGAATTAATAATAATAATAATGTTAATTCCATGTTGATTAGTAGAAATTGATGTAAAAAAGATGAAATCTGTTTACTTTTAAAAGCAATAAGGAAAATTATAGTACATAAAATATAATATATTTATTAGTATCTTGTAATAACTCCAACGCAAAACACAGCACCCAGTGAGGCCAGAATCCTCCATGTAGAGTAAGGTCTGATTTCCACACCTACAAGGCCCCAATTATCAATCATACATGCAGTAATGACCTATATGTAATCAGTGGTATAATGAGTATAAATTTTCTGCAAGTGATAAAATAGAAAAAAATACCTGTGCACACACAAACAATGCCAATGAAGTTCCCACACCCAACCTTGGCACAGCTAAAATATTGGATGCAACGTAAAAGAATCCACAAATTCCTCCTTTAGTAAATAGATTCAAATGTTAATATTTATTGTTTCATTTACACATATGCATATATTTACCTATCCAAGCATAACCTGGCGCGGCTAAAGTACATACATGTCAATTTAATTATATATAGATATATTCATTTTACATACACTTTAAATGATCTGTGGGCAAAGGAGTATCTAGAGCACTTATGTCAACACCAAAGAATATCAAACAACACAATAAGCCGACACTAAAAGATATAACCGACGAAAACGATCTACCTCCATATCTTGTGAGAGTAGCATTACACCCTATATAAAATAATTTGAAAATCAATGTAAGTAAAACATAGGAACACCGCAAAAACTATCAACACTATATTATACCAGACTGTAATGCAAGAGTACAACCTGCAGCTACTAGAAGAAAACCTGAAAAAATCTGATTGTCAAGCAAATCAGTAGGCATTATAATTTATGTCAAATTTATGTACAATAAGAAAGGAGACAAAAGAGAAAGATGATTTATATATAAGGAGAAGAAATAGAAATGAGATGAACACAATGTGACTTTAACCATTACTACTGCTACTATCACAGAAAGTATTCAGTCAATGAGTCATTTCATTCATCTAAATCATGTTGAAAAATAAAAAAAAAGGGGAGGGAAAATAGCATACATAATTCCATGATTTCAACGCAAATTTGACTTTTAAAATCAGTGAACAGGTACATATACATTTTTGATTATACTAGTACCCTTTCCTTAATCGTGATTATGGTAACATGAATGGTTTTTTTTTTTCCTGAGATCATTTTAAACAGATCAAAAAGGCGACATGTTACACTAAATAAATGTCTACTAAACAGCACAATACATGTATATGTGTGGGGTTCTTGTTTTTAATAGTGTCAAAATAAGTATATAACTGAAATAATATGTATATTTTGTAATTAAAAGGAGGCTATATTACAAAAATTATGAATCGAAAAAAATAGGGAAACATCAAAAAAGCACTGCTGATGAAGGAGTGAAATCGAAGTTTGGCATAATAGAAAAAGCACAGCAACGAATTAAAAAAAAAAAAGCATAACATAACAATACTGAATGCACTATGATCTCTCGACACATTAGATTTGACGGGGAGAGATGCATGTACATAATTGAAATCATACTCTGTCTTTATTTATATATAAAGCAAACCTTTTCTGATAATTTTTCTTCTTTTTTATCACGCTCTAAAATTATTATGAAATCTGCTTATATTATTGTTGCTGTTGGCGCTTTTGTAGCTTCTGTTCAAGCTCAATGTGAATGTGACCCTGCTGACAGTGCTTGTCTTAATGAATGTGGTATGTTGTCATATGAAAAAAGTAGTTTACTGTTTATTTTTATTAATCAATTTTGTCTATTAGTTGGCAATACCAATGATTGTATTTCTGAATGTCGAAGTAACGAATGTTATTCTCGCTGTATTTCTTATCACTGGCCTGGAGCTGAACCCAATTCAGAGTCTAATAGATGGGAACAACCTACATCAACCTGGCAAAAAGAGTCTTCATCTACTTGGGCTACACCTACATCTTCATGGACGAATAATGGGCAATCTTCCGTGTGGCAAACTACTTCAGTTTGGGTACCTTCTTCTCAACCTACTATGGGCCAATCATCCCAATGGTCTCAATCCAATGGCTGGCCATCATCTGCTACTACCTGGGCCCCCGGATACTCTTACTCTGGCACTATACCTTCTGCATCAACTTCTGCTTCTACTAGTGGGTCCCTGTCCACTTATCAAATGTCAAAAGCAATTTTAGGTGTTTCTCTTGCCGCTGCTGCTTACATCTTGCAGTAAGTTTGAGTTAATATCGCTAAATCAAGCATGTACAAGAGAATACAATATTTATCACTATTATGCAATCATACAAAAACAACCATTTAATATAGTAATATAAATATAAATATATATAATTAATGATGTTTATTCGTATTTTTTTTTTTTTTTTAATCTACACAAGTTGTTGTAATATTACAAATCAAGTATCGAAAAAAAAAAAAAAAGAAAAAGAAAAGGAAATATACTACCATATACTACAATAAATCATTATGACATATATATTTACCATGAAATAATATATGCCAACAAGGAGAAAGAAGGATTTTGATATACAGGATTGAAATCTACATGTATAAAATGACGAAAATAAACTACATACAACATGGACAAGTCCTAAAATCATGTAATACAGCATGACAATGAAGAGCGTTTTCGTCTTTTATAACTTTCAAGATATTTTAACTGACGATTATTTATAGCACCTTTTCGATGCTTTCTAATGAATGCTATCGAATCCAATGGCTCCATTCCTTCTTCAATTAATGCGATTGCAACCAAGACTGGGGCTCTATAAAACTAAAAAGCATGAGCAGTTGCATAATGACTATTCAATATCTTTCTTTTGCATATATACCTTCCTAAACCAGCAACACAATGTGCAGCGATACACGGTTGTTGCTTTAAAGCATTATAAAAGTCATCATTTTGGTTATTTTTAAATCGAAAATCGACTAAATCTAACCAACCGTCAATGATATATTTTGGTGGAGGATCACCATCTGGAAATGTCCAATCATACACTTGAATGCCATGTTCATTTAGTATGTTTTGTGAATATGTAGCTTTACAACATCGAACTACATCTGTCACATTCCATCTTTCAAACTCCTAGTATACTAGTATATGAGTATTTCTGCCTTCAATCCCCTTTAATTAGTTTTTACTTTGATATATATAGACATGCTGTTAATGCATGGTGTATCAGTTATTAAAAAGCGTGTATCTTTATATGCAATGTAAGTAGGAGGATGTAGTAATGGCTTTTGGATCTTTGAATATGCAGGTGGTTTTAGCATATTTCTTTCTTTTGGTTGTTGGGTAACTTTGTATAAAAATGTTAGAATCCCAAAGGTAATAAATGAGCAAAAAAAAAAGAGAGATAACAATACAGATATCACTTATCATGATACCATGTTTATTATTGTATATACTATATACATCACGTGTAACCGTCATCGTTTGTATTTTGTATCTAATCATTTGATTACACAGTGTTTCTTTATTATTCTTCTGCCTCAATTAGGCCTAATAATTTTGCACAATGTAAATGTAAAATTTGTCCATGTTGACTTTCTCGGACAAAAATACTATTGGCAACATTTCTATGACATTTTAAACAAGATGTATGATTGTCGATCGAGATGGGACCAATTTCCTTATAAGTGCGGATCAGATCACTACTTATTAATAGATTTTCTCCTCGGCTTAAACCAAGTACAATTTGACTTTCATTATAATCATCTAAAGATCTTCTCAAAGATCTGATTAGAAATTCTTGAAGCATATCGATTGACCAATCTTCGGGTATAGTTTCAAGGACCTCGAGGGTATCAAGATAAAATCCTTGTGTATTTAATAAATGCATGCTACGAGCAATCATCAATTTACTGTTTTAGTAGTTAGTAACATTTTTCATATAATCATATAAAAAACGACAAGATTTACCTATCCTTGATAGCAATATACGATTTAAACAGCATAGTAAAAAGTAAATGCCTTTCATTCAATAATTCTGGTGAAAGATACTCATCATCCAAAATAAGAGGCGGCAATGGCTTCTCGGCAAGAGACACAATTGTTGGGATGACACCTGTACTTTGGCCATTTGTTACACAATAAGTTTCTGCACCAACAAAATCACATAATTCGTGGATGAGGATATCAAGTGCCTCCTTGTGTTTACTCATCTATTGGATTGATTTAGTTATAGTTCACAAATTACCTAGTACAAATATATTTACTCTGCCGTAAACGATAACCTTTTCTATATCCAAAGGTCCAGCCTTTGAAAGTGCATCCAACAAAATTTCAGGCGAATATAATTGAGAGCTTTGAAGTAATTGTATTAATAAAAGTCTTAGTTTCACTAAATGCGTTTGTTGTTGCTCTAGTCCAAGATATCCTACAAATGTTGAATTATTAAAGCCTTCTTCATCATCTACTATTGGAATAATTTTCATAGGGTCTGTTTGCTTTTTAAAGCCTTCAACCAGCACTTTCATCTGTTTAAGTTGATTTCCTTCATTGATCTCTTTATAAACATCTTTCACATAACTACAAGCAAGACGAGTATGATATTCTGCTCTTTCACTTTTTTGTGTCAATACAAGATACTCCAAATAAGTTCGCACACCTTCATTGCTGTAACTAGATAATTTTTCTAGAATTTCATCAGGGTCCATATCCCCAGTTCGAGGGGATTGTGTAAATACAAGTACGCCATCTGCGGGGCTCTGGTGTGTCAACCACCATGCATAATGCATAATCACAGCCAAAGGTAATTCTTCTGTATGCACATCTTGTAGCAGTAAATTTTTGATACGATTTAATCCATTTTTAAACTCTGGATCAGGAAGTTCTCCTGAATATATCCTAATCATAAAGCATTAATAAACAAGATGTTTTGATTCTATGAATAAACTTACTTTGTCCAAATGTCAAGAACCTTTTCATACATGTGCTTTGATTCATACATAATTGACAAAGCATAGTACTTTTTTGATTTGGAAAGTGCTTTAGCACAATCTTCAATACTACAGTCATTGGGTTGTTGTAATAACTGATAAATAGCCTTGTCATCCTTTTGAGACATGTATATCTTTAACAGAGATGTATCAATCACCTTGCAAATGGTATCATTTTGGCCCAATCTATCTTTTCTTTTCTCTCGCTCAATTCGCAAATATTTGTTTAGAGCTTCTCTTGCATTCATCAATAATACACGACGCATCTCTGGGGCTCCTTCATTTAAATCATTATCATCAGAATCCTTTGCAAAATCTTTTAAACTGTTGTTTACGATATTTTTGATAGTTCCCAATTCTTCAACTAAAGTGATGACACCGTCAAAAAGCAAAACGGGTGGAGATTCTTTAAGCCATTTCGCTTGAGCTAAACCTTCAAACATATGGATAATTACACGAGGATCCATATCTCCCTTTGATAACAAGGTAAATGCATCATCAAATACAGTTTCTTTCAATAACAGTAGTCCAGATTTTTGGTATGTGTAATTTAGTTCGGATCGTAAACGTTCAACATACACATTATTATCACTCGATATTGTATTTCTTGCTTGTTCTGCTAATTGCATCGCTTCCTCAACCAAATTCTTTTCCAATAACAAATCAACTTGTACAATTAATGGTGTAGTTACTTGTGCCATGACTGAATCTTTTCCAAAAACCAATATACGAGCAGCTGCTGTCGAATATCTAATTATTTCCCGTTGTAATTGACTTTCCAAGTCAATATCATAGTGTCCGTTCTCATGATGTCGGGAAGGTGGTGGCCAAATATGTCGTTTAAGTCTTTTCGCTAATACATCCATCCATACTTTAATACCATGGCCAAATGTCATGCCCTTTGCATCAATGCTTGCATCAAGTGGGATTGTCTGTAACAAATTTTGATCCAGGATATTGTGAATCTCTATAGTATTGTTGCGTAAAAGTGCTGCAACGTAAGGAAATTCGACACAGAGCGCTTTAGGATAACTGGACCATTGTAATGTGCCTCGAATCGCATCACCATTTGAATTGACAAAAATACCAATGGTTTGATTATCAGAACTACCACTCACAACTAAAAACTCGTCTTTTCGAACAACTGCTACAAGAGGTCGAGGTACTAATTGTGTGCCTGATCCTAATAATGTTGGAGATGTTACAGATACTTGTGGTGTAGGTATTAAGAGCGTTACTGATGATTGTTGTAAGTTGATAAGTTTATAGTTTTGTGTATCTGCCAAGCAAAGTATACGGCTATGTCTAGTTAAGGCAATTGCACCATCTGTTAAAGGTAATTCCTATTATTAATATTATATTTTCGCTTGTCAGATTTATCATGGATTAAATAACATTGTACATTTTTTCTACCTTTTTTAAGTGCATCGATTCGCCAATTTTATATATCTGAATAGCTCTCCTTTTTATCACTGATAATTCTACTGTGCCATCTTCTCCAATTCGACCTTCCTCTCCAATATCATGCGAAAAGCAGGATACTCCTTTTATAGGTTGGATGAATGATGCTGGTATCGGATCAAAGAATGGTAATGAAAAGAACGAAAGTGTTGAATCTGTATGAAAATTGTTGGTTAAATTTATGCAATTAAAACCAAAAGGGCAATTTTTTTTTATTTACCACAAAGCACTACAGCTTTCGATACTTGCGGTATAAGTAAAATGCGCTCTACACTTTTTTTCCCGAGTCCTAAATTGATGGTATTTTCTAACCGGGTACTAAATGACTAAATTTGTTCAAAGGTTTCTATTGTTAATATAGATGTTTATCTTTTGTGATATTCTTTTGTTGTACCTTGTCTGGAGATGAGTTATCTTCTAGCGAATAATGCAACACAACACCCTCAGAAGTGCCACAGTAAAGGTCGCTATCTATTTACATATAAATGTGTAAATTAGTAAAAAGAGATGATGTTTGATAATAATGCTATTCTGGAAAACTAACCCCAAGCACCTACGGAATCGATACGAGCTCTTGAATAACGAACAGTAGGTGTGGTTGATGCCTCCTGAGAAGGTGAGGTAGGTCTTCTCGAGAAAAATGATGCGGAATTACTAGTAGAAGGGACCGGATCCTCTACCCTTGAAGAGCTTAATATAGTTTGTAATGTATAGGGTGTATACGGCATCTATATGTATACAGGTATTAATATAAATTACAAAGAGACTTGGAACAAAAAGAAGAGAAAAGTGCACATTAATGAAAGCACGCGGCGATTGTAAAATTGTAAAAAGATATGGTTGCCCAATCAGTTGCGCATTTATCACAACATTACCTGCGCTCTGGAAATTGAATATTTCTTTGCAGAATACAATGATTTGCGCTTGAAAATAGAATTTTTGAAAGAGCAGGAGTAATATTGTAAGACCAATAGAAATATTGTAGATCAAATAGAATTATATCGGCGGGTTTTACCATAGCTTCTGTCCTCGCTACGTCAACTGTTGTACCTACTTCAATCCTTGTTGACTTTGGTCAGACGTCAGATAACAAAAGCTATTCCCAATTTTTGCCCCTACAGTTTCTGATACTGGTGGTTGATGAATTTTTAAAGGTAAGTATTAAATAGAAAACGAGACAAATGCGAGAATCCGTAAGGTTTCAAATTTGTTAAAAAAAGGTATATATACAATAACAAATTTTTTATAATCTATAAAAGTTACGGTTATCAATGTTAAAAATACCAGATCTCGTCCGATATTCACAGGAAAGCAATATCTGTCAATACAGCATATATAATAAAAAAGGATTTTTAGATTTTTTTTTTTCTGTGTAGAAGCTAAACAATCATACTCTATGATATCTATGTAATTATTTTTTCTTACTAGTTAACCAATAAAAAAAAATACAATTTATTTTGTTCGTTCTGTCCTTCACAACATATTTTGACTTGCTGTAGTACACGAAGAAACTACGCTCGATAAGTTAAAATGAATTTTAATATCAAATTTGAATTTTCAAAAAAAAAATCCATAGTTTCAATCTTCAAAATTGGGGTATGCCTTCTTTCTATAACTAATTTCATAATAAACATTTTTCAATATATACCCTAGATACTACTAAATAGAAACGAGTTGATCGTATTATGCTACCTATTCCTAAATTTATTTTATATCTCACGAGAGACTCAAAAACGCGTAAAATTCACTGCTTTTTCATTGAAAACTGGGTCTCATTTTTCATTTTTGCTCTACTTTTCATTTCACTAAATAACACCAAGAAAAAAATATATGCCAATATACCTGAGATGTTCAGCTTTAATTCAAAAATAAGTGTCCAGAAATATTCTATTTTTTGCAGTTGGTATTAATTTTTCAACGCTAATGTTTCTGATTTTTACGCGTATTTCACTGCTAAAGGATTGAAAACTTTGAGGCTTCGTATCTCTGCAAAAAATTAAGCTATACTAATACTTTTTAATAATAAAACTTACTTGTTTTGGCGTACTCTATAACATATTTCAGTATAAAAAAATTTTGAGCACCTTTATTTTTTTTCATTTTTTTGACATTTTCGTGGTAAATTTCAAAATATTCATTAAATTGAGCAACATTTTATATACACTCAGAACATCAACCTCGTTGAGCTCTCTCGAACCCAATTTAGTTTTTTTTGAAATATTGATTTTTCGTGGAGATATCCTCAAAAATGTGTATAAAAAATTACCTTCATTTCTAGCTTCCATTTTTCCCTTATACACCCTCATCCCAAATCTGAATCTGAAAAAAATCTGGACAAAAATCTAGTTTTCTCTATGAAACATGCACCTAGAAGATTGTACAATAGCTCGATCGATAGATAATGTTTTTGCGCATTATTTCCATTAATTATATTTTAATTATGCTTATAAAAAGTGATGTGTATCTTCAAAAAACCTCCAAAATTCCAATTACATTTTACACAAAATTTAATGTGAAAAGTTTATCTAATTTTTATTTAGGTGTATGCAAAATTTAAAACTGTATAAAAGCTATTTAATTTTCTAGGTTGACTTACTTTGCAGTTCATGAGCCATTAAGCGATTTTATTTTTTGCATCATTTTTTAAACATTTTTTGCAAATCGATTTTGGAACCCAGATATATCAGCTTCAAGCGGTAATATGAACTTTTATTTTGATTATCTCGACAAAAAATCAATATTTTTCGCTGAAACAAAAAATGGAGAGCAACTTAAAGTGTTGGGTATGTCTTGTGAAGAATACGAAATAATAATATCCCAATTCAGATGATGATCGATCTTTACAATCGATTTTAGGTCAATTTTTTTGGTAAATGCTAGGCTAATGCATTTATTTTCTGGTATTAACCCTTTTATTTTTGGACAAATATCAATGGCGCATAAAGAGAGCAAAGATACATTGTCTTTGAAGATTTGACGTGATTTGGATCGATACTGGGCAGAAAATTCGAAACCATTCTAAAAACCATCTGAAACCTTTTTTTTTTTTTACAGCGGTAAAAAAATTGATAGCGAAAACCTTATCTCAGCGAACGAATTTTGATTCTAGTAATTTCCAACTTTACATAAGGTTAAAGATGCCTCTTTAACACTCTGATCTCAAAGAGCAACTTCCACAATCTACTGTGTGTCGAGAAAAGTATGGTCAAAATGTACCTATAGTCTACTGTTATAATT
Organism: Mucor racemosus; assembly: GCA_027405735.1. Lineage (NCBI taxonomy): Eukaryota > Fungi > Mucoromycota > Mucoromycetes > Mucorales > Mucoraceae > Mucor > Mucor racemosus. Next base: position 830,658 of record JAPEHQ010000004.1, on the reverse strand, counting down.
ATTTTTTTTAGCTTAAATTAAAAAATTGAAACTAAAGGAAAAGAATGTTATATCAGAAGATTACTAGAATAAAAACTGCTTTGAAAAAAGATACTACATTTTATTAATTTACTAATGATGCTTTCTATTTATATGTTTTCTTAATGGGTATATAATTATTGCCATAATTGTATACAGTATGTACTATACGTTGAGGTATAAATATGGATTGGAGAGAGATTAGATAGTATGTAATATATGAGATTGAAGTAATTGATGAGTTGGTATATACAATATATGATTTAGATGTTGTGGTCGTCGTTTTTTTTTTTTTTTGTTTTGTTGTCTCTTATGATTATGTTTGTTTATATACATACTTAAGATAACTAGATATATTTATTTGAGTATATTTATAAGAAAGAAATGATGGAGATGTCAAACTATGAGTATAAAGATTAGGTATTTATATGTTTTAAGAGCGCGCAAATGTTGGGTATAACATTCGATAATTAAATCTTAATTTCATAAGTTGGAAGACCAGTTGTAGGAGGTTTTCATGGAAATAGATTAACCAGAACCAATTCCAACGACAAGGAGTAGGCAAAGTTAATTAGGTAGAATATTCTTTGATGATTGGTCAAACGGAAGAATATTCTTTATAACAGAAAAAGCCAGTGTGAATCGCAGGTAAAGATTTACGCTGGCTCAGCTTAAATAATACCACATCATCAATCATCACCTTAGACTAAATATAATATATAATATAATCACTCCAACTTATTCCATAATTGAAATAAAGTCTATATACATCATTCCTTACAGTTCCTAACTCTAATGATCATATCCAAAAACCTATTAAGACCTTATGATGAACCATGCCTTCTGTGCTCATTATTAGTATTACATCATCCAGCTCAATATTTAGTCAGTATTCTAAACAGCGTTTATTAAGTGATAGTTGTTGTTTATGCCGATGGTTTAATATGACATTTAGTATTTAGTATTAGCTACTAAATGCCATCTCATGTTGAATATCAATGATCGACGTCGGATTTTAATAAGTGTTCCTAATGTATAATTGCTAGATTTTTGACAAACAAAAGAAATTAGATTCACATGATTTTTTTTGGCTCATTTAGAGACCCCTGAGGCTGATGTTTTTTTTATGTAATCCACTTTTTTGTCAATGGCCGCTCTTCCAAAAAAAATGCCGAACAATCTCCGGATGCGGCCATCTAATAATAACATTTTTAAGCTGTAGATTTCTAGAAAAAATTACCGGACAGTCCGGACACGGCTGTTTAAATATCTCAAGCAGCTGTGAGATGCAGGGATCAAAATTTTATACAAAAATTAAGGTTCGGCTATATAATTAATTAATTATTCGAAGACCTATTTTATGTGAAGTCTAAAATACAACATACAGCATTTGCTGCACACTTGTATTTAAAACAATTAAAATATAATCTTCCTTATAAATATTATGGTCAAAAAAATGATATGCTAAATAATATGGTTTTTAATATTAAAGATGGGTGAACATTGGTTGCTTGCAGGAAGGTTGATGTTCTTATTTGTAAATTAGATATTTATTAAGGGAAATAAATGAAGATGTAAAGAGACAGAAAGACAGATAATTCCACAGGAAGTTATGGAAATATTTCCGTGCAGTATTTATAGGAACATTTGAGATGAGCATTACTGCTGTGAATTATTATAGTGATAATTTGATTCATTTATAGTATTGAATTGTTGATTTGAATGAATGAATAAACTCATGTTAATCTATTTGCTTTCTAAAAATATTTGTTTCTATGTAGTAGCCAACAACTGAGAGAAAAACAAGATGTTGTCTTGTATACCACTACCAACTATCAAAGGTACACCATAATAATTGCTTGTTAATTGGTTTTACTAATATATCAATTTGTAAAGGTCAGAAGTAAAGGTGTATTCAGTTCAAACCGCTTGAAACAATTCAGTTACGTTAATTTACATGGTTTATTATCTCTTGCTCATTCAATTGCTATATCTATTTGATTTTGATATTTTTTTATACTGCTAATAATTGACTCGTTTGTCCATTAGAGTTAACTCACCATCCTTGATTAGCCTATCTATAATAACAGTCCATTATTGACTCATGGTGTGCAAAGCTATTAAAAGGGGTCGTCTAATCTCAAATTTATCTGATTCATCAACTGCTGATGCTAAACTAGCATCAAATTAGTTGTATTGACTCGCAATAAAGTAAGGTGTTTTATCAAGTACGATGTTGGCGTTCAATGTATTTTAGTTAAAGTGAACAGATAGAGATATTATGGTTCATGGGGAGATCTATAAACACAAAAAAATGATCCAAATTGTGATGTTTTGTCTAACTGTACGAGATTTTTCTGTGGCGATACCTGGCGGCTCAAGCGTAATTTTGGCATTTAATTGTCAAATGTATTAGTAGATCAAGATGAAGTTGGTTGATTGATATAACGGATAGTAAATGCAATATTATTTAATGAATGGGTGAATGTAAATGTATAAAGCAAAGTTTACCTTTGAATGAAAGTACTAATTATTTTGATTAATATCAATAAGCTCAAAAAGCATAATAATTAAGTGCAATCATTGCTATTGTAAATCGCATAATAATTTGATATACAGAAAACTCTTGAAGCATTTATTTTTTTTTTTGAGCAATGCTACAAATCATCGTTTAATATGACTAAATATTAATGAATTGGAGAAAATGAAACTGGTAAAAAGCTAACACCCAATAATGTACATCAAGGTCAAGATAAATAAAAGGTGCATTTATTGTGTAGTGAAAATCGCTACGTTTTGATGGATAGAAATTACAGGACCAAGGCGTTGTGTTTGCCTCAGGATTTTTAAAGGGTTTAAAGGTGCAGTGGAATTACATACTAGAAACGCTTGATAAAAATAAAACAACCTAAAATTCCAAGTGTCGCTTATAAAATATGATGCCACTTGAAATGTGAACAACGATAATAAACAAACGCTTCAATTGAACACAATAACAAACGCATGCTAAAAATATGAAATACCCTTTTTGAACCATACATGTCGTGTAGATGATAGCACCCTTGATCACGGCGCAATCAATTACACAAATGACATATATATCAAAACAGGATTATATCTAAATCAATAATAATAATAAACAAAGATATCAATTTAGTCAACTACTCATCTATATTGAAGTTGCACTATCAATATAAATAAGATTCAAGCATATAAAAACTACCCCTTAAAAATCAAGGTTACATAAAATAGATATACCAAAAATAAACAAAACAACCATTTCCCAAAAGGTCGATATTGTCACACTTGACATCAATCCCTTATGGTCAATGCTCTACATAATTTACCCCTTAAAATATCAAATCAATAACAATGTCATTCAAAACTGGAAGATTACTAAATATACATCCATTCAAGTCTGATGGTATCCAAGTTCTCCAAATCACTATAAATACCCTCATACTTTTTCAATTATTTAAATCTTCAGAAATATTTTTTAATAAAAACTTTAGCTGATTATTATAATTGTATTTCTATTGCTTTTATTTTTATATATTTTTTATTTTCGTAAATAGCTTCGTCATTTACTGCAAAAAATATACTTTATTACCAAACTTATTTAGATTTTAAATACTCACAATATGCTATTAGTATGTTCTTGTATTTTTATTTAATTGCTGTATCAGTAAAAATCAAGATTTTCATAGCTTACTATATAACAATGACATTGGTATATTTCTAAGTTTAGTTTGAAAATTACCATAAGGCGTGCTAATGATACGTTTGATACTACTTGTCGTATATTTTCAGGATTGATAAATATTACTTAAAAAAGAATACAATTATAAAAGAATGAGTAATTAATCAGTTCTTCAACTGTATAATAAAAACAAGATATCGTTTATTTAGATGTAAAAGTATGGCCTTTTATATTGATTTGACATTGAGATCCTGAGATGTAATTTAAGGCACTATTGAACCATTGGATCTGTTTGATAGTACTCTATGGATTGAAATGGATCAATCATAATTTAACCGTTCTTGCAGAGCTTGTGAGTTGTGTTGTTTCAATGCTGCGCTAAATATGCTTGGATGTTGATTTGATAACTACTTGATTGGTTAACTGCTGGGATAAAATAATGTGGTGTCATAATTGAGGTCCAAGCGTTCTTGGTAATTACTGGATTAAACTTGGTACGCTAGGAGTTTCTTATATCCGATATCAAGACTTGCACTTCAATACATGTCGTAGTCAATAGATTGTAAGATGTATTGATACTGTAGAAGGTGATAATGTATGATACTAGTAGGTGGAATACAACACTACTGTAAATGGAACCAGTTAATTTAGTTTATAGAATTTGAATGCAAATACTGAGGAACCATTTGAAAGTACTTAAGTTTGTTCTGATAAAACATCGAATAAATTGGCTTGGGACAAAGAGGATAAAAAGGTGGCAATAGGTTCCAGCGATGGCCATGTTTATGTTTATGATATTGGAGAGGTAAGAATAAAACTCAATGTAAATCATGTCTAACGCAATAATTATAAAGTAAGTCTATATTATCATCAAATAAACTACCACACAATATTAACATGTATAAAGGTTCACAATAATAAGCTTCAATCAAGTGGGTACGGCATCGTAAATTCTTGAACAAGTTTTCAAGTATTATAAAATCTCTTATTTTTAAGACTTTTACGGCTTAAAAGCCGAATATTAATTTAGAAAATTATTCTTGTCCAGATCATCAATTTTCACATTTTTCAATTTTTTTTTTCTGATTTTGCAAATTTAGAGTTAACTATAATACTAATTATAAAAACAAAAAATATACACATATACAGAATTTAGCGCTCTATTTGCTTGATGAAAAATAACAAACATTTTCATTGAAAAATATTACATGAAAATCCTTAAACAAAAAAACCATTTTTGGGTCAAAAGTACAAATTTTCATTACTTAACTTTTGATGTTAAGCTTTTATAAAATGCGTATTAGTTATAGCTACAGTTTTCTCTCACAATATAGTATATTTAAACGTTGATTTTGGTATCAAAATTTGATTTTTCTGTTTTTTGATCAAAATCATGAGTGTTGGTAAGGAGAAAATGAGTCACCAAAAATGTCTGCTACAAAGTCTGAATTTTCAGACCGTACGTGGTTAAATATGAGAAAAGTTCTTAAAAAACTGCTTTTTTATTTAAAATATAGATATATCATAGTAGTATAAGAGACTTAGCCATTCAATCTTGCTATGCTCAATTACAGCGTTGCTTTACGGGCTCGATTTTGCAATTTTTTAATGAATTTATGATATGACAGCCGGTTTTTCTGGTAGAAAATGCATGTTTTTATGATAACAGATACTGCTTATTTTGTTTAGTTTATGGATTGATGCGCTGTAATGCTGCTTTTACATTGGGTGAAATGTGCAATTTAGCAGGGTTTTAATTGCACTAAGTAATGTAAAGCCTTGAAAATCCTTTTCTACACGTGTTGTTTTTCTCTTTTTGTTTTCATATTCCAAGGATATTATTCACTGTTTGATAAGGCATATCAGACTATCAAGATGATATTCTTTTCTTTTATCTGAATACGCATGCTAACATAAGGGACTAACGTTTTTAATATAGGTAGCAGTCTATATTAGAGACTGATATCTTTATTGAACCGCATTCTAAGATCAAATATCATTACTTACTACTGTATTGTTGGAAGTATTTCTTGATTATCAGACCAAATCGAAGGCAATGATATTTATATCTACTCAATAAAAAGCTAGAACTGGCTATAAACGCATGAAATGTTCCAGAAAAGTGATAAAATTTCAAATGATATAGAAACACAAAAAAAAAAGAACACTCTATTATTGTCTTGCCTAATTACCATAGTTTCGATTGTATATATACTGTACTTGAAAACAAATCTTTTTACAGCTGACAATCGTAACCTAATATAGTAAGTTTAAAGAAGGTTGATTTGTTTAAATTTTATGTATGTCGTATATTTTCTGGATTGATAAATAACACTTAAAAAAGGATATAATTATAAAAGAATGAGTAATAAATCAGTTCTTTAACTGTATAATAAAAACAAGATATCGTTTATTTAGATGTAAAAGTATGGCCTTTTATATTGATTTGACATTGAGATCCTGAGATGTAATTTAAGGCACTATTGAACCATTATTATTAAATCTGTTTGATAGTAATCTACGGATTAAAATGAATCAATCATAATTTAACCGTCCTTGCAGAGCTTGTGAGTTGTCTCGTTTCAATGCTGCGCTAAATGTGCTTGGATGTTGATTTGATAGCTACTTAATTGATTAACCGCTGGGATGAAATGGTATGGTGTCATGATTGAGGTCCAAGCGTTCTTGGTAATGATTGGATTAACTTGGTACGCTAGGAGTCTCTTATATCCGATATCAAGACTTTGCACTTCAATGCATGTCGTAGTCAATAGATTGTAAGATGTATTGATACTGTCGAAGGTGACAACGTGTGATACTAGGTGGCATACAACGATTTCCCTGAAGTCTATTTTTAAGGATAAGTTAAAGTTGGTGACAGACCAATTTTTAACTGATAATGACTGAAGCAGGAACTGATAGAAACCCGAATATAATTAACAATGTTATTCGCTAGGCGCTTTTCAAGTCTTTCTGAAAAATGACTAAAGATATTTTATTATGTATGCCTTTATGTTACAATTAGTAATACTCTATTTGTTACTTACTGGATGAGAATCAAAATCAAAATATACAGACAGTAGTAGGCCTACAATAAAGTTTACATTATTAAATTATTGCATGCAGAATGTGTCTACTTTTGTAAAATCTCCTGTGTTTGTGAAATAAGATATTCATAAAGAAAATGAATTTCCGAAATAGCACTAAAAATACTGGAGTAGAGAAAAGAAGACAACAATTGGTAGTCTTTTGAAAGCTGTGCGTATAAAGGTAAAACGAAAAAAAAGGTGAGGGGATGATTAGCTGCGGTTCTAGCCCGGCAAACAGAAGTCCCGAACAAAATCTGTTTACACGACTTTTGAACCCACAACCTCTCCGTTTAAACTAGCTGTAAAACGCATACAGTAAGTTTAGCAACTAGGACAAACGTCTCCTCTATGTTTGCTTTTTTTAATTGCCGTCCTTCTACTTATCTGTCATTTTTTTCTTGATTTGTGCAATATTGAGCAGTTTGACCATATCGCTTTTCTTTGGTATATAATACTGATATTTGCTGAGTATCAGCAGCAATTTGGTTTATGAAAAAATCTTTATTCCTGATCGAAATATAAAGAAAAACCTGTTATTTTTGCCCTATATCATGTAATTATACTAGGTAAAATAATGCAAAGCCGATGTTATTTCACTAGAAGATATAACTGAAGTTTCTAGTGAGCATATAATTAATAGATACAAAATAGCGCTAAGTATATATACGAAAATTTAGTGGTAGATAAAACGTGTATATATATACAATAACAAAGCTTTTATAATTTATAAAAGTTACGGTCATCAACAATGTTAGAAGCACCAGATCTCGTCCGATCTTCACAGAAAAATAATATCTGTTAATACAGTATATACTGTATAATAAAAAATGAGTTTTAGATTTTTTCCATGTAGAAGCTAAACAATCACATTCTATGATATTTAAGTAAATATTTTTCGTACTAAGTAATCAATAAAAAAATTACAATTTATTTTGTTCGTTCTGTCCTTCACAACATATTTTGACTTGCTGTAGTACACGAAGAAACTACGCTCGATAAGTTAAAATGAATTTTAATATCAAATTTGAATTTTCAAAAAAAAATTCATAGTTTCAATCTTCAAAACCGGAGTATGCCTTCTTTCTATAACTAACCTCATAATAAAAATTTTTAGGATATAATTTAGACACTATTAAATAGACATGAATTGGTCGCATTATGCTATCTATTCCTAAATTTATTTTATATCTCACGAGAGACTCAAAAACGCGTAAAATTCACTGCTTTTTCATTGAAAACTGGGTCTCATTTTCCATTTCTGCTCTGCTTTTTATTTCACTAAATAACACCAAGAAAAAAATATATGCCAATATACCTGAGATGTTCAGCTTTAATTCAAAAGTAAGTGTCCAGAAATATCCTATTTTTTGCAGTTGGTATTAATTTTTCTGTGCTAATGTTTCAGATTTTTTGCGCGTATTTCACTGCTAAAGGGTTGAAAACTTTGAGGCTTCATATCTCTACAAGACATTAAGCGATGCTAGAGCTTTTTAATAATAAAACTTACTTGTTTTTAAGCGCTCTATAACATATTTCAGTATAAAAAAATTCTGAGCACTTTTATTTTTTTTCATTTTTTTGGCATTTCTATAGTAGGTTTCAAAGTATTAGTTAAATTGAGCAGTATTTTTTTTTGTATTCATGTCATTAAGCTCTTTAAGCTCTCTCGGATCCAATTTAGAGTTTTTCAAAATATTGATTTTTCGTGGAGATATCCTTAAAAATGTGTACAGAAAATTACCTTCATCTCTAGCTTCCATTTTCCCCTTGTATACCCTCATCCTAAATTCTGAATCTGAAAAACAATTGGACAAAAATCTCGCTTTCTCTACGAAAAATGCATCTAGAAAATTTTACAATAGCTCGATCGATAGATAATGTTTTTGCGCATCATTATCACTAGTTATATTTTAAATATACTTATAAAAAGTGATTTGTATCTTCAAAAAACCTCCAAAATTTCAATTGCATTTTACGCAGAATTTAATGTAAAATGTTTGTCAGACTTTTGTTTAGATGGATGCAGAATCCAAAACTGTACAAAAAACAATTAGTTTGCTAGTTCAACTTATCTTGCAGTTCATGAGCCATTAAACGATTTTGTTTTTTTGATCATTTTCTAATCGATTTGACGACGAATCGATATTTGAACTCAGTCAGCATAGGCAGCAACCTGTACGCTGTACAGCGAGTTATTATTTCGATTATCTCGACGAAAAATTAATATTTTTCGCTGAAACAAAAAATGAAGGGTAGCTTTCAACTAGTTGCATCGTATACAGTCAAAAAACCACTTCTTGTCCCCTTTGTTTTTCCCTCAATCAGTAAAATGCAATGAAAAGTTGAAATTTCTGTTAAAAATTTTACTTCTTTATGAGTACTAAAGATTGTAGCTCCCAGGTATTATCTCACTATGGATGTCGATGCTAACTACCGGTCGTGAAATAGTTAGTTCGTTTGATTTCGAAAAGAATTGGGCATAATATGTATATATATCTCGCTAATCCATTATATATACTCGAATGCAAAATCGATTTTTTTTTTTAAAATTTGAATAGGTGCAACAGAGAGCTGGCCCCTGATAAAATTGCATTATAGTATCAGAGTTTTTCATTAAACACAACAAATACAACCTAGTCAGAAGCCATCGATTTTCTTGATGGTGATCATCAATTAAATAGTTGATGATCGCATACAATATCACAAATCAATAAATGATTTCCAACAAAGATATACGAATTGTCGTATATAACAGTGCGCTACATTCTACCCAAATCAGATAATTTAGCAATAACAGGATTTTTTTCAACATAGCATCTAATAAAGTTTGATTCGAGTGATGTAAAAACATCTAAAGTACAAAAATGTAGTATTTCTTGATTAAATATCCCATTATTTAATGATGAATGAACGCAATCAAGCTACCGAAACTGGTATATTCAGATAGTTTCTCGCATTTGATATACAGAAAAAGTTGTTGTTCCCAAATCAAATTGATGCCCAAATCTTCAATCTCAAATTGAATTTCTCAAATGCTACGCTACAAAACTTTTAGTGTGAATCCCAGGATTCATGAATCAAACATTCCATTGTTGATTGGCTTTTACACCTCTCGACGTCACCCATGTATACAAGAAAATTGGAGGAAAAATCAATTAAAACCAAGCGGAATCGTGGGGTCAAATAAAAAATAAAGGACGTTGTAATAAAACCCCCTCAATTTCCAATAAACAAAATAAATAAATAACACTCTCTCCCCACTCTATTTAAATTATTACAATGGCTACCTCAGCACTTGGATTACAATTCGCCAAAAGAGCATTGTGTAAGAAGAACAAGAACAAGAACAAGAAAAAAACGAGATTCTTTTAGATACTAATTTATATAAAATTTAGCCATGACAGCTCCTCAAACAATGGCAACTTCACAACGTTTTATGTCAACCGAAGTTGTTAGAAATATTGATCAAATTAAGGATATTACAGTTACTCCCAACAACAGTGCAGGTTAGATTTTATATATATATATATAAAAAATGCAACTTTGCAAAAAAAAATGCTCGAGATTTTATATTTACACAAATTCAAAAAATCAATTAGAATATGTCTTGTCCACTGTTGATCGTGTTGTAAATTGGGCTCGTGAAGGTTCTATTTGGCCCATGACTTTTGGTTTGGCATGTTGTGCTGTTGTAAGTATTTAATATTTTGTTGGTTTGCTTTGATCGAGTGTTTGACCCGTTGTTGTTTTTTTTTTATAGGAAATGATGCATTGTTCAGCTCCTCGTTATGATCAAGATCGTATTGGTATTGTTTTCCGTGCCACTCCCCGTCAATCCGATGTTATGATTGTTGCTGGTACATTAACTAATAAGATGGCACCTGCTTTAAGAAAGGTTTACGATCAAGTAAGCATTGGATTTTATTTATTAAATGTTGGATTTTAATATTGTTTCTAGATGCCTGAACCTCGTTGGGTTATTTCTATGGGTAGTTGTGCAAATGGTGGTGGTTATTACCATTACTCTTATTCAGTTGTTCGTGGTTGTGATCGTATTGTTCCTGTTGATATTTATGTTCCTGGCTGTCCTCCTACTTCTGAAGCATTACTTTATGGTATTTTCCAATTGCAAAAGAAGATGAGAAGAGTGAGTTTTTATTTTTTTAATTTATTGTAAAGAATTGACAATTAATGTTATTTATTTTTGTTAGACCAAGATTACTCAACTTTGGTACAGAAAGTAATTTTTTAATGATTATGATACGTTTTTAAACGATAGATATTTTTTTTCTACATTACAACCAAACACACAACCATCTATATTCACTACAATAAACAAAACACTGGAAAAAAAAAGATTATATATAAATTTATATACTTATTTGTGATGATCGAAACCCTATAATTAGTACCATGATGTACTCTTTTGAGAGCTTATTTCATATCAAAGTCAGATCTATATCTACACTACTATAAAAAATGTAAATGTAATTAGATCTATTCTCGGGATGAAATAATCTCTTTTCTTCTCCTCTTTTTCCTCTTTCTCCTTTACTTTATTCTTATCTTAGCACCTTAAAATGTCATCTGCAGAAAACACTACAACTGATTTGACCGATAGTACAACTGCAGTTCCTGATGAAGAAACACAGCCAACTACATCTGCTGAACAACAGGAAACTACATCTGCTGAACAACAAGAAACTACCTCTACTAATGAGCCTGAAGCTACGACTTCAAGTGCGGAAGAGCCAAGTACCACAACGGCATCCAACAGGGAAGATTCTACCACTTTTAGTGCAACCACGACGGAAGAAGAATCTTTGACAAGTACAGCCGATAATGAAACAACTACAGAAGAAGCCACATCTGCTGCTACTGCTACTACCACAGCAAACGAAGTGACAACAACATCGATTGAACAAGAATCTTCAACAATGACAGAAATTGAATCAACTACAGAACAACAAACATCAGTTCCGACGACGTCCGATACCATTACTGCAACTGCAACTGCAACAGCTAGCAATAGTAATAGTAGTAGTGATGAAACTTCTGAAACCCCAACTCCAACAACAACTATTGCAGATCAAACAACTTCTAATACCGAGTAAGTTCTCCTATATATAAAAGGCCAGGTTGTGATAGTTATATAGTTCTAGAATAATTAAAACATATCATCATAAGCCTCAATCTAACTATTTTTAACTCTTACTTGGCCTTTTAAAACATCTCCGTTTATATATAACATCTAACGGTTTAATTTCTATTTATACATTTTTATCCAAAATCGAATTCAATAGAATTGAACCTTCTTCTTTTACTTCTTTAACAAATACAATGTCTTCAAGCGAAGCTGAAACAACTATTGCTGATACAACCACTATTCCTGATACAACCACTATCGCTGATACAACCACTATCGATGATACAACCACTATTGCTGATACAACAACATCATCAGAAGAGAGTGTAAGTACAACTACTGAATCTCCTCTTCCCATAACAACTACTGCATCATCTGTTGTCATGACAACTACATCTTCAGTTGCCATACCAACAACAGATTCTGTAAGTATAGAAACATCTTCTTCATCTTCGTTGATTGATTCAACGACTGATTCTTCTTCTGCTACTGTTACTAGTAGTATTAGTAGTGAAGTTGTTGAAACTACAACGAGTACTGTTTCTTCCATTTCCCCGCCCATTTCCACTTCATCTGAACCAATTATCTCATCTTCTACTTCACAGCAGATAACTACTTCTAGTAATCCTATTATTCCTTCAACTTCATCATCCGATGTAATCACTTCTTCCTCTTCCACATCAGAGGTTGTTCCAACAACTTCCTCATCTACCCCTGATCCAACTACACTTATTCCTACTTCTACTACTACTGACATAAGCACAACATCTGAACAAACGACTACCTCAATCCCAACAACAACAACATCGAGTGAAACACCGACTCAGGAATCAACTACTACAACAGCAATTACAACAAGTCAACCACCACCAGTACAAACTACTCCTACTCCTACCTCAAGCGAAAGATATATTACATCTAGTATAACAGTAACAACTGATATTGTTACAACAACAGCCATTGTATCTAATGGCATTACAACTACCGTTACAACTGTAATCCCAACTACGTAAGTTTTTTTTTAATATTATTAAAAGCATTAGGCTTAGTTGCTAAATTTGTATTATTTTTTGATAGCACTGTGATACCTACCTTAGCATTGGATAAAAACAGTGGAAATAATGGAGGAAACAACAATGGAAGCTCTAGCACAGGAGCTATCATTGGTGGAGTAGTTGGAGGAGCAGCTGGTATAGCATTAATTGTAGCCGGTATTGTATTATTAAAAAGACGTAATCGTAAACAAGCATTTTCAAGAGAGCAACAGCAAAATCAAGTGTATGATGATGAATTTTATGGAGATCCTTACCGACAAAATGAATGGAGTAATGGTGAATTTAACATGTCCGGAGGCGGATTCCCCGGTACAGGAGAACAAGGGCAACGCATGAATCCTCATAATACATCTATAACGTTAGATGATGATGATGAAGACTTTTATCGGTCTAAACAAAACAGAAGATCTTGGTGGTCTTCTGTGTCAAGTGTATTTAAGAAATAAAGGTTAATTTATTGTTGTATTTTTGTAAAATTATAAATCATATGATTTTTTATATATGAAAACAGTTTCAAGTAGGTTCATTGTTTAATCTATTTCATTGGCTCACCATTATGCTATTAAATACAACAAATACATTTACACACACTGAGAAAACTGTAAAGCAAACCGTTGTAATACGTGAGTTTTTTTTTTTTTTCTCTTTTTCTTTCACTCCTTAATTTTTCTTTTTCTCTTTTTTTAACTGAAATAAATATAATAAATGATAAATGACACTGAATCAACAGAAAAACAATCAACTTCAATCTCAACATGTAAAATTCGAATGTGTAAAATTTGCCTTGAAAAAGACCAAGTGAGTCTGTTAATTTCACCATGTCATTGCAAAGGTTCAATGTAAATTCATTTTCAGCGTTGATTTATCAGCAAAACACTAATATAAATCTGCTAGAAAATACGTCCATCCTCATTGTATGGCAGGATGGAGAAAAGCATTGTTACAAACAGGTCGAGAAAGCGACCTTTATCATTGTCAACTCTGCAAGCATCGATTATGGGTGAAACAACGAAGACTTTGGGCCGCATTATTACACTACAGAAGTAAGAATATTGAAAGATATGCTTAAATTGAGCAAGGCTAACAATTGCAAATATAGTCTTTCGAGTAATTGTAGCAGCTTCATTATTAGGTCTCATATTAATACCAGCAGGCATGTTATACAGCACAGTTGCACAAAGATAATTTACATGAATTTAACATCCTTTTTGTTAAATTAATAGGAAGCATCATGAAAGCATTTATTCATTTTTCTGTCCTTTTATCAAATTACCCTGGAGGATTAACTCAAGCATGGGCATCTAGTTCATTAACTCGATTATTATTCACTAGTAGCCAAACTTCCATTTTAGCATCTTTATCATCATCTCATCATATTCAACCAATTTCAAACACCAATTCAGCATCTATTCGAGTATTATATTCCCCATTTCCTGTCTGTATTTTACCATCTTCTTCCAACGATTCACATGCATTATTTTCAAATCAATTATTATATTATTTCTTATTTCCATTCTCTGATGAAAGGCTTTGGCAGCTGATTCTATGTAAATTGGAGCATTTTCATTTAGGTTTCTTTTTATTAGGAAGTGTAAACAATATATATTTTACCTATAAAATATTGAACGATATGTTTGATATTGTACTATTGGGTCAAGATCAACAAGACAACGATGACGATATACAAGAAGATGAAGAACAACGGTTGAACAGTATAACCAGAAGATTAAGCAAACTCCTCAAGGGATTCCTTTTGACTTATTGCTGCTCTTTGGTCATTCTGTTTTGGATACATTTTAATATTTTTGCTTTTCATGTCGATTCTCAATATGAATATACTACATCAAAACAATTTGTAGCTGAATTGCCGCTTTGGACACTTCGTTGGGTGACATTGGGAATTGCTGTAGGCGATTTTGCTGCAAGAGGTATTTATCGCTGGTTAACTCGAATTACCAATTGTGTAGATCAAGAAGATGTTTTATCACTTCCTGAAAATATAAAATAAAATAAAAACTGTGCATTATTATTTAAAATTGATTGAATAGGTGCCTCATTATTTAGCAATGTTGGAAAATCAAACTCGATGCTTTATCCAAAAAGTTTGAAAACCACCACCTAGTGCAGACCTTGTAGTAAAATTAAAATAAGATCATTCAGAAATCTTTGTATAGATCTTTCACAGTTGTATTTGTTGATTAAATTGGTTTAAAACCGCTAAAAAAAATCTTTAAATGCGATCCAATCTTTCAAAACAAGGTTTCGCCATATAATAATAATAGAAGTATAATGTCTGATCTCCTCTTGTTAATCCTAAAATATCATTTCCCTCAACATATTTCTCATAAACAAGCTAAAGAAATGCTCCAAGCAAAATTAGACCGCAATCATTTTGGCAAAATGTATATACTCGTATAAAAAAATTCTTTTATTTTATTTAAGCTTCAACAGGCTCGGCAGCAGGAGCAGCGACGGGAGCAGCAGGTCTGAAATCTTGAGCGGTAGGTTCAGTGATAGCAGACTCCTCCTTGGGTTCGAGGATGGTGACAATATCGGGAAGACATTGCTTGGGACCGTTACGACCAGTAGGATCGTTATCCAACATGATCTTGACCTTGATACCCAAAACACCTTGACGCAAGTCAACGTGACGGACAGCGGTGGTGATGAATTCACGAGCAGGGTTACCAGAGTGAATCATGAAACCATCAGCGAACTTCATGGCCTTGGCACGAGCGGCACGAACCTTACCAGAGACGACAACTTCACAACCCTTGGCACCAGATTCCATGACGAAACGGACAACACCATAACAGGCACTATTAACAAGGATTATTCATGAGTATACGCATATACACTCTCTACTGATTTATACTCTTACCGACGAACAGCCAAACCGTTAAGGAGCTTGAACTTGACAGACTCACATTGAGCAATGGCACAGAGACCACGGTTTTGAACACGTTCAGCATAAAGCTCAACAGCGTTCTCGGGGAACTTGAAACGCTTTTGGACAAGAGTGGTCAATTCACGAATACGACGACCCTTCTCACCAAGAACGTTTTGGGTGTGAGTGGCACGGATGATGATTCTATAAAGTTAAAGATTAATTTTGGTTGTTTTTTTGTTGAAATTCTTTGACATTTACTCGGTACGGGCAGGAGTGACACGGACCTCAACACCAGCATAACCATCTTCAGCAAGTTCACGAGTGAAGAACTCGTTCAATTCGGCGTAGAAAACACCATCGGCGACCTATACATATACAAAGTTGAATCAATATAAATTGTCGTTAAATGTGCAAAATGCTGTTGAATATATTGTGTGTAATGTAAGAAAAAAAGTTGTAGCGATTCGTCTTTTTGTATATTCATTCACATAGATATTTCCAACGTTTCAAAGAAAAAAAATGAAAAAAAAAAATGAAAAAAAAACTTACAAACTACAAAATCAAAACAAAGTGTATTTAGTACATCACAATTTTAACCATGCATCCATCTACATAGATGATTTATCTATCATTTATTCATGGATCATATATGTATAGTATACATACCTTTCTCTTCTTGGAGATCTGAGCTGCAACAGCGGCCATATTGTATATCGATTAAAAAGGAGGGAAATTCAGCTTTGCCAGTTTAGAACTTGCTTTTGCCTGTTGCTGCTCCCTCCGTCTTGCCTTGAATCCTATAAGTTTTGAGTTCAAACATCCCTTGCACACTTCACCGGACAAGTTTAAATAGCCGATCAGTATATTGACTCGAATAAATAAAATTAGAAACCTAAATTTAAATTCAGCCAATCAAAGCTCTTGAATTGCTTCATCTATTTCTAAATATGGAAGTCAACGAATGTCTAATACCAAAAATTAAGTGGATGAAACTGAATTTATTCAGTGTTTGACTGAGTAACGCTCATAAAAACTAGAAAAAACTTCAATAAAAAATAATAAATTCTGGAAGCATAACTCTATCATAAACCTGTCAAGCTTAATCTAATATTAATATATGAATTTTTTCATTAAATAACTTAATATTTAACTCTGATTTGTACTTTCAGTTATAATACATTTTATTATGTATTATTCCCCCTGGGAAAGCAAGTGTTTCACTTTTAAAGCCTTTATACTCGCTGAGAAATCAACATTAATAGAAATAACTTTTTTGGAAATATTCTGTAGAATCTCAAGTATAGCCTTGCATTTTTTATTTTCTGATTATCCATTGAAATAGGTGCACGCTCCGATTTTGAATCTGACCATATAAAATTATACATTATGCAGATATTTACACTTGACTGAGCTTAAATCCACATCTGCCAAATGCCTTTTATTTTCACTGTTTGTATTGACATCGTAGACACTATGAATCAAACTCATCTGAAAGGGGGAGAAAGCTTAAACTATTTTGATTGATAGCTCAGTACAGAGAAATCTTTGTTAGTTATTGCATATACATACATATAATTGATTATTAGTAAAGTCTTTAATCGACTATCCAATACAGCAATTTGCTAGACATTTCCATTGAACCTAATTTATCAATTCGATTGTTATCAATGCCAATTTAACATTTAATATAACAGGACTGCGCCTTTAAAGCTGCTTATTATGTACGAACACAATATTTGAGCCCTCTTCCTTTTCTTTATCTTGTTATAACATATACATTATTATTCAAAATGAGAAGAAGAAAAAGACAATTAGATGTTTATATTTCAGGCACAACCACCATAAACCCTCCAGCCTCATTTGAAGATGATGGCCAAGGATGTAGTAATAGGAAGCGTTTAACATCCTATGACAAAGCAAACCACATGAGTGCTTTAGAAGCTCAATTCAAGATTAGACTTGTAAACTCAATCGAGCAATGTAAAGACCAGAAATATGATAAACTTTACGAGATTCTTCTGAAAGGTACAAGACTTCCCAAGGGTGTGGTAACTAATGCTGCAGCAAGTATCAATGTCGATGCTGCTTCTATTGAATCATTTTTGAGAAATGAGTGTAAGAAAACAAAGAAAAAGAGCGTAGAATACTGGACAGATTTTGTTCGAAAAAACTTCGTCACCACAAAGCGCTCTATTTTGAACAATGAAGCAAGTACATCATCTACTGACAACAGAAGAGATGATGATGATGACGATAGTAATGATGATAGTAATGATGATATGGATGAAGATGAAGATACCGATGATGAAGATATCGGTGAATATGAAGACAGCACGCAGTACAGAGCCTGCTCTACTTCTCTTCGATCAGTGCTTCGATCAGACTTATCTCAACAAGCTCAATCATTGTTTACAAGTACTATCAACGACAACATGCAATCTGTCTCAGACTATATATCTGATTTTAGTAATCAAGTCTTCAAAATGATTCTCGTATTCAATGAATATAATTTTGTCTTGGAAAATCATGCTGTGCCACTTGTCGCTCATGAGGGCAACAAGATATCTCAAGTCTTGCCTGAAGGGTACTTGGAAGAAGATGCTTCAGTTGCTAAACCCTTGGATCCTAACTGTTTAGAAGATGAAGATTTCAAGGCCAACTATGACAAACTGTTTCAAGACTCACATCTGGAACTCATTCATTCAACATTCTATGGTGCAAGGGGTGTCCAAGACTCGTCGTTGAAGACACATATTCTTCATAAAGCAATAGTAGATGTATTGGGTCGTGATGAAGTGAACCTCTACAAAGACTTATCTTCACACGTGACAAAGATGGCTCGCCAGTTGTATTACATCAATTTTCATAAAATGTGGTCAGACAACATCATCGTGAACAAACTGCTGACAAGGCTCTTGCGATTCCTCTTAATCATACATCTTTGCCCTAATCAAGATAATGATTTCAAGGCTAACAAGGCGAAACATCAGAATAAAGGCAAAAAAGCAACGAGAAGGGTTACTAACTGCAGAATACCAGAGGAACGTATCTCTTTGTTACGTATGACCAGGAATGGAAGAAGAAGGCTGTTTGCTAATGAGGAAAAGAAACGAATCAAGTACTTACAAAAGGAAAAAGAGTTATCTGCAAGTTTGTGCCAGAGGAGATTAGACACATACAGACAAGCACTTGAAAGAGAGGTAAACATGCTTCAACTTTGAATATTACAAGAGCATTAAATAACATTTTGTGTTATTCATGTAGCGTGAAGAGAGGGATTCTGGTTGGAAAGAAAACCCGAAAAATAAGAGAGGACGAAAAGATGACAATGATGATGATGATGATGATATAGAGGATGCTTTAGTTAGAGATGATATCAATGCTGAAAAGACCAAGGATACTCCCAGAAGAAGGATTGGACAATTGTTACAAGTAACAAGATCAGCATTATTTCAAACACAAACGGTTACAAGACGCTATTTTGAAATGAAGCTCAAGAACCTTGACGACAAAGAATATGAGACAATCATAAAGATAGTGAATTTCGTAAAGCCTTATATACCAGATAAAGATAACTATCATCTCTTTCAATATCAGGTCCCATTTGTCTTGATGGCAAATCAAGTGTTACGATCAATTGGATACGATGGTCAAGTTGTGAAATTAATGCCAATTATCAAACCGACTGCTCTCCACTCCTTCCTTGTTGATACAACAACGCTTTATGCGCTCTTTTGCTCAAAACAATGCAGACAAAGAATGTTTGTTTTGGATCTCAAAGGCAACCGTATCAAACAAGGTTCAGCTCTTGCTAATAAAGATGCTGTCTTCAGCGCATTTTTCAATATTGATCAACTAAAAAAGATATCGTCAAGCTACGGACTAGAGTTTGCAAATAGAATCCACATTCTTCCTGGACTGAAGACTATCAGAATATATGGCACAGTAGATTATATTCAACAACGTCAGAAAAAGCCAAAAGCAATCAATAAATCAATAGCCCAGGATGAGGATGACAGATTAAAGGCTTTGAATAATCGTAGATCTGATTTGGAGACGTTGTTTAAGGAACGAAGAAAAGAACTGGATCAGTTTATTTTGACAACCAAGAGTGTTCGTGCTTCGAAAAGAGATTGGAAAAACAAGGTAGCAGGTCGAAACAAGTACTATCGTGAAGTTGAAATGACAAAGTTGAAAAAGAGGGAATTAATGATTGGCATTCGTGATGTACGACAAGATCTTCAATCATTAAAACGACAAATATCCGAATATCGAAACCCCTCGACTTATTTAACATCGACTACATCACCGAACCCATTTATTATCAACAGCAAACCTTGTCATAAAAAGGTTGAAGAATGTATGCTTGATACTGACGTGAATTTAGATGATGTAGTATTCAGTGGAACTGACAATGGCATCATCAAGACTACTGAGACAGTTTATTTTGATATCAATCGATTTACATTCCATTTAGAGCTATATAATCGATTCCAAATCTTAGGTAATATGACACAATAGTCCTTAAGCACATGCAAGATAAAACTAATTTATACGCTTATCAATGTTAGAGGATGCCATGGATACAGACGACATGTACAATTTAGAATGCATGAAACTGCCTCTTTCTCTCACCATCGGTCCAAAGGAAATCAATCAAGGTAGTGGGTTGGCTTCATATACCAAATCAATTGTTCAAAAGAAAAAGTCGACAACAGAAGGACATGTAGTCTTGGACGGAGAAGAGAAGTTATCAAATTACAACTTACATCAATGCCAAACAGCTGAAGAGTTACAAGAAGCAATCTCTCATCACTGCGATGCTCGTGACAAATTGCGTTCGTTTTATTACAGCAATTCGCAGTGTAAACAGAGACGAAGATTGGAATTGAAGAAGAGAAGATTTTACGACAAGTTGGCAGCAGATGAAAGAAAAACCTCTGGAGCTAAAAGGCCTATTATGATGATTGGTGACCGTGGACACGGTATAGGCTCACGTATAAAGAAGCATCAGAGATTTGGCGGGCACTGGAAAGAGTCAAGACATGGTCTTTATACACCTACCCTTATCACAAATGAGTACAATAGCTCTCAGACATGTCTCTTCTGCTACTCCAAGCTTTCTCATCCTGTTGGTGTTATTGCTGGTAAAATCAAGACTGTCAATGGTTCGTTTATATGTCTCAATCAAAAATGCCCAAATGCATTTAAAGTGGTGTGTCGGGACCAGGTATCGGCATTGGCTATTGGTTTGGCTGGTGTGGCCCAACTTCTTTTTGGTGTCACTTTTCCTTGTTTTGATGAAAAGTCAAATTATACAAATCGAATCAAATTCAATGATTTAGCCCTTGATTTTCTGTACAGGAAACAACGAATGGGCTCGCCGCTTGATGGCGGCAATACTCTTTGAGGTAGGTAATACATAGCTTATATAGAATGATGTACTAAATATTACTTACTCTTCAAACCCTTTTTTCAAATCAAATTATTTTTATTGGTAAGTAATCAATTTATACTCTTTTTATGCACTGGACTAATCAGACTCCCAATTGCTTCTTTTGGACACATAAGTTAATATACCGTTACAGTATATTGCCTAACAACTGTCATTTTTTAGGGTTGCCATGGAGATCATCATTGCCTTTAAACTTAGTTAGCCCCTTGACTACCGCTAAACGCATAATATTCAATTGAAATAGGGTTTCTTTTGATATTCAATGAAGAATTGTACCAATATAAATGGTCCGAGATTGAATATTTTATTCGAGTGTTTATTTCAAATATAGTCATTGATTATGGAATACCACATGAATGTTGATTTATTATGAATCAACATACCCGGGATAAGATCTTGAGATCTTTCCTTTGTTTTAAAGCCAAATCTGTATACTATTTATTTCATCAGTACTAACTTTAAAGACTAATTGTATATGATAGCAGAAAAATAGGAGAATCTATACAATGCAATAAAATATTCTCCTGAATGATTTACACATTATAATTGCAATGATAATTACTAAATCGCAACTGATAACCAATCCATAATATTGCGGTAGATGAAAAAAGGGCTATAACTTCTTGTTGGGCCAGTAATCATTATTTCAAAAAAGAATTGAATGGGGTCTATAGATTTATTTAGCCCTTTCCCTTTTTTGTTTTCTTTTATTATTGTTATATAGTCAATCTAGGCTTTTTCTTTTATATAGATATATATATATATAACAAAGAACCGCTAGATAACAATACAATCACATTCAAAATTTCATTATAAAAAAAAAAGTATTTTATTATAGACTTTTTACACTTTTTCATTTTATTTAAAAACAAAACTCAAAAGCAAAACGCAATTTAATTTCATAATGGGAAATCCAGATGAATGGCTAGAAACTGTTCGCAAATGCGAATATTTACCTGAGCAAGATATAAAAAAATTATGTGAGATGGTAAGTTGATCAAAGTTTAATGATGATGGGTTGCGCGTCCTCTTTATTTTTCTTGCTATTTCCTTTTTTCGAATTTCTCCGTTTGTATAAAGTGAATAAAATATATTAAATAGTCTTTGCTAGGTCAAAGAATTGTTAATGGAGGAATCAAATATTCAACCAGTTCAATCCCCTGTTACTGTATGTGGTGACATCCATGGTAAATCTGATTGTATTTTTTGTTTCTCCTTTTTTCTTAGATTAACATGATAAATAGGCCAATTTTATGACTTACTTGAACTATTCAATGTTGGTGGAGATGTTAAAGATACAAACTACATTTTCATGGCAAGTGATTTTTTACTTTATACGAAAATATATAATATTAATATATTTTTGTTTATACAGGGCGACTATGTTGATCGTGGTTATTTCAGTTTAGAAACATTCACACTTTTGATGGTCTTGAAAGCAAAGTAATGTAGTTTAATAATTGTTTGTACGCAATTCTAATTGTGTTGCCATGTTTTTAGATATCCCGATAAAATTACTTTATTAAGAGGAAATCATGAAAGCAGACAAATCACCCAAGTGTACGGGTTTTATGGTAATCTTTGTTTCTGGATAGTATTGAGCGAGATCACCATATTTACAAGTTTGTTTTAGATGAATGTCAAACAAAATACGGAAATGCGAACGTTTGGAAATACTGTTGCTCAGTATTTGATTATTTGACTTTAGCTGCTGTAATGTATTTTATCCGAAAAATGTGGAGAAAAACATGAATATTAATTATTATTGTTTTTTTTGTTTTTTTTGTAGATTATTGATGGATCAATTTTATGTGTTCATGGTGGTTTATCACCCGATATTAAAGCTCTCGATCAAATGAGAACTATTCATCGTTTACAAGAAATTCCTCACGAAGGATCTTTTTGTGATTTAATGTGGTCTGATCCTGAAGATATAGACACATGGGCAGTGAGTCCTAGAGGTGCTGGTTGGTTGTTTGGGGGCAAAGTAACAAGCGAGGTAAGGATTGAGAACATGGTAGATTCTAAAATGAGAATTAACGCTTTTATTATTTCAGTTTAATCATATCAATGGATTATCATTAATTGCTAGAGCACATCAATTGGTACAAGAAGGATATAAATACATGTTTCCTAATGATGAATTAGTTACGGTTTGGTCTGCACCTAATTATTGTTATCGTTGTGGTAATGTTGCTTCCATTATGGAAGTGAGTGATAACGATACAAAATTCAAAATATTCGATGCTGTACCAGATCAGGATCGTTTTACTCCATTTTCTGCTAGAAATGGAATGGGTGGATCAAAGATGGGTGGCACAGGAGGTCAATACTTTGTATAAATCTATATATTATTCTTATATTATTATTTCTTTTATTTGCTTTTTTACTTTTGTTTGGATTTGAGCAACAACAACAACATTATCAGCAAAGATTCGTATGTAAACCATATTCTTCCTGGATTTCTTATAACTACCATTTATATATATATATAATTTTTAATTGTATTTCCCCTCTTCTTACTCCCCTTCCCCTGAACATCTATATCATTTTTTAACGACAATCAGTTCCTCTCCGTCGTCTTCTCCCACTTTACTCTATTTCTTCATTCGTCATTGTATAAAAAAATTTGATTGAATAAATGAGAATATGAATCAAATCAAAAATTGAACTTCTACGACATGGTGAACGATCGTTGTCAGGTACACACAGACTTTGTGTGTAACCTTTTTAATTAGTATAAAATATCAAAACATATAATAATAATAAAGATCATCTTTTATCTCATATATAATCTTTTGTATACATTTATTTGAATCTACTGTAAAACATATATCTCAGCACACGACATCGTACAGCACTGTTTCTTTTTGAAAAACATTCAAAAATAAAAAAAAATAAACAGAAAAAATGAAGTAATTGTTTTCGACTTTCGAAATATCAAAAAAACAAAAAGAACATCCTTGAGATAAACTCAAGGATATATAATCGGTTGGAGAAACCGGGGATTGAACCCGGGGCCTTTCGCATGCAAAGCGAATGTGATAGCCACTACACCATTTCCCCCCGCTTATAAAATTTTTGTTTTTCAATTTAATATATATAACTAGGCTATTTTTTGTACTACCACTGCAACTATAGTGCTTATTACCTTGTGTTCCCTTCAGGCAATACGTCCATATTTCTTTTTCAATGGTAGAGTAAATACTGTAAGCAGTGAAAATATAATAAAATAGTTACTTGCCTCTGGGTAAATTTTTAAAAAATGATTTTTTTCTGATATTCCAAAATATCCCTCTCTTTTTTTTTAAAAAATATGAAAGCAATTTATAAAAAAAAATTTTCGAATGAAAAATATCAATATATATTTGAATATAAAAATGGATATATTTTAAGAATAATGAATATTATCATGTATATTTTACTTCTATTTATATATACAGTAAATACTTTAAATTTGGGATTTTGTGGACTTTTTTTCGATGTTGCATCCACAGATCTGGGTGCATTCCTTGGTTAAGATTACGACACAGTTTGATATGTTAAGTTCTACATTGCTGTGTATTATGTTATGAAGCTCCGTGTATGCAGGAATATGGAACTAGTGTGTGTCACCTAGATTTGATTGGATATATGAATATATATAAATAGACTCCTTTAAACAGGTCATATAATTAGAGAATGTGAATATAAAAGAAGATGGTTCGATCTTATAATAAAGTTCTTTAGTTTTAGTGTGCTCTTTCATTTTATAACAGTTTTCCTTTATTTTTATTAAATGATTTAGTACATATTTTAGCTTTGAGATTGATATAATCTCCTGGCGTAACATTCGAATCCGGTTGTATCATCTTATACTTTCCAAGTTAAATCTGTTATTAGGCTAATATTATATGCTGTATGTTGTATTTTATACTTTACACAAAATGAGCCTTTGAATAATTAATTATACAGTCAAACCTTGATTTTTGTATGAAATTTCGATACCTGCATCCCACAGTTACTTGAGATATTTAAACAGCCGCATCCGGACAGTCCGGTAATTTTTTCTAGAAATCTACAGTTTGGAAATATTATTAGATGGCCGCGTCCGAAGATTGTTCGGCATTTTTTTGGAAGAGTGACCATTGGCAAAAACGTGGATCACATATTCAATTTATGATTAAAAAACACTCTTTTTTAAAACCACACTCAGGGGTTTTTAAATAAACCAAAAACTTCTGTGAATCTAATTTTTAATTTGAGCTGGAAAAAATAAATATTAATATGAAGAAAAAATCTCTTAATTCTCTTAACTGTGCCATATTAAGAGAATTAAGAGATTTTTTCTTCATAGTGGAATGGTATCAGCATCATAAAAATTGGATCACTGGACAATGGGAGACTGTTATTTAGACAGATGAGTCTATGTTTAAGCTGGAAAAGGGAGCACCAGGCGTCAATGCATTAGATTCGTTTTCTGGAGAACAAAATTTAGAAGCTCGCCCTCCTAAAGTTAATTGTTGTTCAAAATTTGGAACAGGGCATTTGATGATGTGGGGATGCTTCCATGCTAAAGTCTTGGTCCAATTGTGCTTTTGCATGAGGTATTTTGAACCAGGATAAGTGTGCCGATCTGCTCGCAAATACAATAATCAATCTCTTTACTCAACAATTTTAATTATGCGAGAAAGTAACATTTTATAATGAAATTCAAGGGTTGTCATAGGAGTATATAGTATAATTGTAATGAGTCAAACATTTCAGTTTTATTCATGCAAAATCTTGTTGCCTCATTCCTTATATAAATACTACCAGAAAATCATTACATAATCCCTTGTAGATTTATCTGTCTTGTTACACACCCTTTACTTTCATTTATTCACTACTAATAAATATCTAATTTACAAATAGCACCAACCTTCATCAATCCAGTGATTACCAATTTATAATAACAAGAAGAATAATATCTATAAGCATATTTGTTGTATTTGCATACATAAATGTACCGGAAATCATAGTTTAAATATGGAAATTAACTATCCCTTAATATATTTAGCACATGTGCCATATAAACACTGTAAATAATTACCCTGATAATCACATAATAAGCTAAGTTTTGATAATCTAGACTTACAATGAAAGATAGAAAGTAAAGAATATTATCACTACGGCCAAACTATGTTTTCCATGGGCATAGTGATATGCACAGATGGGCAGAATAAAAACTTTTATGCAGATCAGGCAACCCAGATGAGCAGTGCAATGAGATCGAGGTTTTTTAGTCAATTTACTAAAGTATATCAATCATAATATAATTAATAACGAAGATAATTTGAATGGTTTAAATCAGATGTGAGTTACTCTGATTCAACAGAATTGCCTTATTAACGAGATATATCAATTTGAAATTTGGGGTTTGAAAGAGTTCTGCCCATGTTCTTCTTTCGGGGACCAAATGGGAACAACGTCAACAACCTGTTTGTAACACACAAAATCTTTTTTTCTCAACTCTTTCCTCAGCTCTTTTATTTACGTTTAAAACTACAACAAAAAGACTAGCAGTATTTTTTCATAAACTGAAATCAAGAAGCAGGTACTAGTACATGTTTTTCCTATTGTTCATTTGGAATTGAATTATTAACTGTTAATGTTAGGGCACGTTATAATAATATCTTTCTTGAACAAAAAAAGCATCCGAGACTTATTAGTCATTTTGTTCCATCATCTACGCTATAATAATCGATACTCTTTTGGTCTAAAGTCGATATCTACCTGGAGAAAAACTGGTGATTATAAAAGCCTGTATGGTATTATTGACTTGATTTGAATAAATGAATGAATAAACTCTTGTTAATCTATTTTATTTCTAAAAAATATTTGTTTCTGTTTAATTACCAACAGCCAAGAAGAAGATGAAAACAAGATGTTGCTTTGTATACGACTACCAGCTATCGAAGGTATACCATAATCATTACTTGTTAATTGATTTTATTAATAAATCAATTTTTATAGGTCAAAAGTAAAGGTGTATTCAGTTCAAAACGCTTGAAATAATTCAATTATGCTAATTTACATGGTTTATTATCCCTTGCTCATTCAATTACTATATTTGATTTTAATATTATTTCGTTTATGCTGCTAATCGACTCGTTTGTCCACTAGAGTTAACTCACCATCCTTGTTTAGCGTATCTATAATAACAGTCCATTATGAACTCATGATAGTATACAGAACTATTAAAAGGGATCGTCTAATTTCAAATTTATCTGGTTCAATTGCTGATACTAAACTAGCATCAAATTAGTTGTTGTTGTGTTGACTCGCAATAAGACAAGGCGTTTTCTCAAGTACGATGTTGGCGTTCAATGTATTTCAGTTAAATTGAACAGATAGAGATATGGTTTATGCAGAGATATACGAATGTGTGAGAGAGCTCAGATCTATAAACACAAAAAGATGATCGAGATTGTGATGCTTTGTCGAACTGTACGAGATTTTTTTGTGGCGATACCTGGTGGCTCAAGTGTAATTTAGGCACTTGATTTTAATTATCAAATTTATTGAATCAAGATGAAGTTGGTTGATTGATATAACGGATAATAAATGCAATGTCATTTATTGATTGGGTGAATGTAAATGTATCGTATAAAGCAACAAAGCTTACTTTTGAATGAACGTACTAACTATTCTGATTAACATCAATAGGTTCAAAAAGCAATCATTGCTACTAAATTGCATAATTTGATATGCAGAAAACACTTGAAGCATTTGTTCGTTTTTTTTTTTTTTTTTTTTGGCAATACTACAAATCATCATTCAATATAACTGAATATCAATGAATCAGAGAAAATACAACTGGTAAAAACTGATACTCAATGTACATCGAGGTCAAGTTTAAT
The DNA here is from genome assembly GCA_027405735.1 of Mucor racemosus. Lineage (NCBI taxonomy): Eukaryota > Fungi > Mucoromycota > Mucoromycetes > Mucorales > Mucoraceae > Mucor > Mucor racemosus. Next base: position 802,424 of record JAPEHQ010000004.1, on the reverse strand, counting down.
AAAATGTGCATTCATTATGTAGTAGAAATCGCAACATTTTGATGGATAGAAATTACTATAGGACCAAGACGTTGTGTTTGCTTCAGGATTTTTAAAAGAGCTTAAAAGCATACTTCATCATCAGACTTAGATCTTAAATACTCACCATATGCTATTAGTATCATCTTGTTTTTTATTTAATTGCTGTGTTATTATTAAAAAACAAGCTTTTCATAGCTTATAACAATGACAGTTGGATGTTTCTGGTTTTAGATTGACATTTATCATAAGGCGGGCTGATGATACATTTGATACTACTGTAGTAGTAGATGAAACAAATTAATTTAATTTATGGAACTTGAATGCAAATACCGAGGAACCATTTGTAAGTACTTAAGTTGGTTCTAGTAATACGTTGAATAAATTGGCTTGGAACAAAGTGGGTAAAAAGACGGCAATAGATTCCAGTGCTGGCCATGTTTATGTTTATAATATTGGTGAGGTAAGAATAAAACTCAGTGTAAATCAACTCTAGCGCATTAATTATCAAGTAAGACTATATTATCATCAAATAAACTACCACACAATATTAACATGTATAAAGGTTTACAGTAATAAGCTTGAATCAAGTGGGTACAGCATTGTAAATTCTTGAAAAAGTTCTCCAGTATTATAAAATCTCTTATTTTTAAGACTTACAAGGCTTATAAGCGAAATATTAATTTAGAAAATTATTCTTGTCCAGATCATCAATTTTGACATTTTTTAAAATTTTTTTTCTGATTTTGCAAATTTAGAGTTAATTATACTACCAATTATAAAAACAAAAATATACACATATACAGGATTTAGCGCTCTATCTGCTCGATAAAAAATAACAAACATTTTCATTGCAAAATATTACATGAAAATCCTTTAATCAAAAAACCGTTTTTGGGCCAAAAGTACAAAGTTTCATTACTTAACATTTAATATTAAGTTTTTATAAAATGCGTATTAGTTATAGCTACAATTTTCTCTCACAATGTAGTACATTTAAACGTTGATTTTGGTATCAAAATTTGATTTTTCTTTTTTGATCAAAATCATGAGTGTTGGTAAGGATAAAATGAGTCCCTCAAATGTCCGCTACAAAGTCTGAATTTTCAGACCGTACGTGGTTAAATATGAGAAAAGTTTTAAAAAAAACCGCTTTTTTATTTAAAACATAGATATATCATAGTAGTATAACTAACAGACTTAGCTGTTTAGTCTTGCTATACTCAATTATGGTGTCGCTCTACGGGCTCGCTTTTGCAATTTTTTAATGAATTTATCATATGACAGCCGGTTTTTCTGGTAGAAAATGCATGTTTCTATGATAACAGATATTGCTTATTTTGTTTAGTTTATGGATTGATGCGCTGTAATGCTGCTTTTACATTGGCTGAAATGTGCAATTTAGCAGGGTTTTAATTGCGCTAAATAATGTAAAGCCTTGAAAATCCTTTTCTACGTGTGTTGTTTCTCTCTTTTTTTTCATATTCCAAGAAGGATAAATTCACCGTTTGATAAGGCATATCAGACTATCAAGCTGGTATTATTCTTTTCTTTTATCTGAACACGCATGCTAACATAAAGGACAAACGTTTTTAATATAGGTAGCAGTCTATATTAGAGACTGATATTTTCATTTATTAACTGCATTCTAAGATCAAATATCATTATTTACTACTGTATTTTTGGACGTATTTCTTGATTACCAGATCAAATCGAAGGCAATGATATCTATATCTATTCAATGAAAAGCTAGAACTGGCCACAAACCCACGAAATATTCCAGAAAAGTGATAAAATTTCAAATGATATAGAAACAAAAAAAAAAGAATAATCTAATGTCTTGCCTAATAACGATAGTTATGATCGTAGCTACTGTATACTTGAAAAAAATCTTTTTACAGATGACAATTGTAAACTAAAATAGTAAGTTTAAAGAAGGTTAATTTGTTTAAATTTTATGAGTGATAAAGTAACATTTATAATCTTAGATTTGTCTTGCGGTATGAATCTAAGCAGTAAGTGCTATTTAAGTTTATACTCAAGCAAAAACCAATGTTGCTGCAAATATTACAGCTACAAACATATTTAAAAATGATGATAATCGTAAATACATTGGTTTTTGCATGTATTGCCCTACATCAACAACCTATTGAATTGTAATTGTCTATAATCTATATTATTAATAATATTACATTACGGCGCAAGGTCGATTTGATTTATGGACATTACCCATTCAGAAGGGAACTCAGCCATAAAAGTATGTGCAAAGTCCATAATTTTAGGGATTTTGCCCCTTGACACTTATTTTATCTACAAAATCCATAAAAGTAGGATCATTCTTTTTCAAAAACAAAAATCAACTTCAGATTTCGAATGAGAATGCAGATGATTATTCTTTCAAGAAAAACATTAAACCTGATGCCACGGCAAATATTAGATTTTTGGGATAATAATAGACTAATTTATTAAAAAATATAACGTAAAATCTAAATCATAGTTTTATATGTACTAACAGAAAAAGAAAATAGCAAGAAGACCTTTCACAATAATAGGGCAGACAGCTCAATTTACTACATTGGTGAACCTAAAATATCACTTAGTTTGCCAGGCTTCCTTTTGTCAAGTTTTTCACCAAATACAGCATATGGCCAGATAACTTTATAAGTGCCTTCATTATTATCTTTGTAATTAACTAAACCCACATTATAAAGTATATCTTCTACATCAAAAACTGCATACTGATCACCATCTATGTAGCTCCCAACAACTGGAACCCCAAATTCGTCTATGATATCTCCAGGCTTGTTCATAAAGAGTCTTCCAATTGCTAAGAATCTTGTTATTATGAGGTATATTTATTAGTATGTATTTATTATAGAAGTCGTCAATATTCTGGTTTTATTGATTACAATCTATGTATTACTATCTGCTTTCGCTTTACTTTTTGCAGCCAGTTCCTAACAAAATCCAAGAATTTGTATCGGAAAAGAAGCTCATATTGAAAACGAGACATTGAAACAGCCTTAAGTCATTTTTTGGTACTGCAGTGTGTATTAAATATACCACTTTTATTTCCACCTCTTTGCTTAATCCTAACAGCTGCATTTTTTATGGAGCAATGACAGATTAGTAAATGCTGGAGGTTCTGGCTAATTTAGTATCATTTCTAATTTTAAATGGTCTGCTAAACTACAAAAACCTACTTGAAAAGACCACATTTCATTATCACAGTTCAATCAGTAAAATGTTTTAAAAACAGTACGCATCCACCATTCAACATCATTGTCTGAGCAACAAATTTAATTTGATGGCGCAAGGATGGTTACTATAATATAGCAATTGTTTCATAAATTTGAATGATGCAAAAATGGCCAGCTTAAAATTGAGAAACCGCATTTGAAATGAAAACAAGTCGAAAAAATACTAAGGTATTATTGCAATGATGGGTATTAAATAAAGTCTAGATTATTTTTCATTCTCTACCAGGATATCTAGGTTTTGGATCGTTGTGAAGACTTTTTTATTTTTTTATAAATTTTGTGAGAGCACTTTTTTTGCTATAGAGATCCATGAAGGGATGACAGGTATGCAAAACTAGAACCATAGGATAGTACTCATTAGCGTCCATCCAACGAATTTTATTGTAAAAAAATATTGATTTTTCGTTGAGAAAATTGAGATTGAATGATTGATTTTTGGCGATACAAAAAATGATCTATTTTGGACGAGGATATAGAAGGATAAATTTTCGCCGACCAAAAAAAATGATCAAAAAAATTAACATCCCCACGAAAAATAGTTCTATAGCTACGTATAAATACTCATTTTGTAGACAATTTTGTTGCGCATAATTTGAAGACAAAATATTTTAGGGTTGCAGTTGAATGAAGGGTACTTTTTGATCAAAACCCGTTAAAGTTTGACATTCAATTTACTAGGGATTTTATGAGAAAAACATTTTCAAAACCTACACAGATCGATTCAGAATTAAAAATTAAACCCAAAATATTTAATACGCTAGTTCAACTTACTATGCATTTTTGTGAGTAATTAAACATACAAGGTTTTTTTGGTTTTTTTGGTTTTTTTTCCATTTGAACACTTTTTTGAATTGAACCTCAGTCATGTATGCATATCTAATTATACAATTTTATATGATGATATTCAAAATTGGAGCATGCCCCCATTTCAATAGATAATCAGGAAATAAAAAATGTAAGGCTATACTTGATATGCTACAGAATATTAACAAAAGACTTACTTCTATTTATGTTAATTTCTCAGCGAGTATAAACGCTTCAAAAGTGAAACACTTGCTTTTACCCCGCTTAAAAACTCAACCTAAGATGCCAAATATCTCGAGATTTTATAAGCTTGCGCTTGAAGGTTTCTAAGCTAAATCTTCTTGTTTTTTAATGTTTTATTATATTGTATATGAAAGTTTTAGGGGTAATTTTTTTGGATAATTTTTGAACCCCTAAACCCTGTAATTGTAAATCCGGGTTTGTTTTGTTTTTCTTTTTGTAGTTTTAACAATTTGGAGAATTTTCACATTTTTTTTACAAAAGTATCGGTAGGAATCAGGCAACCAAGTTTTCTGGGGTAAAATTGGCTGCTGAAAACAAATCTGCAACTTATTTCCTGTATCTATTAATTTCGTTGAGATTTTTGTGGTACAATGTTTTCTTGAGTTTAATATTATGGTAATGATTTGTAGTTTTGGACTAACATAAAAGGTGAATAATATTGTTGTAAATGTATACTGTATAATAAAGATAAGTACGTGAGAATTGGTCAATGATGTTTATTATTAATAAATATAAAAACGATATGGGGAAATCAAATGAAGGGTGAACGTCTACTGCTGCTATTTATATTTGATTTAAGGATTGCTTACGCACCTGTTTAGAACGGTGTTCTCATACTAAGTTTTAGTGTCAATTCTCACTTATGTATGCTAATGTAATTATGTTCATAAATAGATGATCAGTCTAAAGTCATTAGTTGTTCTTGGCAACACTAATTATTAATCACTACTACGGCCAACCTGTGCTGCACAAGATGATTTTGTTGTGCCCACCACTGAATATGGCTAAAAAGATAACAATATGCACACGGGCACCACAATAAAAGAAACTGCACACGATAACAACACTAAGTCTGTATGTGCAGAATTATAGATTCTGTCCATGTGCATGACATTAATCCTATGCGTGCATAATAGTAGAATTGCCCATAAGCATATCATTATCCCTATTTGTGCATAATAATAAAATCTGGCCATGAGCATAATGAGCTGATCGTATGGACACAAATTAGTTTGTACATGAGCATCGTGCCGTTCTCAAAATTCCATTACATTTTTTACTGGAATGGGTTTTTAAATTACATTCGTTTTTATTAATATAGATTATAGACAATTACAATTCAATAGGTTGTTGATGTAGGGCAATACATGCAAAAACCAATGTATTTACGATTATCATCATTTTTAAATATGTTTGTAGCTGTAATATTTGCAGCAACATTGGTTTTTGCTTGAGTATAAACTTAAATAGCACTTACTGCTTAGATTCATACCGCAAGACAAATCTAAGATTATAAATGTTACTTTATCACTCATAAAATTTAAACAAATTAACCTTCTTTAAACTTACTATTTTAGTTTACAATTGTCATCTGTAAAAAGATTTTTTTCAAGTATACAGTAGCTACGATCATAACTATCGTTATTAGGCAAGACATTAGATTATTCTTTTTTTTTTGTTTCTATATCATTTGAAATTTTATCACTTTTCTGGAATATTTCGTGGGTTTGTGGCCAGTTCTAGCTTTTCATTGAATAGATATAGATATCATTGCCTTCGATTTGATCTGGTAATCAAGAAATACGTCCAAAAATACAGTAGTAAATAATGATATTTGATCTTAGAATGCAGTTAATAAATGAAAATATCAGTCTCTAATATAGACTGCTACCTATATTAAAAACGTTTGTCCTTTATGTTAGCATGCGTGTTCAGATAAAAGAAAAGAATAATACCAGCTTGATAGTCTGATATGCCTTATCAAACGGTGAATTTATCCTTCTTGGAATATGAAAAAAAAAGAGAGAAACAACACACGTAGAAAAGGATTTTCAAGGCTTTACATTATTTAGCGCAATTAAAACCCTGCTAAATTGCACATTTCAGCCAATGTAAAAGCAGCATTACAGCGCATCAATCCATAAACTAAACAAAATAAGCAATATCTGTTATCATAGAAACATGCATTTTCTACCAGAAAAACCGGCTGTCATATGATAAATTCATTAAAAAATTGCAAAAGCGAGCCCGTAGAGCGACACCATAATTGAGTATAGCAAGACTAAACAGCTAAGTCTGTTAGTTATACTACTATGATATATCTATGTTTTAAATAAAAAAGCGGTTTTTTTTAAAACTTTTCTCATATTTAACCACGTACGGTCTGAAAATTCAGACTTTGTAGCGGACATTTGAGGGACTCATTTTATCCTTACCAACACTCATGATTTTGATCAAAAAACAGAAAAATCAAATTTTGATACCAAAATCAACGTTTAAATGTACTACATTGTGAGAGAAAATTGTAGCTATAACTAATACGCATTTTATAAAAACTTAATATTAAATGTTAAGTAATGAAACTTTGTACTTTTGGCCCAAAAACGGTTTTTTGATTAAAGGATTTTCATGTAATATTTTGCAATGAAAATGTTTGTTATTTTTTATCGAGCAAATAGAGCGCTAAATCCTGTATATGTGTATATTTTTTGTTTTTATAATTGGTAGTATAATTAACTCTAAATTTGCAAAATCAGAAAAAAAATTTTAAAAAATGTCAAAATTGATGATCTGGACAAGAATAATTTTCTAAATTAATATTTCGCTTATAAGCCTTGTAAGTCTTAAAAATAAGAGATTTTATAATACTGGAGAACTTTTTCAAGAATTTACAATGCTGTACCCACTTGATTCAAGCTTATTACTGTAAACCTTTATACATGTTAATATTGTGTGGTAGTTTATTTGATGATAATATAGTCTTACTTGATAATTAATGCGCTAGAGTTGATTTACACTGAGTTTTATTCTTACCTCACCAATATTATAAACATAAACATGGCCAGCACTGGAATCTATTGCCGTCTTTTTACCCACTTTGTTCCAAGCCAATTTATTCAACGTATTACTAGAACCAACTTAAGTACTTACAAATGGTTCCTCGGTATTTGCATTCAAGTTCCATAAATTAAATTAATTTGTTTCATCTACTACTACAGTAGTATCAAATGTATCATCAGCCCGCCTTATGATAAATGTCAATCTAAAACCAGAAACATCCAACTGTCATTGTTATAAGCTATGAAAAGCTTGTTTTTTAATAATAACACAGCAATTAAATAAAAAACAAGATGATACTAATAGCATATGGTGAGTATTTAAGATCTAAGTCTGATGATGAAGTATGCTTTTAAGCTCTTTTAAAAATCCTGAAGCAAACACAACGTCTTGGTCCTATAGTAATTTCTATCCATCAAAATGTTGCGATTTCTACTACATAATGAATGCACATTTTATTAAACTTGACCTCGATGTACATTGAGTATCAGTTTTTTACCAGTTGTATTTTCTCTGATTCATTGATATTCAGTTATATTGAATGATGATTTGTAGTATTGCCAAAAAAAAAAAAAAAAAAAACGAACAAATGCTTCAAGTGTTTTCTGCATATCAAATTATGCAATTTAGTAGCAATGATTGCTTTTTGAACCTATTGATGTTAATCAGAATAGTTAGTACGTTCATTCAAAAGTAAGCTTTGTTGCTTTATACGATACATTTACATTCACCCAATCAATAAATGACATTGCATTTATTATCCGTTATATCAATCAACCAACTTCATCTTGATTCAATAAATTTGATAATTAAAATCAAGTGCCTAAATTACACTTGAGCCACCAGGTATCGCCACAAAAAAATCTCGTACAGTTCGACAAAGCATCACAATCTCGATCATCTTTTTGTGTTTATAGATCTGAGCTCTCTCACACATTCGTATATCTCTGCATAAACCATATCTCTATCTGTTCAATTTAACTGAAATACATTGAACGCCAACATCGTACTTGAGAAAACGCCTTGTCTTATTGCGAGTCAACACAACAACAACTAATTTGATGCTAGCTTAGTAATATCTTCTAGGACAAACTGAATGTGTAGCAAAAGACATTGCATTCAATTTATTTAACACAGTAAATATAAAAATTAACGATACATTCTAGAAGCTTTATGGAATGGAATAACACTAAACAACTACTGTATCTGCCAAGTTTTTATTTTACTAACCAGAACTCAACACTTCCTTAAAATAAGTTGTCGCAGCAAAATGCAAAACCTTAACATTGAAGAAGGATTCTATATATATAAAGAAATTCTCAGAGTGATGATACTTTTGAAGGCTACTCAACAAGGTACAAATTTATCGAGATTATCTTTATCTAGAAAGTTCAAATTGCCATAAAAATACAACTGCCGTGTATCAAAAAATTCTGAAGATATTTCTGTATTTATACAAATTTGCTCAAAGTTTTGAAGATTGAAGCAGTCTAGAATATAACTTGGTGCGGTTTCGTGTTCAAAATCAGTATAAAGCGGTATTCATCTTGATGAATATTCAGTTACTTTAGGCAATTTAACAATGCCTATCGTAGTTTTCATTATTATACAATTGTATGTACTGTATTATTTGATTCGAAATTGAAGCTGGCCTTCTAATGATTGGACAGTTGTTTTGCATTTCACAAATTATCAGAATTCACTATACAGTATGATAAAGACAATCAATATACGAGTTTTTATCCTTGAATGATTGCATAAAAACAAGCCACTCGGAGAAATGTGTATGTAACTTATGGACTCTCGTGCTTCTGAGAGTTGAAATTCAAATTATATGTTCGAATTGTTGGAAGTAATTGAGTTGTCTTGGCTTTTCTGAATTTTATTTAGTTCCCAGACATATTGAAACATATGCACAAACGTGAAGTAGCAAATACCAACAACGGCTCTTCAGCTCCAACACCTTCATCGACAGCTACCACACTAGAAGAAGGGATGAATAATAGCGTACCATTAAAATATTACGAACCTGTGAATAAATCTAGCACATCTTTACACTTACAAGATGATAGCTTATCTATGCTTTCACCAAATCCTAATACATTAACGTTTCGACAGCGTTTGAGATCTTTTTTCCAAGCGCATTCAGGTTATTTTTGGGGATTACTTTATCGAATTTCATCTCTGATAGTAATTCTCGGTGTGTTGATTGCTATAGGAATCGGGCTTCGGTATACTGACGACATGCCGAAATCTGAGGATTTCTCGAAATTGACCTTTGATTGGAAGGTTAATCCCAGAGATTATCTAACACCTTACAACACCACATTTCAATACAACATCTTGATGAATGGACATGCACATTCGACATATAGCGATGGAAAAATGAATGTTCGGCAATTGTTACAATGGCATTTAGGTTAGCAAATGTATAGTGAATAATGGACTAAATTAACTTTTTTTGGTTTATATAGCAAACGGTTATAATGCAGTGATAGTTACGTGAGTTGTTGCTCTCTAAAACTTACGATATGGTACTAATATAATCAATTAAGTGACCATAATACTATAGAAGGAGGCCTTGCAGCAGAGAAATTAGCATTAGCAGAATATAATGACTCAATTGTGGTCATTCCAGGCATGGAATATACGTAAGAATGAAAGAAAGCTATTTTAGTTTAGATCTTGATCTGATTTTTTGTGGTGTAGTTGTTGTAGAATTCACATGAATTTTATTGATATCAATGAAACTGTTTCAGCAACTACTCCTGTACCTTCTGATGAGGAATTACAAAGAGTTATTAATCGAGTGCATGAATTAGGTGGTCTGGTTATTGTTAATCATATCCCATGGAGTAATACAACTCGTAAATATATTTAATTAATTATGAACAAAATGCTTGTCCATATAACTTATCAAATGTAATAGAGGGTGGAAGACAACAAGCTCGATTACCAAATCATCCTAGTATTGAACAATTAATTAGTTGGGGAGTAGATGGCTTTGAAGTAGTGAATCAAGAGACATTTGATATAGCTTCTTATCAAGCTACATCACAAAGAAACTTAGTACAAATGGTAGGCATGGATATTCATCACCCTTCTGTTGGTGCTCAAGTCTGGTTAACTGTCAATGCAGCAAATATGAGCCGTACATCGATTATGGAAGAGATCCGGAATAGACGCACATCATTTTTGTTTGATCCTGCAGGTACCCGCCCTCGAGTTTATGTAGACTCGCCTGCTTCTTATTTAACATTGACCCCTTTAACTTATCTTGGGGATTACTTTGGCATGTTTTATTACGATGACAAGGGCATGTACAGTTTTCAAGGTACATTTTGTCACCCACAAATCCTTACAATTAATGGAAGTGTAATTGGTTGGTTTATATTTTGGGTTCTTATATTTTTATTGTCTTTTGAACTTGTGAGGTTGTTTGTAATTTGGGCTTTTCAAAAGCTTGCACTAATGACCACCAGACGTCGTCAAAGAGGAAGAAATAACTCGGATGTTTAATAAATTCTATAAATATTTCGGATCGAATAGTTCTAATCCGGCCCGCATTTTGAATATCTAGCTTTAAAATTTTGTTCATTTGCCTGAAAGTGAATGTTTTAAGTTGCAGTGAGAGTAGGAGAGAAGCTGGGAGGGGCGCTGGTATAAGCTGGTCAATTGGGAGAGTAATCAATTCTCTTTCTTCCTTTATTAATATAAATTAAAGTAAGTATAGTCTGTCAAAATTACATGAATATCCATCCATCAAACAGACAAATGATGGATGAATTATATACATGAATATTGTAGGTGGATACTAATTTCATCATCTTACAATAGTATGGCCGACTCAGCTTCTGCCGGTGCTTCTCGTGGTACGTTTCGAAATTGATATACATTTATTGACATATAAAACTAACTTCTATTTAATTATATAGGACGTGGATTTGGACGTAGGTTTATATACTCATTGAGTAATCGACTCGAGAAATACTAACATTTTTTACAGGTGGTCGTGGTCGTGGTGGACCCCGTGGCGGTCGTGGCCGTCGTGGAGAGGAGAAGAACGAGTGGGTTCCCGTTACCAAGCTCGGTCGTCTCGTCAAGGCTAACAAGATCAAGTCTATTGAAGAAATCTACCTTTTCTCTCTCCCTATCAAGGAGTATCAAATCGTTGATTACTTCCTTCCCAAGCTCACTGATCAAGTCATGAAGATCATGCCTGTTCAAAAGCAAACCACTGCCGGTCAACGTACTCGTTTCAAGGCTTTCGTTATCATTGGTGACGAAAATGGTCATGTTGGTTTGGGTGTCAAGTGTGCCAAGGAAGTTGCTACCGCTATCCGTGGTGGTATCATCCTTGCCAAGCTTGCCATTATCCCCGTTCGTCGTGGTTACTGGGGTTCCAACCTTGGTGAGCCTCACACTGTCCCCTGTAAGGTCTCTGGCCGTTGTGGTTCCGTTATGGCTCGTTTGGTCCCTGCTCCCCGTGGTACTGGTATCGTTGCCTCTCCCACTGCTAAGCGTGTTCTCCAATTGGCTGGTGTCACTGATTGTTATACTACCTCTCGTGGTTCCACCCGTACTCTCGGTAACTTCGTCAAGGCTACCTTCGCTGCCATCGGTAACACTTATGGTTTCTTGACTCCTGATCTCTGGGAAGAGTCCGAATTCGTTAAGGGTCCTTATCAAGAATTCTCTGACTTCCTTGCTCAAAAGCAAAGAAAGTAAATTGACTTTTCTTGAAGTTGTCTCAATTCCTTTTTTTTAAGTAGCTTGAAATAAATGTTTTCATATTCCAAGTTAACCTATATTATCTGTCTTTATTTGGATGTTGGTATATTTTATAGTTTGTAGAGGAATATTGGTTAGAAAAGTCAATTGAGTGTTTAGGATTTCTTGTTTATCACATTTGCATTTGGTTGGGAATTGTTTTTTTTTTTTTGAATCAATCTGTAGATTGATTGTTGATTGATCAGATAGTTTTCAGGTGAGATCCAATGCAATTTATTGCATAATAAAGTACATTAGAAATGCAGCTTTACAAACATGATTTACGTTTTACAATTACTTGACGATGGTAGTATAGTATTATCAAGGTCAAAAAATATTGCTTGATTAGAAATTGTTTATATTCAAGTAGCAGTACTATCTAAAACACAATTTGCAGAAACCGGAAACTACCTCAAAACTCAGTATTTGATCTTTTTAGAGAATTTTCTTTAGGTAACAAAAGCATTGAAATGCCAATCGATATTATGGTTGTATTCTTGAATATATCAAAGTTATACTCTTATTTTCTATTCAAGCATTCTAATGCAAAAATGCGTAGTATTGGGCATCTGAACGAGCTATTACGCTCATTTTCCAGATACGGAATTTTGTTTATTTCATTGAAGAATACGTTAACAAACTGCATAATAGCAAGCTAATTTGTTGGTTTATAGTAACTTCAGAGTTGGTTAACCACCTATCTTACAAAATCTTCTTTTCCTTCTTGAATTTTCCATTTTTATTTCATTAAATCAATAATATGAAGATAAGGCTGCAGTCAAAATGCATACTTTTTTCAATTTTACCAACCCCAAGCAGTGTTAAAAAAAAACAAACCTTCATTAACTCTATAAAACAAAAATCATCCACATGATTCAGTTATGACAAATTTTGCATTTTTGCAATTCTTTCCTTGATTCATAGATTTTCCCGCAACTAAAAACCTTTTAAAATGATACTTTCGTTTTTATGCACTTTCTGCTACATCCCACAAAATAGTTGAAGTAAACTTGAGAGGCATGGCTTAATTTGAAGGGGAGAGAGTATCTTATCTTGCGATAATAAAAATACGTATATGCGGGTTTGTCTTGATGAATACCATTTGACGAGAGTAATTGTAACATTTAATCATGTGTAGCATTCACAGTGACTCACAAAGTACTGCTCGCACTTTGAACAAAGACATTGCCAATATAAAGAGTGGAATAGAATTACAAATGGATAGTTTTACCTTAACTTCTAATTAATTATGACAGCTACATTAACTGTAAAACGATACACATCTACAAGTTCATTTCTCAAAGAAACAGAACTTTTTCTTCGTCGCAATGAATTCCAAAATATCTTCATACTAACAATGGCTCAGCAAGAGCAAGTCCAGGAAGAAAAAGAAACTCAAAGTAATAGCTACTGCAGTGCTGTTTGGGATGACCAAAATCAGCTTGTTTTCGCATTGTTCAATGGAAAAAACAATACAATGCTTTATGGTTCTTTGACTCAAAATTTAGAAGCTATTGGTTTACTTGTTGATGATTTGCTTGCTTCCGGTACTCACTCATCTCTTACTTTTGTTCATGCATTCCAGCCAAGTGTCAATCATTTGTATGAGCAATTGCAAAAGCATAATATTCAGTTTAGAATCACTGATCAAGTTTGGGCATACGAATCTCAAAATGTTACATGGTCTCCTCGCTTATTATCTATTGCAAGGGATTCAAAAACTGAACTCAAATTAGCAACAATTGATGATTTACCTTTATTAACAGAATGGACATTAGGGTTTTTCGTACATTTGACAACAAAGGATGGCATGGATGGAACTTCATTGCCAGATCCCGAAGAAACAGTTCGTAATGCATTAGAAAGTAAATTTGTTTATATTTTGTATGTGGATGGTGTTCGTGTAAGCATGTGCTGGAAGAAGCGACCTACAGAAACTCAATGTTCCCTCGCATACGTTTATACACCAAAAGAATGTCGTAGCAAAGGATATGGTGCCGTTTGTGTTGGGTTATTAACAGAAAAATTACTACAGAATCGTAGATCTGTCAATTTATTCGCTGTCAGAGAACAGGATCCTGTGAGTAATATGTACGCTGGTATTGGCTATCAATTAGTAGGTGAAGCCGCAAGATTAAGGAGATGATCGCTGACTAAAATGACTATACACCTTTCCCCCCTCTTGTATTGATTGTGAGTCAACAAAGCTCAATCAAGCAAGCAAGAGGATTTTTCAATATCAACTCAGTTTTCGCTTATAAATTCGGCCTTAAAACCTTAATACCGACCTATAAAACATAGAATAGTAATTCATGTATTATTAGACAAATAAACCTCTTTTTTTTTCAATAGATTTGATATAATTATTTGTAATAAATTAGGGTTGGTCATAATGATTAAAATTAAGGGTTTTATATCACGTGAGGCATTCAATGACTCATTGCAACCCATAGGGTAAAAGATATCTTTCAAAATCTGAGTTTCTGCAATGTTGAATATATAAATTTTTATGATAATCTCTTGTTCCATATTTGTTTCTTTCCTTCCCTTGGAATAATACGCCTAAAAGCAATAAATTAAACATATAAAAATGTCATTAAAGTTAAAGCCTACACTTGAAGAAGTTCAAGCAATTGTGTCTTCTGGTCAAGGAAACACTATTCCAATCTATGCTGAACTTGAAGCTGATTTTTTGACACCTGTATCCGCATACCTTAAAGTAGCTGACCGTTGCGACTATTCTTTTCTTTTTGAATCTGTTGAAGGTGGAGAAAATATCAGTCGTTATTCATTCATCGGCTCAGGTACGGTTGCTATGTAGATATTCTTCTTGTTACCATGGCAACTAATAAAATTGATTAGATCCTTATAAATTGATTAGAGTGGGCCCTAATGAAGCTGTAAATGGAGATCCTCTTATTCCCGTTCAAAAAGAATTGGAAAACATTAAATACGTCAAAGTACCCGGTCTTCCTACATTTACAGGTGAGTTGTAGATATATGTATATATGTTAATTCATCGAAATTCTAAATGGTAATATGTAGGTGGCGCCGTTGGATATGTTGGTTTTGATTGCTATCAGCACTTTGAGCCTAGTATTAAAACTGAAGTCAGTGATCCTATTGGTATTCCTGATGCTATTTTCATGATGTGTGATACTCTTGTTGTGTTTGATCGTGTTCGCCAAGTCGTAAATGTTGTATCTCATTTCCGTAGCGATGCTACTGATCCTATTGAAGTTCAACGTGAATATACCAAAGCAGCAGAAGAAATTGAAACAACACTCTCATTATTAACCGAAGATCGTATTCCTTCTGTTCCTCAAGGTCCTATTACATTAGGAAAGGAAGCTGTTTCCAATGTTGGTGAAGATGGTTACAAGGGATTTGTTACTCAATTAAAGCATCACATCAAAGAGGGAGATATTTTCCAAGCAGTGCCTTCACAACGATTAGCACGTCCAACTGATTTACACCCATTCAATGTTTATCGTCATTTAAGATCATTGAACCCTTCACCTTATATGTTTTACATGAATTTGAAAGACTTTACTGTTGTTGGCGCTTCACCTGAAATGTTAACCAAGGTACAAGACGGTGTTGCGTTCACACATCCAATTGCTGGTACTAGAAAACGTGGAAAGACACCTGAGGAAGATAAAGCATTAGCTGAAGATTTATTAAAGGATCCCAAAGAACGTGCAGAGCATGTCATGTTGGTTGATTTAGGTCGTAATGACATTAATCGTGTTTGTAAACCTGAGTCTGTTAAAGTGGATAAATTAATGGAGATTGAATATTATTCTCATGTTATGCATATTGTATCCAATGTATCTGGTAAATTACGCGATGATAAAACACCATTTGATGCTTTCCGTGCTATTTTCCCTGCCGGTACTGTTTCAGGTGCACCCAAGATTAGAGCTGTTGAATTGATTCGTGGATTGGAAAAAGAAAAGAGAGGTATTTATGCTGGTGTGGTTGGTCATTTCGATTATTCTGGTGATTTAGACACATGTATTGCTATTCGTACCATGTTATTCAAGGATGGCGTAGCTTATTTACAAGCAGGTGGTGGTATTGTCTATGATTCTGTTGAAGAAGATGAATATCAGGAAACTATGAATAAGATGGGCTCTAATTTAGCTACAATTGATCAATGCGAACGTAAAATCTATGATCAACAACAAAATAAATAAAGAATTTGTTCACATCCTTAAAATTAGTTTTTTTTTTTTTTTTTTAGTAGAATTTTAAGTAGTATCAATATCTGACATTTTATAGCTTTTTTAATATGAGAACATTAAAGGCTATCCTATTTGGATGGTGTACAATCCTGTGACACCCATTTGAAATGATACACAATTTGACAGTTACTACTAGAGATCAAAAAATATCATAGATATTTCAAATGCCAATGCACATTATATCAAATTTGTTATTATTACCATTATTATTGTAAAAAAAAAAAAAAAAAAAAAAAAAAAAAAAAAGAATTGTCTGTTATATATAATACAAAGATACATTTTATCTAGATGTGAATGATGGTCGAGGAGATGTTACAGAACCAACATTTCCGTCTTGTGGTGGTGTTTGTTGCACTTGCTGTTGTTGTTGTTGTTGTTGCTGTTGCTGCTGCTGCTGCTGTTGTTGTTGTTGTTTGATATGAAATAATTTAACATGTGTATTATTCCATGGACCATAATTTGATACAGAGGAAATATAAGCCTGTCCCCATAACATACTACGAAACCATATAATAAGAGGTTCACTCCATTGAAATTTACGAATAACGACAGGATGTGCAGGCGGTAAAATATCAGAAATTGATACATTTCTTAATGTATCGATAAGTTGCTCATTTGTGGATTGAGCATTTTCAATCTTTGGTAGTAAATCATGAATCAACGCTGCTGTTGTGTCTAATGGAAGTCTCGAATGCCATTGATAAACCCAATCATCTGTAGGTATAAATCCATTTTTCGCACCTGGTAAGAAGCTTCCAACGGTACTTACTGAAGATACACTCGATTGTCTTTGAGGAAGAGCACCATTGCTATGTAAACTAGATGCGCTGGATGTTCTTGAGAGTGAACCTTCGGGTAGTTTACCTTTAGCTTTCTCTGATAGACCACCAGGGCTAGTAGGATCAGGCAATTGTTCTACTGAGGATTGTCTTTGTGGTTGTTGCTGTTGTTGCTGTTGTTGTTGTTGTTGTTGTTGTTGTTGTAAAAGTCGATTTTCTTTTACTTGTCGTAGCCTTTCGACTTCAATTAAAGCATTGTCCAAACTAAATTCAGCTAACTTTTCGAACTTTTGATGATTGCGAAGAATGATAAAAACCAAATTAAGGTTATCTATTGATAATGTATTAATAAACCACAGAGATTCATAATTAAGAAGTACTTACTTGCGTATTGGAATTGAATGGTATTATTAAATGCTTCCAACAAGTAATCGACAAGATGATGGTTTGCTTCATCCGCTAACAAAAATCCAGGCGCTGATACGGAACTGAATAATGCAAGCAATTTGCTACATGTGAGTGGGGAAATATTTTTAAGATATGGTGAGATATTGGCAATAGTCTTGATTAGTGCTGGATATAGCGTAGATAATGTGCCTCTTGATAAAGCAATCAATGAGAAAATAGTCTATCATATAGATTGTATCAATATATGTAATGAATTCAAGGTTAATTACACAATATTACCAATATGAGATAATCTGCATAAGATCCTTGGAAATTAGGTATTCTGCTATTGGCAGGGAGCGATGCATGTCCCTCAAAAGGCTTGTTCAATTTCACACTGAATGTTCTATCTGATGATAATGTTTGCAAAATGAATGAACACATACGAACAAGCCCCACTTGAGCTATAGTATGCATTGGAATTAATTAGTTGACCGTTGTGTTTAGTACAATAATTTCACTTACAGGGATCAAGCTTATTTTCACCTGCATAAAACAGTAATACAACCATTAAATCTAATGCCCTTTCAGTTTCCATTAAATAATTTTTGAATCTCTGCCAATCTAATATTAACATCCTATCTTTACCATCATATTTAAAGCGCTTACACTATTCATTTCTAACAATTTCCAACACAACATCATCATTTCTACATGATATCTTACTCTTTTGGAAGAGCCCGGTAAATAACTGCTGAGAGTCTATAGTTTTATATTGTTAATTGATCCATAGTAATGTGCCCTGATTTGCTTCCTTATCTACCTGCATGGGGGTACTCAAAATTCTGTAGATACCATCAATCAAAAATTGGAAATCCTGAGCTCTATGTAATTTGGATAAATAATATCTAAATGCATTTTCCATTGTTTCTGCATGATGCGGTGGTTGTTGATGATCGTCAATTTGAATAGCGTCAATTCTGGCTACTAATGTATCTTCTTCTTCTTCATGAGCTTGTTCTGCTGATCCAGCAATATTTTCATGATGCTTCACTGTGGGCGAACGATAATCCAAAACTACCAACAGCACTCGCAGACAAAGTGCCACTAATTGCTCACGAGGATCAGTGAAAACAATATGATTGTAAGGCACAGCTGTCCACCCCATTGGGTTAAATTTACAGGAAGTATTGATCATACTACATAAAAATGCAAGTACAATTTTTCGTTCTGTTCTGGATACCATATATTCCAACCAACGATCCTTTTTAACAAGTATATGAGAAGGTGATCGATACATGGATTTAGATAAAAGTACGGTCAGTAGACGAAGTACTTCTGTTCTATTCATATCATTATCCCGGGAAGATCCAATAGGTGTAGAAGATCCAACACCTGTTTCCCAAATCACATAATTTACTTTACTATCTGCTGTACACATTGATTGAGGTAACGTAAAGCCTGCCAAGAATAGGGATTGAAGCGTTACTAAAAAAAAAAAAAAAAAAAAAAATCAAGTTAGCCTTCACATTACATGGATGCTCCTTATTCCCATGCTAAATATTTACAAGTTATGAGTATTTCACCTCGAGGAGGTAATAGAGAAGGTTGTGATATTTGTTTTTGATCTGTTGTTGATGTTAAAGGAGGAGGAGGCAAGATGGCATTTTTATCTAATGGACGTGGGGTCCAAAAAAACTTCTCTTCCCATTCGGCACATTCTGGGCTTTCAAAAATAAAAGGTATGATTCTAGTCAAAACGCGACAGCAGTTGAGAAGTTGAATAGTCTGAATAGGTGTATTTGAATTCAATAAAGTTGTCATTTGCTCTATTAGCTATATAGAACACATAATTAGAAATCCCTATTCCATATGAAAAAAGAAGAATATTTCCTAACCTTGTCTATCAAAGTTTCGAGATTTTCTATTGCACTGTCTCTTGCTTTTCTAATATCAGTTGAGCCAACAAGTGTGTAAACATCATCTACGGATTCAGGCAATGTCCAAAACTATATTTTACATGAGTTAATGGTTCCTTTCAATCCAAACTACATGTATTTACCAGAGTCCAATAATCATCTGCAGTTTTGGGAACATTCTAATAAAATTTTGAAAATTTAAATTGAATATTACAGAAATAAAAAAAGTAAGCTTTTCGTACCCTTTCTTCAAATAAACGGAATACACCTTTTCTAAAAGCAAGTTTACTGTCTGTGGCACCCATTTTAAATAATTTATCAAAGAAAAGAAAGAACACTAATAGAAAAAGAAGGGAGATGGAATAAATAGAATCCTACCGGAGGAGGAACGTTATGTATGACAATCGACAGAGCGGGCGATGCATAATGTAAGCTTAAATAGATTCAGATTTATTCAGAAAAGCGCTAGTGACGTATATGTTATATCAAGTATCCATGGTGATACCATTTAAGTTTGTCAAAATGTGCACTTGCCCAAATCTCGGTAAACTAGCATCTCGATTACCTATTTCAAAATGGACAATTCGATACGTATTCATTAGAATAATTTGGCTATAATGACATACTAATAGACATATTGAGGACCCACAAGTTGCACATTCAATACCCCAACACCAAGTGCCATACCGGCGTTTGAACGATCAAGTACTTTACTCATTAAGGGCATTTTATTGTAGTTACTGTGGTTTTCCGTACGCATGTATCTCTATCTATGACTCCAAGAATAGATTACGACTGGATAAATAAATTGAGATGAATGTATATTCTACCCATTTATCTTTTTAATGTTCAGTTAAATGTTATTCTTATATTCTTAAAGTAAATGTAAAAAAACAAAAGACGTTTATGGGTGGTTGTTATTCCTGCGTCTGAATACGTATCTTCTTCATGAGTTGCAAGACAAGACATATACAATTCTTTGCGTGTGCACTCCTTGATTCAAAATCGTTGACAAAATAAAATGGGGAATAGAAAAAATTGATGGTAATAACTGAATAAGAAAATATACGCTCGTTGTCATAGTTAAGTACAGTATATCACTTTATTTTTAAAATCAAAAGGTCGTATTTCATAGTCAAAATTAAATAAATACAATAGTTTAAATAAAAAAAGAAATTATACAGCGATAACGCACACCCAAACAAAGAGGAGAAAAAAGAATGACCAAAGAGAAGAAGGAAGAGGAGGAGAGCAATAAAATGAAAGAAGAGAACACTTATTTAGTAACTTGGAATTCTGTCCTTGCATTATCATTAAATATTATTCTAATTCTAACTATTGTTGGTACAGTACGATGAAAAGCTTCTTATAATTACACAAAGCAGGCCTGCGGCAGCAAGAGTTGCACACCACGTAGCGCTGTTGACCAGCTCGGTATGGTTACCAGAGAGAAGTTGATTTGATTCTGTAAAAGAAAAGTATGTAGCACTATAATAATATGATATTATAGCGATATTTTTGCCCCGTCTCATCGCAAACGTACGAGTTTTAATCACTATTGCAATCGTCACTCAATGGCAGTGCTTAATTATTCTCCACAATTTGCATGGACAGCTTGAGTTAGTGGATTCAATTCTTATTTATATAAGCATACTGCTATATCCTATACCAAAAAAAAAAAAAAAAAAAATACCCTTAAAAATCTGCAAGCCTTCAAAATCAAACCCGAAACGTGCCATCATTTCTATAGTTAACCCTATACAAAATTAGTTTTAGGGTACACCTTGGACGCTGCAAATTATATTTAAAATGGCTGTATTATGCCATCTATTCCTAAATTTATTGTATATTTCATGAAAAAATCAAAAACAGTTAAAAACTAGGTCTCACTTTTCATCTCTACTATACTTTTTGTTTTCACTAAATAACACCAAGAGAAAAATATATGCCAATGTACCTGAGATGTTCAGCTTTAATCCAAAAACGAGTATCCGGAAATATCCTATTTTTTACAGTTGGTATTAATTTTTCAGTGCTAATGTTTCAGATTTTTTACGCGTATTTCACTGTTAAAGGATTGAAAACTTTGAGGCTTCATATCTCTAGAAACAATTAAGTCATACTAACACTTTTTAATAATAAAACTTACTTTTTTTGAAGCTCTCTATAACATATTTGAATATAAAAAAATTCTGGGCACTTTTATTTTTTTTTTTATTTTTTTGGGCATTTCTATAGTAGGTTTCAAAATATTAGTTAAATTGAACAACACTTTTTTTGCATTCATAACATTAAGCTCGTTAATCTCTCTCAAACCCAATTTAGGGTTTTTCAAAATATTGATTTTTCGTGGAGATATCCTCAAAAATATGTACAAAAAGATACCTCCATTTCTAGCTTCCATTTTTCCCTTATATACCCTCATCCCAAATTCTGAATCTGAAAAAAATTTGGACAAAAATTTCGTTTTCTCTACGAAAAATGCAGCTAAAAATTTTTACAATAGCTCAATCGATAGATAATGTTTTTGCTCATCATCTCACTTAGTTACATTTTAAATATGCTTATAAAAAGTGATGTGCATCGTCAAAAAACTTCCAGAATTTCAATTGCATTTTACGCAAAATTTAATGTAAAACGGTTTTCTGATTTTTATTTAGATAGATGCAGAATTTAAAACCGTACAAAAACTATTTAATATGCTAGGTCAACTTACTTTGCAGCTAATGGGTCATTAAACAATTTTGTTTTTTGAATCGTTTTTCGTTGATTTTTTAAAATAAATTTTGTACCCCTGTTACAGTAGTTTTTAAGCTGTGATAAGAACTATTATTTTGATAATCTCGACAAAAAATCAATACTTTTTGCTAAAACAAAAAATGCAGAGTAGCAATCAATTAGATCTATCTACTGAAGACAAAAAATCGAGCCCTGGATAATGAGTTTTAAGTTTTACAAAATAATAAACTAATGTTTACAACAGCAGAAAACAAAGAAAAAAAATCCCATCCTTGTGAATATTAATTCAATTAATCTCCAATTATACATAATAATAGATTTAAATATATCCTGCATAAAAATTTATATGTCTACTTTCACAAATCACTGTGAATTGAGAAAACCACCAGCAAAACATAATATTTCTGTCCAATAAAACCACCTGTTGTGTCGTATATTTTCATGTTTGATAAATAATACTTAAAAAAAGAATACAATTAAAGGAGGATGATTAATGAACCAGTCCTTCGACTGTATAATAAATACAAGATATCATTTATTTAGATATAAAAGTATGGTCTTTTATATTGATTTGACATTGAGATCCTGAGATGTAATTTAAGACAATATTAAACCATTAGAACTGTTTAATAGTAATCTATGGATGGAAATGGACAATCATAATTTAACCGTTCTTGCGGAGTTTATGAGTTGTTGCCTTGTTTTAATGCTGATCTAAATGTGCTTGGATGTTGATTTGATAGCTACTTGATTGATTAACCGCTGGGATGAAATACTATGGCGTCATAATTGAGGTCCACGCGTTCTTGGTAATTGCTGGATAAACTTAGTACGCTAGTGGTTTCTTATATCCGATATCAAGATTTTGCACTTCAATACATGTCGTAGTCAATGGATTGTAAGATGTATTGATACTGTATACGGTCACTACGGCCAAACTATGCTTCTCATGGGCATAATGATCTGCACAGATAAGCAGAATAAAAAAAATGTGCAGATCAGGCAGTCCGGATGAGAAGAGCAATGAGATCAAGGTTTTTTAGTCAATTTACTAAAGTATATCAAATATCAATCATAATATAATTAATAACGAAGATAATTTGAATGGTTTAAAGCAGATATGAGTTACTCTCTGATTCAACAGAATTGCCTTATTGACGTGATATATCAATTTGGAATTTGGGGCTTGAAAGAGTTCTGCTCATGTTCTTCTTTCGGGGACCAAATGGGAACAACGACAACAACCTGTTTGGTAACACTAAAAGTATTTATGCCTTTGTAAATTTCTGTTTATGACACACAAAATCTTTTTTCTTCCCTACTCTTTCTTCCTCAGCTCTTATATTTACGTTTAAAACTAAAACAAAAAAGCTAGTATTTTTTTATAAACTGAAATCAAGAAGCAGGTACAAGTACATGTTTTTCCTATTGCTTATTTGGAAATGAATTATTAACTGTTAATGTTAGGGCAAGTTATAATATCTTTTTCGAACAAAAAAAGCATCCAGGACTTAATCATTTTGTTCCATTATCTACGTTATAATTAATGCTTTTTTGGTCTACTAAAGTCGATATCTACCTGGAGAAAAACTGGTGATTATAAAAGTATGTAAAGGATTGACTTGATTTGAATGAATGAATAAACTCATGTTGTTAGTCCATTTAGTTTCTAAAAAGCATTTATTTCTATTTAGTGGCCAACTGCTAAGAAGAGGAAAACAAGATGTTGTCTTGTATGTACCACTACCAACTACCAACTATCAAAGGTACATCATAATTATTACTTATTAGCTTGTTATTAAAATTAATAATTGATTTTACTAATAAGTCAATTTTTATAGGTCAAAAGTAAGTTTGTTCTGGTAGAGCATTGGATAAATTGTCTTGGGACAAAGAGAGTAAAAAGGTGGCAATAGGTTCCAGTGATGGCCATGTTTATGTTTATGTTTATGTTTAATGTTTATGTTTATGATATTGGAGAGGTAAGACTAAAACTCAATGTAAACCATCTCTAGCGCATTAATTATAAAGTAAGACTATATTATCATCAAATAAACTACCACACAATATTAACACGTATAAAGGTTTACAGTAATAAGCTTGAATCAAGTGGGTACAGCATTGTAAATTCTTGAAAAAGTTCTCAAGTATTATAAAATCTCTTATTTTTAAGACTTACAATGCTTATAGGTGGAATATTAATTTAGAAAATTATTTTTGTCCAGATCATCAATTTTGACATTTTTTAATTTTTTATTTCTGATTTTGCAAATCTAGAGTTAATTATACTACCAATTATAAAAACAAAAAATATACGCATATACAGAATTTAGCGCTCTATTTGCTCAATAAAAAATAATGAGAATTTTCATTGCAAAATATTACATGAAAATCCTTAAACCAAAAAACCGTTTTTGGGCCAAAAGTACAAATTTTCATTACTTAACTTTTGATGTTAAGCTTTTATAAAATGCGTATTAGTTATAGCTACAGTTTTCTCTCACAATATAGTATATTTAAACGTTGATTTTGGTATCAAAATTTGATTTTTCTGATTTTTGATCAAAATCATGAGTGTTGGTAAGGAGAAAATGAGTCCTGGAAATGTCCGCTACAAATTCTGAATTTTCAGACCGTACATGGTTAAATATAAGAAAAGTTGAGAAAAGAACACTTTTTTATTTAAAACATAGATATATCATAGTAGTATAACAGACTTAGCCGTTTAATCTTGATATACTCAATTACGGTGTCGCTCTACGGGCTCGCTTTTGCAATTTTTTAATGAATGTACAGTATTATGATATGACAGACGGCTTTTCTGGTAGAAAAATGTATGTTTCTATGATAACAGATATTGCTTATTTTGTTTAGTTTATGGATTGATGCGCTGTAATGCTGCTTTTACATTGGCTGAAATGTGCAATTTAGCAGGGTTTTAATTGCGCTAAATAATGTAAAGCCTTGAAAATCCTTTTCTACGTGTGTTGTTTCTCTCTTTTTTTTTCATATTCCAAGAAGGATAAATTCACCGTTTGATAAGGCATATCAGACTATCATCAAGCTGG
Source organism: Mucor racemosus (assembly GCA_027405735.1). Taxonomy (NCBI): domain Eukaryota; kingdom Fungi; phylum Mucoromycota; class Mucoromycetes; order Mucorales; family Mucoraceae; genus Mucor; species Mucor racemosus. The sequence goes on along the minus strand of JAPEHQ010000004.1, from coordinate 777,352 downwards.
TATTCATTCTTTTCTTTTATCTGAGTACGTGTAATGGGTCAAACATTTCAGTTTCATTCATGCAAAACTTTGCCTCATTCCTTATATAAATACTACAAGGAAATCAGTACATGATCCCTTGTAAATTTATCTGTCTTTTTACACTCCCTTTACTTTTATTTATTCATTATTAAATATCTAATTTACAAATAAGACCACCAAACTTCATCAACCCAGTGACCACCAATTTATAATAACAAGAATATTATCTATAAGCATATTATTTTTTACCTTTGCTGTTAGTCCAAAATTACAAATCATTACACCATGTGCATCTTGTTATCTTTTTAGCCATCATATTCAGTGGATACAATAGCTCAGGCTATAGTGTGCAGACTACCTGGGCACAACAAAATCATATTGTGCAGCACAGGTCGGCCATAGTGCAAATTTACCTGATTCAACTGCTGATGCTAAACTAACATCAGATTAGTTGTGTTGACACACAATAAAGTAAGGCGTTTTATCGTTTTATCGAGTACGATGTTGGCGTTCAATGTATTTCAGTTAAATTGAATAGATGATAGAGATATGGTCTAAGCAGATATCTATGAATGTGCGAGAGAGCTCAGATTTATGAACACAAAAAAAAAATGATCCAAATTGTGATGCTTCGTCGACCTGTACGAGATTTTTTTGTGGCGATACCTAGTGGCTCAAGCGCTCAAGTGTAATTTAAGCATTTAATTGTAAAACGTATCGAATCAAGATGAAGTTAGTTGATTGATATAACGGATAATAAGCACAATATCATTTATTGAATGGGTGAATGTAAATGTATAAAGCAAAGCTTACTTTTGAATGAAAGTACTACTAATTATTCTGATTAACATCAATAAGTTCAAAAAGAATAGTTAAAAAATGCAATCCTTGCTACTACTAAATCGCATAATTTGATATGCGGAAAACTTGAAACGTTTATTCTTTTTTTTGGCAATGCTACAAATCATCGTTCAATATGACTGAATATTCATGAATCAAAGAAAATACAACTGGTAAAAACCGATACACAATTTACGTCGAGGTCAAAATTGATAAAAGGTGCATTTATTGTGTAGTAGAAATTGCAACATTTTGATGAATAGAAATTACAGTACCAAGATGTTGTGTTTGCCTCAGAATTTTTAAAAGGATTTAAAAGCATACTTCATCAAACTTACTTAGTGTTGTATTCCACCTACTAGTATCATACATTATCACCTTCTACAGTATCAATACATCTTAATTACAATCTATTGACTACGACATGTATTGAAGTGCAAGCCTTGATATCGGATATAAAAAACCCCTAGCGTATCAAGTTTAATCCAGTAATTACCAAGAACGCTTTGACCTCAATTATGACACCACATTATTTCATCCCAGCAGTTAACCAATCAAGTAGTTATCAAATCAACATCCAAGCATATTTAGCGCAGCATTGAAACAACACAACTCACAAGCTCTGCAAGAACGGTTAAATTATGATTGATCCATTTCAATCCATAGATTACTATCAAACAGATCCAATGGTTCAATAGTGCCTTAAATTACATCTCAGGATCTCAATGTCAAATCAATATAAAAGGCCATACTTTTACATCTAAATAAACGATATCTTGTTTTTATTACACAGTTGAAGAACTGATTAATTACTCATTCTTTTATAATTGTATTCTTTTTTAAGTACTATTTATCGATCCTGAAAATATACGACACTTAGATACAAAATACTCACCATATGCTATTATTAGTATCATCTTGTTTTTTATTTAATTGCTGTATTATTAAAAATCAAGCTTTTCATAGCTTATAACAATGACAATGGGATGTTTCTGATTTTAGATTGACATTCATTATAATAATAAGGCGGGCTGATGATACGTTTGATACTAACGTAGATGGAACCCTTCAATTTAATTTATGAAATTTGACTGCAAATACCGAGGAACGATTTGTAAGTACTTGAATTGGTTCTGGTAAAGCATTGAATAAATCGGCTTGGGATACAGACGGCAAAAAGGTGGCGATAGGCTCCAGTGATGGCCAGGTTTATGTTTATGATATTGGAGACGTAAGAGTAAAAAAAAAACTTAATGCAAATCACCTCTAGCGCAATAATTATAAAGTAACACTATATTATCATCAAATAAATTACCACACAATATTAACACGTAACATGTATAAAGATTTAAAGTAATAAGCTTGAATCAAGTGGGTACAGCATCATTAATTTTTGAAAAAGTTCTCAAGTATTATAAAATCTCTTATTTTTAAGACTTACAATGCTTATAGGTGGAATATTAATTTAGAAAATTATTTTTGTCCAGATCATCAATTTTGACATTTTTTAATTTTTTATTTCTGATTTTGCAAATCTAGAGTTAATTATACTACCAATTATAAAAACAAAAAATATACGCATATACAGAATTTAGCGCTCTATTTGCTCAATAAAAAATAATGAGAATTTTCATTGCAAAATATTACATGAAAATCCTTAAACCAAAAAACCGTTTTTGGGCCAAAAGTACAAATTTTCATTACTTAACTTTTGATGTTAAGCTTTTATAAAATGCGTATTAGTTATAGCTACAGTTTTCTCTCACAATATAGTATATTTAAACGTTGATTTTGGTATCAAAATTTGATTTTTCTGATTTTCGATCAAAATCATGAGTGTTGGTAAGGAGAAAATGAGTCCTGGAAATGTCCGCTACAAATTCTGAATTTTCAGATTGTATATGGTTAAATATAAGAAAAGTAAAAAAAAAATGCTTTTATTTAAAACTTAAATATATACCATAATAGTATAAGATACTTAGCCATTTAATATTGCTATGCTCAATTACGAAGTTGCTTTACGGGCTCGTTTTTGCAATTTTTTAATGAATCTATAATATAGCAGCCAGTTTTTCTGGTAGAAAATGCATGTTTCTATGATAACAGATATTGCCTATTTCGTTTAATTTATGGTTTATTAGCTGTAATACTGCTTTTGCATTGGTTGAAATGTGCAATTTAGCAGGCTTTTATTTGCTCTAAATAATGTAAAGACTTGAAAATCCTTTTCTACGTGTGTTGTTTCTCCCTTTTTGTCTTCATGTTCCAAGGATATTATTCGTCGTTTGATAAGGCATATCAGACTATCAAACTGGTATTCTTCTCTTTTATTTGAATACGCATTCTAACGTAAGGGACTAATGTTTTTAATAAGGCAACAGTCTATATTAGAGACTGAATGTTCATTTAACTGCATTCTAACATCAAATATCATTATTTACTACTGTATTTTTAGACGTATTTCTTGATTATCAGATCAAATCGAAGTCAATGATATTTATAATATCTATTCAATGAAAATCTAAAACTGGCTACAAACTCATGAAATGTTCCAGGAAAGTAATAAAATTTCAAATGATATAGAAACAAAAAAAAAAGAATAATCTAATGTCTTACCTAATTAACATAGTTTTGGTTGTATATATACTGTACTTGAAAACATATCTTTTTACAGTTGACAATCGTAAACTAAAATAGTGAGTTTAAAGAAGGTTAATTTGCTTAAATTTTATGAGTGATAAAGTAACATCTATAATATTAGATTTGGCTTGCATATAAATTTAAGCAGTAAGTGTTATTTAAGTTTATGCTCGAGCAAAACCCATTATTGCTGTAAAAACATTATACTGTAGCTATAAACATATTTGCAAATGATAATAATAGTAAATATATTGGCTCTTGCATGTATTGCTCTACATCATCAACGCATTGAATTGTATTATTGCCTATAATCTATATTATTAATAAAAGCAAATGTAATTTAAAAACCCATTCCAGTAAAAAATGGAATGAAATTTTGAGAACGGCACGATGCTCAGGCTATAATGTGCAGCCAACTTGGGCACAAAAAAATCATCTTGTGCAGCACACGTCGGCCGTAGTGGGTGATAAAATATGGTACTTGGTGGCATGATACAACATGCATGATGATAAATAATAAATTGACGGAAGCCTGTACATACCTTTGGGCATTATTCTCAAGATTTTACATATAAAGTGTTTCTTGAGTGAAGAGTGATATGCCTTAAATAGTATTGTTCATGCAGTAATAATTATCCTGAAGTCCTTTTTTAAGGATAAGTTAAAGTTGGTGAAAAACCAATTTCTAACTGATAAAGACGGAAGTAAGAACTGATAGAAATCCAAATATAATTGACGATGTTATTCGCTGAGCTCTTTTTGAGTATTTCTGAAAAATGACTAAAGATATTCCATTATGTATGCCTCTATGTTACAATTAGTAATACTTTATTTGTTACTTCTTACTGGATCAAAACCAAAATCAAAATATACAGAGAGTAGTAGTGGGCTTACGATACATTTTACATTATTATTAAATCATTGTGTGCAGAGTGTGTCTCTCTTGTGTTTGTGAAATAAGAAATTCATAAAGAAAAATGGATTTCCGAAATAGCACTAAAAATACTGGAGTAGAAAAAAGAAGACAACAATTGGTAGTCTTTTGAAAGCTGTGAATAGAAAGGTAAAATGAAAAAAAAGGCGAGGGGATGATTAGCTGCGCTTCTAGCCCGGCAAACACAACAAGTTCCGAAGAGAATCCGTTTACACAAGTTTCAAACCCACAACCTCTCCGTTTGAACTAGCTGTAAAGCGCATAAGTCTAGCAACTAGGACAAACGTCCCCTATATGTTTGCTTTTTTTAATTGCCGTCCTTCTACTTATCTGTTATTTTGTTTTTCTTGATTTGTGCAATATTGAGTAATTTGACCATATTGTTTTTCTTTGGTATATAATATTTCTATTTGCTGAGTATCAGAAGCGGTTTGGTTTATAAAAAAAATCTTTATTCCTGATCGAAATATAAAGAAAAATATGTTATTTTTGCCCTATATCATGTAATTATGCTAGGTACAATAATGCAAAAGCTGACTTTATTTCACTAGAAAATATAATTGAAGTTTTCAGTGAGCATATAATCAATAGATACAGAATAACGCTACGTATATATACAAAAATTTAGTAGTAAATAAAACGTGTATATATATACAATAATAACAAAATTTTTATAATCTATAAAAGTTACGGTCATCAATGTTGAAAATACCAGATCTCGTCCGATCTTCACAGGAAAACAATATCTGTTAATACAACATATATAATAAAAAATGATTTTTAGATTTTTTTCTACAGTATGTAGAAGCTAAACAATCATACTCTATGATATTATTTATGCAATTATTTTTTCTTATTAGTTAATCAATAAAAAAATTATAATTTATTTTGTTCGTTCTGTCCTTCACAATATATTTTGACTTGCTGCAGTACACGAAGAAACTACGCTCGATAAGTTAAAATGAATTCTAATATTAAATTTGAATTTTCAAAAAATAAAATTGATAGTTTCAATCTTCAAAATCAGAGTATGCATTCTTTCTATAACTGACCTCATAATAAACATTTTTTAGAATATACCCTATACATTACTAAATAAATATAAATTGGTTCCATTATCTTACCTATTTCTAATTTTATTCTATATTTCACGAAAGACTCAAAAACGCGTAAAATTCACCGCTTTTTCCTTGAAAACTGCGTCTCATTTTTCATCCCTGCTATATTTCTTTTTTCACTAAATAACACCAAGAGAAAAATATATGCCAATGTACCTGAAATGCTCACCTTTAATCCAAAAACAAGTATCCGAAAATATTCTACTTTTTACAGTTGGTATTAATTTTTCAGCGCTAATGTTTCAGATTTTTATGCGTATTTCATTGCTAAAGGATTGAAAACTTTGAGGCTTCATATCTCTACAAAAAATTAAGTTATACTAGAGCTTTTTAATAATAAAACTTACTTGTTTTGACGTACTCTATAACATATTTCAGTATAAAAAAAGTCTGAGCACTTTTATTTTTTTTCATTTTTTTTGACATTTCTATAGTAGGTTTCAAAAAATCGGTTAAATTGAGTTACATTTTTTTTGCATTTATGTCATGAAGCTTGTTGAGATCTCTCAGATCCAATTTAGAGTTTTTCAAAATGTTGATTTTTCGTAGAGATATCCTCAAAAATGTATACAAAAAGATACCTTCATTTCTAGCTTCTATTTTTCCCTTATATACCCTCATCCCAAATTCTGAATCTGAAAAAAATTTGGACAAAAATCTCGTTTTCTCTACAGAAAATGCAGCTAAAAGAATATACAGTAGCTCAATCGATAGATAATATTTTTGCGCATCATTGCATTTAGTTATATTTTAAATATGCTTATAAAAAGTGATGTGTATCTTAAAAAAACTTTCAAAATTTTGATTGCATTTTGCGCAAAATTTTATGTGAAACATTTTTTTAAACTTTATATAGATGGATACAGAATTTAAAGCTGTACAAAAACTGTTTAACACGCTTGGTTGGCTTACTTTGCAGCTTGTGAACATTTAAACGATTTTGTTTTTTGAATCATTTTCGATCATTTTTTTCATCATCAAATCGATTTTTGAACTCAGTCAGCATAGGGTGTAAGCTGCATATCAAGCTATTATTTTGATTATTTCGACAAAAAATCAATATTTTTCGCTGAAACAAAAAATACAGAATAGTTTGCAGTTGGATATATCTTGTGAATACCAAAAAAATTATCACAAATTTTGTGCTAAAGTTTTACAATCGATTTTAGGTCAGTTTTTGGTCAATGTTAGTGTAGTAGCCATAATTGAAATAGGTCTTCTTTGATTTGATGTTGTATGAAGGAGTGCATTGACATCAATGCGTTGCCAATGAGAAACATTCAAGGCTATGATCTAACCCCACAAACCAAAGCAAACAAAATCTAAAGATTGGTATGATTAAGGGATAAGAAAATCTTCTGTTAATACAATAGACATTTATCAATATAAAAAAAAAGGGAGGAAACCCTAAATTAGTCTTAACATTTATTGATAATTGCATTCTTTCTATTATTTTTGTTTAAATTAAACGATGTGATCAAAAAGTAAACACAAAAATGTCACATTTTATTGAGACTCCACAATCCTTGTTGTTGTTTGCTTTTGCCTTTCAAACATTAACAATTGTATCTTTTTTTGTAAAACACAATGTTTATTACTAGAAGAGCATTTTCAACATGTCGAACCTTATTGCATGAGAATCCATTGGTATGAAAAACAATCAGAAAATGAACAAAATATAACCGAGATTAATCAAAAAATAACAAACAAACAAAAAAAGGGATTACCTCGACATAAACCAGCACCTACTATGCCTAGAGCTCAACGTGGATTGCCTAAAAAAATGCCAATTGCTGGTGTAAAGAACGTTGTAGTAGTAGCATCTGGAAAAGGTGGCGTTGGTAAATCTACAACAGCAGGTAAAATTCTTTAAACATTTAAAGAAATGATGGATTTGATTCTCACATTTATATATATAATATAAAAAAAAAAAAAAAAAAAAGTCAATATTGCTTTGGCAGCTGCTGGTATGAAAAAAAGAGTTGGTATACTAGATGCAGATATTTTTGGGCCTTCTGTACCCAAGTTGATGAATCTGAAAGGAGAGCCTGAACTGACCGAGACAGGTAAAGTAGATTTGATGAGAAATTATACATTTATATTAACTCGGTCTTTTTTTTCTTTTTTTTTTCTTCCAAGGTGATCGTTTAATACCTTTAACAAATTATGGTGTCAAATGTATGTCTATGGGATTTTTAGTAGATCAAGATGCACCAGTAGTATGGAGAGGATTGATGGTAATGAAGGCACTTCAGCAGTTATTGCATCAAGTTGATTGGGGACAATTAGATTTATTAGTAATTGACATGCCACCAGGAACAGGCGATGTTCAATTAACAATCAGTCAACAAATCGTAGTAGATGGTAAATTCTTTTTATATTTTTATAGTTCAAATCGCTAAAAATATATGTAGGTGCCGTCATTATCTCCACACCTCAGGATATTGCACTTATTGATGCAGTTAAAGGTGTAAATATGTTTAAAAAAGTGAATGTACCAGTAAGTTTTTTTTTTTTTTTTACCCAGAAAACCTTGAATGGGCAACTAATTTAGAAAATAGATCTTGGGTATGGTACAAAATATGTCACTTTTCATATGTCCCAATTGTCAACATGAATCACACATCTTTGGTCATGATGGTGCTGCTCGAATGGCCGAGGATTTCAATGTTCCGTTATTAGGTCAAGTGCCACTTCATGCTGATATTTGTACATTATCAGATTCTGGCAAACCTATTGTCATTTCACAACCTGATAGTCCTTTTTCTAATCATTACCGTTCCATTACTCAAAATATGTTGAATCGTTTACAAGAAATTAAATAAACAAGTGTTATTTATATATATATAAATTTTTATTATTTAGAAAGAGAGAGAGAGGGTAATTTGGAGCCGAAACACAAAATATTGAAAATAAATGTCGATTTTCTTCTAAATGTTTGCATTTTCTGATGTAGTTTTTGTTGTAATTTTAAATAATTTATTCGGAAGCGTACTTGTCCTTGATGTCCTTCCATTGTTTCTAATAGTTATATGTAAATAATCCAAGAAATATTCTTTAAATGTATGTACTTACGCCCTTGTTGAAATGGTCCCAAACCTTGGTGGAAGTAGAATCAAAAACAACTTCGAAAGCAATAGCACCAACAAAGATAGAGGAAACAAAGACGGAATTCTTCTTGAAGAAGGTGTTGTAGATGGTACGAGTCAAACCAGAAGCAGGTGCAGCAGGCATTTTATTTTATTTATTAAGAGAGTGGGGAGAAATAAAGAGAAATAAAGGGAAGATTTGATAGTAAAAATTATGTGGAGTTTTTTTTTTTCCCTTTCGCTTCCTTTGAATTAACAAGCAGGGGATTTCACCATTGTTTAGAGATGTGGAGGTGTGACGTAGACTGGACCATCATATCTACTACTACAACTACAGGTAATTTGTAGTAGCGTTTGAAAATCAATTATATTTCATAAAACATACTTTTTATTACTTGCCCTACATTTTAAAATCCAAGCAATTTTTAGCAAAACAAAAAATGTAGGTCTAGTATTTGTACTTTTTTCTATATGATTACTGTAATATCTTATGATATAATTATCTTTGCTCATTCTAAAACAATCCTTTAAAAATAGCGTGTATAAAATACATTTTAACTGGTTCTCAAATTAAGCTTTATTATTTGGAAAAGCCTGTCGAACATTCAAATTGATTCCAGGTATTCGCCATATATCTGCCAATCTTCATCGTCTACTACTTTGGGCAACATGTATTCTGGTAATATATTCTCGAGAATCCTCGGCACTCCTGCTATAAATGTTCATTGATGACCCGCAAAACTGAAATTTCTCAGAGAAAAAGATCTACCAAGATATGCTTTGCTTGCAATTGTTGGCATTATAATGATATCACCACTATTCAATTGAAGTGGAATAGGCTTTGTTTCTCTTGTATTACCACCGACCAGATAAATACACAAGTAACCCAAACTTATAGAAATCAAGGGAGCTTCCATATTGATTTCACTTTGACCTACATGGGCCATCAATATAGATGACAATTGATAAAAATTAATGATACCAGCTTTAGGTTTGGAATCAGCACCTTTATATTAATTTTTCAATTATATTTCAGCATCATGACATTCAGTATCTTCTGTTACTTTGACAACAGCTTTCCATTAAATCTGAAATATTGTGAGGAATTGGAATAGATATATCTAAATTATTTTTTTTTGTTCCCCAATGATATTGAGAATCTAATGTAACCCAACGTTGCTTTTTTAGTATTTGGGTGGGGGAACATACACAGGTATTTTTCCCATTGATGTCAGAGTACATGCTAATAGCAGTCGATAGTGTATCATTATTATTGTCTTGAGTTGATGTAGGATACATGTCATTTTCATCTTGCTGTATTGTCTTTATTAGAATGTAGTAATTGGAATTTCCAGGTACAAGTTTGCCCTTTTTTTCTTGTTCACACAATGGCCAGATAGCATCCTTCGGTACATAATAATGTCCAAATGTATTTGGAATAACAACTAGGCCTAAAAAAAGAGAAAAGATTAGATTAAATGTTATCCCGGTGTATTGGTGACAGTAACTGATAACCTGATGCATTTTTTAAGATGAGAGCATATTTTGATCTTGAGGGTAAATCGCCAAAAACATTGGACAATGTACTTTTATAATATTAATTTGTGTTTCTATAGTATTTTTTTGGATATATCACTGAAATCTATGATATCTTTTAAATCGGAATCATGAATAATTCGAGATTTATAAATCCTTTCTGCGTAACGAAATGGTGATTGATTTGCATAGAGTGCACGGTTCAAACATTTCGCCGCACTTTCCTTTTGTTGCTTTTCCCAAATCTTCATTTGTCTTTTTGATTTGAATTGCTGAGGTACACTTGCCGTTTGCATTTATCAATAAAAAAAACAAAAACAAAAAAAAAAAGTAGAAACGTCTAGAGACAAGCTTCAATTTTACATTGATGATATAGAAACTAAAAACCATGAATGTCAATGATTAAGATGGATTTGAGACAAATTGGCATCTTTAACTTGTAAAGACGTAAATTAGGCTTTTTTATGTGTAACCCGCCTTGATATAATTAGTGAAAATTGTACCACATTTCTATATAAAAACACTTGCCACCCTTCTTAGTTTCATTAGATGATTAAAATAAAAAGCACACCCAAACCGCTATTAAATCTCCCCTAAATATATACATCAATGTTCATAATTGAGCAAAAAAATTCTTCCATATTCTGCCTGCTCATATATACTTCACGTGGGGCATATTTTTTGAATTTTTGTGGAGACATTGATGAATGCTGCAGGGGGGTATATGACAAAAAACTACTTTTACGGTCTTTGATTGAAGCCAGTTAATCGGATAAGCAACTATATTTAACATCAAGAATAAAAAACTATACATTCTCACAGAAGCTTTTTTAAACACACAAAAATATTCCTTTTTACAATAACATGATGCTACCCTCGATTATGTACAACAGTAAAAAAATGAATGGGGTCAAATTGCATGTTTTCTTGGAAATTGGCCGAGATTTTTCTCTTCAATTAAATGAGCGATATGTGAGATTGTATATTCAAAGTATCAATTATCATCAAATTTGTCTCTCTTTCTTTTTTCTCGAAGAAAAACTTTTTTTTTTTTTTTTTTTTTTTTTTTTGTTTTGTTATTCCTATTTCCTCGCTTTTTTTTTCTATCTTTTTGTTTTTTATCTAGAAAAAAAAAAGAATCCAAGAAGTTCACCATATTTTTCGAGAAATTTTATTTTGTTACCATAGCAACAAATTTGTCAATATTAATAATCCAACAAAAATACGAATAAAAAATGGGTTTATGTCAATCCTCAGAAGAAGACAATCAAGAACATCAAAGAAGCAATGAAATTGATAAATTATTAGAAAAAGAAAAAGGCAGCCGAGAAAAAGATTGCAAAATCTTGTTACTAGGTATTTTTGTTGAAAAAATACAGAAAGAAAATTTTTTAAAAATTATATACAGGAAGTGGCGAATCTGGAAAATCAACCATATTGAAACAGATGAAAATAATAAATTTAAATGGTTATTCTAATGATGAACTATTTACATGGAGAGCAACTGTATATAGAAATGTAGTAGAATCAGCGCAAACTATTGTTCAAGCAGTTCGAGATTCTGAATTTTCATTTGAACGAAGTGAATTAAACGTAAATAGTCGATATTTTATAATAACAACAATTCACTAAAAAATAATACAATCTAGGATAACATAGATCGAATATTATCATATCGTGTATCTGGAAACCCAAAAAGTCAATTAAGTCCTGAAATTATTGCTTTAACGAAATTATTATGGCAGGATTCTCTAGTGAAATCACGCTTGGAGAGAGGAGAATATGGGTTTTACTTAATGGATTCTGCACCATAGTAAGATATATATAATACTTTATATATTCGATTAGACACTCAACATAAAAAACACAGCTTTTTTGATTCTTTAGATCGTATTGGTCAAGCAAACTATGTACCAAATGAACAAGATGTCTTGCGGGCAAGACTTAAAACTACAGGCATCACAGAGATACAATTTCAATTAGGCGGTTTATTGATACAGTAAGTAAATAACTTTAAATTATCATCAACATGTGAATTCAATTCCTTTTTAAGTATGTTTGATGTTGGTGGACAACGCTCAGAACGGAAAAAATGGATTCACTGTTTTGATTCAGTGACATCTATTATTTTCTGTGTAGCATTAAGTGAATATGATCAAGTATTACTTGAAGAGTCTAATCAGGTAACATTCAAAATACACAGCATTTATTGCATTGCAGTAGATCAGTAACACTCGAAATTAATAGAATCGCATGTTGGAAAGTCTGGCACTATTCGAATCCATTGTCAATAGTAGATGGTTTATTCATTCTTCTATTATGCTATTTTTAAACAAAGTAGATGTATTTAAAGCAAAAATTGCTGGGTCACCACTTGAAAATTACTTTCCAGACTATGGAGGAGGAGATGATGCCAATAAAGCTGCTAAATATATTCTTTGGAGGTTTCTACAGTGTAACAGAAACAAGTTGAACATCTATCCTCAGTAAGTTTTATTAATTGGATTATTTGCAAAATCTAATTTTAATTGTTTTTCTTGATTAGTCTTACACAAGCTACTGACACATCTAATGTAAGTTTTTTTTTTTTGTGTGGATTCTATTCATTGGATTAACATTTAATTAGATTCGTTTTGTATTTGCCGCCGTTAGAGAAACATTACTACAAAATGCATTAAGAGATTCTGGCATGTTATAAGCGAAAATCTCTCAAAAAAATCTAATTTGTATATTCTTTTTCTTATTAATTTCCCTCTCTTTCATTAATCGTATACCTTCTTTTTTTTTCTTCCTCCTTTTTCTTTTTTTAATATTATAATACATTTCCTCCATTCAAATAAAATTAAACAAATCCCCTTTTCTAATATCTTTTTATAAATCAATTAACGAAATGACTCCTAATTAGTGTTATCCCATAGATCGGACTACGTTGTAAGGTGATTTGATCCCAATCAACAGCTTGTAGATTTGCATGTGATAATTATACACATTTTGGTTCTTGAAATACTTGTTTGATGTATATTCTGTTGAATGTGAGATAAGGCACAAGATACTATCAAGTATGACTAATGGTAATTTACGATAAGAAGCGTTTTTTCAGAAAAAAGCAATGTTTGTACGATCAAAAGCTATTTTAATTTGATTTATAACGTTTTTTGCAGTTGCTAGGATTTGATTGTCTAGATCAAACAATTAATTGAATTTAAAAACAACTATCAAAATAAATAATACATAATAAACCCCTTCAATTTAGCAAAAATCAGCCAAAACCAGTACTTTAAATGTTATATTTTATAAGTCTGTGGCCATTGCTAGTGCTCAAAGGCATACCAAATAAATTATATCAGCCACCGCATTCATCCTGATGTATTTCCGCAATTTTTCACAGCCCATATTTTCAACACGATTTTTGCCTTAGGGTACCTCATCCAAAATCTCAAATTTGACAGAATTTAATTTTTCAGTCGAAAATGCGACTTTTCACTAAGGTATATATTAGAGTTTTTTGCTGGAATAACGGCCCTTTTGTGTTGTCATTGTTTATTTAGAATCCACAAGCCAATTATTTTGACCTTTGTGGAAAAAATCGAAACCCAACATTTTGACGGATACTGAAAAATTTTGTCTGGAGAAGTTAAAAACAAAAATTACCATCAAAAAGAAAACTTTAGATTACATTAACTTGGTTAGAATAGGTTTGGATTATCATCAGGCAATTTCTATGTGAAAAATCTTTAATGTTCAATTTTTTTTAAAAAATTGCCAAACTGGATTAAATATTCGAAGATTGCGACTTCTAATTTAAACTCCGATATCACTGAAATTTTGTCGTAAAAACGTATCTAAATTACTGTATTTATATGTAACTAATGCAGTGTTTGCGTTATTATCTAATTTACCTAAAAAAAAATTATGAATATATGGGTCCAAAGTAAGGAGTGGGCTTGGCATAATTTCCTGTATGAATTGATCATTTAAATAGTTATCAATAACATTCTAGAAATTTTGAGATGCATCATTTTGAAGAGATGTTCTATAAAAGTATACTCATATAACTTGAGCCACATTCAATCAGTATCACCCTGAGCTTGTAAATTATCACCATTGAACCATACGTCAAATCTCTTTCGGATCATTAAATCAAACAATGGATAAAAAAAAAAGTTATTTTTAAAGTTCCAATGCTTGTTTAATTTCAAGGACAGAGACCTTTCCACTTTTCATATTGTTTCTCCGCGTCAAACAAACGCATATAGTATGTGCATATGAGGAGATAAAGCATCATAATGGTTACAAATCTTACATGAACACTTTAATGCATTTTGAGCAGCATTGACCATCATCGACTATAGCTGATATCAATATATTGAAACTGAGTTAACATCCAAAAATACTTCTATTTTGCATGAGATTTAAACGGAGGAACATTTAAACAATGTTACTCTCTAGCAGACCATTGGATACATTTCATATGCACAAGCTAAAAAAGTTTATCAGTAGAAATTCAGGCAACACAGCCGAAAACAGATTGCATTGCATATCATCGAGGTGCATGTTTAAATGATATAAAAGGTTAAAACTCTTGATCGTTAGTACTTGTGGCTAAAAATTTTATAGTAAAGCAAAGCATGATGGTGGTCGATTGCATCATATTTCATGGTTATTGTTTTTTTTTTTATTATTATCATTAATTAAATATGTATTAGCAAAAAAAAAAAAAAAAAGATGTAGAAGAAGAAAGTAGAACTGATTAATAAAAACATTAGCGATTATAATAAAAGTATATAAAATAAGAAAAAGTGTTGTGTGTGTATACATAATGCTTTCAAGTGTAGTGGCGAGTATATGTGGTTTATAAAGTGTGTGAGTGTTGCTACATTAGTACATTGTAATAGCCTCGAAAAAGTTCATGTTATCGACAAGGACACGAACATAATTGTTAACATTGGATTGATTAACAGCAGAAGGAACACTACCAGGAGCACCTTCGTAATCATTGATCAAACGTTCCTCATCAATGGTAACCTTACCCTTGCCCTTTTCATTACGAACAATAGCAGCACCACGACTAGTAGCATCGATATCAGAGTCCTTTAAATCCTTAATCTCCTTTTGCGTAATGCCAAGATCATCCTCAGGAACCCAAATTGTAGGATTAGGATCATAAGTAGAAGGATGCATATAAGATTCAGCTTCATAAAGTGATTTAGCAGTGTTGATAATACGATCCTTATCTTTTCTAATATCTTCAGGCGATTTTTCTTGCTCTTCATGAAGACGTTTCAATAATACAGAACGAGCATTATAAGCTTCAACAGGTGTACGTGAGCTGGTTGAACTATGGGTAGCCATTTTAGAGAATGTTGGTTGTTCACTTGTAATTTTGTTATTTTTGTAATTGTGAGAGCTTGCAATGCTTTGCGATTTATCATTTCCCTTGTCTGTATCAACAGAATCATCGGAAATGTATCCAGCCTTCAAATTTTGCTTATCATCATCGTGAGCATTGATACTGATAACATTATCATCTTGCATGATATCATCATTCTTTTTGGTATCCATGTTAACGTTTTCAAAGGTAGAAACAGGCAAGTATTTGAACAATGGCTTGAAAGCACAATCGTAATAGTAAAGAGCAAATGAAGTAGAAATAAGACAAGCAATCATCAAACCCATTTGACCACGAGCACCAGTTCTAATAGCGAAAAGACCAATCAATGTCAATTGAGAGATCAATAAACCAATATAAATATGACGAATAGCTCTAGGGAAAGCTCGGCCTGCAGTTTCATAAGGAATCTCATAAACATACAAGAATTGATACAAGTATACAAAATATTGCAATATGAAGAAAAGACAAACAAAAGGTAAAATCAAAGGAGCAATAACACCATATTCAAGACCGAGAACAAAGATGACAGTTTGAGCAGGGATCAATGTACCAAGATTTACATTAGGACAAGACTTTTTAGCCTTGTAGACATCTCTAGGAGTTGTGTTGAACATTGGCATAACATAAGACAAGAGATAAGGGACTAATTGAAGCATAGCTTGACCAGATTGATTAGTTGATTGAAGCATAACAAAGGTGATAAAGAAAGTGGAAGCCTTGGGTAGATTTTCAGAGAGAATATTAATGATACCAAATGGATTTTGAGCAAGATTCTTGATTTCATCTGCCATTGTCATAACACCACCGGAAATAGTAGAAACAAGAACAACATCAATCAATTGGAAAAAGAAGAACTTGTGAAGCACAGATAATTGAACAAATGATTTTTGAGGAATACCTTCGTTTGTTGAAAGAATAGTAAAAATGACAGGCACCAAAGAAATCAAAATGGACAAAGCAACAGCAGGAAGAATACCTTGAATGATGCCAACAGCGGTAGGACCCAAGTTTTGAATACCAGAAAGGAAAGGTATCGCTTTAGATAATGTATCTAAATTAGCAACAGCCTGAACGAAAATAACAGGTGCGGCCCAAAAGATGATGATGGCACTAGTAGCAGTAATACTCAAGAAACGACGTATCATTCTTTCAAAGGATCTGATGTTCATGTTCTCCCAAATGACATCACTTGGTGAGATGCCAATTGTACGTGGTGCCATTTGCATTGCTTTTTTGTGCATCAATGATTGTGCAGCCATATGAGCTGCAATTTGTTGATTGAATTCAATGAATGCAGAATTACATTGACTAAAATTATGAGCCTCTTGCTGTTTCTCTGTAATTGATTCGTTTAATTCTTTGATTTGATTATGATAAAAGTTGATGGTATCAACTTTATGACCGAAACAAGGCAATGGAATAGGTAAACTGCTTTCACGATGTGTAGGACGAATCTTTTCGGGGATGTCAGATTGAGTTAAACCTTCTTCATCAATTTGATGCTTTTTATCTGCGATTTTGATGTGATGTTTGTATGTAGCTAAAATGGCTTTAGTGATGGAGGATTCTAAACTCAAAGCAGCCTTTTGTCGTTTTTGTACTAGGTCAGGAAGGTCATTTAATTTTCTATTTAATCAATTAGTTTATGCATCTATTTAAATTAGTTTTTCTTTATTATTTACCTGTTCAACCAAATACGTCTTATGCCACCAGGGAAATTGGAAAAGATTCTTTCTAAATCTTCAGGGTTATTGACATTTTTTGGGATAGAAGGTACGTAAATTGTTCGTGCGGCTACAGTTTCAGCATAATCGGGACTGAGAAGGAACTTTCTTCTTAAATCAACGTAAATGTGAGTCTCATGGAAAGTATAATACCAAACAAGACCTATTGTTAAAGGGATTAATAATCAAATATATATTATATCAGCAGTATATCTTACCAGACAAAATGCAGGCTAACAAACAGTGAGCCCATGTACGGTTATCATCAGTGACATTACCCATGGTTAAATAGGATAGACCAGCACTATCTCCTTGATTTATGGTCATGATAGGGAATAAAATAGGAATAGCAACAAGAGAATACAGGGAAAATGTAACCATTCCCATTCTAAGTAACTTGAGGACCATGAATCTATCTAGACCCATTGATTTGATTAAATCGTCATCATTGATTCTGAAAATTGCAATAATCCAACGACCAAATCCGGTTGGCAACGTAGGAGGTCTTCTCCTAAAATTTAATCAAGACATGTTAATAAATCAAATCAATTATATAAAATACACATTAGCATACTCCTTTGCAATTGCATAAGTTCTAGGAGCATATGTTTGTGGTCTTGTTCCTCTTAAAATAAAAAAGGCGCCAAAGAAACCAATTGCTAAAACTGCATTGAACCATAAAGCTGATGTAAATGTAGATGTTGAATTATCAAAGCTATAAAAATTTTTATAGATCAGCAACTATGTATTTGTATGTCAACTGAATCAAATTACTTTTTTTGATCATCGCCATTTTCAGATTGTGCATAACATTTAGTTATAACACTTGTCAATAAATAAAGTATAGTGTATTTTTTTGTAAACTTCATTTTTTAATGAAGAAAAAAAAAAAAAAAAAAAAGAGGAAACAAAAAAGGAAAAGAGAAAAGGCCTAACAAAAAGAAAATGATACATTTTTTATACTACAAAAAGGATGTTGCTCTCCTCCTTTGAAAAGGCGACCAGGATTGTGTGACATTTTGAAAGCAGTGTAACCAACCGCTTGAGATTGTTTTTTTTAATGTTAAAATCTTTTGTAATATCGGCGTCATAAATCTCAAACTAGCTTATAATATACACATGTTTTCTTCTTTTTACAATGATTTAATAAAAGGCTAATTCAAATATATGTCCAATGTCTCGTATGATTCCTTCATACGGAAGAGCGGGTGATCTCGATATAATATTTCATTAGACGCTACAGATGGACGGATGATAGTATACACATAGCTTCATGTATAATAACATACTTAACAGTGTAACGTTGTACGCTATAACTTTTAAGCTTCGGCTACCTCAGAATAGGTCACATCCGGGCACATTTTTGTACATATAAAGGTTGTTCCCTTGTGATTATGTTGTTCTTGGTCCAAAAAGAATAACTGATCCGTTGTATAATACCATTTCGTTACAATAGCGCTTATATTAAGAATGCTGTTCATCTATGTATATTCAAGGTTTTGAAAGCCAGTGATACTATTGTATTTTGATCAATGGAAAACTTGACAAATCGATTGATGCATTTATCAAATTTTGATTTACAGTTATATATACACTAGATGATCTTGTTTTGATTTGTTTATCAGCAGCACAAGCGTTAGTGCTAATCGATGAAACCTTGAGATTTCTTTATCAAAAGATGCATATTTATCGACATCTTTTTAAACTTTTTTTTTTTTTTTAGCTTCGTACTGATATCACTTTTTTAATAGAAAGAGATTCAATATACTCCTTTATTTGTTTGTATACAAGTGTATATACTTGCATTAAATCGCATGTTCGGTGATCCTCAAATGTGATGAGTTTTACCTTTTTCTTTTGTTGTGTCTCGTATGATGTGTACGACAAAAATTTTTTACTATATCGAACATTTCCTCCTTCAATGGCTTGTGTCCCGTTTACCAGCAATGATACATAACTCATGATTAAATGTATTATTATCGTGGTAAAGAAAGCGATTGAATACGTATACACAAATGTAAAAAAAAATTAATCTTGGCGGTATCTTGATCTATGCCAAGAAATAAACATGTATCAAATATTTCGATTCAGATGCTAAATATTATTTTGAGGTTGTACAAACATTGATCTATACTATTGTTCATTGTGATACAGCTTGCCGAACAACGTTCTACATACAGTCTTTTCTGTTTACACAAAATGCTGAGAAGGATCAGCAGATCCCAATGGATGATCAATCTTAAATATGCCCGTACTATCTTATATGAGTATAGGCAAGAGTATATTAAAATATGGTTTACATACTTCACAGGAAATTGTATATGCTCATAACCCTTGCAAGCGTCGGTTACAACCAATCAAACAGTATAAAGACATTGTTATCCAAGTAGACTACATTGCTTTATGTGAGACTTATGTACAGTACTACAGATTGAATACTAGTTCAGGACATTATATTCCAAAAAAGTAGACTATGTGATTTTTTTTTCTCTATGAGAATGCGTAAGCTTTGTATAATGAGACAAACATTTCAGTTTCATTTATGCAAAACCTTGCCTCATTCCTTATACATAAATACTACAAGGAAATCATTGAATGATCCCTTGTGGGTTCATCTGTCTTGTTACACTCCCGTTACTTTTATTTATTCACTAATAGATATCTAATCTACAAATAAGAACACCAACCTTCATCAACTCAGTGATCACCAATTTATAATAACAAGAATAATATCTATAAGTATATTATCCACCTTTGTTATTAATCCAAAATTACAGATCATTACACTTCGTTTTTTAAACTTTTCGAGAAAACATTTTGTAAATTCGGAACGTGTACCTACAAGTATGATACAGAAACGTAATTACCATCATTAGATAGCCAAGAAGTAACATAATTGTAATAAAATATAGTTTGTACTTTTAATCCTAAAATATCTCGACATCCTAGATTTGAAGTCAATCGATGTCACTGCATTGACCATTAACACAACATTGAACTAAAATCGATTGTAAAAAATTAACCACCAAAATTAAGATGTTACTTTTTTAAATTTAGCAAACAGATCCAACTCCAAGGTACTCTGCATTTTTGTTTCAGCAAACAATATTGATTTATCGTCGAGATAATCAATATAATAGTTCACATTACAGCTTATAGTCTATAATATCTGAGTTCCAAAATTGATTTGTTGTTGTGAAAACGATCAGAAAATGGTCCAAAAAACAAAATCGTTTAATAGCTCATGAACTGCAAAGTAAGTAAGCCTAGCGTATTAAATGGTTTTTGTACAGTTTTAAATTTTGCACCCATTTATATAAAATTCAAACAAATGGCTCACATTAAATTTTGCGTAAAATGCGATCGAAATTTTGGAGGTTTTTTGAAGATACGCATCACTTTTTATAAGCATATTCTAAATATAAGTAATTGAAATTATGGACAGAAAAATTATCTATCGATCGAGTTATTGCTGAACTTTCTAGCTGCTTTTGTCGTAGAGAAAACAAGATTTTTCCCGAATTTATTTTCAAATTCAGAATTTGGAATGAGGGTATACAAGGGAAAAATTTAAGCTAGAAGTAATGGTAACCCTTTGTACACATTTTTGTGGAGATATTCACAAAAAATCAATATTTTGAAAAGACCTGAATTGGGTCCAAGAGAGCTCAACGAGGTCAATGATATGAATCTGAAAAACATACTACTCAATTTAACTAATGTATCGTATATTTTCAGGATTGATAAATAATACTTAAAAAATCACTATGGCCGACCTGTGCTGCACAAGATGATTTCTTTATGCTCAGATGGGCTGGACACTATAGCCTGAGCTGTTGTGCACATCACTGAATTTGGCTAGAAAGATAACAAGATGCACACGGACACACCAAAAGAAACTGCACACGAGCATAATACTAAGCCTGTATTATGTGCAGAATTATAGATTCTGTCCATGTGCATGACATTAATCCCATGTGTGTATAATAATAGAATTGCCCAAAAGCATATCATTATCCTTATTTGTGCATAATGAGCTGATCGTATGGGCACAAATTGGTTGGTACATGAGCATCGTGCCGTTCTTAAAATTCCATTGCATATTTTACTGGAATAATGGGTTTCTAAATTACATTTGATTTATTAATATAGATTATAGACAATAATACAATTCAATACGTTGTTGGTGTAGAGCAATACATGCAAGGGCCAATATATTTACGATTATCATCATTTGCAAATATTTTTACAGCTATAATATTTACAACAACAATGGTTTTTGCTCGAGCATAAACTTAAATAACACTTACTGCTTAAATTTATATGCAAGCCAAACCTAAGGTTAAAGATGCCACTTTGTCGCACATAAAATTTAAACAAATTAACCTTCTTTAAACTTACTATTTTAGTTTACGATTGTCGGCTGTAAAAAGATTTGTTTTCGAGTATAGCTATGATCAAAGCTATAATTATTAGACAAGACATTAGGTTATTATTTTTTTTTGTTTCTATATTATTTAAAATTTTATCACTTTTCTGAAATATTTCATAGGTTTGTAGCCAGTTCTAGCTTTTTATTGAGTAGATATAAATATTATTGCCTTCGATTTGATCTGGTAATTATCAAGATATACGCCCAACAGTACAGTAGTAAATAATGATATTTGATTTTAGAGTGCAGTTAAATGAAAATGATTTATCGAAAGGTAAATCGTATAAAATTAATCAAATGAAAAAGTACCGTTTTATTATGAGCTTCTAGAGGGGGTTTATATACTAATTGAATGAGTTTATTAAATGTGAGTGATAATATAATTAGAATGAGCATTTGGATATTGTGTGGATATATTGGAATCATGCTTCTGTGATTCAATAGTAGCATGATGATATACGCATGGAATATGACCTTGCTTGACTTGCATGTTGAACATCATGGTTTGACAGATGTTCTCAATTGGTAATTCGGTAATTCCTAATTCTGATAGATCTGAGAGTTATATGTAGATAACGATTATTTCCAATACAAATAAAATAAAGACTACAAGCGATTATATCACGGAAAACGTAGGGTCTTTATTATTAAGTTAAAAAGGAAGCCAGGAGCCATCAGGTCCTGGATTCTAAAAGTATTTATACCATTTCAATTCCATTTGGATGTCAGGTTCAATATGGGATTGAAATGAGATTTAACATAAATAATAGGCAAAAACCTACATTCTCCCCCACCAAACTCGTCTACAGTTGTTAGTTCTAATAGGTTTGTTGTTTGCTACGCAATTCATCCTTAGATTTCTTGTTTGAATTGTTTAGCTGGTGGTAGTCAAATGTCCCAAATTTTCGTTTACCATCTTGGATTTCAATAGAATTTGCTTCACTGAGTTGGAAATTTCTCTGGGCCATTTGTCGTGTGATCATTTTAGTTGGGGTTTTCAGTCCCGAATGCTTCTTATGGATAATATTTGTTTGGATCTGTGGAATATCAGTTGCAAAATCAGGTGATTCAGCAATTTCACGATAAATATTACTTGGCGCGAAATCATTTTTTATGTGATTTTGTGCTTGTTTTCTTTTATCATTAATTATTTTCTTTACATCAACAGGTCGTCCTGCATGATCTTTCTTTACTTTTTTCCAATAATCAATAATAAATTCCGTATCAGTAAAGTCATCAGTTTTGACCCATGAATTATGATCCTTATTATAATTTTTCCATTTCACTAAATATTCGCGATTTTGTGGATTACCATTATCTTGAATAATTGCCTCAACCTCAAATAATTCGCTCTTTGGAACGATCTCTTCTTGGTTGATTGCCTTTAGTTCAGAAGCTACATAGTTCCGAGACATTAACATGCCTTCTTCGTCCCGTAAAATATATGCACCCCCATCATTCTGTCGAATAACCTGATATGGTCCCACATATGATGGTGCAAACGCATTAGTTTTGTGTAGAATTTTATGTATCACGTAAGTTCCTGCTTTAAAATTAACCTGCACATTTTTCTGATCAATTTTACCATGCAATTTATCAGTGTACCGTTGATGTTGTTCTGCAATTGCTGGAAAAACTAATTGTCCCATGTAATCAATGCGCTTCAAGAGCTCTTCATTGGACATGTAGCGTTTACTTTTCAAGTTGCCTTGAGGGTCATAATAATTAATAGGTGCGTTCATGTTACGAGCGTACATTAATGAAAAAGGTGAGCTTTGTAATTTCTTTGATATTTTGTTATTAATTAGCAATGCACATATAGGTAGGTAGTTGTGCCAGTCTTCAATGTTTCCATTTAACAACTTTGCTAAAGTTTTCTTTACAATGCCCACATATCGCTCAGAAATTCCGTTGCCTTCAGGATGGTATTGTGTCGAATAGCGTTTCTCAATTTGCATAGATTGAAATAGCATCGTATGTAATTGATTCACCCATTCTGCACCATGATCTGATGCTACAAAAAATCGTGGAAGGCCGATAATGCCAAATGCTTCGATCATTGCGACCGCAACACTTTTAGCTGTTTTGTCAACCAAGGGTTTTAGGATTACGAAACGAGTACATACATCTACCATTATTAATAGGTAAGTGTACAGGTTTGAATTAGATGAGAACGGACCCGCTAAATCCATTACATAACCATCTCCTGGAAGATAGCAATAAACAGATCGTGAAGGGGAGTATCCTTTTTTCTTTATATTGAATTTGGCACAAGTCGAACAACTACTAACAATATCAATTGCGTCTTGTAGTATCCCGGACCAATTCATATTTTGATTTCGGATTGATTTTACAATGTTGTCTGCTCCAAAATGGCCACTTTCATTATGAATTTCCTTCAATAATGTTTTTCTATCAGCCTCTGGTACAATCACATAGTTTTGTTCACTAAATTTGTGGGTTGCTTGAGCAAACGCTACTAATCTTGTAGATTTGTTATTGGTAAAATGTTCAATACTTTTAGGTTTGAACGAGGTTTCTTTATTCACTGCATTTGTCAATGAAAAACCCTTTCGTTGTTTGTATACTTTGGAACTATTATTCCCATCGGCCCCATCAGCTTGATTATCAGAATGATAAAGGCGTGATAAAAAATCAGGTAATACATTCTGTAATCCACTCAAGTGACGAATCTCAAAAGAGTGTCTTAATAGAGTATCAAAGTAATCAACAAAGTGTTCATTAATTGGTGTTTGTGTGAAGAGATATGTCAAGCTGCGATGATCTGAATATAGTATGAAATGACGTCCGAAGAGAAAGTCATCGTACACTTTTAATGCCATGGCAATAGCAGCCAATTCACGACGTTGCACATGCCAATTGCGTTCGCTTTTGGATAGGCTTCGACTATGAAATGCGATATATCTGATTTTGGTAATTGTTTTTGGGGTAGCGTCATCATGATCGCCACTCGCTTGGGTATATTTGAGCTCCTGAAATAAGCATGTGCCTAAAGCGTGATCACTGGCATCAACTGCCACAATCAAAGGTAAGGATGGATCAATAGGAGATAATACGAGCTTGGATGCTAATACTTCTTTGATTGTATCAAAATCATGTTTTAGTTTGGGTGTCCATTGAATAGGGACAGAATCACCAATATTACGGAGAGCATCGAGTCGCCAAGTTAATTTACTGGCCATTGGACAATGATCGCGCATATAAGTGAACATACCCAGACAAGATTTAAGAGCTTTTGGATGTTGTGGATATGGTACATCGCAAATATTAGTTAGACGCTTGGTGCAAATGCTGCGACCCTGACGGCTAATTGTTTGACCCAATACCACAATGGCTGTTTTACCAATGTGAGCTTTAGCCATATTCAGGATGAGTTTATTCTTTGTTAAACGATCAATAATGATACTTAACTGCTTTGCATGTAGATCCATATCGTTTGTTTGTGTTACACAATAAACGTCATCGATATATGTCAAACAGAACGGAAGATCCCCGAGAATGTTGTCTAATAAACGCGACCAAGCGCTCCCGACAAAAGTAATCCCGTAAGGGCACGAAATGAAGCAATATGCAGAATTACAATGTTGGAAACTTGTTTTAACTTGATCTGAAATATTTAGGGGTAGTCTCAGGTACGCGGTCGTGACATCAATGCAAGAATATATAGCAGCGCCAGTCGCTTGCTTGAAAATATCTGATGGTAATTTGATGCTATAATGGTCAAGGCTAGTCTCTAAAAGGATACTGTTCAGTTCGCGCACATCCAAGCAGGTTCGCCAGGACATGGTGCCATCGCCCTTTCGTTTAGGAGCAAAGGTCACCGGATTGTTCCAAGGACTAGGTGGTGCGGGTTTAATAACACCATTCTTTAACCATTCTTTTACAGTTTCATCAAACACAGGCATCAATTTTTCAGCAATTTTATATTGACGACGAGCTCTGATTTCATTGGGTATAGTATCTAGCTTGATTAGAGCTAAAGGGTGAGGACAATGTTCACGAATGTCAATCGCTTGATTACGTTGGATCGCTGGTTCAAGCGCTTTCAATAATCGAGCGTGTTCACTTTCAGTGCCAGCGTTGGATATATTAGGCTGGTATTGTTCATCAACAATGGCATCATTATATAGAACTTTATTATCATCCCAATTAAATGCAACACCTGACAGAGATATGCCCAATTTGGAAAAGAGATCGCAACCAAACAGGGATTGTTTTCCATTTCCCAATTCGTTCATCACAAAAAAGGAGTGTTTGATATTACGTCCATTATATTTAATTAGGATCTGATCTGTTTTTCCCAATAAAGGTACATGTTCATTATTTGCTAGAGTTATCTGAATATTCAAGCAAGGGTTGATTGTGATATTGTATTTATTACATAAGTCAGAAGATAATAATGAAATATCTGAACCAGAGTCAATTAACGCTAGTTGCCTATGTGTTCCCAACAATAAGAAAGGTGACAAAGGAGAGTAAGGATTTTGATTTAGTATATCATTGTCATCAATCATTTGTCTTTTCTTAGTAGTATGTAGCATACTACATAAGAATTTGTGGTATTTACCATTGTTTTCTAAAATGCCAGGAACGACAAGTGGTTCCGTAGTCAAACTCTGATCAACGTATTCCATTAGATCATCGTCGTCTGACATGGGATTGTATTTTTTAAGGATATCAGCTAATGCTCTAACCATATCTTCCGTATCCTCAATGGCGTCCGAGGTCGCTTGATTAAGTTGACCAGCGGTTGTTTTCGATGATCGAACCATATTTACATTAGCTTGATTTACTATAGTGTAAGGTTCATGATGATCTGGATTAGATAAATGTTCAATGAAAGATTTTCGTCTTACAGCGAACGTACCTGTTCTATTATTATCTGGAAGTGCATTCTCTTTCTCAGCACGACGACGATAATATTCTGATCTTTCAGGACATTGATGACCAGGGACGTATTCAACCTTTTTACAGTGGCCACATAAAGATTTGGTGGGGTTACCAGTAAAAGGTTGGTATGGACGTTGAGGTTCTCTACGATCCACTCGTTTAGGAGGTGAAGAAGTATCCTCATTGGGAATTTCATCCTCAGGGCGAGTACATTTTTTATCATTGATACTTCTAGCTTTAGATCGCTTTGCTGATTCAACTGCATATCGATCTGATAATTCGCGATGGACACTGTGTGTATGCGATTCCAATAATTCCATTAGAGAATGTAAATTCTCGTTGGGAAGAAGAGGGTCGGGACAACTGATCCTGTCATTGTTTTTAGAGCTTCGTAACTCTGGTAATTTAGATTTGAGGTACGTTTTAACGTAACCCTGCAAGGACATGAAACATTCGACGGCCTTATTGTGAGTATCTTGCATTTTTGCCTTGGTAAGCAAAATGACATAGCGTTGCAGATAATTCATTAAGGGTTCCGTGGGATGTTGACGCATCAGAAACACTTGACCAACGTAATCATCATTAGTATATGTTTCCAAATACTTTTTGATTAGTTTATCTTTCATGTCATTCCAACATTTGTATCGAAACTTGCTAACCTTGATTTCATGGAGCAGCCAATCTCTTGGTGCCGTATCCATCGAGGTGATGAACGATTGTTTCAAAGCTTTGTCCCAATGCTTATCGATGTTCGTGTTATAGAATACAAAGATAGATTCGAATGCTTCAATAAAATCTTCAACTGTTCGGTACGATACAATAGTTGTTTTATCAAGAGCCCTCATTTGATATGTTTGCGTGGGATAGTTGCAAATTTCAATATCGAACTTAGGAATCTTATCCATGGGAACCTTAAATTTATTCTGTTCCATCATGGTTAATACTTGGGGTTGACCATGATTATTCATCATTGGATTAGTAGTTACCGATTGGTCTTTAGGTGCCATATTACGGATTTCAGTTAACATCCCATTTAATGTGGTTGATTTAGTTTTCAAAATTTGTATCTTATTATCCGCATCCGGATCATCAGACATAAGAAGTTGTCTAATTTGACGATGGATGTTCTACATCATCATTCTAGTCTCCTTCTCACTATCCTCAAAATCGTTTTGGGCAATAGGAGCAAATTTAGATTTCATTGCAGAGGGAGTAAAGTTATTTTGAAAAGAAGTGCTTACACTAGTATTTTCAGCAATTGAACCTGATGGTTCATGAGCTTTACCCTTATCCGTATGATTGTTACAAACTGATGTGTTTTGAGAGCCGCTTAAGATGTCGGACGTAACAACACCACCAACCACAGTTGGATTATTAAATTGAATTTCATGGTTTTGGTTATTACCCATGGGATTAATAAAAAGATTTGGAGGTCCTGAACTTTTAATAGACGACAGACTAGGGTATTCAATATTACCATCGTCAAGGTCCATATTCTCAAGTTCATCGAGCTCGATCAATTGTATAGGAGAGTGGGTAATATTTCCATCCTCATAAGAGGCTCTGGAGTTACCGCCGTCAACTTCACTTTGGTTACTGTTTCCAGTTACTTCAGCATTAGAAGATTGGTTACTTCTTTGAGAATTTTGATAAATTTCGGACATAGTTTAAATAGACGAGATTTACAGGGGATTTATCTTAATAATATTCGAGCTATCGTTCAAGAACGTTGATATAAAAAAATGAGAGTTATATGTAGATAACGATTATTTCCAATACAAATAAAATAAAGACTACAAGCGATTATATCACGGAGAACGTAGGGTCTTTATTATTAAGTTAAAAAGGAAGCCAGGAGCCATCAGGTCCTGGATTCTAAAAGTATTTATACCATTTCAATTCCATTTGGATGTCAGGTTCAATATGGGATTGAAATGAGATTTAACATAAATAATAGGCAAAAACCTACAAGATCAGAAAATATCAGTCTAATATAGGATGCCACCTATATTGAAAACATTAGTCCCTTATGTTAGCATGTGTATTCAGATAAAAAAAGAAAAGAATATCAGCTTGATAGTAATCTGATATCCCTTATCAAACGGTGAATTTATCCTTCTTGGAATATGAAAAAAAAGAGAGAAACAACACACATAGAAAAGGATTTTCAAGGCTTTACATTATTTAGCGCCATTAAAACCCTGCTAAATTGCTCATTTCAGCCAATGTAAAAGCAGCATTACAGCGCATGAGCCATAAGCCAAACAAAATAAACAATATCTGTTATCATAGAAAAATACATTTTTTTTACCAGAAAAGCCGTCTGTCATATCATACTGTACATTCATTAAACAATTGCAAAAGCAAACCCGTAGAGCGACACCGTAATTGAGTATAGCAAGATTAAACGGCTAAGTCTGTTATACTACTATGGTATATCTATGTTTTAAATAAAAAAGTGTTCTTTTCTCAACTTTTCTGATATTTAACCATGTACGGTCTGAAAATTCAGACTTTGTGGCGGACATTTCCAGGACTCATTTTCTCCTTACCAACACTCATGATTTTGATCAAAAATCAGAAAAATCAAATTTTGATACCAAAATCAACGTTTAAATATACTACATTATGAGAGAAAATTGTAGCTATACCTAATACGCATTTTATAAAAGCCTAACATCAAAAGTTAAATAATGAAAATTTGTACTTTTGGCCCAAAAACGGTTTTTTGGTTTAAGGATTTTCATGTAATATTTTGCAATGAAAATTTTCATTATTTTTCATTGAGCAAATAGAGCGCTAAATCCTGTATATGTGTATATTTTTTGTTTTTATAATTCGTAGTATAATTAACTCTAAATTTGCAAAACCAGAAAAAAAAATTAAAAAATGTCAAAATTGATGATCTGGACAAAAATAATTTTCTAAATTAATATCCCGCTTATAAGCTTTGTAAGTCTTAAAAATAAGAAATTTTTCGATATTTGAGAACTTTTTCAAGAATTTACGATGCTGTATTTACCTGATTCAAGCTTATTACTGTAAATATTTATATACGTTAATACTATATAGTAGTTTATTTGATGATAATATAGTCTTTATAATTATTGCGCTAGAGATGATTTACATTGAGTTTTATTTAGTCTTCTTCTTTCTCTGCAATATCATAAACATAAACATAAACATAATAAACATGGCCATCACTGGAACCTATTGCCACCTTTTCACTCTCTTTGTCTCAAGCCAATTTATTCAATGCTCTACCAGAACAAACTTACTTTTGACCTATAAAAATTGATTTATTAGTAAAATCAATTATTAATTTTAATAACAAGCTAATAAGTAATAATTATGATGTACCTTTGATAGTTGGTAGTTGGTAGTAGTGATACATACAAGACAATATCTTGTTTTTGTCGTATATTTTCAGGATTGATAAATATTACTTAAAAAAGAATACAATTATAAAAGAATGAGTAATTAATCAGTTCTTCAACTGTATAATAAAAACAAGATATCGTTTATTTAGATGTAAAAGTATGGCCTTTTATATTGATTAGACATTGAGATCCTGAGATGTAATTTAAGGCACTATTGAACTATTGGATCTGTTTGATAGTAATCTATGGATTGAAATGGATCAATCATAATTTAACCGTTCTTGCAGAGCTTGTGAGTTGTGTTGTTTCAATGCTGCGCTAAATATGCTTGGATGTTGATTTGATAACTACTTGATTGGTTAACTGCTGGGATGAAATAATGTGGTGTCATAATTGAGGTCCAAGCGTTCTTGGTAATTACTGGATTGAACTTGGTACGCTAGGAGTTTCTTATATCCGATATCAAGACTTGCACTTCAATACATGTCGTAGTCAATAGATTGTAAGATGTATTGATACTGTAGAAGGTGATAATGTATGATACTAGTAGGTGGAATACAACAGTTTTCCTCTTCTTAGCAGTTGGCCACTAAATAGAAATAAATGCTTTTTAGAAACTAAATGGACTAACATGAGTTTATTCATTCATTCAAGTCAAGTCAATAATGCTATACATACTTTTATAATCACCAGTTTTTCTCCAGGTAGATATCGACTTTAGTAGACCAAAAAAGCATTAATTATAACGTAGATAATGGAACAAAATGATTAAGTCCTGGATGCTTTTTTTGTTCGAAAAAGATATCATAACTCGCCCTAACATTAACAGTTAATAATTCATTTCCAAATAAGCAATAGGAAAAACATGTACTTGCACCTGCTTTTTGATTTCATTTTATAAAAAAATACTAGCCTTTTTGTACTAGTTTTAAACATAAATAAAAGAGCTGAGGAAAGAGTAGGGAAGAAAAAAGATTTTGTGTGCTACAAACAGAAATCTACAAAGGCATAAATACTTTTAGTGTTACCAAACAGGTTGTTGTCGTTGTTCCCATTTGGTCCCCGAAAGAAGAACATGGGCAGAACTCTTTCAAACCCCAAATTTCAAATTGATATATCTAGTCAATAATAAGGTACTTCTGTTGAAGCAGAGTAACTCACATCTGTTTTAAACTATTCAAATTATCTTCGTTATATTATGATATTATGATTGATAATACTTTAATAAATAGACTAAAAAACCTTGATCTCATTACTCTGCTCATCTGGGCTGCCTGATCTGCACAAAAAATTTTATTCTGCATTCTGCCCATCTGTGCAGATTATTATGCCCATGGGGGAAGCATAGTTCGGCCGTAGTGAAAAAATATAATTAAAAAAGAATGAGTAATGATGTAATGAATCAGTTCTTTAACTGTATAATAGAAACAAGGTATCGTTTATTTAGATATAAAAGTATGGCTTTTTATATTAATTTGACATTAAGATCCTGAGATATAATTTAAGGCATTATTGAATCATTAGATCTGTGTGATAGTAATCTAATGGATTGAAATGGATCAATTATAATTTAACCGTGCTTGTTATACGTATCAGAATCTAGATATAGCGTTGTTATGGAAGTCGTATTATCAAGATATTGTTATTGCTACACCATTAATAGCTATTGTATCACCTGATAATCTCCTCTATATATAATCTCATTCCCTACATTGAATAAAGCCTCACTGATATATCAGATTGTTCTTTTAATTCCATAAATTTCTCCAAGAATGCTTCATTACTATCAAATTTTTTTGATAATCTCAATGATATCATTTGGTTGATGGCTGCTTTTCTCTCTTCAGCCTCAGAACAGCTATACTTAGATTTGTGTAACACGTTAAGTTGATTCCATGTTGTCATGTTGCTTTTCCTAATCACTTCTTTGACCCAATTTGCCATACCAGTAGACCTTCTGGCTTTGATAATACGTTTCCAATTGGCCTCGATGTTCATTGCTCGGGATTATAACACATTCTCAAATTGTGTTAAGCAGGCGTCTACATTGCTGAAAATGAACTTTGTCATGAAAGTATGTCCACGCCATTGTTGGAAGTAGAGCCTCTCCACAGGTACAGCAGTGTTGTAACCATTTGTCATGGTAGCTTCGGCGCCAAATAAAAATTCATAATATTTCTGCATTGTTGCTTCCAACTGCTTAAACTCAAAACTGGCTTGCATAGCGGCTTCAGAGTTTTACGGGTGGTGGATTAAATGATTCTTTTGCCAAATTATACAGCCCCTTGCCAAGTGTTACCGAGTGTTGTTCCTGGTATTCGTTGTTGTTAATGCTAGCGGTTAGGTATGATTGACATTTAGTATGAGTTACTAAATGTCATGTCATGTTGTTAAATTTTAATGATTGTTCCTGGATTTCTATATCTTGGTAAACTTCTGATATATCACTCACCTTTTATTTTTGTCTAATTCTTATTATTTTTGGTAAAACTAGTGCTTGCAGAGCTTGTGAGTTGCCTTGCTTGCTGCGTTAAATGTGCTTGGATGTTGATTTGATAGCTACTTAATTGATTAACCCCTGGGATAAAATAATATAGTGTCATAATTGAGGACCAAGCGTTCTTGGTAATTGGTGGTGGGTAAACTTAGTACGCTAGGAGTTTCTTATATCCGATATTAAGACTTTGCACCTCAATACAGTACATGTTGTAGTCAATATATTGTAAGATGTGCTGATACTGTAGAAGATAATAAGGTATGGTACTTGGTCGCATACAACATAATACCAGAATATAAATGCATTAACCTAACATTATTGACCGAAATTGGCCTAACATCGATTGTAAAAAACTGAGCACCTAAATTGAGGTGTAAATTTTTTGTATTCACAAGATATATCCTACTGCAAACTACTCCGCATTTTTTGTTTCAGCGAAAAATATTAATTTTTCGTCGAGATAATCAAAATAATAGTTCATATTACAGCTTAAAACCTGTGGTAACTGGTAACTGGGTTCCAAAATTGATTTGAAAAAAATGATCGAAAATGATTCAAAAAGCAAAATTGTTTAAATGTTCATGAACTGCAAAGTAAGCCAACCTAGCATATTAAATGGTTTTTGTACAGTTTTAAATTTTGCATCCATCTATATAAAATTTAAAAAAATGTTTAACGTAAAATTTTGCGCAAAATGCAATTGAAATTTTGAAGGTTTTTTGAAGATACAGAACACTTTTTATAAGCATATTTTAAATTTAAATAATGAAAATAATGCATAGCAAAATTATCTATTGATCGAGCCATTATTTAAGTTTTTAGCTGCATTTTTCGTAGAGAAAACGAGATTTTTGTCCAAATTTTTTTGAAATTCAGAATTTGGGATGAGGGTATACAAGGGGAAAATTGAGGTTGGAAATGAGAGTATGTCTTTGTACACATTTTTGAGGATATCTCTACGAAAAATCAATATTGTGAAAAAAACTAAATTGGGTCTAAGAGAGCTTAACGTGCTCGATGACATGAATGTAAAAAAAACGTAGTTCAATTTAACCAATATTTTGAAACCTACTATAGAAATGCCAAAAAAAATGAAGAAAAAATAAAGGTGCTCAGAATTTTTTTATACTGAAATATGTTATAGAGCGCTTTAAAACAAGTAAGTTTTATTATTATAAAGTGTTAGTATAACTTAATCTTTTGTAGAGATATGAAGCCTCAAAGTTTTTGATTTTTATCTGTGAAATACGCGTAAAAATCTGAAACATTAGCACTAAAAAAGTTATACCAACTGCAAAAAATAGGATATTTCCGGATACTTGTTTTTGGATTAAAGCTGAGCATCTCAGGTACATTGGCATATAATTTTTTCTTGGTGTTATTTAGTGAAAAAAAATTGAGAAGAGATGAAAAGCCAAACATTTGGTTTTAGGAGAAAAGCAGTAAATTTCGCTTATTTTCGACTATTTTATGATAGGATACTCTCAGGATCAGGTTACAACATTTTCAAATGTGATATTGTATTTGTGAAACCGCGTAATCTGCTTCTGTTTATTTTGGTACCATAAAAAAACATTGTTCCCAATTTGTTGGGTTTACAAAATCAGTAACCAGTTTTTTTTATACAGGAATGAACTAAAAGCAAGGTAAATAGATATTATATAAATATTATTTTATATAAACTCATTCTTTTAATTGCTTTCTTAAGTAGCAACGACAACAACAACAACAACGAGGTACGGTGCTAGTGGAGTTTTAACTACGTCATGTCATCGCTAGTTGCGTATGTGTGGCAGTGTTGTCCGATGCATTTCGTTGGTGCGTTTTGCCCAACATACACGGGGAGAAAGGGGAGCTCGAGCCTTTTGATCTCAGGATCTTTTTTCTTTATGCACAAACAAAAATGGAATTAGGGGGTTGGGGGAAGGCTGAGATTTTATAATTAATGCTACATCGTAATTCACACCGTTTTCTTTATTTTCTTATCCCCCCTTTTTTTATTTCTCTTTTCTTTTTTCTTTTTCTCATTATAATAATAATAATATACCCAAATTAAAAATGCCTTTGAAACAGATATCAGAAAAAGATTGTTGGTTTGTAATAGGAGCTCATCAAGCTGGAGCTACAGAAAGACAATGCTCAGACTTGTCTGGTCTTTCAAAGACGATAACTCATAATATTATTACAAATTTTAAAAAGATGGGATCCCCTCATGCTTCTAGCTTATCTGTAAATGCTTTAATGAATAGTAAGTTGACTTTTGTAAATATGTATTTTATACTGATGTATAGTTATCTTATAGGTTCTGATAAAAAACGCAAGATGAAAGATACAGAAGAATCAAAGGTACACATTTTACACAAAATCCCTCCCCCAATGGTAAATAACTAAATTGGCCTTTTTCTGTTTGTAGAATATTCCTCGTAAGAGAGGTAGACCTCGTAAGCCTATTGAGGCACCTTTTTTCACTCGTTTTATTGTGCGTGATGCCCTAAAGCAGGCTAGAACAGATCAGGTAAAAAGAGATAGCCAAACATTTTTGCATTGTCCTTGAGTTCAAATCACGTGGTTACTAAATACGAATCTCTCCTTATTACTACAACAGTCAATGTATAATGATAATAATACTAATTCACCTGCAATGTATCCATTGGATCGACTTAATACCCCACCTACTGATGAAGAATCTCATCACTCACCTGTATCATCCGAAAAGAAAACAAGAAGACGTGAATCCATAAAAGAAGACATGTTACCATCTACACCCCGTTCGATTATCGCCTTGGACGAGTCAGATGATGATGAAAGTGGCAATACTATGTGGACAATGGAGGATGATAAAGAATTATTGGAGCATGTGCTTGGATTGCCTATGAAAAATATTAAATGGAAGGCAGTTGAAACTCAATTTGATGATAGACATTTGGCAAAGATGTGTTCAGAGCGTTGGGATTATTTAAAGAAGCAATTAATTAAAGATATTCATCAAGTATTAATTGAACAAGATGGCGATGGTGGTGATACTTGAAGGCACCATGATGGTTTAAA
Organism: Mucor racemosus; assembly: GCA_027405735.1. Classification (NCBI taxonomy): domain Eukaryota; kingdom Fungi; phylum Mucoromycota; class Mucoromycetes; order Mucorales; family Mucoraceae; genus Mucor; species Mucor racemosus. The sequence continues at coordinate 741,790 of JAPEHQ010000004.1, read as the reverse complement.
TTATTTTAAATAAAGATTGTATGTGAATGAAGTTATATCTGTAGTGAAGAGAAAGAGAACAAATGTAAATATCTCTTTCTCTCCCACACCCATATACAAACTCATTTCAACAAATAGCAATACATGTAGCTGACGATCTTTTTTATATTTTGTGCCTCAATAAATAAATGGTGCTACAGGGCCAATAATTCAAGTGTAACCAACTTCAACGTGCAAAATACCCATATTATAACAGAAAGGCATGGTTTAATCAACGTCAGTGCTCCCATAAAATATAACAGTATATACCTAAAATGCTCCTTATATTCCCTCTCTTTTTTTTATTTCTTGTTTCCTTTCTGATTTATACCCTCTTCCTCTTCTTCTTTTTCGTTTTTCCTTTTAAATAACTCTTTTTTTCCCTACCCCTCCTTTCATTTTCAAATCATATATATAATAAAGAGGTAATTTCTTGTTCAATTACCTTTTTTTATTATATATATATATATATATCCTCCTTCTTCTTTTCTTCTTCTCCTTTTCCCCTCTTGCTCTCTCTTTTTCTTGATCAATCATGAAAGAGATCAAGTGGCAATTCTCAATATATTTTTTTGTAATAACAACCTTATTCGCTTTGATAGGTAAATATATAAAGAAAAACTTTAAATTTGAAATATCAACATTTAACATTTGGTATTTATAGTCAATGCTGCTGCTTTAAATGAAAAACAAGACGATGATAAAGTAACTACTACTACTACTACTACTACTCATCATCATCACCATCATAAGACAACCCATCATCATCACCCTACTTCAGTTCCTCCTAGAGCAACAAAGACTATCAGAAATTGTTCTTTAGCTTCAATTCAACGTAAAAAGAGTAAATCATTGAGACATCATAAATCACCTCAAACACAAACTGTTTATGTATGTGATAGATCTAAGCATACCAAGAAACACACTACAAAGAAGCATTCTACAAAGAAGCATTCTACAAAGAAGCATTCTACAAAGAAGCATTCTACAAAGAAGCATTCTGCAAAGAAACATCATAGTGAATCAACTCATAAAAAGAGTGTTAGTACAAAGAAACATACTACCAGTAAATCCAAGCATACTACTATTACCAAACACAAGAAGCACATTACTACTACTACTAAGCACAAAAAACATTCATCTTCAACTAAATCAAAGAAAGTTAAAGCTGTAACCACAACTCATAAATCTAGTGAAACATCAACTTCAACTGTCGCTACAGCTTTACCTACTGCAGATATTATTCTTACTACTACTTCCACTGATAGTAATAGCGACAATGCTAACACTAGTAATGACACCGTCAATAATAATAGTGATGACAGCAGTAATGCTGATAGCAGTAATGCTGATAGCAGTAATGCTGATAGCAATGATGATAGCAATAATGATAGCAATAATGATAGCAATGATGATAGCAATGATGATGACAATGATGATGGCAATGACGATGAAGATACTGACGTTGTTGCTTCTAGCACAGCATCTGCCGTTCCTGTTGCTGCTGCCGCTGGTGCTAATACTGCTGCTTCTACAGGAACGCCAACTGATAGTAATAACCAAGTATCTGTTCAAAGTATCAACAATGGTCAAGCCATTGACAGCGAGCCTCAAAGTAAAGTTATCGGTGTCTCTGTTGGTGTAGTAGTTGGTTGTTTAGCTGCAGCAGGTTTAGCTGGTATGTTTATTTATAAACGTAAGCAAAGCTCTAAACATGATCAAGATGTTGAAGATTTGGATCAAAATAGCGAAGTTAATACTCGCTGGCGTACTCAATCCTTCATGGCTGTTGTTGCTGGTGCCGTTGCAAAGTTGCCTAACCGAAGTAATTCATCTGGCTCAACTAGATCTATTGGTGTCATAGGAACTATTCGTAGAGCAGCTAGTAACGCTTCTAGTAAATTATCGCGATCAACTAGTAGATCTAGTACTCAAAGTTACGGTATTGCAGTCTCTGGACCTATTCCTGCAATCCAACGTATTGATGGTGATCAAGCACATTATTATAATGAACCAGCAAGTCCATCTGCTATGACACAACAGCATCATCATACACACGCTTATTAGATAATAAATATAAAAAAAACTTTTTTTTATTTTAGCATTTATAACATGAACTAGGAGATTTTCTTTATATTTTGTTGATTTAGGAGCTAATACTACTACTAGTAGGAGTAGTTGTTGTTTGTTGTATATTAGACAACAAACAAGGAGTTTGAACCCAATGGTAAATATAATGTGGTACACATTTATTAAAAAAATAGATTACTATTCTGCTACTGATGGAGAGCGTACAGCGATATTTAATACTTCATTATCTTTACCCACATAATCATCACCATATTGCCATGGTTGAGGTCTTGTCTTTCTTCTTTGTTGCTGTAGCATAATTTCTTCTGCATTTATAACATGATTATTAGCTGCATTAACCACAGCATTTGTTGCAGCAGAAATTTCCTTTAATTGTTGATGCGTTCTTCTACTAGGATTTCTTTGTAACCCAACAATTGATTTACAAGTACGAGTAACTGTATTGATAACATTACATTCTTGTGAACACCATGTTGTAAATTGAGATAGCTCTAATGCCAAATCAATAAAATAAGGTGCAATGATTTCTTCTTGTTTATGTCTTAGTAGTAAAATGCCTTCATTTCTATCAACGAGATCGTGCTCAATTTCCTCATCATCCACCTGAAAAATATATTAGTTATGCATATATACTCGTTTTTTCTCTCAAAAAACTTACAGATACAAAGTTAATAAAGTTCATAAAATGATGTGTATTGTTCTACAAGGAAATAATGTAAAATAAATAATATGAAAAAACGTGCTCTTGTAGAACCTTACTTGAACAAATTCATTTAGTCGAACCATCCAGGGTTCTTTGGCATTTTGTTCAATTGTACTATGGCTTGCTAATGTCATTAAACATTTAGCTATTAATGTAAGTGTACGACAAGTTTTTGTATCAGGATGATCTACAACAAAAGTTAGCATGATTATAGAAATTATCATAATATGAAATACCTTGGACAAGTCCAAATTGTTTAGGTGATATGATGGCAGGGCAAATCCATCTTAAAAATATAAATCCACTAAAAAAACATGATCTTAATATTACATACATACGCTATAAACCTTGTTTTATATACCTAACACAAGTATACCTTGCTACTTGGTGATGTCTATCTAATGTTTCTTTTCCTAAATCAAACTTCTTTACGATAGCAGATTGTAAATGTCCAAATATTCTTCTTAATTCAATTGGACATTTAGTCTTGGCTCTTTGTATTCCACTCCAAATTGATCTAACATGACTAAATAGCTCCGAACAATTTGCCATTGTATTTTCAGTTGTACTGTTTGATAAACGAGATGATTCAACCTAAATTTTGATTAGGTTGACAGTTCTATTTCTATTTAGAGAATATGTCATTTACCTCTATATGGAGACTAAACTTGCAAATCTTTTGAATTGTAAATTGAAGTGCTTCTTCCAAGAATTCTTTCCCGCTCATCTTCATATAGTTATCGATTACTTTGGTAAAGAAAGAATTCCCTCTATATCCCAAAATTTAGTACATATTTTTTTTTTGTATAGTAGGTTAGTTTCTTGTACCTGAATAGAATATTAACATCATCTATTATATATTTTTTAGTCTCGTGTCACAGCATACAAAATATAAAATAGTATTATACCTGAACTTAAAGAGGAGACCTCATAATCAATCAATGATTTAATCCAAGTTAATGTTAATCCCATTCCTTCATAAATTCTTAGTAAATTTCTGGCTAATCCTTGTACATCCGAGGTTTTTCTAGCCATATCATAGATAATATCATGACGAAATTCAGTGAGAACATCCATGAGCGGTTGATATACATCTAATGAAAAGACCTGATGCTCTTCTAATAGCAAACCCACTCGTAACTGTCCCATAGATCCATGGCTTGATCCTAGACTAGTCAAAGATGCAAATGCTCTATTTCGACTTTCCTTTCTAACTTCATACCATTCCTCATGTAACGAATTGCTTGGATCAATTTGGGAAACAGGTAAAAATACGGTACCTGAAATGCAAATTAGGATTGGGGTTAGGGTTAGGGTTAGATTTCGAAATAAATCTTTGCTTACCATAGATGGTTTCTCTATCATTTTTACTGCTTCTAGAGTATATAGTTATAGTAACACCATGTCGCATTCTTGAGATATCACTAAACAAGAACTCTTCTCTCCAAAATAATGTCGATGTCTTTTTAAGCGACCCAGTTAAGCCTCTTATCTCGTTATCAATGACGATATCGCAATACAATTCGCTATGAATAGAATCCTTGTGGCTCACTTGAAACTTGCGAGCTTCAGAAATTCTTACAGTCAAGCTAAATATATTGCGACAAGTAGATACAGAGTTTGGAATAGACATCATTGCATAATTGGTACAACTTGTCTTGAGGCGCACAAGCCATGCATCTCTTTGAACTTTACTACATGTCATGAGATGATAGGTTTCAGAAGGCAAAGGTCTAATTACAATACAATAACGCATATGATCAATGGAATCCGAGAATGGATATATATCCTGAGGCGATAATGTAGAAAGTTTAATGGGACGATGAAAAAAGGAGTTTTCATCCTATAAATAAGATGGTTTTGCGTTAATGTTTTTGTTGTATCAAAAATCTAAGAATATTTTACATACCTTCTCGGTTTGTAAATGAAGTATTCCATCTTCGAATAATGACACATGAAGTACGCATAATGTACCTGTGTGGTGCGAGGTGCAGCTTAATTTGTTTATGCATAATTCTGTGTTTTTAAACAGTTTAAAAATGTATAAATCTTTTACTTTTATATATAATATATATATATACTTACTGTGTATTCTAAACAAACCTGTCATTTGTGTTTTTGCATGACTAACAATGCCTGCTGTACTACAACAATTGATAGGACATTCTGTCACAGGAATAGGATAACCAAATAATAGTTCTCCATTATTGTTTTCTCCATTATTTACAAAGTTTGTGGGGCTTGTTCTATGATTTGACTATTTGTTTGTAATGCATTATTAAGATTTGAATTGAACTCTCTTTTAAGGAAAACTTACTGGCGATAAAATGTCGATGCTGTTTCCTTTTTTACTATATGGTAAATCCATCTGTAATGTATGCCCAGCAGAAAAGCTTGATTTTTTGGTTAAAAATGATCTATTACTACTTGTTGTTCCAGTTGACGAATAACGGGGATGTGAAGTCTTTAAAGGATCAATTCATGCTCTTTTCTATATACAGCATATACTTACAGCAACTTTTTTGTTTGCAGAGATAGTAGAGGAGTGTTGTGATATTTTTCTTGTGCCTCCAGTACTAGTTTTAACTTGTTGAGGATTCCAAGATCTTAATGCTTGCAACCAAGTTGAAAAATCTATGGCAGTTTCTGCTTGAAGGCTCAAACTACGCATCATGGATTTAGTTGGAAAAAGAAAAAAAGAAAGTAAAAGAGAAATACATTACATGTTACTAGTTCCTTGTGATGCAATTTGAATAACAAAATCTCGTTTATCCGTTTCTGATGCATAAACACTTGCAGTTCTTAGATTTGTAACGACAACAGTAGTCTATATATGTATTAAATAACATTTACATAATATTACAAACAAACACAACTTACGGCCTGGTCTTTATATTGCTTCAAGTGTCCATCATCTTTTGCAATATAGAAATAATACCTATCCCATTTTCCACCATTTTGATTAATTGAATCTTTGTTATTATTGATACCATTTGTACAATTACTACTGACACCATTTGGCTTTTTCTTTAAAAGTAAATATCCTTTAGCAGTGATATGATTTACAGTTGGAATTAAGGAGTGAGGATTAGTTGACAGTAAGGAGTCCAGACTATTATATCTCTGCTAATGCAATACACACGTTATTATCATACATTGCATACTTTTTTGAGTGTGTATATATATATATATATACATATACATATACATTTGTACACATGAAACACTTACCACAACTCTTGGCTTATTTAAAAACGTAAATGGAATAAGCGATGTTGGTGAAGACGGTCTTGCTTTAATCAAGCTTTCATTAGGTGGTGGTTTTAATGAACTTTTGAGACATGTATAATAAGATGCTAGTTTTTCTTGAATATAGTAAGATAATCTCTCGTTATTCAACTACATAAGGGTAATTTGTTAGCAAAGGTAGTTGATATTATAATTTATATGTATCTACCTCATGGTAATCTTCAAATGATGAACGAGAAATGGGAGATGGACTGACAGGCCTATTCTCATCACTTGAGTTATTGGATGAAGTAAATGATGTATTTGAAGTAGATTTTTTTGAATTCACATCATATACAAAATCTGTAGATATTAAAACAAGCTCTTCTAATGTTTTGAGATTTCTATGTTTATCAGATTGAAGACCTTCAAATAAAGGACTCAACTGTCAGTTGTGTGAGATGTAAGTTTCTTCTATTTCATGTAAATCTAATGTCTATGTAAAAAAAAAAAAAGCTCACTTTTTCATTAACCAAATTTCTTGTGGATCTAATCAAATTATTCAATGCATAAATGTATTCCAGCAGCACTTTGCAAAGAGATCTTTTAGCTACATATAAAGACGTACTTGTTTCCTTTTATATATATAACATTTGCATTAGTAACACTATGCCACATTACACGAACCCTTTAAAAAACTCACATCTAATGTTTTATTGTTGGCTTGAGATGATTTCAATTTTTGTGCAGCACAATAACTATTTGATAATTGTACATGTTTTAATCTGGAGGCGGTTATAGTGCCTTCAAAATGCTGTTTACATTTAGGAGAGGAAGGTTAGTAAATTTGCAATTAAGGAGCAAATGTAAAAAAATTCAAGAAATTACCGTTAGTGTTTCCTTGATTTTTGAACCATGATCTCTCAAAAAAGCTGTTGTTTTTTTGGTGAGTATATTGAAATATGTACAAAAAAATATTATATACTAACGTAGAATAGATCGAATGTCTTCATTGTCCCATATTTCATCCTCATCAATTGATTTAGTATCGTTTGGCCAATTCAAATTATTGCATTCCTCCGTTGTATAAAATGGCTCATTTAACATTAATTTTGTTTGATCATATAAGAGTGCAATTGATTTACTGTAAGCTAGTTGGGAAGGAGGAGGAGGAAGGAAATATAGGGTCAATTTTAAAATTTACTGCATTTTGTGAGCATAATTAACTAACCAATTTCTAACTGTCTACATTGTTCTACTTTTTCCAACCAAGTTAAATAATGATAAAGCCAAGTTTCTAATGATGAAAGATAATCGTGAAATACTGGTGAATCAATCCAAATATCCTCGTATAAAATATCTGATGATAGATCCATTACAGGAGCATTCAATTGATGGATTTTAGATGCAATTAATGTTTTTCTACCTGGAATTGCAATACTAGTTTCATCATCACTACTTGCACTGATAGTATCATCATCATCATTATCTGTATTCATGTCATACTCGCTATCATCCATGTCACTACTACTACTACTTGTATCTGTATCATTCAATGGCACTTGTTCTGTATTATTATGCCATAATAAAGGCATTTGAGGTGATGTAGGCCTTGATATAACAGGTTGTATAGATGAAAGACTAAATGAAGATCTTGGTAACCTTGCGGCAGACATTAAATCGTCTTGTATATTCGCATCATCATCGTCTTCTAAATGGATTAATGGTACGCTACTCGAACGGGATTGTTGATCCATGCTGTGTTATTTGTATCAAAACAGAAAGAAGAAAAAGAAAACGTAAACCTATACACAAACTATTTTAATGTATACATGTATTATGTATTGAAACTGGCTGATTAAAGTATATATATATATATATATTATATATATAATTAAGGGGTTGATTAACATGTAAAAAATTAAGCTTCAAATGCAAAATACAGTGTAACCTACTCCTACGACGAGTCGAATATGGGTTCCCCTTAATTGCTCCTTTTTTCTTTTTTCTCTGTTTGGTCTATCCCCTTACTCTCTCCTCCTTAGTAGTATGTATATCAGCGTATGAAAAAAGCAAAGTAATTGTATGGATACTTCAAGGTTTGTATGTAATGTAAAAGCAAGTTCACAGATTTACCTATTAATATATACAGTTTGCATTTATTTGATATACAATACGTGTAATTTTATTATCAACTAATTTACAACATTGTGTGTATTTCTATGGTCGACTAGTATGTGTGTTTATTATCTTAGTTTTTCGTATACAACAAACCGCCCCTCTCTCTCTCTCTCTTTGTATGTAATTTCGCTCTCTACTCGTATATTTCTTAGTGTAAATATAGAATATCCCTTCCCCTTGAGTGTTGTATATAATATCATATTTCTCCATGCTTAGTTCTATTTTCTTTCTTTCTCTTTCTCTTTCTCTTTCTCTTTTTCTTTCTCTTTTTCTTTCTCTTTTTTCTTTCTCTTTTAATTTAGGAAATTCAAGGCTGAGCCCTGAATTTGTACATATTCTCTCTATACCCAACAAAATGTTGCCATTAAATCTACCATTACCATTATCTACTGAAATTACAATGCAATCTTTGATGAAAGAAGCTTCAAATTATTTAGATTCTGGTAGATTAAAGGTATTTTTTTGTCAATTGCTACTTGTTTCAATTAAGGAGACTAATAAAAAAGGGGGAAAATAAATCTAGATTTCATATGAATTATATATTGAAGCATTATTATCAGCAATTAAAGAATTTAAACAGCTTGAATTTATTGATCAATGTGTAGTAGTTGAAAACAACAACTTGTCTTCCGTATTTATGTTGGCTCATACATGTTTAAGGCACGCTAAAACTATTTCATCATTAAAAACTACCAACAATCGTCCTCCAATTCCACCAAAACCATCAAATTTGAAAATTGCTCCTCCATTGCCAATGAGACCTGTAGTCATGTCAAGAGCAAAATCTAAACCTGAATTTGTAGAAAAGCCTTGTAATTATAGTAACACCAATTTATATACTGATGAAGATGATTATTCAGAATATGATTATTCTGATGATTATAGTGAAGATGATGATAATGATGATGATGATGAAGAAGAAGAAGAAAATAGCTATGTAAATACTAAAACAAAAGGTTTGTTTGTATTATTACAATATACAAATAAACATTCTTAATAAATAAAATGATAGCACAACAAACAAGAAAAGCTTCTGCTCCTTCATTAAAAATCTTAAAGGGAAATAGCGCAAGCAATAGACCTAAAATACCTCGCAGATCATCTACTTCAAATTTATCAAGTACATCTACTCCATCTTCTCCACTTTCTTCTGTACCAAATCCATTAAATGCTGTTAAATCGTTCTTATCGTTGCCTGGATCAATGGCATCGCACACAACGAATAGAACAGGAATGTATTCGATCGTAGTAGATTCCGATGGAATAGCAACAAGTGGAGATGCTATTTTCTTGTTGGCTAATAGTACAATTGACCCGCATGTGTTGATTACAGTACAAACAAGTAATAGTGATAGTTTATCTACCCCAACTGGTTTTAATAGTAGTTATTTACCAATGATACCACAAGCACCACTTGTAACAGTGTACCAATCACTTCAAAAACAATTGGAAGAAGCACTTGAACTAAAAAAACAGCGTCAAGATGTAGTTTATGCAAACCAACAAGTATTAGAAATACAATCTTCATTAAATCAAGTACGGAATATACACATGTCCGCTACGACAGTGCCTACCATTCTTCAATTTCAACCAGTTTTAATAGCATATCAACTCACATTGATTGATTCTACCATCTTTCGTAACATTCCAATTGATGCTATTCTATCGCATGCTCCAAAAACACCGCATCCATCTATTGTAGCGTCAACTGATTTTTTCAATTACCTAACTCGGTTAATTGAACATGCTATTTTATTACAACAAGATGCTTCAGGAAGAGCACAACATATAAATCATTGGATCAAAGTAGCTGATAAATGTCATGAATTGAAGAACTATCAAACACTGAAAGCAGTAATTTCTGCATTGGGTACGCCGCCTATTCAACGTTTAAAGAGATCATGGCAATTTATTCCGAAAAAGAGCATGAATTTGTTAGAGGATTTAAGCGATCTTATGTCAGAGGCATCTAATTATGGAAAATATAGACATCGTTTAGGCCTGTCTCAATCTAGCAGTGATGATGAAGTAAAGAATCGAGGAGATAATGAAGATATTTCATCAACAACTACACCAATTGCAACAACATCCATGGTAACAAAGAAAAGTAGTACTAGAAAAAATTCATTTAGTGAACCAACTGTACCATTCTTGGGTATTTTTATACATGATATGACTTATCTAGTAGCAGCATTATCAAAAAAGAAACAACAACAACATAATAGTGATTGGACAATATCATCTTCTACAGCTACATCAGATGTAATGCAACAAGATTCAAGAGTATCTGAATTATTACGATTATTTAAAAACCTTCAAAGAAGCCCTCCCTATTCACCTAATTTATCTGCTCCCTGTATCAAAGATTTGACTAAGAATAGAAAACGAAAGTTATCACATGCATTAACCCGAACTACTGCTATTAAAAGAGCTCCAGCTTATTACCAAGATGATGATGGTGAACTAAGCATTGAGATGCAGCAATGTCTTATGACCCAATATCTAGTAAGTTTTCTTTCTTAGTAAATACATGTATATAATCGATCTAGAACTAATGTGTTTATTAGTTGACTCGATCTTGGGTTAGTGAAAAGACAGTAGATGAATTGAGTCTAGTAAGAGAACCAACAAAAAGAAGCATTTCTGTAACAGATTCATTATCTAGTCATCATCATCATCAACAGCAACAGCAACAGTTACCTCCACCACCTCCACCGCTTATTATATCTACTGTTAGTTTAACAACAAATGATCAGCAACAACAACAACAGCAACAACAAGGTGGATTAAGACGTAGCTCAGGTAGCTTTACTAGTGGAGGAAGTAATAGTTCCAATAGTAGACCTATTAGCTTAGAAGATGAACAACAAGAAAATGAAATGATGGACAAGAAAAATACTGGATTTTGGTTATTTGGTAGAAAAAGTGCAGATCAAGGCTATTTAAAAGAAACATCAGCTTATGGAACAATGCAAAGATCACCTAGACATTTTTCATTTGAAGACTTAAATTCCAATAGAAAACAACATGCTACAATACCTTCTTTATCTCAAGAAAATAGTAGTGGAACATTTCGTATGCATCGAGAAGGATCTCAAGGTTCCTTAGCATCATCTATATTTCGTAAAGATTTTTGGAAAGGCGGTAATCAACAGCAGCAGCAACAGCAACAACAGCAACAACAACAGCAGAGAAATCCACTTTCAAGTTTCAATAGCGATCCTTCGTTAATGCAAAGAAAGGGGTCTTCCGCGTCCTCAGTTTTAGTTCACCCATCTCCTTCGACTTCTTCTTCTACTTCTACTTCTGTTACTGCATCTTCGAATAGACCATTAACTAACAAGAATCTTAGACATGTTTTATCCTCACCTCATCCGTTAGATATGTCTTCTACTAAAATTGAAATTACAACTATTCCAACATCAACAACAGCAACACCATCATCTGAAATATCAAGTTTTAATTGGGATTAAAATAAGAAAAATGCGTCATTTTGATGGAAATGCTAGATTATAAAGGATTTTTACAGATTTAAATGAACTATTTCATGCTATAAAATACTAGTAAAAAACAATCAGTGGATGATGTTCTTTATTCTTATATTTTCTGTTTTTGTTATTTATTTGTACATAAATAAAGTTCTATGAAAAAAAGTAGGACCACTTGTATCTTTTTCTGCACTGATGACTTTTTTTTCAGGATATGTAATAAAATCGTATGTATCTCAAGATAAAATTCATGCTATTTAAAAGACCTGTAAATAAACAGCTTAAAAACACATTTATAACAATGCTTCATAAAGTGAAAGACATCACTCTCGAAAACAAGATGATGGTTTGAATTTTTACAAAATATAAGCAAGAAAAAAAAACAAGCTAAATGTAAGGGGTGTTTGTGTATATGTGTGTACATGTGTATTTGTATGTTTGTAAAATGACAGGTACAGTACAACAGGAGAGAGAAAGGGGGGGGGGGAATCAAGAGCAATAAAAAAAAACAATAATATAATAATAAACATTTTACATCAATATACAACATTTTGATGTAGCACTATCATTTGAATCATTTACACCAAATCTATCGAATCCACCGCCAGCACCACCGGTACCAATACCTCCTCCTCCAGCACCATAACCAGATGTATGGCGATTACTATTTAATTCTTGTTCTTTGTTATATCGTCTAATATCCCGGACAACTTCATAGAATGCATCGTCGACATTAATACGGACTTTAGCTGATGTTTCTACAAAATGACATCCATATTGCTTTGCTAAATCTCGACCTTCTTCACTGGATACTTGACGATCTGATTCAAGATCACACTTGTTTGCAACCAATACCATAGGGAAGTAATCTCTATCTTTGACTCGGCAAATTTGTTGATGAAATGTTTCAATTTCTTCAAATGACATTCGAGAAGTTATCGAATAAACTAGTAAAAACCCTTCACCGTTTCTCATATATTGTTCACGCATAGCACTAGTTTCTTGATTAAGCTTTTTTTGTTTGTTCATGATACATCTAAAGCAATAAAGTTACCTATATTCTTCTTGTCCTGCTGTATCCAATACATCCAATAATGCAGTTTCTTCATCAATAACACACTGCTTTCTATAAGAATCTATGTATAAATCCCGCGAGTCAGCAATCAATTGTTTTCCCGGTCAAAAAGCAACACAAACCTTCAATGGTAGGATCATATTCATCAACAAAATGAGATTGAATGAATTGAATAGTTAAAGCAGACTTTCCCACACCTTAAAAAGCAGAATTTGTCAATATATCATACATCACTGGCCATGTTTTACATTTTTTTCTATTGCATTTTTTTTTCTCTTACCTCCACCTCCAACCATGACAAGTTTGTACTCGCGGACAACCCAAGAAGCGGTTTTATTCACCATTTTGTATGCTACTGTAATATCAATTAGATACAAAAAGGAAAAAAGTGAGAAAGATAGAAAGAGATTGAAAATGGTATGAAAATGGAAAAAAAATGTCAAATTATTCCGCGTCGTGGCTTATATATTGTGTATTAGATGTCGAGGGGGGTGGGGGTTCACCCGATTATGTTGATTCTTTCATTATTCTAGAAACAAGATATCATTCTTTAAAGATTATGCATTCATTGTGCTAATACTAAATGTTTACAAAATACTATTACTACAAAATATGAACCATTTGTTGTTCCTTATATGAAAATTTTCGTTATATTTGCATAGAAATGCCTTCAAATTTAGAGGTAACTTCCATTTTATTTCTTCTTGTGATTGTGAACTTTGTTTTCAACATTATATTGTTCAATTACATGTATCAAAAACGTCAAATCCTCAATCAAAATCCAATGTAATGCAAAATAGAGCAGCTGCATCTGTATTCGAACTCAGCAATTCTCCATTGGGATCGATTGTCCATTTCTAATCGAATATGACGTTTTCAAAAAAAAAAAATCGACCTTTAAAGGATTTTTTCAATATAAAATGTGAATTGATAATCCAATTGGTACTAATATAGGATATGCAATTTTTAATTTTCTATCAACCTACATTTTTTTCTTAAACATTTGCCTCACAAATTCTTTCAATATATTTAATAATATGTAATTTTAAACTTTCTAGAAAAAGTCAAAAACTTTCGCGTGCAAGCACAAAATAAATGCCACTATCATAAAGACAGCATTATTTTGGTCATATAACTCCAGTAAATACCCTAGTAAAAAGTCTCGCTTTTCGGGCGAAAAATTGAATTTAATGAAAATTGAGATTTTGGACGAGGTATGGTAAGGCAAAAACCGAATTGAAATAAATGTTTAGAAAAATTTACCAAATTGCATTAAAACAAGTCTATTGAACAATAGCAATCGTTTGGTATGCTTTAGAGCACCAGAAAAGGCCGCAAACTTTGAAAATGAGCCATTTTAGATGCAAATTTAGGCGTTTTCTGATAAATTTATAATATTTAGACCATTTTCTGCAGTATTTTTGCAGCTTTGAATTAATTTTTATAACAATCAAGTCTTTGACGACTGAAAAGCAAAGATATAAAAGCATTAAGTCTGTTGTACAAATATTTATTCAAGCTCAATGGTCATCATTAATTGAGCTAGAAAACTCAAAAAACAAACTCCATCTGTGCAGTTTCAGGATTCTATTTAAATCGAAATGTATTGGAGAGATTCGCCTTCCAATGTATTGTAGAAAATTACTTTTGCTGCTTCTACCATTTACAAAATCTTTAAAAGCCGGAGAGTCTAAAGTTGAGCGTTTTCTGCAAAAATGCATCTTGTCTTGATTCTTTTGGACAAGAAAAGTAAGCAGCAAAAATAAGATAAAGCGTATCAAATTAATCAATATATTTAACAATATCATTCTTTTCAAGGGGAACAGCTAACCTTGTAAATTTAGTAATATGAAGGACATCATATTTTATCAATGCTTAAAGGTAGAAATTAACCGAGGGACCTACGGAGAAAATTAATACGAGAAAATCATTTGTGATTGAATAATTAATCGGGGCAAGAATTAGAATTGCATGCTACAAAGCAAGGCAAATGTTGTAGTAGATGACCCTTGAAATCCAGAACCCTTTTATTTTAAAAAGTCATTATGCCTAAATGATTGTTTAAACAAAGAGGCAGCTCTTTGGAGATAATTTTATTTAGTTGCTATGGTGTTCCTGGTTGCTATGTTCGGAAATGTTTCATGTGCCTGGTTGCTAGGTTGTAAAAAAAAAAAAAAAAAAAAAAAAAAAAAAAAAAAAAAAAAGGAAATTGACGCTTTGGTTGCCATGAAAATTATTGTTATTTTTTTTTTTTTTTTTGATATGCATCCGGGAAAAAAAATTATAATCTTTGACAGTGCAGTGCTTAATTTAATACAACATATTACTGTTTTGCATAAATTTTCGAGACTTTAATCTTTGGTAAAGGTATATACGATTATTCAGGATATAAAATTACCAAATGGAATTGATCCCTGGGAAATTTAAGACTTTTTTATTATTATTTGTCATGATAAAATCGAATTATATATCTTGTCTTTCTCCTTCCTTCAACAATTAAACATATACTAAATAAATGCCTATTGTGACATACCCTAATAAAATAACCTTCAAAAACAATAAAGATGAAGGTGTCAAAGAAAAAGCAGATGAAGATGTTGATTTTGCTATGAAGATGAGAGATGCTATTGATGTTCAATTAATTGACACCGATTTATATATGAGTAAAGAATTATGGTTACCATTTGGTTCAAGGGGAGCATTTGGTGGACAGGTATGTTAAATGCCTAATTGAATGGCTGACACTAGATATTAAAATATTTTGCATTAGATTGTTGCTCAAGCTTTAAAGTCTGCTTGGGAAACGGTACAAGAAGATTTCTTTGTTCATGTAAAAATCTCTCAATTGAATAATATCTATACGTTAAACTAATAACAAGAATATATAAATAGTCTCTTCACTCGTATTTCATCTTGGCTTGTAATGTCGATATTCCTGTCATTTACAATATACAACGTATTCGAAATGGAAGATCATTTGCAACTCGTATTGTAACAGCAACGCAAAAAGGAAGAGCCATATTTGTATGTAGTTGTAGTTTTGCAAAGCCAGAGGAAGGTATATCTTTACATCATCAGGTATGTACCCAAATGTTGGGCAATCTTCATTTAACTGACTTTTTTTGAATAAATTAGACGGACATGCCAGATGTCATTGACGCAGACAATTTGCCTTCGTAAGTCAAAATCTTGATCTAGTAGCAAATTTTTTGTTGATTTATATTTGCATCTAGTGATATCGAATTACTACAAAATACATTAGCTAATACTGAGAACAATTTCCCCGAGAAATTTAGACAAAGAGCTCAAAAGAGATTAGAAGATGTAAGTCTGCGTATTTGGCATTATACAATCATTTTTCTTATAAATGTATATATAACAGGATCAGCCAATTGATTATCGAGCAGTTATTCAATATTCACCTGAAGAGATCATCACAGGCAATGTCAACCCAACTGCATACGGTGTAAGCATATTATCGAGAAGTTAATAAATCACCCTATTCTAACATTTTTGGTATAGCAAAGATGGTTTAAAACTAGAGGTGCTTTAAATGATGATATGAAGCTTCATGCTTGTATTATTGCCTATGCTTCAGATAGTGGTTTTATCAACACAGCAGCTACAGCCAATGGATTTACATTCAATTCAGAGAGTATAGGTATGATGACTTCGTTAGATCACTCTGTTTGGTTTCATGCACAAGCCAGGGCAGATGAATGGCTTTTATACGACATTCATAGTCCTCGTACCAACAATGGACGTGGTGTAGCATTTGGTAGAATCTATAGTCGCAATGGTGTTTTGATTGCTACAACTGCTCAGGAAGGTATTGTACGCCTATCAGAACTTGAACAAAAAAGACAAAAGAAGCAAGCAGAAACACAACAACATTTAGTTCCTGGTGGAAGCAATAGTAGTCGACTTTAATCAATAATAAATAAACTTTTGCGATCAATAAAGACAATACCACACTTTAAGCAAGCTCTCTTTTCTTTTTCTTTTTGATAAATAAGAGTATACTATTAGAAACAAAATGTTATTTGCAAAGGAATGTTCTTGTCAACATTCTGTGTCTTCCTAGTACTCTTCTGGGGCTCTTTATCTCGAGTTGAAGACTTTTTTTATATTAGTGTATAAGACTGAATAAACCGCATTTCGTTCATCGACAATCAATTAGTAAGTATACATTACTAAAGCCCAGACAGCCTTCTTTTGATGACTGTAACCCAATAGTCCCTTGCAATTGTCGTCATCGGATTGGTAATCTAAACTGATTGATCCATATTATGATTTAGCTCAAAACTATTTACTCCGGGCGGGATAAAATCTATAAGATTTGATATATAAAGCATTGTATTTTTTTGCAAAACAAACATCTTCTTCTTCTTTATACCTTTTAATTAAGAACACTTTTTTACTGAAAATGTCTGTCCTCGAACAACTCAAGAACTTCACCACCATTGTTGCCGATTCCGGTGATTTCGAATGTAAGTTAATTGTACATTAATTAGTTTAAATCTTATGCAAAATGTTTAACGCGTCTTTTGTTATCTATAGCCATCGCCCAATACAAGCCCCAAGATGCTACCACCAACCCCTCTTTGATTTTGGCTGCTGCTCAACAACCTCAATATGCTCATCTCATCGATGATGCTATCAAGTATGCTCAATCCAAGAACATGTAAGTACTAAAATAAATCAATTGGGATGGTAAAGAGTTTGCTGTATGCTAATTTTGGCCCCATATTTCTCTCTAGTTCTTCTGAAGAGAAGCTTGACTTGGCTACTGATAAACTCTTGGTTAACTTTGGTTCCGAGATTTTGAAGATCGTTCCCGGTCGTGTCTCTACTGAAGTTGATGCTCGTCTCTCTTTCAACACTCAAGCTACCATTGCCAAGGCCCTTGTCCTCATCAAGTTGTATGCTGAGAACGGTATCAGCAAGGATCGTGTCTTGATCAAGATTGCTTCCACTTGGGAAGGTATCCAAGCCGCTCACGTCCTCGAGACCCAACACGGTATCCACTGTAACTTGACCTTGTTGTTCGGTTTCGCTCAAGCTGTTGCCTGTGCCGAGGCTGGTATCACTCTTATTTCTCCCTTCGTTGGTCGTATCCTCGATTGGTACAAGAAGAGCACTGGTGAGGATTACTCTGCCACCTCTGACCCCGGTGTCCAATCTGTCAGCAAGATCTACAACTACTACAAGAAGTTCGGTTACAAGACCATTGTTATGGGTGCTTCTTTCCGTAACACAGGTGAGATTGAGGAATTGGCTGGTTGTGATTTCTTGACCATCTCTCCTGCTCTTTTGGGTTCTTTGCAAGAAGATAAGAAGACTTTGGAACGTAAGTTGAGTCCCGAGGCTGCTCAATCTCAAGATCTTGAGAAGGTTTCTTTCTTCAAGGATGAGAAGGCTTTCCGTTGGGAAATGAACCAAGATGCCATGGCCACTGAAAAGTTGTCTGAAGGTATCCGTAACTTTGCCAAGGATGGTGTCAAGCTCGAGAACTTGTTGAAGGAGAAGCTTGCTTTATAAATTATATCCCAAATCTCTTTAACAAAACACATCCCATTCTAAAATCAAGGCAATAATAAACTTGATGAACTTTTTTTGCATAACATAATAAAATATCAATATTTTTGTTCGAAATAATCTTATCTTTTTGTTGCTAATTGATGTATCTAAAGGGTACACTAGATGTTTATCCATGGCATCTTTTTTTTTCTCGACCCGTGTTAATATTACGCAATCAAACTTCCTTTGTAATTACCCGACTGGTTTCATACTTGAAATTAAAAATGTTAGATTCACAGCTCTAAAATACCATGAACTCAGTAAAATACTTCTCAAATATAACGTTTACGTAAGCGGAATGGGCTAAACAAACGTCCCTAGATTATTAAATGATAAACATATCTTTGTATTTAGGCATTCACAGAATGACACCCCTTACTAATACAGCATTTCGTTGGTTGAAATTATTCGAGCTTTCTTTCGTATTACCCGGATATTTTTATGATAAATTGATGTATTATGTAATCAAAACAAATCTTATTCCATGGAAGGGACGGGGAGTATTTTGTAACCAAATCTAAACTAAGATAGCAAAACTAAAGTGACAAAAACGACAGATCTCCCCACCGTTATTTGGGAACACGTTTTAAGAGTCAACTCGCGCTGTTAGGGGTTTGTTGGATTATGTAAGCAAATCATAATCAGTATTGTACGATTTGAGGCTGTGTGTGTGTGTGTGTGGATGTGTGGCGCCTTGATTTACTATCCTTATTGGAGCTATGACATACTATTCCTCAATAAAGTATAGAATTCGGCTTCCCTATTAGAGTATGTTGAACATGCCCACATGGAATATTGGTTCCGTTATACAAAAACGATGAATCAGAATACTTTTCTGAATATTGGATATGTAATTGATGACAATTCGTAATGTACTACATTATCAAAATATGTAAAAGCTTACTAATGTGGCACTTTGAAAACCTAAATTATAGCATCTGTGCATGGCAGATTTTATACTATTCTGCTAATTTAACCAGATATGGATGTCCGTTGTGCTCTTTTGAAAAAGGTAATGAATTAATTGTTGCAACATTACTTGATCAGCCATCAAATTGCTGTTACATTATTCGGTTGAATCCATTGATATCCACAGTTGTGCACTGTTAGACGATCAGCGCGGATTTATGTTTCCATGCATATAGATACATGATAGCTGTTAATAGAATGCATCATTCATTTCAGAAATTACATTACATACCTTACCTTTTATGTGCATTTAATGATCCGAGCTTTTATTAGTAACTTGGTGGTCTCATTGGCATTACCGCACTTTACAATTATGGTCATACCTTTGGTTTGATTTATGCATGCATCTAGAATCTAGATATGTGTATAGTTATTTATATGATATCTTCAATTCATGCGGTGTTTTATTCTAACTTTTATGTTACATGAGATACTAAATTCAACATTTAAACTGCTGCTCATGATCTTTGATTTTTACATCCAAAGCGCAGAATTTCAAATAGGAACTCGAATTCGGTAGATATCATTGACTAACTGCTATAAATTCTAAAGAAAATTTTTAGAGAATTGTTTTTTATCCATAAAAGTAAATCATGTATATATACATGTGTTGGCTCCAGACAATCCTATTTCTACTGTAAATTCGAACGGATTAAACTGAGTCCGTAACCGTAAATATGCAACGTTTTGAACGGGGCATTTTCTTTTTTTGAAGAAATTGCAATTGATCAAATTACGCAACAATGCGTATTAAGTTAACTTTATGCAATTAGTATCTTGAGTATTTTTTTTTATGGTTTTCTTTCAACTACGTACATATGTAATTTGAAAACAGATTTCCCATTAATATTTTTTCCTGAACATGAATATTCAAAATTACAGTTTTTAGCACAGAAACACACTTTTTGTAAGAGAGAGCTATAAAATAAATATTTGAATCAAATTTTACAAGTTAATATCTACAAATTAAGCCCCTACTCGCAACTATAGCTGCATTTTTTGTGGAGAAATTAAAAAATTGATATTTTTCTTTCTTTTTTGAAACCCAAGAAACTCTTTGATTGCAATGCAGATAGAAATCTCGATGGAATCATTGATTTGCATGATCCTACATTTCTCCAACAGACAACCAATATATTTCCAAACAGTAAACTACATCAGGTAAATATCGCTTACATAGAAATATAACCTGTGGCTAATATAGATAATTAATTATCCTGAAAATTCTTTAAATTTTTGCAGAAAACCAAAGAAATAAATTTTAGCCGCATGTATTATAAAACAATAAAAAGTTATTATTTTTTATACTCTAGCTATTTTTTATCTCGAGGTATTGCTTGCCAAGATCAGGTCGTTTAGGCAACAGTGCAGTTTTAATATATAAATATACCTATACCTGTATCAATTTTTCAAAAAAAAAAAAAAAAAAAAAAAAAAAAAAAAAAAAAGCCATTCGAAATTCATTTTGTTTGATATACTATTATTACACGCAAGATAGATTCAACTTTAAGCTACTCTGTAATTTTTGTTTCGGCAAAAAATATTAATTTTTCGTCGAGATAATTAAAATAATAGTTCTTCTCACAGCTTAAACCCTGTAACGGGGTTCCAAAATTGATTTAAAAAAATGAACGAAAAATGATTCAAAAAACAAAATTGTTTAAATGCTCATGAACTGCAAATTAAGTAAACCCAGCGTATTAAATGGTTTTTGTACAGTTTTAAATTTTGCATCCATCTATATAAAATTTAAAAAAATGTCTCACGTAAAATTTTGCGCAAAATGCAATTGAAATTTTGAAGGTTTTTTGAAGATACAGAGCATTTTTTATAAGCATATTTTAAATTTAAATAATAGAACTCATGTATAGCAAAATTATCTATTAATCGAGCTATTATTTAACCTTTTAGCTAAATTTTTGGTAGAGAAAATGAGATTTTTGTCCAGATTTTTTGAAATTCAGAATTTGGGATAAGGGTATACAAGGGGAAAATTGAGGTTAGAAATGAGAGTATCTCTTTGTATACATTTTTGAGGATATCTCCACGAAAAATCAATATTTTAAAAAAAACTAAATTAGGTTTAAGAGAGCTCAACGAGTTTGATGACATGAATGTAAAAAAAGCGTTGCTCAATTTAACATATATTTTGAAATCAGCTGCAAAAATGTCAAAAAAATGAGAAAAAAATAAAAATGTTTAGAATTTTTTCATACTGAAATATGTTATATAGTACTTCAAAACAAGTAAGCTTTATTATTAGGAAGCTCTAGTATAACTTAATTTTTTGTAGAGATATGAAGCCTCAAAGTTTTCAATCCATTAGCAGTGAAATACGCGTGAAAAATCTGAAACCTTAGCACTAAAAAATTAATACCAACTGCAAAAAGTAGGATATTTTTGGATACTTGTTTTTGGATTAAAGCTAAACATCTCAGGTACATTGACATATAATTTTTTCTTGGTGTTATTTAGTGAAAAAAAAAGTAGAGCAGAGATGAAAAGTGAGACCCAATTTTTAAGGAAAATGCAGTGAATTTTACGTGTTTTTGAGTCTTTTGAGAGATATAAAATAAATTCTGGAACAGGTAAGATAATGCAACCAATTTATATCTATTTAATAATGTATAGGGTATATCCTAAAAAATGTTTATTATGAGGTTAGTTATTGAAAGAAGGTAGACTCCGATTTTGAAGATTGAAACTATGAAATTTTTTTAAAAATTCAAATCTAATATTAAAATTCATTTTAACGTATCGAACGTAGTTTCTTCGTGTACTACAACAAGTCAAAATACGTTACGAATTATGAAATAAGCAAAAAAAATTGTAGTTTTTTTATTGATTGATTAGATATTAGATTAATTAGTAAAAAAAATAATTACAGAAATATCATAGAGCGTGATTGTTTAGCTTCTACATAGAAAAATCTAAAAATCATTTTTTATTATATATACTGTATTAACAGATATTATTGTTTTCCTGTGAAGATCGGACAAGATTTGATATTTTTAACATTGATGGCTGTAATTTTAATAGATTACAAAAATTTTGTTATTATATATAATATATATACTCGTTCTATCTACTACTAAATTTTTGTATATATACATAACGCTATTTTGTATATATTAATTATATGCTCACTGGAAACTCCAGTTATTACATTTTCAAGTGAAATAAATTTAGCTTTTGCATTATTGTACCTAGTATAATTACATAATATAGGGCAAAAATGACAGGCTTTTCTTTATATTTCGGTCAGGAATAAAGATTTCTTTGTAAACTAAATTGCTGCTGATACTCAGCAAATAGCAGCATTATGTGCTAAAGAAAAACAATATGGTCAAATTACTCAATATTGCACAAATCGAAAAAAACAAAATAACAGATAAATAGAAGGACGGCAATTAAAAAAAGCAAACATAGAGGGGACGTTTATCCTAGTTGCTAGACTTATGCGCTTTACAGCTACTTCAAACGGAGAGGTTGTGGGTTCTAAAATCGTGTAAACAGATTTTCTTCGGAACTTGTGTTTGTCGGGCTAGAAGCGCAACTAATCACCCCCTAGGATTTCACACCCAACGTATCGTATTATGGTCAACCGAGTTTGACTGTTATAACGGGCCGTTTTTTATGCAGACTCGGATGGGGGTATTCGAGTTTTTTTTTTCGTGTCACCTAAACTCGAAAGTGGGATTCGAGTTTTGGCTTTCAAAAAATATGTGAAATTGTGAAATAATCAAATATACGTACATTAACGTATAATTTGACGAAGGGTGATTTAAAAATGCTCTGATTTATTGAAATTTGAAAGATAAACGTATGAAATCATGCAAAAAATAAAAAAAAATACTGTTTAATTATGAGCTTATAAAGAGAGTTTATGTACTAATTGAATGAGTGTATTGAATTTGAATGGTAATGTAATTAGAATAAACATATGAATATCGTATGAATATACTGTAATTGAACCATGCTTTTATACTTTAATTGTAGCGTGATGATAGAAGCATGGAATGTAGCATTGTCTGATTTGCGCTATTAAACATCATGGTTTGACAAAGGTTCTAAATAGGTAATTTGGTAATTTCTGATTCTGATAGATCATGCTTGCTTGTCTTTTATTTCATGTATACTTTATACATATACTCGTTATTTTGAATGAAAACGTGCTTCTGTAACAACATTATTACCGCGCAAGTCATTACCATTTATAAATTGTATGCCATGAGTGAGAGTGATTTTTTGACGTAATGTTTACATACAATAAAGTAAAAGTTTTCTAATTTTTTGTATATATAAGCTACTCTATCTTTGAGGTTGAGTTCCTTAATTTTTTGTTCATCTAAACATTTTTATTATAAATAAAAGAAATGAGTGAACAGCCTCATGATAGCCATGATCCTTTTTCAATTCCAAGCCTTATCCAACGTGTTTCTTCCTATTCATCTATGGGAACTTCTTCAACTACTGCGTCTTTAACTGACAGATTTAGAGGTAGTTTACCTTTTGAAGGGCTAGAAGAAATTAGGCGGCATAATAGGACAAGCAGAATATCGATAAGGTCAGAAGTAACAGGAAAGGAGCATGATATACCATGGTGTGGAAGTGACAGGAGGGAGGCAGCAAATTATGACAACAAAGTGCACCGGGCTTGGAAATGGTGGAATATATATGGTTATGGAATGAGAGTTGATGATTTTATACATTGTACTGTAAAGAGAAGAAAAGGAGAATGCTTCGAAAAATTTTCTAGTTCAAAAGGATCAAGTACAAGCTTTCGAAAACATCTTGAAAACAAACATTTTAATCTTACTGAATCCAGACGTGAGTATTATTTTATCAATCAATCATAAATTCGCATTCATTAACATGTTACATTGCACGTTAGATAATATAATTCTTAAATTATTGACGTTTTCGAAAGAACAAATTACTGATTGGGAAGATAAAACAGACAGAGAAAAAGAGATTTATAACTGTGATTTTGTTCAAAGCTGTCTCACGCAAGAAAATAAGCCTCATCTGGACAGATATCAAAAAGAACAAGACGAAATTGATACAATCGATGAGGAGCCCCATACAAGAGAAGCTTTTCTTAAACTATTTACTGATTTCATTATAGCTAATAGATTGACAATAAATTTTTCTGAAAAAAACATTACTTTGGAAAAGCTTATTCAATTCAGCAGCAGAAATAGTGGAAATGATGGCTCAAAATCGTACGATCCAATACTGATACCTCCCAAGAAAAATAAATTGAAGGATTTGCTTATTCAAAAATACTTGGATCAAAAGGAAATAATTAAAACCACTCTGCAAGAGCAAGAATTCTTAAATTTTACAACTGATTTGTGGAAGAGTGATACTAGTGAGTAAAAAGTACTACATATACTTTCTTCATTACTGACTTTATTTAATGATGCAACGTAGACAAGTATTTCATGGGAATAACAGCACATTACATCGACAAAAATTGGAAGCCGCAACAAATAACAATTGCTATTAAATACATGAAAAATGCTTCTCATTCGGGTATGCACCAATTTATACAATTCATAAATGTTGATTTGTTTTGATACTGACATTCATAAAAAGGAAAAGATCTTGGAAAATTATTCCTTGCAGTGTTGGATGACTATGGCATCAAAAACAAATTATTCTGCATAACAACCGATAATGCATCAAATAATGGATCAATGGGAGAATATATTGAAAAGGTAGCAGAAGATGATGAGTCTTTCAATTTCAAAAAGAAGGAAAACATGATTTCCTGTTTTGCGCACGTAATCAACATTGTATGTCACGATTTAATTGAAAAAGGGCTAAAAGCAAAAGCACCAAATGATAGCGCAAACATGGAAGCTGTTATGGAAGATGTAAGTATTTGATTAATTACATGAAATTATTTATTGAATTAATTGGATCTAAAACCATCCAGATAAACAAAAGTGGTGCCGAGGGTAATAATCCCATTGATAGGCTTCGTAAAGGTTGCGCTAAAATCAAACTTTCTAACCAATTGACATGTGTCTTTGAATCAAATAAGAAGATATTAAAACTGCCTGATTTAGCAATAATAGTCGACTGTTCTACGAGATGGCACTCTACAAAACATATGATAGATCGGTTCTTGGTGGTAAGAGAAGCATATAGACTGACAGTGAATTCAGACGACGATATACGTGAAAACTGTAGTTTAAATGATGAGCAAATCCAGTATATTACTATTGTTAACGAAGTATTGACAAAATTCGAAAAAATAACAGTTTGGCTCTCAAGTCAGCAGTAAGTAGCAATATTACAGCTTTTATAAAAATAGTATACCATACAGTACTAATTAACTTCTCCAGGTATACAACTATTAATAAAACAATCGTTTTATTTAACCGTTTATTTGACCAATTGGACGCATTTCAAGAAAAAAACCCACATTTGGCAGACGCTATTCAGTGTTGCAAGGATAAGCTATCGAAGTACTATTCTAAGACTGATTTAACAAGTGTTTATGCAAATTCCACCTTGGTTGACCCGAGTCTGAAGTTTTCATACTGGTACTACTTTTATCTTTCTTGTAGCTGATGATGCTTATTATTTTTATTATTTTAGGAAAGATCAAAAATGGGAG
The DNA here is from genome assembly GCA_027405735.1 of Mucor racemosus. Lineage (NCBI taxonomy): Eukaryota > Fungi > Mucoromycota > Mucoromycetes > Mucorales > Mucoraceae > Mucor > Mucor racemosus. The sequence goes on along the minus strand of JAPEHQ010000004.1, from coordinate 715,826 downwards.
AAAAATATAATTGATGAACAAATAGCTGTTTGCAAGGAATCATTTTCCTCATTTTTAGAAAAGTATTATGCTAGAGAACTAGATGGTAGTAGTAGTAGCAAAACAGTGATGTACAGAATGATCTATGGAAATGAAGCAGGTAATTCATATCTGTTCTGTATTTTGATTTACATTACTGATATATAACATTTTTTGCATCAGGCCCATCGACATCAACAATTATGGACATTGATAGTATTGACTCTTCCGATTCTTCTTATAATACTTCTGATAATGAAGATATAGTTGGCTCAACTCGACCATCTAGATCACAAGAAGATGAAAGATATAAAAAGGTTCAGTTGTACGAAGGAAATGTTGACATAATCAAACATTATGTTGAAACAAATGCTGATTTGAAAAGGTACCTTGACATTGACCACAGAAAAGAGTACAAGTCGAAGTTGAAATTGCGCAGATATAAATTGCAAAATGGTAAAGCTGTCATTTATGTAATTTTGATAACATTTACTAATGGAGCATTTATATAAAACACAATAGATGATGATGACGATGACACTAACGATGAAGACGAAGTTGCCATAACCAACATGGAACTTGGAAAAAAATATGCGACCTTGCCCCTAAAATTTTGGAAGCAGCATGAAAATCTTTTTCCAACACTATCATTATTTGCTAAAAAATATTTATCTATTCCTGCTACAAGCGTCCCTGCCGAAAGGCTATTCTCACAAGCGAAATATGTCATAAATAATACAAGAGCCAAGCTGCATCCAGATACTGGAGAAAAAATTGTGTTGCTAACTTGTTGGCAAAGTGAATTATTTACCAAGGTGTAATGTAAAATCATGTGCCTTAATTAGTTTTTTTAGTTGTTAAATTCATGAAATAAATATCGATGCATGATTTCATATATGTATATTAATTTGTCAAAGCTGATATTATAACGGTCTGCTCAAGACGACCCGATACTTGCTTCCACCCCGTTATTTATCTGAGTTACAAAAAAAACGGACCGTTTTCCAACTCGAATCGAATAGCCGTTTCCGTTAAAACTCGATTCAAACTCGAATCGAAGCCCATTCCTATCACCCCCTCACCTTTTTTCGTTTTACCTTTCTACGCGCAGCTTTTAAAAGACTAGCAATTGTCGTCTTCTTTTCTCTATCCTAGTATTATTAGTGCTATTTTGGAAATCCATTTTCTTTATGAATATCTTATTTCACAAGCACAAGAAATTCTACAAAAATAGACACATTCTACACGCAATAATTTAATAATGTAAACTGTATTGTAGGCCTACCACTGTCTGTATATTCTGGTTTTGGTTTTCATCCGGTAAGTAACAAATAAAGTATTACTAATTGTAACATAAAGGCATACATAATGGAATATCTTTAATCATTTTTCAGCAAGACTTAAAAAGACCTCAGCAAATAACATCGTTAATCATATTTGGATTTCTATCAGTTCCTGCTTCAGTCATCATTAGTTAGAAATTGGTTTGTCATCAACTTTAACCTATGCTTAAAAAAAGACTTCAGGATAACTATTACTGCATGAACAATACTACTTAAGGCATATCAATCTTCACTTAAGAAACACGTTATATGAAAAATCTTGAGAATGATGCCTGAATGTACGTAGCTTCCGAGAATTTATTATTCATTATCGTGCACATTGTATGCCAGCAAGTACCATACTTTATCATCGTCTACAGTATCAGTATATCTTATAACCTATTGACTATGACATGTATTGAAGTGCAAAGTCTTGATATTAGATATAAAAAACTCCTAGCGTACTACGTTTATTCAGCAATTACCAAGAACGCTTGGACCTCGATTATGATACCATTATATTATTTCATCCCAGCGGTTATTAAGCAATCAAGTAGCTATCAAATCAATATCCAAGCACATTTAGCGCAGCATTAAAACAAGACAACTCACAAGCTCTGCAAGCACGGTTAAATTATGATTGATCCATTTCCATTCATAGATTACTACCAAACAGATCTAATAATGGTCCCATAGTGGTGCCTTAAATTAAATCTCAAAAGTTCATTGTCAAATCAATATACAGTAAAAGGTCATACTTTTATATCTAAATAAACAATATCTTGTTTTTATTATGCAGTTAAAGAACTGATTTATTACTCATTCTCCTTTAATTGTATCCTTTTTTTAAGTATTATTTATCAAACATGAGAATATAGGACACAACAGGTAGTTTTATTGTGATTTATCAAAAGGTAAATCGTATAAAATTAATCAAGTGAAAAAGTACCGTTTTATATTATGAGCTTATAGAGGGGGCTTATATACTAATTGAATGAGTGTATTAAATGTGAGTGATAATATAATTAGAATGAGCATTTGGATATTGTGTGGATATATTGGAATCCTGCTTCTACGATTCAATAGTAGCATGATGATAGACGACGCATGGAATATGACCTTGCTTGACTTGCATGTTGAACATCATGGTTTGACAGATGTTCTAAATTGGTAATTCGGTAATTCCTAATTCTGATAGATCATATTATTGGACAGAAATATCATGTTTTGCTGATGGTTTCCTCAATTCACAGTGATTTGTGAAAGTAGAAATATAAATTTTTATGCAGGATATATTTAAATCTATTATCATGTATAATTGGAGATTCATTGGATTAATATTCTTCACAAGGATGTAATTTTTTTCTTTGTTTTCTGCAGTTGTAAACATTAGTTTATTATTTTGTAAAACTTAAAACTCATTATCCAGGGCTCATTTTTTTGTCCTCAGTAGATAGATCTAATTGATTGCTACTCTGCATTTTTTGTTTTAGCGAAAAATATTGATTTTTCGTCGAGATAATCAAAATAGTAGTTCTTATCACAGCTTGAAAACTATTATAACGGGGCTCCAAAATTTATTTTAAAAAATGGACGAAAAATTATTCAAAAAACAAAATCATTTAAATGCTCCTGAACTGCCAAGTAAGTTGACCTAACATATTAAATAGTTTTTGTACAGTTTTAAATTCTGCATCTATCTAAATAAAAATCAAAAAAACATTCCACATTAAATTTTTCATAAAATGCAATTGAAATTTTGGAGGTTTTTTGAAGATACACATCACTTTTTATAAGCATATTTAAAATATAACTAATTGGAATAATGCGCAAAAACATTATCTATCGATCGAGCTATTGTAGAACCTTTTAGCTGCAATTTCCGTAGAGAAAACGAGATTTTTGTCCAAATTTTTTCAGATTCAGAATTTGGGATGAGGGTATAAGGGAAAAATGGAAGCTAGAAATGAAGGTATCTTTTTGTACACATTTTTAAGGATATCGCCACGAAAAATCAATATTTTAAAAAAAACTAAATTGGGTCCGAGAGAGCTCAATGGGCTCTATGGCATGAATGGAAAAAAAACACTGCTTGCTTTAACGAATATTTTGAAATCTACTACAAAAATGCCAAAAAAATTGAAGAAAAAATAAAGGTGCTCAGAATTTTTTCATACTGAAATATGTTATAGAGCACTTCAAAACAATTAAGTTTTATTATTACAAAGTGTTAGTATAACTTAATTTTTTGTAGAGATATGAAGCCTCAAAGTTTTTGATTTTTATCTGTGAAATACGCGTAAAAATCTGAAACATTAGCGCTAAAAAAGTTATACCAACTGCAAAAAATAGGATATTTTTGAATACTTATTTTTGAATTAAAGCTGAACATCTCAGGTACATTGGTATATAATTTTTCTTGATGTTATTTAGTGAAAGAAAAAGCAGAGCAGAGATGAAAAGTGAGACCCAGTTTTTAGGAAAAAGTAGTAAAATTTACGTGTTTTTGAGCCTTATGTAAGATATAAAATAAATTTAGAAACAGTTAGCATAATGTGGCCAATTTGTATCTGTTTAACAGTGTCTAAGGTATGTCCTAAAAGTGCTTGTATGAGGTTAGTTATAGAAAAGAGGGTGTGCTCCGATTTTGAAGATTGGAAACCTTGAAGATTAATTTTTTGAAAATTCGAACATTCTCGAGTTGTTGTATTACAAGTTTAAACATATTCTTTTGGTCGAAAGAACATATTTGAGGTCAGTTACATAGTATTTATAATATTGGCTTAAATTACTCTCATTATAGGACCAGTTTTTAAGGTGCATATAGATTTCTGACAAACCAAGGTACGCACGCTTAAATCATCTTGAGTTGATATTTTGTAATGTAAACTATGAATTCCCAAGTTTTTAATAGCACCTATGATATAAACTACATTTAGGCTAACATAATCATTATCCCCTATCCCAAATCCCAAAAAAAAAAATCAAACTAAAATTTTCTATATTTGGACACTTGAACATCAAGTATTTAATGAAGCTAGGGTAACCGTAAGCAGCGATTTCTAAGATTTTGACACTGTCAATTTTCTTCACATCATTACTATTGCTCATGCAGTAAGTTCGACTATCACTAATTCATCGATAGGATCATTTTCTAATTCATTGATTGATTTAATACGTGGATCAAGCCTTTGAAAATGGCAACGCTGTTTTAACATTACTCCCAACTTCAATATATTCTGGAAAGATCCAATTAAATTTAGAATTTTCAAGTTTGGGAATTCATCAAGCCGATGAGTCAAGCTTTGTGAATCGGTAGTACTTTCCAGTATATGTAATTCCAATTTGTTCATACTTTCTTTGAAGGTCAGTAAACTTTGGTGTAATTTCCATTTAGGTGATATGAGAATGGAATACTTGTCAATTTGTTTAATGCGGCTAGTGATCTCTAAATAATTTGAGTAATCGATGTGTAAAGATGATCACTGGCGAGATTTTTGATCAGTCGTCCTTTTTCTAGATTTTTGGTCAAATGAAATATCAGTTTATTTCTAATTTCCTCCCGATATGCATGCAATGGTTTGATAAACATAAATGTCTTGGAAGGATCCTTTCAAGCTTTGCAAACCAGCCTAAATTTTGATAGTGTGCTGCGATAATCAATGTAACTAAATATGATAAGAAGCACTTTTAGAGAATAGATTTTTATTCACGAAAGATTGCTCTTGCACAAAGATTTTGCTATATGCATATGATAGGACAAAAAATATTCAAGAAGAAAATTCAGCTTATTTTAGCTCTCTTCTGACTGAACAAGAAATATGATGGTTATTTGAAGTCCTAGAAAATATTTAAGCATTTGAAAATTGATTTACATGCCCTGCAAAAAACAATAATATAAAAGGGGATTTACGAGCGTATTATAGGATTATAAACAGCTTGAATATATTTGAAACGTTTATAAACATGTTTGCTGTAACGAAGCATTCTTTTTTCTACAATATTATATCCAAAAAATGAGAATTTGCATAATTTAATAGGCATATACCATCAGCCTGACATAATTATTGGACCCTCAATTTAAGTGTCGAAATATTTCCACTCAGACTTCAGGGCAAGTATATCATTGGATATCTGTCAAATTTAAAGTTCAAATCCAGCCTCTGTGGTAGTTTTCGAGTGCTATTGCATTTTCTCGACGATCCTTTGGATATATATATAATAGTATAATAGACATCTGAGCTGGCTCAAAAGTGTAGTTTTATATATATGCAGTTCTTTTCTCTTCCTTTGGACTAAAAAATGATGGAATCGTTCCAAATTTAATGTGATTATAATAGCAATATCGAACTTCCAAAAGCTACGTAAATTAAGACTGTCTAATATACCTGTCTATAACAGGTCCTTGGTTAAATTTACTTGACAAGACACTGATTTGAGCCATCATGTTTATAAATTTCTGTGCTACACGACATTACAAGTCTCAGTTGTTTGATACTTGATTTGACTGCGCATATAAAAATGCTGTATATGATGGTGTATATAAACAGTATGGTTTTCAGATGCATATAAAAACCAATGCAAAACAAAAGTTATGGCAATTGTGCAGCATGTTATCCGATCATTGTTCAGTAATTTCGCTTAAACTTTTTACAATAGACGGCTATCTAAATGTGTCCACTAGAAATTTATGAGAAAACAAAACGGTCTCATAAACGTTGGCGTTAATCCAATTAACATGTGCTGCTACCCTAAGCCTTAAATTTCCATCTTAGACACTAGTCACGAACTATCAGATGCAAAAAGGTATAAATACAAGGGGTAAAAGCCAGGAAGTTTTTTTTTCTTTAACAACGCAAAAAATAACAATTGTAATAAAAAGCATTCGTGTGAGATGGTTACCTCGGTAATTATCTATGAAACAACGAAATCGTCAAGCAATTGAATACTACCTATAACACACGAGATGGGTGCACAGAATGGTTAGGATTGATCTTCGTATTAACCCATGGCATTATGTGCAATTTTGTGGGTTTCATTTTTTATTGAATATTAGCTTATTCAATACTTTATATATAAAATTTAAATGAAAAATATAAAATACAACTGTTGGGCTTTATCAAAGTTTGATGTTTATTTACAAATGTAGTTACTATTCCTTCCCTCTAATTTACTTTAATAAATATTTCCATTTTTTATTCAATTAAATAACGTATCAGCCTCTTCATCCTTGACATATTTTATTTCTTTTGCAACTCTAGGCTTTATCGTCACAGTTTCCATTTTAATAACGTTTTCTGTTGAACAAACATAATCCAAGGAATATTTTTGTTGTTTTGGAGCATCATCTTCAGTTCGCATTGATGTTAAAAGAGGCAATAGACCTTTTGTATCATGCACTTTTTCTTTGATTTCAAACAATAAATGTGCCCCAATAGTTTCATCCACTTTTCCTTCAAATGTTAATCCGCCTAGTTGTAAAAGAGGCTGCCCTTCTTCTAGACCCTTTAGTTTTTGATGTTGTATGATTAGTAAATCATTTAAAGTATTTGATGGTTGCAATCCTTACAATAATACGACAACCACGCGACTTTTGCTCGACAAAATCACTTGTAATACTTGTACCCATATCAAATGTTACATAGCTAGTCTAGATTTCAAGTTGAGAACAAGAGAAAAGCTCGAGAAATAGTGCCATTACCTCCTCTTCATATTCGAATTCGCTGTCGCTCATTGTGTATTAAAGTATCTTGTTGGTTTATTGTATAGAGAAGATGTGTATCTGTATGAAATAAAAAATTTACATTCGATAATGGCCCTTTTAACCCAGTCACTGGAATCCATCATCTGTTCCCCAATGCGATGAAACATCCAAAAATGCTTTGACCTCTTACCTTCAAGGAATTTTTAGCGTACCTATGAGGTAATTAATCAGAGAATATGGTATATTTTAGTATTCTTTGATGCAGCGACATGATATAACCATTTTTCATAGACCAATTCATGTAAAAATATCAGTCCCCAACAAACATTTGTATAGTGTGAATCAGAATTCAATTCGCTTCCCGCATGAAAATGAAATAAAAGCATGTCCAACTCACACGCTTCTTCTTCCCTTTTCTTCCACCCCTTAATTTATACAATTAGGCAAAAAGAAATCAAACAAGTAAGCAGCTTATAATTCAATTTAAATCCACATGGCCAAAGGCAGAAATCGAATATATTTTGCTATTGCCTCCATCATTTCCTCTATCCCCGCTATTGTTGCAATATATGCGCTGAAAGAAAATTTGATATTTGTTAGTTCCTTACTTTTCGCTCTATCCATCGTTAGTATGAGTCTGTCGACATTTTTGTTTCTCGGTTATAAAACAGTTAAGCATGGAACACCAATGCTATTCAACATTTTATCAAGTATCAGTAAATCCTTGGCTCCATTCACTCGATATTTAGCAAAAACAACCATTATTGGGCCCTTATTTGCTTTTGTGATACGATGCTTCTTTTTCCTAGGTTTCATTGTATTGCTAATGAGCGATCAGCTTATACGCACAGTATTTGGATTATTTATTGGATTACACCCTTCTAAAAGAAAGTATTGTAGGTATCAATTAAAATCATTCGAGAAAAACTAAAAAACTAAGCCATTACACAGCCATCACAAGTGCAATGGATCCTCGTATAGAAATGTTCGATGATTCAATCCCGAGATCGAAACACCTGGAAAATAGCGAACTATTCAAGCAGAGAAAGCAACTGCGCATGACAGATTCTACTGGCCCTGAATCACGTGCACTCACATCATTGTTGAAGAGACCAAAATACTCCCTTCCTCTTGCTTATACCCTTTCTGTAGCAAGTAAATTAGTTTATGAAGAAGTTGATATTATCAAATATGAATTGAAAAAAGCAGGATTCGATGTTGAGCATACATTTAAACCAATTGCTTATAAGGTTTGTCTATTGCATGTTACACAGATCAATTGAAATTAGATATTTAATTTCATGTTATTTAGAACATTTGTGCTTTTATAACTGAAAAAGATGATGATATTTTATTGGTATTTAGGGGGTAAATATAACATTCGCCTATATGTACATATAATAGATATTCACCAATTGATTTTAGGACCAATCCATTGAACATTCAAAACTACCTCACCAACATTTCTATGGCGATGACAAATATAAAATCGCCGTGGGGTCCCATGGGGAAAGTACATAAAGGATATTGGAAGGCAATGGGGGAACCTATGAAGCGAAAAGAAGATCATGAGACAGTAAAGACAACCATCACACCAGACGGCCCAGTTTTGCATATTGAACTTACAAATACATCTGTTTACCGGACGATTGTCTCTGCAGTTCAGGGCACCGGTAAAATCATCAAATTTTTAACTACAAATCTATTTCATCATGTAAAGGAACCCATTGATAGTAGTTGGGTAGGTCCAGATATTGATATTCGTACAAACAGTATGTATGCTCTGGCCGAAGAACACATTTTAGACTTGATTCACCATCATTTACAGCAAGAAAAGCAATCGAGAAGACGATCAGGGTTATCACATGGGAGTACAATCACAACAAAAAAGCGAAAAAGATTATTCATTACGGGTCATAGTTTGGGTGGAGCTATGGGAACTAGTAAGTATATTAAGTGTAATGTTGTAAATATAGAAAATTTATATGATTTCAAGTCTTTTTAGCCAAAATGTTACAATCAAAAAGTCCATTATTGGACCATTTTGCAGGTTTATATACATACGGGCAGCCTAAAATAAGCGATGCCGAGTTTTCAAAGGTCTTTAGTCCAAGAATGACGAGCAAGATCTTCCATCATGTTTATAATAACGATATTGTGCCTCGTACGCCCAGTTTTTGGCATTATGAGTAAGGGCAATTTTTTTTTTGATTAGATGTTTTGAAATCTAATCTCTTTTTTTACCCAAGTACCCCACCTGGTTCACTAGTCTATATTGATTCTGCATTTAATATTACCATTTATCCGCCAAATCCTTACACAAATGAACCGGTGCCTGTACGTCCAATTTCGTTTTTACATTTATCTGGTTTACTCAATCGATATGTCATTCGTCGATTGCCTCAAGAAAATCAAATTCGAATTTTGTTTCGAATCTTGTTTCCTTTCTTTATGAATGACCACTTTATTAATGATTATTGTCAAAGTTTAAGACAAGGTACTGTTCAATGGATCATTATGGGCGCAGGAGGACTTGAAGGTGGCGATGAAGAGCAACAAAAGGCTGTACATAAGAGAGGAAGCCTACAGAGAAGACTTAGTATTGTAGATGTTCATGATTGATCGAAATAGACCTTTTCTTTTCTTTTTTTTTAGAGACCAAATACCCCCCAAACACATTATACTTGTTCAATAATAATAAAGAGCTATATTATTATTTATTCTATATATTATCTTTCATGTATAATTGATTATGTGTATATATATATATATGTATATATGATTATAGTTTAAAAATATTGACTGAGGACATATTGTGGAATATTAAAGCCAAATAAAGATGCAACAAACAATGCAATCCACAAGGCAATAGGATACAAGAATAATTCAGTATGAACCAAGAAAGGTAATGCTATTTAAATATGTCAATTCAAAGAATACTCTTTTATATAAATAGATAAATTCTTACCATTAAATCCTAAAAAGACACCAAACATATACCAAATCAATGCCACACAATACATGAAATTTCCAATAAACATTGAAATCCAATTATCCTTTAAAATGAGGGGCAAAAAGAATAACTGAACTACATACAAAATAAGATAAACTGGAATAAATGCATTACAATGAACATCAAATGCATATGCCCATTCTACTTTTTGTGCTACAGCATACGTGTTGATATTTTGGATTAAAAACTTGTTGGCAATGTACCTGGTATAAAGTAATAAATATTTTTCATTTTTATAATTGGAGTTTTGTCTTTTTTTTTTTTTTTTTCTTTTTACCATGTAAATGTCGATATAAGTGCACCAAAGAGTAAAAAGTCGATAAACAACATTGAAAAGATGGTTTTAATTATACCATATGTACCAAGATCATACGTAAATCCCCAAACAATAGCTGACACTATATGCATTATCAAAAGGATGTTAAATTCAAATTATATTGAACTGCTTCTTGTATTTACATGCTAAAAATGCTGCTAAAAGCACAAGAAATGCAGGATCATCTCTTGACCATCGATTTTTTGTTTCTGTTTTGATTTATAAATTGGTTAATTTGCTTATTGAAATGAATTGGTTTATTGTTGTATTACGTTTATGGTAGTAAATATTTCGATAACTATAGAAAAATATTAACATTTGGTACATGAAATGTTGAGAATTCGTATAGTCTTACACTCTTCTCGGTGCAATTAGTAGATATCCCATCTGCCATAACGCAAACTTGATGTACAAACCATCAATAAACATAATAACCTACACGCTTTCTTTTACAACTTACTTCAAAATCCATTTGTGGAAAACGAAACAATCGACGTAAAAGAGCAGGTGAAGTCTTTCTTTGTCTACCACTTTGATTATAGTAAAACGGTGATGAAGATGTTGATTGTCCAAAATTATTATTTGAAGTTGGTAATATAGAGCTCATATTAATTAAAACTATTCACAACAAAAACCAAAAACTGCCAAAATTGAAACAAATGCGTATAATAATAATGGTGGCACACACATTATAGACTGCTTTTCCCACTTAAATCAGGTTGTGGTGCCTTGAACTTTACATGAATTATCATGCCTGAATGTTTATTTAAATATAGTAATAGTAATTAACACCATTATTAACTCGATTAAAGACATAAGGCTTTACAGCTTGTTGCTGTCTATGATACTCTAATTGATGCATACAAGCTTCAATACCAAATCTACCATGATGAAAGTAATATGGAATGATGGGCATGACTGGAGTAGCATTGCCACCTGTTTCTTGCTTTACAGAAGCAGCAGAAGGACAATTACTGGAATCAGGAAAAGAATATTGAGCATAAGGTTCAATAGATTGATAAAAGGGATCAAATCTATTAGCAGCAATGTTAGGTTTGTACAATAACAAACTAGAGATGGGAGGAAGATTTTTGTCTCTCAATACCACAGAAGAAAAAGCAGATGATGATGAAGAAGCTTCTGAACTACTTGCGGAAATGGCAGATACATCAGAAGGAATTTCAACATTGAATTCTTCTTTTACAGTGACATTGGACTTTTTGCTTTTCTTTTTCTTGCTGTCGACATGAAAGGTATTGTTGTTGTTGGAAAGACTATTCTTTCTTTTCTTGTTGGTAATAGTAGGAACAGCCATCTTGAAATGCTTCGGTAAACTGTATGAAAGAAAAGCAAGTTTGAAGTCTCAAATTGATCACTTTTTATACTGATGAACCATCAAGTATAGCATGATGGGCATTGGAAGGACTGGCTTTTTACTCAAACGCGCCCGTGTTTAGAAAAGAGACATGACAAATGTCAAATACGTACATTAAGGTGAACGTTGCCATCTGATGCCATTGGTTTATGTATTACCAGATCAACATATTTGTATCCAATGTTTTAGTTAGATCGGTTATACATGCTATTTCATAAATAAATATATACATACATTATTTTAAATTTTGATCATATACCGTACATGAAGATGGTCATTGCGGTATGATATTTTGATTGTTTATTATCCCATGTTTGTTTGACTTTCGTCGATACACTCAAGACGTATACATTAGGTGTAAACTCATACATGTATTTAGCTCTCCAAGAGTATCATTGTTATTATTTATAAAGATGCGTAATAGTAAATAAACAACAATTGAATCATGTACAAAATAAAATTTCATTAGTATCAAGTGCTTAAAAGCAAGGAGGGACATTCAAAAGTCAATAATGATGCATGACGAATGCAACTCAGATTTACATCATTTATAAGCTTTCACGATTGTTTTCTTTTTTAGCTGTTGTATGAACTATGGATATACAAATATAAAGTATTATTTATTATTTAGAATTTTAAAAAATAGTTCATCTTCAATTTAAAGACGTGAAAAAATGATTTTTAGCCTTTGAAAATGGAACATTTGAAGCCATCTGAGTTTGAAAGATTTGAATGAAAAAATTCGTCAAAATCATTCAAAAAAAATTCAAATGCATTTGTAGGCATAAAATGCATAGTAAGTCAACTTTGTAGATTAAATAGTTTTTGTACAGTTTTTAGTTCTCCATCAAACTGTATAATTTTTAAAGACATTTCTTTTACAAAATCTTTCTCAAAATTGAAGTAAAAAAATAGCAGTTTTTGGACCAAAAGTTATAATTAATAGATTAATTTCTAAACTTTAACCACTGAAAATAATAGTCGAAAGTCAGACGTACAGATCAAGGGGTTTTTTGAAACTGTAGCGTTATTTTTGGTGGAGAAATTCAAGTTTTTAATGATTTTTTGAAGAATTTCAAATCGAGGGACGACCAAACACAAGGCAGAATTTCGAAAAAAAAAATCAAAATCAAATCGACAATTTACAAAATTTTAATTTTCTCAACCAAAAATTAATATTTTTTCAAACTAAAAGATGATATAAGTAGAAGTCAAAGAGCACTATTGCATGAGTGTAAGAGTGTGGTATAGGCACGCTCTCTTCTTTTTTTATTCATCAAAAACCTTGTGAAAAAAAATGAAAAAAAAAATATGAAAAAAAAAATTCTCCCAAAATACGATATAGTATGTAAAGCGCAAAAATAATATTAGCTTAATTAGTAGACTTTCTTCAGTAACTTAATATTTTTTTGAAATATGACCTACCAAACATCTCAGTTTCAAGCAGTAATTTTTTAAATGCAGATAATTAAAGAATTGTTTCTGGCTCTTGTTGTATGATAACTATAAATAACTATTATAATATTAATCTGTAATAATTGTTGTGTATCTTCATGTTTTTTTTAAAGCATGTTACTTTTGCAAAAAGTAAGGATATACGATTGAAAAAAACGACCTGAATTTATTCAAAAACCAAATTTTAGCCTCCGCGAAAATCTACTGCAGTAATGAATTCATTTCAACACAGCATACCATCAAGCAAAACCCTTTTTACAGAATAATTTACAGCGTTTTGTTTTATACTGAAAATGACCAATTCATTATATTATCCACAATAAATTTATTTTTTATTTACAGATGATTTTATACATATACAAACATGACAAATCTATTTGATTGGAGTTACATTTTCGCTCAACAGATCATATTTTGTAATCAATTCTTTCCACTGCTGTTGCATTTCGTCTTCGAATCCATTAATAGATTTAAACATTGTTTCTAAATTCTCTTCAGTATTATCAGTAGGTGGTGTTGGTACAGGAGTTGGCGTAGGTGAAACTTGTTTATCCTGTAAATATACATAAACAGAAGGTTAATATTTGAAACGTCTGTATCTTTTTTTTTATATGTCCGTTTATATACCTTTATATCCAATGTTAAATAATCAATTTCTACTTCTTCAGCGTAATCATCATCTGTAATCATACTAAATGAACTTCTTGTACTTGTATCACTATTTAATGAGGAGATTGTATTTGCAGTAGTGGTCCTTTTGGGAGTTTCAAGCAGCTGATGATAATGATGATGATGATGATGTTGTTGTTGTTGTTGTTGTTGTTCCTTTTGGTTATTATTATTTATTCTCTATTTGTAATAAAATAAAAAACGATAAGCATCTATGCGTGTACTCACAATATTAATGACATACCGTGATGCTTGTATCTTCTTTGACCATTGATTTGTTCTCGTTATTATGATCCTCCACAATATCACTTTCATTAAACTGATCATCAATTGTAGATGTGTGTATATCATATGAAGAAGACCATAAAGAAGATGATAATGTAGTTACAGAAGAAACTTGACTGTAATTTTCATTTTTGTAACATCCTGCACTACCATTCCACGAATGATGTACAGGTACACGTGCAATAGATGGTTGTTGTTGTTGTTGTTGTTGTTGATAAGAAGTTGCTTTTGATTTCTTTATCATTTTGGAAGGTGAGACAGACCTTGATCTACTGCTGTTGCTGCTATGAAACAGTTTTCCGAGGGAGGGTATACTAGATGTTCTTGATATAGATTTGGTCCTAGACCGAGATAGCTGATGGGTTGATTGTTGTAATAATTGACTTTGTATACTCTGTTGAATTTTTACAATGGTCTGCGCAGAGTAATCAGTTGATTTCTTTAAACATTGGTCCAAATAGAGCACTTTTAGAGAGATGAGGATTAGCTCAATGGTTTAGAAATACAATAAAAAATAACTTACTGTTGTTCCAAAAGATACTTTCAAAATCAATAGTTTGTTCACTAGACTTTTTGAATTGCTGGGCGATCAACAAGTTGGTTTTAGTGCAAATATTAAACCTAAATCCTTTCATGTTTTCTGGTTGTATTAAACCTACAATCCAAGGATTATACAACGAATTCCGTGATGAGAATGAATTTTCAATATTTATTTCATTATCATCCACATAAACGATGGTGCTATCATTCTTGTACTTAGCCGTGGTATAACTTTCTTGATCATAAATGTTACAAAAACTAGGGATTCCTTTCCACATTTTGTAGTATGCTTTATCAGTAGTAGGTTCATATCGTTTCATTAGTGCTCTTGTCTTTTGGTATACTGTACGAAAATTCATGGATTTTTCAATAAAAGCAGCCTTTTTTGATTTCGTACATGAAACTTCATCACGAGTAGGTATAATTGAGAACAAGCGAGGCCCTTTGTAGAAATACTTTTCAAAGGATGTGATATTAGATACTTGATCTCTTGTCAATTCAGGCACCGACGTGGCAGATAGAATAAATGAACCTGGACGGTCTAAAAATGCAAAGTTAATTGATGCATTTACGAGAACATTTCACAGCTAATTTATACCTGCTACACCTTCAAATATATCAATGCTTTCTACATCAGCCCAGCCTTTGAATTTTAAATGAGGTTTTTCCGCTTTATGATTATTATTAGTTCTCAATAAAGAAGCACTTGAAGAATTTGTTGGACAAACAGCATTTGAATTATCCAATAATTGTTGAAGATCAATCTCTTTAGAGTCAATAGAAGATCTGCTTGCTACCAAAATCTTGTCTGTAAATAAAAATATGGACACGGCTCTTGTTGGTTTATTTGTTACACGATGAATTTCAATGGCGTCAACATGTGCGATGAGCGATCGTTTTTGATTAATAAGAGAGCACTAAAAAAAGAAAACAAGCTTAGCATTCATAATTATGATGTGATTGAAACACTTACGGGTGAATCTTTGATTGCTTGGTATAAATTTAGAAACATGGTTGCTGTTTTGGTTGGATCATCATCTGCCATGGTGGCTATTTCTCTTGCTTTTTCACAAGCTGCCAAAAGCCCATTGTAATCAACGTGATCTTTTGGCGTTAACTGTAGAATGTCTCGCAACATCATTGAATATCTACTAATACGCTGAACTGGCTCAACTAATATGTCTTGCAGCCTTTTTCTTTTAAAATCAGAATGATCTTTTACTTTTGTTAAAAAGCGCTTGTAATTTTGATTTGTCTTGTATTCCTTTGCATGTAATTTCTGTGCTTCAGATTGCTCCAAAAGGTATTTCCTGTAACACTCGAATTTAATTATCTATTTATGACTGAATTAACGGATGATGAGATCATAATTTAGCACACAAACTTACATGTTTTTGACACATTTCACCAAAATTATCTCTTGTCGATAATAAATCTGTCAAAAAATCACTATTCACCTTCATGATTTGGTCAATGTTGAGGAATATTTTTTGACATTTAAAGGTATTTAATATACAATTTTTTTGTTGCATGTTTGCTCTTAGTGGTTTAACAACATGCTTTACAATTGTTTTTAATGTATCAACGTATGATTTCTCGGTTTTAATGAATTCTTGAATACGGAAGTGTCTTTTATCGTCATTCATTTCGACCTAACTTCCGATTAGTTTCATCTATTTTTTTTTTTGGATTGTTTACTTTTTACCTCTTTTGAAACTGAATATATTGTATTTGATTGAGTATCGTGTGGAGTGGGTCCATGGAAACACGATGCCTGCTCGTGTATTTCAGTTCCAATGATATTTAAGAATTGTTCCAGTTGAATTTGTTGACTTGGTGTTCTATTTTTCGAGGGTATAATCAAATCTATGTTTTGACACTATTGATCGAATTAGTACATAATTATGTGAAATATGTAGTACTATTCTTACTAATGGTTTTGTTGTTTGCTTGGTTATTTTGTCATAAAAATCTACATGATTGCTGGGTTCTTCTTTACTGTTGTTGGTGATGTCTTTTTGTTTTATTAATTTCCATTGGTGAGAATATCCATTTTTTTGTAGGTTGGTTTTTAGTTCCTGAGGTTTGATAAAAAAAAAAAAAAAAAAGTGAGATTTACAAATTAGCAAATACATGTTGTAAACTTACTTTAAAGTTGCTCATAATTTTGTCTTTACAGAAGGATATAATATGTATAAAAAAAAAAAAAAAAAGAGATAGAGAGAGAGAGAGAGAGAGAGAGAAACCAATGTTTGGGTTATTTATTATGCTTTTTTTAATTTTTTGTTATTGTTTTACCCTCCTAAAATAGTGATTTGTACAACTGAAAATTTTTTATTATAATTAAACCATGCTTTCACGTATTTTTCATTTTAACACTTTTAGTCTCTGAGGATTTCATTATTTACTCTTATGAAAATGGCTTTATTGTTTACCATGTTATTTCCATTAATAAACTGCAAATCTTCATAACAAATTACCACATGTAATTTAATGGAAACGTTCCTATTTCTTTTATATATTTTTGTATTATTTCAATGTTTTTTGTTTTTATTTTGCATGAAATTTATTCTTGAAAACCATTTTAGTTCCATATTTTATTTATACAATTGAACACAAACTCATGAATATATAGAATTGACAAGAGTGAAATTGTCTAATACCATATTGGTAACACAGGTTTTACAAAACAAACCGTGAGATGGACTCCGCGTCAATAGTAATGACGGAAGGGGATCATTGTTTATGTTAACACTGTTTTTTTCCCAAGGAATGTTTATGCAAGATTTATAAAGTTAAAATTTCAAAGGATTGTTTTATACTTTTTTCATAATAATATAGTAGAATACATACATTCAGCAAATGTCCCAAGATGTCAAGTTTGATACTGCATTTTTTTATTTGGCAAAAAAATGTAATAAAATGGTACTGATAAGGTTGAAAGTGAGAGATGTCATTGAAAAAAAAAATTAAAAAAAAGCGTAATTAATTAATATTATTGGTAATAGTGTCAATAGATAACAGATAATGTGATAAGAGGACAATGGGTATAAATATACACACAATTTAAAAGTTTGCGCGATAGTTGACTAGCACAGCAATACTATAGTGGCCTTGTTTCTTGTTGACTTTAGTGTTTCGCATCACTTCGTCACTAAATTGGATAGTATCTTCGTTATCTTCTTGGCCTTTCGGTATAAATAAACTTTCTTGATGTAAACTATCTCCTTCGTGCTGTGGATCTGTTGATATTGAAGATCTTCTATCATATTCTTCACTGCTATATGTATCATAAATTGTAGTTTTACTGTGGGAAGAAAATCGAACAGACTTGCTTGTAGTAGATTCATCACTGCCGCTGCTTGCGGTACTACTATTACTCTTTCTTCGATTATTTATTTTAGATTTTGCTGATTGATATAATTTTGAAATTGATGAAGGCATGTAAGATTATTGAATTGTAAAAAAGAAAGAGTTTAATAACTGATACAGCCCATAATATATACCTAAATAGTGTGCATGTGCACAGAAATCAATGGTCACAGTGGGTCAGCCTTGGTTTGGGTATTGTATTGCTTCTTTATGGATTATAAGGAAAGAATTAAGCAAAGATAGCATAAATCCTTTTAGCTTTTATCCAATCATGGAAGCCTACTAATTTGATGCGCAGCTAGTGGACTAAGCAGCAAATGCTTATTTGATACATAGTTACTACGTTTAAATAAAAAACCTAAAAGAATCATCCACCATTCTGTCAATGTCTCGCCTAGAACAATCTTTCAATGATGACTCCATATTATAAAACATTAGGTAATCAAGTCAATTTGACAAGGAAAAATGTTTATATTTTCTTTATTTTAATCCGTGCACCCCGGGAATAAGAACATTTACCCTCTAAATGTAATAAAACTATATATGTATATACAAATGCGTCATTTGGAACACTTGACAAATTTTAATTTTAAAATATACACATACAAGAGTGTTATTTAATATGACTCGTGTGTGTATTTCAATGATAGGTCTTATTTTAGCACATACAAAGATAATTTATTACATATAAACAAAATACTAAACTGATTGGATTTATATATCGTGGTGGTGGCGTCCAACTTGGATTTGTTTAAATCTTATTTTACATTTACCATGTGTTGTACTACAATCTGAATCCAGTAAATTACGTTGATCTGTAATAACAACAAAAAGTTTAAAAGGGAGAAAAGGATAGGGAAGACTATTTCAGTTGAGGCAACGTTACCAATATAATGTAAATAATATTTGATAATTTCAGGAGTAACTGTAACAATTTTATATATCTGAGTGGAGGAAATAAGAATGGCATGATGTACACAACACATTTATATGAGTTTCTTGGGTCAAATCGAATGTATTGTGCAACAATAAATAAACTTGTATCACTGACTCCCTTTGTTTACTAACCGAATAATCCGTTTTTAATTATGGAACTGTATTTACAATTTTATATTTTCTTTCCTTTTGTTAATTTTTTATCTTTTTACAGATTTTTGTAAAAATAGAGCAAGTAACCATGACAACTGAAAAAGTGATCTGCATGCCGTTTCCATAGCAACGATCAATTAGTCGAAAAAAGATAATCATGTTTTGTTGACGTTGTTGTTGTTGTTGATTCTTTTTATATATGGAGAAACATTTTATACGTACATATACACATATTACACTGTATAGATTACGTATACCAGGTCAAAACCAATGAATAAAATAAAATTAAACTTTTTTTTTGCCTATAATATCATAAAGTTTTCCCCAAATTTAAAATATTAAATAAATCATGATTTTTACTTGCCATTACGACAACCTGTTACTATATACTTGTAATTTTGATTTTTTTTTTGGTTTTTCCATGGTTACCTATGATTATTTCTTTTGTTCCCCAAAAAGAAATTTTAAAAAGAAATAACCAAAATGAGTTTTGGTAGGTCGGTTACCTGAATATGGTAATTTGGATTGATGGATCGGGTGAAAAAAGGAAGGGGAACCTTATAATCTTTCTTGTATACATGAAACTCACTTTTTTGAGCTACCGGTCAACTCTATTTTATTGTAATATATATTATATTATGTTGAAAATGTTATTTTGCACAACAAATGTACAACAAATATCACCTAATTTTGCTAAAAGTATCAATTTATTCCAGACTTTTTTTTCTGTTTCTTTTTTTCTCACTGCTGTATATAATTGCATAGATTTTACATTTAATTCATATAGAATCAATTGAATCAAATAAATTTCATCATGATATTGATGTATTGATAAACTTTGGTTTAAAAAAAAGCTTGTTATTTTCCTTGAAATCATGTGAATCAAAAATATCCCAAAAACAAAACAGCACTTTTAAGCTCTTTACAAGAAAAACTAACTTTTGTGTTACAAGATTTGTTGTGTTCCCAAGGTTTCTTTTTTTTCTTTTAAAATGAAGTAAAAAAAAACTTGATTTCATCCCTTTCTTTCCCTCTTTCCTCTGTTATCTTCTTCTCTACTTGATTATTACATCCAAATCAAATGTCAATGTACCATTCAAACGCCGTTTCTTCTTCTTATGAATTGTTCCCACAATTAGATGCAATTCAAGCAAGTTCAAGTAGTTGCAATCAACATCTATTAATGGATATTCCTTCCTCCGCTAGTATAAACTCTAGTCAAACAGTATATGATCCCTCATATTATTATTATGCTGGTCAAGGTTCTACTTCTTCTGTTGCTGCTACTGCCACTACTGCTAATATCTTGGACTGTGAAGATGTATTATTTCCTTCTAATGTATCATCATCAACATCATATCATCAACATCATCAACATTATCATCACCATAATCAACAACAACAAAATCATTTCAATCATCAATCAGTGTGCACTACATCAACATCTTATCAAATAATGCAATCTTCTCTTTCTCCTTGTTACACATCAAATGATAAATCCCCTTTATCAATTGAATCAGATAATTTTACTCAACAAAGACAACAACAACAGCAACATCAACAACATGATCAATTTCAACAATATTATGTTTATGGATCCACAGTGGACTTAAATGTCATGACGCCACCTTCTGAGGTTTATGATATGGCTGTACAACCAACTACTAATGCTTTCCCGCCTCTTCCTACTTCCTCTTCATCACTCCCAATTGATTGCACCAATAGTAACGATGTTGGACAACATCAACATCAACATCAACATTATCATAATCGTCATCAGCATCATCATCATCAACGTAATCTTTCTTCCTCCTCTACTTCTTCTTCTGGCGGCTCTTCAATGTCATCTCCTGCTTCTCTTTTCTCATCTGGCTCTTCTTTTAATGATGAACATATTCATCATACATCTATACGTACTGGCTCTCTTTTCTACTGTGAATACAAAGGGTGCACAAAGGCATTTACTCGAACATACAACCTTAAATCACACAGAAGAACTCATACAGATGAAAAACCATTTGTTTGCGATATGTGTCCTAAAGCATTTGCTAGACAGCATGATCGTAATCGCCATGCCAAGCTTCATCTCGGGTTAAAACCTTTTCCTTGTTCTTTCTGTGATAAATCTTTTGCCAGGCAAGATGCATTAAATCGACACTTGAAGAGAGATAAGAAGAAGAATGCTATCCTAATTACTAAGCAAGAAGAAATCTCAATTTTACCGCCTCCATGCTTATTACTGAAATTGAAACAAAGACAGATGGCAAATCTCAAAAAGAAGAAGCTAGAGCAACGCAAGTAGAGATATGCTCAATTATTTTGTTTGTCTGGTACAAATATGTTATGTTTATATGCCCATTTCCTTCTTTTTTATAACCCCTCTTTATTGCCTCCCCCATTATTATACGCTCTTTATTTTTCATTTTTTGTAATACTATTATATATCAGCAACCCCTTAATTAGAATTTCATTTTTATTTATTCATTGATCCAACCCCACAAATTATGTCGAAATTTCATAATTCATTTTTCGCTTTAATAAATATAATATCCAGTAAATCATGTACATATACTAAAGTTTAATTTTGTGAGGTTATAAAAATGATTAAAAAGTGTCATTCTGTTGGAAATCGTATGATAATTGACTGATTCCAATTTAAATACTGTTTACAACATACAATAAATGACCGCACAGATATAAGGGAAACTGTTCTTTTTGTGCCACACACGCGTAATTATACGGGCAGAGAAAAACTTTCAATATTTTTCCTCATTTTAGGCGTTTCATGGGTTGCAATAACAAAATGGGATTTAATTTACGAAAAAAATCGCAGATTTACACACGAGCACAAATAGCTTTAAACACACACGCACAACAATACACAATTGAGAAAAACATGGCGTTTTTCTTGTGTTTATGATTTGTTTATGACTATAAAAAAGGAAATCTACCGTAATATCTTATTGGTTTTATAGATATGAAATTACGTTTGTCGATACATTAGGTTGCACTAAAAGTTTTTTTAGTATTCGTTGTCGCATAAACGCTTGGTAAACTCCCTTATTTTCCAATACTTTACAGAAGCAAAAAATATATGCTCAAATTAGACATGCTGAATTTATACGTCAATGTATTACATTAGCTATTTTTGCCTATTTCATTCTAACTGAATTGTTTGAGGATCTGTCAATTTTTTTTTCCCTGTTTGTATCAAGTTTCCCTATCTCTTTTTTCATACGATACAAATTGAGTCACCAAAGTAAAATGAATGAACATGTACTCATCACCTTCCAAATTCTTCCATTGACCTGTAGCTATCATGACACATGAAATCCCAACCAATTGGGAAGTTCAGGTACCACACCTAAGTAAAAGGGTAAACTTTTTCTCATTATGCCAATGTAGTCATATATAAACCCTTAATCCTGAACAGAAACGAATTTAAAAGACAACAAATTCTTGTACGCTTTAAAAATAAAATACATGACGCCTCAAAAAGATAACTGGTCATCTACCAAATATGCAAAACACGCCTCATTTGTACCAAAGTTGGGTTCCGTGATTCTGGACAAATTGGATCCTCAATCAGATGAGCACGTATTAGATTTTGGTTGTGGAGATGGCATTTTAACAAAGGTTCTTGCATCAAAAACTCAATTTGTAACAGGTATTGATGCTAGTGAAACCATGATCAAAAGAGCTAAGCAGGATGATCCTCCCGAAAATATTACATATCACACTGTGAATGGATATGACCTCGATACCTGGTTTGATAACCAAGAACAGACAGCTCCTTATGATGCTGTATTCTCAAGTGCAACTCTTCATTGGTTAAAGGAAGATCCTGCCAAAGCTATAAGGAATATTCACCACGTTTTAAAACCCCAGGGTCGATTTGTTGCTGAATTTGGCGGTTTCATGAATTGTGGAGGTAGTACACACGCACACTTGTATCGTATTTTTGATTGACCGTTTCAAAATGTTTACTTGTTTATAGAAATCAAAACTGCTTTGGTCCATGCTCTCAATAAACGCGGGATCGATGGTAATGCAGCCTCTCCTTGGTTCTTTCCCTCTGCCGAACATTATAGTAAATTACTTGTTGAAAACGGTTTCCAGGTCAAGGAAGCAGAATTGGTACCTCGCATAACGGAATTAAACACGGATATTAAGGGTTGGATTGATACTTTTGGGTTTGCCTTCTTGGAACATTTGGCTAATGATGAAGAACGCAATCAAGTCGCTCAAGAAGTTCAAGATTATCTGCAACCTAGTTATCAAAGGGAAGACGGTAAATGGTTTGTCATGTACGTTAGACTTCGAGTAATTGCTATTAAAGAGTAGTAAGCTCTTAGTTTGTGCGTAAGAGAGAGAGAGAGAGTTGTTTATTAGTATTACAGAAAAAAGAATAAAATGGATGAAATGAATAATATATATATATAATTTTTTTTTTGTTATTATTTAGCTATAATGCTTTACAATTAAACCTTGACTAGAGTTCAAAGTGTATCTGTTGCTTTCAAATTGCTCAGAATGGAAGAAAGATTGAACATCTTGAATATTCAATCCCTTGGCCTTGTTTTCAAATTCTGAAATTGTAACTGTAACTTCGGTAGGAAGTCTTCTATAACGAAGTTGATACAATTTACGCTTTTCCACACAAATGTCATCTAATGTAGCAAATAATAATTCATGATCATCACGAGAGTTTCTAATAAACTTCATGAAACGCTATTGAAAAAAGAAATGATTAATAAATTACATTTCAAAATGCTTGATCTGTTTCTACTTACTCTACGAAGAATCTTCATCATACTGAATTTCTGTGCACTAATGAAACTATCCAATGCAACACGAATAGCCATATCCACATCATCTGAACGAACATATTCTCTTAAATGCATCTTGGCATGTGCTTCAGCAAGACGAATCATTGATTCAAGATGACGAACAGTAATAGGAATACTTCCACTAGCAAGTGATTCTCTTCTCAATTCAGAATAAAGACGAGACAATTTATCCTCATCCACTTGTTGTAATTTAGGTTGAATCTTTTCACGAGCATACATGATGTATTTCTTGAGCAAATCTTGACTAATAATATCAGCATCATTATCTTTAGGTTGGGCAAATTTCTGATCTGCATCGTTATGAAGAGGATGACTACGGAGATGACTTCCAATAACATTGGTAGCTAAAATATGATCTTGTTCAGGATCGACTAAATCCTTGACAACACAAAGAACATCGAAACGAGACAAAATAGGTTCTGTCAATTCAACATTTTGAGAAAATGGAATAGAAGAATTATAACGACCACGGATAGGATTAGCAGCAGCCAAGACGGAGCATCTAGCCTGCAAAGTAGTAACAATACCAGCCTTAGAAATAGAAATCGATTGTTGTTCCATGGCTTCGTGAATAGAGGTACGATCAGCATCATTCATTTTATCAAACTCATCAATCAAACAAACACCACGATCTGCTAATACAAGTGCACCACCTTCCAATGTCCATTCACGAGTAATAGGATCTTTATGAACTGAAGCGGTCAAACCGACAGCACTTGCACCTTGACCGGTTGTATATACTGCACGATGTGCTGTCTTTTCAACATACTTCAAAAATTGTGATTTGGCAGTACCTGGATCACCCAACATCAAAATATTGATATCGCCACGAATAATATGCTTGCCCTGAATATTCTTGGGAACACCACCAAACATGGCTAATGCAATTGCACGCTTGATATCGTCATGACCGTAGATTGAAGGTGCAATACTCTTCATAATCTTTTTACCAATACGCTTATCCTTACCCATAGCTAAAATTTGCTTTGTGTCGTCCTCTGTCAATCTATAAGCAGCAAACATGTTTTCCTTCTTGTTGATGAAATTGGCTTCAATAATGGTAGCGAAAACGGGGAAACCATTCTTGGTACTAAGAGAAGCATCAAAGTTATTACGATAAACACCAATGACTTCAATCTCTTCACCGGGTTTGGCTTGATCAATCAAATCCCAAAGACAAATGACTTCTCTGTGGCGAGGCAAACGACCAGGGGGAACAGTACCAGGAGATTCTTGGATGGTTAACTTTTGATAATTACGATAGACAGTTTGTTCCATATTGACATTGAAGGGACCTTTACTTTGACAACTGGGACATGTATTAATCTTGATTTCATTATGAATATCTTGGTAAAAGGGACCCAAGAGAGCATTACATTTACCACAGTTATACTTGACCCATTTCAATTGAGGGAATACACCAGTACGACGAGTAACAACACCAGATACACGAATCAAGCAATTCAATTGAGATTGTCTCAATTCACGCAATGTATTCTTGACAGGTAAATCAGTAATACGAACATGAATTTCGCGATGAATACGCTCATAAGCAGGGAATTGCATCAATGTAACGTCTAAAGCAACTTCGTCAAGAATCTTCAACATGGCAATAGGTGAGTTGGATAAATAATAAGCTAAAATGATTTTACTGTCTGCTAAATTCTCGTAATTGACTTCAAATGATTCCTTGTTACGTTCACCCATATCTCTGATACGTTCACCATAAACTGATGTACCGTGCTCATCCACATATGTTTGTAAGAAATCTCTGAATTCACGTTTAATACCACGACTGACAGCTTCTCTTGTAATCCAAACAGCAATTGAAGAATCCTTCATGTTACGAAGATCACTGAGTGACATTTCCGGCTAGTTATATGTATTTAGTATTTCCACTTTTTTTCTGCAACAATTTATATATTCAAAAACTTACAACACCATCTTCATCTTGATCGATATCTTGTGCTTCGTAAATATGACGATGTCTTCTGACAGCAGGTTGAGTATCATTGGCATCATCATCTAAACCATAAATAAAAGCGCCAGCAACACGACCTTCTCTTCTTCTAATCTCAACATCACGTCTATTTAAATTATTGTCGAGTGCATTACGAGCTCCAAGGTCAAGGGGTTCATATTCTTGATCATCGACACCCTCTGGTTCATACTTGTCCAATCTTTCGTTATCAGCATAATCTCTATTAACATGAAAAAAAAAGAAAGCGTAAGATGTCAATATATAGCTCATTAAAAGCAATTTCAGAACAAACCTTTCAGCATCTTGGAAAATATCAATATCACCATTATCAGAATCATTCATTTCGTCATCATCAGCAAATGCATTGTCAATAAGATCCTCTTCTTCCGCTTCATTTCTATATTCAGCTTCAGAAAAGAAAGGTGCAGGAGATGAAGGGAAAATAGATGAAGGTTCAGGTGAATCATTGTTCATAGGTGTACTGGCGCTGCCACCAGCAGCAGCATCACTATTTCTTCTTCTTTTACGTTCAGCGTTATTGGAGCTCTATTGTTTCATTTTGTGTCAGTTTTATTTTCAAATCGAATATTTTGTTACATGTCTTTTTCTTTTTTATATATATATATATATATACCATATCAAATACAACAAACTTGCTCTAAAAAAAGTCTATGAAAGAGAAATCGTTTTAAAAATTTTTTAGTTACCAAACGCGTTTCATGAAAAAATTGTTTTTGAATAGACGACAACTTCCGTCTCCTTCTTGCGCGGGCGCGACTGACTTGACATGGATTTGATAGAAAAGGGGGACATTAAGCTCCTCCAATCATGTACAATGAGTGTTTGTGCAGCCACATAAAATCCAGGCCTTTATAGGCAACATGCCTTGTACAAACCTCAATGGTTAGGTCGCTGGTATGCACATAGTATTATACAAGTTTTGACCATTTATTTAAATTGCATCTAGTCATCCCGTAACCATTTTGTGCAATTATTATTTTCATTCACGGATACCTCCATCAAATTTGACGGTTTTTCAGACCATGATAATATTCGATTTTATAAAAATTTTCAAAACAAGTACGAGTTTTCATTTCTCCATTTTTACAGCAACTCGGAGAGGCTGAAACTTTTGAAGTTCTGTATACGTATCAACACTAGACGTACCTATCATTGCAACAGGAGCTCATTTCGATCCATATAACTAATCTCATAATAAACATTTTTTAAGATATACCCGAGACACTACTAAATAGAAATGAATTGATCGCATTATCTTACTTGTTCCAGAGTTTATTTTATATCTCTCAAAAGGCTCAAAAACACGTAAAGTTTACTGCATTTTCCTTAGAAACTGGGTCTCACTTTTCATCCCTGCCCAACTTTTTTTTTCACTAAATAACATCAAGAAAAAATTATATTCCAATGTACCTGAGATGTTCAGCTTTAATCCAAAAACAAGTATCTGGAAATATCCTATCTTTTACAATTGATATTAATTTTTCAGTGCTAAGGTTTCAGATTTTTTACGCGTATTTCACTGCTAAAGGGTTGAAAACTTTGAGGCTTCATATCTCCACAAAAAATTAAGCTATACTAACGCTTTCTAATAATGAAACTTACTTGTTTTGAAGTGCTCTATAAAATATACTAGTATGAAGAAATTCTGGGTACTTTTATTTTTTTTCGTTTTTTTGACATTTTTGTAGTATGTTTCAAGATATTGATTAAATCGAACAACATTTTTTTTTTTACATTCATGTCATTCAGCTCGTTGAGATCTCTCGAATCCAGTTTAGGTTTTTTTAAAATATTAATTTTTCGTGGAGATATCCTTAAAAATGTGTACAAAAAGATATCTTCATTTCTAGCTTCAATTTTTTCCTTATATACCCTCATCCTAAATTCTGAATCTGAAAAAAATTGGACAAAAATCTCGTTTTCTCTAAAAAAAAATGCTGCTAGAAAACTTTACAATAGCTCGATCGATAGATAATGTTTTTGTGCATCATTTCGATTAGTTATATTTTAAATATGCTTATAAAAAGTGATGTGTATCTTTAAAAAACCTCCAAAATTTCAATTGCATTTTACGCATAATTTAATGTAAAATGTTTGTCTAATTTTATTTCAATGGATGCAGAATCCAAAACTGTACAAAAACTATTTAATACTCTAGCTCAACTTACTTTGCAGTTCAGGAGCATTTAAACGATTTTGTTTTTTGAATCATTTTTCGTCCATTTTTTAAAATAAATTTTGGAATCCCGTTATGATAGTTTTTAAGCTGTGATAAGAACTATTATTTTGATTATCTGAGAGTTATTGGGAAATAGATCTTATTTTTATAAAGAGGAAAGTAATAAAGAGACTAGGTAGTGATTCAATCACGGAGAACGTAGGAGGGTCTTTATTATAAAATGAAAAGGGAACCAAGAACTGTTAGGTCTCGGTTCCTGAAGATATTTATACTACAATTTCTATTAAATGTCAGTTTTAATAGGAATTGAAACTAAATAAAAGGGCGAAAACCGACATTATCTCGACGAAAAACCAATATTTTTCGCTAAAACAAAAAATACAGAGTAACAATCAATTAGACTTATTTTGTGAATACAGAAATTAAGCCCTGGATAATGAATTTTAAGTATTAAAAAATAATAAACTAATACTTACAACTGCAGAAAACAAAGAAAAAATTCCATCCTTATGAATATTGATCCAATTAATCTTCAATTATATATGATGATAGTAGATTTGCATATATCTTGCATAAAAATTTATATTTCTACTTTCACAAATGACTGTGAATTGAGAAAACCATCAGCAAAACATGACGTTTCTGTCCAATAAAACTACCTGTTGTGTCCTATATTTTTATCTTCCATAAATAATATTTAAAAAAAGAATACAATTAAGGGAGAATGAGTAATGAATTAGTTCTTCAACTGTATAATAAAAACAAGGTATTGTTTTTTATTTAAATATTAAAGTGTGGCCTTTTACTGTATATTGATTTGATATTGAGCTCCTGAGATGTAACTTAAGGCACTATGGGACTATTAGATCTGTTTGATAGTAATCTATCGATTGAAATAGATCAATCATAATTTAATCGTGCCTGATTTATCAAAGTATGCTTAGGTTAAATAAAATTAGAAATTTAATCAAGTAAAGATATATCGTTTATTGGAATGAAATTAATAGGGTTTATATACTATTTGATTTGGGGAATTAATGATGTGATAAGGTAGTTTAGATGTTATTTAATAGTAATGTGTTATGTTGGTATATCATGTTGCTAGTTGGAATATCGCACTGGCATATCATGCTTTACACCATGCTTCTATACCATGCTTTTAGGAGCATTGTATAGTTAATATTTAATTAAGGAACTTCCGGTTACGCATCTGTTATTGTTTACTTTTTTGGATTTGACATGATCCGGTTTAAGAATGATACATTAGTGCCTGCAGAGATTGTGAGTTAACTTGTTACAATGCTGTGTTAAATATGCTTAGATGTTGATTTAATAGCTACTTAATTGATTAACCGCTAAGATGAAATAATATAGTGTCATAATTGAGGTCCGAGCGTTCTTGGTAATTACTGGATTAAACTTAGTACGCTAGGAATTTCTTATATCTGATATCAAGACTTTGCACTTCAATACATGATGCATGCCATAGCTAATGGTCTTAAACAAGCAAGCTTTTTTTATGCAGCTGAGCTTTTCTCAAGGCTTGTTGAAGTTAGACGACGGGCTTTTTTTTGCGCGTGACTAGAGCTCGTTGACCCCAGACGAGCTCTTTTATGCAGCGGCTAAAACCCATCATCTCAATACGAGCTCTATTTTACCTTTCCAGTGACAAATATCTAAAGTAAAACAAACTTCTTATGAATACCAATTGATGATTATCTAAAGTAATAATGTCATATCATTTACTAATTATTATTCAAATTTGAACTTTTTGAAAATAAGTCAAAAGCTTGTCCAAGGCTCAGCTCATGTTTTTTACATAGTCATAACCAATAGATTGTAAGATGTGTTGATACTATAGAAGATAATAGCGTATGATACTAGGTGGCATACAACAATGCAAGTCAAATCTAAGATTATAGATGCCACTTTATCACACATAAAATTTAAACTAATCAACATTCTTTAAACTTACTATTTTAGTTTACGATTGTCAGCTGTAAAAAGATTTGTTTTCAAGTATAGCTACGATCAAAACTATAATTATTAGACAACAAGACATTAGGTTGTTATTTTTTTTTTGTTTCTATATTATTTAAAGTTTTATCACTTCTCTGGAACATTTCATAGGTTTGTAGCCAGTTCTAACTTTTTATTGAGTAGATATAAATATTATTGCCTTCGATTTGATCCGGTAATTATCAAGAAATGCGTCCAACAGTACAGTAGTGAATAATGATATTTGATCTATCTTAGAGTGCCGGTTAAATGAAAATATCGGTCTCTAATGTAGGATGCCACCTATTATATTAAAAACATTAGTCCCTTATGTTAACATGCGTATTCAGATAAAAGAAAAGAATAATACTAGCTTGATAGTCTGATATGCCTTATCAAACGGTGAATAATATCCTTGAAATATGAAAACAAAAAAAGAGAAACAACATACGTAGAAAAGTATTTTCAAGGCTTCACATTATTTAGCGCAATTAAAACCCTCCTAAATTGCACATTTAAGCCAATGTAAAAGCAGCATTACAGCGCCTCAACCTATAAACTAAACAAAATAGGCAATATCTATTATCATAGAAACATGCATTTTCTACCAGAAAAACCAGCTGTCATGTCATAGATCCATTAAAAATTGCAAAAGCGAGCCCGTAGAGCAACACCGTAATTGCGCATAGCAAGATTGAATGGCTAAGTCTCTTATACTATGGTATATATCTAAGTTTTAAATAAAAAAGCGGTTTTTTTTAAACTTTTCTTATATTTAACCACGTACGGTCTGAAAATTCAGTTTTTGTAGCGGACATTTCCGGGACTCATTTTACCCTTACCAACATTCATGATTTTGATCAAAAATCAGAAAAATCAAATTTTGATACCAAAATCAACGTTTAAATATACTACATTGTGAGAGAGAATTGTAGCTATAACTAATACGCATTTTATAAAAGCTTAATATTAAATGTTAAGTAATGAAACTTAGCATTTTTGGCCCAAAAACGATTTTTTGATTAAAGGATTTTCATGTAATATTTGGCAATAAAAATGTTTATTGTTTTTTATTGAGCAAATAAAGCGCTAAATTCTGTATATGTGTATATTTTTTGTTTTTATAATTGGTAGTATAATTAACTCTAAATTTGCAAAACCAGAAAAAAAAATTAAAAAATGTCAAAATTGATGATCTGGACAAAAATAATTTTCTAAATTAATATTCCGCTTATAAGCTTCGTAAGTCTTAAAAATAAGAGATTTTATAATACTTGAGAACTTTTTCAAGGATTCACGATGCTGTACCCACTTGATTCAAGCTTATTACTGTAAACCTTTATACATGTTAATATTGTGTGGTAGTTTATTTGATGATAATATAGTCTTACTTTATAATTATTGCGTTGTTAGAGATAATTTACTCTGTCCATTATTAGCTCATGATGTGCAAATTTATTAAAAGGGGTTGCCTAATCTCAAATTTATCTGATTCAGCTGTTGATGCTAAACTAGCATCAAATTAATTGTGTTGACTCACAATAAAGTAAGGCGTTTTATCAAGTACAATGTTGGCGTGCAACTTATTAGTTAAATTGAACAGATAGAGATATGGTTTATGCAGAAATCTATGAACGCAAAAAAATGATCCAAATTGTGATGTTTCCTCAACCTGTACGAGATTTTTTCGTGGCGATACCTGGTGGCTTAAGTGTACTTTAGCCTTTAATTGTCAAACGTATCGAATCAATATGAAGCTGGTTGATTGATATAACCGATAATAAATGCAATGTCTTTTATCTTTTATTGAATGGGTGAATGCAAATGCATCGTATAACGCAACAAAGCTTACTTGTAAATAGAAATATTGAATATTCCGATTAACATCAATAGGTTTAACAAAAAACATAATAGTTAAGTGCAATCTGTGTTACTAAATCGAATAATTTGATATGCAAAAAACTCTTGAAGTATTCATCCTTTTTTTTTGGCAGTGTGCTACAAATTATCGTTCAATAAGACTGAATATTATTAATGAATTAGAAAAAATACAGTTGGTAAAAAATTGATATCCAGCAATGTACATCGAGGTCAAGATAGATAAAAATTGCATTCATTGTGTAGTGGTGGAAATCGCAACATTTTGATGAATAAAAATTACAGGGCCAAGATATTGTGTTTGCCTCAGGATTCTTAAAAGGGTTTAAAAGCATACTTCATCAAACTTACTTAGATGTTAAATACTCATCATCAGATGCTATTAGTATCATCTTGTTTTTTATTTAATTGCTGCATTATTAAAAATCAAGCGTTTCATAACTTATAACAATGACAATGGATGTTTCTGATTTTAGATTGACATTTATTATCATAAGGTGGGCTGATGATACGCTTGATACTATTGTAGATGGAACCAGTCAATTTATTTTATTTGATTTGAATGCAAATACTGGGGAACCATTTATAAGTACTTAAGTTGGTTCTGATAATAAAGTATTGAATAAATTGGCTTGGGACAAAGAGGATAAAAAGGTGGCAATAGGTTCCAGCGATGGCCATGTTTATGTTTATAATATTGGAGAGGTAAGAATAAAACTCAATGTAAATCATGTCTAACGCAATAATTTTAAAGTAAGACTATATTATCATCAAATAAACTACCACACAATATTAACATGTATAAAGGTTTACAGTAATAAGCTTGAATCAAGTGGGTACAGCATCGTGAATCCTTGAAAAAGTTCTCAAGTATTATAAAATCTCTTATTTTTAAGACTTACGAAGCTTATAAGCGGAATATTAATTTAGAAAATTATTTTTGTCCAGATCATCAATTTTGACATTTTTTAATTTTTTTTTCTGGTTTTGCAAATTTAGAGTTAATTATACTACCAATTATAAAAACAAAAAATATACACATATACAGAATTTAGCGCTTTATTTGCTCAATAAAAAACAATAAACATTTTTATTGCCAAATATTACATGAAAATCCTTTAATCAAAAAATCGTTTTTGGGCCAAAAATGCTAAGTTTCATTACTTAACATTTAATATTAAGCTTTTATAAAATGCGTATTAGTTATAGCTACAATTCTCTCTCACAATGTAGTATATTTAAACGTTGATTTTGGTATCAAAATTTGATTTTTCTGATTTTTGATCAAAATCATGAATGTTGGTAAGGGTAAAATGAGTCCCGGAAATGTCCGCTACAAAAACTGAATTTTCAGACCGTACGTGGTTAAATATAAGAAAAGTTTAAAAAAAACCGCTTTTTTATTTAAAACTTAGATATATACCATAGTATAAGAGACTTAGCCATTCAATCTTGCTATGCGCAATTACGGTGTTGCTCTACGGGCTCGCTTTTGCAATTTTTAATGGATCTATGACATGACAGCTGGTTTTTCTGGTAGAAAATGCATGTTTCTATGATAATAGATATTGCCTATTTTGTTTAGTTTATAGGTTGAGGCGCTGTAATGCTGCTTTTACATTGGCTTAAATGTGCAATTTAGGAGGGTTTTAATTGCGCTAAATAATGTGAAGCCTTGAAAATACTTTTCTACGTATGTTGTTTCTCTTTTTTTGTTTTCATATTTCAAGGATATTATTCACCGTTTGATAAGGCATATCAGACTATCAAGCTAGTATTATTCTTTTCTTTTATCTGAATACGCATGTTAACATAAGGGACTAATGTTTTTAATATAATAGGTGGCATCCTACATTAGAGACCGATATTTTCATTTAACCGGCACTCTAAGATAGATCAAATATCATTATTCACTACTGTACTGTTGGACGCATTTCTTGATAATTACCGGATCAAATCGAAGGCAATAATATTTATATCTACTCAATAAAAAGTTAGAACTGGCTACAAACCTATGAAATGTTCCAGAGAAGTGATAAAACTTTAAATAATATAGAAACAAAAAAAAAATAACAACCTAATGTCTTGTTGTCTAATAATTATAGTTTTGATCGTAGCTATACTTGAAAACAAATCTTTTTACAGCTGACAATCGTAAACTAAAATAGTAAGTTTAAAGAAGAAGATTAATATGCTTAAATTTTATGTGCAATAAAGCGGCATCTATAATTTTAAATTTGGCTTGCATATAAATTTAAGCAGTAAGTGTTATTCAAGTTTATGCTCGAGCAAAAACCATTGTTGCTGCAAACATTGTAGCTACAAATAAACATATTTATAAATGATGATAATCGTAAATATATTGGCTCTTGCATGTATTGCTCTACACCAACAACATATTGAATTGTATTATTGTCTATAATCTATATTAATAAAAGCAAATGTAATTTAAAAACCCATTTGTTCCAGTAAAATATGCAATGGAATTTTAAGGACGGCACGATGCTCATGTACCAACCAATTTGTGCCCATACAATCAGCTCATTATGCTCATGGTCAGATTTTATTATTATGCACAACTAGGGATAATGATATGCTTATGAACAATTATACTATTATGCACACATGGGATTAATGCCATGCACATGGACAGGATCTGTAATCTTGCACATACAGGCTTAGCGTTGTGCTCGTGTGCAAATCATTATGCCCATGGGAAGCATGGTTTGGTCGTAGCGAAAGTGGGTGCAAGAGAGCTTAACAAGGTTATTACATGAATATAAAAAAACGATGCTGCTCAGTTTAACGAATATTATGAAATCTACTACAAAAATGCAAAAAAAAATGAAAAAAAAATAAAAGTGCTCAAAATGTTTTTATACTGAAATATGTCATAGGGTGCGTCAAAACAAGTAAGTTTCATTATTAAAAAGTATTAGTATAACTTAATTTTTTGCAGAGATATGAAGGCCCAAAGTTTTTAATTTTTACCAGTGAAATGCGAAATACCTCTAAAAATCCGAAACATTAGCACTAAAAAAATTATAGCAGTTGTAAAAGATAGGATATTTCCGGAAACGCGTTTTTGGATTAAAGTTGAACATCTCAGGTATATTGGCATGTATTTGTTTCTTGGTGTTATTTAATGAAAAAAAAAAGTAGCGCAGGGATGAAAAGTAAGACCCAGTTTTTAAGAAAAAAGCAATGAAACTTACGTGTTTTTGAATCTTTTGTAAGATATAAAATAAGTTTTGGAACAGGTAGCATAATGCGATCAATTTATATTTATTTAGCAGTGTCTAAGGTATTTTCTAAAGAGCGTTTAGTATAAAATTGGCAATAGGAAAGAGGGCATGCTCCAATTTTGAAGATTGAAAACAATGAAATTGAATTTTTTGAAAATTCAAATTGTTCTCATGGTTTATACTGAGAAGTATATTGATAAATCAAATTGAAAATGTTTCTTAGCAAATTAGAAATAATTTAATCGATGATTGATGAATTAAATGAGCAAATAATACTAGTTGCCAAATACTTTACGAAGCGCTTTGGTTGTCATGTCAATAACCGTCAAAGTTTCTTCAGAATGAAGCATGGGAATAGACATGAAACCATGGATAACAGCATTGATACGCACTGAAGTAACTTGAACGTTAGCTTGCAATAATTTGATACCATACGATTCACCTTCTAAAATAATATTTTATAAGCGGCAAGAAACTATATTAATTATGCATAACTCACCATCACGAAGGACATCAGCCTCGCCAGTGACAAGTAAAGCTGGCGGTACACCAGTAACATCCTCTACGGTAGCCTTACCAGGACAAAGAAGAATACTGTCTTTAGCTTCTTCGGTTTTGTAATTATTAAAGAATAATCTAACAAGGCCGTTTGTTAAATAGTAACCTTCCCCGTACTTTTTGTATGATTCTGTAGCAAAAGTATCTTCTGTTGCAGGATAGTATAATACCTGATATTTAATACTATTTTTGAGATCTTTTCTTTGCTTGGCAAGTACTAACATAGGTTTCCGGTAAGTATCGTGCCTTTGATATGGTAATTGAGATCATGACTTACTGGTGACAGCAGCTGTTAAGTTACCACCGGCCGAATCACCTCCGAGAGCCACACGTTTAGGATTAATTCTAAGCTTTGCAGCAAGTTCAGGGTCGGTAGCATGAGATACAACAGTATAGCATTCTTCTAAAGCAACCGGGAATCTAACTTCAGGGCTAAGAGAGTAGTTTACTAAAAGCACAACGCAATTTGTTTCACCAGCTAACTAGATTAGACGCATAAATATGTTGGTTTCAGGCACCTGTCACGTACATTACTATGTCATATCATATATACCTTTGTAGCTAAATAAGGGTGAGCACCCTGTGCTTTAACTCCCCAGCCACCACCAGGCCTAAATGTATGTTTTTTTTGTTAAAAAAATAGGATTATCGTGTTTAAATGTTTCAAAAACTTACAAATAAACCAACGCAGGTAAAATAGCATCTCCAGATTGCTTTGGTCTGTAAACATCCACTGAAATTGGATGTCCATCAGTATCTGCAGGAATTTTGATACTTTCAAGAATGACATCTGGTCTTGGAATGTCATCACTTAAAGGGGCTTTAGGACTATTACGAACATCCTCAATTGTAAGCTTGCTGTAATCAATGTTAGGAGGTACGTATGATAAAAATACTTTGGAGCTAGAACTCAAAAAGCTTGTGTCGATAGGAGACATGATGGAAATATATTGTTTGAATTGTATGAAGAAATGCAATGCAAAAGTATGTTAGCTTTTATACTTTTTTTCGCTGCATGTGTAACACAGCCCAAGTTCTGGATATGTGGTGGGCAATAATATGGCCATTTGAATGGTTGACCCATAAAAGACGAAAAGATTCACAATATCTCAATCTATACAATTAAATATACATATTTCACAACAAGTTTCATACACTAATTCCTTGATATAATTGCTATTTAACTGATGAAGCAATACAGTATCTGTTACACTATCTACTGTTTTTTCACAACGTGTGTAACAGATCATTAAATTAGCATAATCACAAATTGAATTGTTATAGATTTGCTGATTATTTTCACATAAATTACTTTCACACGTCCGTCTCTGTTGTATAGTAATCAAAATGAAAACACGGAAATTAATTGAGCGCCATTTCTATTTGGTCAGGAACTCAAACAATTTGAACGGAAATATATTCTACCAGATGTTGGATTTAACAGATTCAAATAGAGCATAACTCATATTATGAGGATTGCTAATTTCGATATCGAAAAGGCGTTCTTAATATCAAAATAAAATGTTGAGCGAACTCTCAAAAGAACAAATGCAATGATTATTATTCGTAGCAATTATTTTGATAAAAAAACCTCTCAATTTCACAATCTCTCCGTAGTAACATTTCGATCAAATCAAATAATTTATGAGTTTCATGGGATCCAAATGTGATTGGACAGATGTAGACCAATGTGGCCTGCGAAACCCGAACTTCCATACATGAGGTATAGTTCAAATTCAACGTCTACGTCACTCAAGTGTTCTGTATCATTGGCCAAGTTTTTATGGCAGTTACAAAAAAATAACGAAGGGGTTCTCTCTTTTTTTATTTCTTCTTTTTTTTTCCTTTATAACCAGAGCGGAAAAAGTATTTTTATTTGATCCTCCTACAATATTTTTTTTTAAAAAAGTAAAATTTTTTAAGAATTTCAAATATAAATTAGCCCTTCTAATCTACTATATCTTAATTGGAAAAGAGTTGCTTTAAAGAAACAAGAAAAGAAATAACTTCCTATGGAAAACACGCATATTAAAAGTGAAGAACCCTCCGTGACTTCCTCGAATGAGACTGCCAGTGTTGCTGCTACTTCATCTAATGATAATACCATAGCCGTGACTAG
Organism: Mucor racemosus; assembly: GCA_027405735.1. Classification (NCBI taxonomy): domain Eukaryota; kingdom Fungi; phylum Mucoromycota; class Mucoromycetes; order Mucorales; family Mucoraceae; genus Mucor; species Mucor racemosus. The sequence continues at coordinate 677,839 of JAPEHQ010000004.1, read as the reverse complement.
TAGTAGTCCCACATCAACAACATCAGCCTTTCAACCATATCAACAACTCCATGAAGCAGTGTTAGCAGCAGTGAACAGCAACACATCTCTTTCGAGCAGTCTTTTTTCCGCCGCTGTGGCCGCCGCAGCCGCCAATAACAATGTCCCCATCCATTCTCACACACCCCAGCTGCAACCACTTGACCAACAACATCAGCAAGCCATACCAAACCCTCCTACAGCTCGTCGCATCACCGCAGAGATGGATCAGGCCAAAAAGGAAAGTGTTCGTGCTTCAAACAGAGAGAGAAAGAAGAAATGGCGTATTCATAATGAAGAGAGAAGTAAGTATCTGAGAAACAAATTTTTTTCTTTTTTTGATCACAGGTAGAATTAACCTAACCCCCCTCCTCATCCTCCTACCTAACTTTTCTAGATAAGGATAATGATTTGAGATGCAGAGTTAACAAAAGAGCCAATAAATTGTATGGTAGTCAAGATTCACCAGCCAAGCAACAATGGGTTCAGGAAGAATTTGAAAAGCGCCGCCAAAAGCGTATGGATAAGGAAAGAAGAAAGCATCTTGTTAACAATGTCTTGAGCGTGCCTAATGCATCAAATACTGAAGCACATCATGCCGCATCTGAAGATAATCACACTAATGATGGAACTAATAATAACAATGACGCAAATACTGTATCCATGTTGAATAGTGTAAATGCTAATCAAATGCAAAACTTTTATACACCATTACCACAAATTGATACTGCTACTGCCGCTAAATTATTGGATTTCCCAACCGATTTGCAACGCCAATTATTAGAGCAATTGAATAATAGCATGATGGTAAGGAATTTTTTTTATATTTATATTGGGGATATATTTTTTATTTATGGAATGGCTATTAATCATTGGTCATCGGAATATAGGCTCTTACAAATGGTATTCAACCTCCTCCATCTGATCAAGGTAATGAAGAAAACAATGATGAAGCTTCCGGTTCTGCAGACATGGTTTATGACAATCAGCAAGCAGCCGCTGTAGCAGCCGCCAATGAAGCTCTTCAACAGGTTATTGCTCAAGGTCTCTCAACTAACACTACTAGCGCAACTAGCAGTGGTCATAATTCACCAATGCAATACACAGCAACTACATCCACTACAAATGATATGATGGAAACTGAGGAAATCAAGCCAGAAAGTTCAGATATTGCAACAGAAGGAACTGAAGTCAAGGCAGAGCCAACCGAGGAAGATAAGGCTAAAGATGAGAATGGCGAGGAAAAGAAGCCTGAATATCCTATGGATGCTGTTCTTACTTTGATGCAATTAAACGCAGGCTGGAGACAGTAAATCTAACAGTTTTCGCGTCTTTTGAATCCCTTTTATTTCTATAATCTTCTCTCATATATTTTTTTCTTCATATTTCTATAATCATTTTTATAAAACAAAAAAAAAAAAATACAAGAATATAATTTTGTCCTTCTTTTTATCATTTATAATTTTACAAATAAAAAAAATCACCTTTTTATAAAAATAGTACATGCAAAAAGCGGAAAAAATATATGCATTTTTCACTATAAAGGATTTTTTCTTTAACTTTTCAAAAGTAAATACTCGATATCTTATTTTGGAAATGATCTCTAGTATATCAAATTCATGTCTATATTTTAATTGCACGAAATTTTGTCTTTTTAAGCGTTCTACAGAGGGTTTAATTCGAACATATTTTTGACATGGTATCGGAACTGATTGGTAGAAAAGCAGCAAAAAGCAGCAGCAGCTTTATGTTTTTTTTGGTTTCCCTCGATGTCACAACAAAATTTAATCACTTTTAAAAGAAATACACTTATTAAACTCCCCCCCTATTTCTTTCCTTGCTAACAGAAAAAGGTTTCTTTAAACGAAAAAATGAAGACAACTCTTTACGTTTCCGGTTTTAATCCAAAAACTCGCGCAAGAAATCTCGCCTATGAATTCGAAAGGTTTAAATCTAGGATTTTCCATGGTTTAAAACATGTATTAATAATATTAAAAAACGTTCTTTGTAATTTTATAGATACGGTCGCCTTGTTCGATTAGATATACCTGCACCAAAATCTTACAGCGCTAAACCGTAATTTGTCTATTTTATTTATTTATGCGACAAATTCAAGATATATTAATACGATAAATATACATTTAGTTATGCTTTTGTTGAATTTGAAGAAACCCGAGATGCCGATGATGCTTTTCAAGAATTAAACGGTAGAGCAATCGATGGTTATACTTTGAGCATACAAGTAAAAGCATGATTAATTGAATGTGATTTTTCATTCATCAATTAACAACATTTTTTCTATTAGTGGGCCAGAACAAATTTAATAAACCCCCATCATAATAGACCTCAACATCCTCCCCCTCATCATCACCAAAAATCATATAACAGAACTAGTCGATCCCGGAGCCCATACCGTCGAGAACGATCAGCATCGCCTTTACCCCCACGATATAACAATATTGATCCTCCTCGTCGATTACGTTCAAGATCTCGCTCACCAGCAAATTACCAAAGACGTCGTTCATTTTCACGTAGTCCTCCCATTTGAAATTAAGGGTCCATGTATGTATGTTACAAGGCAAAATTAAAGGAAAAAAAAACATGTGCGTTTAATAAGTAAAAAAGAAGAAAAAAAAGTAAAAAGGCCCTTTTTTCTTTCTTTATTATTATTATTATATATATATATTACAAAATTGTGAATAAATAAAAAGCAATGATTAAAAGAAAAATGGATGGTGTCGTTGTTGTTGTTGTTGTTGTTGTTGTTGTTATAAGGTTGCTTTCATTGTGTATAAAAAATCTGTCAATGTTATCCACTCACAATCAGGGTTGCATGTCTGCCTTTCGTCTAGTCCATTCTCTTACAATTGCTTACTTAAACGTGCTAAATGATAATTGATAGTGTTGGTGTTTTTAGTTTTTTGAACCTATATTGAATATTAGTATCTTTCAGTGTCTTATTGAAGAAGAAAAAAAAACTTACAGGCTTGCCCATACATCCGGTTAAAGATTTGGCAATGGCTGTACAACGTTTATCATCAACACCAGCAGTGGCCCAACACTCAAATAATGCACCCATTTCAGCAATACAAGGGCTTGCCTCGAGAATTTTCTTGGGTCTAACTTTGAGTTGCTTCAACTTCATATTGATTTGGAGAAATGTTGTAATAAGAAAAAAAAAAAGCAAGTTTTGTTTGAAAATTAACAGGGCCAAATGTGTGGAGGGGTCGAAAAAGACGGATATTCAAGTTTAAACGGTCACCTAGACTATGATTTCAATCACCAAACCTAACATTTAGATGCTTAAATACAATATCAACCCTAATTGAAAAGGTTCAGAATGTTGCTCAATTGACTTTTGATTTGATTGATATAATATCAACGAAGCAGACAATTGTGTTTTGTCTCTAAAAAGATCTTGATCTGATGAATATAATCTGGCATTTATTGCAACAGTCCACAATTTTCTTTGGAAAACCCTTGAAATTACCTGTTCCCCGACTTGATTTGTATAGCTCACCTTATCCGGTTTGCTGATTGGCTTAATCCAAGATTTGTTATACGATATTTGATAGCTTCGTTTATATGCAAAATGGCAATAAACACTATGGATAGTATCTCTAAACCATAGTAAATACCATTTATATAGAAAAATAAACCTACTTTAACTCTATCAATATTGAAATATAGTAGTTTGAGGCTATTTCTAGCACTCAAAATCATACCTAACGAATACTAGCACCTATTAGGAGACTTTTTCTAAAGATACATCACCCACAAAAACGTTTTTTTTTTGATATTATCGGAGAGAAATAAAATCGTACTATAACAAAATATTTACAGCAATTGGGCCAAATAAAACACAAAAAAAAACACTATATTATAGAGAACGTCAAATTATGTATATTTAATTGGAGTGCTATAATATTTTGTTATATAATATTCGTTGTAAAAATCCTTTAAGCGTCCATTTTTATTCAAAAAATATCCCTGAAATGCTGCAAAAATTATTGAAGGGCCGCATTTTTTTTTAACGGACGGATGGCCATTTTTGCTCGATTTGAATTTTTTTTTCAGATTTTCGTAAATTACTCTACACATTGCATATAAAATCAACAGAGCTCCCAATACTTATTTGTACAGCTTTTAGGTCTGCATTGAATGGTGTAAAATATAAAAAAATTTTCAACTAATTTTTTTTCGCAATTTCACAAAATAGTATTAAAGGTTTTTTAATAAAAACTCCAAATTTTACATATAAAAATGCTTAAAAAAGTATTTCACGTATTTTACAGACAAATTACGGTCATTTTGATACTAGAAATACCTTAGTAAAATATCTCATTTTTGGGGAGAAAAACTCGATAAACTGAAATTCATCGATTTTTGCTTATGATACCTCATGGTTGAAGGTCGATTTTTCATCGATTTTTTATAATCTTGAAAACGAAAGAAAAAAATATAGCAATCAAATATGATAATAAAAAATTAGTTTTGGCCAAGTCTGCGTTTCTGAAACGGCCAAAAAGAGCTAGAAAAAATCCTTTAAAGTACTGATTTTGATCAATTTGGTCACTGTAATGAGTATTATAGCAATATCCAGTACTGAAGGATGTATCTGTCGGCCGCTTTTTCATCAGGCCATCATTGTATGAAATGCAAAGATTCATAGATTTTAAAACTGGTTTCAAAAGTTTCAATTTGAGTAAATGGATTAATTGAATATGTGTAACAGAATACTGCTAGTGCTAGTTAAATTTGCGTTGTTGTATTACTTGAAATTCAGACATTTCAGGACGATTTCCAACTAAATTTTGGACGATTGTAGTAATATATTGAGACAGATTAAAGATGAAATATAGACAAAGTGATAATGCAAATTCGTACAAATTGACAATGACTTTCAGACGAATAAAATATTATTTCTAGATGCTAGTTCACTAATATAAAAATTTATTTTACATAAAGACAACCTTAGCTATTTCAGACTTGACTAGGAATTAATCGAGTAAAATTGAAGTAGTAATAGAGGATGGTAATATTTGTTGTATTTTGCTTCAATAACCCCCAAGTATTCATGGAATAAAATATTTCTTGATCCTCTAAATAAACCTTTCATAATATATTGTGTAATGCATAATAAAATAAGTGATTTTTTACACATGAACATGTCTTGATAACAACATTCTACTTTGCTTCGTGTACATGTAGGCCATGTATAAAGTTTATTCGTTTTCTGTAACTAATAAACAATATAAGAACTATATGCTATACTCAAATAGACGATCTTTAAGCAGGAAATTGTATGAGACCTTATAAGTTCAAGTCAACAATATTGTAACATTATTCTTGTATAAAATAGTTTATTTGATCCCTTTTGAGCTTTTCCATTGTTTAAGTTTGTGCGTGTCTTGTTACATGTACTATTATTATATAATTGCGGTATACCATTACCGCCATAAGAGTAAATCAGGATTATGGAGTCTCAAATAGCTTAATTCGTAAAATCTAGCGTGGTTGTAGCTTATCAGCCTGCATTTAGTCAGGATTGTGTGTTCATCACCCTTTTTCTTATTCTCAGAATTACGATTAGAGATACCAATTGTAGATACTAAATTTTTAAACCCTACGTACAGAATATCTCTGTCGCTAATTCCTACAGGCATCGATTATAGAACAATGAGTATAAAGAAACTTCGTAGCTAATTCTAAGGTTCATTTGAGTGAAGACATTCCAAGATCAGATATCGTTATTGAAAGTATTGAAATCCCTGCAGATACTTGCAGACATTTAATTTCAGTAAATATTTATAGACAAAAAGAAGCTAGAGATGCCATTTTACCCGCATTAGTTTATTTGTAAGTCTTTGAAAAATTTCAATGCGATAAACCAAATTTCAAAGAATACATTTACATCTGGTGGCGGTTAGAGAGTTGGAGCACACGGTGCGCATCCTTATTTGGTTACCAAATAAAACAGAGTAAACTCTCCATTTATAAGTTGTGTATTGTTACCTAACTTTTAGAGCCTTTCTTATTTATGTATTAGCTTGCTGGCGAAACAAGTCGTGCGGTACTATTAGTTAATTATTCTTTTGAGTCCTGCAATCAGATTTCCTGTAGCATTAGAAGAATGTTATTCTGATATTGCATATGTATCCAGCCATGAACGTGCTAAAAACTTAAATATCGATTCTACTCGTGTAGCAATTGGTGGTGATCCTGCTGGAGTTAACATGGTTATTGGCACTATTTGCAATATGATATTATTATTGTATGGCCGACATGAACATGCACTGTATATGTAGTAATGGAAAGGAAGAGGCGAGATTTAGAAAATTCCATCAAATACCAAGTTCTTTATTATCCTGGTACTGATGATACATTAGAATCAGAATCATACAAACAGCTTAGAAAATGGCTCTTTTTGACAAAGAACTAATAAAATACTTTGTCAGTAATTATATTACAGTGAAAACAAAAGCAATCATTCTGTACGCTCCTATTGATGTTACAATTGACTACTTGATTGCCCTCTTTCCAGCGCTTTTAGTCACTGGCGAAGGAGACGTCTTACGTGATGGTAATTCTTGATATAATTCACTTAATAGATGTAGTTATAAATTCTGTCAAATACATGTAATACAAATTGAAAATATAGAGTATGAAGCATATAGCCGCAAATTATTGAGTGCAGATGTCCCCAGTTAGTTCTATTAGGGTCAATGGCGTAATTCATGGATTTATGTCTGTACCTCTTCTTCGTTGCCAAGAGACTTTGAATACTATTGGTTTGACTTCATCTTGTCTTTGTAGAATTTTTCAAAATAGTAGCATATAAGTATGCATGGTAGCAATAAGGATATCTGGGATGGAAACATATCACAACTGGTCATGCAATAATTAATTAATTAATAATACATGGGATATTCATTTGAAACATTACAATTTCAAATAGTTTTAACCCGCCAGACCATTTTTGTAGAATTTTTTTTATAATGTATATGCCCATAAAATGCACCTTATCATTCGGATTTGTCCTTATAAATGCGTACGAATATTACCCAAACGAGGAAAATGCAAATCAAATCAAATCAAATACAGGCTTTACACTTAAAATGTAGACGTTTTTATTATTTTTTTGAACAAAACGGAAGTAAAATTTAGACAAATTAAAGATAAAAATTTGTATAAAATGAGAATGAGATTTTAGATAAAATCAGTGTCAAATTCACATTAAAATAAATTTGATTTGAGATAAATATGTAGATTCAATCAAGCAATGTATTCCTGGATCATCATCATCATCTTTATTTAAAACCCCGAACTTTGGGGGTGATAAAAATTGCAACAGATGGAAACAAATGCTAGCAATTACATAATGCCAGTACATAGTTGTAAGATATTTATTATATATCTATAAAGTATAAAATCTTTGAAAGGCAGTTTATTTTTTACAATCATTATTGACTTAGGGGAGAGACCGCAGCCAATATGCAAGGATTGTAAAGAAATTGGCCACTATAGCAAGAAATACTACAAATGCAGACTTTATAAAGAAGACAAAGCAGATGATGATGGATACAACATAAAGTAAATTATAGATTTTCTAATTCTTTTGATAGTTGGCACAAGTAAGAAGCGACAAAGTTCAGCGATCAAAGATGCCGTAATAAACACGGTTTTTTTCCTTTGAGAAATTTAGATCATTACAGATAAGTTATAAATATTATTACTGTTCAACTGAAGACTAATTTCATTTTTTTCCAAATCTCCTTTCTCACTTTATCTAAATTTTATTTTCATTACATACAAACTTTATCTTCATTACATCCCAATTTTATTCTTATTTCATCTGAATTTGAAGTAGAAATACTGAGAGGGTATAGCAAGCTAAGTAGTTCAAAAAGGAAAGAGAGATTTGATTAGTTGACTGGGTAACAGATGTGGAAGGATTTTACTTACCAAAGGTGAATTTGAATTTAGAAGATTAAAGAATGAATTGATTTAGTATTGAGTTATGTCTAATGAATATAAACTTACCTCAAAGAGCCGAAGCTCTCGTCGTACTACCCCCAACGGAGGGCCAGCTTGTCTGCTGTTTTCTATCCGAAAATACCAGAGCTAATTGAGAAAACATTGCTTGTTTCGCTGTTGTGTTTTTTGGATCAAAGCAAGGAAAGGTGTAACCAAGCATAAGCTGAGCAGCACCAGCGAGGCCAATCGCTAATGCAGAAAGACAATCCCTGCTCATGACGACAGACTTATTTGGGCAGGCATCGTTCAAACAAATGAATGACCCATTAGTCTTCTTGACTGTACCATCTTTTGCAGTATACGGATGTGATAATTTGCTGAAACACCAAAGGCAGGTCTGAGAACTGTTGTGTTCATTAGTGATCAATGTAGGCGTATATCGAGAATGTCTCAGTTCTTTCCAATATCCACCAAACCGTAAATGTCCTTTAATAGGAGACCTGATTGCATGCCCACGATCTCCAATAAACATAATAGGGGACGATGCTTTCGTAAATTTTCGTTCCTTTGATGCAAGTCTATCATAAAATCGATTTTTCGTTAATTCTAATCGTCTTTTTTTATTAGCACTCGATCTCGAAAAGTAAAATTGACGAATACATGACTTGGCTTGGGAATGGCGAGTAAATGTTGCATCCAGTTCATCAATTGTACCACATTGCTGTATACTGGACTCAGAAAGATCGCTTTCAAGATCAGCAACATTTTGACCTAAGACTGTGAGGCGCTTTCTTCTATTGAGTGAAGACGAAAAATAAGCAAGACCACTATGTTGGCGGAGGGCGGCGCTCCTTATCTTGAACGACATGGGCAATTTCTTCAACTGAGCGTCTTCTTTCTCTTCCATATAAGCATCTTCTACAATTTGTGCATTGAAAATTAGCCACAAGCAAGATATCAACGAGCATTAAATTACCTTGATCTTGTAATACTTGAAAGCGATTGTACAAACGAAGATGATATTTCAACCTATCGACACCAAAAGCAACTGTCTCCGTGACATTAACAATACCGTTATCTGTCCCTGAAAATACAAGTTGGTCTTTATCTACTTTTTGACCAATAATACACTCCTCCACCTTGTGATGGCAAGGTTTGTTGGGCTCGACTAGTATTATCTGTCTTCTTTCAGCAGAGGAGGTAGCGTCATATCTCTGCTTGTAGATGTCATTATTGGCACTGGACAGTTCTTGCTTTGCTTTCACTACTTCTTGAATCAATTGTCTCTTCTTTTGCTTCGTCATTTGTATCTTTTTATGCAGCGAGTCTCTATCTATATTTTCATCATTCCATTTTTTTTTCAGTTGAGAAGCACTTTCTGAACCAAGTAGATATTTATTAAGTGTAATTTGAGCGTTCTTCAACCTTTTCTCTACTGTGATCTTCTGGTCAATCAATGCTGCAATTCTGCTGTTGATCTCATTGCTTCTTGTGGATGTCTGAGTCACAGGAGGTTGCTGTTTATTCTTCTGTTTATGCTTTTGGTAATTTCTAGTACCAAGGATTCTCACACACTGAAGTCCAGGTAGTACATGCATACGGTAGGCGAATTGCAACCCGTAGCCAGCACATATTGTTTTTAGACGATCTATGTCGAAAAAACTACTAAACACAGCATCCTTTTGAGACGTAACTGAAGCCGCACGAATGACGTTCCCTTCGAAATCATGGAGTACCATCTTATGCTCCAGCTTTCGAGCACAAAACAAAGAGTGTAATGTAGTAGCATCAATCCATAACGCGTGCAGATTTGTAGGCCTAATGATGGGGGACAATTTCATCACTTGCCCATGGTAACCAACAGAACGCAATACTTGATTAACCATCAAGAGAAAGTGAATTTGATGTGAAAAGACATGGTATGTGGCTCTAGATGCCATGTATGGCTTTACAAATTTAATAATCTTCAAGATGACCTCCACTTCTTTGTCGCTAATGTTGCTCAATTTACCAACAAATATGCTTTGCAAATTGTTTTTTCCTCAAAAAGAGCTGCTCTTGTTATCTGCTTTAATTGGTTTATTCTTTTTCGCGAGGTGTCCTCTTCTACCAAAATATCTTCCATGTCAACATCTTGAATCTCTTCTTCTACCAACGCTTTTTGGATTTTGATACCTTGCTCTTCTTCTTGTTGACGTTGCTGCTCTCGTCTCACTTGCCGCTTTTGTTTCTAGAAGAAGATTGTTTAATATACTTGTTCAATTCGATTGTTCATCAATCTTACCTCTCTTTGCAAAACATCTGCATATGAGTTCAGCCTTTGCTGACACAAGCTAGCTTTCCATTGCTTAACAACCCAATCTCCTCCTTTCTCGATATAACGATTCCTTCTTTTAATCTCGTCAGCGAAAAGCCTTCTGCGTCCATTATAAGTTTTGTTGATGAGTGACATCGAATTTACTGGAATGGCACAATTGTTGTTAGGAGGCTGTCTATTCTTTCCTTTATTCTTTCCTTTGAGCTCCTCGCGTTTTTTCTTGAATTCTTGATCACGAGCAGGAGATAAATGGACAATCAATAGAGTATTCAAGAGCCTGTTCAATGCTTTGTTTACGATTGTATTATCTGCCCACATATTCATGAAATTGGCGATATAAACATTTCTTGCCATTTTCATAACGTGAGACGACAAATCATTGTAAACATTCTCCTCATCACGCCCAAGTAAATTTACTATTGCTTTATGAAGTCGTGCCGTATTCAGGGTGGATTTGCTAATTCCTTTTGATCCAAAGTAAGTTGAATGGATTTGATCAAAGTGAGCCTCTTGGAATAATGCATTGTACTCTTCTTTCAGGCTATCAGTCTGCAGGAATTGACTATTTAAGGGCTTAGGCACAATCACATCCTCGTGTAGATATCCTACTGGTAACACTGGATTGAGACTTTGTCCCTCTTGGTGCACTAATTGAATATTGCCGCTATTTGTGATAAATTGATTGTCTTTGAAAAGCAGCAACATTTTCATTACTTGCTTGCTGAAATCAGCCAAGTAATCTGAAGCTTGTTCAATGGTTTTATTGATAGTACCAATGAATGTTGATCGACAATTTTGTGGCAAATCCTTTCGAATAACTGATGAGAAGGATGCAGAGCAAGTTCTATGTGCTACGTCGTCTTCTACTTCATTATCATCTATTTCTTCCGGTTCTTCTTCATCTACTTCTTCTTGCTCTTCAATGCCTTCTTGAGCTGCAGTGGATTCTTCTTGTATCGTTACTGAATCTTTGAGGGATTCAAAATTTTCTTTTACATAGTCTTTCCAATGTTCAATGCTTTTCTTTTTGGCTGTTCTTGTTACACGATTTAGATACACTACGATTGAATTTACTGGTGCATTGATGCTCTGTTCAGCGCTTGAGACCACACCTCTTGGAAGTTGTTTTAACTGCATCAATGTTTTGTATAAATCATCGAAAGACTCGTTTTCATCATGGCATGTTTTGATATGCTTTATGATTCTATGTCTAAATTGAGTTTTCAACGAGTTCATATAAGCTTCATCATCATCAGTTGTTGCTCTTCTACGACTAGTTGTTTGTGTTTCCAAAGTTGCTGGTAAATTTCTCCTTGTAGTGCCAGGAACGTATATATTTAATTGTTTTCTTTTTATGTGCATTGAGATGTTATTACAATAGACAAAGAAGAAAAGAAAGATCAAATGTTGTCGATGCTAATACATTCAATGTTGGCCAACAGCGGGGTTTCCTCGCTCACGCTGTGGGGCCAAATCAATCCAAATGATTTATTTGGTTTTGCAGAATGTCAAGTTCGCAAGTTGTTAAAAAAGGTTAATTGCAGATATATAAACTTTTTTGTTGTTTTGATATTATACCGTACATACCCTAGTGAAACTTTCAGTATAAGGTACAAACGTTGGGTGGTTTTGATCTACAGCATCCATGAGAACATGTTGGTTTTCGATTTCTGCTTCGATTTCTTCTTCATCTTCAACAATAAGACGTCTTTTACAAATATTATTCTCGGTAGGGGATGGGGAGCTCATGGTTTTTTTGTATAAAAATAATGCTTTAAGTAAAATATTGATGACGAGTATGTAGATTTTGATTATTTATTATTTAGTAGCTAATATATTAGGTAAATCTACAGGAGAATCAAAAGATAGTTTTCTTTATTTATAGTGTTTTTAAGGGCTATTAATACAAATAAACCAAAACAAACTACTGTGCGACTCTTATTGCCAACATGTCAAAGGCTTTTCACAAGTTTTGACTTGTGAATACTACTACTGTCCTTGCATATTTTTCAGTATAAGCAACTCAAACCCAGTATCTTCACCCTGAGACTCAACCAGACTCAAGGTATTTTCTATCTGACTTCGAAATTAAGCGGGTGACTCAAAAATACTTTTTAATTTTTCAATTTTACCGCTTAATTTTGAAGTCAGATAGAAAATACCTTGAGTCTGGTTGAGTCTCAGGGTGAAGATACTGTTGTAATTGAGTTTGAAGCTCAACATTTGACATTTGAATGCCGCTCAGGGGTATTTTTTTTAGCAACACTGCATATTTTTACGAATATTTCTACTTTCCGATGATTTTCAGGTAGATGATTACAATCTATGCAATGTTAATATATTTAATCAACTAATATGACATCTAAAATACACATTTTAACTTTTTTTTGGTATAAAAATGACAAGAAAATGACTGATAAAGTAGTGTGTGGTTGGCGTATCTTTTTCAAAACAAATATTTGGAATTGATTGAAAGCTAAACATAACACATGGTTTTGACAAGGACAGATTTGATGATTACCAACAATAAAGGCCATATAATAGAGTTAGTGTCTGCTGAAAGTAATAACATTTAATATATTGTTCTTTATTTATCAATACAAATTTACTTCTATTTTAGTAAAAAAAAAGCATTTAATGTTTTTAAATTCTTATAGTATGATGTATAAAAATAACATTTGAGATTGCACATCATATAATATATTGTTGTCACGTTTCAGTTTCATGGCATAAATGAATCATAAAATCGAACGATCAAATTTCATTTCATGACTTGCATTAATTACGAAACAGCAATTTATTATTTTATCACCAACAAAACGTCTCAAGGACCATTCGGGATCGCTTCCATAAGATGGAAATATATAAACCCAAGAGGGGCTAATGATTGGATTGTCTGTTCTCGACCGGATCTCCCTTTTTATTCTCCACTTTTAGTAATTGTCAATAATAGTAGCAACAATTCAACATCTAATAATAAACAATTACTGTAGTACACATGAAATGGGTTGGTTTTGTACTATTGATGATGGAAAACATCGAACGTATATCACTCAACAAGCCACTAAAACTTGGTTGAAAGCAAGCATTTTTATTCTAATTTCTTGTATTTTTTGTTTTTCATCTATTTTTTAAACAAATGTTGGCAAGAATAAGCATAATTTCAGTTTTACTTTTTGTATTAACCACTGTTTTAGCTCAACAACAATGCCAAGGTAGCAATATAATAATATGCATATAAATATATATGAAATTGCTTAAACATGAGAAATAGGAATCGAGGTGTTGTATCCAAAAGCAGATTCCATAATTGACCGAACTAAAGAACAAGCATCTACCTATTTGATTCTTGGTAAATGTTTCTAGCTTGTAATGGCAATAGAAAGGAGAGGATGATTTTATATACAAAGAAAACACTATTAAGAAGGGGAGAGGGGGTTAATTGAAGGGGGTGATAAATGTTTATAATTAGCGCGCTCAAAATGTCATAGCCACCACCACTGTCCAACAACTACTAATAATTTATTAAATAGGTAACACTAACGAAAACAACAACAACAACAACAACAACAAATCTAAATTAACAAAGGTTTCTTTATTACACTTAAACGATAAAAACCAAGAGATTATTCAAGATATTTGGACAGGCCAAGATGAATTATTAAAAGTATCAGCAATTCAACAAGATTTAAATAAGATTAAAAGTAAAGATTTACCAAATACATTTTGGTTTCGGTGAGTTTTTTTTTTTTTTTTTTAGTAAAATAGAGAGAAAAACGACAAAGCAACTAACACACTTTTAGTATATTTGCTCAGTTATACGATGGTACTCAATGCCAATACGAGTCTGGCAAATTTAAAATCACTGCAACAAATGTATAAAAATACTTTTTTAATCGAGTTAATTGACTTTAGGTGTAACATTTAATTATCAATCTCCTTCTGTTCACCGTTGTAAATTGCTTTCGACTAGCTTTGGTTAATCAGAGTCGTCCCCCATTTTATTAATATAAAATAGCTTGATTTATACAATTTCTCTTTTTCTTTTCTTTTTTCCCTTTCACTTGTATACTTTTTATAAACACATAATGAAATTCTCACTTACAGCTGCTTCCATCTTTGCATTTGCTTGTTTATCTTCTGTCAAGGCAGACAGTTATTCTGATGCCATCAAAGAGTACTGTGATGGTATGAGTTAAAAAAAAATACATTTAATTTTGATCGTTTCCAACATTTTTAAATAGGTATTTCCGTAACTGCTCCTATTGATACTGATGTGTTTGTTGCTGGTCAAAACGCTACAGTTACAGTCGGTAAGTTTTTTTCATGAAAACATCTCTTCCAAGGCGGAGATCCATAGTATCAATTCAAACTAACAATTTATTACCCTGTTTATTTTTAGTTCGTGTACCCAACTCTCATGAAAAGACAATTACTGGCCTCGATGTATGTAGAATTAGAGAAAGCATCTTTAATATCATTGAAACTAATATTATATATATATATATATATAGTTATACTCTGTTGATGCTTCCGGTAACCCTAAATATGTCCAAAATACTTGGTCTGGTTCATACAGCTTAAACACTCAAGCATCAATTTCTGACGATATTCCTACATCCGTTGAAGCCGGTCTTTACTACTACCGGTAAGCTGTAATACAATCATTTATTGAATGCAATTTACTAATATTTATACAACAGTGTCTGGGTTACCAACATGATTAACGGTCAACATGGTCCTGATTGTATCAAAACATCCCGTACATTCAAGGTCACCACTGGTTCTCATACCAATGATGCCGGTTTCACATCTTATGCTCAAGCTTTGGATGATCAAACTTATTTCAAGCCTGAATTCGCAAAGGGTTGTTTCGGTTTAACTATAAAGAGACCCGCTGAGGGATCTACTCAAAAGCAAGGTGACCATATCACTGTTGATTTAAGCCGTGATGGTGCTTCCCAAACTGATTCTTTGACCAAGGTTGAAATTTACAAGGCTGTTGATGGTGTTAATGATGAATTAGTTGATACTGTTTGGTCTGGTTCAGAAGGCCTTACTAATGCTTTCGTTATCAAGGATCATTTAAGCATCCCTAACCTTGATACTAGCGCATCTTATTACTATAAGCTTGATGTTACTAGTCAAGTCGAAGGTGAAACTTGTAGTTTCCAATCTGGTGCTTTCAAGGTTACCGCATAAATTCAAAAAATAAAATTGTAACATTATTACTACTATATTCCATTTATAAATTAGAAACAGATTTCTTTACATATCATCCCTTCCTCCATCATTCTATATTTTATATCAATAAAATTATTACATGTTTCAATCTATTAAATTCCCTTTATTTTTATGTCTAAAAAATACTTGATTTGATATAAGTTGAGGTACTCTCTGTTCCATCTAAAGGTAAATCAAAGAAAAGTTTGCTAGCAAGATCAACATGTTGCTGATAACCAAATCCATTTTCAAATATATTTCCACCCCTTTCGATACTGGTCTTGTTGAGATCAATCCATTTAATCCAGAATTTCTCAATAGCTCGATTCATAATCATAGGTAAATCAAACCAGACATCTTGATGTCTGTCTTGCTGATAAATAATAGATAATACTTCAACAGCTACTTGACGTTCAGCAGGATCAGTAAACCAGCCCAAAAATGATTCAACAGCTAATGCAAAATTGAATTCTTCGGGCGTCTTTTCCAAGACAATAGGATCTCTGGGTAAATTGTGATTTCTAATAGAAAGACCTTTAGATTTATCGAGAATACTCCAAACTTGAGGGAAAAAGTTGGAAGAAGGAACTCTGTTGAGTGCACCATCGTTTTTACGACGACGTAACCAACGACCATTAGAATTGGGAAAAAAGTTGTGAATGTTCTCCAGTGTAATTTGTACATTTTGGTTGTTTGAAATTCCATTTTCGAGGTCAAAGGTCTTTTCAATCAGATCGGTAGGTCCATCCTTAGACAATTGATGAGCTTCTAAAATATGCTCGGTATCACCTATAAAATGATTAGGCATCTAATTGAACTTTCTGCGAGTACTATTTACCTTTTTCTCCAATGAATACATATGAATCTCGGTATTGTACATGATTGATTTTAGTGCTTCCCAATTGCTGCAATGTAGCAATAGCTTCTTGAGTTAAATTCTCAGTAAATTCATCTTTAGAAGCAATAACAATAATCATGCCATTTGCAATCCAATGAATAAATCTAACAAATGCTTGGCTTTCTTCTACAGAGATGTGCGTATCAAATGAAGCACGTTCCAAAATGATATTTTGATTACGATCGATTGCCCAGACATGAATACCTCGAGAATTGGCTTCCATAATAGTACCATTAATTTCTACCTTGGCAAAGTTACCTGAAAAGTAACCGCCTGATTGTGCCTTGATAGATAAACTTTTCTGGAAATCTGCAATAAGAGGAATATAGGAATTATCTGTTGTTTCTTCTTTTTTATCGTTATTGAATGAAGTGCTATTAGTGGATAACATCAAGAATCCTCCAGGACGATCCCGTACTATCAAATTATTCATACGACAAAGATGAGGACCAGATAATACAGTAAAGAGTAATGATTCCAACTCAAATGGAGAAAGTTGCATCAAATGTTCAACAGATTCTTCTTCATCGCTGTTGTTGATACGACTAATTTCTTCTCTTAATGCAATAATGATATAGTGAGTTCTTAAGCGAAGAATACCTTCAAACACGTCAGGTTGAGTACGAATGAGGTTACCCAAGTAAATAATGATTTCTTGTACAACAGGACCTTCACGTACATCATCCATACTATTTTTAATAAAGCCAAATATTATTAGTTGGGTTTTCTTAAATAGTTATTAACTATATATACATACCAATGTTCGCTGATCATTTTATTCAAAGTATCTGGTGCAACAGGCATGGAAATTAAGTATTCTTGAGGACCTGATCCAATACTAACTTGTTTTTGTCTAATAACAAGATCTGTTATATTAATAGTCAAAGAAGGGACATTCTTGTGCAACAAGCCAGCTGCTTGCCTTGCAATAGACCAATATTTTGACTTTTTAGATTTCAAATACACTTCCTCAATGAGCTCTAAAATGGTAGTTTCTAGTGCTTCGATATAATAGCTCATAGGTCTACAAGATACCATATATTGAAGTAAATCTACATATGATAAAACTTGATTAGATTATTCTCTCCTCGATTTTAACGAAACACAAGACTAACCTATTTGATCATATAAATTAACTGATGCTCTTAGACTCTCGACAGCTTGATTAAATTGAGAAGAATCACCCAGTGTAAGGGAAAGCATTTCATGAGGAGAACCTGATTGGTCTGTATTTTCTTTTGGCACACTTCCAGTTTTGTTGGTAGTAGATCCAGGTGTAAAAATACCTGATTTTGGTGATTCTACTATTGCAGTTTGCTTGTTTGCTTCATGACCCTTCAACTTGAATTCAGGTTGCTCTGAGTTGGCCTTTAACTTGCTAAGAGCAGTTGCCAACTCATCAAAGTAATTTTCATCGTGCAATTTATCCAAGGGAGATGCTAAAGATTTACCGTAAAATGTCGTGTTTTTACGCTTTGGTGTTCTACCACCACTCACTAAACCGCTACCACCAGCAGCACCACCAGGTGTGCGATGACCAGGAGTACTTGCTTGGGTTTTGTATTCATTATATCCCAACTTCTTTTTATGTGTTTTTGAAGCATGAGCAACACGCAAGATTCGTTTCCAATTGACTTCAGGCTTGTTGATCAAGAAATCCAAAGATTGGATATTACTTGTATTGATAGTTTCTGCTAATCTACATAATTTAACTCGAACATCTCCCTCACAAGCATAGCCACCACGAAGATTAGTAAAAAAGTTGAGCAAATTCTTTTTAGATGCATCTGCCGTGTTGGATAGCAAAATATCGTTGTTTTGTTTAGTTGTGCCCAAGAGACCATGCGAAAGTAAAACGACCATAGTAGGGCGACCTGGATAGTACCAGTTTTTCTTTGTAAAGGTTAATTCATTTTCAAATTCGGATACCAAATAATCAGGATCTGCGTTAATGTAAAATTCGTTGTTATCCATAAAATGAGGGGTAAATGCATATGTTTGTCCTTGAATCTTGTAAAATCTAGATGTGCCCAAAACACCGATAGGTCTGTGTTGATTGCATAATATAAATAAGTATATGAATCAAATGGTAAACTTGAATTATATTACCTTTTAGGTCGACCTGTCATTCCCATTTTACTATTAAACCCTAATCCACCATAAACATCTACTAATGCTTGAGGTGGTAATACTGTAGTTGTAGTCGAGATTTGATCTAATGTTTGTGTCTCTAGGCCATAAGTCGACAACGCAGTTTGAAGTTGTTGATCTTCAGACAATAATACAATTTGAATCATGGTATCTTTGACCATCTTGGTACTGTTGAAGCGGCGACCTAGCGGATCCACTTCTGAAGGACTGAGCAGATCTTCCGTAATCAAACCGCCTAAAAAGTACAATGACAATGCCCACACCAAGGGTACATTTTCATTGGGTACACGTTTTTGTGAATGGGGATTTTCTTTTTCAGCATTGATGCATTCAGCAGGTACGTAATACAACTCGGGTAAAAGGGGGATATGTATGGATGCATCTTCTTCATCATCTTCATTATCAGTATCTTCGTTAATATGATTTAAAGGGATAGAATCCAATCGAATATGGTTCGTAGACATGGAAGAAGAAGAGTTGGATTTACTTGGCAAAGGTCTAGACATTGTTACGGAATCAACAATCAGTGGTTCCAATTTTTTTCTATAATTTTCGGCTTGTTCGAGATCCCCGGTAAACAAACCCTCCAAAACCATATAAGTAAAAAATAGTGGCCATTCTGATTCAATATCTTCAAACACCTTTAATTCATTAGGATTATAGTACAATCGAGAAGTATCTTCTACCGTAGTTTGATGTCCGTCTCTCAAGAACCGCTTCATACCGTATTTTCCTTCCAATTTTTTTATGGCTTCATCTCGGGTACGTTGAATTAATTCCGGATCATCAACTGCAAATGCAGGAAAGCCAATAATTGATAACACTGATCCGTCAATCTCCTTGGAATTGGACTCACGTGGTAAGAAAATATGTAATGTTGTTGCATTTCGAGTCAATTCATCTGGCAAAACATGGATAACCTAAAAACATAACAAAAAAATATTAGATTTATACCGTCTATCTTGTGTAACTAGATATTTACTGATGAAGCACCGCCACGAGCACCAAACAAATTGACACCATTGATGGCACGGAGAGCGGCAACCGCCATACCAATCGAAGACGAATTCAATTCGGGCTGACCATGATTAATCTTGTTTCCTCTTTCCCAAATACCATAATCAGGAGTACGATAAGCTCCTGCAATATATTTTTTGTTTTGTTATGATGGGGTCACACGATACAAAATTAAACAAAAACTTACGTTCAATATAGAATACAAGATTCTGTATAAAATCAACTTCATCTTGAGAATATATAATATTGAATCCTCCAGATGTCATATCAGCTAATGCCAACAAGAAGAAACTAGTAGCATCGATTTGTAAATGCCCCCATTCAGAATCGCCAACTACTGTTTCACCTGTTTGTGTATTATATTTGGCATGAAGCGAATGCTCTAATGATTGAGTTTGCTTAAATTTCTCTACTTTGGCTGATTGACGCATCATTGAAAATAATAAACCCCTCATAAGTTTGATAACTGAGTATTGAAGTTCAACTGTATAAATACACGATGGATTTAGTCGACCTAGGGTTTGTGAGGGTTAATCATTAACTTACAGGCTCTTCCGGTATTATCATCCAATCTCTTGTACGCTAAAGCCAAACCGTAAACAGCGTAAATGGAATATACATTATCTCTAAAGAAAACATTTGTTTTGGTTTAGCATCTAAGATCCTTATTTAGACTAGAACTTTGAAGTTTTTTAGCCGATTTCTTCGCATATGTACCTAACCCAAGCATCTGTATAATCTCCATGACTCTAATATGCACATCATGTTAATATTATTTATTTAATTTGGGGGTACGTTTTGTATTATTACCGTAATGGCTGTAGAAGCTGGCATCAAACCACTCGAGGCATTTTGTTTTGCAATAATGGTTTTATTGATAACTTTATAATAATAATCGAGTCTATCTTGTGTATATTGTCTTGATGATATAGTCATTTTTTCAATAAATATGTTTATATACAAAGAAAAGGAAAAGGGACACGAAGAAGAAGGGTCAATATTAGATAATTGATGATCCCGTTTTATATGGTTTTTTTTGATGCGGAGATGTCCTGGATTTTTTATAATAAAAGCGGGGTAGGACATCTTTTGGAGCGATAAACAATCATGTAAGAATGTATGATAAAATTGCTGATCACAAGGAGTGTGAATACTTTTTATATCTCACTCGATACAGTGTTTAACAGACATCATACCGCATGGAGATGTGTTGATTATGTCAAATAAAAAAGTGGATTTACAATCAGAATGTCTCCATTTCATAAAATATATTCATCGTCATATTTTACTGATAAGGCGACAACAAAAGATAACCAGCACTTGATTTTGCTGTTGTTGGTATCATATTACATTGTTTGTGTATATTTACAACTGAAAACTTTGAGTAGCTATTTATATTTATTCATGTGGTTGTCATATCACATATGATCAATCTACAATCCTTGGACGCTTTCAAATCCAAGATAGAAATTGAAGTCTTAAGCCCTGATTGGAAAAGATTGAGACCAAATGAATACAACATAATTATGATTGTATAAATATCGTGAAACAATATATCTAAATTCGCTCGGTTCAAGGCATTTACTCTGAATCGTAGCGAATAATTAAAAAAAATGAACATCTCCAATACATTATCGTTTTCTCAGAAGAGCATAATAGCTCGTAAAAATTTCCATCCGAAGCACTTGTGTCAAACATGCGCACATATATACCATTATGTAAAACTAGAATTTACTAGAATCAGGATTTATTGAGATAGGGTTCTTCATCATCGGTTTTCTATAGACAGATTTCAGAGATTTCAGGAGGCGTTCGATATTTCCTCGCGGTATGCTTAAATGTGCCTTAGCATACTTAGGCGTACCACTGAATGCTTCAATTTTATGTTAATCGAGTCGATTGCCGGACAAAATACAAAAACGATATAGGTGTGCTCCAAAGCTATTGATATCTGGTATCTGCCATAAAATAAAAATGTAAAAAATACCAGAACATACGGTAAGTACATTACCCTAACACTGACCAAAAATTGACCCAAAATCTATCGTACAATTTAATCCTCAAATTGAATCACTACCTTTTTTGTACTCACAAGATAGATCCAACTGAAAGCTATCTTCTATTTTTTGTTTCAAGAAAAAGCATTGATTTTTCGTTAAGAAAATCAAAATAATAGTTCTTATCACAGCTTGAAACCTATCATAACGGGATTCCAAAATTTATTCTAAAAAATGGACGAAAAATGATTCAAAAAACAAAATTGTTTAATGACTCACGAGCTGCAAAGTAAGTCGACCTAGTGCATTAAATAGTTTTTGTACGGTTTTAAATTCTGCATCCGTCTAAATAAAATTCAGGCAAACATTTCACATTAAATTTTGCGTAAAATGTAATTGAAATTTTGAAGGTTTTTTGAAGATACGCATCACTTTTTATAAGCATATTTATGATATAACTAATTGAAATGATGCGCAAAAACATTATCTATCGATCAAGCTATTGTAAAAAATTTTAGCTGCATTTTTCGTAGAGAAAACAAGATTTTTGTCAATTTTTTTTCAGATTCAGAATTTGGGATGAGGGTATATAAGGGAAAAATGGAAGCTACCTTTTTGTACATATTTTTAAGGATATCTCCACGAAAAATCAATGTTTTAAAAAACCCTAAATTGGGTCCGAGAGAGCTTAATAAGCTTAATGGCATGAATGCAAAAAAAATGTTGTTCAATTTAGCCAATATTTTGAAACCTACTATAGAAATGTCAAAAAAAATGAAAAAAAAATAAAGGTGCTCAGAATTCTTTTATATTAAAATATGTTATAGAGCACTTTAAAACAAGTAAGTTTTATTATTAAAAAGTGTTAGTATAGCTTAATTTTTTCTGGAGATATGAAGCCTCAAAGTTTTCAATCCATTAGCAGTAAGTATAAAAGACGAGCCGAGCCTAGGACGAGCTTGACCAAAGCTCGCCACAACGAGCCGAGCTTTGTATCACTCGAGCTCGAGCCGAGCTTTAATAAAAGCTCGTTTGACAAAGACGAGTTTTTGACTTTTTTTTAAAAAGCTCGTTTGAGAAAGACGAGCTTTTGACTTCTTTTCAAAAAGTTCAAATTTAAATAATAATTAGTAAATGCTATGACATTATTACTTTAGATAATTGTCAATTGACATTCATAAGTTTGCTTTACTTTAGATATTTGTCACTGGAAAGGTAAAATAAAGCTCGCATTGAGATGATGAGTTTTAGTCGCTGCATAAAAAAGCTCGTTTGGGGTAAACGAGCTCTAGTCACGCGCAAAAAAAAGCTCGTCGAGGTTGAACGAGCTTTTTTGTAAGCTCGTCTAACTTTAACGAGCCTTGAGAAAAGCTCGGCTGCATAAAAAAGGCTCGGCTCGTTTAATATCACTAATTAGCAGTGAAATACGCGTGTTGCATCCACAGATCTGGGTGCATTCCTTGGTTAAGATTACGACACAGTTTGATATGTTAAGTTCTACATTGCTGTGTATTATTTTATGAAGCTCCGTTTATACAAGAATGTGGAACTAGTGTGTGTCACCTAGACTTGATTGGATATATGTATATATATAAATAGACTCCTTTAAACAGGTCATATAATTAGAGAATATGAATATAAAAGAAGATGGTTCGATCTTATAATAAAGTTCTTTAGTTTTAGTGTGCTCTTTCATTTTTATAACAGTTTTCTTTTATTTTTATTAAATGATTTAGTACATATTTTAGCTTTGAGATTGATATAATCTCCTGGCGTAACAACGCGTAAAAAATCTGAAACCGTAACACTGAAAAATTAATACCAACTGTAAAAAGTAGGATATTTCTGGATATTTGTTTTTGGATTACAGGTGAGCATCTCAGGTACATTGGCATATATTTTTTTCTTGGTGTTATTTAGTGAAAAAAAATTGGGCAGGGATGAAAAGTGAGACCCAGTTTTTAAGGAAAATGCAGTGAATTTTACGTATTTTTGAGTATTCTGAGAGATATAAAATAAATTCTGGAACAGGTAACATAATGCAGCCAATTTATATCTATTTATTATATGCTCACTGAAAACCTCAATTATATTTTCTAGTAAATAAAGTCAGCTTTGCATTATTGTACCTAGCATAATTACATGATATAGGGCAAAAATAACAGATTTTTCTTTATTTCTATTAGGAATAAAGATTTTTTTGTAAACCAAATTGTTACTGATACTCAGCAAATAGCAGTATTATATACCAAAGAAAAAAATATCGTCAAATTACTTAATATTGCACAAATCGAGAAAAACAAAATAACAGATAAGTAGAAGGACGGCAATTAAAAAAAACAAGCATAGAGGAGACGTTTGTCCTAGTTGCTAGACTTATGCGCTTTACAGCTAGTTCAAACGGAGAGGTTGTGGGTTCGAAACTCGTGTAAACGGATTTTCTTCGGAACTTGTGTTTGCCGGGCTAGAAGCGCAGCTAATCACTCCCTCACCTTTTGTTTTGTTTTACCTTTCTGCGCACAGCTTTCAAAAGACTACCAATTGCTTTCTTCTTTTCTCTACTCCAGTATTTTTAGTGCTATTTCGGAAATCCATTTTCTTTATGAATATCTTATTTTGCAAGCACAAGAGATTTTACAAAAATAGACACATTCTGCACGCAAAAATTTAATAATGTAAACTGTATTGTAGGCCTATTACTGTCTGTAAATTTTGGTTTTGGTTTTATCCAGTAAGTAACAAATAGAGTACTACTAATTGTAACATAAAGGCATACTGTTGCATCCACAGATCTGGGTGCAGTCCTTGGTTAAGATTACGACACAGTTTGATATGTTAAGTTCTACATTGCTGTGTATTATGTTATGAAGCTCCGTGTATGCAGGAATATGGAACTAGTGTGTGTCACCTAGACTTGATTGGATGTATGTATATATATAAATAGACTCATTTAAACAGTTCATATAATTAGAGAATGTGAATATAAAAGAAGATGGTTCGATCTTATAATAAAGTTCTTTAGTTTTAGTGTGCTCTTCATTTTATAACAGTTTTCCTTTATTTTTATTAAATAATTTAGTACATATTTTAGCTTTGAGATTGATATAATCTCCTGGCGTAACACATACATAATGGAATATCTTTAATTATTTTTCAAAAAGATTTGAAAAGAGCTCAGCGAATAACATCGTTAATCATATTTGGATTTCAACCAGTTCCTGCTTCAGTCATCATCCGTTAGAAATTGGTTTGTCACCAACTTTAACTTATCCTAAAAAAAGGACTTCAGGATAATTATTACTGCATAAACAATACTATTTAAGGCATACCACTGTTCACTCAAGAAACGTTTCATATGTAAAAGCTTAAGAATAATGCCCAAAGGTATGTGTAGCTTTCGTTAATTTATTACTTATTGCTATAAAAATAGTAATTAAACAAAAAAAGTGTTGCGACTACAATTATAACTCTTTGATGATATTTATTTAAGATATAAAGTAAAGCAAAGGTTTATGAATTACCATAGCCTTTGTGATATATATACTATTTTCTAATTCTATTAATAATACAGTAATAAGATCTTGAAGCAACAAGATCTTCATGGTTTAGTTCCTAGTTTGGAAGTACCAGTGGTACAATTTGACATTTTGAAGTTTTGTTTGATTTAAAGTTATTAGATCTTAGATATTGACTAAGATTAATTTGATTACTAAACAAACTTGGTATATGTAGTTTACTATACTTATCATCATGCATGTCATATGCCACCAAGCACCATACTTTATCGCCGTCTACAGTATCAATATATCTTATAATCTATTGACTACGACATGTATTGAAGCGCAAATTCTTGATATCGGATACTATAAATAAGAAACTTCTAGCGTACTAAGTTTATCCAGCAGAAATTAACAAGAACCTTTAGACTTCAATTATGACACCATATTATTTCATTCCAGCGGCTAATTAATCGAATAGCAGCTGTCAAATCAATATCCAAGCATATTTAGCGCAACATTAAAATAAGGCAACTCATAAGCTCTGCAAGGACGATTAAATCATGATTGATCCATTTCCATCCATAGATTACTATCAAAAAGATCTAATGGTTCAATATTGCCTTATTAAATTACATCTCAGGATTTCAATGTCAAATCAATATAAAAGGCTATACTTTTATATCTAAATAAACGATATCTTGTTTTTATTATACAATTGAGGAAATGATTTATTACTCATTTTCTTTTAATTATATCCTTTTTTAAGTATTATATATCAAACCTGAAAATATACGACACAACACGTGGTTTTATTGTGGACAGATATATCATGTTTTGCGGATGGTTGTTTCCTCAATTCACAGTGATCTGTGAGAGTAGAAATATAAATTTTTATGCAGGATATATGCAAATCTACCATCATGTATAATTGGAGATTAATTGGACCAATATTCACAAGGATGGGGTTTTTTTCTTTGTTTTCTGCAGTTGTAAATATTAGTTTATTATTTTGTAAAACTTAAAACTCATTATCCAGGGCTTAATTTCTGTATTCACGATATAGATCTAATTGATTGCTACTCTGTATTTTTTGTTTCAGCCAAAAATATTGATTTTTTATCGAGATAATCAAAATAATAGTCGATATCACAGCTTACAGCTTATGATAACTGGGTTCCAAAATTTATTTTAAAAAATGGACGAAAAATGATGAAAAAACCAAAATCGTTTAATGATTCATGAACTGCCAAGTAAGTTGACCTAGCGTATTAAATAGTTTTTGTACAGTTTTGAATTCTACATCCATTTAAACAAAATTCAAAAAAATATTTCACATTAAATTTTGCGTAAAATGCAATTGAAATTTTGGAGGTTTTTCAAAGATACACATCACTTTTTATAAGCATATTTAAAATGTGATAAATGGAAATGATGCGCAAAAACATCATCTATCGATCGAGCTATTGCGGAATCTTCTAGCTGCATTTTTTGTAGAGAAAACAAGATTTTTGTCCATTTTTTTTTCAGATTCAGAATTTAGGATGAGGGTATACAAGGAAAAATCGAGGTTGGAAATGAGGGTGTCTTTTTGTACACATTTTTAAGGATATCTCCACGAAAAATCAATATTTTAGAAAAAACTAAATTGGATCCGAGAGAGCTCAACAAGCTTAATGACAAGAATGCAAAAAAAAATGTTGTTCAATTTAATCAATATCTTGAAGCATACTACAGAAATGTCAAAAAAATGTAAAAAAATAAAAGCGTTCAGAATGTTTTCATATTGAAATATGTTATAGAACACTTTAAAAAATATAAGTTTTATTATTAAAAAGTGTCAGTATAGCTTAATTTTTTCTGGAGATATGAAGCCTCAAAGTTTTCAAACCTTTAGCAGTGAAATACGCGTAAAAAATCTGAAACCTTAGCACTGAAAGATTAATACCAATTGTAAAAAATAGGATATTTCCGGATATTTGTTTTTGGATTAAAGCGGAATATCTCAGGTACATTGGCATATAATTTTTTCTTGGTGTTATTTAGTGAAAAAAAAAGTAGAGTAGGGATGAAAAATGAGACCCATTTTTCAAGAAAAAAGCAGTGAATTTTACGTGTTTTTGAGTCTTTCATGACATAAAATAATGTCAGAATACGCTTTGTTTCTTTAACATATGGCAATTTGGAAATATGAAGCAATTCTTTTATCAATGAATTCAGTATAAGTCATAATATATATAATTCTTTGAGTAAGCTGTGTACTTTGGCCGGAGAGTCGAAAAAATTTCTGCGAACCTCGTTTTTCAATGATTTTCGTTTGAGAATCTCCCTTTTTAAAGTTTATTGGTTATTTCGAATTAGCCTTCATGGTGGCTAATGTACATAATAGTATTTCAATGCATAACAAAAATATCTAATTTTCGAATTAATGTTCATTTAAAACAGAAACTCGACCCAATTTTTGTTGCAACCGCAATGACAGGTCCGAAGCAACCAGCAAGAACAAGTCAATTCAGGAACAACTGTCAAAGAGACCAAGTTGATACGCTTACAAATACAAATGATTGGGGAAAAGAGTTGTACAACAACAACCTTTTCTTCGGAGATTTGGATTGAGGTGTGAAAAAGATCTCGAATCATCTTTAACAGTAGAATACTACAAACAATTTATTGCATCTTCAACTCTTACACTACATTTCATGACCGCTCAAAAACAAGTCTCTGTCGGTAATCTTCATTGTCAAAACGACACATTCTGTCGTCAGTTCACAACAGAATGTATTTCATGTTCTGCAAAACCTGATAAGAAGGGCTTCTATCAAGTAGAACTTGTCGATACCAGTAAATTGTTTCTTGAATAGTATTTACAAATTCACCCATCTAATCAATTTCTTTTTACATAGTTCTCTTTCCTGAAGGTGGTGGACAGCCTTGCGATACAGGTTATATTGACAATGTCAAAGTATACAATGTTCAACGTCAAAAATTAGCTCATGTTCATTACACCAAGGAACCTGTCAGTGTTGGCCCTGTTTCTTTGCGTCTTGATTGGAACCGTCGATGGGACCACATGCAACAACACAGTGGTCAACATTTACTTAGTGCGGTTTTGGAACAAGAGCCTTATAACATTGACACTATTTCTTGGAGTTTGGGAGAAAAGCGATCATTTATTGAGTTACCTACTGGTACAAAGAAATTGGCCATTACACCTGAATTATTAAAGGAAGTGGAGACTATTGTCAACCAATTGATTATTAAAAATGTACCTGTAATCACACATTCAGAAGAGGCAAATGACGAAGAAGCTCGCCCTGATAGTTTGCCCAAAGATTATGTGGGTGGCGGTCATATTCGTACCATTGAAATTCAAGGTTTAGACCACAATCCTTGCTGCGGTACTCATATTTTGGCGCTTGGACAATTGCAATGCCTTAAATTACTAAATACTGAAAATGTCAGGGGTGGTAATACTCGAGTATTCTTTTTGTTTGGTCAACGTGTACTTGAATCCTTTGATGCAAGCTATCAAATCACTCGTCAAATTACCAATTTATTGTCGGGTGGTCAAGAGACATTTGTAGACAACATTCAAAAGATTCAACAACAAAACAAAGAAAACATGAGACGTGCAAAGAGATATTTAGAGCAATTAGCTAATTTTACTGTAACTGATATCGCTAAATCATTAGAATCGCAGAAATTTGCCACCATGTACAAGGAAGATGGTGATATGGAATTTTTGGTTATGGTGGCTAACGTTATTCGTGATCGTCAATTATTGGAAAGCAATGATAAGGTTGTTATTTTAGCAGCTGGCGAGAAAAAGACTGGTGGACCCATTATTGTAACTGGATCAGACAACGACCTTGTTCAAAAGACGGGTAAAATTGTAATGAAGGTGCTTTCTGGAGTCAAAGGCGGAGGAAAAGGAAGATGGCAAGGAAAAGCACAAAACTGGAATGGCATTGAGGATTTAGAAAAAGCGTTGCAAGATGAAATCAAATAGAAGTCAAATCTTATCTATCTTGCATAATAACAAAGCTGATAACTGTTCCGCTTTCCCCCCTCCCCCTTTCATTTCATAATTTTTTTGTTGGGGATATTGAATATTTTTGGGTTTTCTGTATAAATAAAATGAATAGAAAACATTTGCGCTTTTTATTTCTTTAAACTTTTTTCTTCTTCTTTTTCTGTCTTATGATTGAATTCTTGAAACAGCATACTTGCTATGATGTTTTACCAATAAGTTTTAGGCTTGTTATATTCGATACAGAATTACCAGTCAAAAAAGCCCTTGAAATCCTAGTTAAAAATGGTATATTTTTGGCAGTGCAAGAAAAATAAACATCAGCCAAATAATCTTTATATCGTAGGCATAGTATCAGCCCCACTTTGGTCAAGTTCTACGCACTCATTTGCGGGTATGCTTACTGTAAGCGACTTTATCAGCCTTATTCAGTATTATTATACAAATCAAACAGATCAAAATGACATTGAAACTATGCAATTATCACATTTAACGAAACAAATCAAGCAAAACTACCCTATACATCCAATGACGACGCTATACGATGCTGCTATCCTAATGTCCACAACAAGAGCTCATCGAATTCCGCTTATGGATTCTAAAAAAGAGATTATCAGTGTCATGACACAGTATAGATTGATGAAATTTATAGCGAATAATGTAAAAATTTACATGGATAAAAGATTGAAACATGGCTGATAATGTTCTATAGTTTCAAAATACAGAATTACTAAATATACCCTTATCAAAACTTAATATTGGTGTTTATGGTGAATCAGTAGCAACAGCTACAATGCAGACACCTGTCATTGATATTATTGCATTATTTGCCGAATTGAATATCAGTGCTGTGCCAATTATAGATGATCAAGGCACTGTATTTAATATGTATGATACGATTGATGTTATGGTTGGTATATAAATTTGAATTCTGCATGGTTGTTATTAATGTAATTTTATATCCAGAGCCTTGTGAGATCAGGAAAATATAGTGATCTTGATTTACCAGTAGGCGAAGCATTGAAATCAAGGCCAGAAGTATGTAAACATTTAGACATTGATTTGTTCAAAACTAATCTTTTATAAAAATAGGACTTTCCAGGTGTTTGTACATGTACAATGAATGATACCCTCTTATCTATATTCAAAACTATAAGAAAAAAACGAGTATATCGACTCGTTGTGATAGAACCAACAACATTTAAATTAATTGGATTATTAAGCATTTCTGATATACTAGGATATCTCGTAAAAAATTAATATATATTTGTATGCAATTTGTAATCTATGTTATATATATATATGTATATATATGGGGTATCAATGTGTGCTATGTAAAACTATCGAACAGTTTGTGGGCAATCCATATCATCCGAATCGTAAAAATCGTCGTCTGAATCATCGATTACTGGTAATGGTAATGATTGAATCTCTACTTTAGTAGTTTTTTGTCGTTTTACTATCGTTATTTCAGCACTCTTATCCTCGTCTTCATCATTTCTTTTACGCTTCTTTAATTGCTCTTCTAATTCATGTATTTTTTCATTTGATGTTTTAACTTGTTGTTCCAATGTATAAACCTTGCGTTTCTTATGATTTAATAATTGTACAAATTTATCAATCATGATAAATTTATTTTTGCTTTCTTTCATGTTCATTAATTCGATGGTTTCTTTGAGCTCGTTGTTTGTTTTTGTGATGTCAGTAATTCGCTGTTGCAATGCCTTGTTTATTTGCTGTACAAAAAAAAAAAAAAAAGATGAATTAGAATAAACTGGTAAAAAACAACAACAAAACCTTACTGTAGATGTAGATGATGCGACGGCACTATTTGTAAACCATAATTTATGCAAATCTCTATATTTGACTTCAGGTACCTTTTTTAACAAAAAAGAACCAGCAGTAAGTGGAATATCATCATCAAATGTTCGTAATCGCATCTACAACATTAATTAATCAGTAAGCTTGCTTATCAGGTTCATTACTTGTTTCTTACCTGCAAATATTCTTTTTTATCAAAGCTTATTTTCCATTCTAATTTACTTCCATTTAAAGATTCCTCACCCAAGAAGGCTGCTGTAAGCACCTTATTTCTTTGTTCGTTGATCAAAGCATTGGATACAGGAAAACTATCCAATAGCAAATCGCGGTCAACTAGTGCAAAAATGAATGTAATTAGAATATATAGAAATAATGAATATTCTGTGAATATCGCTTACTTGAACATTGCCAATAATCTTGTAAATTTGTTATGGTAACAATTCCATATTCAACATTGTCCGAGCTATTATCCTCATCTAAATCTACTTTTACATTAAACCATTCACATTGAATATGAAATGAATCATTTTCATTTGACACATCATAAAATGCATATGATTTAGTCATAGAAGTTTTTGTATTGACAATAAAATCAAAGGATAATATGTTTGTATCACACATTTTCAACTACAAAAAGACCCTGTCGAGTCACGATAAAAAGTGTATTATATAAAAAGGCTGCAAAACAAAAAGGAAAATCTCTCATCTCCTATAATAAGATACAATTTTCGTGTTCTTGTTATATAAACTCCTATTTTATTAAATATAAACATGAATCACAATAGCTTACAAGATGATAGAGATCAAGAACAACAACATCATCAGCAAACGGGCCCGGAAACTATATTCACAAATATATACAATGTTATTTCAGGTGCAAGGCAATCTGCAAGCCAGGAATTTACTAGATTTTGGGAAAGTTTAGGACATGCTCAGAGACCCTATTATCCTACTGCTACTGCTGCTGCTACTACTACTACTTCTTCAAACCAGAGAAGAATAAAAAAAACCACACCATTAAAAAATAAGCAACACAATAGAAACAACATTAATGGAAGATTTTTACCTGATGATAATGTTCGTGGTATTGTCAAAGATGTTGAGATCCAAACAGATGATTTATTACAACAAACAGCATTGTCAATCCCACATAAGAGAACATCTTCAGTTGTAGAAGAGTATCACATCCCATTTCCAGTAAAGAAATCCCTCAAAAGAACATCATTCTCTCAGCTGGAAAGAGATTCGTCGTTTGATAGACCTTCCATATCGACTTCGCGTCGCATAGTAACTCTTGATGATGAACATCCAAAAGAACAACAACAACAACAACAGCAGCAGGAGGAAAAAGAGTCTATTCCTCATGAGAAAGCGACAAAAAACAATACAAAAGAATCTTTGCCACCACCACCACCATCACCACCGTCTCCTCCAAAGATGCAAACAGTAACCAAGGGCATTTCACTTTCACCTTCTCGTATGCAATCACCAAAAAGAGCATCTACCTCTAGGGCAGTGGGTCGTTTCACTCCATCTCCAAGCAAAGATATCATGACTGGGTCAAAATCAGTTCGACGATTAACTTTGGAATTGGAAGAACAATTTACACCGAGATTTCCATCCCCATTCTCACCAAAGAAACAACAAGATTCCCCTCCAATAACCCAAGATACCTCATCATCATCTCTTTACGAGGACGAAGAAAATGAAGGTGAACCCCTATCATCTCGATATCAACCAACACCATTAGTAAAAGCATCTGTACCTGTATCGAAAACATTTAATTTCAATCACCCAATACAACCATCACCAGCATCTCCAAATGTATCAGACTTTCAATTCAGACTTGGATCAGAAGATATTCAAAAAGATGACGATGATCATTATGCTAATCAGCAAAAACAAAAAGAATTGGATGAACGTGTAAACAAGTTGGAGGAAAAGGTTAGCATTGCTAGAACCAAAGTAACGGAATTTAGTTCAGAGAGTATCACATCTCCTACACCTTCACATACAATTCTCAGTCCTGACAAATCTGCTAACTCAACAGCTAATCTACCACCAGCGCCACTACTATCTAAATCTAACAATTCAAGTCCAAAAGGAAAAGAAAAAGCACCTTTCGGTTATATCGCTGCTGCTACAATGGATAGTCCAACAAAAGAATCATCACTTTATACATTGAATCGTCCTAATAGAATTACCAGTCCATTGAGGTCCAATAACCAAGAGGGTACACTACCTTTCAGTTACACCGCATCTGCTGCATCTGCAGTTGCCTCTAATGGATACAAGGCCATCATAAAGAGCCCAATTAGAGATACAATAGCAAAAAATAGCAGTAGCCCGATCAACAAAAAATCAAGTGTATCACCTTACAGATCAAGTTTATTCAGATCCACTCAACAGCAAAAGGAAGCTAATTCTTCACCACCAATGAGTTACGCAGCTGCTAAAGCTGCTATTCAGGAAGCAGTTGGTAAGAAAAGTCCATATAAATCACCATCATCATTCGGAGAGAGAATTAGTTCTGTTAGATCTACAATGACACCATCACCACAACGAGAAAATAATAGCTCTCCTTGGAGATCTACTCCACCTCGACCTCCTCCACCACCTTCACCATCTATTACAGAAACATCTACTTACGCTGCACCTAAAAATACCCCATCACCTTATTTACAACATGAGCAGCATGACAATAAAAAGGATACAACACCCTTAAAACCAAATGATAAACATAAATCTAAAATGAAGGAATTGATTCAAATGATACCAGCTGTAAGATTAAGAAAGACAGATACAATCATGTAAGTTTTTATCCCTGGGAGAGTTTATGCACTTTGTCTGACTTTTTTACTTTTTAATAGTGGACCAGATGGTGTAAAACGTCCAAATCCTTTCTGGAATGAAATTTATAAGCATGGAAGAAGATTTTAAAAAAAAAAGTTATAATAATAATAATGTAAATATACTCTTCAATATACATATATATATGTATATGAAGTTTACTGAATATATCTGATTTCAAGCTTTGTGTTTAATGTTGTGAAAGAAGCTCATTCCTATGAAGATGTGAGGTTGTTTATCCATAATATGTTATTTGTTCACAGAATGATTTCGAAGAAATTATGCAAAAATCGTAAATTCTAGCAACATTATCTTATAAAAGATTTACTTTATAAATGTGCATTTAATACAAGTAGGTCTAACTGAAATATAATTGTACATTTTTCCTCTTGAAAACCTTCACTTGTGAGCTAAGCTAGTTAACGGAGACGTTGCTAGGCCTACTTGCCAATGATAATGCTAATACATCAAAACAAGAAATCTCATGCAGACGACATGAAATAGACGGGATATTGTAAGTGCTAAAATAATTTTTATTGTTATGATGTGCTGAGATTAAGCCTTTGTCATCGAATTTGTTCCTTTGCGGAATCCGTTTCAATTATAAAAAATAGTTTTTTATATTTTTTTATTGTAGAAGCTAAACAATTACATTCCATAGCTATTAATGATTTTTCATTCTAATTTATCAATAGAAAATAATATACTCACTTTATGAAATCTCATAGTATGATAAAAGTAACACTCTATAATTGACGAATTTATTAACGCTGATATACTAGACTCAAAAAAAGTTATAAGTTAAATAGATTTTGTATTTTTTTTCTGTTGTTGAATTTTTAATAAACTCAATCTTTAAAGTTTTTAAGCCTTTAAAATCAGAACTTACCATATTTCTATAACTAACCTAATACTGAATGGTTTTTAGGATGTACCTTAGACATTGCTAAGCAGATATGAATTGGCCACATTATGTTACCTATTCCTAAATTTATTTTATATCTCACGAAAGACTCAAAAACGCGTAAAATTCACTGCTTTTTCCTTGAAAACTGGGTCTCACTTTTCATTCCTGCCCTACTTTTTTTTTCACTAAATAACACCAGGAAAAAATTATATGCCAATGTACCTGAGATGTTCAGCTTTAATTCAAAAACAAGTATCCAGAAATATCCTATTTTTTGCAGTTGGTATAACTTTTTTAGTGCTAATGTTCCAGATTTTTACGCGTATTTCACTGATAAAAATCAAAACTTCGAGGCTTCATATCTCTACAAAAAAATAAGTTATACTAACACTTTATAATAATAAAACTTACTTGCTTTGAAGCGTTCTATAACATATTTTAGTATAAAAAAATTCTAAGCACTTTTATTTTTTTTTCATTTTTCGACATTCTTGTAGTCGATTTCAAAATATTGGTCAAACTGAGCAGCATTTTTCTTACATTTATATCATCAAATTCGTTGAGCTCTCTCGGACCCAATTTAACATTTCTCAAAATATTGATTTTTCGTGGAGATATTCTCAAAAATATGTACAAAGATACTTTCGTTTCTATCTGTTATATCAGAATCTAGATATAGCGCTACAGTAGTCGTATTATCAGGATATTGTTATTGTTACACTATTAATAGCTGCTGTATCACTTGATAATCTCTTCTATATATAATCTCATTCTCTACATTGAATAAAAATACACCTTTTACTCTTGCCTAATTCTTATTAGTTTTGGTAAAACAAATACGTCCAACAATACAGTAGTAACTGATGATGTTTGATCCTAGAATGCGGTTAAATGAGAATAATATCAGTCTCTAATATAGACTGTTACCTGTATTAACAACATTAGTTTCTTGTGTTAACATGCATATTCAGATAAATGAAAAAAATATTAGCTTAGTAGTAGTATGATGATATGGCATATGAAATGGTGAATATATCATTGGAGTATGAAAACAAAAAGAAAGAATCAACACACGTAGAAAAGAATTTTCAAGGCTTTGCATTATTTAGTGCAATTAAAACCCTATTAAATTGCTCATTTCGACCAATGTAAAAGCAGCATTACAGCGCATGAGCTATAAACTAAACAAAATAGGCAATATCTGCTGTTATCATAGAAACATACATTTTTCTATTAGAAAAACCGTTTATCATATCATAGATTCGTTAAAAAATTGCAAACGCGAGCCCGCAGAGCGACGCCGTAATTGAGCATCATAACAAGGTCAAAAGGCTAAGTCTGTTAGACCTTAGACTATGGTATATACCTACGTTTTAAATAAAAATTTGTTTTTTTTTTTTTACTTTTCTTATTTTTAACCATGTACGGTCTGAAAATTCAGACTTTGTAGCGGACATTTTTGGGACTCATTCTATCCTTACCAACACTCATGATTTAGATCAAAAAACAGAAAAATCAAATTTTAATATCAAAATCAACGTTTAAATATACTACAATATGAGAGAAAATTGTAGCCATAGTTAATATACATTTTATAAAAGCTTAATATTAAATATTGAGTAATGAAAGTCTGTACTTTTGGCCCAAAAACGGTTTTTTGATTAAAGGATTTTCATGTAATATTTTGCAATAAAAATACTGTATATTTTTTATTGAGCAAATAGAGCGTTAAATTTTTTATATGTGTATATTTTTTGTTTTTATAATTGTTAGTATAATTAACTCTAGATTTGTAAAACCAAAAAAAAAAAAATTTAAAAATGTCAAAATTGATGATTTGGACAGGAATAATTTTTGAAATTAATATTCCGCTTATAAGCCTTATAAGTCTTAAAAATAAGAGATTTTATTATACTTGAGAACTTTTTCAAGGATTCACGATGCCGTACCCACTTGATTCAAGCTTATAACTGTACATCTTTATACATGTTAATATTGTGTGGTCGTTTATTTGATGATAATATAGTCCTACTTGACAATCAATGCGCCAGAAGAAGCGATTTATATTAAGTTTTAGCCTTTATCTCTCCAATATTATAACATAAACATGGCCATCACTGGAATTTATTACCGCCTTTTTATCTCTGTCCCAAGCTAATTTATTCAACAATGCTTTACCAGAAGAACCAATCTAAGTACTTACAAATGGTTCCTCGGTATTTGCATTCAAATTCTATAAATTAAATTGATTGGCTCCATCTACTACAGTAGTACCAAACATATCATCAGCCCACCTTATTATGATAAATATCAATCTGAAATCAGAAACATCCCATTATTGCCATTGTCATAAGTTATGAAAAGCTTGATTTTTAATAATACAGCAATTAAATAAAAAACAAGATGATACTAATAGCATTTGATGAGTATTTAACATCTAAGTAAGTTTGATGAAGTATGCTTTTAAACCCTTTTAAGAATCCTGAGGCAAACACAACATTTTGGCCCTGTAATTTTTATCCATCAAAATGTTGCGATTTCCACCACTACACAGTGAATGCACTTTTTATCTATCTTGAACTCGATGTACATTGCTGGATATCAGTTTTTTACCAATTGTATTTTTTCTGATTCATTAATATTCAGTCATATTAAACGATGATGTGTAGCACTGCCAAAAAAAAGGATGAATACTTCAAGATTTTTCTGCATATCAAATTATTCGATTTGGTAGAAATGATTGCACTTAACTATTATGATTTTTGTTGAACCTATTGATGCTAATCGGAATATTTAATATTTCCATTCACAAGTAAGCTTTGTTGCGTTATACGATACATTTACATTCACCCATTCAATAAATGACATTGCATTTATTATCCGTTAGTTATATCAACCAACCAGCTTCATCTTGATTCAATACGTTTGACAATTAAAGGCTAAAGTACACTTAAGCCACCAGGTATCGCCACAAAAAAATCTCGTACAGGTAGACGAAACATCACAATTTCGATCATTTTTTTGCATTCATAGATTTCTGCATAAACCATATCTCTATCTGTTTAATTTAACTAATACGTTGAACGTTAACATTTTACTTGATAAAACGCCTTACTTTATTGCGAGTCAACACAACTAATTTGATGCTAGTTTAGCATCAGCAGCTGAATTAGATAAATTTGAGATTAGACAACCCTTTTAATAAATTTGCATATCATGATGAGCTAATAATGGACAGAGTAAATTATCTCTAACGCAATAATTATAAAGTAAGACTATATTATCATCAAATAAACTACCACACAATATTCCATGTATAAAGATTTACAGTTGTTATAAGCTTGAATCAAGTGGGTGCGGCATCGTGAATCCTTGAAAAAGTTCTCAAGTATAATAAAATCTCTTATTTTTAAGACTTATAAGGCTTATAAGCGGAATATTAATTTCAAAAATTATTCCTGTCCAAATCATCAATTTTGACATTTTTTAATTTTTTTTTTTTGGTTTTGCAAATCTAGAGTTAATTATACTAACAATTATAAAAACAAAAAGTATACACATATAAAAAATTTAACGCTCTATTTGCTCAATAAAAAATATACAATATTTTTATTGCAAAATATTACATGAAAATCCTTTAATCAAAAAACCGTTTTTGGGACAAAAGTACAAATTTTCATTACTTAACATTTAATATTAAGCTCTTATAAGGTGCGTATTAGCTATTGCTACAATTTTCTCTCATATTGTAGTATATTTAAACGTTGATTTTGATATTAAAATTTGATTTTTCTGTTTTTTGATCTAAATCATGAGTGTTGGTAAGGATAGAATGAGTCCCAAAAATGTCCGCTACAAAGTCTGAATTTTCAGACCGTACATGGTTAAAAATAAGAAAAGTAAAAAAAAAAAACAAATTTTTATTTAAAACTTAGGTATATACCATAGCCTAAGGTCTAACAGACTTAGCCGTTCGACCTTGTTATGATGCTCAATTACGGCGTCGCTCTGCGGGCTCGCTTTTGCAATTTTTTAATAAATGTGTCGGTTTTCGAGGATATTAAACATTCAATTTTGAAGCCAATTCCATTTCTAACTCATATTGAAATGTAAGTCTTATAGATAATAGTCTTTTAAACCAAGACCTAGAAGCTCTTGGTTCTTTCTTTTACTGTCGTATATTTTCAGGATTGATAAATAATACCTAAAAAAAAAAAAAATTATAAAAGAATGAGTAATGAATCAGTTTTTCAACTGTATAATAAAAACAAGATATCGTTTATTTAGATATAAAAGTATGGCCTTTTATATTGGTTTGACATTGAGATTCTGAGATGTAATTTAAGGCACTATTGAACCATTGCATTTGTTTGATAGTAATCTATGGATTGAAATGGATCAATCATAATTTAACCGTTCTTGCAGAGCTTGTGAGTTGTCTTGTTTCAATGTTTCAATGCTGCGCTAAATGTGCTTGGATGTTGATTTGATAGCTACTTGATTGGTTAACTGCTGGAATGGAATAATGTGGTGTTATAATTGAGGTCC
Source organism: Mucor racemosus (assembly GCA_027405735.1). Taxonomy (NCBI): domain Eukaryota; kingdom Fungi; phylum Mucoromycota; class Mucoromycetes; order Mucorales; family Mucoraceae; genus Mucor; species Mucor racemosus. The sequence continues at coordinate 638,588 of JAPEHQ010000004.1, read as the reverse complement.
AAGTATTCTTGGTGATTATTGGATAAACTTAGTACGCTAGGAGTTTCTTATATCCGATATCAATACTTTGCACTTCAATACATGTCGTAGTCAATAGATTGTAAGATGTATTGATACTGTAGAAGGTGATAACGTATTATACTAGTAGGTGGAATACAACATTTAACTACCATTATTAGTTTCTCTAGTAATAAAGCCTACGTTCTCCATGATAGATGTTACTAGTCTTTATTATTATTCTTTCTATAAATAAGGTTGTGTTTATCCATAAACCCTCAGCCGGGACCTTGGGTTTAGCCACAAATTGAGAGACATCAAGAAATTGAAGATTTACAAATGGAGCAAAAGAAATGTTCAAGTCAGCGAAGGACGCTGGACGACACAACGAAACGAAATACGGTTGAAGCTTGAAATTACCAGAAATAAGGCCCTTGTATATAGTTGAAGGAGGAGCATGTTTCCATGCTAGTAAATTTGGGTTCTTAGTCTCTTTCCAACAAAGTGAACGCAAATTAAGATCGATCATAGTGACATGTGTACATCAGAGACAAGCATTTATTTAACCTTAGTTGAAATAGACATTGAGAAGGAAGGAGGAACATAAAATGCAGCTTGTAAAGGTAATATCAGAGTAGTTGCAGGGCTTATGGCAGCTTGATCAAAAGAACGACGGATGTAATCAATAGCTCGAAAAAGCATATCCAGAATCGCAATCCGTTATTTCCGTAAGCCTGTAAGCCTTGAGTCCGAGAATAAGTGAAAAGAAGACGAACATGATGATAAAGACATTGATTGACATTTAGAGCATGAAAATTGAGCATACAGTATAAAGGACCGGGTGATTATTAATGGGCTGTTGGTACAAAGTGCGCAAACGTTGTGTCCAACAAAAACAAAGAGTAGAAGATTTTAATTGGATAACTATAACTCCAAGGCCACCTTGAGCTTTGGAAATAGTCCAAACCTTCCATAGAATAACAGGGAAGATACTTTGTCGAAGAAACTGGATAGCCACTGAGCGTAATTGTTTGAAGTTGGCACCAGTAAAAAGAGTTACCCGCAAGATATACCACAATTTTGAAAGAATCAAAGAATTGAAAACTATTGCTCTACCCACACTGACAAAGATCGAGTAGCATGCAATTCCACCGAAGATTTTAATTTGGCTACTAAACCAGCCATAAAATTAATACGTTGGATCCGACTCTATATGAGAGAGGAGCCGGGATGAATAACAAAAGTATCATCTACTGAATGCAAATGTCTGACCTGGAGCCGAGTCAAAGGAAAACGCCAGTTATCCCAAGTATCTCTTCCAGAGATCAAAAAAACTTCCACTTTATTATTATTGAATTTAGCATTGGAAGCTGAGTAAAAGAGTTCCATAGTCGAGATTAAGCGAGATAAATCAAGGTAATCGTGGACAAAGACGAAGGCGTCATTAGAATAGCAAAGGACTTTGGTCTGAAGAATATCGAATAAATAACCTTGATACGTTTGACGATAGATCATCAAAAGTAAGAAAGGTTCAAAAGCTAGATTGTAAAGAATTGGAGGTACAGGATCACCTCGTTTCAGCCCACGAAGTCCCTTCAAAACCGTTTTATTTGTGATAATAGCATGACTCTCTCTCTATGGTCTTGGTACAAGCCAAAGAGAAACGTCAAAAAAACTAAAACCTTTATCTATATTTTTACTATTAAACTTAGTTATAGCAATAATTATATTAATCATAATTTAAACATAAAAATAAATTAATTTTTTTTTTGTAATTAATATTTGCGAAATAAATAAGATCATTATATATTAACTTTTTGTTTTCAAAACATTTAAAAATTTATTATTTTATGAAATATTCTTTCCAAATTCATTTCATTTCAGTGTCAGAATATTCCACAATTTTCTTTTCTTTAAAAAAATTGATTAAAAAAAGCACCTCGTAAGTTTTTTTACAACTTACAAGTTTAGTTTTTTTTATATGCTTTTGAATATCTACATTATTTGATAGTATATTATATTTTATAGTTTTAATATATTTTATGTTTTACACATTACTCAAATGTTATTCTCATCGAGGTTCGGGGCTTCTCCTGGACCAATAAATGGCCTATAACTAACTGTATGCATGCAGATTACTTGTGTGCGGTAATGCTATGTTTTGATTCCCTTGCTCGTTTTTTTAAGTCAAGTATTAAACAGCTCTTCTTCTTCGGCAATAATATTTATAGGAACGCTAATGAGTATTTTACGGAGGCAATTCATCAAGAAAGAAGAATTAAACAAGGGAATCCGCTATCATGTCTTCTATTTGACATTGCTCTTGAACCTTTTCTGCTATCTATAATTTGAGATACACAGTTTCAAGGCTTTTAGATTAAGGATGAGCTCTCACTTCCTCCTTCCTCCTGCTAGGTCTATAATTGAGTACTCCCCACTAAAATATTTAGCATACACAGATGATGTTTGTATTTTAATGAGGGACAATGTTGACTTGATTCGTTTGAAACATCACATGGGACGATATGCTTCAGTTCCTAATGCCAAATTCAATGAAGACAAATTAGAGGTGTTTTTTTAAAATGGACGTCTATCACTAACATGGCAGACACAATTTCGGATGAACATAAAAATCCATGTATATCATCACCAAGGTCCCGGTAATGCATTTCGCTATTTGGGGCTCTATTCACATACACACCTGCCCAACGAGCGCAAACAGAGAAAATGTTGCTATCGTCCGCTAGACAACAATTTCATATATATGGTCAGAGGTAACTCTCCATTCTGGGTAAGGTTACAATTGTGAGTAGTTTAAACCGATGAAAAATTTGGTATATTCTTCGTCTATTGAAACCAACCAAATGGTTCTTAGAAAATGTTAAAGAATCTATTTACCAGTTTGTATGGAACAGGAAATCTCCTCTGCTACGTAAGGAGAAACAGTTTCTCCCTCGCCACTACCCTGGGGGTCTAACATCCTTGGAGAGAAGGTGTCCCTATTAATTTAACATTGGTATAAAATTTGTTCAAAATTGGCCGTAAGATTTAAACTCCATAATTAAGGTGTTAAGTTTGTGTATTCATAAGATAGATTCAATTGAAAAGTACTATGCATTTTTTGTTTCAGTGAAGAATATTAATTTTTCGTCGAGATAATCAAAATAATAGTTCATATTACAGCTTATGGTCTACGATAACGGGGTTCTAAAATTAATTTGAAAAAAGGATGGAAAATGATGATTCAAAAAACAAAATCGCTTAATAGCTCATGAACTGAAAAGTAAGCAAATCTAACGTACTATATGTTTTTTTAACAATTTTGGATGTTTTATTCATCTAAATAAAATTCAGGCAAATGTTTCAAATTAGTTTTTGCGTAAAATGCAATTGAAATTTTGTAGGTTTTTTGAAGATACATATCACTTTTTATAAGCACATTTCAAATATAAGTAATAAAAATAATACGAAAAAAAATTATCTAGTGATTGCGCAATTGATAAACCTTCTAGCTGCATTTTTCGTAGAGAAAACGAGATTTTTGTCAATTTTTTTTTTTCAAATTCAAAATTTGGGATGAGGGTATACAGGGGAAAAATAAAAGCTAGAAACGAAGGCATTCCTTTGTACACATTTTTGAGGATATCTCCACGAAAACTCAATGCTTTAAAAAAATCTAAATTAGGTCCGAGAGAGCTCGACGAGATTGATGAAATGAATGCAAAAGAAATGCTGCTCAATTTACCAAAAATTTTGAAATCTATTACAAAAATGTCAAAAAAAAAAAAGAAAAAAAAATAAAAATGTTCAGATTTCTTTTACTTTAAAATATGTTATAGAGTGCTTCAAAACAAGTAAGTTTTATTACTAGAAAGTGTTTGTAAAGCTTAATTTTTCGTAGAGATATGAAGTCTCAAAGTTTTCAATTTTTAGCAGTGAAATACGCGTAAAAATCTGAAACCTTAGCATTGAAAAATTAATATCAACTGCAAAAAATAGGATATTTCCTGATACTTATTTTTGGATTAAAGCTGAATATCTCAGGTACATTGGCATATAATTTTTTCCTGGTGTTATTTAGTGAAAAAAAAAAAGTAAAACAGAGATGAAAAGTGAAATCCAGTTTTTAAGAAAAAAGCGGTGAATTTACGCGTTTTTGAGTCTTTCTTGAGATATAAAGTAAATTTAGGAATAAGTAGTAGCATAATGCGACCAATTCGTATCTGTTTAGTAGTGTCTAGTGTCTAAGATATGTCCTAAATATGATACTAACCAAATCTGAATATGTCAATTATTATTGTTATAGCTGCAGTTTTTTTCGAGCGAAAAAAATCATCATTTAATCAATACTTTATTGAATTCCAAAGTATATACATGTGTGATATGTCCTACAATATGAGGCAAATTGCTTTTTCATCAATAATTTTATGGTGTCCCAGACACAAGATGATAATTCTTATTTTGCAATTGTTTATTGTAAATATCTCGCATTTCGTAATTTGGTAAATTGAATTGTCATGATTGATGATATACCGTATTATATTAAAAAATATAATTTGTAATACCATTTACAGCAATGGTTAACAACGCAAATACACCATGATCCAAGGATTGACTTCATCTATGCACCTGTGACAATCATGTGGATTGATGAATTTACCTCTTTACATTCTTTGATTTTTTTCAAAGCATTGCAGGAAAAGCCAAAAATTACAAAAATTAGGATCAATAATAAAATATATTAGTGGCTTAACGTTTTCAATTGATTTTTTCAACTTTATAGGTGTTTATTTATAAAAAAAGACAGAATAGTAAAAAGAAAAATGAAAACGATAAATGACAACTTTGAGAGGTTTTTTTGTAGGATTACTTACAAATTATGGGTGGAATTGTGTGCGTGAATTTGATGGGAGCGTGTGGAAAAATAAGAGAAAAGATGTTTAAAGTAGGTGATTATATAAAAAAGATAGAAAAGAAACACTAGCGGATTTTTTAAAATAATATATATATAATGTATAGGTTTCTTTTATATGATTTTTTTTGAATGATTTTTGTATTCTATAATTTAATCCTTGTTCTTCTTCTCTTTCTTTTCCTTCTTCTCCTTCTTGTCCTTTTTCTCCTTCTTATCCTTCTTCTCCTTCTTGGCCTTCTTGGGCTCTTCCTCTTCAGACTTGACTTCAGCTTCAACTTCTTCAATCTTTCTCTTGACAGGAGCAGCATCAGTCATGACAACATCAGCAGCTTCGCTATATTGTTGAGTCTTATTAAGCTTGAACTTGGATTGGTTTTGAATAGTAGCATCCTTGTTGGCCTTGGCAACAACACGACCTTCGAGCATGTGAAGACGAGCTTCAACCTTCAAACGACCATCAACACCAACTTCGTTGGATTCAGAATCACCAAGAGCATCCATTCTAAGGGACAAAGCAGCCTTGGCAGCGACCATACGGGCAACCTTAGCCTTGTTCTTGGGGCCAGCTTGACCAACTAAAGAAGCGTGATAGATCAAACCATACTTGGGTGTGTTGTGCTTGGTCTTTAAGGCACGGAAAAGTGCCTTTTCAGCACCGAGAATTTGGATAGTAGAAGCGGGTTGCTTGGAAAGATTCATGAGAGAACCGGCATGAGAGATCAAACGAGCACCAACGAGTTCACCAACAAGAGAGGTCAAGTTGGGAGCAATGGCATTCATACGGTTCTTCAAGTATTCATATAATTGAGTTCTGTATTCGGTAATGTTGATGACTTGATCACAGAGAGCAAAGATGTTATCAATATCCTCATCAGAGATTTCAGTACCCATAGAGATTTCAGCAGCTTCCTTGACTTCAGTTTCAAGTTCTTCAGGGAGGATATCAGCCATATCAATAGCATGAGCGTTAGTACGGAAACCCATAGCCTTAACGACCTTAGCATAGGCGAGGTTATCGACAATGATCTTGGTCATTTCGGGGAAATGCCAACCATACCATTCCTTAACACGCATAGCATAAGTATTAAGTTCCTTATCGAGATCATCCAAAAGAGCAATGGCTTGAACAATCATGGTATCAACCTTATCAGGGGAGAATTTGAGCTTATAACGTGAGAGAGAGTGAGAAAGACCAAGGGACATGGCGGAGAGATCAGATTGAGAAAGACCAGAGACGAGAGATTCGAATTGTTGGCGAATACCTCTGTAAAGATCTTGAACAGTAGAATCGGACAAAACATTGATACCCAACTTCTTGTTGACGGAAGAACCTAATCAATTCATTAGAATACAATGATCCACCTTTTTCACATATAAAAACATACCGAGCTTAGGATCACTAATGATCAATTTCTCCTTCTTCATCTCCTTTTCGGAAATCTCAGCTTCCAAAAAATTTTTCAAATTCTTGGGCATCTTTCCTTCGACAATACCAGTGACAGCAGACAAAGCGTCAGTGGTGTTCTCAAACTTCTTGAAAGCCTTCAACTTGACACTAGCAAAAAAAAAAAAAAGGGATCAGCATCTGTCAAATGTCAAAAAATCAAAAGATAAAATCCTTACGCTTGGTTGGCACTTTCGACAGTTTCGAAATCCTTGTAGATCTCCTCAGGCTTCTCCATCTTGCCATCATCAACAAGCTTGAATAAAGCATAACCAGCAGCAGTCTCGTAAAGAACAAGCATTTTTCTTTAATTACAATTAAGAAGGGTTGAAAAAAAAAAGAGAGAGTTTGAAACGAAAGTTTTTTTTTGGCAAAATACAAGGCGTCAAAAAGCTTTTTTTTTCCAACATTGAGTGGTCACGATGAAAGGACATGTTGTTCGCATTTCGCCTCAAGGTAATAAGCCTTTCAGATGAAAAGCAGTCGATATTACTTTGACAGGTCTGTTTGAAATCTAGAGAGAAAGGCCCTTAGACATTGGCTCCTAAGCCTCTCGAAAATTCATTCATGTAATCATGTATACACTCCGAAGAAAAACATCTCCTTCACCTTTTATCAACACTAATGGTTCTCGCTGCTAAGAGAAAGTATAAGAAGTCTTTGAATTCTGAGCCTGCTAGCAAGGTAATTTGATGCAATCTATGAATATTAAAAATATAGTCAATTAACATTTGATGTATTTCATTTAGCAAGCTAAAAAGGATCGCCAATCAAAAAAGCATCAAGAATCTTCTGATGAAGAAGAGAATGCTTATGCTGGAAATACTGGATTTTCTGAAGAAGAAGAGAATGGTGATTGGGAATCTAACTCTGACGATAACAGCGATGATGAAGATAAACTCGAAAGCACTCAGATCAAAACTACCAAAGCAACCGAAGATGATGTGATTTCAGGTGAACTTGAAGGCCTTAAAGAGACAGCCGAACTTTACAAATCAAACATCTTTAAATTAGAGGTAAATGTGTATAAAGCCGTAATTCCCGGGACATTGACTGATTTGCTTGTATAGATTGATGAATTGTTAACAGAAGTTACTGTCAATTATGAAAAACACAAGGCATTGGAGAAAGCACTTCATAATTTGAAAGCTATTTTCGATAGTATTCCCGATGGAAAGCAATTAAAGGTAAATTCTAAACGATATTGAATATTCATGAAATGATATATTTACATAATATATAGTTGCATGAATTTGCCAAAGACATGTTGAAAAAGAACAAAATTACAACACCTTTCCCTGATCCTCAACCCACCAAGGAAGCATTGCACTCATTTGCATTCCAAAAGCCTACAGCCATGCATGTTGTTGGTGGTTATGGTCTCAAATCTATTGCTAAATCAAAATCTATTTTCAATGTTGATGTTGCTGTCGAAATGCCCAGCTCAATTTTCCAAGAAAAAGATTATGCCAACTATCGTTATCATCATAAACGTTCTTGTTATTTAGCCGTCTTGGCTAAGGCCATTAAATCCGCCAACAAAAAGTTCAATGTTGAATACAGTACCATGAATGGCGATGCACGCAGACCTATTTTGTTGGTCAAACCTGCAGGCGATAAATCCGATGTTGATTTCACCAAAACTAAATGTGTCATTCGTATTTTGCCTAGCGTCAATGCCGATGTTTTCCCCATTCATCGTTTAGCTCCCGGTAAGAGCTGTGTCAAGCCTGCCGAAGCCACACCTCACTACAATGCTTCTCTATTGATGGATACATCTTATACTGGTAACTTGGCTTTCCTCTATCAACACAGTAAAACCAGCCCTGAATTCAAAAATGCCATTTTATTGGCTCGTACATGGCTTCATCAACGTTTTAACAACACCAACATTGGGTTCACACCTTTTGTTTTTGCCATGTTGATGGCTTATTTGATGCAAGGTAATAAGGATGGTACTGGTAAAAAGCTATCTGCTAGTCATAGTTCTTATCAACTTTTGCGTGGTACATTGGATTTCATTGCTACTCATGATTTCGCTACCACTCCTGTATTTTTGGGTGAAAGTGATAAACCTGAATTTGCTGCTGTCGAATTTCAAACACATTATGATGTTGCTATTGTTGACCCCTCAGGTACACTCAATTTGGCTGCTGATATGACAACATCTGGATTAGCTCAATTGCAACATGAAGCCAAGTTGGCCATGTCTTATTTCAACGATCCTACTGATCGTTTCGAACCTCTCTTTTTGAAGAATGTAAACGATGCCAAGTTCAAGTTTGATAATGTTGTTCGCATTCCATTTGTTGCTGCTGAAGAACCTATTGGTGCTTTTGATGAAGCTGCAAAGGCTGATTATTATAGCTATTTACCTTGGTTCATTACTCGTATTAGTGACGTTTTGAAGCGTGGTTTGACTAATCGTGTTGATTTGGTTGCTGTTCAACATACTGATGCCAATGCTACTTGGGCATTGACAGAATCTATGCAACAAGGTCAAGCTACTGTTACTGTAGGTTTGTTGTTGAACTCCGATAATGCTCCTCGTTTAGTAGATCAAGGACCTGATTCTTCAAATGATGAAGCCGTTGCTGAATTCCGTGAGTTCTGGGGTAATAAATCTGAATTACGTCGCTTCAAGGATGGTGCTATCGTTGAATCTGTCGTTTGGCAAACTCAAGGTTACGAGAATCGTAGTCTTATCGTTCAAAAGATTGTCTTGTATTTATTGCAATTGCACTTGAATGTCGAGGCTTCTCAACTGATGTACTGGGCCGGTCAACTCTATGGTTATTTGAACTTGTCCAAGCATGTTCCTGAAAATTTGTTTAGTTCTGAACTCAAGACAAGTGGTTTCCATCCTGTTATGCAAGCTTATCAACAATTTTCTAAACAACTGCGTCAAGTTGATGATGCTTTGCCATTATTGATCAACAATGTGTATCCTGCTCATGCCGGTTTACGTTATTCTACTGTAACCTTACCTCATCCTGTTGATTTCAACAACATGGTTCAATATCCCACCTCTACTCGTTATTTTGACGCCATTGATGTCGTTATTCAAATTGAACGTTCTGCTAAATTCCCTGATGATTTAACTGTTTTACAAAAAGTCAAGCATGCATTCTATCTCAAGATGTCTGATGAGCTTAAGACTCGTTTCGATGTTGATTCCGTTGTAATTGATGATGTTCGTGAGAAGAATCCTTTGGCCATCCGCGGTTATTTAGATGTCTACTATTTTGGTTATCTCTTCCGTTGCCATATTTGTTTGGATCAAGAAGCTACCTTATTAGAAAAGATTGTGGAAGCTAAAACTACTACTAAACTTAACAAAGCCTTGGCTACCGAGGCATTGGAAAAATACAAGTATCAATTGCGTTACAAGCAAACGCATACCTTTTACGTACAGGCCATGTGTGCCAAATATACCGCTTATTCTTCTACCGTGCGTTTAGCCAAGCGTTGGTTTGGTGCTCATTTATTGTCTCCTCATGTCACTGATGAAATGGTTGAACTTTTAGTCGCCCATGTATTTTTAGAATCTCAACCTTGGGTTGCACCTGTCAGCACCTTTTCTGCCTTTGCTCGTGTCTTGGGTTTGTTAGCTACATGGGATTGGCAAACCACTCCTTTGATTGTAGACATTGAAGGTGAATTAACTACCAAAGATCGTGAAGAAATCGTTACTCAATTCAACCAACATCGTCGTACTAATCCTCAAATGAGTGTGGGTGCCATGACCATTGCTACTGCCAAAGATCATTCTGGTCATCGTTGGACCACCAAGAAGCCTGCTAGAGCCATTGCTGCTCGTATCCAAGCATTAGCTCGTGCTTCTGTTCAAGTCATGGAAGAAGCTACCTCAAATCAAGACATTAAGCGTGTCTTTGTTACTCCCATGCAAGATTACCCTGTTGTTCTTGATTTAGATGTTGAACACTGTACTCGTTATTATCAAAACATGCATCCTGAAGCTAAGTACTTGAAGCCTGCATATGGTGTTGCTGAATTAGGCGATAAACCTTATGCCCAATTCGATCCTGTGCAAGATTTCATTGCCGATATTGAAAAGGTGTATGGTCAAACTGTCATGGTGTTTAATAACAAGTATGGTGGTGATAAATTAGCTTTGGTCTGGAACCCTACTGTTGCTACACCTATGCAATGGAAGGTAAATGCTGGTTATAATAGTGTACCTGTAGATATGAATAAGAATGGATTCTTGGTAAGTCAATTGTAAGAACAAACTGTGTTGAAACATTGTATTTATATAACTTTTAATAGAAACCTGCAAAGGGCAAGACTGAAATTTCTAAATTTATTGCACCTAATTTCGCTGCTATTTTGGCAGAAATTGAAAGATTAGGAAAAGATGGTATCTTGAAACAACAAGAACAACAAGAGTAAATAAAAGCACATAGCACAAACACACGCAACAAACACACGCATTTCATTTATTTTAGAAGAAAGAGATTATAAATCCCTTTCAAAATTATGTATCTATATTCTCAAACAATAAAACTATTCTTATTAAAACACTCTTTTTTTTTTTGTTTTTTGCATTATACCAAATTTGAAGAGTTTTCTGTATGTTGAGATTATTGCTCAGGGTCCACATTGAGATCTCATCCAACAGGGCTGGATTGTAATAGCTGCTTATTACTTGATATGGCTGAAGAGCTAGAATACAAACCCCCCCCCCCCCCATACTCAAGATGTTACAGTTAAACAAGGTCCTTATTATTTTTATTTACTATGTTCTATGATTCAGAACAAATTCTTTAAATATCTAAGTCTACTTTTTCACTGCTTAAAAGTCAAAACTTTGCTGCTACATATCTCAGCCAAGAATCAAGATACTACAGAGCTGTTTTTTTAGTGGAGTTTATCTGATTTGAAGCAACTATTAGCTAATGAAATCAAGATATGCTATTTATATATTCACTGCGCATCAAGTGCAACTTCAAAATTCAATTTCGAGCCATAAAATTTTTTAAAGAATTTTTGAAACAACTCACATACAGAATAATTTAAAAAAGTACACGTTTTCATTTCTCCATTTTCACAGCAGATCGGGGAGGCTAAAACTTTTGCAATTCTGTATATAGATCAACATTAGACGTACCTATCATTACAACGATAGCTCATTTCAACCCATATTCGGCGAGAACTAGTAAGCTTATTGATCTTTATAAGCGTAAATAGCAAATAGCTAACTTGTTGTTCAAAATTACCGAATGCACCATGACTCATAGAAGCTGGTGTCCGAAATTTACTTGTAGTAACTATTCATACCTATATCCATAAAGAGTGGTAGCTTACTTGGATCAGTATTCATAGAGATCGTATTAAAAAAATTTTCAATAAAAATGCACTGAAATGTCAAAACGGTCTTAAGAAATAATCTTGCCAAAATATTACACTTTTTATTAACAATACATCCAGAGGATGTATTTATATACTTTTCATTATAACTATTACACAGAATTACTATCTAAGAACATTACACCAATTTACTAAGACGCATGTGAATCAACGTGTACACCTGTTGATTTACTATAATACCGAATATTGACTGCGACCTTGAATGTGCGACCTAGGATATGATATTGACATAACACCATCCCACACCAACATAAGCATTATGTGATAAAAGATAGTGATAGTTGTTGTAGTTTGTTGTAATTGTAATTTGTGTATAAGTTGGTTGACATAACGTGAAAAAAAGAAAAAATAAAAAAAATAAAAACGGCAATATTGTTGATATATGATAATGTACTTCTTGTTGATTGATCTTCGTTGTACAATAATATAAACTTCAAATTTAGATATTCAGGGGCAACCATTAAAAACCTCACATTCCAAAAACCCAGTGGGATCAAAAAGGAAATGTTAAAAGGAAAAGGTATAGCCTTCATCTAACATTTAAATCGTATCTTCTGCTAATAATCTTTCACGCTTCTTCTTGGACTTCTCCTCGCGTGTAGCAATCTTTCTTGTATTAATTGATTTAGGAGCTTGCTTTCCCTTACCATTAGATTGCGTATTAGCATCTACTCTCGCCCAATAATGTTTAATAACATCAGGAGAATCAAATGATGCTGGTGGTTCCCAAGAATCATGATCTTCTGTGAAATTCTTCCATCTTACTAAATATTCGTAATTGGGTGGAGTACCTCTATGCTTTATAATAGCTTGCACTTCATACACATCTGAGTTATCTTCCTTTGCATCATTCGTGCTGATCAACTTGATCTGTTGTGTAGGTACATCTCTAGCTAAGAATGTATCAGTTTTATCAGTAAGAATATAGCTTCCATTTTTAGTTATTCCATGTATATAAAATGGGCCTTCATAGTTAGGATCAGTTTTCCTATTCTTATTTTCTATATTCTTGATCATTACAGTAGATCCAATTGGATAAGGTTTCTCCAAGATTCTATGTCTCTTTCTAAAGTAATTACTATCCTTATCCTGTTTCTTTAGTATTTGGTCTCTAATTGCTGGAACAATAATTCTATCAATTAAATCGAGCTTCTTTTTAAATGCTTCCACATCGATTTCTCTTTCATGAAGTGTAGGTTTATCTCCTCGATAATCCTTAAATTCATTAGGTGCTCTATGAAACATTACCATGAATGGCATCATCCCATGTAGTCTAGATCTATGTACATTTAAACTTAATGCTGTTCCATTAAGGTACAAATCCCAATCTTTACTACGACCTTCCAACATCTTTATGATTATTGTTTTTGCAGACTTTACTGCAGCTTCACAGCAACTATTACCTTGAGGCGTAAATGGTAAACTTGCTCTATTCTCAACCTCAGCATGTTTAAGTATCTTTTCAAGTAATTTATTATGGAATTCTGCACCTCGATCATGACCAACGATACGTGGGTAGCCGAACAATGAAAAGATAGATACCAATTCCTTTGCAACAGTAGTAGCTGATTTATCTGGAATTGCACGTAAGATAATAAATCTCGAGAATAGATCCAGCACTACTAATATAAAATTATTTCCCCTTGGTGTAGTGCAATCAAATCCACCTAGATCAAATACAACATGATCCATTATCCCTTCAGGAGCTTCTTGCTTTGGTGGATGGTAGACATGCTTAGCTAAATTGAACTGTCTGCATTTATGGCAATTTGATATATATTTCGTAATATCTTCCCTTAAGCCCTTCCAATGCATGTTCAAATCTTGGTGTATAACTTGCTCCATTGCATGAATACCGAAATGCCCAAGTAAATGTGTTTTTTCTAATATATTTTGTTTTTCTTCATCACTTGCAGGCGTTTCATAAACATCTAAATGACTAACGCGGAATAATAACTCTTCGTTCTTATTCTTCAATTTGTTTACATACGCTGTCAATTTAGCGTTATTAAAAAGATCAGAGGTTTCCCTCGGAATGATTACTTTTGGTGATCCGAAGATAACGGAAGTATCGCATGCAATAAGGTTATCATGTGCTTCCTTAAGTTTATCTTTCCCCTTATTCACAACATGTAATTTCCTCTTTTTCTTTTCTTCTACTACATTGTCTACTACATGCTTTCTCTTTCCTTTAACCTTTGTATCAATATCTTGTTTAACTAAATTCTTTTCATTAACATGATTTTTAATTAAACGCTTATCACCACTCTCCACCAGCGTATTGTATGGCCAGAAAAGACGCGATAAGGTATCAGCCAAGATATTGTTAATACCACTACAAAAGGTAATATCAAAATCCATTTCAAAAATTGTATCATAATAGTTCTCAACCATTCGATCCAATTTAGGTTGCGAATGTAGAAATAAAATACCACGATTATCCACAAAGAGATGGAATCGTCTTCCATACAACCATTGATGGAACTTTTTAAATGCATAGACAACTGCAGCTAATTCTCGTTTGGAACTTCCCCATCTTTGCTCTGATGGACTCAAACTGCGTGCAATAAAACCAAGATATTTTATTTTATTACCAATAACTTGATACATTGCAGCGCCAATTGCATAGGCAGAACTATCTGTAACAACACAGATTGGATAATGTAAGTTAGGCACACTCAACACTGCTGAGCTGACTAATAATTCTTGCAATTGCTTCATTAATTTAGTATGTTCTGGTGTCCATACTTTAGTAATATCAGGTGCATTTCTCAATTTATCTAGTGGTGCTGTCAACATCGACAAGCGTGGCAAATTAGAACAAAAAAAGTTAATCAATCCTAAACGTGAACTCAATTCACGGCTACTTTTAACGGTAGGTTCCCAATCCAAAACATTTGAAACCTTTCGAGGATCTAATGCTAAACCCTCACTAGATAAGCAGAAACCCAATATATAAATGCTCTTTTGCGCAATATGCAATTTTTCAGTATTTATACGTAAGTTTGCTTTAGTCAAGCGATCGATAACGATTTTAACTAGTTCTGTATGCTTTTTCAGGTCGTTTTCAGTATGTATAGTGACATCATCTATAAAGTGAGTGGTAGTATCACTGATATCAGCAAACAAATTAGAAAGTATTTTTTGTGCGTGCGATGAGACCATAGTCAATCCGTACGGGCAGTGAGAGAAGGACCACGTCAATCCCTCCATATCAGTGAACGTCAAATACGATCTTGACGATCTGGATATTTTAAATGCATGGAAACATTGCGATAAGTCAATGACAGTATAGAGCGAATGCTTCGACATCTTACGATGCAAATCACTTATCAAGGGCAATGGGAAACGTTCAAGTTTCTCAGGATCTAATGCATTATTTATCAAACGACAATCAATTACCACACGGTGCTCTTTTCCAGTGTATTCACCATCACTATTTTTCTTTCGTACAGTAAAAATTGGAGAATTATGAGGTGTATTAGGTTTTGCTCTTTTAATCACACCATTTTCTCGCCATTTTTCAACTTGTTTTTGAATAACAGGTCGCAATGCTTCAGCAATTGGAAATTGTCTACGACATGTATTCGCAAGTGGAGTATCTTTCTTTATGGGCAATGTAATTTCACTACCAGGAATATTACAATATGCTTTAGGACTAATACTAGTATTTGCATCAATAAATGGTTGTAATTCGTTCATCATAATTTTACGTTCTTCTTCAGATCCATAAGGATCTTCATTTGGTTTATAAGGATTGGGTTCAATCTTTGGTATTTCATAACCAACACGATCTGACCAATCTGCTGCAATATTACCTAACGTAATACCAACTTTATACAATAAATCCATTCCAAATACACAATGGACATCGTCAAATAAATCAAAAACTTCAAATTTTGAATGAACAATTTTAGAACCATAATTAATTATAAGCTCTTCTTCAGTTTGACCCTTACGATCTACTACACTGTTATTTTGTGCCAATTTAATAATACCATTTTTATTACAAATATTTAAATTTAGAAAAGAAACTAATTGTGGTGAAATTGCACTAAACGTGCAACCAGTATCCAACAAAAACCAAGTGTTGACCTTGATGCCAGCGCTTGTTTCTAAAATAACAGGTAAATAAAGAAGACCATTAGTATTCATATTATTATTAGGCATCTTCCTAAAATAATCACTATCAAATTGCTTACATTCACTATCGGTATCCATTTGAGATACTTCTTTTCCCTTTTTCTTTGGGGCAGCAATAGTGGCCACAGCAAAATGTTGGTCACTTTCATCATCAGATGAATCATCAGTGTCTTCAGTGACACGAGAAGGAGTAGGCACGATAGACTTCTTCTTTTTCCCATGAACAGTGTTCTTGGCATTCTTCTTGCACACTGCTTTGTGCGCATACGTGAAGGGAGTAAATCCACAATCAAAGCATTTTGGTGCATCACCACCATTATTTGCTTTTTGTTTGGTATGGAATTTACCAGCTCTTCTTACTGGCTTTTTTGCAAAACCATTGTATTGTTTACCAATACGATTACCAGCATTATGATTACCATTGTAACCACCACGAGAAGATGAACCATAATGGCCACCTTGTTGCTTTAACTGCCTAATTATTCTCTGGGTCAGTTCTTCTTCTTTTCTGTGCTTTTCCTCTCGGTAATAACTATCACGACGCAACAAATCGTAAACACTTCGAAGCTGAGAGATTGCATAATCCAAAGTATCCTTCTCTTTATCTCTCGATTGAGAAATATTCAATGATACAGGACTATACAAATCCACATCAAGACCCTTCAACAAATAATCAGTCAAACTAGTGTTCTCAGTAACACCAGCCAAGTCTTTCAACGTCGTAAACTTGTCGATATAGACTTCTAAGCTTTCACATTTCTCCAATTTCAAATTTTTCAATTTGTTGAGAGCAGCTTTCTTTTCCTCAGCCTCAGAAGGACTATACTTAGCCTTCAACTTGGACTTAAATTGACCCCAAGAAATACTAGGGTATCTCTCGATTACTTCACGAGTCCAAGAAGCCATCCCAGTCGACATTTTGGGCTTTATGATTCTTTTCCAGTTTGCTTCAACTGAAATTGAACGAGATTCCAATACATCTTCGAACTGAGTCAAACATGCGTCCATACTTTGAAAAATGAATTTCTTGGTATTAAACTTATGTCCTTTCCATTGTAAAAATGGAGTGTCAGAAGGAACTAACGATGATTCACCCGTGGCAGTACCCATCATGGTACTTTCATCAAATAAAAGATCATAATTCTCTTTTACCAGTTTTAACTGACGTTTCAAGGCACTTGCCTTTGAGGCTAGAGTACCATTATCAATATGCTTAATTGATAATGCAGTTGCATTATACAACTGAACTCGCAGTTGTTTGATTTCATTCAACAACTTCACTTGATGTTCCTTTCCTAGGAAAGTAACTTCTTGAACACCATGGTCAAGATCAAGTTCACTATCACTCATGATAGTATCATCATCCATAGAAAGAGCGTCATCGCTCAATTCCTTGGTAATACGAGCGTCTTCGCTACAAGTATTATAGTTATCATGCAGAGCATCATTGCTCAATGCATCATTTACATCTTGTCCCGAAGACAAAGATGAACCAAGATCAAAATCCATATCCAAAGATACAGATTGAGAAGTAGTACCAGTAGCAGGCTGACGAGCCTTGGTAGCAGAGGTACCAGTAGCTTGTTTAATAGTAGTGTTGTTGCTCATTTTAAAAAGTAAAATAGTATGAGTTGTTTAGAGTATAATAGAAGTTTTTAGGTAGATTAAAAAAATGAAATGTCAAAACGGTCTTAAGAAATAATCTTGCCAAAATATTACACTTTTTATTAACAATACATCCAGAGGATGTATTTATATACTTTTCATTATAACTATTACACAGAATTACTATCTAAGAACATTACACCAATTTACTAAGACGCATGTGAATCAACGTGTACACCTGTTGATTTACTATAATACCGAATATTGACTGCGACCTTGAATGTGCGACCTAGGATATGATATTGACATAACATGCACAGTAAGCTAGATGCACTTTGGCAATGGTTTCTTGATTGATTTACCAGAAGATTGATAATAATCTGAAAGTAATAAAAAATATATACAGCAGTTTAAAATAAAAAGGAACTTTGTAAAATAAATCTCACACAAAAACCGAAGATTCTTTATTAATAATTAATCATGTCTTTATATACGAAATCTACAAGTTGCACATTATAACTAATCTAATAATCAGGTTATATATCAATCTCAAATATCATCTAACACAACATATTGGCTCCACTTACGTAGAATATTCAAATAAGATGTACCTCCACTCTATAGGCCATTGATATCTCTCGGAAAATAGAAATATTAATACCAATATATAAGTGCAATGGCCGAACGTTGACTAAAATTGACCAAGGTTGACGTAAAATTGATTATTAAAAATGAAGCACCTAAATTGAGGTATAACGTTTTTGTGTTTACAATATTGATCGAACCCAAAGTTACTCTGTATTTTTTGTTTTAGCGAAAAATATTGGTTTTTCGTCGAGATAACCAAAATAATAGTTCTTATCATAGCTTAAAACCTATCATAACGGGATTCCAAAATTTATTTTAAAAAATGGACGAAAAATGATTCAAAAAACAAAATCGTTTAAATGCTCCTAAACTGCAAAGTATGTTGAGCTAGAGTATTAAATAGTTTTTGTACAGTTTTGAATTCTGCATCCAATGAAATAAAAATCAGACAAACCTTTCACATTAAATTTTGCGTAAAATGCAATTGAAATTTTGGAGGTTTTTTGAAGATACACGTCACTTTTTATAAGCATATTTAAAATATAACTAATTGAAATGATGCGCAAAAACATTATCTATCGATCAAGCTATTGTACAATCTTTTAGCTGCATTTTTCGTAGAGAAAGCAAGAGGTTTGTCCAATTTTTTTTCAGATTCAGAATTTGGGATGAGGGTATATAAGGGAAAAATGGAAGCTAGAAATGAATGTATATTTTCGTACACATTTTTGAAGATATCTCAACGAAAAATTAATATTTTGAAAAACCCTAAATTGGATCCGAGAGAGCTCAACGAGCTTAATGACATGAAAGTAAAAAAAATGTTGCACAATTTAACCAATATTTTGAAACCTACTATAGAAATGCCAAAAAAAATGAAAAAAAATAAAAGTGCTCAGAATTTTTTTATACCTAAATATGTTATAAAGCACATCAAAACAAGTAAGTTTTATTATTAAAAGATATTAGTATAACTTAATTTTTTGTAGAGATATGAAGTCTCAAAGTTTTCAATTTTTAGCAGTGAAATACGCGTAAAAATCTGAAACCTTAGCATTGAAAAATTAATACCAACTGTAAAAAATAGGATATTTCCGGATACTTATTCTTGGATTGAAGGTGAGCATCTCAGGTACATTGGCATATATTTTTTTCTTGGTGTTATTTAGTGAAAACAAAGTTGAGCAGGGATGAAAAGTTAGATCCCGTTTTTTAAGGAAAATGCAGTGAATTTTACGTGTTTTTGAGTCTTTTTAGAGGTGTAAAATAAATTCTGGAACAGGCAAGATAATACAACCAATTCATATCTATTGAGTAATGTATAGGGTATATCCTAAAAGGTTTTCATTATGAAGTTAGTTATAGAAAAGAGGGCATGCTCTGATTTTGAAGATTGAAAATTATGAAAATTCAAATTTTACTGGACCAGATATCTACAGGAAGAAATACTACAAACCCCATTTTAACGTATGGAGTGTAACGTTAATCAACTAGATGAAATTTTGTAACGTGAATACATTTTTTTTTATTGATTAATTAATTAATTAAAAAATTAGAAAGAAAAAAATAAGAGCAATGGAGAGTATACTTAGCTTCTTCTACAATTAAAAAGAATATTATACAAAACTATTTTTTAATATTAATAATGTTCTGTAAAAGAACAAACCCAATGATAAAGGCTTAATCTCAGTACATCGTAGCGACAAAGGTTACCTTAATACTTACGATATCCCGTCCATTTCATTTCATCTGCATGAGATATGTCATTTTGATGAAATAGCAAAGTAGTAGACTTATAATAGCAAAATTTTCGTTATCAAGTCTAGCTTACAAGTTCAGATTTTCAAACTGATTCCAGCATTCGACAATCCAATCTCATCAATATATCTATAACGAAAGTATGGCATATTTATAACCAAAGTTTAAACAATATTTGAGCGTGCAATTGCTAATTAAAGAATCTTAAATATATCTTTTCGTTGTTCAATAGCTACGAATCAATTGAAAAATTACTCTATATCAATGTCTATATGCACCTTTAATTTTTGCTTTGATGAATTGCATACATGCATTCCACGGGTTGTCGATATATCTTGAGTTAAAGTTATCCTATAACTGTGCAAACCGATTGAGAATGATAATTTAATGGCTATATAACCTTGTATTCCTCTGATTTTTTAAGTTTTGATATAAATCTCGACGTATGAAACTAACATTTGAAAGCCATATTGCAAAATATGGCCGCTGTCTAGGGATACATTTATGTAAAACTTAGCAAAGCCCATCATTTAAAATTGAGGAACATTGAGATCAAATCATTGTATTTTGTAAATATAACATTTATCCATGTTATCTGAAACTGTAGATTTGAAAACAACAAACAATTGAAAAAGAAGAGAAATATGGTAGCAATGATCAATGCTAAATTTCTGCTTTTCGGAGAGCTGAATTCAGATGTAATAGTATAACTTTTCATATTAATTTGATGATATAATTCTTGGATATATCATGAATAAAGTTATCTTTTTCGCCCTGTATTTGAATGTTTGGTAACACCATGATGACTAGCAGTGACTTCATGGATTAAAAAAGAAAAAATTTCATACCGTCTCCCGAGGCAATACGAAAAAGAAATTAGTTTTATGATTTGGTTTCACAAAAGTAGATGGCCTCTAAAAAGAATTGGTTTGTTGGCTGCATTTTCTAAAAACAAAGTTCATGTTTGTAGATGTTTCATTTTACTCTAACTATCTGAATCAAACTCCTTATTCATCTCAAAAATGCGAATGTACAAGCATTTCCAACTAATCACCAAGCAGTAGATTCCAAGTCATCTGACATAATTATATAGTTTGGATTACTTTTAAACAAATCTTTGATCGAGATAAAAAGATGGTAAACAATTTTTAAAGAACCGGTGAATCAGAACAACGCCTCATCAAATATCACAAACCATACATAAGCAATGAAAAACCAATCAATCGCAGTAATTGCAATGGGAAAAATAATATAATATCAAGAGACATATAATACATATAAGAAAGAAAAGAAAAGCATTGGATTAATTGGGGGTTTTTCTCGGTTAAATATTCTAAAATAGTCGTAGGCCAACATTTGTATGACGATTGTGCTATGGTTTTTGTGTGTTTTGTATGTTTATGATGGCTGAGATTTAAGATTAGAAGCAAGCGACGAATTTTGATGGAGAGACATGCTATAAATGATACCATTGATTTCCCTTTTTCCTGTCTTCCCTTTCTCTTCTTCTCCTTTAAAAAATAATAAGCTAAAAAATGTCTGTTACCCTTGAACCAACAGGTTCAACGATAACTGGGAGTCTATCCTCCATTATATCTCCAACGCTATCGATTATATCCAGTAATATATCCAGTATCATTGCATCAGCTACCAGTAGTCAATTTACATCAACAACTGCAACATCAACATCATCAGCAGAAGCTTCTACAACAAAATGTGTATCTAAAGGCATTGATTTTTGTTTTGATGGAGCTAACTATTTAAATGATGCCAAACATGCCGCCAACATTGGCTCTCAATTCTCAATTTGTGTAGTTGTAGGCATCATTTTCTTTTTGATTTTTTGTATATTTAGAACAAGGTAATGATCATTGGTTCACAAATCAGTATTGATTTCTAAATCATTAAATAGAATTCCAGTGTTATTTTCTCCTCGAGCAAATATGAAACGGTAAAACAATTACGGTGACATTATATTCAGCCTGACCGTTCCTATTAAAACGCCTCTTATTTAGACATAAACCACCCGAATTACCTACATCATTATTTGGCTGGATCTGGCCATTACTAAAAATCAATGATGAAGAAATGTTGACCAATGTTGGTTTAGATGCTTTACTGGTAAAACAAAGGAATGAATGACAAATCAGCTCACGTGTAACGAACAAAATGTTTAATTTATAGATGCTAAAGTTTGTAACCATGGGTATCAAGATATTTGGTGTATGTACAATCTTTGGCCTCGTCGTTTTTATACCCATCACCATGACTTCAGATTATTCGCATTTAGGAAATACTACGACAGCCCTGGATAGAGTTTCGATTTCAGTCATCGAAAGTGATTCCAACAAAATTATTGCCTATCTTGTATTCGCTTATGTATTCACATTTATCACATTTTATTTCCTGAATCAAAATTACAACGAATACATTTATCTTCGAGCAAAATTTCTTTTGAAACAATCGAAATCAATGGTCTCTCGATCTGTCATTGTTACCGGAATTCCTGATCGTTTAAGATCTGATCATGCATTAGCTGATTACTATGAGAATTTGGGGATTGGTCCCGTCGAAAGTTGTTATGTAGTACGAACAGTTCACAGATTAAATACCATGATTAAAAAGAGAGCACAAGCGCTGATCAATTTAGAAGAAGCTTATGCGAAATATTGGGGTAACCCTTGTAGAATTCCTGGATATGATCCTGATCGCATTTTAGATGATGTAGACATGTACAAGAAAGTGTTGGATTTAGCAGAAAAAAGACCTGATAGTAGTAGTGATGAGGAAGAAGAAGAAGAACAACAACAGCTTGATGAAAATGAAAAATCCGAAGGATCATCCACTTTAAAAGTAAAGAAGCTCAAGAAAAGAAAGAAATTAGGAAACACTACCTTCTTTAAGGGACTTGTGGAACCTATGAATATAAAAAAGGCTGCAAAATCAAAACGTCCTACTGTTCGTGTTGGTGGATTTTTGGGAATAGGTGGCAAAAAAGTCGACGCTATTGAATATTATACAAAATTGTTTGATGATTTAGATAAAATCGTAACGGATCGAAGAAGTTCGCCTAATTTTGAAATGACAAACGTCGCTTTTGTTACTTTTGAATCTATGAGTAGTGCTGTAAGCAATACAAATGTTATACAAGTATCAAATAAGCTAAATTCCTTAATTAGGTCACCGCGTCTCAAATCGCAATCAGTCCCGAACCCTTCATGTGCCGTACAAGTATGGCCTGTGAACCCAGAGATGTGTTATGGAGTGCAATTGCTATCCGTGGTCGTGAAAGAATTATCCGAGAAGCAATCATTTGGACTATTACTATCTTGATTTGTCTTACTTGGTTCTTACCTGTAACTGCCATCTCATCATTCCTTAGTATCGAAACCATCAAGGAATTGAATCCCTCTCTTGGTACTCGTTTAGAATCTATTGAGGCAGTTTCGTTGATTTTTGGTTCATTCATCCCGCCTCTTATCCTTAATATTTTTACTTCGATTTTACCATTGTTTTTTGACGGTAAGTTGATATATATGTATTACAACCATATCAATATCGATACTAATATTTTTGTTTGATAAAATAGCGATGGGTTATTATCAGGGCTTGAGATCTCGTAGCGCAGTTGCTGAATCAACACTTAGTAAACAATACTTTTTCTTAATTTTCTTTACCTTAATCTTTTACTCTGTTGTTGGTAAAGCATTAATGGCATTGGTGGGTATGGTAGCTACTGATCCTCAAGAAATTCCAAAACTTTTGGCCAATGTTTTGCCTACAGTAAGTAAAATAATGCGATTGCTTCCGGTAAATCTTGGATCGCTCACCTTTAATTTTTTTTTTTTTTAGCTTGCTCCTTTCTTTATCAATTATACAATTTTGCAAGGCTTTTTAATGTAAGTTCATAATACTTTTACTTTAATACGTTAGATAATTTACAAATTATTATTTTATAGTATGCCCTTGAATATGTTGTTACTTGGTGCCATTATTGTTCGTGGTTTCAAGCATTTGTTCATCTGTAGTACTCCCAGAGAATATGCGGAAAACCGTGCACCATGGGCTTTCAATTATGGTATTGGTTATCCTGCTCCTTTACTAGTATTTGCTATTGTATTTGAATATTCTCTCATTTGCCCATTAGTATTGTTGTTTGGTACAATGTACTTTTGCATCACTTATGTTGTATACAAATATCAATTCTTATATGGTAAGTTTAATATGCATTTGCATCAAAAATGATTTATGCTAACTTTTACATCTGTAGTTTACTTTCGTCCTTACGAAGCAGCTGGTAAACTTTGGACTATGGTGCTCCCTCGTATCATCTTTACTCTTGTCTTGTTTCAACTGACCATGTTGGGTCTCTTTTTGATCAGAGGAGACTATATCCTCGGTGGTCTCATAGTTCCTCTCATCTTTGTCACCTTCTTATTTCGTTACATTTTAAGTAAAGCGTATTCCCAAAATGCACATAATTTACCCATGCAATTACTTCGAGATAACCAACAAAAGTTACCCACATCCGACGATGAGGAATCTGATGAAGATGATTCATCTTGTGATGAACAAGTGGAAAATGAGGCTGAAAAACAAGCCAGATTGATCGAAGAAAAGAAGGCAGAGGAAGACAAAAAGAATGAAGTTCGTAGTCGTTGGAAGAAGGCCGCTCTATCAGCTGTTAATACCGCACCAAAAACAGATAGTAAATCTACTATTGTCCGCCCTCGTCATCGCAAGGTAGTATTGGATGAAGATGATTATGAAGCTACTCCTGATAGATTGACTGATTATCGTCAACCACCAATGCAACTTAATCCTGGTCTTTTGGATGCTGGCCTCAAAAAGTATGGTAATCCTCTATTAGTTGGCTATTTGCCGCAATTGTGGTTACCTGTTAAATTGCCTGTTAAAGGTGAAGAAGCTTATCGACCTCCTGTGGGACGTCGCAAGTCTGATCTCTTCCATAATCATCATGCTGGTAGCGGTGGTAATTTAGCACAACATTTGGCCGAGATTCTTCGAAAAGTCGAGCATGAAAATAAAGCAGCCGATGCTACAAATGCTGCTGCTGCTACTGCTACTGCTACTGCTTCTTCTACACCCAAAAGCAAAACTGATCAAGAACATCAAGATGCACTCATCCTTGAGTCCCGTAAAGCTGCACACAATGATGCCGCCTCTATTGTTACTGGTAAACCTGCTCATCCTAAAATTAATGTATTGCGCTCCATGTTTAAACGAGGTCAAATCAAGAAATCCAATGTCAAGGTTGAGCATACACCTGCTGAAGATTTCCGTTTACAGCACTTGAAAGATCAGCAAAATAAAACTGACGATGATACATTAGATCAAGTAGAACGTGGAGATATTCCAGAACCTCATCGCCAAGATAGCGGAGGTAGTAGTGGAGGAGATACTGATGATAGTGTTAAGTCAACTGCAAGATCTCTTCATAAAGTGTATTATCACCATCCTGAGCGTAGACATTCACACGCTTTTAATTACAATTTCTTGATGCCTAAACATCGAGTAGAGATGAAACATAGTGGACTTAGTTCACCTGCCATCTTCCCTCCTCCTCCTGCTACTGTAACTGAAGATAACGAAGAAGTTGCTAATGCCATTTCTAGACCTGATACACAGAATTCAAGAAAAAGTAGTGATCCCCTCATCAAAAAGGGAGACACAATGTAAAAAAAAAAAACCTCCTCCCCTCCCTAAAATTTTAAACTAAAGGAAAAAAATGTATATTAGATGTGTGTATATAAATAAATAAAAAGCATCCTGCAAGTACAATTAATGTGCTATTTTTTGGATCATTCATTAGAGGCAATTGCCTTTTCAAGTTTTCCAAGTCTATCAAGACTTCCCTGGCATTTCCATACAGTCTGTTTAGATTTCCAATAATCAAATTCAGTTCTACAGTTTTGCAGCTTCCTCTCGTCTTTCATTACTTTACATTTTAAAATCAATTCTAATGTTGCTTCAAGTTTCATCCAAAATTCTAGCCTCCTTGGCAGTACCGTACAGAGAATAGATAGCCTACCGTATTTGAGGCAAGTTACATTGACCATAATTGAAACCAATAGTAGTCTTGATCCGGTAATTGTAAGATGCCACCAACAACAATATACCCAAGAATGTCCGCGTAAAAGCCAAAAATTAGTTTTGGTTCCATGCTCAACATCAAAAGTATTGAATGCCATGCATCCATATATATATGTGTGTGTGTTATATATAGAGATCACCTCTCGCTCCTCTTTTGTATACAAAATATCTCAAAATCCTGTATTATAACACATTGATTTCTCTGCGTTACAGCATGCTTGAAATGCTAAAAATATATCAAACAATTGGTCTCGTCTCAGAGCTATTTCCTGTTGCATTTTTTCATGAGGGGTAGTAAGGGAGAATTGATGAAAATCGTTTAATCGAATTTTACTGGGCAAAAAACGACATATTTTATTATATTATATATTAATGAAAAATGAGCACTTGAATCTAGTGCACAACATGCAATTGCGTATTTGGATATGTATTAACCGAAGTTTTGGGTTTTTGACTAGATAAGCTTATATGCTGCCTACATTAGCTATAGTATTTTTTGAGCAATTACACAAAAGGCGATTAGAGACCACTTGAAAAATGTGGACAAATAGTGGTATCAGATTTAGAGGCACAAAATCGTTGATATTGCAGATAATGGATATATATTCAAACAACAACAACAAAAAAAACCCTGAAATACAGAGGATAGAATACAACATCAATTTTAGCTATTTTTTTGGCATATTGTCAAATAGATTGGATTATTAAAACTCTTTAAAAATTGGATGGCGATTTTTTTTTCCAAATCGAGGAGCATTGAAGAGGTTATATTTTGTTCATTTGAAAGAATGGGGGCTATATAGGATCATCCAACTCTATCTACATTCAAGTCTACTAATGTAGTAGCAGTACTTTTTTTATTTACATTAATCATTACGCAACTATACATTTCAAGGTGTTCAATCATGTTTAGTTTTTAGATTGATATCGTTTGTTTGTTCCTTTTGCTGCAGCCTAAATACACGAAGAATATTAGGTACACATAAATACCATTCATTTGACTAAAGACGCTTACAAATTCGTCCAGGACCATCTTCATTTCACGTCGCTTACAATTGATTCCAACTATGCATTCATCAATAGAAACAGTCTATAAATACATTTTAATGTTAGTAAAAGTAAAGGGAATGTCTATATATCCTGCTCTTACATTATACATTGCTATTTTTTTCCAAATCTCTGGATTTGATTTCAAATGTGTAATAATTTCTTTTCTTTTATTCGGATCAAGGCTTCCAGTTTGACTACTGCTAGACTCTGGTAGTTCTTGTGCTGAGGTGCTTTGAATGCATGCTTGTTGAGAATTAGTTTGGCTGCTGATAGAAGCAAATACATTCTGTAGATCCGTGATCATTTTAGCCCTGTTGTTAGACTTTTTGAATCCGTATGAACTCACTTTAGCCTTCAATTCGGCTGTTGTAAGTTCTTCGTATTCAGGTATATTCTTTTGTGAGTCTCCAATATTAGGGAGTGAAGTGCTGGATGTTGATACATGAGATTGAGATATAGGTAATTCAGATTGAGAGTCTAAAATGGGCAATGAAATGGTAGATGAGTTTTTTGATACAGGTGATGGTAGATTCAAAGGTGCATAAAATGAAGCATTGCGATCAACAGATTGTGAACTATGTCTTGAACCAAAAAGGTCTGTGGCTCCAGCTTCTGAATCGAAATTGTAAATCTCTTCTTGTTCTGCTAGAGAGCTTGATTGAAAGTGATATGAAGAATTATCAGGAACTGATGGCGCAAGTACGAATGCATGCGAATCTTGTGTCATGTCGATAATTAATTCACTTGAATCCAATAATTCATTATCACTGTCTTGAATAATTTCGTAATTGTTGCTTGCTTGTAAATAATCTTGGGTTGTAATATCCTGTGAATCATCTTGGTCTATTGAAATAATATTATCCACAGGCGCAGTCTGTAATAAATCATGTTAAACAATGTGTTTCTTTGGTTTACTTTACAACTTACACTCGCATCTTTCAAATAACACAAAAGGGGAAAAAGTCTTGCATATCGAATATCAGACAGCATAATTTTGTTCAAATCAATCCTTTCTTTGATACCGCTTTCAAATTGAGATTTTACCAAAGCAATCGTTGAACTCTAACAAAAGCTAGCATTGTTAGAACCTTCAATGAATTTGCAAATAAATTCAACTTACCTTGACATTTCCAAGACATGAGTTGATGAATTTAAGTTCTCTCGCTTGATGTAGTCTTGTTTTTTTTACTACAGAAATCAACTTTGATAGGCCTTGTTCATTATAGTTTGAAAGAAGTGGGTACAACATTAAAATTGCGTTCAATGTTAATTCTGATTCAACAGCAAGTTGATGAGCATAACTGGCAAGTAACTTGATTGTTTCATCTTCATCTTTTTGTAATAAACCAGCTTCTGTAGGATCTCCTATAAGTACGGCCAAACGAAAGTACGTTGATGGTGTCAAGTCTACGTTTATGCAATCGCTGTTGGTATATCCAGTTTCTCTTACACATGTTGAACATTCCATATTAGTTGTATCATTGGGAGTTGAAGGTGTTGTAGAAACAGTAGTTCGACGTCTTTTGATTCCACGGTTATCTTCAAGATTAGGTGAGCGCTTTAACGTCATGATAAAGGAACAAACTGAAGAAAAGAGACAATCAAAACGGAGATGCGCAGTCCGTTCCCTTTTAGTTCAGAACACAAGAAGTCTATAGAGTTACACAACTCGGGTTCCATAATAATATGTGTTCAATTTTTTATTCTAGCAGTGAATACAAGTAAAATCAATTATTTCTACAGTTATGATATAAGTTTATATATATATATATATTATTGAGCTAATTCAGGGATATTATAATAGAGATCAAGGCTCTCAGGATTGCTCAAAGTACCGGTAGCAGTAACCTTTTGACCACCGAGAATCTTCTTGACAGCTACTTCAACCTT
Source organism: Mucor racemosus (assembly GCA_027405735.1). Classification (NCBI taxonomy): domain Eukaryota; kingdom Fungi; phylum Mucoromycota; class Mucoromycetes; order Mucorales; family Mucoraceae; genus Mucor; species Mucor racemosus. The sequence goes on along the minus strand of JAPEHQ010000004.1, from coordinate 609,693 downwards.
CTTTCCGTTTATAGTGTACTAATATATGCTTAATTAGTTAATTGTTTACTGTTTGGAATTATAAACTTACAGGAATATCTTTAATTGCAAGGATAAATGCGGGTACATGTCTAGGACTTAATTCACCACGAATGGTAACCTTAAGCTTTTTGGCCAATTCATCAGAAATAGAAACACTACCATCTTTCATCTTTAAGAATAATACAACTCTTTCATCGTCTTCACCCTTGATTTTTTGACCAACACAAAGAGAATCCTCAATGCCACCATCTACATTGAATTTATCTACAACATTGTAAATTTCGGCACTACCAAAACGAACACCATTTGGATTCAATGTACCATCGGATCTACCAAGCATAACAACACCGCCAGTATTGGGATTGATCCAGACGAAATCGCCATGATACCAGATATGAGGATACACGTCAAAATAAGCGCTCTTATATTTAGCTCTCTCGGGACCATCACCATACATGCAAACTGGCATACAAGGGAATGGAGTAACACAAACGAGATCTGCAGCATTGGCATAAACAGGCTTGTTAAAGTCGGACCATGCTTGAATGTTCATACCTAAGCAAACACATTGGATTTCACCACGATATACAGGAAGTGCAGCGTTATGACCAGCAAACAAGGAGCAAATATCAGTACCACCAGTAATGCTACCCAACATGATATCCTTTTTGATATGCTCATAAACGAAATCGAAACTTTCGGGCTTTAAAGGAGATCCGGTTGAATAGACAGCCTTGAGAGAATCAAGTTTACACATATCCACTACGATGAGATGAATTTTAATAACTGATATCTCGTAATATTAAATACAACTTACTAGGATGAACATTGGCTTCTTGAAGTGATTGAATATACTTTGCAGAAGTACCGAAATGAGTAACATTTAATTCATCAGATAACTCCCACAAACAGATAGGAGAAGGTTTGAATGGACTTCCATCCCAGAGAACGATGGTGGCACCAACACTGAGAGCAGAAACAAGCCAGTTCCACATCATCCAGCCAGTAGTAGTATAATAAAAGAGCACATCATCAGGGGTCATATCACCATGAATGATGTGTTCTTTCTTTAATTGAAGTAAAAGACCAGCACCAGAATGAACAATACATTTAGGCAAACCTGTAGTTCCTGAACTAAACAACACAAATGCAGGATGATTGAATGGCAATTGTTCAAATTGGATATCAGTAGGCAACTTTTCTGAAGGTACAGTGTTTAAAAAGTTAGACCAAGAAACTAAAGAAGGAATTTCATATTTCTCAGGCTCCTCTAATTCACCAACAAATGGGATCAAGACAACCTTTTCGAGACATGGAAGACCTTTTTAAATACATTTTGTTAATAACAAATATCACCAAATCATACGGAATCGTTACCTTCAACAACAATCTTTAACTTGGGGACATGATTCAAAGTTTTACCATTGTAAATGACAGCATTTACAGATATCAATACCTTGGGTTGGATTTGAGTGAAGCGATCAAGAACGCCCTATGAAAAGAAATTAGCGTCAATTTTTTCCCACGATGTAATGAAAAAAAAGTGAATTCTTACTGTAGTTCCGAAATCAGGTGAAGTAGAGCTAATTGAGAAAAAGGGGTTAATATCTTAACGCAATATTGCCTTGCAAAATCATATAAAACTTACCTCCAAAGAGCACCAATGCTAGTAGTTGCAAGCATGGCGATAATAGCCTCTGCACAATTAGGAATGTAGGCAGCAACACGATCGCCTTTTACTACACCGAGTGACTTTAAAGCTTCAGCAAATTTCAATACATCATTGTACAATTGTTCGTAACTGATGAAACGCTTCTCATGTCCTTCGCCTACAATTTGATGTTAATTTTCATACAAAAAGTAATCTTTTTCATCGACATACCAGTAGCTACAATGGCAGTTTTATCAGAACGTCTGCACCACAATAAATTCTCGGCAAAATTAAGTCGAGACTCATTAAACCATTCAGGGATTGCATCCATATCCATAGTTTTATCAATGACATGGTCACCTTTTTTGGATGAAATGATATTTGTATAATCCCAAACTTCAGACCAGAACAATTCTGGATATTCGACAGACCATTTCCAGAGTTCATCATAGTTACCTACACAAACTGTTAAATATGTAATGCTTGATTTGCAAGACTCTTATTTCATACCCAGTTTAACATCTTGATGCTTGGATTGCATGAGTTGGCGGAATTTCTCCATGTGAGTATCCTCAGGATGGGAAGGCTTCCAAAGGCATTTTGGTTCAGTAGTCAATATGTTTTCAGGGACGATAGTGGCAACAGAAATCATGTTTATTCAAATGATATATATGAAAAAAAGAAGATGAAAACATCTTGCACTTCTCAAAAAGTCCCTTCTTAATTTCAGACCGTGGGATAATTTGACATGCTCTTCCACGGCCATCAGGCGTTTAATCAAATAGCTTAACCAGTCACTTTGCTAAAGCATGTTTGACTAATGTCAAACTATCATTAAAGCTGTAGTGAACTCATATAATACATCTAAAATGAACTGTACTCGATAAACTCTGCAGAAATACCGCAAAAAGTGCTTATTTATGCCTGGAAACGTGAATATATGGGTTTATATCGGCATTTTATGGATACGTTATTATCTGCGAACGTCCGTGTTTTCGTACAACTATACAAAAGCGATGCAAATAAATTCTCATGGATCTGTATATCTTTATTTGATATAAAAAATATAGATATTTAATGTATTATTGAAGGTTTGACAAAGTAGATTCATTGCCGAATAAGTTTCATAATTAATAATGTATTTTTTCTGGCATACGATAAAGAACTTTAATTTCGCTCAAGTTATTCACATGTCTTTAATGAAATAATCAACCTTTTTGCCCTAAATATGCTTCAGACATACGTAAATTTTACCATTTCAGTGGATTTAACCACTATTGATCTGTGTTACAACTCCGCTGTTTTTGGTTCCTGAAATAATAGAAAAATTTTGTGCAGCTTTGGATTCTGCATTTATCTGTATAAAATGTGGACAAATAATTTGCATTAAACTCTCTTTAAAATGCGATTGATATTTTTAAGATTTGTTTTGGAAAAGATACGCACCATTTTTTATAAACATGTTTCAAATGTGAGTAATTGAGATGGTTTGCATAATAATAACTGGATATGATTACTGTAAATAAAAAAAAGTGTTGTTACTACATTAGTAGACTTGAATGTAGATAGAGTTGGATGATCCTATATAACCCCCATTCTTTCAAATAAACAAAATATAACCTCTTCAATGCTCCTCGATTTGGAAAAAAAAATCGCCATCCAATTTTTAAAGAGTTTTAATAATCCAATCTATTTGACAATATGCCAAAAAAATAGCTAAAATTGATGTTGTATTCTATCCTCTGTATTTCAGGGTTTTTTTTGTTGTTGTTGTTTGAATATATATCCATTAGCTGCAATATCAACGATTTTGTACCTCTAAATCTGATACCACTATTTGTCCACATTTTTCAAGTGGTCTCTAATCACCTTTTGTGTAATTGCTCAAAAAATACTATAGCTAATGTAGGCAGCATATAAGCTTATCTAGTCAAAAACTCAAAACTTCGATTAATACATATCCAAATACGCAATTGCATGTTGTGCACTAGATTCAAGTGCTCATTTTTCATTAATATATAATATAATATAATATGTCGTTTTTTGCCCAGTAAAATTCGATTAAACGATTTTCATCAATTTTCCCTTACTACCTCTCATGAAGAAATTAAAGAAAACATGAAAAAATACAACAGGAAATATCTCTGAGACAAGACCAATTGTTTGATATATTTTTAGCATTTCAAACATGCCGTAACGCAGAGAAATCAATGTGTTATAATACAGGATTGTGAGATATTTTGTATACAAAAGAGGAGCGAGAGGTGATCTCTATATATAGCACACACACATATATATATATGGATGCATGGCATTCAATACTTTTGATGTAGAGCATTGAACCAAAACTAATTTTTGGCTTTTACGCGGACATTCTTGGATATATTGTTGTTGGTGGCATCTTACAATTACCGGATCAAGACTACTATTGGTTTCAATTATGGTCAATATAACTTACCTCAAATAGGCTATCTATTCGCATCAAAATATTTACACAACGCCGAGAGTTGAAGTACTATGAAGTCAATACAGATTATATTGTTTTACGTGCTTTACAGAAGTTTAAAGATCAGTATTTTATAAGAAACGAATCATTTTCACTTGGCAATCATTAATACCGAATACGACAAGTAAAGAGTTGAGCTTGTGCGGCTATTGCAGAATGTTTGAAAATAATAGCGCTTATCTATGCTGTATTTGTCTACAATTGTTGATGTTTTCATGCATTAAGTGTTTCTTCGTGCTTTTAAAATATACCTAAATCGGGAACTTGCCAAATTCAAGAATACGATATTTGCTACCACTATTTTCAAGAATAACTCAACATACATTCAGCGTTACCTTCTTATACCGCTTTGTATTATCATTACAGTGGGTATGTATGGTACGGCTAATTGAGATACTAGGGCTAGAAGATTGACGACATATACTGCTATATGTAAAACATTGAAAAACAAGAAGACTTAGCTTAGAAACCTTCAAGTGCAAGCTTATTAAAATCTCGAGATATTTGGCATCTTTGGTTGAGTTTTTAAGGGGGTAAAAGCAAGTATTTCACATTTGAAGCCTTTATACTCGCTGAGAAAGTAACATGAATAGAAATAAGTCTTTTGTTAATATTCTGTAGCATATCAAGTATAGCCCTACATTTTTCATTTCCTGATTATCTATTGAAATGGGGGCACGCTCCAATTTTGAATATCACCATATAAAATTGTATAATCAGATATGCACAGGTGACTGAGCTTCAATTCAAAAAGTGTTCAAATGGAAAAAAAATCCAAAAAAATCCAAAAAAAACCTTGTATGTTTAATTGCTCACAAAACCACATAGTAAGTTGAACTAGCGTATTAAATATCTTGGGTTCAGTTTTTAATTTTGAATCGATTGTTGTAGGTTTTGAAAATGTTTTTCTCATAAAATCTCTAGTAAATTTCATGTCAAATTTTAACGGTTTTTGATCAAAAAGTACCCTTCATTCAAATGCAACCCTAAAATATTTTATTTTCACATTATGCGCAACAAAATTATCTACAGAATGAGTATTTATACGTAGCTGTAACGCTATTTTTTTGTGGGGATATTAATTTTTTTTGATCATTTTTTTTGGTCGGCGAAAATTTACCCTTGTATATCCTCGTCCAAAATGGATCCTTTTTGTCATCACCAAAAATCAATCCTTCAATCTCAATTTTCTCGATGGAAAATCAATATTTTTTGACGAGGTAAAATTTGTTAGATAGATGCTAATGCGTACTATCCTATGGTTTTAGTTTTGCATACCTGTCATCCCTTCATGGATCTCTATAACAGAAAAAGTGCTCTCACAAATTTTATAAAAAAATAAAAAAGTCTCCACAACGATCCAAAAACTAGATATCCTGATAGAGAATGAAAAATAAAGTAGACTTTACTTAATAACCATCATTGCAATACCTTAGTATCTTTTCGACTTATTTTTATTTCAAATGCGGTTTCTCAATTTTAAGCTGGCCATTTCTGCATCATTCAAATTTATGGAACAATCACTATAATAACCATCCTTGCTTCATTTAATAAAATTTGTAGCCGGGACAATGTTGAATGGATAGACACCGTTTTTGAAAACAAGGTTCTGCTAAAATTGATTACCAGTACAAATATTCACGCTTTTTGACTGGTTTTTTCCTTCTAAAATTGTTGAAACTAGACTTGACGTTTAGAATTATATATCAAAATGTGTGAAATAAATTGTTCAACAACTTTTATTATGTGTTCAAGTAAGACTTTATAATGAAATTTAAGGGTTGCCATAGGCGTATATACTAGAATCCAGCAAAATTTATACCACAAAAATCTCGGTGAAATTGATAGATACAATAAAATAAATTGCAGATTCGTTTTTAGCAGCCAATTTTACCCCAGAAAACTTGGTTGCCTAATTCCTAGCGATACTTTTGTAAAAAAACGTGAAAATTCTCCAAATTGTTAAAACTACAAAATAGAAAAACAAAAAAAACAGGATTTACCATTATGAGGTTTGGGGGTCCAAAAAAAAAACCATCCCTGAAACTTTAATATGTAATAAAACATTGAAAAACAAGAAGATTTAGCTTAGAAACTATTATTTTCAAGCTTATAAAAACTCGAGATATTTGACATCTTAGATTGAAATTTTAAGCGGGGAGAAAACAAGTGTTTCACTTTTGAAACCTTTATACTCGCTGAAAAACCAAGATAAATAGAAATAACTTTTTTGTCAATATTCTGTAGCATCTCAAGTATAGTCTTACATTTTTCATTTCCTGATTATCTATTGAAATGGGGGCACGCTCCGATTTTGAGTATCACCATATTAAATTGTATAATCAGATATACACATGTAACTGAGCTTGAATCCAAAAAGTGTTCAAATGGAAAAAAAATCCAAAAAAATCCAAAAAAAACCTTGTATGTTTAATTGCTCACAAAACCACATAGTAAGTTGAACTAGCGTATTAAATATCTTGGGTTCAGTTTTTAATTCTGAATCGATCTGTGTAAATTTTAAAAATATTTTTCTCATAAAATCCCTAGTAAATTTAATGTCAAATTTTAACGGTTTTTGATCAAAAAGCACCCTTCATTCAAATGCAACCCTAAAATATTTTATTTTTACATTATGCGCAACAAAATTATCTACAAAATGAGTATTTATACGTAGCTGTAGCCCTATTTTTTGTGGGGATATTAATTTTTTTTAACATTTTTTTTTGGTCGGCGAAAAATTTTCCTTGTATATCCTCGTCCAAAATAAATCCTTCTTTGTATCACCAAAAATCCAATCATTCAATCTCAATTTTCTCGATGGAAAATCAATATTTTTTGACGAGATAAAATTCGTTCGATAGACGCTAATGAGTACTATCCCATGGTTTTAGTTTTGCATACCTGTCATCCCTTCATGAATCTCTATAACAGAAAAAGTGCTCTCACAAAATTTATAAAAAAATAAAAAAGTCTTCACAACGATCCAAAGCCTAGATATTCTGGTAGAGAATGAAAAATAAAGTAGACTTTACTTAATAACCATCATTGTAATACCTTAGTATTTTCTCGACTTATTTTTATTTCAAATGCGCTTTTTCAATTTTAAGCTGGCCATTTCTGCATCATTCAAATTTATGGAGCAATCACTATTGTAACCATCCTTGCTTTACTTATTAATAGAATTTGTAGCCGAGACAATGTTGAATAGGATGACAATTGGGGTATTTGTATTTTTATAACATATAAATACAGAAAGAAATAGATAATAGTTGGTGAAAGATATCCTATAGATGAGGTTTAGACTTCTTTTAGAACCCTAAAGATGTTGTACAAGGGAATAAATACACATGCTCTTTACCTTGCATCGTCTGACTAGTGTGACGTTAGCTACCACCAATGAGATACCGAGCATGTTTGAATATGTAGTAAAAAATGTATAAAAAGCAATACAGGAATACAGTTATAACTCTTCTAAGTTTATGAAAGATGTTTTAAGGTAAAGCAAAGATTTATGGGTTACCATTACCTCAGTGATATAAATATATACTATTTTACTAATCTATATTATGAGTTGATAATAAGATCTTAAAACAAGATCTTCGTGGTTTAGTTCCTGGTTTGGAAGCACCAGTGGTACAATTTGACATTTTAATATATTTAAATCTTTAGATGATATCAAAAGATCAACCTAATTATTAAACAAACTTTATGTGTAGTTTGCTACAGAATTGATAGAATCCAAATATAAGTAATTTTATGTTGGTCTTTTCAGAGGAAAGAAGATGTATTCAAAGACGAGTGTGGTAAAAAAAAATGTTTCTCAAAATATGTCGATTATGATATGTGTAGCAATGCAAGAAAAATTGACAAGGAAAGCACAGAGTCTGTATAGCTTTATAATAATACCAACCCTTTATTAAAATAATTAAATGTGAAACAGTATTGATAAAGGAAAGTAAATCAAAGGATTTTGGATCATTATACTGTATATACAAGTACAGCAGGGGTACACACTTACTTGCATCGAGCGAACAAGATCTTGTAGTTCAACATTGGTCTTGAGATGACTGTAACTTTTTCCATGTCCACCAGAGCAGCAAAGTATCATATAATCTTCACAAGAAATGGCATACTATACCTCAAATCTCAAAAGAATTCGTAGACAAAAATAAGTAAAAAAAACAAGTAGAAAAAAAAGACAAAAGATTAGAATAAAAAGGCAGATTTTACATCTTGCTTAAATAACCGTACATTTCCCTCGGTAGACTGAGGAGAATAACAGCCATTGCTATGACTGTGTAAAGCTACAATACTGCACAACAATGGATACATCCCAGATGATACCCTTAAATCAATGGAATACCTTCTTAAAGGATTTTAAAGCAGTATCTGATTCAAGAATCATACATAAAAACCCTTTACAAAGCTACACAATATCTCACTGTAGTTGCCAGCATTTTGCTTTATTTAAATATCAAAATACTCATTTCTTTGTAAAAACGTAACGTGGTAAATGTTACAGTTTTGGCAATAAAACTCAACAGAACAAGATTCTGCACTCCATTTCATAAAATTAAAGAAAATAATCTCATCTTTGATTGCGCTAAAGACAAGAAGAAATAATAGAAAGCAGTTCCAAGACGAGAGCAACTATTTGATATAATTCAAACTTTCCAAAAGGCAATAAATTTGAGAAATCAATACTAAGAACTTACAAAATCCTGACCTTTTTTTTTTTTGTATACAAAAGAGGAGTCAAACGCAATATCTGCATGAAAAAGATACATCAATGCACCTTATTTACAGCTTTTAGATATTGAGCATTGGATAAAAGCAATTTTTCAATTCTAGGTTGGTGGTTGATGTTACTGTTGCTGCTTTCATGCATCAAATGTTTTCCCGTACTTTTAAAATGTAACTAAATCAGGAACTTGTCAAATCCAGGAACACTATATTTGCTGCTACTATTTCTAAGGCCAACTTAGTATACTTTTTTATATCGGTTTGTATTATCATTGCAGTAGATATGTATTGTATAGGTTATTGAGGTACTAGAGCTATAGGGCTGACATCATATACTGCTATACGTCACAGGAAACTGTAGCATAAAAAATGAGGTTTCGCGCAGCATCTTTCTACTCTTTTCTTTCTTTTTCTTTGTAGGTGACTCTTTCAGGTTTCCGGTGCCAATAATCCATTGCCACTATACTTCACGAGTTCACTCTCTTGCGGTTTAAATGAAGGTAGATTTATAAGCCTTACTTTAGGTTTCATAACATACTAGCATACAATTTTGTATACAGTATACACGTTTTATTTCGTGCATATATACATTTTAGTATAAAAGTTGTTCGGCAGAGCAGCCGCTAGTGCTTTCCGTTAGGGTTTAAGATATAATTATATTTGCTGGCCGGCTAATATCTTATACCCTGCTTAAAGCTGCTGACGAAAGGTTCGCGGTCCTTCATGAACGATAAGGCTCGACCGACGAAAAGCGATGTATTGACAAGTTCTTTGTAGCTTGGTGAATCTAATGAACTAGTTTGTCAAATGCTGTTTGACTTTAATTGTTATTTCCTAGTAACAATAAAGTCAAATTTCACAGCATTCATGCATTGGATCTCGAATTATCATTCGTATCTACTAAGTTCATGCCTGATGGTTGTCTTGGTTTATGAAAGAGGGGGTGTTGGGTTTATATGGTACCGTATAAGTCTTTCATCTTGGGATCAGATGTACTTTGACCTTCTCGTGGTTGATCCTGTTAGTATCATTGTATTTTAATACCATGAGAACCAACAAAAGTACTATTCTATAATATAATAAAAATGAAAAATGCCTTTTTATGCACTAATAATACTTTTATTTTTAATATGTTCTTTTGTATGAAAAAACCAATTAAATAAATATAACACTAATGCATTCAATAACTACTTGTTTCTAATATTTTTTCTTCCAAGTTTTACATATTTTATTATTACTCTCAAGGGTTAATTTGCTTAGATCTCTACATTTGATCCATATCAAAAACTCACTCCCAGGTCCAGCCAATACGTTTCAATATTCAACAGTTGCATGAGATATTGCATCGCTTTATTTACGAATAACGTGAATACCTAAATCAGTTTTAATTTTGAGGATCAGACATTGTTTTGTGGCCACAATGTGTAACAAATCATTATTTTCAAACCTAGAGGTCTCGTCTGGTCCGCATCCATACTCTATAGAATTTACAAATAATGTTATTTTGAAACACAAGCTGCTTACGATTGTTCGTGAGAGAAAGATCTTGATACCATGGCGTTTATCCATGAGAATAGAGCATGCATCTATAATAAGCCTTGTAATAATCGGAATTATCTGTGATACAGTATATCTGAAGATACTTTGTGGTATATGATTAAATTTTTCAAGCATAGCTCAGTAATGTGTAGATTTCTCCGGAATTTATTGTAATCTTTAAAAGGCGAATCACAGAATATTATTTTATCAGAATGTAAAAACGATTCACTGGTTTAGTCAATTGAAGATGATGCTATTGCACTGAAAATACGCCTGTTTCTTTCGTTAAATTTCTTGATAGATTTTATCTTATCTGGTATATAATTGCTTCTGATGTAAAATATCGGCTCACACTGGTTACTGTGATTGATGAAAGAAACTTGGGAACTCTAATTGTGCGTCTGCCGTAGAATTTATCCATGTTTTCTGCTATTATTTTGATTACATTTGGATAGTATAAATGTAACGGTGTACTAACACTGGAAGACGCGAATCGTTCTATATCAAAGTGATTGAACAGAAGTTCCAAAGAGTTTTTATCTTTTGTTAGGACTAAAATATAATTAGCGTATATGTTTGAAGGTGCATTGGATGTTAATAGTGTCAGTTTCTAGGTGTTGATAGGTCCTATTTCTCTCAATAAACATTTAACAATTCTTTTTAATGTTGTAAAGTTAGTACTTATATTGTATTTTTGGAGAGGTAAGCATAAATTTGCAGGCTTATCCCACCATTTCAATTCTTCGTTGAATGTTGAATGACGAGAATTACCAGTGATCTGTAGCTTATCCAAGTTTGTTTGAGAAATATTGAAGACAAGTGGCAGAAATATCGACATAATTAATAAGGAGTGTTTTTATAACCACATTCTTTTTGACATCATCGTATAATGGTTTGGATGTTTTAGGCCAGATTAAAGTATCAAAATTCAAAATTCGTACAGTTTCACCACAGGGAATCTTTCAGTCAATTCAGATCTGCAAGTTGATTTTTCTCAAACTAACTACACGCAAATATTTTAAGGAGGATTGGAAAAAGGGTAAAAGTGCTAGCAAATTACGGTGCTCTTGATGATTATGCAAGATACACCCCGAGTTATTGATAGACATTTGCAACTGAGTTATTCACTATGAAGAAAAAATCCCTTAATTCTCTTAATTGTGCCGCATTAAGAAAAATAAGATAAAATTTTAAAAAAATAAGCAGTGAAAATTTTCTTATTTTCCTTAATGTGGCACAATTAAGAGAATTAAGAGATTTTTTCTTCATAGTGATTGTTTCTTTATATTTGAAGGCAAAAGCTACGTAAAGAGGAAAAGAAGAGCTTCTCTTTGTTCATTTTGTTTATTGAATAATTTTGTGTGTTTTAAGTGATTATTTTCTGAGACGAGGTAAGTCCACGTAGTTTCCTTTTGAGATTGTTTGACTGCATGCATATCAGTGATTCTTGTATAACGATTAATAATAATTTCGAGTATTAAATCAGTATGGTTGAGCCTTGTAAATCCGCCGTAAAACATCAATTTCTTTACAAGTACTGTATACCGAGAAAGGGATTTTTCTTGTTGATAGTGTATACAAAATCTTGTGCACTACTCTCTCTATCTACACTTATACCATAATACAATGCTTCTTGAGCCGCTCTATTCTAACCTTTACACACATGCTGAAATATCTCAAAGTCTGATATATGGTGATCAGGGTCTAATTTGTTAAATTCAAAAATTCTTTGTAAAATCTCGAATGGTGCTTTATTCCAGTTGTTAATTGAAATTTTGTTGAAGAGTTTGTTAAATTAAGCAAGGTGAGAAAAAAGCCAATTAATTTTATATCGTCGCAAACACATTTGTTATTATTGAACAGAAAATTGGCTACTTTTAGTATGTTTACTGCGATTATATTATAAATTTTACGCTTAATAAAAATTCTCGCATTTTTGATACAATAATATTACAACAACAATAGAAACAACGAACTGCCATTTTAATTTTTAGAGCCACATGAGAAGAGACAATAAATCCACCTTATTCAACTATTAATTCAATTTATACTCAAAACTATAACAAACTACATAGCATTTAAATGTACGCAATAAGAGACCTCCAGTTTTAATAAGGTCATTGTTCTTTTTTTATCCGAATTAATCATAAATGAATCAACCAAAAAATCAATCTATTGAAGCCCTGTTTATATGAAGCAATCCAGTACCTCTTTCTTTTATACAAACTAGCCGTACATACAAATATCCTGCATAATTAAATATATGATAGTAATTGTTTCATAAATTTGAATGATGCAGAAATGGCCAGCTTAAAAGTGAGAAACCGCATTTGAAATAAAAATAAGTCGAAAAGATACTAAGGCATTGCAATGATGGTTATTAAGTAAAGTCTACTTTATTTTTCATTCTCTATCAGGATATCTAGTTTTTGGATCGTTGTGGAGACTTTTTATTTTTTTATAAAATTTGTGAGAGCACTTTTTCTGTTATAGAGATCCATGAAGGGATGACAGGTATGCAAAACTAAAACCATAGGATAGTACTCATTAGCATCTATCTAACAAATTTTACCTCGTCAAAAAATATTGATTTTCCATCGAGAAAATTGAGATTGAAGGATTGATTTTTGGTGATGACAAAAAGGATCCATTTTGGACGAGGATATACAAGGGTAAATTTTCGCCGACCAAAAAAAATGATCAAAAAAAATTAATATCCCCACAAAAAATAGCGTTACAGCTACGTATAAATACTCATTCTGTAGATAATTTTGTAGCGCATAATGTGAAAATAAAATATTTTAGGGTTGCATTTGAATGAAGGGTACTTTTTGATCAAAAACCGTTAAAATTTGACATGAAATTTACTAGAGATTTTATGAGAAAAACATTTTCAAAACCTACAACAATCGATTCAAAATTAAAAACTGAACCCAAGATATTTAATACACTAGTTCAACTTACTATGCATTTTTGTGAGCAATTAAACATACAAGGTTTTTTTTGGATTTTTTTGGATTTTTTTTCCATTTGAACACTTTTTGAATTGAAGCTCAGTCACCTGTGCATATCTAATTATACAATTTTATATGGTGATATTCAAAATCGGAGCGTGCCCCCATTTCAATAGATTATCAGGAAATGAAAAATGTAGGGCTATACTTGATATGCTACAGAATATCAACAAAAGACTTATTTCTATTCATGTTACTTTCTCAGCGAGTATAAAGGCTTCAAATGTGAAATACTTGCTTTTACCCCCTTAAAAACTCAACCTAAGATGCCAAATATCTCGAGATTTTAATAAGCTTGCACTTAAAGGTTTTTATGCTAAATCTTCTTGTTTTTCAATGTTTTATTACATATCAAAGTTTCAGCGTATTGTGGTTTTACGTATTATGGTAACTAGATGTCAAATTCAGAATGTCAAAAGTAGCGTTGTTGTCGGGCCAGGTTTTGCCAGCCAAATTTACAAATGCAAACTCGGCTCGAGAACATCCCTAGTCAGAAACTTCAAAATCCATTTGGAATTGTTTTTAGTTTCATTATGCAATATGCATCTGTAGTTTCATATATTGTAATCGCAGAAAATGTAAAAAAAAAAAAAAAGAAAAAAAAGGCAAAGGTATTAATAATTGAAAACGAGAAATTCTCGCATTCATTAACACCATAAGATGCAGCAAGACAATTTTGGAGTAAAAATGTTGCATTTAGCTCTCAAAGCTATTTTAATATCAAGAATATTGTAAATAATGATTACGAATTAACCTAATTTGTGTCATTATCGTTTTAGTTCTGTATAATAAAATTTGTGATTGATTTTTTTTTTTTTAATTTGATTATTGTACATTTGGTATATGTCATTTGAAAACCCAATTGAAAAGATATTGAGGTGGTCTATCAATTTCTAATTGCAAGATATCAAGGAAACCAAAAATTAGTTATAAGCGCCAACATCGTCTTTGTCATTATTAGCGAAACATGAATATGAAGCACATATTATTCAAAATACGGTTGTTATACAAATGCATTTTGGGTTCTCATATCTATATCAACAATACTTTCACGTTATTATAAATGAATATTGATGGGAAACTAAAAGGATGCCCTATAGAATCTGTTGTAATCTTTATTTTTACCATCACCATAATAGTATGTATATGAATTATGAATCAACAGCTATTTCATACATCAAAAGGCGTATGATATTGCGAATGTGATTTTTCATAGTACATAGATCGTATTAATATAATAATACATTAAACACTAGCTGTGATTTGGTTTTAAAGCTAAATATATTTATATTTCCTCGAGACCTTTTAAGATCTGCTCAACTGTTGGTAGAATTCGATGTGATTATATTGCGCTGGATCTCTGCCAGATTTAGGACATCTTTTTCTGGTTTATAAATTGCACAAAGTATATCTATATATATATATATGTGTGTGTATTAAAAGTATATATCTAAAAACATTGTAAAAGTAAAGTTTATAAATAAAAATTTGAACAATAGAATTTATTTTAAAAAGATGGATCGGTAACCACTTCGTCCCTGATCATCGGCTCATTTCCGTGTTCTCATCAGGGAATTCCTAATATAGATGATATTATGAAAAAGGAAACTGTTTATGCTCACAAACTCGATATAACCAGGTGTATATGATATCTAAAGAAGAGGAATATGTTCAATTTATGCACGAATAAAGAAGCTGTATCTTGTATAGTAGTATGTACAATGATATATTCAAGAAAGAAAACAATCGTGATAAGGATACTAAAAATCTAGTCCAGTGACAAAGTGGTAAGAATAAGAAGGTGTTTATACAAAATGTTCTTTTATGGAAATATGCCGTTATAACATTTCAAGATGGGCTGATACAACATAATATACCCCCTTCCCTTCACACATACGTATATAAAAGATTAAGCTTTTTGTAACACAAACCGTTGATTTAAAAAAGTGTTATGTACCGTTTTTGGAAGTATGTTTTCACTCTGTTTTTGCCCTTAATACCAAAAGTCAAAAACATTAATATTTCTTTTCCTTTTCTCGTACTTAACCTTCTTCATTTTTATTATAGAGCCATGTTACAAGAATATCAGACTGGTAATTTGTTTAGACTAATTTTATACTGCAATTGATTTAACATGGCAATTATATAGCAGACACCGTAGAAGATTTATATAATGAAATTGAACATCTTATCGGTATGCTTTAAAACTTGATTCACGTCATATAAACTTGGATTAATATAGAAAAGTAGATGTTCCTTTTGAAAAGTTTTCAAAAGATGTGCAGCAATATCAAACATCTGATGATGTAATAGCAGAAACAATGGGGTTTGATCAGCATTATCGTCCGCAACAGCAAAGAGAAGTGAACAATCCTTCTAGCGATGATTTAAGCTTTGAAAGACCTATTCTAATTGAAAGCGATAGTGATGAAATAGAAGAAGAGTAATAATTATATAATCGGGATTGATGTAAATTACATAACTAATTGTGCAATGTCTAGATTGCTCACACCAGATCAACAGTATTCATACGTTACATGCTATAAATGCAATAAAATCTTACCATTTGAATCAAACAGTACCCTCAAAGTTGGCAGTAATAATGTGAATGTATGTCCTGAATGTTCCATCAAAAAAAGAACTCGATCAAGATCTTTTATCTTAGAAGTAGCTGACAAACTAAAAAACCTCGGTAGCAGTAGTAACAGCATTAGTAGCAGTAGTTTGCTTTCACCACCAACCGCTAAAATGGATCGAAGAAAGAGCATGCCTTCCATGAATGATGCATACACTTCTTCATTAGCACCAAGTCCAACACCATCAAGACCTAGTAGTCGAGCATCCTCATTCATTGAAGATGTAAAACAATTCTTAGCACCTCTTTCTCGAAAATCTAGTCGAAATTCCATGCACCAAGACTATCAGCAAAATGATGGTGCATCTCAACAGGGTCCAAGCCGAAAGACAAGCCATAATTCATTACTAGATGCTATCAACATTTGTAAACCAAAGCAAAGAAATCACACCAGTCCTTCTTATGAAAGACGTATTATTGATGATAATTGGGCTCAAGAAGATAATGAAGTGATGAATATTTATCAACAACAGCAACAACAACAGCAACAACATATGGAAGCATTAGATGCAGTACAGCATATTCCTATTCGAAGAAAACAGATAAAACAAATCGAATCCCGTCAAGACAGAATTGATATGTACAGTAAGTAAACGTGCACATGTTTTTTTTAAAATTTTGCTCGAGATTGATTATGTATCGTGCTGTATAGATAACGCATATCTTGATTGCATGGAGGCACCAACTGATTTGGTTCCATGGATCATCAAACAAACACAAAAGGGACCTCCAGATGATTGGTTTGGATATACACCTCCAGCAACGAGAGAACCTAAAAAAGTAATGGGTATATTCAAAATAAAGGCTAAATCAAGAGGCGATCTTCGTGCTCAACAATTGCAATTGGGTGATGAGCTGCTTAATCGTTCTACACCACTTTTACATCATAGATACAGTAGCAGTAATCTGTCAGTATCACCTAGTGCAAACTCGATGTATATGGATAATGCGGATATGGTTCATTCGCCTTCTGATATAACTCCGCAAGATTATGATGATGGGGAGGAATATTTTGATGGTTATCATGGTCAGACTAGTGACATTCCTATTGCAACAGCAAATGCATCCGTATCGCCCATTCAAAGTTCATTCTCACCATTAGAAGATCAACTGACACCTTCCACAAATAGATCTCAATCTGTTCAACCTGTATCTATTCTGAAAAAGACAAACTCAAATCGTCAGCTACATCGACAACAGCAACAGCCTGATTATCCTTATGATCCATATTATCAAGATACCGTTCCATATGATGATATTGAAGATGATGAATATCAACGTCAATACAGCCATAGTACAATGTATAATGATTATGAATATGAAAATGAGCGACCTAGAAATTACGGAGCTCCTATTCCACAACCACATCCTCCTCCTCCACTCCGACAAAGAAGTTCATCATCCATGGTAGCAGATAGAAATAGATATAATAACAGTAGGCAACACATGATAAATGAACAAGATTATCATCTTTCTATGGAGCCACCTAGACGAAGAAGAAGTAGCTCTCGCAATGAAGATTACTACTACCATAACGCACCCACATCAACTTATTATGATTATGATGAACAGCCCTACTACGATCAACCACCAACAACAAGACGAGGAAGAGATCATTATCAACCACCACCATCAACACAACAGCCTGCTACAGTAAGGCCTAGCAGAAGATCTTCATTAGTATCAAATAATAATAAGAAATCACAAGGTTATTATGGTTTATCCACTAAATTAACACCTTTCATGATGGAAGAATGGGAAATTACATTGGATGAATTGTGTGCTTTATTCCCCAGGTTGGATAGACATTATATTAATGATTTCTTGAGATCTTCTCAAGGTGATTTTATAACAGCTAAAAATATGATTATGGAAATGATCATGGAGATTAGATGAGTTTAATGCATCTTTTCTTATACCCTTTAATTAAAAAAGAATGTGTTTTTATCCCATAAATATTGTTAATAATGTAATCATCGGATGCTTATCAATGATATTCTAAAAACAAAAAATACTATATTAAACTAAACATGTTTGGAAGTGTTTTTGTATATGTTATTGTTTTTACAACATGTTTATAGCACTCATAAAATTTCTTTAAAGGTAGGCACGAACAAAATAAAGCGCTGTTTTTGGTCCTATGAATGATAGAGAAAGAAGAGTGTGGGATTTCTATGTGTAACTTTCATAAACCAAATGCAAGCCAATTCGCATTGGTAAGGTGTAATCATGTGAGAGAAACTATTTTCTTCCCCATATTTTACTTTATTATTATTGCATTATAAAAAGATACCTGTTTTCTCTCTTTATAAAAAATAGTGAAATCAATCAACAATGAGTGAACAAAAAGAAGACCAAGTTTTATTATCAATTGAAAATCATGTAGCCACACTTACATTAAATCGTCCACGTAAAGGAAATGCACTTACAGCTACCATGAATTCGCTTTTATTACAATATTTGGCACAATTAGAAAAAGATTCAGATATTCGAGTTGTTGTATTAACAGGTGCTGGTAAGTTTTTCTGTACAGGTATGGATTTATCCATGGCAGCCACTAGTTCATCATCAGAACAAGATGTAAAGGCTTCCTTTATCAATGGACTTCAAGTATATGAGACTTTATATCGTTTCCCTAAACCTGTCATTGCAAGAGTAAATGGACCTTGTCTTGGAGGTGGTGTTGGTCTTGTGTTTACGACAGATATCCGTGTTGTTCATCAAGATGCTTATTTTGCATTGACAGAAGTTAAACGTGGTATCATTCCTGCAATTATTTCACAGTATATTGTACCTGAATTAGGATCTCAAAAGACTAGGGAATATATGTTGACAGGTAGAAGAGTACCAGCCAAAGAAGCACAACCATATCTTAGTACTATTGCTACTACACCTCAAGAATTAGATCAACAAGTAACTTATTACGCCAAAATGTTGTTAGAATCAGCCCCTGGTGCCATGTCAAATATTAAACGTCTAGTAGATACAGTGAGTTCAGGTGGAGAAGCTCAAAGAGCTATCCGTATTCGAGATGGAGTTGAAAAGGCATATTTGGAAATGATGCAATCAGAAGAAGCAGCTCATGGTATTATGGCATTTGTAACAAAACAAAAGGCAGATTGGTCAGCCTTTGTAAAGGACAATGCTAAATTATAAATAAATCGACATTTACATTTTGTGAACCGGACGGGATAGTCACCTTTGGTTATACTTTTAAATACATATGGTTGTTATTCATATATGTGTGTTTTCCATATTTTGGCCTTTTGTTTGCTTTTTTTTTTTTTTTTTCTTTAGTATTTTTCAAAAATGCATCCTTCTGATCTTAGATCTTCTTCTTCTTCTTCTTCTACTTCATCGAGACCCTTGTCAGCATTCAATCCAAGCAATGACGATCAATTTGATGGTACTTTCATTTAATATCTTGAATTTTGCATAAATTAATGTATTTTTTTTTTTTTTTTTGCCATTTTTTATCCATATAGTGAATAGATTAAGTACTTGGTATGAAGATTTAGAGGAATATGAAGGTAGTTTGGAAGAAATGGCAACTGCTACATTGGATCAGGTATAAAAAAAAAAAAAAAAAAAAAAAAAAAAAAAAAAAAGCCCCGAATTCAGTACAAAATCAAATTAGACGTTTCAAGATGAAATGCAACATGTCAATCAATGGTTTGGATTTTTATCAGATCCAGAAAAGACGGCTACATTATATACCTTATTACAGCATAGTTCGCAAGTACAAATTAGATTTTTTATACATTTATTACAAGAAATGAGAAAACCAAAACCAAATCCATTAAACAGAGGTAAAATAGCATAAAAGGTATGCAAATAGTTTTGTAATTAACATGAATTAAAAAAGGTTCCGAAAGAGCTTCTGCCTTGGCAAATTTAAATAGAAGACAACCATCTATAGTTGTCCAACAACAACAACAACAACAACAACAACAACAACAACAACAACAACAACAACAACAACAACAGCAACAGCAAAGAAATGTAAATAGACACTCATTTGCAATGGGAGATACACAAAATTTAGGTAAATTATTCGGTACAATGGGCACAGATTGGTTTAGTAGTAGTAATAATAATAATGATGATCAAACCCAATCTCGTCATCAACAACAACAACAGCAGCATCAACAGCAACAACATCCATTACAACAACCTCAACCTAGAACAACAATGCCAAGTAATAGGAGCCAACATCACCAATTACGTCCAAAATCAGTGATGGAATTGGGTGGTGGAGTTCTAGATCCAACGTTTTCAAACACATGGTTAAATCAAAGACAGTCAAGTTTAAGTAGTAATGTCATTGAACGGCCTAGATCTGCTGATATATCATCGTGGGCATTACCAACTAGTAGTAGCAATAGTAGCGGTGGCGGTACAAATGCAGCATCTTGGAAACCACTTCACAATCAACATGATATTGATATCAATCTTTGGAAAGATCCTATAACGGTGGATACCTCTTCTGCTGCTAATAAAAGACGTTCTTCTTCCGCTATTACATCTACTACATCAGCAGCAGCATTATCATCATCATCATCATCCAATTTGAGAAAAAGCAATTTCTCTGCTTCACAATACTTGGCTCCATCTTCTTCTTCAACTTCTGCCACTTTAAGTGGTGGGAAAACAGGCACATCTAGATCTTCATCGTTTGAAAGTGTAGCAAATGATTTTGGATATGGTAGTGACCAAAGTGATGCATCTACATCTTCTCGACGTTTTAGACAATCATATCAACATCCAACACAAATGTCAGCATTTAACAGTAATAATAATAAACCTATCATTGAAAATAAAGAAGACCATGTAGATATGGATTTGATCAAAGGTAAATTACAAAACCAAATCATTGAGAAATCCAACTTAAACAATCTCTTGCTGTAGATGTTCCTGCTTGGTTTCGAAGTATGCGATTACACAAATACAATAATATTTTTGAACACATGCGATGGCAAGATATTATACAATTAGATGATGCTGCATTACAAGAAAAAGGTGTTGCTGCACTTGGTGCAAGACGAAAAATGCTCAAAGTTTTTGAAAATGTTCGTGATCATTGTCACCTCAATGTAAGCATTATTTTATGTTAATATACAACAAACATCCTCACGCTTTTTTTTTGACAGAACATTGAATATTAAAATATATGCAGAAATCCAATTTTATTTAATAAAGTTTCTTCTTTTTTTTCATAGAAAAAAAGAAAAAGGGGTTTTGTTTGCGTAAAATTGTTTTATTGATTTAGGCCTTGCCAGCAGCAGCAGCGAGAGCCTTTTGAGTACCCTTCTTGGCGAAACGTTGGTTACGAAGGAACTTGGCATCCAACTATGAAAATGTGTCAATAGCCATTATATATTCTTATTATTGTATCAACTTACACCCTTTTGAGAACCGTACTTGTGAGCAATAGGCTTCTTGAGACCGTTACGGTGAGCCTTCTTGATTTGGTTGTGGTTGGTATGGTTCTTAGACTTGGCCATTGCTAATTATTTGCTATTGATTTTAAATCGAATTAATAAGGCTCTGTCGTTATACATCAAATATTACAGAGAGGAGGTTGAAAGAGAAATGCATGAGTTGGTTCTACATCTAAACATTTATCATCAAAGATTCCTCCATCTATAAATCCACCATCCCTCAATTCCAATTGATCGTTCTTAAATCTGTTCATTCATCAATCAATCAATCAATCAATCAATCAATCCACAAATGTAATCATTTCTCTTTCATTTCCTTTCTCCCTGATTATTGAAGTTGTGTGTGATTTTTTACCTTATGTCGAAAGTAAAGAAAGATTATTCTTATTGTCGATGCAGCGGTTGATTTAGTAACTGAGCATTGGGGAGCAAACTTTACTCACTCGGACAAATCTTTAG
Organism: Mucor racemosus; assembly: GCA_027405735.1. NCBI lineage: Eukaryota > Fungi > Mucoromycota > Mucoromycetes > Mucorales > Mucoraceae > Mucor > Mucor racemosus. The sequence continues at coordinate 587,681 of JAPEHQ010000004.1, read as the reverse complement.
TACCGGACCATATTGTAGAATTTTTTTTTTAGCGAGTAGCGGATGGTTAAAGTATCTCCTTCGTCATAGTCGTTCAGAACCAAGTAAATATTACATATAAATGCTCAAGAGCATCAAGTAACATAATGTGTATTCAAATTTCTTCTTCATACGATAAACATTTGAGCAAACAGTACTTTCCTGCGATCAAAAGCCCCAATTTCAGAACATGTTAACTTTCAAAGGCAGATAAGTTAAGAGTTTTTTCCGGATCAAACCCCAATTTAAACGGAAATAAACCATGTTATCGTATTTTCTAGCATGGAAGGTACTGTTCTATGTTTTTTGTTTTGGTATTGTATACTGAAATGGCAGCGCGCTTCGATTTGAAAGATGAAGTTCAGTACTCGAAAATTCAAAAGAAGAAATATAAATTATAGCTCCGCTTTTAACTGTTAAAAACTACGTTTGCTCGTATTTGTTGATTTGAATAATTTATTCACATACATAACTTGTTCAAATATAGGAATATATTATCAAAACTAGCATATATAGGTAATAGATATAAGAAAATAATTTAATATGACAAAAAGATGCTCATTGGTCCAAACAAACCTCATAAAAGCATAATAAATCGCAATTTTTTACCAACAAATGTTGTTGTTATTGTTGATGCAGCGGCAGGAATAAAAGATAATTTCCTCATTAGGATCAAACCAATTGCAATTTTGTTCATATTAATATAAGAGGATTGTTTTGCTTCTATCTTAATATAGAACTTGACGACATGTATTGTATATAAATCAAGAAAAAGAGGTGATTTCAGGTTGTAATATATATATGAGGGATTAATGCTAATTGTGAGTTATTTTGAGAGAAATCCTCTCCATGGTATTTTAATGGCACTTGCCATGGAATTGGGCTTATGTATCGGCTCAAATGTAATACATAAAACTCATGGAAACGTACATCAAGATGCCGAATGACAAAATGACTCACTGCAACGGTATATATGTATTCCTCGGAATGAGTTCACACACAGATCTATAATTAAAAAAAAAAAAAAAATAGAGCCTTGGCATAATCAAATAATAGTGAAAATAGGAGAATACTATACAGATGAATTAAAAATATGAGTCTCATTGTGTGTTTATATATATAAAATCTGATAACTCGTGTACAAGTAGATCTTTTTTGTTACACACTATTCAAGAATCCGGGGTAGACAAAAAAGAATCCTCGGATGAAACCGGACAACATTTTTACATGTGCTTCAAACAAAATTTAATGTTCTCCTTTTAGTGGATAATTCAAGTTATTTTTATTATTATTTTATGCATTAAATTATGGTTTTGAAAGATGTAATTGAATGAGATGGTATCATCATAGGTCTACAAAATGATGCTTTTTGTTGATTTTCAGTTACTGTTGCAACAAGGGAATTGTAAGCAACTGCAGCTACAACTGCAAGTGAAACTGCAATTTGTTCAGCAGTTGGTAAAGTTGCTGTAGTAGGTGTAGACTTTAAAGATTGGAATGCTTGTGTTGCGGATAATGCTTGTGCTGGTGCTTGTGCTGGTGCTTGTGCTGGTGCTTGTGCTTGTGCTGGTGCAACAACAACAGGCTTTTCTTGTAGTGGTTGCATTTGGAAAGGTGCTGGTGGAGGAATATTTGTAGCAGGAGGACAAATACTCACATCATCATCAAATTCAGATGCCAATACTCTACGATTAGAACGGGGAGTACGCTTATTTAATAAATCTTCTGCTTTTGTCATTGTATTTGATAATAAGAGTCTTTCACGCACAGTATAATGTGGTCTGCGTCTTTTATCATCTCTATCTAATTTCTTGATAGCAAGTGAATAAGCTTTATTTGCTACCTGTCTTGGCGATAAGCTACTAGTTGAATTAGTAGTAGCGCTTGATTTTTTATTGATCCAGTGAGGGAAATTTGCCATTTTGATTAATTATTAATTAGAATTGGAGGATGAAATAATGAAGAAACTGTTGTAAATGATGTTGAATATGTTGTAACTATACTTCTCATTGAATTTCTTGAGAGAGAAGTAAAGAGTTATGATATTTTTGATTTATGTTTATAAGTGGAAAGTTTGTAAAGAAAATCAAAAAATGAATTTAATGCTCCTTCCCTTTTATATAAAAATTTTTTTTAGAAAATCATGGCCTAGATCAAAAGAATTATGGCAAAAATCGGAACAGAAGGCATATGAAATCTATTTTTACGGGGTCAAATACAAAGAGCACAATTCCCTTAAATAGGAGCAAAAAGAGGCTTTTCTTTTTCATAAAGCCCCAACACATATACCAGTTATGATTCTTTTTTGGGCCTCCTCGTCCTTTCCTTCGTCTCCCTTTCATTACACACACAAATCGATTGCAAATCACACTCGTGAACATACGTTCCGAATAATCCCATTATGAAATGCTTTATACGGAGCTGCATCTTGCTTTGTTTCACAACTTAAAAAAAATTTCGTTGCTTATGAAAAAGAGACATTTTTTACAGAATCCGATAACGCTAAATGCAGGTCCTTTGACGTCGTTATAATCAACTCAGATCATTAAATAGGCTATAATAGCATCATCTCATATATTACAAAGTGTAGATATAATGTACATGCAAATGAATTATAGATTTGATTTGATATTATTGTATTATGCATATCTAGATCAAAACAAGAAATTTGAAATATACCACATTTTCTATATGTAAAAGCACATGACTCATATGGACCGTTTTCCCATTTGTGCAGTCTATGTATTAAGTTCTGCTAGATATGAGTGATTATCACACAATACAGGTTATCTATCACTGCGGTTTTTTTTTTTTTTTTTTTTTTTACTCATAACGTATCAACAACAACAAAAGTGTCAGTAAATATATTTCAATCATTTTTGACGGAATTTCTCACGATTTTATTACTTTTGTGTAAGGAATCAAACAAAAGGAAAGCATAATAAACGGACGGACACTCATCGATTCTTAGAAAGAGAAGAAGAGAATAGACCAATGCATCTGATTTCACAACATTTTTGAATTCTACCATAAACGAATAGACTGTTCTAATTTTTTTTTTTCTGAGCCCTATTTCTTCCTAATGTTCGATTTCAGTTTAAGCCATAACAAAATATAGAGTTCTTGTGGATGATCAAATGTTCATGTAAGTCGAAGAGATAAGACCTTTTTCTTTTTCCTTGGTCGCTAATCTTTAGTTTTTAGTACGGTCATCAGTACATAATTCCTTAAATTGAAACACAAAACAGGGTGCAGTTTATTGATCCTTATCTGTGTGTGCGAGCAATCAACGAAAAATGGCTCATGTTAAAAATTGCGTTAATTACATGTTGAAATTGCTTGATATCGTATGGCATTCTCAGAGGCTAATGACATCAATTAATTAATTAAAAAGATACGAATCTTGAGTTCCTATCAATAATTTGGGTGGTTTTCACTCAATCACGAATAGGTCTTTCATATTAGTTCCTTATGACTTCTACGCCCATTCTCGATGCAAACAAATGGCTTTCAGAATTATAATGCTCATAAATGGATTAGTGCACACCCATTGCTACTTGCTATAGTTTGCTTTTTTTGCTTGTAGTGTAGCTGTACAAAAAAAACCCCCCCTTATTCCCATGATTTATTTTCTGGGCACACAAACTACATAATTATTTAAATTAGGGTATTTATTTGATCACATCATTCATTACAGCATTGATTTATCATACACAGTACATATTCCAACATCCTAATTATACCGTATAAACTCTTTAATTTTATTATGAGAACTTTGTAGCTAATATGATTATCTTGTCTTCCACTTGTAGACATAGCTCCAAATAGATGGCTTAAATTATTACAATCATAATTTATCTTTCTGTAATTGCTACTTTTAAAATCAGAGATTGCCACCTTTTCTATAGCTAACCTTATATTAAGCACTTTTTAGGATATACCTTAAACATTGCTAAGTATATATCAATTGGTCGTATTATGCTACCTATTCCTAATTTATTGTATATCTTACGAAAGACTCAAAAACACGTAAAATTCTCTGCTTTTTACTTGAAAACTGGGTCTCACTTTTTATCCCTGCGTTATTTTTTTTTTCACTAAATAACATCAAGGAAAAATTATATGCTAATGTACCTGCGATAATCAGCTTTAATTTAAAAATGAGTGTCCGGAAATATCCTATTTTTTGCAGGTGGTATAAGGTTTTTAGTGCTAATGTTTCAGACTTTTACAGGTATTTCGTATTTCACTGCTAAAAATTAAAAACTTTGGGTCTTCATATCTCTGCGAAAAATTAAGCTATACTAACGTTTTTGAATAATGAAACTTACGTCATTTGAAGTGTTCTATAACATACTTCAATATAAAAAATTCTGAGCAATTTTTTTTTTATTTCTTTTTTTTTGACTTTTTGCCGTAAATTTCATAATATTCGTTAAATTGAGTAGCATATTTTTTACATTCATATCATCAACTTCGTTGAGCTCTACTGGACTCAATTTAGTTTTTTTCAAAATATTGATTTTTCGTGGAGATATCCTCAGAAATGTGTACAAAGAAATATCTTCGCTTCTAACTTCGATTTTTCCCCTGTATACCCTCATTCCGATTTTTGAATTTGAAAAAAAAATTGACAAAAATCCTGTTTTCTCTACGAAAAATGCAACTAGAAGGTTCGGTAATAACTCAACCGATAGATAGTTATTTTGCACATCATAGTCATTACTTATATTTGAGATATGTTTATAAAGAGTAATGTGTATCCTCAAAAAAACCCTAAAATTTCAATTGCATTTTATGCAAAATTTAATATAGAACATCTGTCTGAATCATATGTAAATGAATGCAAAATTTAAAATTGTACAAAAAACATTTAATAAAGTAGTTTGACTTACTTTGCAGCTCATGAACCATTAAACGATTTTGTTTTTTGAATTATTGTTGGATTGATTTCACAAATCAATTTTAGAACCCAGCCATGATAGGTCTTAAGCTGTAAGATGAACTATTTTTTGATTATCTCGACGAAAAATCAATATTTTTCACTGAAACAAAAAATACAGAGTACCTTTCTGTTGGATCTACTGTATCTTCTTCTACAAAAACGTAATAATTAAAATAAAAAGTAATGTGAAATACAATTATAACTCTTCCAAGTTTATTAGAGATATATAAAAAAGTAAAGAAGCCATTCATCGACTCGATGGATCATTATGGTATTATTTATATTAAATGTCTAATTCAAATTACTAATGCAGTAGTTTTTAAATTATAGTCAAGTTTTTATATTTCATTACCTTGGTTCTCACACCGGATTCATGTTATTAATTACTAATGCAATTTGATATGTGAGAGACTGCCAATACACTACGGAAAAAATAATGTAAAAATATGTTAACATTAATTAACATGTAAGTAAATGTAAGTAGATGTACTTAAATTTTAGTATTCATTTATATTATTTAATGTTATCATGGTATTCTTAATTAAATGATGTTAGAAATCAAAAATTACGTTATTGAGAGTTTATGAATACATATAATCTTATTTTTTTACCAAAACTAATAAGAACTAGACAAGGGTAAAAGGAGTCGTTTTATTCAATGTAGAGAATGAGATTATATATAGAAGAGATTATCAAGTGATACAACAGCTATTAATAGTGTAACAATAACAATATCCTGATAATACGACTACTGTAGCGCTATATCTAGATTCTGATATTTCACTTATTTATATAAAGAATAATAATAAAGACCAGGAACAACATTTATCATGGAGAACGTGGGCTTTATTACTAGAAAAACTAATGGTAAAAGAAAGAACCAAGAGCTTCTAGGTCTTGGTTTAAAAGACTATTTATAAGAATTACATTTCAATGTGAGTTAGACATGGAATTGGCTTCAAAATTGGCTGTTTAATATCCTCGAAAACCGACAAAGATATCGTTTATTTAGATACTGTATAAAAGTGTGGCCTTTTACTGTATATTGATTCGACATTAAGATCCTGAGATGTAATTTAAGGCACTATTGAACCATTAGACCTGTTTGATAGTAATCTATGGATTGAAATGGATCAATCATAATTTAATCGTTCTTGCAGAGCTTGTGAGTTGTCTTGTTTCAATGCTGCGCTAAATGTGCTTGGATGTTGATTTGATAGCTACTTGATTGGTTAACTGCTGGGATGCAATAATATGGTGTCATAATTGAGATCCAAGCGTTCTTGTTGATTGCTGGATAACCTTATTACGCTAGGAGTTTCTTATATCCGGTATCAAGACTTTGCACTTCCATAGATTGTAAGATGTATTGATACGGTAGAAGGTGATAAATTATGGTAATTGATGGCATACAACATGCATGATGATAAATAATAAATTGTCGGAAGCTAAATACCTTTGGGCATTATTCTTAAGTTTTTGCATCTAATGCGTTTCTTGAATGAAGAGTGATATGCCTTAAATAGTATTGTTCATGCAGTAATGACTATCCTGAAGTTCTTTTTTAAGGATAAGTCACTATGGCCGACCTGTGCTGCTGCACTAGATAATTTTGTTGTGCCTAGATGGGCTGCACACTATAGCCTGGGCTATTGTGCCCACTGAATATGGTTAAAAAGATAACAATAATATCCACATGGGCACAACAAAAGAAACTGCACACGAGCACAACGCTAAGCCTGTATGTGCAGAATTATAGATTCTGTCCACGTGCATGGCATTAATCTCATGTGTGCATAATAGTAGAAGTGCCCATAAGCATATCATTATCCCTATTTGTGCATAATAATAAAATTTGACCATGAGCATAATAATGAGCTGATCATATGGGCTCAAGTTGGTTTGTACATGAGCATCGTGCCGTCCTTAAAATTCCATTGTTGCATATTTTACTGGAATAATAATGGGTTTTTAAATTACACTTGCTTTTATTAATATAGTTTACAGACAACAATACAATTCAATATGTTGTTGGTGTAGAGCAATACATGCGAGAGCCAATATGTTTCCGATTATCATCATTTGTAAATACTTTTATAGATATGTTTACAGCAACAATAGTTTTTGCTCGAGCATAAACTTAAATAAAACTTACTGCTTAAATTTATACGCAAGCCAAATTTAAGGTTGCAAATGTTACTTTATCGTACATAAAATTTAAACAAATTAACCTTCTTTAAACTTACTATGTTAGTTTACGATTGCCAGCTATAAAAATATTTGTTTTCAAATATAGTTACGATTAAAAATATGGTTATTAGGCAAGACATTAATTATTTTTTTTTTTTTTGCTTCTACATCATTTGAAATTTTATCAATTTTTTGAAACATTTCGTAAGATTGTAGCCAATTGTAGCTTTTGATTGTGTAGATATACTGTAAATATCATTATTGCCTTCGGTTTGATCTGGTAATCAAGAAATAGGTCCAACAATACAGTAGTAAATAATGCTGTTCGATCTTAGAATGCGATTAAATGAAAATATCAGTCTCCTCTAATATAGACTGTTGCCTATATTGGAGGTTAATTATAAATGAAGAATAATTAATTAATTATATATAGCTGTTTTATATCTAATTATACTTTAAATTCTTATTTTAGAAAAATTGAATTTGGATATAATATAAAATTGATATATTAAAGAAATCAATCATGGTGAGTGTAAACTTTTTATATGTACTTTCAAGAGAATTATGTAATACGTTGCATGGTAGAGAATATGACCTGTAATAAGTCAATAAACTATTACTATAAGTCAGTGATGATTGTATTAATTACCTAATAGACCTGGAATTAGTATTATGAGTTGTACTTGTATATTACCTTATTGTTACAAAACGAAAAAAAAAACGAAAATAAAATTACATAAAAAAAAATTATTATATGGTATAAATATGATCACGTGATAATTGCTAGGGAATAGTACGCCTTATACTTCTATTATATTTATTTTATTAATTTCTTTATCTATCAGGCTTTTCAATATATACAATACTTTTTTTAACTCTTTTATGCTTTAATGAAACTTCTTCTTCCATAATTTCATCTTCGTCAAAATTGATAGAATCGACTTCTAATTCATCAAGGCTCATATTTAATAATTTATTTTGTAACGTACTTATTTCAATTAGATTTTTATTTATCTTAATCTCATCATTAAATGCAATTTGTATCTTACTTTCTTTTATAGGAAACTCAAAGCCATCACTATACCAAAGCTTATGATGCGGTAATTCTTCTATATTATAATCTTTAACCATTTGCCAAATATTTTTCAGTAAACAAGATAATTTAAATTGTATATTGTAATGTTTTATATCAGATACCTGTACAGATGCTCTGTTATTATTAAACCTCTCAAATTTACTTCCTATAACACTAAATTCATTCTCTATTATGGATCTAAAACTTCCAAATACGCTGTTAAAATGTAATTCATTCACACTCAATTTACTATCCTTTTCTTTTCTAACTGGATACATAAAATGCATATCTTAAATTCATATCCAAGATTAATTCCATTTTCTTTAAATTGGTTTATAAATAGTGGATAACCTCCATCCATAGCCAAACAATCACCAATATGTAGTTTATTATAGAGATTCATTTTTAAGAACATTGTACCATCATTAGATTCACCACATTTTTCGGAGTCTGAAATATAAATTATCATTTTATTCATATCACAAACAATTTGAGTTCTGACACCTGGTTTTTTTAATTTATAAGAATGTAATTTTATTCTTTCTGTATCTGGATTGTAGTATTTTATTTTTGAGTCATGACCATCTATAATTAAAGTTACATTCTTAAATCCTATTGGGTTATATAGTTTTGCAGATAATAATCTTATCTTTATATTTGAAAATAAGTTTAACAAATCTGTGTTTATTATTTTATTGATTCTTTTATAATTGTCTATCCAAAATTTTTTATATAAATCATAAAAAGTAGCATAGCACATAAATTGAGACATTTTCTGCCCTGATAGACCACAAACTAAATGATATAATAAAATAAGACCTTTATCTAATTCAGGATATGGACCTGGATACTCTTGTGTCCCATATAAAATATTTAAAAAGTAAAATACAGGAATATAGCCTAATTGATTAAGTAATACATCTTTTATAAAATTTATATCTTTCATATATTTTAAAGTAGTTCTATGATTATATTTTTTACTAATTATTTTCCAATTAGATTCATAAAAATACCATTTATCAATTATTAATCTATTAATCTCTATATTAATCTTTTCTTTTATATTCTCTTCTTCTGTGTCATTCATTTATCATTGTATACCTTTTTCAATTATTAATATTTAAATATGCCTTAAATGATAAAATGAGATTATCTGTCTGAATTTAGGATATAAAAAATAAAAAGAATATAAATTCAATCTGACCAGACGCCATTAACAACATTAGTCTCTTGTGTTAGCATGCATATTCAGATAATAAACGAAAAGAATATTAGCTTCTCGATAGTAGTCTGATATGTCTTATGAAATGGTGAATATATTATTGGAATATGAAAACAAAAAGAAAGAATCAACACACGTAGAAAAGGATTTTCAAGGCTTTACATTATTTAGCGCAATTAAAACCCTACTAAATTACTCATTTCGACCAATGTAAAAGCAGCATTACAGCGCATTAGATATAAACTAAACAAAATAGGCAGTAACTGTTATAATAGAAACATACATTTTTCTACCAGAAAACCGTCTGGCATATCATAGATTCTTTAAAAAATTGTAAAAGCGAGACTACAGAGCGACGCCATAATTGAGCATCATAGCAAGATCGAACGGCTAAGTCTGTTAGACCTTAGACTATGGTATATATCTAAGCTTTAAATAAAAATGTGTCTTTTTTTAAACTTTTCTTATATTTAACCACGTATGGTCTGAAAATTCAGTTTTTGTAGCGGACATTTTCGGGGCTCATTTTACCCTTACCAACACTCATGATTTTGATCAAAAAAAGAAAAAATTAAGTTTTGATACCAGAATCAACGTTTAAATATACTACAATGTGAGAGAAAATTGTAGCCATAGCTAATACGCATTTTATAAAAGCTTAATATTAAATGTTAAGTAATGAAACTTTGTACTTTTGTCCCAAAAACGGTTTTTTGATTAAAGGATTTTCATGTAATATTTTGCAATAAAAATGTTTGTTATTTTTTATTGAGCAAATAGAGCGCTAAATTCTGCATATGTGTATATATTTTGTATTTATAATTGGTAGTATAATGAACTCTAAATTTGCAAAACCAAAAAAAAAAAATTAAAAAATGTCAAAATTGATGATCTGGACAAAAATAATTTTCTAAATTAATATTCCGCCTATAAGCTTTGTAAGTCTTAAAAATAAGAAATTTTTCGATGTTTGAGAACTTTTTCAAGAATTTACGATACTGTACCCACTTGATTCAAGCTTATTACTGTAAATCCTTATACACGTTAATATTGTGTGGTGGCTTATTTGATGATAATATAGTCTTACTTTATAACTATTGCGCTAGAGATAATTTACATTAAGTTTTAGCCTTATCTCTCCAATATCATAAACATAAACATGGCCATTACTGGAACCCATTGCCGCCTTTTTACTCTCTTTGTCCCCAGCCAATTTATTCAATTCATAAATATCTAATTTACAAATAAGAACACGAACCTTCATCAACCAAGTGATCAACAATTTTCAATTTATAATAACAAGAATAATATCTATAAGCGGCGTATTATCCATCATGTTTGTTGTTAGTCCAAAATTACAGATCATTACACCATGTTCATCTTTTTATCCTTTTAGTCATCATATTCAGTGGACACAACAGCTCAGATGATAGTGTGCAGACCACCTGTGCACAGAAAAATCATCTTGTACAGCACACAGGTGGGCTGTAGTGCAAATTTATCTGATTCAATTGCTGATGCTAAACTAGCATCAAATTAGTCCTGTCGACGTGTCGACTAGCAATAATAAAAGCGTTTTAGCAAATAGGATGTTGGCTTTCAATATATTTCCGTTAAATTAAACAGACAGAGGCGATATGGTTTATGCAGAGATCTGTAAATGTGTGACAGAGCTCAGATCTATGAACACAAAAAAAAGATCCAAATTGTGGTTCTTTGTCGACCTGTATGAGATTTGTTTGTGGCGATACCTGGTTGCTCGAGTGTAATTGAAACATTTAATTGTAAAGCGTGTTATACCAAAACTAATAAGAATTAGACAAGAGTAAAAGGTGAGGTTTTGTTCAATGTATAGGATGAGATTATATGTAGAGGAGATTATCAGGTGATACGATAGCTATTAATGGTGTAACAATAACAATGTCCTGATAATACGACTACTGTAGCGTTATATCTAGATTCTGATATAACAAAACGTATCAAATCAAGATAAGTTGGTTGATTGATGTAACGGATAACAAATGCAATGTCACTTATTAAATGGGTAAAGAATGTAAATGTATAAAGCAAAGCTTACTTTTGTATGAAAACACTAATTATTCTGATTCACATCAATAGGTTTAAAAAGCATAGTTAAGTGCAATCATTGCTACTAAATCGTATAACTTGATATGCGGAAAACTCTTGAAGCATTTATACTATTTCTTGGTAATGCTACAAATTATCGTTCAATATGACTGAATATTATTGAATCAGAGAAAATACAACTGGTAAAAAACTGATACCTAATGTACATCGAGGTCAAGATAGATAAAAAAAAGTGCATTCATTGTGTAGTGGTGGAAATCGCAACATTTTGATGGATAGAAATTACTACAGCACCAAGATGTTGTGTTTTCCTCAGGATTTTTAAAAGGGTTCAAAAGCATACTTTATCAAACTTACTTAGATGTTAAATACTCACCATATGCTATTATTATTACCATCTTGTTTTTCATTTAATTGCGGTATTATTAAAAATAAAACTTTTTTTTCATAGCTTACAATAATGGCAATGGGATGTTTCTGATGATTTTAGATTGATATTTATCATAAGGCGGGCTGATGATACGTTTGATACTACTGTAGATGGAACCAGTCAATTTAATTTATGGAATTTGAATGGAAATACCGAGGAACCATTTGTAGGTACTACTCAAGTTGGTTCCGGTAAAGCATTTAATAAATTGGCTTGGGATAAAGAGAGTAAAAAGGCGGCAATACGTTCCAATGATGGCCATGTTTATATTTATGTTTATGATATTGGAGAGATAAGACTAAAACTTAATGTAAATTATCTCTAGCGCAATAGTTATAAAGTAAGACTATATTATCATCAAATAAGCCACCACACAATATTAACATGTATAAGGATTTATAGTAATAAGCTTGAATCAAGTGGGTACAGTATCGTAAATTCTTGAAAAAGTTCTCAAACATCGAAAAATTTCTTATTTTTAAGACTTACAAAGCTTATAGGCGGAATATTAATTTAGAAAATTATTTTTGTCCAGATCATCAATTTTGACATTTTTTAATTTTTTTTTTTTGGTTTTGCAAATTTAGAGTTCATTATACTACCAATTATAAATACAAAATATATACACATATGCAGAATTTAGCGCTCTATTTGCTCAATAAAAAATAACAAACATTTTTATTGCAAAATATTACATGAAAATCCTTTAATCAAAAAACCGTTTTTGGGACAAAAGTACAAAGTTTCATTACTTAACATTTAATATTAAGCTTTTATAAAATGCGTATTAGCTATGGCTACAATTTTCTCTCACATTGTAGTATATTTAAACGTTGATTCTGGTATCAAAACTTAATTTTTCTTTTTTTTGATCAAAATCATGAGTGTTGGTAAGGGTAAAATGAGCCCCGAAAATGTCCGCTACAAAAACTGAATTTTCAGACCATACGTGGTTAAATATAAGAAAAGTTTAAAAAAAGACACATTTTTATTTAAAGCTTAGATATATACCATAGTCTAAGGTCTAACAGACTTAGCCGTTCGATCTTGCTATGATGCTCAATTATGGCGTCGCTCTGTAGTCTCGCTTTTACAATTTTTTAAAGAATCTATGATATGCCAGACGGTTTTCTGGTAGAAAAATGTATGTTTCTATTATAACAGTTACTGCCTATTTTGTTTAGTTTATATCTAATGCGCTGTAATGCTGCTTTTACATTGGTCGAAATGAGTAATTTAGTAGGGTTTTAATTGCGCTAAATAATGTAAAGCCTTGAAAATCCTTTTCTACGTGTGTTGATTCTTTCTTTTTGTTTTCATATTCCAATGATATATTCACCATTTCATAAGACATATCAGACTATCCAGTTGGTATTCTTTTCTTTTACCTGAATACGCATGTTAAGATTGTTTGTATATATACTTAAAATAACCAGCGAAAATAAAATTAGAACTAGATATATTTATTTAAGTATATGTATGTATAAAAAAAAAAGGATGAAGATGACAAACTATGAGTATTAAAGATCAGGTATTTATATGTTTTAGGAGCGCGGATATAGGATATAACATTTGATAGTTAAATCTTGATTTTGTAAGTTGGAAGATTAGTTGTATGAGGTTTTGATGGGAATAGATTGACCAGAACCAGTTCCGACAAGGATGAGGCAAAGTTAAGTAGATAGAATATTCGTTGATAATTGATTAAACGGGAGAATATTCTTTATAATAGAAAAAGTTGTTGCATCCACAGATCTGGGTGCATTCCTTGGTTAAGATTACGACACAGTTTGATATGCTAAGTTTTACATTGCTGTGTATTATGTTATAAAGCTCAGTTTATGCAGGAATGTGGAACTAGTGTGTGTCACCTAGATTTGATTGGATATATATATATATATATATAAATAGACTCGTTTGAGACTAGTCATATAATTAGAGAATGTAAACATAAAAGAAGATGTTTCGATCTTATAATAAAGTTCTTTAGTTTTAGTGTGCTCTTTCATTTTATAACAGTTTTCCTTTATTTTTATTAAATGATTTAGTACATATTGTTGTATTCCATATCACCTTCTACAAATCTTCATCCTAACCTGATACACTAATACTATGATAGTGGCTTGCACAAATCCATGGTATAATAGCCGATGCTTCGGAAGGAAGTGATCTATCAGAATTACAACATTCGATATATAGAATATCTCCGACAAATCTAGCAGATCTTATCTATCCAGTAACTGGTTCCTGTCACCCAGGAACTAATAACGAAACATAACTTATAGCAATATTACCACTGAAACATAACATGTTATATCCATACACATTAATAATAATATCTATTGTCACATCTAATGGATCCCTGTCCATTAGATCTTATCACAAAATTCCAATAACTATATAAACCCATATTTAATTCATTCTAATAAATGGTACTTTTTACGTTGATTTTAATTTACAAAGTCTCGATAAATCAGGAAGTATCAACTACGGATACTCTATTTTTCCATGTGGCTCAATAGCACATTTAGCTCATTTTATGACAGCACATTAATAGGCGGCGCTATTAATATAAACATTAACCTCAGGGCACGGACCTGTTCTCAACAAACTAAACAACAAGAACAAGAAAAATACTAATTATGAAACATATTAACTAAGGCTATAATTCAACAAAGTACATCTCGTATTTGCTGAATCAATATGGATGTCGTTTATTTTCAGGATTGATAAATAATACTTAAAAAAGAATACAATTATAAAAGAATGAGTAATGAATCAGTTCTTCAACTGTATAATAAAAACAAGATATCGTTTATTTAGATATAAAAGTATGGCCTTTTATATTGATTTGACATTGAGATCCTGAGATGTAATTTAAAACACTATTGAACCATTAGATCTGTTTGATAGTAATCTATGGATTGAAATGGATCAATTATAATTTAACCGTTCTTGCAGAGCTTGTGAGTTGTCTTGTTTCAATGCTGCGCTAAATATGCTTCGATGTTGATTTGATAGCTACTTGATTGGTTAATTGCTGGGATGAAATAGTATGGTGTCATAATTGAGTCCCAAGAGTTCTTGGTAATTACTGGATTAAACTTGGTATGCTAGGAGTTTCTTATATCCGATATCAAGACTTTGCACTTCAATACATGTCGTAGTCAATAGATTGTAAGATGTATTGATACTGTAGAAGGTGATAACGTATGATACTAGTAGGTGGAATACAACAATGGACAATACTTATCATATTGGTCTATTGGTTTTCTAGTTATAATCTGAGTAGTAAATAGTAAATAGATATAAAAGACCCATACTTTTAGATCTTAACAAACGGTAGACTTCTTTTAGTTTTGAGATACAGTTGGAAAAGCTGATACATTATTGTCTCTTTTTATTGTATTTATTTATAAACTCGAAGGATAATTCACATATTTTAGCTTTGAGATTGATATAATCTCCTGGCGTAACAAAAGTCAATGTGAATCGCAGGTAAAGATTTACGTTGGCTCAGCTTAAATAATATCATATCATCACCTTATAATAAGTATAATATATAATATAATGACTCCACCTTATCCCATAATTGATATAAAGTCTATATGCGTCATTCCGTATCCTTACAGTTCCTAATTCTAATGATCATATCCAGATAACCTATTAAGGAGTTACGATAAAGCATGCCTTCTGTGCTCATTATTAGTATTACATAATCCAGCTCAATGTTTAGTCAGTATCCTAAACAGTGTTTATTAGTGATATTTGTTGTTCATGCTGATGGTTTGGTATGACATTTAGCATTTAGTATTAGCTACTAAATGCCATCTCATGTTGAATTTCAGTGATTTGTTGTATTTGCATATATAAATGTACCTTAAATTGTAGTTTAAATATGGCAATAAACTATGCCTTTACATATTTAGCATATGTGTCATATAAACACTGTAAATGATTACCCTGATAATCACATAAGCTAAGTTCTAATAATCTAGACTTACAATAAAAGATAGAAAGTAAAGAATATTAATAATTAGTGTTGCCAAGAGCAACTAAAGACTTTAGACTGATCATCTATATCTGAATATAATTACATTAGCATAAGTGAGGATTGACACTAAATTTTAGTATGAGAACACTGTTCTAGACAGGTGTGTAAGCAATCCTTAAATCAAATATAAATAGCAGTAGACATTCACCCTTCATTTTGATTTCCCCATCTCGTTTTTTATATTTAATAAAGATTGACCAATTCTCACGTACTTATCTTTCTTTATTACATACATTTACAACATGATTGACGTTGGATTTTAATAAGTGTTCTTAATGTATAATTGTTAGATTTTTGACAAACAAAACAAATTAGATCTACAGGAATTTTTTTGGCACATTTAGAGACCCCTGAGGGTGGTGTTTTTTTTTATTATAAATTGAATGTAATCCACATTTTTGTCAATGGCCACTCTTCTAAAAAAATGCCGAATAATCTCCGGATGCGACTATTTAATAACATTTCCAAGCTATAAATTTCTTGAAAAAATTACCGGACAGTCCGGACGCGGCTGTTTAAATATATCAGGCAGCTGTGAGATGCAGATATTAAAATTTTATACAAAAACTAAGGTTTGACTGTATAATTAATGATTCGAAAGCCTATTTTATGTAAAGTCTAAAATACAACATACAGCATTTGCTGCGCACTTATATTAAAAATAATTAAAATATAATCTTCCTTATGAATACTAATCCAAGTAAGCTGCACTATTTTACCAAAACTAATAAGAATTAGACAAGAGTAAAAAGTAGGTTTTATTCAATGTAGGGAATGAGATTACATATACAGTGACCCCCAAAACTGTCCCAATGTTTCTTAGTTTTAAGTTTAGTATGATTTTCAGGTACAACAAATATATTTAAAGTACGACATATTTTATATATTTCGGAAGATCAATTAATTTCCTTTTATATTAAATTAAAAAAATCTCGAATTTTATTGGTCAATTGAATTTATACCCAATTTGGGACAGTATATGCATTGGGACAGTTTTGAGAGCCATTTTTGATTTTTAGATAATCGATGATTGTAGAACCATAATTTGCACTAGTATCTTGAGCGCTTGAAAATCAGTAAATAAACACCTAATTGGGTAAAGAAAATAAAAAAGATGCATATTTCATATACAGATTCTGGTGCTTTGGCCTATTGAAAATTAATATGAAAAAACTTCAGGAGAATAAGGAGAATGATGCCATTAGTCTTTTAAACACCGGTAAATCAGTGCGCCAAGTTGCGGAAATATTGCATGTAGGTAAGCCTGTTGTGGAAAAAATTAAGAAACGGTGTTGCACAAGTTTGGGTGTGTCTAAAAGGGGTCGACTTAAATTGCTGTTTGAATCTGATGAAAGGTTTTGTGTTCGCCAAGCAACAAAAAAAGCAGTCAAAAATTCAAGTAACATTTTAAACTACTTGAGAGTAATTTCGGAGTTAATAAAAGCCCGGAAACTGTCCGAAATCGCTCCGTAGGGGGAGCATAGGAGCAATTATCAAGCCTAAAAAACCTATGCTGTCTCCGGCTAATATTAAAAGGCGTTTAGAATGGTGTCATCTTCGCAAGGATTGGACTTCCGACGAACGGAAAAGGGTGATTTGATCAGATGAGACCAACATTAATAGATTTAACTTAAATGGAAGAAGCTGGCTTTGGATTTGAGACGGTGAGAGCTTGAAATCTAATTATGTGAAGATGACCGTTATAGATGGCGGTGGGAGTGTCATGTTTTGGAGGGCCATTACGTATGCCGGAGTTCGATAGATATGCAGAATTGAGGGTACTGTGGATCGACATTTGTATAAACAAATCTTTGAAGACGATTTGGAGCGGACTTTCAATTTTACTTTGGATAAATTAGGCCTTCGTCGTGATCAGATCATTTTCCAGCATGACAATGCTCCAAAGCATACGTCAAATTTAGTCAAGGAATATCTATTGGATCAAGACTATGAAGTAATAAATTGGTCTCCGCTATCTCCTGACTTGAATCCGATCGAAAATATGTGGATCTTATTAAAGAGGAGGCTTAATGAGTACAAAACAGCGCCCAAATGAATCCTTGATCTTTCGGAGCGTGTAACTGAGGTTTGGTACAACACCATTAAACAGGAGGAGTGCCAAAAAGTTTTTGATAGCATGCCCAATTGTGTGAAAGTATATTTGGAAAGAAACGGCCTTTGGACGGACTATTAAATAGGATTATATTTTTTCCCGTGTAAGCTCTCAAAACTGTCCCAATGCATATACTGTCCCAGACAGGGTATAAATATAGCGGACCAATGAAATTCGAGATTTTTTTAGTTTAATATAAAAGGAAATTAATTGATCTTCCGAAATATATAAAATATGTCGTACTTTAAATATATTTGTTGTACCTGAAAATCATACTAAACTCAAAACTAGGAAACATTGGGACAGTTTTGGGGGTCACTGTAGGAGAGATTATCAAGTTATGCAACAGTTATTAATGGTGTAACGATACAAATATCCTGATAATACGACTACTGTAGCGTTATATCTAGATTCTGATATAACATGCACTCTTCTACATGATGGACAAAGGTATGAATATGTGCTTTTTTAAGTATTCGGATATCAACTTTCATGTGACATTGTGCATTCGATAAGTTTGAACAACAAGTTGTATGTCTGCTATTTACACCTACTGTAATGATCTGCAATTTTGGATATTATGTATATTATGGTCAAAATGATATGTTAATGATATGATTTTTAATATTAAAGATGGGTGAGCATTGATTGATGGAAGGTTGATGTTCTTATTTGTAAATTAGATATTATTTATTAAGGGAAATAAATTAAGATGTAAAGAGGCAGAAAGACAGATAATTCCACAGGAAATTATGGAAAGATTTCCTTGCAGTATTTATAGGAACATTTGAGATGAGCATTGCTGCTGTGAATTATTATAGTGATAATTTGATTTATTTATAGTATTGACTTGATTTGAATGAATGAATAAACTCATGATAATCCATTTGCTTTCTAAAAATATTTGTTTCTATTTAGTGGCCAACAGCTAAGGAGAGGAAAACAAGATGTTGTCTTGTATACCACTACCAACTATCAAAGGTACACCATAATAATTAACTCGCCATCCTTGTTTAGCGTATTTATAATAACGGTCTATTATTAACTCATGATGTGCAGAGTTATTAAGAGAAGTTGTCTAATCTCAAATTTATCTGATTCAACTGCTGATGCTAAACTAGCATCAAATTAGTTGTGTTGACTCGTAATAAAGTAAGGCGTTTTATTAAGTACAATGTTGGCGTTCAATGTATTTTAGTTAAATTGAGCAGATATAGATATTATGATGGTTCATGCAGAGATCTATGAACATAAAAAAATTATCCAAATTGTGGCGTTTTGTCTACCTGTACAAGATTTTTTTGTGGCGATACCTGGTGGCTCAAGTGTAATTTAAGCATTTAATTGCCAGATTTTATCGATCAAGATTCGGTTGATTGATATAACGGATAATAAATGCAATGTCATTTATTGAATAGGTGAATGTAAATGTATAAAGCAAAGCTTACTTTTTTTGAATGAAAGTACTAATAATTCTGATTAACATCAATAAGTTCAAATATTATAATTAAGTGCAATAATTGCTACTAAATCGCATAGTTTTATATGCAGAAAACTCTTGAAGCATTCATTCTTTTTTTTTTTGGCAGTACTGCAAATCATCCTTTAATATGACTGGATATTAATGAATTGGAGAAAATAAAATTGGTAAAAAGCTAATACTCGACAATGTACATCAAGGTCAAGATAGATAAAAGGTGCATTCCTTGTGTAGTGGAAATCGCAACGGTTTGATGGATAGAAATTACAGGGCCAAGACGTTGTGCTTGCTTCAAAATTTTTAAAAAGGTTTAAAAGCATACTTTATCAAACTTAGATTTTAAATAATCACCATATGCTATTAATATCATCTTGTTTTTATTTAATTGCTGTATTAGTGAAAATCAAGCTTTTCATAGCTTACTGTATAACAATGCATGACAATGGCATATTTCTAAGTTTAGATTGACATTTATCATAAGGCGTGCTGATGATTACGTTTGATACTACTGTAAATGGAACCAATTAATTTAGTTTATAGAATTTGAATGCAAATACCGAGGAACAATTTCTAAGTACTTAAGTTGGTTCTGGTAAAGCATTGAATAAATCGGCTTGGGATACAGACGGCAAAAAGGTGGCAATAGGATCCAGTGATGGCCATGTTTATGTTTATGATATTGGAGAGGTAAGAGTAAAAAAAAAACTTAATGCAAATCACCTCTAGCGCAATAATTATAAAATAAGTCTATATTATCATCAAATAAATTACCACACAATGTTGTATTCCACCTACTAGTATCATACATTATCACCTTCTACAGTATCAATACACATTACAGTCTATTGACTACGACATGTATTGAAGTGCAAAGTCTTGATATCGGATATAAGAAACTCCTAGCGTACCAAGTTTAATCCAGTAATTACCAAGAACTCTTGGAACTCAATTATGACACCATACTATTTCATCCCAGCAATTAACCAATCAAGTAGCTATCAAATCAACATCGAAGCATATTTAGCGCAGCATTGAAACAAGACAACTCACAAGCTCTGCAAGAACGGTTAAATTATAATTGATCCATTTCAATCCATAGATTACTATCAAACAGATCTAATGGTTCAATAGTGTTTTAAATTACATCTCAGGATCTCAATGTCAAATCAATATAAAAGGCCATACTTTTATATCTAAATAAACGACGATATCTTGTTTTTATTATACAGTTGAAGAACTGATTCATTCATTACTCATTCTTTTATTATTGTATTCTTTTTTAAGTATTATTTATCAATCCTGAAAATATACGACACACAATATTCTCATGTATAAAGATTTACAGTAATATGCTTGAATCAAGTGGGTACATCATCGTAAATTCTTAAAAAAGTTTTCAAACATCGAAAAATTTCTTATTTTTAAGACTTACAAAGTTTATAGGCGGAATATTAATTTAGAAAATTATTTTTGTCCAGATCATCAATTTTGACATTTTTTAATTTTTTTTTCTAGTTTTGCAAATCTAGAGTTAATTATACTACCAATTATAAAAACAAAATATATACACATATGCAGAATTTAGCGCTCTATTTGCTCAATAAAAAATAGTAAATATTTTTATTGCAAAATATTACATGAAAACCCTTTAATCAAAAAAACGTTTTTGGGCCAAAAATGCTAAGTTTCATTACTTAACATTTAATTTTAAGCTTTTATAAAATGCGTATTAGCTATGGCTACAATTTTCTCTCACAATGTAGTATATTTAAACGTTGATTTTGATATCAAAATTTGATCTTTCTGTTTTTTGATGTAAATCATGAGTGTTGGTAAGGATAAAATGAGCCCCGAAAATGTCCGCTACAAAAACTGAATTTTCAGACCATACGTGGTTAAATATAAGAAAAATAAAAAAAACGCTTTTTGGTTTAAAGCTTAGATAGATATATACCATAGTATAAGAGATTTAGTCATTCAATCTTGCTATGCTCAATTACGGCGTTGCTCTACGGGCTCGCTTTTGCAATTTTTTAATGGATCTATGACATGACAGCCGGTGTTTCTGGTAGAAAATGCATGTTTCTATGATAACAGGTATTGCCTGTTTTGTTTATTAGCTTATAGGTTAATGCGCTGTAATGCTGCTTTTACATTGGCTGAAATGAGCAATTTAGCAGGGTTTTAATTGCACTAAATAATAATGTAAAGCCTTGAAAATTCTTTTCTTCGTGTGTTGTTTCGTTGTTTCTCTCTTTTTGTTTTCATATTCCAAGGATATTATTCACCGTTTGATAAGGCATATCAGACGATCAAGCTGGTATTCTTTTCTTTTATCTGAATACGCATGCTAACATAAGGGACTTGTGGAATAGGTAGAGATATTCATGGAAAAAAAGTATAAAAAAACAATAGGAATTCGACTAGATAACATTAGGGTTTTATTATCAAGTTAAATTCTACTTGAGGACTTTTGTAGTAAATAAATGTCCTCTTTTATATAGTTTTGATCAGAGAGATTAGGTAAGCATTTCTAGGTTCATACATAGCCAATAATGCCCCTTGTCAGATATAAGTCTTGATAGTAACCAATCTGTGTATTCATAAAGTTCATGGGTCCTTGATTATAATGGTGTGATTAGGTCCACATTATGTTGATTGGTCTTTAACTATAAATTGCTAGGAGCGAAGCTCGGTAGAAAGTTTATATTAGTATGAATCAGCATATATCATTTAGTAGTGTTATGTTTATTCATGCCAGCTGTACTTTAATTGAGCATCTGATGAGATGGAGATTAATATAGTTGATAAATGTGTACATATTCCACAGGCACTATGGGGCCATTAAATCTATTTGATAGTAATCTATGGATGGAAATGGATCAATTGTAGTTTAATTGTGCTTGCAGAGCTTGTGAGTTGCCTTGTTTCAATGCTGCGCTAAATGTGCTTGGATGTTGTTTTGAGAGCTACTTGATTGATTAACCGCTGGGATGCAGTAATATGGTGTTGTCATAATTGAGGTCCAAGCATTCTTGTTAAGTGCTGGATACACTTAGTACGCTAGGAGTTTCTTATATCCGGTATCAAGACTTTGCACTTCAACGTATGCCATAGTCAATAGATTGTAAGATGTATTATTGATACTGTAGAAGGTGAAAAAGTATGATACTAGGAGGCATATAACAGTGGGGAAATAGAAGTGCGGGCTATCATTATCTAGTTTCAGATATTTTTCGAAAAATTTTATAACATTAAATAATGGTTCAAAATTGAATTTTGAAGTTGCACATAATGCACAGTAAATATTATACAAATAAAATATCTTGATTTCATCAGTTAGCAGCTACTTTTAAAGGAGTTTAGGACAAATTTCAAAAATAATTCTCTCTTCCTCCGCTTAAAAAACTGAAGCAACTGAAAAAATACTCGATAAGTATTAATCCACATTGACTGAAAGTTTTAAAATATATACTACAACTGAAAGTGCATATCACTATTCCATACACCTAAATCTCTTTTTTTTTAATATTCCCCTCTGAT
Source organism: Mucor racemosus (assembly GCA_027405735.1). NCBI lineage: Eukaryota > Fungi > Mucoromycota > Mucoromycetes > Mucorales > Mucoraceae > Mucor > Mucor racemosus. Next base: position 564,523 of record JAPEHQ010000004.1, on the reverse strand, counting down.
AAGTTTATTCGATAAATCTTTATCCATATAAAAACAAAATTGTATGTAATCAAAACTGTAGTGCAATGTGCTCTACATCTTTTCTTTAAAGAAACGCCGAATTTTGATTATTGATTTAAATAAATTTAAGTAAATAGATACTAGAAAAAATACCAGAAAACCGTAAACCTTTGTTTTTTAAACGAGCTGCTTTTTACTAAATGGTCAATAGTCATCAGTGAAACAAATATATAGTAGACAGCATTATCTACTTGATACAACAGAATGTAAACTAAGTTATATTGACTTTAAAGAATTAAAATATCCCTCAACAGTACAAAAAAATATGTTTCTATAAACATTTTAAAAGTAAATTGATTTATCGAGACTTTGTAAATTAAAATCAACATAAAAGTACCGTTTATTAGAATGAATTAAATATGGGTTTATATAGTTCTTGGGATTGTGTGATTAGATCTAATGGACAGGAATCCATTAGATGTGACAATATAATTATTATTAATCGATAAATGTGCATGAGTATAATATGTTATGTTTCATTATTAGCCCCTGGATGACAGGAACCAGCTACTGAACAATAAGGCTTACTAGATCTGTCTATATTTGGAATATTGCAATTCTGATAGATCACAAATCGTTCAGCTCATACTTGAACTGTATTTTAATATTTCAGTTTTTACAAGGAAATGAATATATACATAGTATAAATAATTTTGCAATAAGTTGATAAAGTACTTTTATTATTAAAACGCATCCTTATATTCAAATGAGTAACTCAAGCTTATATATACTATCAAAGTCATATGTATCTTGTAAGATACGGTACTAATCGCCCTACTTTTCAAAAACCTCTGATATATTCACTACTGTAGAAAACATTTCATAGCATTTAAATGCTATAAATGTAGTAATATATTTACATAAGTGATAGCACACACACAAATGAACCTTCATTTGACCACGAGCTCATAATACGCAAAATTCGCACAAATTCGCGCGGAACTTGAAAAGTTTATGCATTTTTCATTATTTCTTTCGAGAGCATTTGACATCGAAAATCAGAAATTCACGGATTTCTTTAAAAGCCAATAAGAAAGTAACTATTGTAAAATAATTAAAAATAGGAGATATTGAAATTCTCTATCGAGTGCTATAAGAAGTGTTTTACTTTTTGTGCATTTTTTTTTTTTTTTACAGAAGCGATTTTTAAAAATATATTTTTTTCACAATAGTATGACTTTTATTAGCAAAGCTAAAATCTATACAATTCATTCGAAAGCGGCATTTTTTATCTATCATTTGAATACTCATATGCCTTTTTATCGCTATTTTTCATCGAGAAACATCAAAAAGTGCGTAAATTCTGCTTTAGGAATTGCCAATCATAATGATTTTGAGGGACCATTTTTAAAAGATTTAAGCAATACAAATGTGAATTTTAAATTTTCTTATATACAATGTTAAAGAAATAGGAAATTTATGGCACACAGACGCTATTTTTCAATTCAGTTCATTAAAAAAAGGCTCTTTTGTGTAAATTTCCGCTCATTTTACCTTTAAATTTGTGATTTTCTTTATAAAGGCATTATATAGAATAATGAAGTCTGATGTTGATAAAAATGCCCTCTTTGTAATTGATGTTTTTAACAATTTAATTATCTATATGCAGGTGGTAAATTACACTTTTTTGAACAGAGATCTTCCATGTGATTTGTAAGGTTTCTTTGTGGATGAGCAAGGTCTTCTAGAGAATGAGCGAGATCACTGATGCTACAAGTTTTAATTTAATGAGATCAATCAAAATAGTGGCTGATTGTGCGTACATTTAATATTGATCTTGGGAAGACATTTGACCAATGTACATCTTTTTAGACAAAAGATACCCAAATATAGTTTAAACCCGTAATCAAATGAAGTAATAAATAATCAAATCTCTTGTTCCTGAACGGTCAATGAAACCATGCAGCAACTCCTCACCACTCATTATCGTTGCATTCCCTTTTTTGTAATACAAAAAAAGCATTACTTTGATGTGACTGCAGAGGCATCAATTTTTTCATTATAAGAATAGTTATAGAAAAAGAATTTCTTTATTTTCATAAAAAAAAAAAATCCTTGAAAACAAGATGGCCAAACCACAATATAATAAAAACCGACATGGTCATGGTAACAAGAATAACCAAAATCCCAATTTTAAAAAGAATTTTCAAGGAAACGGTGGTAGAAATAAAAACAACAAATATGGCGGAAATAATAACCAACAGCAACCAAGCAAGAAAATCGAAAAGATCAATACAACTGTCAAAGCACCATTATTCAACAAGTCCAAATTATTCTCGACATGGAAAATCAATCGTAAAATTGGTCCAGGCTATGTTAATGGTCAAAATACGTGTTTCTTGAATTCAGTTTTAGAATGTTTGACATATACTCCACCTTTGGCTCAACAAATGTTAAAAGAAGAACATCGTAAACAATGTCGCATGGATGGTTTTTGTGCTCTTTGTGCCATGGAAGTTCATGTTAGACGTTGTTTGAAGGATGAAAAGAGTTTTTCAAAAGGTGCCGCTATCCTTCCTAGATATTTTACATCTAATTTAAGAGGTATAGATCATTTGATTCGCTCTATTTTTTTTTCAGGAGGCTAGTTTTGACTGACAGTTTTCATTTTCTGTGTATATATAGCTCTTTCAAAGACATTGCGCTTGGGTAGACAAGAGGATGCTCATGAATTGTACATGTTTATGTTATCCGCATTTCAAAAAGCATCCATCAATGGATTAGGGTATGTCTTTATATAGCTAAGCCACTGTAGGATGAACATTGGACAAGTGTTAACATTTTATATAGTAAATTGCCCCCCAAAGTAGAAGAAACAGCGCTTGTCTATCAAATTTTCGGTGGAAAGCTTAGATCTCAATTAAAATGTTATAGCTGTAAAGCTACTTCCAACAATTTCGAAGCATGTCTTGATTTAAGTGTGGATCTTACCAACAAAGCCGATTCTCTCAAAATGGCGTTCGATAATTTCATCAAGGTAGATGTTATTGGTAGCGATGACCCCAACAACCGATACAAATGTGATCATTGTAAACAAATGGTCAAGGCAGGAAAGCAAATGACAATTGACGAACTTCCAATGATGCTTACAGTTCATTTGAAGCGTTTTGCTTTTGATTTACAACGTGGTTGTATGAGCAAGATCACATCTTATGTGAAATACCCAGAAACACTCGACATGGCTCCTTACACAAGCCAAGAAAAGAAGATTAAAAATGCCGATTACAAACTATATGCTGTTCTTGTCCATCAAGGCTATAGCTGTGATTCCGGTCATTATTATGCATATGTCAAAGCTCCCAATGGACAATGGAATAGAATGGATGATGACGATGTAACACCTGTCTCACTTAAAGAAGTTTTATCACAAACTGCATACATGTTATTCTATCAACAAGAGAAACCTACATCTACCAATGCTGCTGCTGCTGTTGCTCCTGCTGTTACTGCCAACGCAGAAAATAAATCACCCATATTACCTGAATTACCCGAAGTACCTTTAGTGGTATCTGAACCTATCCCCAAAAAGGTTTTGGTTGACATTAATGCAAAGAAACCAACAACTGTTAAAGATCTCAAGAGAAGAGTCAAATTTATCGATCAATCAGCTGCCATTTCCGATAACCCTAGTGCTTGGTCAGTGCAATCAACAGAAAGACCCCGTAGATCCCTTCGTGGCAACTTATCGCCACCTACTTATGGTGCAAATGTTAGTGATCTTAGTGCATGGAATACACTTACTATTGAAGATTTCAGAGAAAAGAGAAACGAAAAGAGAAGACGCCATTTCCGTGTAAATTTAGAAGCAAGAAAGAAGCCTTGGATTGTTGGCAAACCTTATTAATATAATAGAGATGACATTTTATGAATTTTCCCCTCTTCCCTCTCCTTTTTCTTTTTTACCATGTACATATATTATACTACTCCGAATAAAAAGTATCCGGATTTTTCTTATTGGACTTTAATCGAAATACACTATTAACTTGGCTATTGATTAACTTGTTTTATGTAAAACTTTTAAGATGTACAAACCAAAATCGCATAGACTATGACCTGTATGTTCACTTTGACTACCGTCTTTATAATCGTTATTTAGCCACACTTTTAAACATGCTCCAAACTCTGTTCTCTGTAAGAACTGGTAATGGAATTCCTGCTTGGTTTCGACGACGACAATAACAACAATAATAATCAATTCCCATCAGTTATCGCTATTGGTACCCTAATGCACTAAGTGTAAATATTTTCTCGTTGTATACTTGATTCATGGCGATATACTAAATTTTTGGCTGAAAATCCAGATACTGTACTTTATTTAACATAGTGTACAATGAGAAAATAAAATCATGTCTTTAATAATAGCTGTGTTTATTGAATTTCGTTATTTAAAAGAAATCTCACTTTTCCCAAGAAGCAAGTAATTGGATAAAGATGAAATTTTTATGATCCAATATCCCAATATTAAGATATTGCTACGCCGCTTACAATTAGATTAATCAATGTTAGATAATCGGAACGCTGAAATATGACAATCCACGATAAACTAGCGGAAGCTGCAGCAACACTCCTTTGAGATATACTGTGTTACTGCTACAAAAATAGGCGTTTTAATATGAGCAGCAATGAAATGTCAACATTATTCGCTTCACATTGGTCAAATGAATGAAGAAAAATATATAAATATAATCATATTATACAATATATATCTCCAATTACGCATAATTGTGCCGAAATCATCAAAAAATGGTATTTTTAAAGAATTATTTTATGCACTTTTTGTACAAACATGAAGCTCAAATTTGACGAAACTATTTCTTGGATCACATAACTTCTTTCTATATTTTTTTCTCAAATTTTTTTGGTGATGAAAAACATGTTGAAAATTCGTCTCGAAATCCTTACAGATATAGGCAAAAATTGATGGAAATCACTTAATCGACATTTTGACCCAGAAAATGGGATTTTTTACTATACCTTTCCTAAGCTCAAAATGACCAAAAATTTTCAGGAATTTATATCAAACTATTTATTTGGAAATCAGTTATTTATAATTTAGACTTTTGTGAGAAAAACCCTTATTTTTACTTTTCAAATTTACGCAATATTTTTAGTGAAAACTTTTTTAGATAGTACCACCATTCGACGTGAAATTCGAAACTCTATTTAAAATAATTAAGCAACTTTGTACATTTAATTAGTGATTTCTCGAGAATATGTAAAAAAAAGGTTTTTTTTTTTCAGAAATGGCATTTTTATGTAGAAATGAAAACCAAGAATTAATCGGTGTTTAAAATATATTAACCACTATTATTATATTACTACTGCAAAATCATGCTTCCAAAACTCAAAACAACCCTAATAAAAGTAAATTTCTGTACATCTGATAGGGTAAAAAAAAATGCGAAAACAATATGCGTATGTTAGTAACTTAATAAGTAAATTTAGATACTAAATAAAATGGATTTAAAGCTGGAATAAAATCCATTGAAACTTTTTATACGACGAGCTGAGAGTTGAAAATCTGTGATAAATCTCCTTTTCAGATAGATTTACTCAACAATCAAGTTATCCCAAAATCTACTCATTATCGCAAGTTTATTTTCACAACATATAATGTACAGAATAGTTTTTTTCATGCCATTTTAATATCTTACTTTTGGTTTTACATTCGTTAGAAGAGTCTGAGTTGACAATACTTGACCGCAATAATTAAGGGTTGAAATCCAAGAACAATCGTTAAGAAGGATACAATTACAAATGATCGAGGGAATTATGCAACAGTAATCCTTTGCAAATTTTATTGATGCCAAGTAAACGAACAATGGAAATTTCTAAAACTATACATATTATTTATTTACGAATAATTATTATAATTAATGGTATAAAATGATCTATTTTCTTCGTCTTCTTCCAATTTAAATGGTATAGGGGAAGGAGCCAAACTATAGACTGTGACACTGACTATAACCAAGGCATAGGCAATTGGGTAAAATGGAGGCATGTGTGCATCCAGAAATAATAAACCAACGATCAAAGAATAAAAGTTGCTTGTAATAAGGCTCATACTAAGAAAAGTAGCGCCAACCATACGATAAACAGTTGGAACAAGTGAATACATACAAAATAAGCACAACACATAGGTTGCTACTAATGACACTAAAAAGAACAATACGAAATGAGTTTTTATTTGTGTTATTTTATTATAATTGCACAAAAAGAACTTACGCACTGACCACGACCATTGAATTTGAATTACCCGATCGAATTCAAAATAGTACCTGTAAAAAAAAAAAAATTAAAAATTATGCACTTTATCTGTTATATTTAGAATAAATTTACGCTTGAATTCCACATAAAATGGTACCCCAAAGCCCTGCTTTTCCGAGGAATTCTGTTGATGTATGTTGTTTCACTAAATGCTCTTCTGTTACATTACTAATTGCATATAACGTTGCACTAGATAGCTATAAAATATAATTAAAATACAATTTTATATTCAATGAATTTGTTTAAAACCTACACAAATTATGTCTCCAATCCAACTGTGATTTTCTGCAAATGGCATTAATGTCTTATTTTCATTTCATTGAATAATTTCAACTTACTAGTAGCATCATCATCATCAATCGTATCACCCCATATGAGTAATGCTAATCCAATTAAACATACAAAAGTACTTTGTATATGTACTTTACTGTATTTAGCATTGAGAAAAAAAGTTGAAAGTAACATGATGCATGGAATTGACCACGATGAGAGCACGAGAGCAGATAATACAGATGTGTTTTTAAATGCCAATACAGCCAATACATTTCCTGGAAAATTAAATGTTGTTAATAAACTCAATTAGCATTAAAAGTTAGCTCTTACCTTGAACATCAGCAAATGAAAATCCAAAAACTATCATTCAATTAGTTGCCATGGAAACAAACAAAAACACATATAAAAAGTCCACTTACATTTCCATGAAAACCTTGACGTTGTTGATGATTTATTTCTTGAGATGGTGGTATAAATAATTGCTAATAAAATATAGTTGCAAAGGTTCTGAGTAAAGGGTATACTAATAGAATAATGTCTCCATAAAGCTGAAGAAGCAGAGCTTGTTCCAGTTATACAAAGAGATAAAAGCTGACCTAGTCCAACTGCTATCACAGTTTGACGTTTAGGCATTATTTGATGAAAAATATAAAGAAAGAAAAGAGAGAGAAAAAAGTAAAAAATTTTAAAATAAGGACATGATATCCAATTAAATTAGCTTTTTTATTATAAAATTATCGAGACAATAAGAATTTATGAATGAACGGTTGTATTTTTGATACTGTGCCAAGAGCAATAAATTTGCCATTTTGCGATTTGTGATACAAATAACTCTCGCCATTCAAGTATCTTCTGTGAATAAAGTTGTCTTTACGAGGGATTTTATTAATTGCATCGTCAAAGTCTTTCGGGGAACCATAAATAGTACCGTTAATAATGACTCGATCAGGTTTACTTTTAATTGTAATAGAACCATTATTGTCAAGTAATACTTTTGGTTTAAAATTCATCGGCTTTGAATTGAACAAGGGTTGATTTGACTCTCTTCTTTGTTTGTTTTTGCCCCTTTTTCTACCGCTTGATGTTACTACAGGTGGACCTGCTGTAGTAACCACGGGCGGACTTGATGAGGTAACCACAGGCGGAATTGCTGAAGTGATCACTGGCGGAGGTCCTGACATTGCAACATTGAATGGTTTTGCTATTGTCATAGAAGGTGGGTTTGATTTTGTAGCAATCACTGGTATTGTATTAGTATTATAATTCTTCACAGACCGTCTAGCATTTTTGTCGTTCGACCGTTGTTCATTTAATGTGTTGATGGCATTTGGGCTCGGCTTTCGATTAAGAACATCTAATATTTTCTGCGTAGCATGCGGTACACTGTTTAGGGCTTCTATTTGCTGTTCATTCGCTCGTCCTCCGATATCTTGTTTCTCTATTTCTTTTCCTTTTCCCTTGTCCTTTTCTTTCAGTTTGGATCTTTGATTATCTACATCATCTACAGCGACAACAACTTCAACGGGCGGCGATGTATCTTCTGGAATAGTTGCTAGATCTTCTCTCTGAAATTCTTTCAATTTTTTATATTGCAATGTATGAAGTTGTTTTAGCTTTGAAAACCCTTTTCTATATTTTCTCTATATATGGTTTACTTGGTAAACGAGAATAAAACATATTATTAAATCACGATTTACCTTTAGAATATCAGAGTATTTCGTTTTTCGCTCTTGAATTGCTTCATCATCATCGTCGTCTTTCTTTTCATAGGCTTCAATTAAAGATTCTTCATCGTCACTAATGTCCATATCATCGTCTGAAGATGCCTCTGGTAGCGGCCGTAGTGGAGATGTTAAATGTTTATCTTCCGGTACTATTGAATCTGATAAGCCGTTCATAAAAATAACTCTATTTGTGTTTTGGCCCATTTGAGGGATCAAAGTGAGCAGTTCGATTATTTCATTGTTGCATTCTCTTAAAAATTCAGGACCATTCATCAGCTCACATACAGCTTTTGTAGGTTTAATGAAAAGATCGTTTTTATATTTAGTAGCAAAATCCTTCCGATAATCATTGAGTTCTGCTACTTGTTGGTTCAATAACCGTTCCCTCTGTCTGGCATGTTGCTTTTTGTATATTGCCCTCAATTTTCTCGGGTTTGGATTTCCAGTAGGTGTGTCAGCAGGTAAATAGATGTTCTCACTACTAATTAAAAAAAGCTCAATGAGTACCATATTTTCTGTATATGTAATATCCATTTACTTCAACTCATTCTCCTGTAGAATCCAATACAGTTGAGTTTCAGTCATCTTGTTTTCTAACTTATGTAATAGAAAAGTATATTCATTGTTATAATGAAATCTGAAGGAGAATTTTGTTATGTAGACGAGTCACAGATACTCCCCTTCTTGAGAACAAACTTGCATGAACAACATTTAAGTTATCATTGTGTTTGTGGAAAATCATTGCAAAACAGGTTTTTTTTATCAGGAGTTGTGGATTATAAACCAAAATGAAAGCTAGTCTTTTCAATATTGATTAATAAAAACCGAGCCCTGCCACACTTTATACGTAGAAAATTGCGATTGTTATGCTTTGGCGCGATTTATTCAAGCATAATATATGCTTTCAAAGGATTTTTATGGCATAGAAATATTGCTTTTTTGCCTTTAAATAAAAGATTTGTAATTTATAGCATACTATGTATGCTATCAAATTTTTTATACGAGCCATATCAGCAAAATATCGAGCTTGTTTTTGCTAGTGATAAGTATGGTTTGCAAAGTTTCAATAACAGCGAATTCTAATGAAAGAGTCGCCATTTGAGCGACTATTAATCTACTTGATCTTTCAGATTTGATTGCTCCAAAATATGGATACATAGGGTTTGTATTTTGATATCAGAATCTATTGCCATTATATATTCTATTGTTCTAGTCTGAAAGCTTCTAGGTAAAGTAAATATTTAATAATTGCTAATCAATTGCACTTGAACATAGCAATCTACGGGAAAGAACGGTGATTATGTTTGACAATGGAATAATTTAGGCATTCTTCAGCATGCTTCAATAAGAGACCTTAAATTTATTCACTCAAACATAGATAAAATAAGTAAAATTGAGGTCAAACCAAATAAAAAGAGAAAAGAAAAGCATCATTTTGTTTTCTCTATAAGTATCCATGATTAGCCATTATCAGATATATTGCAACAATCAAATACTTAATCAGTATTGCATCAATGTCGCTTGTATCATACTCAAAAAGTCTTTATATTCTTACAAGGATATTTGATCCATATAAAGTGAGGTACAAGTGGAAACAACCAAGAGGATGCACTCTAATTTAAAAATTTTGATCTTCACAGCTTCAAGATTGATTTTTCAAATCAATTTGTATAAAGACTTATTTTAAAAATAATCACATGCAGGTCAAAATGTCCGTACTGTTATACTTTAAATCCCTTTGAAGTTTAACGTTGAAGGCTTTGAGTGAAAATCCTTTGAATCCACCTTGCACAATAGGCTAAAATTGAAAAAAAAATTACTCTGGCCGGCCAAAAAGTTATGCAATTAGCTGATCTACCATAAAACATTTCTGAACATTGGAATAATGTATTACAGAATGCGTTTCAATACAATTTTTCTTTATGTATCAAGAATAAAAGCCTGAGAAAATTCAGCGAATCTCGGGGAACACAATGCCTGAACGTCAAACCAAAAATTTACTCACTACCGTATTTGTAGAAATAAACCTTTTGATCACTCGTTGTGTAAGGTTTAAGGTTACTACTGAAAGTGCGCAATATGACTCCATATTTCTTTAGATTACTAAAACATATAAGAACTTGCAGAATTTCACTTTAATTTATCTTTTTTTCCCCACGTCTCTTTTCTTTTTTTCAACCACAAAATACTAACAAACTATGGATGCAACTATTATAGAAGACTCACCTACAGTTTTGTCAATAAATGAAAAAGAATCATTAAGAGATCAATTACAGAAATCAAGACTAATGTCCTGCATTGCAGGAGCAGTTGTTTTGTTTGCATCATTTGGTATTAGACAAACAATTGGAGTTTTTCTTGTTCCAATCACAAAAAGCACAGGTTGGGACAGATCTACATTTTCTATAGCTGCTGGTATATTTCAACTTTTTTGGGGGTTTTCGCAGCCTTTCTTGGTATATCTAGCTGAAAGAAAATTTGGATTTGGCAAATCTATATTTGCTGCATGTTTATTTTACGCTGTTGGGTTAATCATTGTGTATGCTTCTCCAGTGTCGTCTGGTTTATTCATTTTTGCTTATGGTATAATTGTGGGTACTGCAGCTGGCGGTAATTCTTTTCCTGTGGTTTTGGCATCCATTGGGCAGCGATTCAAGCAAAAATCAAAGGAACAAGCTATTGCATTTGGTATTGTTTCCAGTTTTGGCAGCTTGGGTCAAGTCATATTCTTGCCTGTAGCAAGAGAGATGGTCGTTGCTATTGATTGGAGGCTCTCATTCATCGTTCTCGGTAAATTTTATGACTTTATTAACACACTGCTTTGTTAGCTAACAAACACATTTATTCAGGGGTTTTTATGGGTGCCATTGCACCCTTAGCATATTTTCTACAAACAGTTACACCTCTTTCTCCTACTACATCAACAACTTTGTATAATTCGGAAAGAGTTAGCATTGAAAATTATACTGAAAAAGGTCAAGAGCAACATTTAGAATCACAATCAAAGCAAAATAAATTTGATGATATCGTAGAAAATTGTGAAGCTCCAGATATTAAATCAGCTTTAAAGGAAGCATTTACATCCCCCACATTTTTAATGATCACGCTGGGTTTCTCAGTTTGCGGTTTTCACGTTACATTTCTTGCTACACATTTCCCAGCATATCTGGTAAATATTATAGCCTGTTTTATAAATTTTGAATTAGTATTTAATTGCTTTATATAATCCCCTTAGCAAGATCAAGGAATTGACCCTTCTTTAGCTGGTAAGACAAAGCTATCATACGGAAAAAATAACCCACTAACAATTTACATAATAGCTTGGACCATCTCTATCTTGGGTGCTGGTTCTATGATCGGATCAATTTCTGCTGGATACATTACAAGCTACATCAGTCCTCGTTTAACGCTTACTTTTGTCTATTTGCTTCGTGCCATTTTAATTGCAGCTTTTGTATTCATTCCAACAACTGAAGGAACAGCTATCATATTCTCATGTCTTTTCGGGGTAGGTTGATCGAACTCTGTATACATATAATACCAGTGATACTGACTCAATATATAGTTCCTGTGGTTATCAACTGTCCCTGTTACTACAAAATTCATTGGCGATGTTTTTGGCCATAAATTCCTGGGCACTCTCACATCTGTTAGTTTCGCGGGCCATCAAATAGGCTCATTTTTGGGTGCATATTTAGGTGGTGTTGTTGTAGATGTTCAGAAAAATTATACCTCCATGTGGTATGGATCATTGGCATTAGCTTTATTAGCCGTAATCGCTAATTTTTTTGCCGAGGGCGTTCCTCAATTAAGAGGAAAGAAATCTTTTCCGTCATAATCAATAAAAACAAATATAGACATAAAAGTGTGTAATACATTTTTTAGTGGCAATAGTAGAACCTTTCAAGTTATCACAGTGTTTCCACTTGAAATTCAGACATTTCAGGAAAATATTTAGATGATTTTGAATTGAATTTTCGACGATTGTAGTAATATATTGAGGTAGATTAAAGATGAAATCTAGACAAAGTGAGAATGCAAATTCGTACAAATTGGCAATAAATTTCAGACGAATAAGGTATTGTTTCTAGATGCTAGTTGGTTAATAAAAATAAACGAACCTCCAAAATGGCCCACTGATATCAATCAAAACGAAGATTTGAATAATACGATAAAGGACTTTATTAGATTTTGGAAGACGCATCATGATAAAGAATGTGTACCAACAAACGCTAATTTATACGCATTACCTCATTTACACATTAAGATGACTGTACCATATTCAAAAAGATGTACTTGTTAATAAGCAATGTTTTTGGAAGCTCGTCAAAGATTGTAAATTAAGAGATGCATTATTGAAAGCGACAGACGAGAACATATAGATGATGTATAGAAGAATATTTGATTTCTCAAAGCTTTCAAATAAATTTTCAAATAACAAGATATTCGCGTAACTTTTGTATATTGCATAAAAATAAAGATATTCAAAATAAAACTCCTGATAATATGATTTATACCTTTGGCACTACTAAATAGATATAAATTGACCGCATTATCTTACCTGTTCCATAATTCATTTTATATCTCTCAGAATGTTATGCCAATATTATATCCTAGGTCGCACATTCAAGATCTCGGTCAATATTCGGTATTGTAATAAATCAACAGGCGTCCACGTTCATTTACATGCGTCTTCGTTAATTGATGTAATGTCCTTAGATAGTAATTATGTGTAATAATTACAACAAAAAGTATATAAATACATCCTCTGGATGTATTGTTAATAAAAAGTGTAATATTTTGGCAAGGCCGTTTTGACATTTCACAGAAAACTCAAAAACGCGTAAAATTCTCTGCTTTTTACTTGAAAACTGGGGCTCACTTTTTATCCATGGGTTACTTTTTTTTCACTAAATAAAATCAAGGAAAAATTATATGCCAATGTACCTGAGATAATCAACTTTAATTCAAAAATGAGTATCCGGAAATACCCTATTTTTTGCAGTTGGTATTAATTTTTCAATGCTAATTTTTCAGATTTTTACGCGTATTCCACTGCTAAAAATTAAAAACTTTGGGGCTTCATATCTCTGCGAAAAATTAAGCTATACTAACTTATTTTGATAACAAAACTTACTTGTTTTGAAGCGCTTTATAACATATTTGAGTATGAAAATTTTTGAGTACTTATTTTTTTTTTCGTTTTTTTGGCATTTCTGTAGCGTGTTTCAAGATATTGATTAAATTGAATAACATTTTTTTACATTCATGTCATTGACTTCGTTGAGCTCTCTCGGATCCGATTTAGTTTTTTTCAAAATATTGATTTTTCATGGAGATTTTCCTAAAAATGTGTACCAAGAAATACTGTCGTTTCTAGCTTCAATTTTTCCCCTGTATACCCTCATCCCAAATTCTGAATTTGAAAAAAGAATTGATAAAATTGTTAATTGGACCAGAAGAACAAAATACGAAAGTTGTTGTGCTAATCCAGAGTCATACCAAATGAGTTGTCAGCATTAAAGTATTCATCATCAGTAGGAGAAGTAGTAGTATTAAGGCCAGTGCCACTTGAGAGTGCGGTGGTCGTGAAGTCGATACGAGCCATCTGATTTCGTTGATAATGGTTTTGAAATATATCAGACGATGCCCAATCATCAAGAGACAAGATATTCTGCATACACCTTGATCCAGAGCCCGAGATGAAGCCAAAGGCCGGATTGATACACCTTTTTCCGAGGTAACCGCTGAGATAAAATGATGGTAGATTCAAGAAGAAAGAGTACTAGCACAGATAGATGCCTCGAAATTCTTGCTTCTGATAAACAAAGTAGTGTCCCTAAGACGACCCGTCAAGTGAGGATGATCACGAATAGCCAAGAAACATTGCACCGCACACTGTTGCGTCTGCAGTAAAATGTAAAATAAAAGCTTTGAAAAAAGATACAGTTTAAATCCTTCTTTATTCAAAAAATAGATAGTGTGCAATAGGTCTATATTTCTACTCTATTTATATTAGTTGTGCTTTTGTTATATCTGGGAGTTGCACCGTAACTGTCAGTGATCTATCAGAATTAGGAATAACCGAATTACCAACTTAGGACTTCTGTCAAACCGTGATGTTTAACATGCGAATCAGACAATGCTGCATTCCATACATATATCATCATGCTACTTATTAAATGATTGAAGCATGATTCCATTGTCTTCATGCAATATCCATATGTTTATTCTTTTTGGTAAATCAATTAGTTTGTTTGTGATTTTAAAGTTTATATTGAGCTTCTTGATTTACATAATCAAGGCGGTCTTTTAATGCCCGTTTTTGGCATATTTGTTAATGATCCGCATAGAGCAATCCTTACTTTGATCTATGTGTTTCTTCAGCTTATTTTATGAATCAATTTGCTTTGTTTATGATTCGGTCTATTTTATTTATATGTTAAATTACTAATACTTTCTGTATTTACTGTTAAATCCATGTTATCTCTATTGAAATATTAGAGCATGGTTTTATGTGAGATAACATTTAATTTCTTATGTGGGGAAATAGTATCCTAGTTCAGCACAATCCTAAATTCTGAATCTGAAAAAAATTGGGCACAAATCTTGTTTTCTCTACGAAAAATGCAGCTAAAAGATTTTGCAATAGCTCGATTGATAGATAATTTTTTTGCGCATAATTTCGGTTTATTATATTTAAATATGCTTATAAAAAGTGATGTGTATCTTCAAAAAACCTCCAAAATTTCAATTCCATTTTACGCACAATTTAATGTGGGATGTTTGTC
The DNA here is from genome assembly GCA_027405735.1 of Mucor racemosus. Lineage (NCBI taxonomy): Eukaryota > Fungi > Mucoromycota > Mucoromycetes > Mucorales > Mucoraceae > Mucor > Mucor racemosus. The sequence goes on along the minus strand of JAPEHQ010000004.1, from coordinate 549,408 downwards.
TAATTTTTATTTAGATGGATGCAAAATCCAAAACTGTACAAGAACTATTTAATACGCTAGGTCGACTTACTTTGCAACTCATGAGCCATTAAGCGATTTTGTTTTTTGAATAATCATTTTTCGTCCATTTTTTAAAATAAATTTTGGAGTCTCGTGATGATAGGTTTTAAGCTGTGATAAGAACTATTATTTTGATTATCTCGACGAAAAACCAAATTTTTTTGCTAAAACAAAAAATGTAGAGTAGCAATCAATTAGACCTATCTTTTGAATACAGAAATTAAGCCCTGGATAATGAATTTTAAGTTTTACAAAATAATAAACTAATATTTACAACTGCAGAAAACAAAGAAAAAAACCCCATCCTTGTGAATATTGGTCCAATTGAGTATAAAAGACGAGCCGAGGAGCCTAGGACGAGCTTGACCAAAGATCGCTACAACCAGCCGAGCTTTTGACTTCTTTTCAAAAAGTTCAAATTTAAATAATAATTAGTAAATGATATGACATTATTACTTTAGATAATTGTCAATTGACATTCATAAGTTTGCTTTACTTTGGATATTTGTCACTGGAAAGGTAAAATAAAGCTCGCATTGAGATGATGAGTTTTAGTCGCTGCTAAAAAAGCTCGTTTGGGGTAAACGAGCTCTAGTCACGCGCAAAAAAAGGCTCGTCTAACTTTAACGAGCCTTGAGAAAAGCTCGGCTGCATAAAAAAGGCTCGGCTCGTTTAATATCACTAGGTCCAATTAATCTCCAATTATACATGATGGTATATTTGCATATATCCTGCATAAAAATTTATATTTCTACTCTCACAGATCACTGTGAATTAAGGAAACCATCAGCAAAACATGATATTTCTGTCCAATAAAACTACCTGTTGTGTCCTATATTTTCATGTTTGATAAATAATACTTAAAAAAGAATATAATTAAAAGAGGATGAGTAATGAATCATTTCTTCAACTGTATAAACTTAGTACGTTAGGAGTTTCTTATATCCAATATCAAGACTTTGCACTTCAATAAATGCCGTAATCAATAGATTGTAAGATTTATTGATACTGTAGAAGGTAATAACATATGGTACTTGATGGCATACAACAGATGTATCGATTACAAGTCAAGTTGGCTTTTCTACGACCTTCAGATTTGGAACGGATACCTTTTGGCTCCTGTTCGGTTGATAGCTTTACTGGTGCTTTAGCATTTGCATTCGTGGTTCCCAAAGAGAAACGAAAAGGACGTCGCATCATTAAATCTTATACTATTTATCTTCATCAGGATAGTCCTGAGTTGTGTGTGAATTGCACAAGATTTAGAATAAATATTGTAGCAAGAAAAAAATGTATAATTTAATAAAGAAACTGGTTAAATTAAATCACACACAAACACTGAAGAGAATCTTTATTTAATATCAGTAATTTGTCCTTTTTATATACAAATTCTATATTACAATTTCATTCGTTAGATCAGTATTTATTTACATCAATAACATAGCATACATGAGGGGCACATATTTCATGCAACCAAATATGGTATCTCATCATATATCCCGTACAATCCGGATCATCCTTCAACGGAGAACAATTAGGAGTGCCATCCCACAATAGTTAGCTTACTTTCATAATAAGGATTACAATATAAAAGATTCATCATCTTACAAATTACTATAATAACCTGTGGACGCTGTGCTGAACTAGGATACTATTTCCCCACATAAGAAATTAAATGTTATCTCACATAAAACCATGCTCTAATATTTCAATAGAGATAACATGGATTTAACAGTAAATACAGAAAGTATTAGTAATTTAACATATAAATAAAATAGACCGAATCATAAACAAAGCAAATTGATTCATAAAATAAGCTGAAGAAACACATAGATCAAAGTAAGGATTGCTCTATGCGGATCATTAACAAATATGCCAAAAACGGGCATTAAAAGACCGCCTTGATTATGTAAATCAAGAAGCTCAATATAAACTTTAAAATCACAAACAAACTAATTGATTTACCAAAAAGAATAAACATATGGATATTGCATGAAGACAATGGAATCATGCTTCAATCATTTAATAAGTAGCATGATGATATATGTATGGAATGCAGCATTGTCTGATTCGCATGTTAAACATCACGGTTTGACAGAAGTCCTAAGTTGGTAATTCGGTTATTCCTAATTCTGATAGATCACTGACAGTTACGGTGCAACTCCCAGATATAACAAAAGCACAACTAATATAAATAGAGTAGAAATATAGACCTATTGCACACTATCTATTTTTTGAATAAAGAAGGATTTAAACTGTATCTTTTTTCAAAGCTTTTATTCTACATTTTACTGCAAGGATGAGAGTATACAAGGGGAAAATGAAAGCTAGAAATGGATGTACCTTTTTGATTTTTGTACACATTTTTAAGGATATCTCCACGAAAAATTAATATTTTGAAAAAAACTAAATTGGATCCGAAAGAACTCAATGAGCTTAATGATATAAACGTAAAAAAAATGTCATCCAATTTAATAAACATCTTGAAACATATTACAGAAATGCCAAAAAAACGAAAAAAAAAAATAAAAGTGCTCCAAATTTTTTTATACTCAAATATGTTATAAAGCACTTCAAAGCAAGTAAGTTTTATTATTAACATAAGTTTGTATAGCTTAATTTTTTCTAGAGATATGAAGCCTCCAAGTTTTCAATCCTTTAGCAGTGGAATATGCGTAAAAATCTGAAACATTAGCATTAAAAAATTAATATCAATTACAAAAAATAGGATATTTCCGGATACTTATTTTTGGATTAAAGCTGAACATCTCAGGTACAATGACATATAATTTTTTCTTGGTGTTATTTAGTGAAAACAAAAAGTAGATCAGGGATGAAAAATGAGACCCAGTTTTCAAGGAAAAGGCAGCGCTTTTAAGCCTTTCGTGAGATATAAAATAAATTTAGGAACCAGTAGCATAGTGTGGCTAGTTTATATATATTTAGCTGTGTTTAAGATATATTCTAAAAGGTGTTTGGGATAAGTTCTGTTATATATAAAAAAGAGGGGGATGTTCCGATTTGGATGATTAGAAACTATGAAAAATCAAATTTTACTCGAATTGGTACCCGACAAAAATGTCTTAGGTTATGGGGAAGAAAAACTTCAAAAGAAATACAACGATAATAATACTAAATTAAAAAATGCTGTATTAATGAAAAGTTTATTAATTAAAAATGCAATAGTGATGATGAATTTAAAGTTTAATTGTCAAATGTACTGTTGAGGGTTTGAAGAAACATGTTTTTGCAGTAAGTGTTCCACAGCTGTTTGCTTTCTGAGTCATTTTGTGTAAGAGCATCAGCAAATTCTATATAAGCATCTACCGAAAGATCAGAAAGACCATACAAAGTCTTTGTATCATATTCTAAATCAAAACCTAATGGAGGCTTAGGGTCTTTATGACCATCTTCTTCGTTGTATCTTGAAATATTAGCTACAAATTGAGAATAACCCAATAAAGTGCCATATTTATGGGTAGCACCTTGTTCAGGAGAATCCCGATATTCATAACGGTAAATTCTGACTGAAGGCATGTACACAGGGAACACAGAAGGAGCAATATGAACAACGACTACGGGCTCGGGATCGAATTTTGGAGGTTTTTGCATTGGTTCTTGATGAAACAAATCATGTCTATCGGGATGTTTGCTTTCAAATTCATCGATTTCATCATACATACTCTTTAACCAATTGACATATTCACGAACGTTACGCTGGATATTAACTTTATCGTGATCTTGGTCAATTGAATCTTCTAAATAGGGAAGTTGAAGCTCAGAGTTGTGGATTTCTTGTTCGCGCTTATCATACAAAAGGAAATGATCCATATTGAGGTGACCGTAAAAGTGACCAAATACAACATCGGAAAAATCAGCAGTAATGCTCATATAATCTGTCATACAGCTTGTAAAGAAATCTCTTGGAGAAGGAGGGACATGGCCGATAACATAGATTTTGACACCATCATGGCGAGCTTTATCAAGTTGATTTCTATACCATTTCATGTGATGATGTCCAGAAGAAGATTTCTTTGAACATGATTTTGCTAGTGGGTTTGCCTTGAGAAAGAACATGGTATTGATAGATAATACTCGTAATCCTGGTGCTACATCGACAGCGAAATAACCGCCTTCCAAGAAATCTTTACGTTGCTTTTTTGGAATCCAATGATCCCATAACTTTTCAAAGAAATATAAAACATCGTCGTTGAGTTGAATATAATTGTGAGGTTGAACATCGTTATTTCCAATGACAGGTACAACAGGAATAGCACGAGGATGTTCAGGACTGGAACAAAATAAATCAGACATCATTTTTGTAACTTGACTATTCAATTCAAGCACTTTGGTTTCCTGGCGAGGATGTGTTTTATCCCAATCATGTCTGGAATTATCGCCGGTCCATATAACAAAATCCAATTTATCTCTCCATTCTCTTTTGATCCAATCAAGGGTATGCTCGATAAGAATACTTGGCGCATCCATGCGTACGCCTGGAACACCCATAGGGCTACATAATTGTTTATGTTTGGAATGTACATGCTTTTTGGGTATAGAATGGCAACCTGATTTTATGGTAGCACCTTCAGTATAATGATCATCCAACTAAAATGCATAAAATCATAAATTAGCAGATTGGTTCTATATTGATACTGCTTCAAAACTCACATGTGTATCAGTAATTTGAAGGAAATAACCGTATTTTTTATCATGAACTAAAGCTTAATTTACATGATTATTTAGATTTTTGAATCATTGATTATATCATTTTATTAGAATCTTACTGTCTTGATTTAAAATCTTCGGGCATTGCCATAAGAAAAGTGCACAAGCGCCTAACCAAAGTATGATATAAGGCACTTTCATTGTTTTTATAATATATATGTATAAAAAGAAAAGGGCAGAAACCGAGCAATTTTATATTAGAGGTTAGTCCAATGAATCGATGGTTGGGTATGCAAAAACCCCTTCCATCCTGTAATAAGGTTTAAAACGCAGATCGCACCAGATTCGGGCGCATCAATGTTGACCTTTTTTCCGGAAGCAAGTTGAGGCAATCGTAACATGTAAATTGACAGCAGTCAGTTCATTCAAAAGAAAAAAGCCACCAAAAATTTTTTCTTGCGACAAGAAGCTTTATTCAGGTGAAAAGTTTACAGAATAATTTGATTCCTTCTCTTCATTTATATATTTAAAATGGCTCCCGTCAAGGCTACCACCTCTGCTGTCAAGAAGTCCAAGTTCGTTATCGACTGTTCCGGTCCCGCTAACGACAAGATTTTCGATGCTGCTGCTTTCGTACGTATTTAATTAAAAAAAACGAGCAAAATGTCGAATTGACACTTTGAAAATATTTTATAGGAAAAGTACCTTCATGATCGTATCAAGGTTGATGGTCGTACCAACAACCTCGGTGAGGCTGTCACTATCTCTCGTTCTGCTGACAACAAGATCACCGTTGTTGCCAACATTGCTTTCTCCAAGCGTTACCTCAAGTACCTCACCAAGAAGTTCTTGAAGAAGAACCAAATCCGTGATTGGCTCCGTGTTATTGCTACTGATAAGCAAACCTTCGAGCTCCGTTACTTCAACATTGCCAACGATGATGAGGCCGAGGAGGATGAGGAATAAATTTCTCGTTAGATTCGATAAAATAAACTTTTTTTGATAAATTCATTATAATTTTATTTTTTATTTTTTGGGATTTGATGTGTTGCATTTGGACCCTGTAATTGTGAAAAATGCTGCCCTTTTATATGAAAGAATCAGCTTATTTTATCAATTGTGAAGTTGTTTCATTCTATCTTATTGGTTTGTGGAGCAAATATCACAATTTGGTATCGTACCTGAGCAAATTTGATGTATAGAAGACACAAAAGTGATGGTGAACTGCCAAACTTTTTTAAACCTCCGTAAGCTTATGTCGATTTTGCATTGTTTCAAAAGTTTTTTCTTATTCCAAATTCCTCTTCAAACCTGCATTCTGTACCTCAAAGTATAGTCATACATATCATCTTTGATGCCACATTTTTTTACCATGAAAACTTCGTTGGTTTGGTAGCATTATTATCACATATTTTAGAATGGTATAAATAAATTGAAGTTGAGGTATAATTGATTCTCAACATCATAAAAGTCATTTTTGGAAAAAAAAAATCGAAAATAAAATCAATACGTGTATATTGCGAACTGTTTTCAAAGCTAATAAGAGTTATTTTAAATCTGTGCGAATTAAAGAAACAGTTCCTTGAAAGGTCGAAAAGAGTGGTGGGCAAATGAGAAAATGGCAAATATCGATTCAGCAGCAGCTGGATGATGATAAATTGCTGTATATTTAAGACTAGCCGTTCAACCTTGCTACGCTCAATTACAGCGTCGCCCTGCGCTTTTGCAATCTTTTTAATGAATGTATCATATGGCTGATAGCTCTACCTCGTTACGCTCGATTACTGTCTCTATAGTCGAAAAATGTATGTTTTTATACAAAAATATCAATGAGATTTATAAACATCCTTTTTTATTATATTATTAGAAAGCATTTGACACCCCATCTTGTTACTCATTTGAACACGCAGACGATTATGTGTGTGATAAAAAATGTTCTCCTACACATCTTGCCTTGTTTGGTACTGTAGATGGAATTGTCCAATTTGATTTATGGCAAAGAATTTTCAAATACCGTAAAATCTCTTATTTTTAAGACTTACAAGGCTTATAAGAAGAATATTAATTTCGAAAATTATTTTTGTCCAGATCATCAATTTTGGCATTTGTTGCGGGGGTAAAATCTTTGGTTGCTTTTATCAGTAATTTGGAAATGAATAGAATTGGTAGTGAAGATTCAAAAGGGACAAGGTTTAAAGTTTATAAATTTGAAGAGTTTAGAGAATGTTTGATCTGTTTAACTTAAATATTGCAACTGCAATGACACTTTTTAGATTCTTGAACAGACGTTTATTTATTGACAAAAATGAATTACCTGCAATGACACTTTTTAGATTCTTGAACAGACAAGAGAAAAGAAAGGTCATTACACAATTACCAGACTTATATATACAAAAAAAAAGAGTGGTAAACAAACAAATGATTATGGCCATACACCTGGCATACCTAACATAACAACGGTTTTTTTTTTTTTTTTTTTTTTTTTTTTTTTTTTTTTTTTCTATTTTTCGTTTCAGATCACATTTTTTAATTTTTTTTTTCTGCTTTTGCAAATCTAGAGTTAATTATACTACCAGTTATAAAAACAAAAAATATTCACATATACCAAATTTAGCGCTCTATTTTTTCCATAAAAAATAACAAACATTTTTATTGCAAAATATTATATGAAAATCCTTTAACCAAAATTTTGTTTTTTGGACAAAAGTACGATTTCTCATTATTTAACATTTAATATTAACCTTTTATAAAATGTGTATTAGTCATAGCTACAATTTTCTCTCACAATGTAGTATATTTAAACGTTGATTTTGTTATCAAAATTTGATTTTTCTGTTTTTTGATCAAAATCATGAGTGTTGGTAAGGATGAAATGAGTCCCGAAAATGTTCGCTACAAAGTCTGAATTTTCAGACCATACATGGTTAAATTTATGAAAAGTTAAAAGAATACTTGTTAAAAACTTATATATATCATGATGTAAGAGGATTAGTAGTTCAATCTCGCTACGCCCAATTACAGTGTTGCTCTGCGGGCCTTTATTTTTCAATTTGTCATACATAATAACCTTTTAATCTCGCTACGCTTGATTTTTGCGATTTTTTCATAATAGAAGTATTATATTTATATATAACCGTTTGATATCGCTATACTCTTGTACTTTATTTGTAATTAATGTGTTTTATACAATGGATATTTTGTCTCTCTACGCTCGTTTATGTAATTTGCTTTATGATAGATTATTTATATTGATAGTCTTTTGATCTCACTGCGCTCGTTTTTGCGATATGTACTATGATCAAGTATTACAAGTAGCCGTTTAATTTTGCTATGCTCGATTATGACAAAGAAGCCATCTTACGAGCTCTTTTTTTAAGCTTTTTCTTGAATAATCAACGTATTATATATGATAGATGCATAATCTCGCTACACTTGATGATGGCGTCGCCCTGAAGGCTCACTTTTACAATTTTTTTAATGAATGCATTACATGGTTGGCAGCTCTATTCCGTTACCCCCGATTACTGTCTCTCTAGTCGAAAAATGTATGTTTTTATGGTGTTTATTTAATATAACAGATATTAATGAGGTTTATGAACAGTCTTTTGTTGAATGTTTATGCGAGTATATAAAAAGTTTAATGACAGAATTCCCATTAAAAGTCTGGGTAAAATCGCATACCCCTTTTTTTCTTGTTACGGAAAAAATATGGATCGGTTGCTATGAAATTTAAGGGATCTACTTGACATTAATACAATGCATGAGCCTTACATCAAGTTATTAACCTTTGAATGCGAAGTAAATTGTAATTACAAGTCTCAAAACAATTCAAAAGAATTTGTTAAGAGATGATAAAAAGTGGTAAATTCCATGAACATATGACTTATCTAACATTAATTTACTGCAGCAATAATTAAACTTGTGTTACAATTGTAGTAGGCAAAAAAAAAAAAAGAATTCATGTTACAGTTTTATGGGTAAATTGTATTATTTGAATAAATAAATTTGAAGAAAAAGATGCATGCATTGAGCTATTTCAATTTTCTGGGCATATTTTTAAGAATATGATAATCACTAGCATATGTAACTATATTTTTCGAAGATGAGTGTTGACTAGCTCCATGTTTATGTAGTTACAAATCGATAATGAAGGGATATCACAATGCGAAAGCAGTGTTTTTGGAGTATGGAATTGAAAACCTAGGCCTCAAAAAAATGTCATATTTCATGTTCAGTCTGACATTTTGCAAAAAAAAAAAAAATTAGCCTTTAAAGGATTTTTACAGCAGAATTTGTGTGATGAAATTAAAAACTTTAATAATAAAAAGTATACAATCTAATGTAATGCATGTTTTAATATTTTATTTTTGTACAACTTTTTTAGAAATATTTTTGATATTTTTGATAAAGTGCAATTTCAGTTTTTTCATGAAATATCAAAAAAGTTGGTTTGCAAACTCAAAATAGACACTGCCATAACAAAGCTGACTTTATTCATGTTATATAACTCCAGTAAACACTTAACAAAAAGCCATGCCTTGGGGCGAGAAAAGTGAATTTTGTTAAAATCAAGAATTTGAACGAGGTATGGCAAGGCAAAAATCGAGTTGAAATTTCGAACGAGAAAAAACTGCCAAAATACATTAGATCAAATCTTCTGAACAGTAGCATTCGTCTAGTATGCTTTTGAAATCTAAGGATGGCCGCAATTGGTAAAGTTCAACATATACAGTAGCAATGTATGACCATTTTGTCAATTTTTTTTAGAAGTTGCCATGTGTTTTATATTGTTTTAGTTAGTTTTAGATGCATTTCATGTTTAATTTTCGGATTTTTTGACATTCTGCAACTTGCAACTGCAAAAAGGGGGTGGGGTACTGAGCAAAACGTCCACATTTGAGCTCAATAACCATTACTGATTGGGTCAAAAATCACGCACAAATCCGAAAATCTCTATATTAGGCAGTTTTATTTGCCAGTGTTAGCTTGAGATATCGAAAGTCAGTTTAGAGGGCCCCAGCTACGAGTACTCAACATGCAAGTAAGTCCTCCTCGGATAACTGCTGAGAAATGTCTCAGAAATCATCACTGATATCGCCATAAAAATGGTATTGTTGTCAGTTAAAACGTTAAATTATGTGTCTGCGACTTTCAATTGCAAGAAAAAATCAACTCGTGCACTCTTCCCAACTAGATTACTCTCAAAATAACATATTTGATTACGATTGGTTTATTTAATTGACAGATTAGGGGATGAGGGGCTATTTTTACTATTTGGATCAATTTTACATGTATGTGATCTTATAATTTTATTATTACTAAATTGGGTTTAGTAATGGTGATACGGGGTGATGCACAAACATCTAATTTTTTTTCGCAATATTGGCTAAATAACATGTTCAAAGAACGCGCTCTCTCGGGGCAGATCGAGAACAGTGGATCAAGCGTAACTTTCGAATTTTCGTAATATGAAAGCAGCCTATTTGCATTTCAATTGGAAATATTTCGCATTGATGGTTGAAACGGAGTCTTTGAGTTTGACACTTTTGTTGGATCGGGAAGGGCGAAGAGACCATGAAGTACACAACCTGCAAGTGTATTCATTCTCCACTGAAACAATATTATATACAGGAAAATGGGACAAAAAAGGGCATTTTGTTGAGTAAATGGTTATTTCATGCCGAGGTAAACATGTTGGTTTTCAATGAATATGCTTGGACTTCAGTATCAAATTCATCATCTAATGCCTTTTTACACAAAATTATATCAAACTTGATTATATATTTATACATTTATCGCCGCTTTGATGCTGAAATCATTCGTTATCAGTGCGTGTATGAGATGATTTAGCTCAAAACCTTTTCTCTTTTCAAGTCAGATTCATTTTTCAGAAACGGAAAAGATTGTAAAATTTCACCCATTTTGGCTTTTCCTTTTCTTTTTTTTTCCTCATTTAAATACCACATTTTCGACATTTTCAGCGTTTTCGATAACAAAAATGTCATTTTTCAACATGACAACAACAATAACTCGTTTGATTTTAATAGCAGTTTTTATTTCCTGTTTATTAGTAAATTTATATCAATGCTATCCTAATCCATCAACAACAGCATCTACGGTTATTTTATCAAAGCCTACACCAAATATCGACTTTAAAGTTGTTAAGAATATAGTTGTGCATAAATTAAATAAAAAAGAAGAAGAAGAAGAAGAAGAAGATCGTAAACAAGTAGAAGATAAATTGAAATCTATTAAAAAAGCAAAAGAAAATGCTAGAGAAAAAGATAGAAAAGCTAAAGAAAGAGCTGATGAACATAAAGAGCGAGAGGAATCTGACGACAATGACGATGATCATAATACGAGTAATATTACCAACAACAGCACCAAAAAGACGTATAAACATCATGAAACTAAAACTAATGATGGTGACTATGATGAAGATAACAAAACAAATTCTCATAATAACAGTAAAGATGATAATAACAATAATGCAGCAACTGCAACTGCAACTGCAACTGCTCCTATCAATACTGTAGTTACAACTATCATTGTTGTTTCTACTGAGACCCCTAGCACCATCTATACTGATTCATCAAATGGCTCAGCAAAACAAAAAAGCGATACATCAGGCAATAACCAAGTCAGTGACCCTAATGATGGAACCGATACCTCATCTTCAACTGACGGCAGCAATTCTAGCGACTCTACTGATACTTCATCAAACGAAACTCCAGAAGAATCTGCCGCAGGAGAAGCAGCAAGATATCATGATCAATTAGTTTATCGGAAACTAGTTACTGCCCTCTCCATTGTTGGTGGTATTGCTGGTATCGCTCTAATTACAGGTGGCCTTGTATTTACTCGTATGAAGATGCGCAAGAGAAAGAGAAAGGAATTAGATGTTGAAATAGCTGAAAACAACGATAATAACGATAATAACGATAGAGATTCACAACCACGATCACCACCACGATCAACCACTCATTCTAATTCTTCGCCTTCCTTAAACTATAATGCTCGTTTCTCCAATGATGGCAACGATACTGTTGTTGGTTTTAGTCAAGATCCTTTCGGGGACCCTGCCGACTTATCATATAGTAAAAATATGATACGCTCACTAGATGATCGTATGAGTTTGACACCTACTGCACCACCATCATTACCAGTTAATCTCGAATCTCCACGTCGTTATGCTAATTATCGTCAAAATAGAACACTATCCATGTTATCTCAAACAACTGCAACAGCTTTACCTTCTGCACCTAGTGCAAAAGAATTAGATGCTTTAGCGTACGGTAATCCTTTTGATGATGAAGGTTTCGATATAACAGAAGAAAATGAAGATGAACTTCAACGACTAGGTCAACCACATCATCATCATCATCATCATCCTTCTACAGTTACTTCAATAACATCTTCAATAGCAACAGAAGAATTATCACTGCCAGCATTACTACCACCTACAAATACGATGACAGCTGGTAGTTCCTCATCTTCCTCATCTTCTTCTACCTCTTTTAATAAGCCATTCCATTTACATCATCAACAGCATTTACAAGAATCACAAGAATCATTCTCATCTTCTGCTGATTTACCGCCACCGCCTGCTTATACACCGAGTGCACCACCTAGTGCGCCTCCCTTATACGCTCTGCCAACATCAAGGCTAGCACTTGAAGCTGAGAGACAACAACAACATCAACAGCAGGAAGAAGAAGGCTCAAGGCGACATTCTATTAGCAGTTGTAGTATAACATCTTCCTCTAGACCGCTATCTTTAAGGCGCGGTTCTGGTAGTTTAGCACTTATATCCTTTAAATAATTTTTCTGCTCAATATTTTCTGAAAAATGTTATATTTCTTTCTTTCTGTAGCAACATGTAATCTCTCAGTTCATTCTAATATTTTTTTTCTCATTGTAAATTATACCATTAAAACAATAAAAATAACTTAAACTCAAAATCATTTGGTTCTTCTGAAACCAAAATCTGATACATCGATTTCACAAAAAAAAGCTGGAATTGTCATTATGATTTAACGTAACCACACGAATTTATAGAATATTCGATTTTCTACATTATTCTTCCCTCATCAAGAATTTAAAGGCGTAAATCAGTTATCAAAATGATGATTTACATGTTGAAAATGTCGTGTCTTTATATTTCATTCAAGCAGAAAAGATACTTTTATTATTATATAATTATTTACAATTCAACGGCAAGTCTAGCCATCTCATAAGCACCATGGCGAGATTTGTTACCACCAATAAAACCACCAGCATGAATAAAGATACAACCATCAACACCAGAAATACGGCTCAACTCATCATCACGGAAACCTCTCCAAGCTTCAGGCAAGCTCTTTCTGTTTTCGAAACCTTCAGGACGAAGAGGAACACATTGAATACGCCAGTTACCTTCAGGGGAAGATTCAGGATAAAGAACGTACAAAACAGACTTGTCACCCACTAAACCACGTTCCTTTTCAAGATCGAGTAAATGTTCCTTCCAAGGACAAGAACGATCAAGAGCAATGACACGACCAGAGGGATGAACCTCAGAAGCCTTATCAAGAGCATCGACAACAAGAGAACGAGCAGGCAACCAAGAAACTTGGAGGCCTTTAACATAATCTGCTAATTCAGCACCGGCCATATCAGAAGCTTCAACAAAACGAGCATCGATTTCAGCATCAGTCATAGGCTCATTCCAGTTGGGGTTCTTTTTGGCTACTCTGTGATAAAGACTAGTAGGAGAGTCTTTGTAAAGAGGTGAAATGGTGCTAGGGTATGCGCTGATACCATTGTCATTGGCATCCAAAGCTTCAACAAAACCATGGTAGGTCTTTTGATAGAGCATCTCAACATCGTCATCAACTTCAGTTTTACCAAGAAGATGCATAACAACTTCCTTACCGAAATGCTTATAAACTAAACCAGCAGAACTTAATTTAGTGACATGCTTATCGTCAAAAACCTCTGTAAATCCGCGCTATAGCGTATGAATTAGATTCAAATCAAATAAACTTTTATTGCGAAACTTACTTGATGGTGATCGTATCTGTGAGTGGCAGGATCATAAACACCTCCAACATCAACAACAATATCACATTCAGCCAATTTACTGGCATCACGAGTACGGATCAATTGAGCTCCAGTGAATTCCTTGGTCTTTTTTAATAAAGAAACAGCTAAAGCTTCATCGCTACAATATGCCCATATAAGTATACAGAATGAAAACATATCTTAAAAATTAAAATTACCAGTGAAAATGACCGCTGTGGGTACCAATAGTCTATTTTCTTCTATAATAAGTATTCTGATATATCAACGATATGCTGTTTATGATTCTTACCTTGACCATATTTAATATTACTGTAAGAATTTTGAATAAATGTTCAACAAAATTTTAAATGAACCTAAAAAAAATTGTGCCTTTTGAAAGAAGAAAAGGATTATAAGCCACTGTTTAACGAAATATGTGTATTACAATGGCGGGATTGTTCGTAGCTCTACCGCATTTTGCATAAAACGTGCTTTATTAGTCAAAATCTCTATATTGGCATAGTGTCTTTGGTTTAATCGTAGGAGTGAAAAGTTGTAATATCCAAATTAAAATCTTTGAAAAACTAGACAAAAACATCGGGATCGTTCAATTTCACAGCTTACGGATACTTCATGCCCTGATCAATGTATTTTTTTATCAGCCATTATTTGCCACCATTTACGTCTATCAATATTTTCTTAATACAGGAAATATTGAAGGCATACTCGCTGCTATACTAATACATTAATCATAAATATTTATGACCATTTGCAATAAGTTATTGACAGTTATTCCATAACTCGTATCCTCTATATGCTTGAGCGTAAACAATGGAGAAGCATCTTACAAGCCAAATTACGTATGGCAAGCTTTTGGATAATTAACAGTTGATACAGTATTAGAAAGATCGATGAATTAACTCTTTAGCTGTAAGATAAAAACAAGATTTCGTATCTTATTTGGATATCTAAGTGCATGGTGTCTAGTATTGACTCAGTTATAGGCGCTAGTAATCCACTTCATCGGTTTGGAACATGCGCACATCTGTAGATTTAAAAAAGATGCATCGCGGATGAAATGTTTTTGTAATACATTTACTTTGTTGCATAACATAATGTTGAAAAATGCAGAAGTTTCTGTTTTTTTAATTCTTATTATCTCGATCAATTCTATTTTTTTTTTTTTTTTTTTGAGAATATAGTATATCAAATTAAAGGTGTCGTTCGCATAATCAAATTTGCGTTAATGTTAAAAGCGTTTTAAAACTTTTGGCACTCTTATATAGGATCTAGGGATGTGAAACTGAGATACGCGACGGATGATTTTAATCAATAATACAAACATTAAATCAATATTTGAAATTTGAGCTTTTTCAAAAAATAAATGTAGAATACTATTGAACTACAATTTTGTATTAAACATAATAATCTTATAATAGTTTATGCTATTAAGAAGTACCAAAGGGTAGAGGTTCGCGTTACTAATTGTTTTGTGATTATTACTTTAGCCAATACTTGCTATGTATTGAACGAAATTAATATGCGACAAGTAGTATCAAGCAATAAATCAAAGAGTCGTCATTAACAAGTTTACTTATGTAAATGTATTAACATACGTGGAGGGGGAACAGATATTTTCACTAGTGATCAAATATCTGTTTTGCATGAAGGTATTTATATGATTTTGGTATTATGTATTATGCATTATATAGTGATTTAGGTTTCATATAAATTGAGACAACATGTAATGCAAATCATTACAAATTTTGACCATACACAAAAAAAGGGGACGTTTACTTATTTATTTCGGTGGTTTTCATTGTCGTATATGCTTTTTTTGGCTGATTTAGCGCAATTTCTAATTTTAAATCGTCCACTAAACCGCAAAATCTACTAGAAAAAAGTGGGTGTTTAATTCCTATGATTTAACCAGCAAATCAATGTAATACTAAAATTACATTTCTGGATATTGTTGCAGTTCTAGTATATATTTTAAAAATTACAGCCCATTTGGATCAATATTCATTGATTACAGGCATTTTTCCTGTTATTAAATTTCTTTCAAGCAGAAGAAAAAACTTTTTCTCTCAAAAACGTGTGCAAAAATATTCCAAAATAGTGATCGCAATTGAGCAGTGCGAGCACAAGCAAGCGAATGAGTCCTATGCATGCTTGGGCTCGCTTGAATTGCACTTTTTTCTGGGTATTACTTGTTTTGGCTTGCTTGTATATAAACCTGCTTGCTTGCCTGCTTTCAAATCAAGTAAGCAAGCATGTAACACATGACATATGTTGTACGCCACCAAGTACCATATTTCATCACCTTCTACAGTACCAATACATCTTACAATCTATTGACTATAAATATAAAACACAAGCCGTGCCTTGGATGAGCATTGACTTCTTTTCAAAAAGTTCAAATTTAATAATAATTAGTAGATGATATGACAGTATTATTTTAGATAATTGTCAATTGACATTCATAAGTTTATTTTACTTTAGATATTTGTCACTTGAAAAGTAAAATAAAGCTCGCATTGAGATGATGAGTTTTAGTCGCTGCATAAAAAAAGCTCGGCTCATTTAAAATAATTAATTGACTAGGACATGTATTGAAGTGCAAAGTCTTGATACCGGATATAAGAAACTTTTAGCGTACTAAGTGTATGCATAAATCAACAATAACGCTTGGATATCTCAATTATGACACCATATTATTTCATCCCAGCGGTTAATCAATCAAGTAGCTATCAAATCAACATCCAAGCACATTTAGCGCAGTATTGAAACAAGACAACTCACAAGCTCTGCAAGCACGGTTAAATTATGACTGATCTATTTCAATCCATAGATTACTATCAAGCAGGTATAATCGTTCAATAGTACCTTAAATTACCTCTCAGGATCTCAATGTCAAACCAATATAAAAGGCTGTACTTTTATATCTAAATAAACGATATCTTGTTTTTATTATACAGTTGAAGTGTCGGTTTTCGAGGATATTAAACAGCCAATTTTGAAGCCAATTCCATTTCTAACTCATATTGAAATGTAATTCTTATAAATAGTCTTTTAAACCAAGATCTAGAAGCTCTTGGTTCTTTCTTTTGCCATTGAGAAACATTTCTATTTACCATCAATAATTATTAGCAGATAATGTGAGATATTTCGCAAGCTTCAAACATCTCATAATTTTTTTTTCTTTAAAAAAATCAATCAAAAAAAGCATGACTAAGTTTTTTTGGAACTTAATCATTAGGGATTGTAGATATATTTATTGCTTGATTATCAATTTACAAAATAATATTAATTTCTATTTTAATTTTAATTCTTATTATAATATTATAATTACATGATCATGAATGTCTCTCATTAGTTTTTCTAATAATAAAGCCTACGTTCTCCATGATAAATGTTACTAGTCTTTATTATTATTATTTCTAAAAATAAGATTGTATGTATCCATAAACTCTCATAAAGAACTGATTTATTACTCAATCTTTTTTAATTATATTCTTTTTTTAAGTATTGTTTATGTGGAATATATGAGAATATTAACGGAAAAAAAAGTATAAAAAAACAATAGGAATTTGACTAGATAACGTTAGGGTTTTATTACCAAGCTAAATTCTACTTGAGGACTTTTGCAATTAAATAAATGTCCTCTTTATATAGTTTTCATCAGAGAGATTAGGTAATCATTCCTAGCTCCATACATAGTCAATAATACTACCCCTTGTCGGATATAAGACTTGATAGTAACTAATCGGTGTATTCATAGAGCTCATGAGTCCTTGATCATAATGGTGTGATTAGATCTATATTATGCTGATTGACCATTAACTATACGCTGCTAGGAGCGAATCTCGGTGGTAGAAAGTTTATGGTAGTATGAATCAACATATAAAGTTTAGTAGTATAATGTATATTCAATATTCATGCCAGCTGTACTTTAATTGAGAATTAGACGAAATGGAAATCAATATAGTGGATAAATATGTACATATTTCATATAGTCTATTTATTTATATATAGATCCAATCAAGTCTAGGCGACACACACTAGTTCCACATTCCTCAATACGTACAGTATAAACTGAGCTTTATAACATATTACACAGCAATGTAGAACATATCATGCCAAAATATGTCATAATCTTAACCAAGGGATGTTTACAGACTTGTGGACGCAATAGGTTTAGATAGTTTCAGATTATTTTCAAATTATTTTCAAAATTCTCACCCAATATTGAGTTGAAGTACGTAAAATCTTCAAAAAAGATGTACCATCACTCTATCGGCTATTGATATCTCTCAGGAAATAGAAGTATTAATGCCAGAATAAAAGTGCATTGGACAAACATTGATCAAGATTGACCTAAAATTGGTTATAAAAAGTTGCGCACCAAAATTGAGATATGAATTTTTTGCAGTAACAATATATATCCAATCCTAAGCTATTCTGCATTTTTTGTTTCAGCAAAGAATATTGATTTCTCGTCGAGATAACCAAAATAATAGCTCAAATTACAGCTTAAACACGAAAATAACTGGGTTCCAAAATTGATTCGAAAAAATGGTTGAAAAATAATTCAAAAACGAAAATAGTTTAATGACTCATGAACTGCAAAGTAAGTCAACCTAGCGTATTAAGTAATTTTTGTACGGTTTTAAATTCTGAATTTATCTAAATAAAATTCAGGCATATGTTTTACATTAAATTTTGCGTAAAATGCAATTGAAATTGTAGAAGTTTTTTGATAATACACATCACTTTTTATAAATGCGTTTCAAATATAAGTAATAAAAATAATGCGCAGCAAAATTGTATATCGATCAAGCCATTGCTGAGTCTTCTAGCGACATTTTTCGTAAAGAAAACGAGATTTTTGTCATTTTTTTTCAAATCCAGAATTTAAGATGAGGGTATACAAGGGGAAAATTGAAGCTAGAAACGAAAGTATCTTTTTTACACATTTTTGAAGATATCTCCACGAAAAATCAATATTTTGAAAAAAAACTAAATTAGGTCCGAGAGAGCTCAGTGGGTTTAATGACATGAATGTATAAAAAGCTGTTTAATTTAACCAATATTCTGAAATCTACTACAAAAATGCCCAAAAATGAAAGAAAATAAAAGTGCTCAGAATCTTTTCATACTGAAATACGTTATAGAGTGCTTCAAACAAGTAAATTTTACTATTAAAAAGTGTTAATATTAGGAATTCTATCGAGCCTAGCTTATATTAGTAAATTTGGCTGGCAAACTCCGGCTCGACACCAATGCTAGTTACTATAGCTTGATTTATCGAGACTTTGTAAATTAAAATCAACGTAAAAAGTACCGTTTATTAGAATGAATTAAATATGGGTTTATATAGTTATTGGGATTGTGTGATAAGATCTAGTGGATAGGGATCCATTAGATGTGACAATAAAAATTATTATTATTAATGTGTATGGATATAATATGTTATGTTTTAGTGGTAATATTGCTATAAGTTATGTTTCATTATTAGTTCCTAGATAACAGGAACCATCAGTTACTGAGCAGATAGGACTTGCTAGATCTGTCAAAGATCTTCTATATATGGAATGTTGTAATTCTGATAGATCATAGCTTAATTTTTTGCAGAGATACGAAGCCTCAAAGTTGCTAGTTTTTAGCAGTGAAATAAATGTGAAAATATGAAACATTAGTACTAAAAAATTTATACAAACTGCAAAAAATAGGATATTCTCGGGTACTCATTTTTGGATAAAAGTTGAGCATCTCAGGTACATTGGCATATAATTTATATCGTCGTTGTTTATGCGGCAAGAATTCCATAACTTGAAAAACACAAATATTGTTATTGTACGCACCGACATTTAAGCCTGATCAAATGTTAATCAAGGCCTATTTACTCAAGACAAAATATATACCAGCTACATTACATTATATTACCTCTAGGATGACTACTTTTTCACATATATATATATATATGTATATGTATATGTATATGTATATGTATTATCATATAGAAGTATATACATTAAGTATCTGTAGAAGAGTGGTTATTTGCATACAGGAAAAAAAGGATTTATGCATTATGCGTGAGAGTAATACTGCATTTTATTATAGAGAAGCATAACTTATTTTTAATTTTATATTTGTTTTAGAATTCTGGATAAACATATATTCTACATAGCGAAGTCTTGTTGTTCCTGAATGTGTAACCTGTCAAATGCTCCTTGATTCATTATTTTATTTGCCGTTCAGGGGCTAATATAATGCATTTTGCAACTGAAGATCTGCAAGAAAAAAAATATGAAAATAAATTGTTGATTATTTTTTTCCATGTTAAAATTAACAAGTTGATTTTATTCATGGTAAAATATGTAAGTTTATAATCTACAATCATTCAATTTCAAAAAAAAAAAAAAAAAAGTTGGAAAGGGAGGAGAAGGAGGAACAAGACGATTTTTTTTCGCATATAGTAAAGAAAGAAGTTATGTATAAAGAAAAAATTACAAGCAAATAGTTAAATCATATAACAAAATAAAATAAAATTATTATTGTTAAATTGAGTAATATAAAATAAAAAAAAAGGAAGTAGCATGAGGAGAAGCAAGAAGTAGTATAATATGTAAAAAAAGGTTGTGGTTTTTTTTAGAGTAGCTTAATTTAGTTTCAAGGGAAAAGTAAAAAGATGTTCTTTTAAACAGCAAGTATAGCAAGCAAGGAAAAATAAAAGCATTAATTGAGTCTGTTTTTTTGGTTTGTTTTGGTTTGTTTTTTGTGTGGACTCGATCATACTTTTCTTTTTTGTTTGCTGTGAAAAAAAAAATGGTTACTTTTCTGGCCATAAGAATGTATATGTATATATATGTGTGCGTGTGTGTGTTTGTGTGATTTTTTGTTAATAGTTCTTGAATTGTTGCCGAGTTGTTTTAACCCTAAAATAATGATTGATGATGAGAGAGCAAGTTCAAAGGATTAGCTGGTGCACCTGTAGAAGAAGGAATTGAAGTACTTGATGCTAGTTGACATGCTTGTTGGCGTTGGATAAATTTACTATCGCTTGTTGTCTCATGATAAGCAGAATGTACAGGTGACGAAGTAGCTGAAGTAGATGAAGAGGAAGGTGATAAAGATGGAGATCCAACGCAATGGCTGCTCACTATTGGTGCTGCAGTAGTAGTAGTACAAGTAGTAGTAGTACTAGTGTTGGCATTGGCATTAGTGGGAGAATAGAGTAAATTGTTATGATTACGAGACAAGGATGATGATGAAGAACGAGGTACAAATGTCATATTATTTGTTGTATCAATTAAGGAATAGGCCGGATTTTGTTTCAATCCATACTCCTGTGCATAGTATACCGATAAAGCAGGTTGCATCGTCATGGGTTGTTGAGATTCTTGCGCATTGAGTGAATTATGGCTATTTGTTGAAGGATATGATAACATGTAAGGAGATTGTTGTCTTGTGCTGGTATTGTTGTTATTTGAATAGTATCCTGAATGGTTACCGTGCTGCTGATGGTGATTGCCAAAAATTGAGCTAGTATTTGATACTGAAACTGCTGCAGCGGCAGCGGCAGCCTCTGCTGCATAATAGTTTTGCTGAGATGTTGATGTAGATGTTTGCCATGACATATCAAGTGCGGCACCGGCTCCGAAAGGAGACATCGATTGTTGGTGTTGATGATCCTGCTGATGTTGATGTTGAGCTGCTGCTGCTGCCATCATCATCATTTCTTCAGGATAAGAAGCATTTGAAGAAGCAGATGAACTTGAAGTTATCATGGAAGGAGCTCTTTGACGACTATCTTCTGCCGACATAGAAGTACTGGAAACCATTGAATAAGTAGGTGGAGTAGCAGGTAAAAAGATGCCAAGAGATAAAGGGCTTTGCTGGCTCCCATTTCTACGAGAAATACAGAATGGACAATGACGAACAAAACGAGCAATCAACTCTTTTGGAATCCAAGAATATCTTCTACGGACCTAATTGAAAGTTTAGTTAATACAAGAGCAATTTAATGTCTTTTCAAGGTAATTTTACCAATGCAGATGTCTTATCTCGACCTCCATGATGAGCTTCACGATGAGCACGTACCAAGATACCATAAATCTGCTCACGCATAGCAACGGGCTTTCCATCATGACAAACAATTTGTCTGGAAGTCAGTTGGAACATTTTTTTTACCCAAAATCTGAATTGAGCAGTTGATACAGCAGTGTTGCGAGGGTCTTTCAAAACTTGCAAAATCATTGCATAACGAGCTTGATCAATTAAAGCTTTATCTCTTTTTTTTGAAGATAAATTTTGGAGATAATCTTGAACAATAGCATCAAATTCTTCATACGAAGGATATTGATCTTGATCGTTGTAATGATGAGTTGTTTCTGAATTTTGATGAGATTGTCTTTTATGAACTGAAGGAGAGAAAGACAAAATACTGTTGGTAGATTGCTGTTGTTGTTGTTGTTGCTGTTGCTGATCTAAAGGATAGCTATAGTCATCATTTGAAATAGATGAATGTTGCTGGTGTTGATCATAACTTGTGTGCATTAATGGGGGCATCATTCCACGTAGTTCGTCTTGTTGTTGTTGTTGTTGTTGTTGTTGTATCAAATTGATAGACATTTGAATAATAATTTATATATATTTATATGTGCACGATTGATTGATTGATTGATTGATTCCTAATATTTGTATATATGAAAAAAAAAGAGATTTAATATATATACTATGCAAGAAAAGAGAGAGAGAGAAAGAGAAAAATTAAAGAAAATGTTATGTAAATAGAGATTATTTATACAAGATCAATTAACAGTGTATTAAATATTTTCAGCAAGGTAAACAGGGAGAGAACAAACAAAGATCCCTTATACTAGATTCTTTTTTTTTTTTTTTTTTTTTTTTTTTTTTTTCTATTTCCAAAAACAAACAGTTTTTATATGTAACATATAGTTCTTTTAATATGCTATCAAGACATGCCTTACTTGTATAAGCCTATCTAAAAAATAAATGGCAGTGAAGAGCAGTGTATATATTATTGACACGGCATGACGAAAGGAGTGATTCTATCAAAAGCAAGCGGCTGGTTTGAAGGCATGATTCAATAGATGGTTTTTATTACCAAAAACATGATTCCCCTTGATTATCGATTCAAGGACAAATATGACAATCGAAAGAAACAAAAAAGGTAAGAAAAAAAAGGGCTCCTTTTCTTTTTACTTCTTCGTGTTCTTTTTTTGATATGATTAGGAGTTTGTACTTGGCTTGCTGTTCTTTGTTCTTGCTCTTGTAGAGATAAACATTCTATTTCTCTTGGCCTAGCACATTATGCATTAGAACAGTAGTACGATTATTATGAATTTTTATGTATTTAAACCGATATGTAATACCGAAATTATATACACATGATAACTATTTACTGTTATATATCAGCCGGATAGCTGGTCCAAATGTCAATTGAGTTTTCTTTTTTGTTCACTCCCTAATAATTATAATCAAATTATCATTATTATCGAGGAAAAAATCAAGGGAGATCTAGACTTTTATGGATGAATTCATGTCTGTGCATTTATGAAAGAGAGCGTGTGTGTACAAACATAATAATGCAGAGTCAGGGTTAGGGTGTATTTGTGTAAAAAAAAAACTTATTAAATGCTGTACAACAAGAACTAAAATATCGAAAAATTAGATATTTGACAACGGCCAGCATTAACAGTATCAATATACTGATATATATTACCATGAAATTTATATGTCTAAAATGCATCTTAATTACTCTATTCTGTTTCCCCTAAAAAAAATCTACATTCCATTATAGTTTATTTATGCGAGTTTCATTGATATATTGTAGTATGATAATTGATGACACGCAAAAAAAAAAAAAAAAAAAGAAAAAAAAGGCCCTTGATTTGCTTTACATCTCAATGTAAGTGCATGAGTAACTTGTTTAATATTAATCCCCTTGGCACACTTTATCAAGTATTATATGCGCAATAATTATATTTAGTTTGACAGCATTTATTATAGAAAAAACTCCTTAATTCTCTGTATCTTCTCGCTCATTATTTACTTGCTCAATAGCTTCAATATCGACAATATCTGATGCAGTATTCTTCTCCGCTGCAGGTGAAGTGGGTGGTGTAGGTATTATTTTAGTCTCTTTAGTAATTGTAGTAGTTGTCGTAGTAATAGCATTATCTGCATTACTATGTGATTCTGCATTAACTGCCGATTGTTGCATTTCTTGTAATGAAGCCTTCTTTTTCGCATGCTCTATAGCTTGTTTTCTATCTGTCGCAACTGATTCGATAAAGTCAGGAATATGATCTAAAATAGACTGACAACAGGAATCGAGATGTTGAGGTTGTTTAGATAGTTTATATTTTAGAGCATGGAATAATAAGTAGCTAATTAATTCTGCAGGGCTAATTTCTAGTTCAATCTTTTGCTGTTTTGATACTTTGTGTGCTGTATCTCTAATACGTTGTATGAGCTCATTTACTGTCTTTGCTAATGTTGGATAGTTTTGTTTGGGTATATCCTCAAGTACTGTTTCTTTTTCTTCCATGCAAAAGAATCGCCAAAAGATGAGTTCTGCTTGATAGTTATCGATATAGCCCATATGAAGCTTCAAATCAACTCTTCCGGGACGAATTAATGCAGGTGGAATAGTATTCATATCATTACAGGTCATGAAAATAACTATATATATAATCAATTAATGAAATTTGCATATTTAAATACATATATTATATAACTTACTTGATTCTTCCAAACTGGCTATACCATCAATCGCATTCAATATACCTGATACAGATACACTATTATTCTTTTTAGAGTTCTTATTATCATCCTTTTTCTCTGGTAAACCTTCATCAAATTGATAATGGTCTATATCTTCTATAACTAATATACAGCTCTTTGGTACCTGAGCTAATGCAGAGGATAAACTATCATCATCTGCTGCTGCGGAAAGATTTAATATAGCCACATTCATCTTTACTCTGCTTGCTAATGATTGGATAAATGATGTCTTTCCTGTGCCTGGTGGTCCATACAAAAGATAGCCTCTACGATATGGTATTCCACGATCATTGTACCATTCCTTTGACTCTTTAAATGTTAAAATATCTAAATAAATGTATTTTTAGCAAGAAATCTTTTACGATTGATTCCGTAATTTACCATTCAAGATCCTATCTTGCTCTCCTTTTTTCAAAACAACAGAATTAAATGATCGAATCTTTCTATATCCATGCTCTTTCCATTGATTATCATCATCCCATCCATGATTATTGAAGTTACACTTGTATATAATAAGCTAATCATAACTGTTAGTATATACACAAATCTCGTCAATTTTTATTCATTTTACCTTGTTTTTTCTAGAATTATAATATTCATCGACCCAATCTTGAATAAATGATCTTAATTTAGGCAAATCTCGAGATCTCATTCTAGGTGCACACACGTAAATATAGGAATAAATACTAATATAATCCAATCACATTATACTTACTTGATTTCTATAATGTCGGTTCTCATATTGGCCATACTAAGAAATGGATTTCTCGCATTTTCACTTGAAGGTGCTTCATCTTTACGATTTACATAGACAATATATCCTTTATATTTGATTGAAAATTCACGATATTTCTCTGGAATAAGATCAATAATTGGAGTATTATCTTGATCAGTTTGCTGGCGTCTACCATAATACGAATAATAAATGGTTTTTTGACCTTGATCACTTGGCTCAGCATAGCCCGTTTTTCCACGCACATGCCTCAAGGTATCTATGCCTCTAAAATTCTTGGTCACGTATTCATCCACAGGGGTAAAAATCAGTTCATTATCACCAATTATCACGGAAACATAAAACATCTCTTCCTTGAGTCTTTTACAATACGAATAAAACCCCTTGGTTGCCTGAGAAATAGTTGGGATGAAGGACAAGAATAGACAAACTAAAATTGTGTCATTGCCAGCATATCGTTTCAAGATTAAAAGTGTTCTTTCTCCCAATAAGTTGATCCAAAAGTGTTCATTGCTGATAACTTCAAATATATCCAATAACCGGTTCCAAATATATGATGCAAACATAACGTGTAAAGGTCTAATATATATATAAAGTATATATTAATAACGGGGAGAAGAGAGGAAATAAGAGAAGAAGGAAAAGCGTAAAAAAGTTGAGCATTTTATACTATATCATTGATGGCTTTCGCGGATGTTACATAAAAGGTAGAATTACAGTGCCACATCCTTTCTATGATTATTATTATCCACAATTAGGTATAACATGATCTTATTTGTTATTTGTTTTCTTTTTCGAATGCCTTCCGAGAAGGTGTATGATCATCTATAATGTGTTCCGCAGTTTTTTTATGCTATTAGAGTCTGGAGGATCAAGACAAGTGGTGAATTTCTCGGTAATATTCTAAAATAGGCACATAGATTTAAATATTGCGTAAAAACTAATGGCTAGTTTTTGTGGCACTTCTTTATTTTGATGACACGATAGTCTTCTAGACCAAATAATTTACACACAAACAAATACACGTCAGTAGATCTAATCTTTCTTTCTTGTTGGTATATCTTAATTTTCTCATCATCATCTTTGGTGGCACTTTCTGTTGATTCTAGACCTTATACAATATCCACTAGATTATCTATTATGTAGTATGTTTTACAGGATTATTCTAGGCTTTATAACCTTTTCAGGCCTATGGTTGATTGGATGTTTAGATCAGACGTTTAATGGTGAGTATTATTGTCAAGAAAGATCTGATCGTGCACAGATTTCACTATTATTTTTTATATATTTTACTATCATTAACATGAATATATAGCTACCGTATAATTCAACCATCTTGTATGTTTTATTTTGTGGCTCTATACGCAAAATCTTGTATTATCAAGAACTCAACTCATTTTATATACAGTATATATATTTTTTTTACATTTGTCATACTTCTACTCCCTGGAGCTATACTCTGATAGAATTGCTAAATTTAACCAAAAGAAGCGTATTATTAGAATGTTTTATCATTGAATTTACGCAACGTATTGCGAAATACTTGGGAATATGCTGCGAAAATTGAATATATTCGATCTTAAAGTCTCTACTTATGATACCCCGAGCATTTGAGTTTTGGCAAGTTGTGCCTGTTATAAGTACTTAATTTTATAAACCAAATATATAGAAACAGAAATAAGCACTAATATAGCTTCGGCCTAAAAACTGTTACTTGTAAGCTTGTTTCGCAACGGAAATGTTGCTAGATATGCTTGATATACTTGATGTATGTATCAAAATGATACAACGCATGCAGACTACATGAATTAGATGGAATATTATAGTAGCTAAACAATTACACTCAATAGAATTTAATTACTTTTTCTAATTGATCAGTAAATAAGAATTATTCACTTTATACAATTACATCTTGTTTGGTTTTGTTACGCTATATAATTGACAAACTTTGTATGTTAAATTGTTCTGATACACTTGGAAAAGATACACTCCATAAGTTAGAATGGATTTTGTTTTTGTCTGTAGCAACCCACCTTGAGAAAATTTGAATTTTCAAAAAAAAAATACACATTTTTTTCATAGTTTCAATCTTCAAAATCGGAGCATATCCTCTTTCTATAATTAACCTCATAATAAACACTTTTTAAGATACATCTTAGATAGTGTTAAATGGATACGAATAGGTCGCATTATGCTACCTATTCCAAAAACTTATTTTATATGTTCTCTCGGAAGACTCAAAAACACGTAAAATTCATTGCCTTTTCCTTGAAAACTGGGTCTCACTTTTCATCCCTGCTCTACTTTTTTTTTTCACTAAATAACTCCAAGAAAAAATATATATCAATGTACCTGAGATGTTCAGCTTTAACCCAAAAATGAGTATCTGGAAATATCCTATTTTTTGCAGTTAATATAAATCTCTTAGTGATAATGTTTCAGATCTTTATAGGTATTTCAATGCTAAAAATCAAAAACTTTGAGACTTCATACCTCTGCAAAAAAGTAAGCCATACTAACACTTTTTAATAATAAAACTTACCTGTTTTAAAGCGCTCTATAACATATTTTAGTATGAAAAAATTTTGAGCACTTTCATTTTTTTTTTATTTTTTTGGCATTTTTGTAGTATATTTCAAATATTTATTAAATTGAGTAACAGTTTTTTTTTTTACTCATATCATTAAGCTCGTTGAGCTCTCTCGGATCCAATTTAGGGCTTTTTAAAATATTGATTTTTCGTGGAGATTGTTACGCCAGGAGATTATATCAATCTCAAAGCTAAAATATGTACTAAATCATTTAATAAAAATAAAGGAAAACTGTTATAAAATGAAAGAGCACACTAAAACTAAAGAACTTTATTATAGGATCGAACTATCTTCTTTTATATTCACATTCTCTAATTATATGACCTGTTTAAAGGAGTCTATTTATATATATACATATATCCAATCAAGTCTAGGTGACACACACTAGTTCCATATTCTTGTATAAAACGGAGCTTCATAACATAATACACAGCAATGTAGAACTTAACATATCAAACTGTGTCGTAATCTTAACCAAGGAATGCACCCAGATCTGTGGATGCAACAGAGATATCCTCAAAAATGTGCTCAAAATATACCTTCATTTCTAGCTTCCATTTTTCCCTTATATATTTTTTACAAACTGAAATCAAATAGCAGGTACAAGTACATATTTTTTCTATTGTTTATTTGGAATTGAATTATTAAATGTTAATGTTAGGGCGCGCCATAATATTTTTTTCAAACAAAAAAAGCATCCAAGACTTAATCATTTTGTTTCATCATCTACGTTATAACTAATGCTTTTTTGGTCTAAAATCGATATCCACCTGCTGAAAAATTGGTGATTATAAAAGTATGTATAGTATTCAGTTGATTTAAATAAATGAATAAACTTATGTTAATCTATCTAGTTTCTAAAAATATTTGTTTCTATTATTTAGTGGCCAACAACAGCTAAGGAGAGGAAAACGAGATGTTGACTTGTATACCACTGCCAAATCTCAAAGGTACATCATAATTATTACTTATTAGCTTGTTATTAATAATTGAGTTTACTAATAAATCAATTTTTATACGTCAAAAGTAAGTTTGTTCTGGTAAAACATTGAATAAATTGGCTTGGGACAAAGAGGGTAAAAAGGTGGCAATAGGTTCCAGTGATGGCCATGTTTATGTTTATGTTTATGTTTATGATATTGGAGAGGTAAGAGTAAAAAAAAAACTTAAGGTAAATCGCCTCTAGCGCAATAATTATAACGTAAGACTACATTATAATCAAATAAACTACCACACAATATTAAAATGTATAAAGATTTACAGTAATAAGCTTGAATCAAGCGGGTACAGCATCGTAAATTCTTGAAAAAGTTCACAAGTATTATAAAATCTCTTATTTTTAAGACTTACAAGGCTTATAAGCGGAATATTAATTTCAAAAATTATTCCTGTCCAGATCATCAATTTTGACATTTTTTAATTTTTTTTTTCTGATTTTGCAAATCTAGAGTTAATTATACTACCAATTATAAAAGCAAAAAATATACACATATACAGAATTTAGCACGCTATTTGCTCAATAAAAAATAATAAACATTTTTATTGCAAAATATTACATGAAAATCCTTTAATCAAAAAACCGTTTTTGGGCCAAAAATGCTAAGTTTCATTACTTAACATGTAATTTTAAGCTTTTATAAAATGTGTATTAACTATAGCTACAGTTTTCTCTCACAATGTAGTATATTCAAACGTTGATTTTGATATCAAAATTTGATTTTTCTGTTTTTTGATCTAAATCATGAGTGTTGGTAAGGGTAAAATGAGTCCCAAAAATGTCCGCTACAAAATCTGAATTTTCAGACCGTACATGGTTAAATATAAGAAAAGTAAAAAAAAAAAACACATTTTTATTTAAAACTTAGATATATACCATAATATAAGGTCTAACAGACTTAGCCGTTTGACCTTACTATGATGCTCAATTACGGCGTCGCTCTGCGGGCTCGCTTTTGCAATTTTTTAACGAATCTATGATATTACATACGGTGTTTCTAATAGAAAAATGTATGTTTCTATGATAACAGCAGATATCGCCTATTTTGTTTAATTTATGGTTCATGCGTCATGCGCTGTAATGCTGCTTTTACATTAACTGAAATGAGCAATTTAGCAGGGTTTTAAATAAGCTAAATAATGTAAAGCCTCGAAAATTCTTTTCTACGTGTGTTGTTTCTCTCGTTTTGTTCATACTTCAATAATATATTCACCATTCCGTAAGGCATATCAGACTACTATCAAGCTGGTATTCTTTTCTTTATCTGCATACGTATGCTAACGTAAGGGACTAATGTTGTTAATATTAGATAACAGACTCTATTAGAGACTGATATTTTTATTTAACCGCATTCTAAGATCAAACATCATTAGTTACTACTATATTGTTGGACGTATTTGTTTTACCAAAACTAATAAGAATTAGACAAGAGTAAAAGGTGTAGTTTTATTCAATGTAGAAAATGAGATTATATATAGAAGAAATAATCAAGTTATACAACAGCTATTAATAGTGTAACAATAACAATATCCTGATAATACGACTACTGTAGCGCTATATCTAGATTCTGATATAACAATATTTCTTGATTACCAGATCAAACCGAAGGCAATCATATTTATATCTACTCAATAAAAAGCTAGAAAAGGCTACAAACCCACGAAATGTTCCAGAAAAATGAAAAAAATTTAAATGATGTAGGAACACAAAAAAAAAAGAATAATTTAATGTCTTGCCTAATAACCATCGTCGTAATCGTAGCTATTCCTGAAAACAAATACTTTTTTAGCTGACAATCGTAAACTAAAATAGTAAGTCTAAAGAAGGTTAATTTGTTCAAATTTTATGTGCAATAAAGTAACAACTATAACCTTAGATTTGGCTTGCATATAAATTCAAGCAGTAAATGCTATTTAAGTTGTTTATGCTCGAGCAAAACTCATTTTTGCTGTAAACATTGCAGCTATAAACATACTAAAAATGATAATAATCGCAAATATATTAGTTCTTGCATGTATTGCTCTACACCAGCAACATATTGAATTGTATTATCGTCTATAATCTATATTAATAAAAGCAAATTTAATTTAAAAACCCATTATTCCAGTAAACTATGCAATGAAATTTCAAGGACGGCACGATGCTCATGTACAAACCAATTTGTGACCATACGATCAGCTCATTATGCTCATGGTCAGAATTTATTATTATGTACAAATAGGGATAATGATATGCTTATGGGAAATTCTACTATTATGCACACATGGGATTAATGCCATGCACATGGACAAAATCTGTAATCCTGCACATACAGGCTTAGTGTTGTGCTCGTGTGCAGTTTATTTTGTTGTGCCCATGTGCAGTTTATTTTGTTGTGCCCATGTGCAGTTTATTTTGGTGTGCCCATGTGCATCTTGTCATCTTTTTAGCCATATTCAGTGGGCACAACAGCACAGACTATAATGTGCAGCCTACTTGGGCACAACAAAATCATCTTGTGCAGCATAGGTTGGCCGTAGTGTTTTCTGCTTGGCACTTGATGAAAACATTAAAAGCTTGTTGCTTGTATGCTTGCTCGAAATGCTTCAAATTGAAATAGGCTTGCTAATATATAAACCTGCTACTTTCAGATCAAGTAAGCAAGCATGTAACGCAGGAAAAATCTATTTAATTTATGCAATTTTAGCTTTGAAAATGTCAAATGCGTCATATTTTGAACCGATATCAGGCAGAAAATATATATAACTTATAGTACAATACTTGCGCTTGCACTCGAATTTTTCTACTTGCTTATATGCTCGTGCTCGACTTGTTTGACTTTTGAAAAATTAAATTATGCTTGATTTATGCTTGATTGCTTGTTTTCAAAACTAAAAATCTTCGATATACAACTGCTCAACGAGCTATTGCTTAGGCTCAGGCTTGCTTGAGTAACTAGCATTGGTGTCGAGCCTGGTTTTCCAAAGCAAATTTACTAGTATAAGCTGGACTCGACAACATCCCTATGATTAACGTTCAAATATTTTAGACTCGTCAAATACTTGTTGAAATAGCTTGCGTTTGCTTGGTTTCAGTTATTTTGCGAACCCCAAAAACTATTTGACAGCAAAACCCTATCTCGACGAATTTCAATCTTTATAACTTCCACCTTTACTTGATATTAGGTATGCCTTGATATATTATTCTTAGCCGAATATCAAATTCAAAAGTAAAACAATAGTTCAGGAACCTAAATTCAGGTCAGTTAAACATCAACAACAGAACCACGGTTTTAGCATGACACTACGGCCGACCTATGCTGCACAAGATGATTTTGTTGTGCCCAAGTAGGCTGCACATTATAGTCTGTGCTGTTGTGCCCACTGAATATGGCTAAAAAGATGACAAGATGCACATGGGCACACCAAAATAAACTGCACATGGGCACAACAAAATAAACTGCACACGAGCACAACACTAAGCCTGTATGTGCAGGATTACAGATTTTGTCCATGTGCATGGCATTAATCCCATGTGTGCATAATAGTAGAATTTCCCATAAGCATATCATTATCCCTATTTGTACATAATAATAAATTCTGACCATGAGCATAATGAGCTGATCGTATGGTCACAAATTGGTTTGTACATGAGCATCGTGCCGTCCTTGAAATTTCATTGCATAGTTTACTGGAATAATGGGTTTTTAAATTAAATTTGCTTTTATTAATATAGATTATAGACGATAATACAATTCAATATGTTGCTGGTGTAGAGCAATACATGCAAGAACTAATATATTTGCGATTATTATCATTTTTAGTATGTTTATAGCTGCAATGTTTACAGCAAAAATGAGTTTTGCTCGAGCATAAACAACTTAAATAGCATTTACTGCTTGAATTTATATGCAAGCCAAATCTAAGGTTATAGTTGTTACTTTATTGCACATAAAATTTGAACAAATTAACCTTCTTTAGACTTACTATTTTAGTTTACGATTGTCAGCTAAAAAAGTATTTGTTTTCAGGAATAGCTACGATTACGACGATGGTTATTAGGCAAGACATTAAATTATTCTTTTTTTTTTGTGTTCCTACATCATTTAAATTTTTTTCATTTTTCTGGAACATTTCGTGGGTTTGTAGCCTTTTCTAGCTTTTTATTGAGTAGATATAAATATGATTGCCTTCGGTTTGATCTGGTAATCAAGAAATATTGTTATATCAGAATCTAGATATAGCGCTACAGTAGTCGTATTATCAGGATATTGTTATTGTTACACTATTAATAGCTGTTGTATAACTTGATTATTTCTTCTATATATAATCTCATTTTCTACATTGAATAAAACTACACCTTTTACTCTTGTCTAATTCTTATTAGTTTTGGTAAAACAAATACGTCCAACAATATAGTAGTAACTAATGATGTTTGATCTTAGAATGCGGTTAAATAAAAATATCAGTCTCTAATAGAGTCTGTTATCTAATATTAACAACATTAGTCCCTTACGTTAGCATACGTATGCAGATAAAGAAAAGAATACCAGCTTGATAGTAGTCTGATATGCCTTACGGAATGGTGAATATATTATTGAAGTATGAACAAAACGAGAGAAACAACACACGTAGAAAAGAATTTTCGAGGCTTTACATTATTTAGCTTATTTAAAACCCTGCTAAATTGCTCATTTCAGTTAATGTAAAAGCAGCATTACAGCGCATGACGCATGAACCATAAATTAAACAAAATAGGCGATATCTGCTGTTATCATAGAAACATACATTTTTCTATTAGAAACACCGTATGTAATATCATAGATTCGTTAAAAAATTGCAAAAGCGAGCCCGCAGAGCGACGCCGTAATTGAGCATCATAGTAAGGTCAAACGGCTAAGTCTGTTAGACCTTATATTATGGTATATATCTAAGTTTTAAATAAAAATGTGTTTTTTTTTTTTACTTTTCTTATATTTAACCATGTACGGTCTGAAAATTCAGATTTTGTAGCGGACATTTTTGGGACTCATTTTACCCTTACCAACACTCATGATTTAGATCAAAAAACAGAAAAATCAAATTTTGATATCAAAATCAACGTTTGAATATACTACATTGTGAGAGAAAACTGTAGCTATAGTTAATACACATTTTATAAAAGCTTAAAATTACATGTTAAGTAATGAAACTTAGCATTTTTGGCCCAAAAACGGTTTTTTGATTAAAGGATTTTCATGTAATATTTTGCAATAAAAATGTTTATTATTTTTTATTGAGCAAATAGCGTGCTAAATTCTGTATATGTGTATATTTTTTGCTTTTATAATTGGTAGTATAATTAACTCTAGATTTGCAAAATCAGAAAAAAAAAATTAAAAAATGTCAAAATTGATGATCTGGACAGGAATAATTTTTGAAATTAATATTCCGCTTATAAGCCTTGTAAGTCTTAAAAATAAGAGATTTTATAATACTTGTGAACTTTTTCAAGAATTTACGATGCTGTACCCGCTTGATTCAAGCTTATTACTGTAAATCTTTATACATGTTAATATTTTGTGGTAGTTTATTTGATGACAATATAGTCTTAATTGGCAATCAATGCGCTAGAAAAAGCTATTTACATTAAGTTTTAGCTTTTACCTCTCCAATATCATAACATAAACATGGTCATCACTGGAACCTATTACCGCCTTTTTATCTCTTTGTCCCAAGCCAATTTATTCAACAATGCTTTACCCGAAGAACCAATCTAAGTACTTACAAATGGTTCCTCGGTATTTGCATTTAAATTCTATAAATTAAATAGACTGGTTCCATCTACAGTAGTATCAAACGTATCACCAGCCCGCCTTATGATGAATGTCGATGTAAAATCAGAATGAAGCATCCCATTGTCGTT
This sequence comes from Mucor racemosus, assembly GCA_027405735.1. Taxonomy (NCBI): domain Eukaryota; kingdom Fungi; phylum Mucoromycota; class Mucoromycetes; order Mucorales; family Mucoraceae; genus Mucor; species Mucor racemosus. The sequence continues at coordinate 514,622 of JAPEHQ010000004.1, read as the reverse complement.
GTTATAAGCTATGAAAAGCTTGGTTTTTAATAAGACAGCAATAAAATAGAAAACAAGATGATACTAATATAGCATATAGTGAGTATTTAACATCTAACTTTGATGAAATGTGCTTTTAAACCCTTTTAAAAATCCTGAGGCAAACACAACATCTTGATCTTGTAATTTCTATCCATCAAAATGTTGCAATTTTCACTACACAATAAATTTACCTTTTATCAATCTTGACCTCGATGTACATTGTTGGTTATCAGTTTTTTTTGCCAGTTGTATTTTCTCTAATTCATTAATATTCAGTCATATTGAACGATGATTTGTAGCATTGCCAAAAAGAAAAAAGATTAAATGCTCCAAGAGGTTTCTGCATATCAAATTACTCAATCTATTAGTGGCAATGATTGTATCAGGGTTATATTATAAAGGGACAAGAGACACAGACAAAGATTTATTTGTTATTTTTAGGTTTATTTCAGAATATATAAAAAGGAAAATGATGAGGAGAACTGACGAAGAAATAAAAGGAATTATGATAAAAGTAAGATGCTTACTTATACTAAATTACTCAAGAGTCTAGTACCCTTCATAAACTAGACTTTAGGGACATAGTGCTACTAAATTACTACTCTATAATTAATTGAATACGGGTAAGTTGATATTGTAATGTGGTCATTGGTTGTGTCGCAGTGCGTAGTAACAGAATCTCTTTCATGAGCTGGAGATTGATATGCAATTTGGATAACGTAATTGTTGTATTCCACCAAGTATCATATGTTATCACCTTCTACAGTATCAATACATCTTACAATCTATTGACTACGACATATATTAAAGCGCAAATTCTTAATATCGGATATAAGAAACTCCTAGGATACTATGTTTATCCAATAATTACCAAGAACGCTTGGACCTCAATTTTAACATCATATTATTTCATCTCAGAGGTTAATCAATCAAGTAGTTATCAAATCAACATCCAAGCATATTTAGCGCAGCATTGAAACAAGCCAACTCACAAGCTCTGCAAGAACGGTTAAATTATGATTGATCCATTTCAATCCATAGATTACTATCAAACAGATCTAATGGTTCAATAGTATCTTAAATTACATCTCAGGATCTCAATGTCAAACCAATATAAAAGGCCATACTTTTATATCTAAATAAACGATATCTTCTTTTTATTATACAGTTGAAGAACTGAGTCATTACTCGTTCTTTTTTAATTGTATTATTTTTTAAGTATTATTTATCAAACCTGAAAATATACAACAGTAATAATGTGTGATTAGGATATAGGATAGTAGTAGTATAACAATATATTAGGCTTTACAGGTTCATGACAAATCTACTGATTTATTTAATTGATGGTATTAAATTAAATGTAGTGCGTAGTATATGATTCATATTTTTGCCAATGGTCACTCTTCGAAAAAAAAGCCGAACAATCTCCGGAAGCGGCCATCTAAAGATATTTCCAAACTTTAAATCTCTAGAAAAAATCACCGGACAGCCCGGACACGGCTGTTTAAATATTCCAGGCAGCTATAATAAGATGCAGGTATCAAAATTTCATACAAAAATTAAGGTGCGACTGTATTGCTATTAATTATTCAAAAGCTTATTTTAAGTAATAAAAAAAAATACAGCCTACGACATTATTAGCCTAATAACGGATTTAACTTGAAAAGTATAAGATGATACAACCAGATTTGAAAAAAGTCCATAAAATCAAAAATTTAAAGGATTTATATATAAAAGCACTACGGCCGACCTGTGCTGCACAAGATGATTTTGTTGTGCCCAGGTGGGCTGCACACTATAGCCTGAGTTGTTGTGCTCACTGAATATGGTTAAAAAGATGACAAGATGCACATGGGCACACCAAAATAAACTGCACATGGGCACAACACTAAGCCTGTATGTGCAGGATTACAGATTCTGTCCATGTGCATGGCATTAATCCCATGTGTGCATAATAGTAGAATTTCCCATAAGCATATCATTATCCCTATTTGTACATAATAATAAATTCTGACCATGAGCATAATGAGCTGATCGTATGGTCACAAATTGGTTTGTACATGAGCATCGTGCCGTCCTTAAAATTCTATTGCATATTTTACTGGAATAATGGGTTTTTAAATTACATTTGCTTTTATTAATATAGATTATAGACGATAATACAATTCAATACATATTGTTGGTGTTGAGCAATACATGCAAGAGCCAATATATTTACGATTACCATCATTTATAAATATATTTATATGTAGCTATAATTTTTGCAGCAACAATTTTTGCAGCAAAACAACAATTGTTTTTGATCGAGCATAAACTTAAATAACACTTACTGCTTAAATTTATATGCAAGCCAAATCTAAGGTTACAAATGTTACTTTATCGCACGTAAAGTTTAAACAGACTAACCTTCTTTAACTTACTATCTATGTTAGTTTACGGTTGTCAGCTGTAAAAAGGTTTGTTTTCAAATATAGCTACAATTAAAACTATGGTTATTAGGCAAAACATTAAATTATTCTTTTTTTGTGTTTCTATATCATTTGAAATGTTATCACTTTTCTCGAACATTTCGTGAGATTGTAGCCAATTGTAGCTTTTGATTGTGTAGATGTAAATATCATTATTGCCTTCGGGTTGATCTGGTAATTAAGAAGCAAGTACGTCCAACAATACAGTTGCAATGAAATGACACCTTTTATAGACCAAAGTTGCCATTGTCATTTCAGAAAAATAACTGATCTCAATTCGTACCTGAATCTCACTCCATAAGGACTGAGCTCCAATCAGATCCCAACAAGCATAACGAGGAAACTCCATGCTGCTGGTGTCTGTAATAGGAAGTATTCCTGATCAAAATTCAACCTTCTACAACACGACACCTATGATATAAAGCTGTACTTATTTTGCATTTATAATATATTCCAAAACTCCTACTCATAAAATTATACTTGCAGTAATTCTAGGTAAGGAATTACATCCCATAAAAAATAAGCTCAGTTGCATTTTAGATTATAATTGGGATGTTGAAAGATCAACATCCATCTAATGATATTCTATCATATCAAACAAAGTATCAACGTTTCAATTAAGTATCTTGAAAAAGAATGTCAATTAAAAGACATTATTGATGTATCATTCTTAAACCGGATCATGTCAAATCCAAAAAAAGTGAACAATAACAGATTCGGAACCGGAAGTTACTTAATTGAATATTAACTATACCATGCTCCTAAAAGCATGGTATAGAAGCATGGTACAAAAGCATGATACTCCAGTGCGATATTCCAACATGATATATCAACATGACATATTACTATTAAATAGCATCTAAACTACCTTATCACATCATTAATTCCCCAAATCAAATAGTATATAAACCCTATTAATTTCATTCCAACAAACGATATTTCTTTACTTGATTAAATTTCTGATTTTTATTTTAACATAAAAACATTCTGATAAATCAATTATCATTGAACACCTGTAAAATAGGCATCAACACACAAACATCTACTATTTTACAATTCATATAAATATAGCATACTTTGTGAATATATTATTCTTTTTCTTCAGATTTTTTTGAATCACAATAAAACCGTGGAAAGACTATATTTGTATTTATCAACGCTTTTATTTTTCTTTTTTTTTTATATATATAAAATTACTTCAATGTTATTGCAATTATATCTTAGGTCGCACATCCAAGGTCTCGGTCCATTTTTGGTGTGATAGTAAATTAATATTGAGAGTTTATGGATACATACAATCTTATTTATAGAAATAATAATAATAAAGACTAGTAGCATTTATCATGGAGAACGTAGGCTTTATTACTAGAAAAACTAATGGTAAAAGAAAGAACCAAGAGCTTCTAGGTCTTGGTCTAAAAGACTATTTATAAGAATTACATTTCAATATGAGTTAGAAATGGAATTGGCTTCAAAATTAGCTGTTTAATATCCTCGAAAACCGACAAATATGCGTCCAGGTTGATTTATATGCGTACTTGTTAATTGGCACCATGTCCTTAGATAGTAATTCTGTGTAATAATTATAATAAAAAGTATATAAATACATCCTCTGGATGTATTGTTAATAAAAAATGTAATATTTTGGCAAGATTGTTTTTGTCGATCGTTTTGATATTTCAATTTCCTTTTAATAAACGATATTTCTTTACTTGATTAAATTTGTAGTTTTATTTTACATTAATATATTCTGATAAATCACACCTCTTCGACACAATATTGTTAAAGGGCAACTTCCACAACCTACTGTGCACTTTTATTGAAAACAATAAAAAAATAGGGTCTCTATGGATACTGACATAAGTAAACTGCCATTCTACATTGACATAGGTATAAATAAGTATTACAAGTATTTTAGATATTAGCTTCCATGGGCCATTGTGCATTTGGTAAGTTTGAGGAGCAAGTTGGTTACCTTTTATTTACGCCTACTAAGATCAGTAAGCTCACCAGTTCTTGTCGAAAATGGATCCAAATGAGCTCCCATTGCAATGGTAGATACGTGTAATATTGATCCATAGAATTGCAAAGTTTCAGCCTCTTCGAGTTGCTGTGAAAATGGGGAAATGACAATGTACACCTTTTTTGATTATTTTGTATAGTGTCATGATCTGTAATTTGGACTAATAAAAAAGGTAGATAACATGTGTATAGATATTATTCTTGTTATTATAAGTTAGTGATCATTGAATTTCATATTTTTGACATACGTTATACAATGGATTCAAGGAATTTTTACTACTCAATATTTACAAACAGCTCAGTATATTTTTGGGTTATAATATGTTGAAAATTATTTCAAATGATGTGTACATTTGTTTATGTACCCATTCGTATATATGTATTTCTTTGTAAGTTCTCATCAAACTATTACATTTTCATATCCTCAACTCCAGATATGAGCACAGTGCCCCCTGCCTTTTTTTTTTTTTTTTTTTTTTTTTTTTTTGCAAAATTGGCATCCACTTTTTGTTCTCTGCAAATTTCTCTAGAATGCACTAGCAAAAAATCTTTGCAATAATAAGTGAGCTATACATTATTTTTAATTTTACATTGAATAATGTAATTTTCAGGTAAACTGTTGTGCAAATTTTTTGTTGTAGAAACAAAAACTCGGAAATACGTTTTTTCTCTGTGGCCACTACTTTTACATAGTAAATTTTATTTTTTAAAACATGGATAGATGAGAAATTATTTTCCTTATCAGATGTGGACACATTTACTTTTATATCTTGTTTTTTCATGAAGAAATCGCATTTTACTCAAAATCGTGGATTAAAGGACGATCAAGTGTAAGAGTTTGAAATGGTGCCAAAAGAAGACTTTCCAAGCAGTAAAAGTATGAAGATTTTCTTCATACATTTGATGCCATAAATCACTTTTATTATCCATTTGTAAATTCATTTATTAGGTTTTTTAAATATTTTCATCTAGACGCTATGCCAAGACTCATTATCTGAATCCTCTGTTGTATTCAGCTTCTCCATGTCTTTATTTATTTCGGTAATTGCTTTGCTGTCCACTTGTTTCTCAGCAGCAGCCAAAATGAGAGCAGAGTCGATTGATTTAGTCTCTTCTGTAGATGATGATGATAGAGACGAAGATTTTTGTTGTAATATAGCAGCTCTTGCTTCTAATTTCTTCCAGGCCAATAATCTATCCTGATTCAATTTCAAGCCAACATTTCTAAAAAAAAATTATTAGCGAAAGCAATCCTTCGGCTTAATCAATCAGACTTACTCTAATTCATCACGTTTATACTTTTCCACAAGTTTCTCAAACAAATCTTGATCTAATTTCATTAAAAGCTGAAGTGTATTATAAACCAATTGGTGAATGGTTCTATTCCAATGTTCATTTGAATGTCTGTAAATTGAAGGAAAAATGATTGGCATAATGACATCGATATGATCATCCATGATACGAATAACATCCTCATAAGTATAAAAGTACAGAGCCCGCTCTGCAACCTGAAAATGAGGGCTTGCTACACATTGAGCTAGTTTCTGGAAAAAGGGGACCATGACAGTATCATCAAAACCATTTTCAGTAACGTCCAATATTTCTTCAAATTCTGTCAAAAATATCACTTCTTTGGCGCTATTGACTTTGGGCCAATAGCGCATTAATCCTTGAATGACACCAGGTACAAGATCAGGATCTTTTTCTAAAAATTGGACCACACAATAGGTTAATTGAGGACTGTAGGTTGCTAAGTGGGCGGGTTTGTGAAGAGGTATAAGGACTTTGTATAGGAATGTTTTGTGCTCCTTTTTTAAAGGTAATGCGAAACCATTGATAATGCTAAAAGAGTGCGTTAATATTATGTTTTAATGTTTCTGTGAGACGACCTTACCTGCCGAGAATCTCTAGTAGTTCTGCTACGCCATTAAAATGTTCAGTTTCGTATATAAATTGAAAGAAAATATTGTTGATGGATCGTCTGATAAATGCTCGTAAATTTAAAAATTTGCCATAAAGTCTATGCAATGTTGTTTTCAAAAAGTCTCTTTCTCTAGGATCTTCACTATCAAATAGTTCCAACAACTATAGAAATATTAATTTTCGGTGTAATTTTTTTTTTTTTTTTTTTTTTGCACTACAAACTAACCTGAAGAATAAACTTTTGATCAATATACTTTCTTGCAATTTGAGGGTTAAAATCTTGAGATTCCACGAATCTTAAAAAAAATTCATATACTAATTGAAGATGAGGCCAAGCAGTTTCTAAAGCAGGCTCATCTTCTTCTGGATCATAACCTTCATTTACTGCAGATGTTTGAGGTGAAATAGTTCTAAATGTATTGACTGTAAACATGCGAATGACATCAGGGTAAATGAGATCCGAAATTGCACCTCTTGAAGTTGCTACATATTCCAACATTTCTTGTAATTCTTGTCTTTTGATTTCTTTGTTTCTTAATTCTGATGAAGGATCATTGAAATCAAATAAAACCTGACATTGCTGTAATTTTAGTATAAATAATTCTTGACGTTTTGAAGGAGGGACATCTAGCAAGTTTTTTTTTTAATAAAAATAAAATTCACACACACACTTTCTCATATAATCTACCATTAAAATATGGACTCTTTTCAAGATCTGCTTTCTCTCTAGTAGCATAAATTCTTGAAGAACGTTGACGACGAGGAGTACGTACAGCAGGTATGGTATCTTTAGGGGTGTCTTTTAAAATTTGTTTGGTAACTTCTGCTGAACGACCCGGCATAGTAGGATTGACTCTAATATTATGTTGCTGTTGCTATTATTAAGTTTTTTATATTGTTATTATTTTGTAGCACCATAAACATAAAAGCAGAAAAAAAAAAAAAAAAAAAAAAAAAAAAAGAGACTTACATTATTGTTATTTTGTACTGATACAGGTACGGAAGTTGTTGTTGTTGCTACTGAAGATGATGGAGTTATTACTTGGATATGATTTGAATTACTAGTACTATTATTATTATTATCAGATGTTGGTATTTGTTTGTTCGTATTATTGTTGATTGGAGAAGAAGGTGATCGAGTAGGTGATGAAGATGTAGTTGTTGTTGTTGAAGAACGAGATTTATTTGCTACATGCTGTTTTGTTGAAGATGAAGACTTGGTATCCTTATGCGATGTTCTCCGTGTAAGCTAATATAAATGAGTATTTCATAACGTGAAAAGATTAATAAAAACTTACGACTCCCTTTAAACCTTTCATCATTTTATTCTCTCTTTTTTTTTTTTTTTTTTTTTTTTTTCCTTTTCTTTTTTTCTATCAAGGTTCAGAAATGAGAAAAAAAAAAAAAGAGAGATAAAAAAAGAATACAAGAATATATGTGTTGCAAAAAAGAAAGAAGCACCTGTTTTTGTCTTGCCTTCTTTTTCTGTATTCCAAAGAAGAGGGGGACTGACTCCTAAATTTGGGTTAAACACTGACGCAACAGATGAATGTAGTAATGTAAACTTGTATAAATGATATACATAATAGTAGAATTGTATATCAATTGATTGTCAATAGCTATTTCCATCACAAATAGTTGTTTAAATAAGATATTTTTTGCCGTTTTTACTTGTAAAATGTTTATGGAATATATGCATTACACGTGTCAATAACCTTCTTTTACGCTCTCTTTGAACACAGCGGTGCAATAGCTTATTTATAACTTGGAAGTAAAGTATATTGGTAACTGGCTATACCATATTTATCATTGTTGGCATGTATTTCTAACTTTTTCTCTTTTAGAAATCTATTGAATTTTTGAAAAAAAAAATCATGTATTTCAAGCTTTGAAGAGTTTTTTTTTTTTTTTAGTATATTTGCAAATCTATTTTGGATTGAACGCTTTGTATACATTCCCTAGCATGCTTTCTATATGCTTGTATTTTTTTTTCTTGATAACACATCATTTTAAAGCAAATGCACATGAACTGATTTATGCACCTATTTATTTATTTATTTTTTCAAAAAAAAATAAAAATAAAACCAGTAGCGGTGGAAAATTCATTTACTGCCATTTTTAATAGTAAAAGAATATTTCGTGCCAAATTATGCAATGATATAAAATTAAAAATGCTTTGAACGAATTTTTTAACATGTGTCGTTTATGCATATATTTTTTTTTTTTGTGTAAAAATACAACACTTACAAATGTTTTCATATGAGCTAATTTAAGTATCTAGGATTAAATTTATATTTAATTTGGAATAGATCTTTAGAAGGTCTTCAATTTTGTTTGCGTTTTGATTGTCTTGCTTATCAATTTGAACGAGGTAAAGATTAAATACAAACTAAGCGATAAAAATGCTGTCAAAACACCAGCAATAACAGCGTACATATCCAAATTGTTTGCTTTTATCCAGGACATTCTCAATTTTGCGTCCAATCGATGAGGTAATAATCCATTTTCATGCATGAATAAAACTTCTTCAGTAACATCTGCACCACGGATAGGACCATGTTTACTCTTGATCTGTGTCAATGCTTTGAATTTATCTACATTTTTCTGGAATTGCCCCAAATCATCTTTGACCACACTTTTGATTAATTTAGTTGTTTCATCTTGCGTTGATCTAAAATCCAAATGACGGCCTGTTCCAAATTTCTCAACAGTAATAGCATTTGGGATTTGATCTGCAAAAAAGGGATACACAATCAAACGCACGCCTCCGAAATAAGCTTCTTGAATGGAGCCAGTGCCTCCGTGTGAAACAAATACTCTTGTAGATGGGTGGCTCAGGATGGCTAATTGAGGAGCCCAGTTTAGGAACTTGAAATCACCAGTTTTGCTATTTTTAAAGAAACTGTGTATGTGATATGTAACATTGTTTTGAGATACAATAACCTCAGGAAATTGGTGTTCTTCTATGCCTCGTGTAGCCCAAATGATGCCGTCCAATTCGTTTGCTTCATATACTTCAATTAAACTTGTTAAGATAAGAGTAATATCTGATTCATTAGCTCTGGCATGTTGTCCAAATGCGATATAAGCTACTTTTTCATGAGTTTGTAGAAATTCTTCGATATCGGGTGTCAATTTTCTTGCGGTCTTTTCAGGTACAATTGGTCCTACTAATTCAATTAAGGGTCCCAAAGGTCTACCAAACTCAAACCCCCAAGCACTATTGAAAATCTTGACACAATCTTTATAACGAAGTTCTCCAGGGAATACAGGATCAATACCCAAAGACTTTAATTTTGCATGTTGCTCAAAGAGAAATTTACGTAATTTGATCAAAAAACGAATAGGTTTGATCCAATTATTATATAATCTCTCCGTTAAAGTTTCATCTTCTGTTGTGGGGCTATCCATATTAATTGGATTATTATTGATATAGGGCGCTGTTGTACCATCACCTGATGTACCACTAGATGTAATGATAAATGGAATTTTGAGAGTGTTGGCTGCTTCATGGCAAGCTGTGTTCATAAAATCACATAATACTAGATCGATCTCTTTTGACTTGAGTAGATTTAACTGTAAAAGGTAATCTGATTTATTTGTTAGTATATATATATTATCCTCGAATGCATAAGAATATCTTGTGTACCATCTTCAAAATCTACATCCAAGCCAATTGCAAATTTTGCAAAGAAATCGATTACAGAAATATCTCTTACATTATCAAGAAAATGATCTTCTGTAGATAGTAAATAGGGCTTAGCAATAGATATAGTTTTAATATCGGGAAAGCTTGCACCAAATTTGACTTGGTCATCCTAGTTTTTTTTTTTTTTCAAAATAATAGATGAGCTAAACATTTCTATTATATTCAAAACACAAAGTATTACTCTTGTAATAAAGTAAGCTGTATGATTTCTTGTTGTTAATTCATCGAGTATTGATAAAACCCAATTAATATGAGATGCTCCACCCATTAATGCGCCAAATGCAATGTTCTTTGGCTCTCTGAAAGTCTGTATCATTTCAAGATTATCGATATTTGCTGATATCAAGTGGCTATAAAGCAACACAAAAATAAATGTAGCTATAGCTTTCATTGTGTATTAATTGTTTGTAGTAAAGAAAGGAAAAGGAGAAATAATACTTGATTTCTTGCTAAACAGGCTTATAAACTTATATATTTACAGTAGTACAAGATGGGCATAAAGAGTAAATAAATCATAAAATTGGAATAGAACGAATTTGGTTTAATTGTAGAGTAAAAAAAATTAGCTTAAATAGGGTAAAAAAATTAATCATTAAGTTTAGCAGTTCATACAACATTGATCCATGTATGTAGCATCTGCTCGATTACCCCACCAAATGGGAAAATCATAAGTAATACCATTGACACCACCTTGTAATGCCATGGAAACAAAAAATACCATAAGAGATGTTCCAGAATCTAAAGCAGCCGAGATCAAGTAGGTGTGTCTTGCAAACCATGTACTATATCTTCTCTTGAGGTAAACTTGGAAGATGAGAACGAGGATGAAAGAGACAGTAATCCAAGATGTGTTTGAACCTGGCATAATACAAAGACCAATCAAGACCATTGGAATATTAAATTTATCGAAACCAACATTTGGGTACTTTCTATGCAAAAGATATCCAGGTACTGGTAAAGCAAATCCAATAACAAATGCCCACAAAAAGATATAGTATTGAGTATCAGGGCCAAACATTGCCATAGGACCAATAGCACCCCATGTAATTGCTGCAGAGTTAATAGTTTGAGGTGTATTACCGTTCCAGAATTGATTTCCAACAGGATCCAAAAGAATATCACGTTTGCTTGAAGTAATGGAAGTATTTACAATATAATTAAATAAGCTACCAATAATAGTACCCGCAATTTGATGCATAAATGTTAAGCGAGGAGGTACTTTGAGGTAGTGACCAATCTTGAGGTCTTGTGCCATGACACCAGCTTGAGACATGGTATTATAACCGAGTGTCTTAAAATACATGTTGGCAATAGGATAGCCTGGAAGAATGAAACCACAAATCATTTCAGTAAAGACGTTGAGACCAAAACCGTAACCAGTTACAGCAGTAATGAGATTCAGAGGTAAAGATAAAACAGTCGAAATAGCAATAGCAAGTAGAATAGCCCACCAAGGAAGTTGACTATGATTAGCATAAGCAATACCGATATTAAGACCAATACCAGATACAAATATGAGATAGTACCACCAACTTGGGACCTTTTAAAATAGATATTAGTTTTTACACAATTTATATAATCAAATATATATATATATATATTACCTCTGGATATGCAGCCATAAGCTTCATATGAATATCAGTTTCGCCAGTTTCTTTAAAAGCTTTTGATCTTTTAAAATTTTGCCAAATTGATTTGCCATAGAACAAAGCGACATGAGTGATAGTAGCAGTTACAGCAAAGTTAATAAAGATATAGCTTACAGCATTTGTAGTAGCAAATTGAGGTCTTCCGACCTCTTCCAAACGAGTATAATTCAATGAATTATCAGCATTCAAAACGTCACTTTGAGGATAAACTTGAGATGTACCATTATCAAATCTTTGAAAGATAGCATTTGACAAATAAGGAAAACTTTGAGCATTCCATACATCATAGTAATACAAGAGAGGAGCAAGGATCCAAAGAAGTACAATACCACCATAGACATTCAATTGAATCCAAAGTGGAATATAAAGTGGATTTTGTGTAGACAATAAATTCCAATCAAAACTAAGTTGAAACATGCCCATGCCTTCATTTGTTCCAAGACCACCAAAGAGACGTTGAACCCAATGACTATTATCTTTTGCAAGACAAATGATAGAAATACCGCCGAGCATAGGAAACATGTATTGAGGAATAAATTCATAAACAAAGATGGCACCAAAGATAATGAAAAAGAACCTGGTTCTCCATTTTGCTTCTTGTTTGTCAGTGTTCAAAGTCTTGATTAAGGAAACTACAGGTAAACTAGTAGGCCATGTCATATTGGAGGGGTATACAAGGAATGGACGTAATTGACCAGCAATTCCGTAACCAACTAATTGTGTGCCAATAAGCAAAAAGATAGAACCAGCTGCACCAGGTGTTTCAGTGTAAAATAGCTCTTGAGCAGACAAGATGTAAGTACCATAAGCACTTGTATTAGCAGCAGAAATCATAACATAAATACAAGCGTGTTCTTTAACGTTGAATGGACCAGGATTCAACCAACCGCCTTTAGGGAGTACTCTTGCCCAGAAAGTACAGAATACATAAGCGATAAGCAACATGAATGTATCTGTTAATGCAATACCGACAGGTTTAAAGACCATCAGTTGAGCTATAGAAGAACTAAGACAAGCGAGAATCTAAAATGCAATGTAAATATAGTGATCTAAAAGGCATTGTTTAGACACTTACAACACCAATGAATACTGAACGAACTGTAACTGCTTTCAATGAAGTATCATCTTCAGTTAAAGCAACATCATTAACGATGGCAATATCTAAATCTTCTTCATTTCGCAAAGAACGATTTGAGTTGCTATCTTCCTCTTCATAAGCTCCAATTTTATCAGGAACCCAAGGAGTATCAATAAAATCTTTCTCTTTGAAATCAGAGTCAATTTTCTCTAGAGTTTCATGCAAGCTTTCTGGTGTTTTATTGATATCATCTAATTCTTTAGACATTATTAATTAGAACTAAACTTTTTTGTGATGAATAAATATATATGAGAATCAGTTTGATAATCTGCTGCTTTTATATAATTCAGATTTTACAAATCACGATACGGAATTTTGTGATTTACTTCTTTCATATCTAGAAAAAAAAAAAGGCATAAAGTTCTAAAATGGCGTTATCAAGGTTAATTCTAAAAAAATCTTGAGCATTTACTACTAATTTAAAGATGTAAGGTGGCTGCATCTTGTAAGACTTTTATCAAGTTTGTTTCATACATTTATAAAAGCATAAAAGCAGCATGAATCCTGCAAAATGTATATACATCTTTAATGCACTTATCTTTTACGGAAACAATGCAACTTATCAAATTTAACTTTTATCTATCTAGACGCATTATTTTCCTTACTAGCAAAATAAAATTATTTAATATGGTGTAATGAGCTGAAATAGGCAACTATTGCTCTTTTAGTTTCCTGATCTGTCAATGGTATTGAGAAGAAACTATAAGAATAAATTATATATTATCACTGCAAACCTAATTAATCAGTGTAACAACAACGTGCATATATGATATATAACACCATATTCAATATTTCTGACGATAAATAAGTTTTGCAATTTATCAACAAATTCAAATAGATGATCTATATATATAAAGAATTTCTTTTTATTGTACATTTAAATGGTGTTTCTCGAATCCCACGGGTTCATTCTTATTTTCTACGTTTTTATCATTAGCAAAAGCCAACACCTTATAAATTCTTCCCATGGCTTCAGGATCCATTAATCTCTCAGCACCATCCAATAATGATTTTCTAGCAGCAGATGACTTGGCATTTCTGAATAAATTCTCAATCCTTGCTTGTATTCCTAAAGATTGTAAGAAATCTTTCTGGGTAATAGGACCATATGCAGTGATATCTGAAATTAAGGTTTAAATTTTTTCAACACGACATGATTTTCTCCATTTATGGGTAAAAAGGATATAATTGTACCTGATCCATTTGTTATGGCTTGCTTCAAGAATGAGAAATCTACATCTGCACTGAGATCGGCAGTTCCAGGATCACTCATTGGATGAATGATTTTATGGTCTTTGATAGCCTATTACATAGATTAGATGAAAAGGTCATGAATAAATAATAATCTAGAATTACCCTAAGTGTATCTCCTTGAACATAATCTTGGCCATAATCAATTGCTAATCCTGTACCACCATTTTTATTCAGATATTTAGCAATTTTATCCATAATACCCCAGCAATCAGGAGAAATATCCACACGATCACCATCATTAAAGGATTCAAACTTTTTGTCTGATAATAGTGTAGCGGTCATGGCTGCTTGGTTTGGTGATTTAACGATTCTGAAATTATGTTCACTATTCTCTATATTAATAACACCAATACACATGAAAATACATTCAAGCGATTACCTTTCATTTGTATCATCCATGTCAACCATTAATTCCCTCCATTCTTTATCAGTTTTCTATGGTTTGGTATAAGCATATCAAATACGACAAAACAACTTTATGTAAATGTACCTCGAAACTGTGGATTGGTAAAGCATCAAAAAATTCATGGGCCATAATAAATGACCATTGATCTAAAGTGTAATTTTGGCATGAATACGTACATCTAAATCCATAAAAAAAAACCCTCAACTTACCTGGAATTACTTCAATACCATCATGCCATGATACTCTAACACCATCTTCTCTAGTAATTGTTTCAATAGGTGCTTCATCTTTATTTCCTTCTACGCGAATCACATCTCTTTCTTCAGATCCTGTTACCAATGCACCTCTTTGCATTTTACGAAGTCCAGGACTTGCCTCAACGAAATGAACATCCGTAAGAGTATTATAAAATTGAGGGAATTGTGATAAAGTCTAATTTGTAGAGATGTTGATATACATATAAGTGTTGATTTTTTAGTTGATTTTTTTTTTTTTTTTTTTTTTTTTTGCTTACTCTCAACATATCGCTCATTAATGTTCCTCTTCCAGGTCCAAATTCGATAATTTGAGTTTTTTGAGGTTGACCCAATCTCATCCATTCAGTTAAATACCAAACGCCGCACAGCTATTTTACTCAAATTAGTTTTAATAATCATCAATTATGCTATACGTACCTCTCCAAATACTTGGCTAATCTCGGGAGAAGTAACAAAATCACCTTGTTTACCAAAGACGTCGCCCAACATGTAATAACCACTCAATGGATTTACTAATACTTGTCTCATAAAATGAGAAACTGTCAATGGTCCTGTCACCTGATGTAGGGTATTGTATTAACGCATATGTCGACCTGCTGTCAGGGGGGCAATTTACAGAAGAAAAAAAGTGCTTACTTTAATGGAATCATGCAAGTGTTTTCCTAATGGTGATAATGGCTCCTTTTTGATAATATTGCCTCCATTAGTTGCTGCAGTGCTATATAATCGATAGAAATGTATCTTGCTTGAAACGGTTGGTCTTAATATTCTCAGCATATTATGTTGGATGAAAAAAAAAATACCAAAGTTGATGGAAATAATTCTAAAATGGACCTTGAAATTGACATTTCGTTAGTCTGGGTGGCTTGATTCTTGGGTCTTTTGGTAACATACACGCCATCTTTAATTTGCGGTTGCAAGATGCAAAAGGTCTGCAAAAATCAAACCATTAAATGTATTTAAAATTAACCAGCGGATATATTACATGATAAATTCCAATAATTTGACGAAAATGTGAGCATTTCAGTACTGTAAATGTTGGACTTCGCTAGTTTGTGGCCATTATCAACGCTTAAAATGATACCAACATTTGGTGTCTCAATACTTTCACCGGCTGTAAACTATAGATCTTTTAGCTAATCAACCTTATAAAATAGGTGATGATAATGTCTTTTTGTGTTTGAGCAGTTGTTTGGCAATATATAAAAGTGTGCAGTTATACTCCGTTGTGTCTGATTGCCTTTCTGAATCAATGAAAAAATATGTTCACCTTTACAACCACGTCATGTTTTGTCCCATTACACTCTATAATTGACTGACCATTGACTCACACTTTCAATAATCACACCTTGGTAGAAATTACGCTCATAAGTTAAAATGGATTTTTTTTGTCTTTGCAGGTACCCACTGGAGGAAATTTGAATTTTCAAAAAAAAAATCCTAGTTTCAATTTTCAAAACCGAAGCATGCCTTCTTTCTATAACTAACTTCATATTAAAGACTTTTTAGGAGATACCTTAGATACTACTAAATAGATGTAAATTGGTCGCAGTATCTCACCTGTTCCAGAATTTATTTTATATCTCTCAGAAGACTCAAAAATGCGTAAAATTCGCTGCATTTTCCGTAAAATTGGGTCATACTTTTCATCCCTGCCCAACTTTTTTTTTCACTAAATAACACCAAGAAAAAAATATATGCTAATGTACCTGAGATGCTCACCTTTAATCCAAAAACAAGTATCTGAAAATATCCTACTTTTTACAATTGGTATTAATTTTTCAGCGCTAATGTTTCAGATTTTTACGCATATTTCATTGCTAAAGGATTGAAAACTTTGAGGCTCCATATCTCCAAGAAAAATTAATCTATGCTAACACTTTCTAATAATAAACTTTGCTTGTTTTAAAGCACTCTATAGCATATTTCAGTATAAAAAAATTCTGAGCACTTTTATTTTTTTTTTATTTTTTTGGTGTTTTCCTAATAGATTTCAGAATATTCGTTAAATTGAGCAGCAGTTTTTTTTTACTCGTGTCATCAAACTTGTTGAGTTCTCTCAAACCCAATTTAGTTTTTTTCAAAATATTGATTTTTCGTGGAGATATCCTTAAAAATGTGTACAAAAAGTTACCTCCGTTTCTAGCTTCCATTTTTCCCTTATATACCCTCATCCCAAATTCTGAATATGAAAAAAATTGGACAAAAATCTCGTTTTCTCTACGAAAAATGCAGCTAAAAACTTTACAATAGCTCGGTAAATAGATAATGCTTTTGCGCATCATCTCAATTAGTTATATCTTAAATATGTTTATAAAAAGTTATGTGTATCTTCAAAAAACCTACAAAATTTTAATTGTATTTTAAGCAAAATTTAATGTGAAATGTTTGTCTGAATTTTATTTAGATGGATGCAGAATCCAAAACTGTACAAAAGCTATCTAATATACTAGGTCGACTTACTTTGCAGTTCATGAGCAATTAGACCATTTTGATTCTTTCATCATTTTTCGTCCATTTTTTAAAATAAATTTTTGAACTCAGTTATCATAGGCTATTAGCTGTACAGCAAGCTGTTATACTGATTATCTCAATGAAAAATCAATATTTTTTACTGAAATAAAAAACGCATAGTAGCTTTCAGTTGGAACTACTGCATCTTGTCAATACAAAAAATTAAAATCTCGATTTATGTGCTTAATTTTTTACAATCAATTCAGGTCAAGTTTTAGTCAATAATTTTAGGCCAGTGCACTTATATTCTGGTATTAGTCCTTCTATTTTTGGACAGATACAGTATCAATGTCTCACAGAGGAACAGATCTTGAGAAATATGTACATATTTATTTATTATATTGATCTCCATTCTATCTGATTCTCAATTAATTACAGCTAGCATGAATAGATATTAAACTATTAAATGATATATGCTGGTTCATACTAATACGTATAAACTTTCTACCGAGCTTCGACCCTAACAGCTTATAGTTAGACGCCAATCAATAATGTGGATCTAGTCATACCATTATTATGATCAAGGGCCCATGAACTGTATGAATACACCGATTGGCTACTATCAAGACTTATATCTGACAAGGGGTATCATTGGCTATGTATGGATCTAGGAATGTTTACCTAATCTCTCTGATGTAAAATATATGAGGACATTTATTTATTACAAAAGCCCTTAAGTAGAATTTGACTTTATAATAATATCCTAACGTTATCTAGTCGAATTCCTACTGTTTTTTATACTTTTTTTTTTGTGAATATCTCTACCTACTATATACTATACACCTTTATATTACAGCTTTGTACCTACCTTGTATTTTGTGTATAGATGACATGTATATAATCTCATGACTCTATGAAGCGCTCCACATGGACAAATGCATCGGTCGTCCATGGAGCACCCCATTACGCCGTAGTGTTTATTGTCTTGTTGGTTTGGTTTTTTTTTTTTGGTTTTAGCAAATGATGGCTTATTTATCAGAGAAGATACAGCAAGCTTATAAAGACCAACTAATTATAAATTAGTTTGTTTCAATACGGTGATGATATTATAAAAGAATATTTATTATCTTACGTAGACGACATTTATACAGTATGGTTTGGCTATATGTAATGATCTATAATTTTGGACTAACAACAAAGGTGGATAATATGCTTATAGATATTACTCTTGTCATTATAAACTGGCGATCACTGGATTGATGAAGGTTGGTGTTCTTATTTGTAAATTATATATTTTTTATAGTGAATAAATAAAAGTAAAGGGAGTGTAAGAAGACAGATAAATCTACAGGGAATCATGTAATGATTTCCTTGTAGTATTTATATAAGGAATGAGGCAAGGTTTTGCATGAATAAAACTGAAATAATGTTTGGCTCATTACACTATACTACGAATCAAGTCAGTTGCTATTCATAGAAAACAATATAAATTATTTACTCACTGGGTGTTTTTTGAAGAAATCAAATCGACAATCAAGGCCCCGTATTAGTTTTTGACGTAGTGAAAAATTTGTTAATAAACATGTATTGTAATTATTATAGGACTACGAACCAAAAAGCTTCATTAATGAGATAAAGATAGCCTAATAAAATGGTATAAGAATCATAGTATTAATCAAAAGTAGAACTATTATCATATTTACTTTTTTCAGGCCAAATAAAAAAGAATTAAACTAAAAGAAAATTAGATTTACAGAATTTTTTTGGCTCATTTACAGTATAACTCCTGATTGTGGTTTTATAAAAGGACGCTTTTTTCATTATAAATTGAATATGGATTCACATTTCTGCGCATGGTCACTCTTCCAAAAAAATGCGGAACAATCTCCGGACGCGGCAATCTAATAATATTTCCTAGCTGTAAATTTCTAAAAAAAAATTACCGAACAGTCCGGACGCGGCTGTTTAAATATCCCAAGCAGCTGTAATGAGAAACAGGAAAATTTTCTTGCTTTTTTTCTGTATTCTTTGATTTCTTCGTCTATCTCTTCAATCCTTCTATCAATTTATTGATTTAGTTCACCTTCCACATAATTGATTCTTGGGGCCAACCAGTTTCCAGGCGTTCTCAAATTGTATCCAAACAATAACTTCTCAGGTGTAAACCCAGCGCCTTCACTCTTCATCGTTCTTAGTGCCATTAAAATCGCAGGTATTCTAGTATCCCAGTTCTTCGCATCTTCGCACTCTTTTCTGACTATTTTTGATAATACTTGCACAAGGATGCCATCCATCTTTTCACATAATAACCCATTTGTTTGAGGACAAAATTTGGAAATTGTTAGATGTCTTCAATGAATTTGCAAAAGAAAAGACTTGACATATCTTGAGGTAAAATTTGGCCCTATATCCGTTAATATAAACTGAAGGACACCGCAGTATTGGACCACACAATCGGACAAAAATCTAGCCGTAGTTTTTTCTGTTATGACTTTCACTGCCATAGCTACTGGCCACGGAATTAAATAATCTATTACGACTAAAATGTATTTGTATCCTAAGTTTGATTCCACCGCTGGACCTACTGCATCACAACCTATTGTTATAATATCAAAATGTACTAATATAAAAATACTCTGGTAAAAGATACATTTTATTAATTCATTGATGCTTCATATTTATATGTTTTCTAGATAGTTATATAATTATTAATGAACTGCCGGGCATTGAGGCACTTGATATGATTTGGGAACAAATCATATACAATTGAATTTGTGGAATTGGGAATATGTGATTGTATCATTTGGATGAGATGTAGGTTTGCCTATGTTTCGTAGTTGCCAAACGTTCCTGATATTTGCTGTTAATGCTAGTGGTTATGTATGACATTTAGTATGAGTTACTAAATGTCATGTTATGTTGGATTTTAATAATTGTTCCTGGATTTCTACATCTGGGTAAACTTCTCATATATCACCTATCATGAGAAATGGTCTTAATGGTGTAGTAATTGGTTTAGCTAAAACTACCCTTTTGGCACGTTTTCTCTTTCGGAACTGATAAGTTTCACAATTTTTTACTAGATCTTGAACACTACCAAATAGCTTTGGGGCAAAATATTAAACTTTTGCTCTGTACCAAGCGTTGTTGGCACCAAAATGACCTTCTCGACGTACCTGCATCAACATCTTCTTCATTTTTCTCTCATGCAACACCTCTAATTCTTCACCATGTTTGTTATTTGCTTTTTCTTTATAATCTGTTGCCCTTTTATCCATTTTCTTGTTGAATTTTTCAATAGAATCTAAAGGACGTTTTATTTCTTAACAAATTTGTTATAACAACATAAGTTGGATGATCCATTGCAGTTGCCTTTGTTGTTTCTTCTTGTTGATATTAACTTTCTGGTTTGATTTTGGTAAGAAATAAGATTAATGTTGTGAAATTGATAAATAAATACATGTATGTTGGTGTAACTGTTCTCCTTTTTTTAATTTTTTTGTGCATCTAAATGACCATTGTGAATCTATATCTATTCTAATATTTTCCTGTATATAAATCTTTATATATACGCATATATGTTTTTTAAATATTTTCTTATCCATATTTTTTTGTGTGTGGGAATTTCATCCATACTCCCTTTTTTTTTTGTTTAGCCCGACCTTCCAATCCTAATGTGTTTTTTTTTTGTTTGTAGTCTATAAGCTTTTTCTCCTTTTTTTTTGTAATTCTCTTTTGTTTTTGCTCACATCCCTCCTAACCAATCATAGTGTGATAAATATAATTAAACTAAACGACTCAAACAATCCACTGGATTTTCCTTGCCTGGTATATACTCAACCCGATATTGATAACCATTAAGTACGCTTTCCAACGTTGCAGTTTAGGTGATGGTTTGTCATTTTGAAAGATAAACACCAACGCAGCATGATCGGTACGTGTACCAAATTCTTCTTTGCTTGACAAATAATGGCAATATCTATTGACCGCCCAAATAATAATAGTCATAACTTCCAACAAATGGTTGATATAACATAATTCTTTTGTGTACCACGCAATGTTTTAGACCCATACGCAATTATTGTTTTACCATCCTATTTATTATCAGGAGATTGACTAAGGATACAAGATAAGCCTTGCAGAGATGCATCACAAGTGGTGATTTTAACGTGATTGTGAATAGGATATACAAGAATTGGAGGTATTATTAATGAGCTTTGAAGATAATTAAATGTATTGCGTTGTGCTGTTCTCCATTCAAGCTTGCTAGTCTTCTTCAATAGCCTTGTAATTGGTTCCGCTTGGCTTGCAAAATTTTCTATGAATATTTTGTAATAATCCACACCCCCCAAAAGTGATCTAAATTTATCTTTGTCTTCTAGCTCTCTCGTATTCATCATCTTTTTTATATTACTATCGGCTGGACACAAACTCTTCTTACCCACTTCATGTCCAAGATAATCCACCTTATCTGGACAAAATTGACATTTCGCCAGTTTCAGTCGCAAATTAGCTTTGTTGCAAGCATCAAAAATCTTTTTGTAAATGAATTGCATGATCTTCCTAGTTTTCTGAATGCATCACATAATCGTACAAAATGTGTACACAAACACTCCTAGATACTCTTGTAGTATTATCCATACATCGCTGATAATTACTTGGACTTCCATGAAATCCATCGCCATCACAGAGAAGAAAAATACGCACATTTTACAGCAGAAACCATTCTTGTCAATCCTATCTGGGTGCGTAGGTATTTTCCAAAATCCAAAAGCGGCACCTAATACTGCGTTACATTTATTTCCACCAGTAGTATTATTGAACCCAGTTAATGCAAATTGTTTGTTTACTTTTACCAATCCTAGTCCCAATGTATCTACTAATCTTTAACTCATAACCGATATTGCTCCCCCTGTATCTAATGTTGTAATTAATAATTTACCAACTATTGCAACCATCATTCTAGCAGGTTGACTATTCATCACTTTCTTTATGTCAAATACATAGTCAATCACCGTGTCAATATCATCATCAGATGAATAAACAGAACCACTATTGTTTGAAGATTCCTCGAGATTATTACTACTATAATCAAATTTCTCGTCACTACTATCAGCATTTCTCAACTCATTAATTATAACTGTCGTGATACTTTAGTAAAAAAAAATATGAAAATTCTCCAAATTGTTAAAACTACAAAATGAAATGACAAAAAAAAACCAGGATCGACGATTATGAGGTTTAGGGGTCCAGAAAAATTAAAATTCTTCGAAAAAAGCCATTCCTCTAACTTTAATATGTAATAAAACATCGAAAAAACAAGATTTAGCATAGAAACTTTTAAGTGCAAGCTTATTAAAATCTACAGATATTTAACATCTTAGATTGAGTTTTTAAGCGGGGGAAACAAGTGTTTCACTTTTGAAGCCTTTATAATAGCTGAAAAATGAAGATGAATAGAAATAACTTTTTTGCCAATATTTTGTAGCATATCAAGTATAGCCCTACATTTTTCATTTCCTGATTATCTATTGAAATGGGGGTACGTTCCGATTTTGAATATCATCATATAAAATTGTATAATTAAATATGCATATATGACTGAGCTTCAATTCAAAAAAGTGTTCAAATGGAAAAAAAATCCAAAACATCCAAAAAAAACCTTGTATGTTTAATTGCTCACAAAAATGCATAGTAAGTTGAACTAGCGTATTAAATATCTTGTGTTCAGTTTTTAATTCTGAATCGATCTGTGTAGGTTTTGAAAATATTTCCTCATAAAATCTCTAGTAAATTTAATGTCAAATTTTAACGGTTTTTGGTCAAAAAGTATCCTTCTTTCAAATGCAACCCTAAAATATTTTGTGTTCATATTATGCGCAACAAAATTATCTACAGAATGAGTATTTATACGTAGCTGTAGCTCTATTTTTTATGGGGATATTAATTTTTTTTGATCATTTTTTTTGGTCGGCAAAAATTTACCCTTGTATATCCTCGTCCAAAATGAATCCTTTTTTGTAGCACCAAAAATCAATCATTCAATCTCAATTTTCTCGACCAAAAATCAATATTTTTTGACGAGGTAAAATTTGTTAGATAGATGCTAATGAGTACTATCCTATGGTTTTAGTTTTGCATACCTGTCATCCCTTCATGGATCTCTATAACAGAGAAAGTGCTCTCACGAAATTTATAAAAAAATAAAAAAGTCTTCACAACGATCCAAAACCTAGATATCCTGGTAGAGAATGAAAAATAATCTAGACTTTACTTAATACCCATCATTGCAATACCTTAGTATTTTCTCCACTTATCTTCATTTCAAATGCGCTTTCTCAATTTTAAGCTGGCCATTTCTGCATCATTCAAATTTATGAAACAATTACTATTGTAACAATTCTTGCTGTATTTAATATAATTTGTAACCAAGACAATGTTGAATACGATGACAATTAAAGTATTTGTATTTTTATAACAAATAAATACAGAAATGAATAGATAATAGTTAGTGAAAGATATCCCATGGATAAAGTTTAGTCTTCTTTTAGAACCCTAAAGATGCTGTACAAGGAAATGAATACACATGCTCTTTACCTTGCATTATTTTAGTAGCGTGAGGTTAGCTACCACCAATGAGATACTGAACATATTTGAATATGCAGCAAAAAATGTATAAAAAACAATATAGGAATACAGTTGTAACTCTTCTAAGTTTATAAAAGATGTTTAAAGTGAAGCAAAGGTTTTGGGTTACCATTACCTCAGTGATATAAATATATACTATTTTGCTAATCTATATTAGGAATTAGTAATAAGATCTTAAAACAAGATCTTTGTGGTTTAGTTCCTAGTTTGGAAGCCCCAGTGGTGCAATTTGACATTTTAATATATCTAGATTTTTAGATGATATCAAAGATCAACCTAATTATTAAACAAACTTTATGTGTAATTTACTACAGAATAGATAGAATCCAAATAAAAGTAATTTTTATGTTGGTCTTTTCAGAAGAAAGAAGATGTATTCAAAGATGAGTGTGCTAAAAAAAATGTTTCTCAAAATATATTGATTATGATATGTGTGGAAATGCAAGAAAAGCATAAATATTGACAACAAGGAAAGCACAGAGTCTGTATAGTTTTATAATAATACCAACTCTTTATTAAAATGATTAAATGTGAAACATTATTAGCAAAAGAAAGTAAATCAAAGGATTTTGGATCTTTATATATACAAGTACAGCAAGGGTACACACTTACTTACATCGAGCGGACAAGATCTTGTAGTTCAACATTCGTCGTGAGATGACTGTAACCTTTTCCATGTCCACCAGAGCAGCATAGTATCATATAATCTTAACAAGAAATGACATACTATACCTCAAATCTCAAAAAAATTTGTAAACAAAAATAAGTAGAAAAAACAAGTAGAAAAAAAAGACAGAAGATTAGAACAAAAAGGCAGATTTTTCTTCTTCCTTAAGTAACCATACATTCCCCTTAGTAGACTGAGGAAAACAACAGCCATTGCTATGCCTGTGTAAAGTTACAATATTGTACAACAATGGATACATCCCAGATAATTCCCTTAAATCAATGGAATATCTTCTTAAAGGATTTTAATGCAGTATTTGATTCAAAAATCATACATAAAACCCCTTTACAAAGCTATACAATATCTCACTGTAGTTGCTAGCGTTTTGATTTATTTAAATATCAAAATTCTCATTTTTTTGTAAAAATGTAACGTGGTAAATTTTACAGTTTTGGTCAATAAAACTCAACGGAACAAGATTCTGCACTCCATTTCATAAAATTAAAGAAAATTATCTCATCTTTGATTGCGCTAAAGACAAGAAGAAATAATAGAAAGTAGTGCCAAGACGAGAGCAACTATTTGATATGATTCAAACTTTCCAAAAGGCAATAAATTTGAGAAATCAATACTAAGAACTTACAAAATCCTGACTTATTTTTTTGTATGCAAAAGAGGAGTCAAAGGCAATATCTGCATGAGAAAGATATATCAATGCACCTTATTTACAGCTTTTAGATATTGAGCATTCGATAAAAGCAATTTTTCAATTCTAGGTTGATGGTTGATGTTGCTGTTGCTGTTTTCATGCATCGAATGTTTTCCCGCACTTTTAAAATGTAACTAAATTGGGAACTTATCAAATTCAGGAACACTATAATATTTGCTACTATTACTATTTCCAAGGCCAACTTAGTATACTTTTTTATATCGGTTTGTATTATTATTATAGTAGATATGTATTGTATAAATTATTGAGGTACTAGGGCCTATAAGGCTGACATCATATACTGCTATACGTCACAAGAAACTGTAGCATAAAAAAATGAGGTTTCGCGCAGCATCTTTCTACTCTTTTCTTTCTTTTTCTTTGTAGGTGACTCTTTCAGGTTTCCGGTGCCAATAATCCATTGCCACTATACTTCACGAGTTCATTCTCTTGCGGTTTAAATGAAGGTAGATTCATAAGCCTTACTTTAGGTTTCATAACATACTAGCATACAATTTTGTATACAGTATACGCGTTTTATTCCGTGCATATATACATTTTAGTATAAAAGTTGTTCGGCAGAGCAGCCGCTAGTGCTTTCCGTTAGGGTTTAAGATATAATTATATTTGCTGGCCGACTAATATCTTATACCCTGCTTAAAGCTGCTGACGAAAGGTTCGCGGTCCTTCATGAACGATAAGGCTCGACCGACGAAAAGCGATGTATTGACAAGTTCTTTGTAGCTTGGTGAATCTAATGAACTAGTTTGTCAAATGTTGTTTGACTTTAATTGTTATTTCCTAGTAACAATAAAGTCAAATTTCACAGCATTCATGCATTGGATCTCGAATTATCATTCGTATCTACTAAGTTCATGCCTGATGGTTGTCTTGGTTTATGAAAGAGGGGGTGTTGGGTTTATATGGTACCGTATAAATCTTTCATCTTGGGATCAGATGTACTTTGACCTTCTCGTGGTTGATCCTGTTAGTATCATTGTATTTTAATACCATGAGAACCAACAAAAGTACTATTCTATAATATAATAAAAATGAAAAATGCCTTTTTATGCACTAATAATACTTTTATTTTTAATATGTTCTTTTGTATAAAAAAACCAATTAAATAAATATAATACTAATGTATTCAATAACTACTTGTTTCTAATATTTCCTCTTCCAAGTTCCACATATTTTATTATTACTCTCAAGGGTTAATTTGCTTAGATCTCTACATTTGATCCATATCAAAAACTCACTCTCAGGTCCAGCCAATACGTTTCAGTATTCAACAGTTGCATGAGATATTACATCGCTTTACTCACGAATAACGTAAATACCTGAATCAATTTCAATTTTGAGGATCAGACATTGTTTTGTGGCCACAATGATGTGTAACAAATTATCATTTTCAAACCTAGAGGTCTCGTCTGGTCCGCATCCATACTCTATAGCATTTACAAATGATGTTATTTTGAAACACAAGCTGCTTATAATTGTTGGTGGGAGAAAGATCTTGATACCATGGCGTTTATCCATGAGAATAGAACATACATCTATAATAAGCCTTGTAATAATCGGAATTATTTGTGATATATTTAAAGATACTTTGTGGTATATGATTGAATTTGTCAAGCATAGCTCAGTAATGTGTAGATTTTTTCGGAATTCATTGTAATCTTTAAAAGGCAAATCATAGAATATCATTTTATCAAAGTGTAAAAACGATTCACTGGTTTAATCAATTAAAGATGCTACTGCACTGCAAATACGCCTGCTTCTTTCGTTGAATTTTCTTGATAAATTTTATCTTATCTGGTATGTCATTGCTTCTGATAAAAAATATCGACTCACACTGGTTATTGTTGTTGGTGAAAGAAACCTGGAAACTCTAATTGTGCGTCTATTGTAAAATTTATCCATGTTTTCTGCTATTATTTTGATTACATTTGGATAGTATAAATGTAATGGTGTACTAACACTGGAAGACACAAATTGTTCTATATCAAAGTGATTGAACAGAATTTCCAATGAGTTTTTATCTTTTGTTAGGGCTACATTATAATCAGCGTGAATGTTTGAAGGTACATTGGATGTTAATAGTGTCAGTTTCTTGGTGTTGATAGGTCCTATTTCTCTCAATAAACATTCAATTCTTTTCAATGTTGTAAAATTAGTACGTATATTGTATTTTTGGAGAGGTAAGCATAAACTTGCAAGCTTATCCCCCTATTCCAATTCTTCGTTGAATGTTGAATAACGAGAATTACCAGTGCTCTGTAGCTTATCCAATAATCCAAGTTTGTTTGAGAAATATTGAAGGCAAGCTGCAAAAATATCCACATAATTAATTAAGAGCGTTTTTATAACCACATTCTTTCTGACATCGTATAATAGTTTAGATGTTTGAAGCCAACTTAAAGAAGTATCAAAACTCAAACTCATACAGTTTTACCACAGGGAATCTATGAGCTAATTCAGATCTGAAAGTTGATTTTTCTCAAACTAACTACACTCAAATATTTTAAGGGGGATTGGAAAAAGGGTAAATATGCTAGCAAATTACGATGCTCATAATGGTTATGCAAGATACATCCCGAGCTATTGATAGATATTTGCAACTGAGTTATTGTTTCTTTATTATATTTGAAGTCAAAAGCTATGTAAAGAGGAAAAAGAGCTTCTCTTTGTTCATTTTGTTTATTGAATGATTGTGTGTTTTAAGTGATTGTTTTCTGAGACGAGGCAAGTAGTCCACAAAACTTCCTTTTGAGATTGTTTGACTGCATACTTTTTAGTGATTCTTGTACAAAGATTAATGATGATTTTGAGTGTTAAATCAGTATGGTTGAGCCTTGTAAATCCACCGTAAAACGTCAATTTCTTTACAAGTGTACCGAGAAAGGGATTTTTCTTGTTGATAGTGTATACAAAATCTTGTACACTCTCTGTATCTACACTTATATCATAATATAATGCTTCCTGAAACGCTTTATTCCAACCTTTACACACATGTTGAAATATCTCAAAGTCTGATATATGGTGATCAGGGTCTAATTTGTTAAATTCAAAAATTCTTTGTAAAATCTCGAATGGTGCTTTATTCCAGTTGTTAATTGACATTTTGTTGAAGAGTTTATTAAATTAAGCAAGGCGAAAAAAAAGCCAACTATTTTTATATCGTCGCAAACACATTTGCTACTATTGAACAGAAAATTGGCTACTTTGTAGTATGTTTACTGCGATTATATTATAAATTTTACGCTTCATGAAAATTCTTGCATTTTTGATACAATAATGTGACAACAACAAGAAAAACAACGAACTGCCATTTTGATTTTTAGAGCCACATGAGATGAGACAATAAATCCACCTTATTCAACTATTAATTCAATTTTATACTCAAAGCTATAACAAATAACATAGCATTTAAATGTACTCAATAAGAAACCTCCAGTTTTAATAAGGTCATTATTCTCGTTTCATCTGAATTAATTATTAATGAAGCAACCAAATCAATCTATTAAAGCCCTGTTTATATCAATCAATCCAGTACCTCTTTCTTTTATACAAGCTAGCCGTACATCCAAATATGCTGCATAATTAAATATATGATAGTAATTGTTTCATAAATTTGAATGATGCAGAAATGGCCAGCTTAAAATTGAGAAAGCGCATTTGAAATGAAGATAAGTGGAGAAAATACTAAGGTATTGCAATGATGGGTATTAAGTAAAGTCTAGATTATTTTTCATTCTCTACCAGGATATCTAGGTTTTGGATCGTTGTGAAGACTTTTTTATTTTTTTATAAATTTCGTGAGAGCACTTTCTCTGTTATAGAGATCCATGAAGGGATGACAGGTATGCAAAACTAAAACCATAGGATAGTACTCATTAGCATCTATCTAACAAATTTTACCTCGTCAAAAAATATTGATTTTTGGTCGAGAAAATTGAGATTGAATGATTGATTTTTGGTGCTACAAAAAAGGATTCATTTTGGACGAGGATATACAAGGGTAAATTTTTGCCGACCAAAAAAAATGATCAAAAAAAATTAATATCCCCATGAAAAATAGAGCTACAGCTACGTATAAATACTCATTCTGTAGATAATTTTATTGCGCATAATATGAACATAAAATATTTTAGGGTTGCATTTGAAAGAAGGATACTTTTTGACCAAAAACCGTTAAAATTTGACATTAAATTTACTAGAGATTTTATGAGAAAAATATTTTCAAAACCTACACAGATCGATTCAAAATTAAAAACTGAACACAAGATATTTAATACGCTAGTTCAATTTACTATGTATTTTTGTGAGTAATTAAACATACAAGGTTTTTTTTGGATTTTTTGGATTTTTTTTCCATTTGAACACTTTTTCTAATTGAAGCTCAGTCACCTGTGCATATCTGATTATACAATTTTATATGATAAAATTCAAAATCGGAGCGTGCCCCCATTTTAATAGATAATCAGGAAATGAAAAATGTAGGGCTATACTTGATATGCTGCAGAATATTGACAAAAGACTTATTTCTATTCATCTTTATTTTTCAGCGATTATAAAGGCTTCAAAAGTGAAACACTTGTTTTATCCAGCCTAAAAACACAATCTAAGATGCCAAATATCTCGAGTTTTTAATAAGCTTGCACATAAAGGTTTCTAGTACCTCCATATCGTGGCTTAGGATGATGCATGACCGTTAAATTCTCCCTCAGATTCCTACTTGCATTCTTGTCCTTGGCTAAGCATTGCAATAATATGCTTACGCCAGATTTAGTTGGCTTGTTTAGCAAGTTCATAATATCTGGTGGAGCCACTCAATTTGAGCTCAAAGGCTTCTTTTCTCTTATTCGTTGCACTGCCCTACTTGAATTTTCATAATCCTGTGTCGTTGTTTTTTGTTAATCTTGAAGAGTAATTAGAGTTCTAAACAGCTGTGTAGGACCCAAATCTTCTCGCTCATTTCCTTTTTTGCGTTGATGATTAATGCCATCATCTGAGGCATCTCTAGTTTTCTTCACGGCGTTGATACCTACTTTGACATTCCTGTCGTCCATGAAGCTAACGCTATATGTTTTTGTGTTGTTTTTATCTTTTCTATTATTTTTCTTTTTATTTTGTTTTCTAATAACCACCCTCACATTTCCAGCCCCTATCATATTTATTTTATTAGATTTGTCTTCTTTTAATTGAGATTGGACACCATTAGCAACTCCTTATATTGGTATCCCATATCTTTTCCAGCCTCATTATTCTCATTTTTACTACTTTGATTAGTAATACCATGAGGTTGTCCCACAATCCCACTACCATTATTACCATTATTAAAACCATTTTTCTGTCTTCTTCTTGGTAGATAATAAAAATTACAGACCATATATCCTGGTTCACCGCAATAAAAACAAGCATCATTGAATGGTCTTTCCCCCCATGTTTCTTTGATAATTGTTATCACCAAAGTTTCAATATCCATTGTTGTTACTTCCGGCTCGTAACACCATTTTGTGTTATCCAATCATAGATTACTGTTACTGAATCGATTCTTTTTGTTCAACAGTGCTGATTTTCAGAGCTCTCATCTCATTAACTGGATCCAACAAAACTGAATTGATAGAAGATGTTTCACTGGTACTGTCTTTGGCCGCACTATTGATGTTACTATATAATTCAAAAGCTACATTTTTCTTCTGAAAACCATACATATCAAGCTTTTCTTATCGTACTTGGCCAATAACAACAACTCATGTTCAGTAGCCTCGTCTACCAAATCCTCAAATGAATTTTTTGCCTACTAGAAAGAAACTTCTCCATCTCGTAGCCATGGCCTGGAAGAACGGAATCAACAAAAATGGCTTTCTTTGTTCCTTTATGAGTAGCCCCTGCAGCTCTAAATAGTTGTCTCCACCGATTGCTTATCCCCTCCACATTTTTATCTTGTCTTTGTTGTACTGTTTTAAGCTCCTTCCATGTTTTTTCATAGATGAGCTTCATAAACTTCTTTTCAAACAAGTCCTCAAACTGAATAAAAGTCTTTTCTACACTTTCTTTAATTGAGAACCACCAGTCCAAAGCTCTACACTTGAGATAACTGTTTGCAATTGCCATGATAGTCTTGGTGTCTTCAACCTTGTTCATCTTCAAAATCTGCTTCAGTTTGATTAACTAATAACGTTCAGCTTATTTGGAGTTTTTTCCACCAAACTCACTAGGACTTGAAACAAATCTTATTCCGTGGTCGTCGCTAGGAAGCATGTTGTCGAATAGCTTCACTCTTGCATGATTGGTTGCTGTTTGGCATTTATTAAGTTTTTTTTCTTGAAGAAAATGACTGATCTTTGATATATATATAAAAAGGTAACTTTGAAATAATCTTCGGGTAACACTAGTTAAAATGTAATAAAATATGTGTATCTATGATAGATATCACAAGAGGATAAAATAAGGTAAAATAAAATTGTACCAATAGTACAAGGTTAATAAAAATAAACACGTCTACCAGTTACTTTAGGTACTATCTAGTAGTGTTCAGAGAGCAAAGGTAATCTCAAGGCTTCATTTACCAAATGCTGCAAAAAAAATAAAATGAACTGTGCAATATATCAATTACTTTAGATGATTATGCCCAGAATATAATAAAAAAAATGGCTATGTACCAGTTCCTTCAGTTACAATAAAAATAAAAAATGCCAAATGTATACCAGTTTCGTTAGGTATAACAAAATAAACTTTAACTAAACTACTACTATGACGTTCCTTTACCACAGTGGTCTCCTTCCTAAAAATTCAAAAATGGCACGGCAGTGTATTAATTTGTTGATAACTTCTATCAGTCATTGATTGAAAACAAATTAAATGTCTGGGCGAGACCTCCAATTGACACTCTGCGGTGCTTGTTTCGTGAAATAACTTGATGTTTTGTTGGATTATTCTTGCTGTAATATAAAGATCCCAAGGAAAAATTAGATATATTGAGTGCTTAAGCAGCATTTATTTGAATTACTAGTTTGATATAGAACCTCAGCGATAAAATGACAATAAAATAAAGGTCCCAAAAATATTTTAAACGTAAGAAAACTCATTTTATTAATGATTCAGATAATGTGATTGTTATATAAATGCAATGATAGACATTCCAATTCAACTTCAGTTCAGGTACCAATTGTTTGGCTTTTTATTCGCTTATAATTCAAATACCGAAATTATGATTTAGCATCACAAAATAAAATTACAATCGTAACAAATTGTCATAACTGTTATGTACCTATATCCGAAGGCTATTAGGGATTTTAGTTATGTTTTATATGTTTAGTCTGTAAGGAACAACTATTAGTAAATGTAGTAGTAATAGATTTATATTAGAAAGAAGTTAAGTTTATTATTGAAGTATATAACATGAGCTTATATACTCATAACTAGTAATGACTAAATACCGAACAGATCAATCGAACCGAACAGGTCGGAATGCACGTGATATATATCACGTGAGCTTAATATATTTATTATTACTATCTATTAAAAATAACAGTTGACAAAATATATCATCCTCAATGGTCCAACGGCTAGGATTTATCGCTTTCACCGATACGGCCGGGGTTCGACTCCCCGTTGGGGAATATTTTGCATCTTTTTCAAATAGAAGTGCTTGTAGCTACAATCACTATTTATTAGTTTTGCTACACGAATCAAAATATTGTCGTAGAAGTTTTAACTTGTTGCAAATCGAACAGTAACTATCCTTTTTTTTCTTAAAATGATGTTACAATTGAGATTGTAGTAAAGTGAATATAAAATAAAGAGTAAGAAAAATAGAGATAAAGCTCGACATATACATTTTATTAAAAAAACTATTTTCAATACTTCCTTTGATCGCCTTTGGCATCAATAACCGCTTGGCAATGGCCTTTCATGCTGGCTGTTGTATGCCACCAAGTACCATATTTTATCAACCTCTACAGTACTAATACATCTTGTTAAACAAGCTTATAAACTTGCATATTTACAGTAGTACAAGATGGGCATAAAGAGTAAACAAATCATAAAACTGGAGTAGAACGAATTTAGTTTAATTATAAAGTAAAAAAATTAGCTTAAATAGGGTAAAAAGATTAATCATTAAATTTAGCAGTTCATACAACATTGATCCATGTATGTAGCATCTGCTCGATTACCCCACCAAGTGGGAAAATCATAAGTAATACCATTGGCACCACCTTGTAATGCCATGGAAACAAAAAATACCATAAGAGATGTTCCAGAATCTAAAGCAGCCGAGATCAAGTAGGTGTGTCTTGCAAACCATGTACTATATCTTCTCTTGAGGTAAACTTGGAAGATGAGAATGAGGATGAAAGAGACAGTAATCCAAGATGTGTTTGAACCTGGCATAATACAAAGACCAATCAAGACCATTGGAATATTAAATTTATCGAAACCAACATTTGGGTACTTTCTATGCAAAAGATATCCAGGTACTGGTAAAGCAAATCCAATAACAAATGCCCATAAAAGAATATAGTATTGAGTATTAGAACCAAACATTGCCATAGGACCAATAGCACCCCATGTAATTGCTGCAGAGTTAATAGTTTGAGGTGTATTACCGTTCCAGAATTGATTTCCAACAGGATCCAAAAGAATATCACGCTTACTTGAAGTAATGGAAATATTTACAATATAATTAAATAAGCTACCAATAATAGTACCCGCAATTTGATGTATAAATGTCAAGCGAGGAGGTACTTTGAGATAATGACCAATCTTGAGATCATGTGTCATGATACCAGCTTGAGATATGGTATTATGACCGAGTGTCTTAAAATACATGTTGGCAATAGGATAGCCTGGAAGAATGAAACCACAAATCATTTCAGTGAGTACGTTGACGCCAAAACCATAACCAGTTACAGCAGTAATGAGGTTCAGGGGTAAAGATAAAATAGTTGAAATAGCAATAGCAAGTAGAACGCCCCACCAAGGAAGTTGACTATGATTAGCATAAGCAATACCAATATTAAGACCAATACCAGACACAAATATGAGATAGTACCACCAACTTGGGACCTTTAAAAATAGATATTAGTTTTTATACAATTTATATAATCAAGTAAATATATATATTATTACCTCTGGATAGGCAGCCATAAGCTTCATATGAATATCAGTTTCGCCAGTTTCTTTAAAAGCTTTTGATCTTTTAAAATTTTGCCAAATTGATTTGCCATAGAACAAAGCGACATGAGCGATAATAGCAGTTACAGCAAAGTTTACAAAGATATAATTTACAGCATATACAGTAGCAAAATGAGGTCTTCCAATTTCTTCCAAACGAGTATAATTCAATGAATTATCAGCATTCAAAACTTCACTTTGAGGATAAACTTGAGATGTACCATTATCAAATCTTTGAAAGATAGCATTTGACAAATAAGGAAAACTTTGAGCATTCCATACATCATAGTAATACAAGAGAGGAGCAAGGATCCAAAGAAGTACAATACCACCATAGACATTCAATTGAATCCAAAGTGGAATATAAAGTGGATTTTGTGTAGACAATAAATTCCAATCAAAACTAAGTTGAAACATGCCCATGCCTTCATTTGTTCCAAGACCACCAAAGAGACGTTGAACCCAATGACTATTATCTTTTGCAAGACAAATGATAGAAATAC
This sequence comes from Mucor racemosus, assembly GCA_027405735.1. Lineage (NCBI taxonomy): Eukaryota > Fungi > Mucoromycota > Mucoromycetes > Mucorales > Mucoraceae > Mucor > Mucor racemosus. The sequence goes on along the minus strand of JAPEHQ010000004.1, from coordinate 479,611 downwards.
CGCCGAGCATAGGAAACATGTATTGAGGAATAAATTCATAAACAAAGATGGCACCAAAGATAATGAAAAAGAACCTGGTTCTCCATTTTGCTTCTTGTTTGTCAGTGTTCAAAGTCTTGATTAAGGAAACTACAGGTAAACTAGTAGGCCATGTCATATTGGAGGGGTATACAAGGAATGGACGTAATTGACCAGCAATTCCGTAACCAACTAATTGTGTGCCAATAAGCAAAAAGATAGAACCAGCTGCACCAGGTGTTTCAGTGTAAAATAGCTCTTGAGCAGACAAGATGTAAGTACCATAAGCACTTGTATTAGCAGCAGAAATCATAACATAAATACAAGCGTGTTCTTTAACGTTGAATGGACCAGGATTCAACCAACCGCCTTTAGGGAGTACTCTTGCCCAGAAAGTACAGAATACATAAGCGATAAGCAACATGAATGTATCTGTTAATGCAATACCGACAGGTTTAAAGACCATCAGTTGAGCTATAGAAGAACTAAGACAAGCGAGAATCTAAAATGCAATGTAAATATAGTGATCTAAAAGGCATTGTTTAGACACTTACAACACCAATGAATACTGAACGAACTGTAACTGCTTTCAATGAAGTATCATCTTCAGTTAAAGCAACATCATTAACGATGGCAATATCTAAATCTTCTTCATTTCGCAAAGAACGATTTGAGTTGCTATCTTCCTCTTCATAAGCTCCAATTTTATCAGGAACCCAAGGAGTATCAATAAAATCTTTCTCTTTGAAATCAGAGTCAATTTTCTCTAGAGTTTCATGCAAGCTTTCTGGTGTTTTATTGATATCATCTAATTCTTTAGACATTATTAATTAGAACTAAACTTTTTTGTGATGAATAAATATATATGAGAATCAGTTTGATAATCTGCTGCTTTTATATAATTCAGATTTTACAAATCACGATACGGAATTTTGTGCTTCCTTTGTATCATATTCATATCTAGAGAAAAAAATATATAAAATGCTAAAATAGCGTCATCGAGGTCAATTTTGCAAAATGGCGTTATCAAGGTTAATTCTGAAAAATATCGTGCATTTACTGCTAATTTAAATATGTAAGATAATTACATCTTGTAAGAATTTTATCAAATTTGTTTTTATACATTTATAAAAATATAGCAGCGGCATGAATCCTACAAAATGTATATACATCTTTAATGCACTTATCTTTTACAGAAACAAGTAACTTGTCAAATTTGACATTTATCTATCTAAACGCATCATTATTCTTACTAGCAAAATAAAATTATTTGACATGGCACACTGATCTAAAATAGGCAATAGCTGCTGTTTGATTTTTGGATTTGTCAATGGTTATTTGTTTGTACTGATCTTTTTTTTTTTTTTTTTTTTTTTTTTTTTTTTTTTTTTGGTATTAAGAAGCTTGATCTATAAGAACAAACTACATATTATTGCTGCAGGCCTAATTAATCAGTGTAACAATAACGTGCATATATGATATATAACACCATATTCAATGTTTTTGACGATAAATAAGTTTTGCAATGATCAACAAATTCAAATAGATAATCTATATATATAAAGAATTTCTTTTTATTATACATTTTGATAATATTTCTCAAATCCCCCGGGCTTGTCCTTCTTTTCTACATTTTTATCATTAGCAAAAGCCAACATCTTATGAACTCTTCTCATAGCTCCAGGATTCATTAATCTCTCAGCATCATCCAATAATGATTTTTTAGCAGTAGATGTCTTGGCATTTCTGAATAAATTCTAAATTCTTGCTCGTATTCCTGAATATTGTAAGAAATCTTTCTGGGTAATAAGACCATATGCAGTGACATCTGAAATTAAGGTTTGACTTTTCGATATGGCATGATTTTCTCCATTTATGGGTAAAAAAGATATAATTGTACCTGATCCATTTGTTATGGCTTGCTTCAAGAATGAGAAATCTACATCTGCACTGAGATCGGCAGTTCCAGGATCACTCATGGGATGAATGATTTTATGGTCTTTGATAGCCTATTACATAGATTAGATGAAAAGTTCATGAATAAATAATAATCTAGAATTACTCTAAGTGTATCTCCTTGAACATAATCTTGGCCATAATCGATTGCTAATCCTGTGCCACCGTTTTTATTCAGATATTTAGCAATTTTATCCATAATACCCCAGCAATCAGGAGAAATATCCACACGATCACCATCATTAAAGGATTCAGACTTTTTGTCCGATAATAGTGTAGCGGTCATGGCTGCTTGGTTTAGTGATTTAACGATTCTGAAATTATGTTCACTATTCTCTATATTAATAACACCAATACACATGAAAATACATTCAAGCGATTACCTTTCATTTGTATCATCCATGTCAACCATTAATTCCCTCCATTCTTTATCAGTTTTCTATGGTTTGGTATAAGCATATCAAATACGACAGAACAACTTTATGTAAATGTACCTCGAAACTGTGGATTGGTAAAGCATCAAAAAATTCATGGGCCATCATAAATGACCATTGATCTAAAGTGTAATTTTGGCATGAATACGTACATCTAAATCCATAAAAAGACCCTCAACTTACCTGGAATCACTTCAATACCATCATGCCATGATACTCTAACACCATCTTCTCTAGTAATTGTTTCAATAGGTGCTTCATCTTTCAGATCCTGTTATTAATGCACCTCTTTGCATTTTACGAATCCCAGGACTTGCCTCGACGAAATGAACATCTATAAGAGTTTTATAAAATTGAGAGAATTGTGATAAAGTCTAATTTGTAGAGATGTTGATATACATATAAGTGTTGGTTTTTTGGTTGATTTTTTTTTTTTTTTTTTTTTTTTTTTTTGCTTACTCTCAACATATCGCTCATTAATGTTCCTCTTCCAGGCCCAAATTCGATAATTTGAGTTTTTTGAGGTTGATCCAATCTCATCCATTCAGTTAAATACCAAACGCCGCACAGCTATTTTACTCAAATCAGTTTTAATAATCATCAATTATGCTATACGTACCTCTCCAAATACTTGGCTAATCTCGAGGGAAGTAACAAAATCATCTTGTTTACCAAAGACATCGCCTAACATATAATAACCACTCAATGGATTTACTAATACTTGTCTCATAAAATGAGAAGCTGTCAATGGTCCTGTTACCTGATGTAGGGTATTGTATTAACGCATATGTCGACCTGCTGTCAGGGGGCAATTTACAGAAGAAAAAAGTGCTTACTTTAATGGAATCATGCAAGTGTTCTCCTAATGGTTATAATGGCTCCTTTTTGATAATATTGCCTCCATTAGTTGCTGCAGTGCTATATAATCGCTATAAATGTATCTTACTTGAAATAGTTGATCTTAATAATGTTCTCAGCATATTATGTTGGATGAAAAAAAAAATGCCAACGTTGATTTTAAAATGGACCTTGAAATTGACATTTCGTTAGTATGGGTGGCTGATTCTTGAGTCTTTTGGTAACACACATGCCATCTTTAATTTGCGGTTGCAAGATGCAAAAGGTCTGCAAAATCAAACCATTAAATGTATTTAAAATTAACCAGCAGATATATTACATGATAAATTCCAATAATTTAACGAAAATGTGAGCATTTCGGTACTGTAAATGTTGGACTTCACTAGTTTGCGGCCATGATCAACGCTTAAAATGATACCAACAGTTAGTGTCACAATACTTTCACCGGCTGTAAACTATAGATCTTTTAGCTAATCAACCTTATAAAATAGATGATGATAATGTCTTTTTGTGTCTGAGCAGTTGTTTGGCAATATATAAAAGCCTGCAGTTATACTCCGTTGTGTCTGATTGCCTTTCTGAATCAATGAAAAAATATGTTCACCTTTACAACCACGTCATGTTTTGTTCCATTACACTCTATAATTGATTGACCATTGACTCACACTTTCAATAATCACACCTTGGTGGAAATTACGCTCATAAGTTAAAATGGATTTTTTTTTTGTCTTTGCAGGTACCCACTGGAGAAAATTTGAATTTTTAAAAAAAAAAATCCTAGTTTCAATTTTCAAAACCGAAGCATGCCTTCTTTCTATAACTAACTTCATAATAAAGTCTTTTTAGGAGATACCTTAGATACTACTAAATAGATATAAATTGGTCGCAGTACCTTACCTGTTCCAGAATTTATTTTGTATCTCTCAGAAGACTCAAAAATGCGTAAAATTCGCTGCATTTTCCTTAAAAATTGGGTCTCACTTTTCATCCCTGCCCAACTTTTTTTTCATTAAATAACACCAAGAAAAAAATATATGCCAATGTACCTGAGATGCTCACCTTTGATTCCAACATAAGTGCCCGGAAATATCCTACTTTTTGCAGGTAGTATTAATTTTTCAGTGCTAATGTTTCAGATTTTTACGCGTATTTCACTGCTAAAGGATCGAAAACTTTGAGGCTCCATATCTCCAAGAAAAATTAAGCGATACTGACACTTTTTATTAATAAAATTTGTTTTTTTTGAAGCACTCTATAACATATTTTAGTATAAAAAAATCCTGGGCGCTTTTATTTTTATTTTTATTTTTTTGGTGTTTTCCTAATAGATTTCAGAATATTCGCTAAATTGAGCAGCAGTTTTTTTTCACTCATGTCATCAACCTTATTGAGTTCTCTCGAACCCAATTTAGTTTTTTTCAAAATATTGATTTTTCGTGGAGATATCCTTAAAAATGTGTACAAAAAGTTACCTTCATCTCTAGCTTCCATTTTTCCCTTGTCTACCCTCATCCTAAATTCTGAATCTGAAAAAATTTTGGACAAAAATCTCGTTTTCTCTACGAAAAATGCAGCTAAAAAATTTTACAATAGCTTGATCGATATATAATGTTTTTGCGCATCAACTCAGTTAGTTATATCTTAAATATGTTTATAAAAAGTGATGTGTATCTTCAAAAAACCTCCAAAATTTTAATTACATTTTGCACAAAATTTAATATGAAATATTTGTTTAAATTTTGTCTAGATGAATGCAGAGTTTAAAACTGTAAGAAAACTATCTAATAGGCAAGGTCGGCTTATTTTGCAGTTCATGAGTCATTAAATGATTATATTTTTTGAGTCATTTTTCGTTCGTTTTGACAAATCGATTTTTGAACTCAGCCATCATAGGCTAAAAGCTTTACAGCGAGCTATTATTTTAATTATCTCGACGAAAAATCAATATTTTTTGCTAAAACAAAAAATGCAGGTTAGTTTTCAGTTGGAACTACAATATCTTGTCATTGTAAAAAATCAAAGCCTCAATTTACGGGCTTAATTTTTTACAATTAATTTCAGGTCAATTTTTGGTTAATTTCAGGCCAGTGCACTTATATTCTGGTATTAACTCTTTTATTTTCGGACAGATATCAATGGCCCATAGAGAGAAGCTTCATCTTTTTTGACGATTTGAGGAAACTTGACTCTATTGTTATATCAGAATCTAGATATAGCGTTACGATAGTCATATTATCAGAATATTGTTATTGTTATTGTTACACCATTAATAGCTATTGTATCACCTGATAATCTCCTCTATATATAGTATAATTTCATTTTCTACATTGAATAAAACCTCATCTTTTACTCTTGTCTCATTATGGGAAAAATAATGTAAAAATATGCTAAATAATGTAAAAAATCCATGTTAACATTAAGTAATATGTATGTAAATATACTCAAATGCTATTATTTATTTACATTATTTTAATGTTATTATAGTTTACCTAGTTAGATAATGTTAGAAATCAAAAATTACATCATTTTCATGTACCATGTATTAGAAACTTACATTGTTTTTTTTTTTTTTTTTTTTTTTTTTTTGTAATAACGTCTAATACTTATTAATTTTAGTAAAACATCAAAATTGGGCGAAAAAATTCGACAACCATCTAAAATCTACAGTACTTCTTATAATCGCAAAAATCCGACATCAAAAGCCCTATCCCAACAAATTTTGATCCTAGTAATTTCCAACTTTATTTGATGAAAAGAGTAGATACACATCTTTTACACAATAATTTTAAATGGAAACTCCCATAACCGACAAACAATTGCATGATAAAAAAATTATTGCCAAAGTGTACTTATAGCTTATTGCACACTTCATTGAAAACAGTTAAAATATGGTCTCTATAAATGCTGATCCAAGTATGAGATGTTGTCCAGAAGAGCCGAGCTTGCGCTAGTAAATTTGGCTTTCAAAACCCGGATCGACAACAATGCTACATAAGAAAAGGGCCCAATCCATTTATCAGAAAACTTGTTTTCCAGATATTAATTTTTCATTAATACTTGTTCTTCGATTTTATATTGCTTTCAAAATTTCACTGTGTTGTCATATTTTTTTATCTTCTTCTTTTCCCCCTTTCATACCTTTTAATTAAATCACCAATCTCTTTATTCAATTCACTAATTATAACAGTAGTGCCTATTGTAAATGTATATCTGTCGGTTTTCGCCCTTTTTTTATTTAGTTTCAATTCCTATTAGAACTGACATTTAATAGAAATTGTAGTATAAATATCTTCAGGAACCGAGACCTAACAGTTCTTGGTTCCCTTTTCATTTTATAATAAAGACCCTACGTTCTCCGTAATTGAATCACTACCTAGTCTCTTTATTACTTTCCTCTTTATAAAAATAAGATCTATTTCCCAATAACTCTCAATATCATAAAGAAAGATAAGTACGTGAGAATTTGCCAATCTTTATTAAATATAAAAACGAGATGAGGAAATAAAATGAAGGATGAATGTCTACTGCTATTTATATTTGGTTTAAGAATTGCTTACGCACCTGTCTAGAACTGTGTTCTCATACTAAATTTTAGTGTCAATCCTCACTTCTGCTAATATTGTAATTATATTCAGATATAGATGATCAGTCTCAAGTTTTTAGTTGACCTTGGCAACACTAATTATTAATATTCTTTATTTTTTATTGTAAGGCTAGATTATCAGAATTTAGCTTATGCAATTATGAGGGTTATCATTTACAGTGTTTATATGACACATATATATGCTAAATATGTTAAGGCATAGTTTATGGTGGTGTAATGATCCAGTTACATTACATTAAGCAAATCGCATATATAAATAACAACCAAGAACGGATCAATTGCATATTAGTGAATTTAACTGTTCATCCTTTTCCCTTTTTATATTTATAACCAATATCCAAATAAATATATATTATTACTTATTTATCATTGTTATTACTTATAATCAATTATTATTATATCAGCAGAACACCTTCCAAACCTCAATTTATCCAAATGTTCATTCAATCACCAATGCAAACATCACCAAGCTTAACCCAAACTGGGATCCCGCGTCGCCCAATCGCTGTTTCAATACATCTTTTGGCTATTCCATCTTTAAAACTCCATGAAAATCCAAGTAATAAACCATTTTCAGTTCCAAAATAAAAATATATACTAATAGAATGAATCATAACAAATTCAAAACCGTTGAAAGAATCCAAATTCCATGACTAGATCTTGTGTGAAAATCCTTGAAGACATTAAACACCACTTAATTCCATAATTCCACTGAATCAATTGCTTCTAAATTTCAAACAATACACCTTCAATATAATTCCAATCTAAATATACACAATTATCACCACAATAACCACCAATTCAATCCAAATTGTAGGTATAACAATTTAAAAGACAGTTTCCTTTTATAGAAAGATTATCCCACCGGCTTACCTATCAATAAATATGCATAATGCATGTATCAAATGTCATAACTGTTATGCACCTATAGCCGAAGGCTATTAGGGATTTTAGTTATGTTTTATATGTTTAGTCTGTAAGGAACGACTATTAATAAATGTAGTAGTAATAGATTTATATTAGAAAGAAGTTAAGTTTATTATTGAAGTATATAACATGAGCTTATATACTCATAACTAGTAATGACTAAATACCGAACAGATCAATCGAACCGAACAGGTCGGAATGCACGTGATATATATCACGTGAGCATAATATATTTACCATTACTATTTATTAGAAATGACACTTGACAAAATATATCATCCTCAATGGTCCAACGGCTAGGATTTATCGCTTTCACCGATACGGCCGGGGTTCGACTCCCCGTTGGGGAATATTTTGCACAAATTTCAAGTTTGGGTGTGTGTAGTTTATTTTTCGCATTTGTTTATTTTGTCGTGTGCTGAGATATATGTTTTACAGTAGTGTCGTAGAAGTTTTAACTCTTTTGTTACACAGTAATAATAGTATAAATATTAGATCCTAAATGTCAAACTTAATAAACATTGTCTTTTAACTTATAACTGTATTTGTCTCATTACATTATTATTATCACGACAGTAGTGTCGTAGCAATTTAGATCTTTTGTTACACAAATCAAAATAATATAAATAGCGGATTCAAATGTCAAACTCAATAAACAATTGTCTTTTAACTTATTGTTACAATTGAGATTGTACAGTAATGTGAATATAAAACAAAGAATATGAAAAATAGAGTATCGCCAATGCAGTTATATCTATTAAATAAGCGCCATGTTTTAAGTTGTCTAACTGTAATAAATGTTTTATATAAATATATAAAACAAAATGAATAAAGAAAAAATAAGAAATGTACAATGAAATACATAGAGAATAGTTCAATGGCTCTTACTGTATAATATAGTAAATGTTATCCTACATAAAACCATGCTCTAATATTCATATAGAGATAACATGAATTTAACAGTAAATACAGAAAGTATTAGCAATTTAACATATAATAAAATAGACCGAATCATACACAGAACAAATTGATTCATAAAATAAACTGAAGAAACACAACATAGACCAAAGTAAGAATTGCTCTATGCGGATTATTAACAAATATGTCAAAAACAGGCATTAAAAGACCATCTTAATTATGTAAATTAAGAAGCTCAATATAAACTTTAAATCACGGACAAACCAATTATTTTATCAAAAAGAATAAACATATGGATGTTGCATGAAGACAATGAAATCATGCTTTTATTATTTAATAGTAGCATGATGGTAGACATATGGAGTGCAGAATGCAGCATTGTCTGATTTGCATGTTAGACATCACGGCTTGACAGATGATGTCCTAAGACGGTGATTCGGTTATTCCTAATTCTGATAGATCACTGACAGTTACAGTGCAGCTCGCAGATATAATAAATCGCAATTAATATACAGTAGATAGTAGGGTAGAAATATAGGATTATTGCACACTATCCATAGTTTGAAAAAGAAGGATTTAAACCGTGTCTTTTTCAAATCTTTTTGTTATTTTACATTTTACAGCAATGCGTACTGTACAATCTTGCTGCAATTAATAATGTTCGATTTAATTCCTACTTGATAAACACCAAAATCAGAATACACGTACAGAGAGTATGTTGTATAATTATCACCTTCTACTATCTATACACACTACCTTTGGTTACACTCCATGAATCTCATTATTAATTTATACTGTCACTTCAAGCAGTCCTTATCTACTAGTCTGTCATTAGTATATAAACCACATCTCATGAATAAAAGAATAAGGAGCAGTTTAGTTTTGATCCTTTAGTTTGACCCACAGTTGGAAAGCTGACATTTATCAAGACTTTACTTTGTTTTATTATTTTTAATTATTCTAGCATATCAGATATATGTTAGAATAAAACAGAGTAGGCCTACAATACAGCGTATAATATTAAAGTATTGCATGCAAGGTGTCATTGTTTTATACAACTAGTAAGATCTTGTTATTTTTTTGCAAAATAAGATATTCATACAAAAAACCAATCTCAAAAATAGGATCAAAAATACCGGAGTATACAGAGAAAAAAAGACAACAATTGGTAGTTTTTGAAAGCTGCGCGTAGAAAGGTAAAACGAAAAAAAAGGCGAGGGGGTGATTAACTGCGCTTCTAGCCCGGCAAACACAAGTTCTGAAGAAAATGCGTTTACATGAGTTTCGAACCCACAACCTCTCCGTTTAAACTAGCTGTAAAGCGCATAATAAGTCTAGCAACTAGGACAAACGTCCCCTCTATGTTTGCTTTTTTTAATTACCGTCCTTCTACTTATCTGTTATTTTGTTTTTCTTGATTGTGCAATATTGAGTAATTTGCTGACCATATTTTTTTCTTTGGTATATACTACTGCCATTTGTTGGATATTGGTAGCAATTTGGTTTACAAAAAAATCTTTATTCCTGATCGAAATATAAAGAAAAATCTGTTATTTTTGCCCTATATTATGTAATTATGCTAGGTACACTAATGCAAAAGCTGACTTTATTTCATTTAAATGCATAACTGAAGTTTCCAGGGAGTATATGATTAATAGATGCAAAATAGCACTACGTACATATACAAAAATTTAGTAGTAAGTAAAACGTGTATTATATACAGTAACAAAAATTTATAATCTATAAAAGTTACGGTCGTCAATGTTGAAAATACCAGATCTCGTCCTATCTCCTCAAGAAAACAATAACTGCTAATGCAGTATAATATACTGTATAATAAAAATTGATTTTTAGATTCTTTCTATGTAGAAGCTAAACAATCACACTCTATGATATCTATGTACTTATTTTTCTTGCTAATTAATCAATAAAAAAATTACAATTTACACTATGAAGAAAAAATCCCTTAATTCTCTTAATTATGCCACATTAAGGAAAATAAGACAAAATTTAAAAAAAATAAGCAGTGAAAATTTTCTTATTTTCCTTAATGTGGCACAATTAAGAGAATTAAGAGATATTTTGTTCATAGTGTTATTTTATTTGTTCTGTCCTTCACGACCTATTTTGACTTTCTGTAGTACACGAAGAAACTACGCTCGATAAGTTAAAATGAATTTCAATATTAAATTTGAATCTTCAAAGAAAAATTTCATTGTTTTAATCTTCAAAATTGGAGTATGCCTTCTTTCTATAACTAACCTCTTAATAAACATTTTTAGGATATACTTTAGACACTGCTAAACAGACATAAATTGGTCGCATTATGCTACCTATTCCTAAATTCATTTTACATCTCACGAAAGGCTCAAAAACGCGTAAAATTCACTGTGTCTTCTTTGAAAACTAGGTCTCATTTTTCATCCCTGCTCTACTTTTTGTTTTCACTAAATAACACCAAGAAAAAATTATATATCATTGTACCTGAGATGTTCAGTTTTAATTCAAAAACAAGTATCCAGAAATATCCTATTTTTTGCAGTTGATATTAATTTTTCAGTGCTAATGTTTCAGATTTTTACGCGGATTTTAATGCTAAAGGATTGAAAACTTTGAGGCTTCATATCTCTAAAAAAAATTAAGCTATACTAACACTGTTTAATAATAAAACTTACTTGTTTTGAAGTGCTCTATAACATATTTAAGTATAAAAAAATTCTGAGCACTTTTTTTTTTTCTTTTTTTTGACATTTCTACAGTAGGTTTCAAAATATTGGTTAAATTAAACAACATTTTTTTTACATTCATGTCATTAAGCTCGTTAAGCTCTCTCGGATCCAATTTAGTTTTTTTCAAAATATTGATTTTTCGTGGAGATATCCTCGAAAATGTGTACAAAAAGATATCCTCATTTCTAACCTCCATTTTTCCCTTATATACCCTCATCCTAAATTCTGAATCTGAAAAAATATGGACAAAAATGTTGTTTTATCCACGAAAAATACAGCTAGAAGGTTCAGCAATAGCTCTATCGATAGATAATTGTTTTGTACATCATTTCAATTTATTATATTCTAAATATGCTTATAAAAAGTGATGTGTATCTTCAAAAAACCTCCAAAATTTCAATTGCATTTTGCGCACAATTTAATGTGGAATATTTGTCTAATTTTTATTTATATGGGTGTAGAATCCAAAATTGTACAAAAACTATTTAATATGCTAGGTCAACTTACTTTGCAGTTCTTGAGCCATTAAACAATTTTGTTTTTTTGAACCATTTTTCGTCCATTTTTAAAAATAAATTTTGGAATCCCGTTATGATAGATTTTAAGCTGTGATGAAAACTATTATTTTGATTATCTCGATGAAAAATCAATGTTTTTTGCTAAAACAAAAAATGCAGAGTAGCAATCAATTAGACCTATCTTGTGGATACAAAAATTAAGCCCTAGATAATGAGTTTTAAATTTTGGAAAATAATAAACTAATATTCACAACTGCAGAAAACAAAAAAAATATACCATCCTTGTGAATATTGATACAATTAATCTTCAATTATACATGGTGGTAGATTAAATATATCCTGCATAGAAGTTTATATTTTTACTTTTACAGATCACTGTGAATTGAGAAAACCATCAGCAAAACATGATATTTCTGTCCAATAAAAATAAAACCATGTGTTGTGTCGTATATTTTCATGTTTGATAAATAATACCTAAAAAATAATACAATTAAAAGAACATGAGTAATGAATCAGCTCTTCAACTGTATAATAAAAACCAGATATAGCTTATCTATATATAAAAGTACGGTCTTTTATATTAATTTGACATTGAGATCCTGAGATGTAATTTAAGGCACTATGGGACCATTAGATCTGTTTGATAGTAATCTATTATGGATTGAAATGTATCAATCATAATTTAACCGTGTTTGCAGAGCTTGTGAGTTGCTTTGTTACAATGCTGCGTTAAATGTGGTTGGATGTTGATTTGATAGTTACTTGATTGATTAACCACTGGGGTGAAATAATATGGTGCCCTAATTGAGGTTCAAGTGTCCTTGATACTGTATATCAGAAGTTTACCCAGATGTAGAAATCCAGGAACAATTATTAAAATTCAACATGACATGATATTTAGTAACTCATACTAGATGTCACACCTACACTATGAAGAAAAAATCCCTTAATTCTCTTAATTGTGCCACATTAAGGAAAATAAGATAATTTTCACTGCTTATTTTTTTTAAATTTTGTCTTATTTTCCTTAATGTGGCATAATTAAGAGAATTAAGGAATTTTTTCTTCATAGTGCTAACCACTAGCATTAACAGCAAATATCAGGAACACTCAGGAACGCTTGGCAACTATGAAACATAGGCAATCCTACATCTCATCCAAGTGATACAATCACATATTCCCAATTCCACAAATTCCATTGTATATGATTTGTTCCCAAATCATATCAAGTACCTCAATATCCGGCAATTCATTAATAATATTAATGATAATATATATAACCTATCTAGAGAACATATAAATATGAAGCATTAATGAATTAATAAAATGTATCTTTTAACAGAATATTTTCATATTAGTATCTTTTGATATAACAAATGAGAATGAAATATTTGGCTCATTACATTACTGAAATTATAACATTATAATTATAAATGAAAGATCAATATGTGTTGTATTCAACCTACTAGTATCATACATTATCACCTTCTACAGTATCAATACATCTTACAATCTATTGACTACGAGATGTATTGAAGTGCAAGTCTTGATATCGGATATAAGAAACTCCTAGCGTATCAAGTTTAATCCAGTAGTTACCAAGAACGCTTTGACCTCAATTATGACACCATACTATTTCATCCCAGCGGTTGATCAATCAAGTAGCTATCAAATCAACATCCAAGTACATTTAGCGCAGCATTGAAACAAGGCAACTCACAAGCTCTGCAAGAACGGTTAAATTATGATTGATCCATTTCAATCCATAGATTACTATCAAACAGATCCAATGGTTCAATAGTGCCTTAATTTACATCTCAGGATCTCAATGTCAAATCAATATAAAAGGCCATACTTTTATATCTAAATAAACGATATCTTGTTTTTATTATACAGTTGAAGAACTGATTAATTACTCCTTCTTTTATAATTGTATTCTTTTTAAGTACTATTTATCAATCCTGAAAATATACGACAATGATTAGTATTATTCATATTGATTGTTCAACAAATCAGAAATACATTGTGTTGAACAATATCATTAGTTTATATGTTTTATAATTAGTGTTTGTAGTTTTCTAATTTAATTTGTTGAGAGAAGGTCTATGCCCGGAGATCAATGTTTATATTAACAGCAGCGTCTATTAATACGGTGTCATACATGAGCTGTTTGTATTATTATGCTGAATGGAAAAATAGTGTATCGTGATTGACACTTCCTTCCAAAGAATCGGCTATACTACGGGTTTGTGCTAGCCACAAACATAATACCCTACCTATCAGATTTTTCCAAAACTAAAAGAGTCGATACCAGAATATAAGTGTGCTGGCCTACCATTGAATTAAAACTGATATAAAATTGGCTGTAAAAATTGAGCACCTAAATCAAGATGTCAATTTTTTTGTATTCATAAATTTGATCCAACTAAAAACTATTCTGCATTTTTTTTTTCAGCAAAAAATATCGATTTTTTGCCTTAATAATTGAAATAATAGTTTGCATTACAGCTTAAAGGTTAAAGCTTATCCTAACTGAGCTCCAAAATCAAATTGTAAAATCGATCAAAAAATGATGCAAAAAACAAAATCGTTTAATAGCTCCTGAATTACAAAGTAAGTTTAACTAACGTATTAAATAATTATTTTACAGCTTTGCATTGTGCATCTATTTAAATAAATTTCTAACAAATGTTTTACATTAAATTTTACATAAAATGTAATTAATTTTTTGGAGGTTTTTTGAAGGCAGACATCACTTTTTATAAGCATGCTTTAAATGCAAACAATTTAAATGAAGCACAGCAAAATTATTTATCAATCGAGCCATTGATGAGCCTTTTAGTTATACTTTTCGTAGAGAAAACAAAATTTTTGTCATTTTTTTTCAAATTCAAAATTTGGGATGAGGGTATACAAGGGAAAAACTGAAGCTAGAAATGAGAATATTCCTTTGTACACATTTTTGAGGATATCTCCACGAAAAATCGATATTTTGAAAAAAACTAAATTAGATCTAAGAGAGCTCAATGAGATTGATGTTATGAATGTGAAAAACATACTGCTCACTTTAATGAATACTTTGAAATCTACAAAAAAGTCAAAAAAAATGAAAAAAAAATAAAAATGTCCAGAATTTTTTTATACTAAAATATGCTAAAGAGTACTTCAAAATAAGTAAGTTTTATTATTAAAAAGCTCTAGTATGGCTTAATTTTTTGTAGAGATATGAGGCCTCAAAGTTTTAATTTTTAGCATTGAAATATGCGTAAAAATCTGAAATATTAGCACTGAAAAATTAATACCGATTGTAAAAAGTAGGATATTTCCGGATACTTGTTTTTGAATTAAAGTTGAACATCTCAGGTATATTACTATATAATTTTTTTATGGTGTTATCTAGTAGAAAAAAAAGTAGAGCAAGGATGAAAATTGCGACCCAATTTTCGAGGAAAAAGCAGTGAACTTTACGTGTTTTTGAAACTTTTGTGAGATATAAAATATATTCAGGAACAGATAGCATAATGCGACCAATTAATATCTATTTAAAAGTGGCCAAGGTATTTAGAATATATTCGGACTATTTTGAGGCTATTTAGCAATACGTTGTTTTAGACAAGCAGGATTTTACAACAAATTAAAGATATTTTATTACATTATCGACAGTATTTGATATTATATCAAACAAGTTTATAATTTTGACTTATAAATATCAACGCCCCAGAAAGGAGAAGGATCCAGCAAACGCTTCCCTTGCTTGTTCTTTGTCAGTTCCTCCAAAGATGCAAATTCATGTTGATCAAGTTGAATTATTTGAAAGTTAGAGATGATGCGAGATGGAGTTACTGATTTTGGAATAACAGAACATCCTCTTTGTAAACCCCAAGCTAATAAAACTTGAGCAGGGGATGCATTGTGCTTTTGAGCAATATCAGTCTACAATACGAAATGTTAGATGGAATTTATCATTGTCATATAGAAAAAAAAAATTACCACAAGAGGTTCCTGCATTAAAGGAGAATCAGTACTTCCAAGAGGAGAATAGGCAGTAACTAGGTGTATCAAATTTAATAAACTATGTAGTATCATACATTTTAGTTAATAGTCATACCATGAACATTATGCTTTTGACAAAATGCAATCAACTCTGGTTGCGATAAATAAGGATGCATTTCAACCTATTACTTCTGATAAGCAAATCGGGTTCCTTTTTACTAGATGAGATATTACCTGATTTACTGCTGGAGGAATCTTACAGTTCTTTAAAAGTTTGTCCAAATTATCAATGTTGAAATTACTGACACCAATAGCTCTAGTTTTGCCAGATGCAACCAACTTTTCCATAGCCTATATTAAAAGCGGGGTTTTTTTTAGTAAATGCATTTGCGTTGCCTGAAATATGCTATTCAAGCTTTGTCAGTGAGAATTCAATCCTTACGGCATAAGTATCAACGAAACTAATTGAATCTAAAGCGATCTTTCCATCTTCTGTCTTGGGGAAGCTTGATTTGGATGCTTGGAAAGCAATAGGCCTATATATCAATGAATATAATGTTAAATTTTAGGATCTTGAACATTAAAATGTTGTGTTGTCTACTCACCAGTGCATTAAATACAAATCAAGATAATCCAATTGAAGATTAGCAAGAGAAACTTTGATTGCCTTTTCAACAAGATCAGGTCTATGGCTATTGTTCCATCTAGAAATACATATGTTAGACAAAAAGATGTAAAATATATGCGAAAAAAACACACAATTTAGTAGTAATAAATAATTCTTGACGAGGGATGCCACTATCTTTGATAGCTTGACCGACTTCTTTCTCATTACGATCTAAGGTAGGATGTATGAGTGTGTCTATTTTTGTGAATACATGGTTATCAACTTACAAACAAAGGCGGTGTCAATGTGTTTATACCCAGCTTTAAGTGCTGTTAATACAGCAGTATACACCTCTTTTGGCTTTGATTGCCTATATATTTCGCAATTTTAGTTGGCAGTCTAAATGTAGGTGTTTATATTAAACAAAATCATCTTACCAAGTGCCCAGGCCAAAAGCAGGCATGGCAACGCCATTGTTTCTGAATTACATGTGAGTATACGTGTATAAATGCCGTATATTAGTTACTCACAATTTAATGATGGTTCCAGAAGACATAGTTTGTTGCTAAATGAAAGAGAAAACCTGAAATTCTCGAGGGGATTACATTTTCCCCGTTATTTCGATCGGACTTGTGCCCTAATATGATATTTGGTTGCACAAATCATTGATCAATTCAAAGCTTGAATCAGCATGGATTAAATCAAATACAAAAGAAAAAATGCAATAAAAAAGACAAGTATCTAAAGGCTATTTCCTTCTATAGACTTGTATACTATATATGAGGTTTTCAGATAGTTAAAAAAAAACCCCCCTCCTTTAAAAACCACATAGTGGTTGAGGGCGGGATTTTGTAAATGAATGTTTTTATATATTTTAATGATGGAATTTTTTTTTCAAAGCACAAATGTACTACAGTAGGATACAATAATGTGTATATTGAAGAGAGGTAAAGAAGTGAGAAATTTAAAGAGGGTATTACTATATTAAAAAAGATAAAAAAATAAAACAAATAAGAAGGGCAAGATCTACAAAATTCCCTGCATAATTTCAGATATTATCAATAAACATATTCTAGACACAAATCACAAATCACTTACCTGAGAATAGTATTGAAATGTATCATAAAGTCTTGTAAACACATTGCAGCAACTGCTCATAATCAACTTATCCACAAACTCTTCAGCTTGAGGTTCTGTTAATTGCAACTGGAATCGATCTCGTAACTGAGGTACAGTCAGATCTCCATTTTGAAAGCAAGGTAATTTGGAATCTTTTCTCATCATTTCTGTCAACAAGAGGATATTCTCACTGTGCTTACGAACTGCAAGGAAAGCGGCCTTCATTAAAGCTTTGTATTCAGCGAATTTCTCTCCATTTACACCACCCAGGATGTCAATGTATTCTTGTGGTAATTTGAAAGGTGCCATTTCAAAACCTACAGATCCAGGGGAATTGGATAGCATGAATCCGAAATCAATGTGGATCAAATGACCCGCTTCATCAATCAGTAAATTGCCATTATGTCTATCTTTAATCTGTAAAACATAGCAAGCAACAGAATAACCTGCCAAGCTTCGCATAAAAGCGTCCTGCGCCTTTATAAACTCATCTGAATCCGGAGGTCCCCAAAGCTATTTACATAATGTTGGTGCTATTTTTTTATTTTGTTGACGAAAAACCACATACCTTTTCAAAATAATCGTACAGAGTAAATACTGCACCTTCCTCATTCCATCCTCTTGTATAAGCATCTTTTTTAATTGAATGAATAGAAATTGTATTTTTCAATGTTTCAATCAATCCTGAAGAATCAGATGTAACCAACACACGGAAACTATAAATGCTTTAATAATAAAACCAAAAAAAAAAACCCTCCCTTCTTTTTATCTACTAGATCAACTTACTATTTCACCCAAACATCAACACCTGTATCTTCCCAAATTCTTTGCATTTCTCTAATCAATTGAATTGCAAATTGTTCTTGTCGAAGATCTGCACCTTGCTTTACAATAACAGACATGAGTCTCCAATTAGGCAAATGACCATAAGGAGAAGCTTGACGCAAACGAGCCTTTTTCGTTTCCCAATCTTCTGACAACACAGCAGCACTGGGATCTTCTTTGTTTACAACCCAAGCAATACGTTGCTCATCTTCCAACATATCGCCACCAGCGCCTTCACCACCACCACCACCTACACCACTACTAACGCCCTCTGTTTTCATCTTTTGCATACGTTGTTCTTCCAAAGCAATCATTTCCTTGATGATGCGTTGTCTGATCTGTTCTGTGTTTTGCTTATAAGGTGCAGCTGTATTAGGTGGTTGTAATTGAGCCAACATGACAGCTGCGGTACGCATACGTTCTGCATAATCATCAGCAGATCTGGAATTCCGTCTACTATTGCTACTATCATTGGTATTGAGTACTGTTACTTTGACAGGTGCTGTTGATGTTGTTGATCTTTTATCATCTTCGTTTTCAGTTGTCATCGATATACTCCCGCTACTATTCATAGTGCTAGTGGATGATGATGTGCTCATGACAGATTTACGATTCGAATGCTTACGTCGTGCTGCACGATATAATGCTGAATTATAATCATCGTTTTCAAAATTCATTTCATCATCCAATACTTCAATCATTAATAAATAAGGAGCACGTTCTGCGGAATTCAGTACAACAGCATCGGATGGACTAATACGAACTACACGATGATGATGAGGCTTTTCAGCTGTAGCAGGACACCAAAGAGGCAAACAAATCTCTGCTGGTAAATTATGATTCAGTAATGTCAATTCTGCATGTAATGCACTCATACGTGCTTCCTTGGGTACCATCACTAATCGAGTGGCAATATCTACTAATGCCAACACAAATTGCATTTCGGATCTAAAGTAATTACTACGTAACAATGATTGACGGCTTCTACGTTTTTGCTCCTTTCTTTCTTGTTGTTGCTCTTGCATTCGCTGTTGTTGCTGTTGTTGTTGCTGTTGCTGTTGCTGTTGTAATTGTTGATCTTGATCTGAATCTTGTTCATCCAAAGTAGCTACAATATCGGTATCAACCGAGCATTGCGATAAAGCAGGTGATAATGGTGCTGTATTGGTTGGTACAGAAGATTGACCTAGTGCAGTAAGAGCGGGATCAAATACCGACAAAGATGTTGAAGATGAAGACGAAGTTCTTTCTTCATTCATCATCATTTTGCGATTTAATTTATGATGTGCATTTTTTATATAACGGCCCACAGAAAATGCTTTACCGCGATGTAAATCTTCTAATGATGGAGAACTTGTAAAAGGATTAAATTTCTTTTTGTTGTTATGGGGTAAAGGAAGATCCGGCTGTGAAGTTGAAATGTAACTTGAATGAGGCGATGATGGTAATAGTATTTTTAGCTGATCTTTGTTACCAGATGTTGGAGAAGCAGCCGATGAAGAAGAATCCTCAGTCGTATTTCTTCGTGTCAATGTAGAAGACGCAATACTTAATAATCTATTTCTGCGCCCCTGAGCAATTGCAATTCTACCTGCTGGTTTAGTCATTAAAGGCTGACCTATACCGAGTAACATGGCACCCATGCCTACTAGAGCAGGTAAAGCATGTTCACGTACTTTTTCAGTATATCTTGATGGATCTGAATCTTCGTCTTCATCATCGTCGCTATCCTCAGAGAATACAATGGCTTGGGATCTATTCAATAAGCGCTTGCATAGTTCAAATGATGGACTAGAGGGATTTGTAGATAAATCAGAAAGGTAAGCTTGTAGATACCATAAGGACTAGACAAAAAATCAAATTAGGCTTCCAATGGCTATGTTTATTATAAATATATTACCATTAATGCGATATGGGTAGATTTTTCGCACATTTCAATCAGAAAACATTCCAGTGCAACTGATTCCGATGGTCTCGTAATTAACAAATGGCTATAGTTCATATATTGTTAATATATCAAGTGATTTTTTGTATTAATACTTACATTAATTGTGGCAGGAAAAATTCTATTTCTGATATCGGGAACCCCTTCAATTCATTACAAAGATAATGCTGAATGCCTACATTATCAGAGTATCTGAATATATATGACACTGCAATCCATGAATTGAAGAATTCTGATGTGAATAAACGTAATAAAAGTGCGTTGGACATTTTTCGTTGCTTTTTAACCGGTAACTAACGAGATGAAGAAAGGCAAGTTGCAAAAATAGAAAGGTGGTTTATATGTTACAAAAAAAAGAGAGAAATATAGAGCGTGTTGTTCAGTACTGATTAGCTAACACTTTTAATAGCATACAATAGTTTCTTTCTTCGAGAAAAAGAATATCTAGTTTATATTATGAAAAAGGAGTAATGTAATTAAATAACTGATTTGTTTGAATAGATGGAAAATGCACCACATCAGTTTAATCTCCCTTTTGCGTGTGGTTACATTGTGCGGGTAATGTTCGCGATAGTTGAAAATAAAAGCGTAGTAGCGAAAAAATGTGTATACGCCCTTCTTCTTTATTCGGTAAATTCTTCCATGTCGGCTTCACCCGAGCAAGATTCAGGAAAACGTAAAAGATTGTTATTAGCATGCAATGTATGTCGACGCAAAAAGGTATTGTATTACGTGTAAATAATCTATTGAATAATAGCTAATTCTTCATATACACTGCAAGATTAAATGCGACGGAGTAAAGCCTACTTGTGGCAAATGTGAACGTTTTAATCAAGAATGTACATATACAGATGTTGTAAAGAAACGAGGACCTCGACAAGGACATATTGATTTACTAGAACAAAGACTTCGAAAGATGGAAGAATTGATTACAACAGGTAGCTCAGTATTAGATGCATCGCCTTCAACGGTGGCAATTGTAGAACAGCCAATTAGTAAAACTGCGCTCTTGCCAGTTCGATCACAAGCAGATCCATTACACAACATTACTAGCAATAATTCAACAACATCAATACCATCATGGATGCAACAGAAACCAATACATGTCGAGAAATACGAGTGGCCACCTATGGATATTGTTCAGCATTTGGTGGATATTTATTTTTTACATTTTGAGACATTATCACCTATTGCTGATGTAAAGGGATTTAAAGCGACAATATTAAACAAAACATGTAATGCATTTTTATTGTATTCCATATTAGCAGTGGCAGCAAGGTAAATTATGTAAGATAAAGCAATGTAAATTTTTTCTTTGATTGATAAGCAATTATTTGTCCCACAGATTTTCAAAGCGACCCGACATTGTGCAACAGCCATTGTGGATGTCAGGAGAAAAATTTGCAGAAATAGCAAGATCCATGATGAATCAAGTTATCGAAACACCATCTATGGAACATATGCAGGGTTTATTGATTTTAAATTTAAATGAATTTGGATGTGCTCGTATTCCTCGATGCTGGATGTATTCAGGAATTGCAGTTCGCATGGCGATAGAAATTAATCTTGAAAAGGAGCTCATGTATGAAGAAACACCTGGCAATATATTACCTGTAGAACGATGGTTTTGGTACGAAAATCGTCGTAAATTGTATTGGGACACATTCTTGCAAGACAAGTTAAATAGTGCAATAACAGGAAAACCACAAATGATGGATCATTTAGATTGCAATGTACTTTTACCCATCTACAACAGCGCACTGAACCTAGAATCCAGTGGTGAATTTTATCAACAAAACCTTGAAGGCACTAAATTGGTACGATACAATGTACATCGCAATCCATTAGGCGAAGTAATTGGTGTGCAAATGACACCTATAGATCTCGCTACACTTGATAATCATTTACACTTATTTAATCAAGTAGGATTAGAATCACGTACAAACGAATTATTTGTATTACTGGGCAAAATTGCTAATTTTGTAAACAGAAAATTCAAGGATTTAATTTGTTTAGAGAATAATCGAGAATTTGAGCAATTGAATCAAGAATTGGATAGTTGGGGAGCGCGATTACCACATCAATTGAGACATACACCTGCAAATCTGGAATATTTTCGTCAAATACATTCATTTAGCTCTGGACAATTTATAGCAGCACATATTACACATAATGCATTGGTTGTATTGTTAAATCGACCTTCATTAGTTTTGGCGGATATGCCGAAACTAGGCCAAGTTACACAGACGATGCAGGATAAAGTACATCAAAGTAAAGAGAAATGCCTTGCTGCAGCTGACAATGTTACTATAATGCTTAAAGACCTGATATCTCACTTTGATATTATACCTCCTTCAACCATTTATTTTGCATATACAACTGCAACTGTCATGGTAAATAATTGTTTTAGCGTTGACTCGGAAGAATGTAAGAAATGTAAGGCAGCATTGCAAGAATATTACAGGTTTTTTGAGGTGAGGAGAGAAAGATATTGTTGCTGTATGTTTATATGCACTTGTTAATTAATTGTTTATTTACAAAAATAGGGCATGAAAGTTTATTGGGCAATGTCTGATAAAATGTTCTTTTTAGTCAGAGATCTATATGCAATTCACATGAAAGTAATTGATACTGTTCAAAAGAATCAATTAGCATCAGTTAGTGGTTCTAGCGGTTCATATCAGTCACCTACAATTAGCAATTCTCCTGCTTGGAATACTTCAGCTAACGATTTATTCACTAGAAGATTACCATTGGCAGACATGTCATTCACATCTGGATATTGGAATGAACAACCATTTCGTTATTCAACAGATGAATTGGCATCCACCCATCCTTTTTCATTTCAATCGGTTGGTAGAAATCCCTCTGTGTCATCTCTTGCTTTTTCTTCATTTGATCTATGGCTACAACAGCAACAAGATCAAAAACGCGCATGATGTTAATAAAAAAAAATTGTCACATGCGCAACAAAATTGGCGTAAATCAACATCTTTATAAACCTGACATTATTGTTTCTTCTTTTCTTTCTCTTTTCTTTCTCTTTCTTGTGTTTTGTGAGATATAATTTATTGAGCAGTAGTCGAATAAGTTTATATAAAAACCCTTTTTTTAACTTTACGAAAAATCACGGTCTATATAACATTCGTTTTATATCGAAAAAAAAAATAAATAAATAGCCATCATGTCAATGCTATTCTCCAAATTGCCATTGCCTCCTTCAAAGTTTGAAAATAATAATAATACAATTTGCAAACCTTGGCAATTACCAACAGTTTTCGAGAACTCTCTTACACTTGATGAGATTGCTTCAGGTACATATTCATATTTTAAAAAATGAAACTTGATCCATTACAGTTATTTTTTAAACTGTTTTTGGATTTCTGTTGTTACTGGATTTAGTAATTTCCCCCCTTGAAATTGTTTATTTAAATCAGATCGCGAAAGCAGAAACATTGCAATCGAGCCAAAGAACAATATGATAATCAACGATGCATTTGATTTAAAAAACGCATTAGATAAAGTAAGTATTCTAGATACTATTCAATTTACGTAGTAAAAAAAAAAAAAAAAAAAAAAAAAAAAAAAAAAAGCACACGAGAATTAAAATTTCATATTTGAGATTCACGATGATATCAGAACAATCAAATACAATGTCGGTGCTAACAATGCTACTGTAATTTCATTTTATGATATTTTACAAGCAAAAGAATGGCATGCTGCATTGAAGATCAAGTTGAATAAACATCATAATGTGTATTATGCGAAACAATCCGTAGTAACTCAAAATAACAACGAAAAAGTATTTGTCGTCTTTAATAGTATCAATAATCACGTTGACATGATGAACTATGATTACATGGTTAGTTCACAAATATTTGGCAGATCAAAACATCACGTACTAATATAAATATAGAAACATATTTTACGCTTTGGTTCTCTTTATTCTATCTCTGAGGCTCGTGTTTCACGTACCTACATTCTTCTTAATTTGGAGTACAACGATCAACGTAATGCCGAGGAATTAAAGAGTAATTTGAATTGCTCATTTCTTGAGGTAAATTCAATGCATATTAAATTTGGACTATTTTGTGTCACTAACAAATCAACACCATGTACAACAATAGGGTGCACAGATCATGGTTTACAATGCTGTTTCTAATGATGAAATTTCATGTCCCTATCAACAAAAGAGTGGAAATGTCGCAATTAAACGCCCGTTTTTAAGCATTCATACAATAGAACCTTCTAGAGATAGTACTCAATATAGTATGGCTGCAACTCCTCTCCCAAGCCCTGTGGCAGAAAAGCATTCATACTTTTCTACTGATCCGTACTCAATGGAGTATAATCAAGTACCAAGCTTACCACCATCTCCTATTGCATTACAAACCAATATTGTCAAGACTTCTGTTGTCATTGAAGCATCACCTTCATCTTCCACTGATACAACTGACAGCACTAGTGAAGTTATTCAAGAAGAAGGATGTGCTAGTTATGCAGCTATTGCTCAAGGCGTACCCACCGCCACTACATCGCCATCTCCCTCTCCATCTCTTTCAAATTCTAATGATGCCAAGAAGAAAAAATCAGACAAGATTCCCTCTGTATCCAACCGTAGTACTTCACAAAAGAAAAAGTCCCCTAACAATAACAAAAAAGTTGTAAGCAATTCCGTAGACTTTGACAAGATCCAAGCAGGCCAAGATAAGCGAACAACTTTTATGATTAGAAATATCCCCAACAAATACACCCAGGTATAAAATTTGTTGCTTTTCTTTCATTTCAAATAGAATACTAATTCTTTTAAAATATAGCAAATGCTTATTGATTACGTTAATGCTACCCACAAGAACAAGTACGACTTTTTGTATTTAAGAATCGACTTTCAAAACAAGTGCAATGTTGGCTATGCTTTTATTAACTTAATAGATCCCAGGTAAGTTTTTTTTTTTTTAAAAAACAAAAAAATATCTGCATTACCCATTAATCAACATTTATATATCCAATAGAGACGCAATTAGTTTTGCAAAGGAAAGAGTCGGAAAAAAATGGCAAAGTGTTTATACAATTGGATAGCATGATAATATATAATGTAAAAGAATCAAGTAGGCTAATACTCTCTTTTTTTTCATTTTTTTTTTCATTAGGAAGTTGTTCAAGTCTGATAAGAAATGCGATTTGTCGTACGCCAATATTCAAGGTAAAGAGGCTCTTATTAAAAAATTTCAAAATTCTCAAGTATTGAGTGAAGATATTGCCTATCAACCTAAATTGTTCTATTCAAATGGTCCTCGTGCAGGTCAAGAACAACCATGGCCTAATAGCAATAGTAATAAGAGTCGTCTCAAAGATTAATTTAAAGGTTTATAATTTTCTATATCATGTAATGTAAATGTTTTCATACAAATAAAAACATAATTTTATCCTGAAACGATTATAATACATCTTTATAATCCAGTATGTCTTTGTCTGTTCTTAACTGTAGCATTAGTAATGATAAAATACTGTAGTAGGAGGATAATACTACTGTATTCGGCTGATTTTCTTCAATTCTTGTGATAATCACTTTTAGATAGGTCACTGATCGGTGATATGTACTGTTATGTTAAAATAAAAAATACAGTAGTAGACTAGATATGATATATTCTACGCAAAATGTATGTATTTAATTACATCTAATCCCAAACTACTCAAACAATCGTTTAAATGTAAAAAATACATCGTTTTGACATCTACCAAATATTTGTAAGCCCGACGATCGAAGATTTTGGATGTATTTTGTAGATCAATTGCACCTTTTTCCATCATTCTCCATCAGAAATTGAGATATTTCAGAAAACTAAATTGATATAAATAGGTAGGAGTTAATGGTTTTGAGTGATTACATAAAATATAATAGTTACTATACTGGATATGCTTAAATATATGTTATAAATCATTGTTTCGATGGTTTAAATCACATTGATTTGTTGAGAATCATGAGCTTGGTAAATAAAACGATGTGCATTAACTATTTTGCATTAACAAAAGTAAAATATTATCATCTATTCAATATGAATCTAGAAATTTATTGAATTTACTGTAGGTTGGCTGAGAGATCAAAAGAAGAAAAGCTGAATAAAAAAGGCAAAATATTACCGTGTCTGCATGATTTTATCAATTTACAAATATTAAATTGGTTTATTTAACATATTATCAGCACTTCAATAAATATTGGAAACAATTTTTTGTATATATATACATTTTATAATATTGCATTCTTTCTAATAAATGCATAATTACTTTCAATTTTTTACGTAAAATCGTATAAATGCCAAAATTTATCGATTTGACACAATTTCATATGACATGAAACTCACATCAACACTGGTACATAATTTCGGTCAGCAACACTCTTTTATTCTTGACAAAATTATAAATCCAAAATGACTATAATCGCCTTTGAGAAAGCGTTGTGTATTTTTTTCGGCAAAGAATACATCGATGAAAATGTCCAAGAATTAATGAAAAGTACGGAGAATATTTTCTTAAAGGGGGGGGGGGAAAGATTGGTATATAAAGATGATCCAGAAACACCCTTGCTCGTTTATTACAAAAAAAGTACACAAAGAGCCTACTGTGTACAACATATATATTATTAAAGAAATGCTCTCACGCAGATTAGATATGCTAATAAATTATATTGCATGTAGAAAAAATACAAGTAAATTATAGTTGTTGAAATAGACTAATTGTATATATTAAGTTTGAGAACAATAGTTTCTATATATCATCAGAAGGTAGAATGAACAGGCAGAGCCAATTAGCTATTGTATCAAATAATAACTTTAGTGTAGATTGATAAATCGCTCCTTCCACCATTTACATTTACTAAATTTAAGCACAAAATAAACCATATCCTCCTCTTTTAACATCAATAAACTAACTAAAATTAACAAATTGATAGCTATACACGTTTTTTAAGAGCTATAATGTAGCTTGAATATCCTTATTCTTTCAAGTCATTATCTGAATGCATTATTTGTGGTGGCTTTCATTTTACCCCTGAATCCTGAGTTTAATTCGAATTTAGCAGTTGAATTTCTTCTCTGTTTGCATAACTTGAAGGATTTCCTCTTAATATTCAATAACTACTATCACCAAATAAATTATATATAAAAATATGAGCTGGTATTAACTGTGTATATCAATTTTTATTCTGTGAAAATATGGTGTAATTTGATGAAATTACAACCATTATGGACTGATATACGATTTAGCATATAATCGCTTCAATTGTTAAACACCGCCGTTTGTACTTTATTGCAATCTTTTCATTTTAAAATTAAAATATAAACATAAAGTACATACATGCAGGGAAGTTTATATGTATTGATTTAACATTTTTGAAATATTTAATGCCGTAAAAAATCCTTCAAGTTGGTCATTGGTTTCGTGTTCATCAGCAACTTTGATTGTGGATGCAGGTACCGAATTTTGAGCATAAAAACTTCCCGACTTCCGTAAAATTAGCGTTGGGCATATCTTTTAGAGTGGAGTCTATACCATATTTATATTCGCATCGCTGGTTATGTGCAAATCAGGCACTCGAACAAAACCACCGTTTTTGAAATAATGACAATTGAAATCAATATGACGTTTGTAACAAGTACATATCTTCAAGCCAAATAAAGATACTATAATGAAAAACTACGAGTTATTACAGATACCGTCATGCAGAAAACCAAAACCTGATTTTATGAGACATGCAATTTCTGTCAGTTTAGTAATTTATGCCTGGATCAATTAAACTTGGGTACCTTCACTGACTCTGATAGGGTCCGCCAATCTAGAAAGAATTATGCAGTACAGTATACACGGGAGGGTTCTTCTCCAGGTTATTCCATCCTATTAACCGTTTGTTTTCTTTACATTTGAAACTAATAATGAGCTATAACTTTCTATTTTAGAATTTTCTACCCAGAGCTATGAAATAATATCAGTTTTTCACATTCAATCTATTTAGAACATTTGTAAACATTCCGTATGCATATTTTTTCCTAGTGTGTTTGAAAGTATATATAGCAGGTTTCAGATTTGCACTTATAAAGAAAAATCTGATGTTTATTTTCATGCTAAATTGCAAAACCATAAAGATGAGCAGTTTTGTAATTGGAAATTGACAAAGTAGGTTTCGTGTTTCATATTCATTTCAATTTGTAATGTAACTAAATTTAATGTAATAATTAATATATTTAAAAAAGTCGTGGTTGAACAAATGAAATAAAATGACACAATACAATCATTATTAAGCTATAATGCATGCAATTGGAAAAGTAATAAAGAAAAGATCAACATGTAAACGCAGAAGCAACAAATTGAGTGATTTATCATTGGCTAAATTTCAGGTTTATTACTTTTGCTACACATGCAATCTAGAAATGTTGCCTGTAAAATAGATAAGTGAGGGTCTCACCTTGTTAACGGTTAATCACGTATATCATTTTTACTCCTTGTTTTAATTCGTTGATTTAAAGAACTGAAACTTTATATATAAATATAATATCTTGTTAAAACATGAAGCATTCCAGTAAGATCAGCATGTGTTTTTAAACAATAAAAATGCAAAAAAAGACATGTCTCGGGAGAAAACATGCAAATATGATAAAACTGTTCTTTTCAACTCTTGGTTGGTCAATTTTTTTTTTTAAACCTGGGAAGGGGGTTTTACGATTTACACTAAATATCGTAGTATTTGTGATATACCATTAATAGAATGTTCCTTTCTTAAAATGAAATGATGTGGTACTCAGTATTACACATACGATTCAAATCGTACTTGTAAAACTCCGATTTCAACTGCCGTCCCGAGAAGAAGAAAAAGAAAAAGAAATGCCATGGTAAGATTTACAAGATAGTATAATCGTTTTATTTTAGAAAACAACAAAAATAATGTTAATGCAAATTAAAGATTTTATGGTCTCATCATTTCAGCTGCTGATGCCAATATATCAATTGCTGATTTAATAGTGGGCGATTGAGGAGGATGGTATGGTGCTTCGAGAACCATGGTCGAAACATATTGTTGATTAGTGTTTGTAGTATGATTGTTGTTGTTATTATTAGAGTTAGAGTTAGAATTATGATTGAGTTCAATTGAAAACGAGTTTCTCGGTGCGATTTGTTTTGTATATGGATGTGAATATTCAGAAGCACGTCTGCGTGGCGTAGCATTAATTGACGAATTTGATGACAGGGTTAAACTATGATGTCTAACTGATTGTTGTTGTGATGATGTTGATAATGAATTAACTCTGCCTCTACACATTTTTGCACGTCTATTTTGAAACCAAACCTTTTATGTGTTTTTAATAAATCTGAAAATAGCTCAATTAGCTTAATAATAATTTACCTGAACTTCTCTTTTAGTCATGTCTAATTCATCAGCTAATTGACCTCTGATTTCTGAGCTTGGGGTATCGGTTTTTTCAAATATTTCCATTAATCTTTTGTATTGATGAGGTAAAATTCGCTTTCTTTTAGCTTTGGCTAATGAAGATACAACGATGCCATTGTTTGTTTGGTGCATACCAGTTCTGGAATGACTCCAAAGATCTGATGGTTCTGTAATTGATGATTGTCTGCTAAAACTGTCTAATGAACCATTTGGTGATGATGAGCCACTTGAAATTGGAGAATAATCTGTTTGGGGAGGAGGACGAGGGCAAGTTGTTAGTCTAACTTTTATATCATTATTCCATGGTAAATGTGCTGTTGTTGTATTTGGTGCTAAAGGATGTTGCATTGGATCAATAGAAACTTCATTTAATAATGCCGAGATAGCCAGCGAACTTCGACGATTGTTGATTATGGATTTTGTTGTTTCATTATTTTCAATGAATTCAGTTGATGATTGCCACAGTTGCATTTAATAAGCAAAAAGAAAAAAAAGTAATAATAAAAGCGAAAAATGCGAAAGAAAGAGAAGAAAGAAGCAAGTAACCAACCTGAACAGAAAATGATGAATTGTATCAAATTCAGGTGAACCCTCTCCCCCCCCCCCCATTTTTAGAATATTTCCACCATTCTGTTCAATCTGTTTTAAAGCCAAATATATATAAAAATATATACAAAAAGTTTCAATAATACTTTGGGGGGGGGGGGTAAAGTCAATTATTTTATCGTTTAAATTACTTTGTGTATCCCCCTCAAAAAAAGGTTCAGGAAATACTATTACAATTTACTAAAAACGAACACATCTCGATTACTGTTTAGAGATCACGAATAAAACATTATCCGACAATTTGCAGTTAGATATATCACTTACCTCTTTGCAGATCTTCATTTAAACATAGATACGCTATAATCCTCTTTTATTGTGTTCAATTATGCAGAATTTACACAAAGCCTTTTATCTTTGTATAAAGTTAGGAACTCATACTATCAAAAATACGCCGAAAAAAGTAGGTTGTCAATTAAGGAGACTCTTTACCTGTCTGTAAAGTAGGATATTATCAAAAATCGTTCGAGAAATTGTTAGATAAGAGACCTGAATTTTTTTCTCAAATAGTAATTTTAGCTGATTTATTGATATTCTATATACGCAAAATGTTTGGTCGATGGAAATTTACATATTTCAACATCATCCCATAAATTTAAACGTAGAAATGTGTAGTTACCGTTGATAAATTATTCAACTGTAAATCATCTGAGTGAGTTTAACAAGCACATTTAGGCCAATAATACAAACTTCCGAAATCAATCGGAATATGTAGATCACGTTACCGTTGCTATCCAATGATGCTCTTTCATACTATAGTAACAAAACATCTGCAATAGAATGAAGCTATATGGCTGTATCTTTCTTGCTTATGAAACATTGGTCAGACAAACGATAAAAATAAATACAGTTTATGTAGTTAAAACACACATTCAGTATCTCGGTTTCACTACTATATAAGCTTTATCTGTTTGTCATCGTTTTTCGTCATCGAAAGCCTCTATGTATCAGTCCCACATGATTTAAAAAAAAGCAATATGTATTTGCAACTGATTGAGCACATATCATGTGCTATTAACACATGTGTTCCCTTGTCTTGTCACTTCTTTTACGCTGGTAAAGTAAGAGAGAAATGAGTAGCTCATATCCAAATTTTTAAATGTTATGCAAGAAAGAGGGTTTGATACTTATCAATAGGGTTGTTGTCGAACCCAGCTTATACTAGTAAATTTGACTGGCAAAATACGGCTCGACGCCAATGCTACTTATCAATCATACATCCATCAAATTCCACGATTGGTATAGATTAGGTAAATATTGATTATATTCAAGTACTGTATATATACATTTGCTGAGGATCAGTGATGGTATAACATAGCTGTCAATGTAAGGATGGTCAGAATTCGCTCCTGCCTTCTTCTTTTTTTTTGAATTTTTTTTAAAAAAGAGTAATGGCATCAATAAGTGTATTTATATGTTGTGCTCTGTTTTTTGATAGATTAGTTACCACTCTTAGATATTGCGCAACTGAATTTTATGTAAAACCAACATCTACATGCTGCTTGCGTTCATCGAGTGAACATGGAATGTTCATCAAATCAAAGTGTAAGGCCGTTTTAATTAACAATTTTGAGACATAAAGTGAGATATTACTACTCAAAGTAAAGTGGAAGCTTACTTGGATCAATATTCATAGGGATTGTATTTTTAATTCTTTTCCACATAAGCGTACAACAGTAATCTATAGATGCAATTTGGCGATAAATTTCTTGATAGACAGTAGATCGTGAAAGTTGCCCTTTGAGATCAGAGTGTCAAAGATGTGTCCCTACTCTTATGTAAAGTTGGAAGCTATTCGAATCGAAATTCGCTAAGATAAGGCTTTTGTTATCAATTTTTTATGGTTGTAAAAAGTAGGTTTCAGATGGCTTTTAGATAGTTTTCGAATGCTTTCATCCAATATGGAGTCGAATTAAGTAAAATCTTCAAAGAAGATGTATCTTTGCTCTATAAGCCATTGATATCTCTCGAAAAATTGAAATGTTAATATAAAAATATAAGTGCACTGGCCAAATATTTGATCAAAATTGACCAAGGTTAACCTAAAATTAATTATTAAAAATTGAGTACCTAAATTGTGGTATTAATTTTTTGTATTCACAAGATAGATCTAATTGATTGCTACTCTTCATTTTTTGTTTCAGCGAAAAATATTGATTTTTCATCGAGATAATCAAAATAATAGTCGATATCACATCTTACAGCTTATGATAACTGGGTTCCAAAATTTATTTTAAAAAATGGACGAAAAATGATGAAAAAAACAAAATCGTTTAATTGCTGATGAACTGTAAAGTAAGTCGACCTAGTATATTAAACAATTTTTGTACAGTTTTGGATTCTGCATCCATCTAAATAAAATTCAGACAAGCATTTCACATTAAATTTTGCATAAAATGCAATTGAAATTTTGGAGGTTTTTTGAAGATACACATCACTTTTCATAAGCATATTTAAAATATAACTAATTGAAATGGTGCGCAAAAAAATTATCTATCGATCGAGCTATTTTTAAACCTTTTAGCTGCATTTTTCGTAGAGAAAACGTGATTTTTGGCTATTTTTTTTCAGATTCAGAATTTAGGATGAGGGTATACAAGGGGAAAATGGAGGCTAGAGATGAAGGTAACTTTTTGTACACATTTTTAGGGATATCTCCACGAAAAATCAATATTTTGAAAAAAACTAAATTGGACCCAAGAGAGCTCAACACGTTTGATGACATGAGTAAAAAAAAACTGCCACTCAATTTAACAAACATTCTGAAATCCATTACAAAAATGCCAAAAAAATGAAAAAAAAATAAAAGTGCTCAGAATTTTTTTGTATTTAGATATGTTATAAAGCGCTTTAAAACAAGTAAGTTTCATTATTAGAAAGTGTTAGTATAGCTTAATTTTTTCTAGAGATATGAAGCCTCAAAGTTTTCAATCCTTTAGCAGTGAAATACGCGTAAAAAATCTGAAACATTAGCACTGAAAAATTAATACCAACTGTAAAAAGTAGGATATTTCCGGATGCTTGTTTTTGGATTACAGGTGAGCATCTCAGGTACATTGTCATATAATGTTTTCTTGGTGTTATTTAGTGAAAAAAAGTAGAGCAGGGATAAAAAATGAGACGCAGTTTTCAAGGGAAGAGCAGTGAATTTTACGCGTTTTTGAGTCTTTTGTGAGATATAAAATAAATTTAGGAATAGGTAGCATAATGCGACCAATTTATGTCGGTTTAGTAGTGTCTAAAGTATATTCTAAAAATGTTTATTATGAAGTTAGTTATAGAAAGAAGGCATACTCCAATTTTGAAGATTGAAACTATAAAATTTTTCAAATTTAACATTAAAATTCATTTTAATTTATCGAGCATAGTTTCTTCGTATACTACAGCAAGTCTAAATAGGTCGTGAAGCTTCTGATTTTGATTTTTGTCCAGTAAGTAACAAATAAAGTATTACTAATTGTAACATAAAGGCATACATAACGGAATATCTTTAGTCATTTTTCAGAAAGACTATAATGATCCACATTACATGATGTTTCAACAATAATTGCATGAATTAGTTTCAGTTATATAATCCATATAAATATGTAAATGTTGAATCAGATATTGAACATTAGTGAAAATATCAGTTTCTTCGCTTTGTTAATAATTTTAAATCAAATAAACTTATTATCACAACCCCAACCGATCTATTACTTAATACTACTTGTCCAATATTAATTACATTTAATACATAGTAAGTATTGACCAAAGTAATAGTCAACTACAGTTAGTAACACCAACAACGTCCACCTTTTGTACTTCTTTCTTAATAGGCTCAACCTATTACAAGATCATAGTACTTATTACAAAGACTTGAAAAGAGCTCATTCAGCGAATAACATCGTTAATCATATTTTGATTTATATCAGTTCCTGCTTCAGTCATCATCAGTTAGAAATTGGTTAGTCATCAACTTTAACTTATACTTAAAAAATGACTTTAGGATAGTTATTACTGCATGAACAATACTATTTAAGGCATAACAATCTTCACTCAAGAGACACGTTATATGTAAAATCTTGAGAATAATGCCCAAAGGTGCGTAGCTTCCGAGAATTTATTATTTATCCTCATGCATGTTGTATTACAGCAAGTACCATACTTTATCACCGTCTATAGTATCAATATATCTTATAATCTATTGACTATGACATGTATTGAAGTGTAAAGTCTTGATATTAGATAGAAAAAACTCCTAGCGTACTACGTTTATTTAATAATTACCAAGAACGCTTGGACCTTAATTATGACACCATATTATTTCATCCCAGCGGTTAATCAATTAAGTTGCATGCTATCAAATTGTAATAGATCAATGGATTGTCAAACTGGATATATAATATAGAGGGTTATATGTTTGACTTTGATTCTATGATTAGATATGAGAGGTTGGTGTTACTAATTGTAATTGCTATTACTAGTATACGATTATTACCTATGATTGATTATATGGAGTTATATAATAATTGGTTATAAGTAACAATGATAAATAAGTAGTAGTATATATTTATTTGGATTGTGGTTATAAATATAATAAGAGGAAAGGAAAGAACAGATAAATTCACTAATGTGCAATTGATTCGTTCTTGGTTGTTATTTATATGTGCAATTTGCTTATGTAATGCAACTGGATCATTACACAAATTAACATCCAAGCACATTTAGTGCAGCATTGAAACAAGGCAACTCACAAGCTCTGCAAGCACGGTTAAATTATGATTGATCCATTTCCATCCATAGATTACTATCAAATAGATCTAATGGTCCCATAGTGGTGCCTTAAATTTAATCTCAGGAGTTCAATGTCAAATCAATATACAGTAAATGACCATACTTTTATATCTAAATAAACAATATCTTGTTTTTATTATACAGTTGAAGAACTGATTCATTACTCATTCTCTTTTAATTGTATTCTTTTTTAAGCATTATTTATCAAACACAAAAATATACGACATTAAGTATCAGAGGTTTGGATTTTGATGACGACTTAATAGAGAAGTGGTATAGATATAGACGCATGGATTGCAGCATTGTGTGATTCGCATGTTGAACATCATAATCTGACAGATGTTCTAAATTGGTAATGCGGTAATTCCTGATTTTTATAATATATCAGGGAGGATTGGACAAAAAAGGAGGAATAATGGCAGCACTAGAGGAGCTCATCCCTGCTCAACTTTTTTTCACTAAATAACACCAAGAAAACATTATATGACAATGTACCTGAGATGCTCACCTGTAATCCAAAAACAAGCATCCGGAAATATCCTACTTTTTACAGTTGGTATTAATTTTTCAGTGCTAATGTTTCAGATTTTTTACGCGTATTTCACTGCTAAAGGATTGAAAACTTTGAGGCTTCATATCTCTAGAAAAAATTAAGCTATACTAACACTTTCTAATAATGAAACTTACTTGTTTTAAAGCGCTTTATAACATATCTAAATACAAAAAAATTCTGAGCACTTTTATTTTTTTTTCATTTTTTTGGCATTTTTGTAATGGATTTCAGAATGTTTGTTAAATTGAGTGGCAGTTTTTTTTTACTCATGTCATCAAACGTGTTGAGCTCTCTTGGGTCCAATTTAGTTTTTTTCAAAATATTGATTTTTCGTGGAGATATCCCTAAAAATGTGTACAAAAAGTTACCTTCATCTCTAGCCTCCATTTTCCCCTTGTATACCCTCATCCTAAATTCTGAATCTGAAAAAAAATAGCCAAAAATCACGTTTTCTCTACGAAAAATGCAGCTAAAAGGTTTAAAAATAGCTCGATCGATAGATAATTTTTTTGCGCACCATTTCAATTAGTTATATTTTAAATATGCTTATGAAAAGTGATGTGTATCTTCAAAAAACCTCCAAAATTTCAATTGCATTTTATGCAAAATTTAATGTGAAATGCTTGTCTGAATTTTATTTAGATGGATGCAGAATCCAAAACTGTACAAAAATTGTTTAATATACTAGGTCGACTTACTTTACAGTTCATCAGCAATTAAACGATTTTGTTTTTTTCATCATTTTTCGTCCATTTTTTAAAATAAATTTTGGAACCCAGTTATCATAATGTTG
Source organism: Mucor racemosus (assembly GCA_027405735.1). Lineage (NCBI taxonomy): Eukaryota > Fungi > Mucoromycota > Mucoromycetes > Mucorales > Mucoraceae > Mucor > Mucor racemosus. The sequence continues at coordinate 442,999 of JAPEHQ010000004.1, read as the reverse complement.
TAACTCAGTCTTTTATATATAATCTCAATTATAATAATATTAATAAAATCAGTCTCTTTTCCTCAAACATAATATAGTCCATATTTAGATTATTACATGGTGAGGCTACCACTACTACACACTAACTAATTCATCAGTCAGTATAAGAGGTTCACAACAACAACAACAACAACAACAACATCTACATCAACATCAAATTATTTCAATTCACCGAAATAATTATTCAACATGTCAAACGAAGGTACATCTAACGTTGACATTCAACAACTTCTAGCAAAGTTAGATCAACAACAACAATTAATTGAAAGATTACAAATACAACAGAATAATCAACAATTAGCATTTGAAAGCAAAAATGAATTCTCACAATATGTTAAACAACAAAAGTTAAAAAACTTGGACATGCCTAAATATCAAATCAACAATAGCTTGAGAGTATATTTCTTTGAATTTGAACAGCAAGCCAAATACTTAGGAATCACAGACATGGATTTATGCACAGCTACTTTATGTAAATTTTTACCTGATAACATGAAAAATTGGATCATACATCTCCCAAATGCTATCAAAAGCAAATGGACAACACTAACACAAAATTTATTGCAATATTTTGGTAAAAGCTTAAACCTTGAACAAAGACAAGGAATAAACAAGTTACAAGCATTAAAACAAAAACGAAATGAATCTATAGCTCAACACACTACTAACTGGATTAATACTTATCATATCATTCCTCAAGGAAGTAACATCATTTCAGTAACTGATTTGAGAGATTGGTATGTACAATCACTATATGATATTGGTTTGGTCGCTACTCTTACTACGTCAATTTTACTTCAAGGCGAACGTGGTACTCCGGCATCTTTAGATTACATCACAAAACAAGCAATGAAAATCGGTTCCAATTTAGCTGTTTCTAACTATGGAAAAAGTTCATCTTATGATGAACAAGGACCAGATTACACAAAGGATGGCCCAATGGACATTGATCATATGAATCAAAAGAAAAAATTTGATAATAAAAAACAATTCTATAAGAAAAACAAATTCAAGAAAGGCAAAAACAAATTTCAGAACAACAAGATCAATACCAATAATAATGAACGACCTAAACTCTATGACAAATTCGGTAATCCAGTATGTGGATATTGCAACGGCAGACACCGCAATTATGAATGCAATCAAAACAACAGATCATTACACCAACTTGAAACCAATGAATCGTCGTCAGAAGATATTATTGAATTACAACATATTGATGCAGGATATATAAATCACATAAAAAACGGAAACTCGGTTACACCAACAACTGTCATAAAAATGGGATCTAATCAAATTTTAGCTTTATGGGATACTGGTGCTGCAATCACTGCTATCAATTATGAACTTATTAACAAACTTAATTTGAATATGGACACTTCAGAAACCATTCAATACGTTGACATCAACAATAATAACAAAACAACATTAGGGATAGTATACATTCAATTGTTTAATACTAAAGTTAAAGTTCATGTCATTAAGGATTTAGCTAAACAAATGGTCATCGGATTTGACACTATGACCAAGTGGAACACTATCATTGAAACAAACAAAAACAGAATAAAGTTAACAATCAATGGAAAACAATATTATATACAGTATAGTAAAGTTCAACATCAACAAATCATGTGCACTGATAGTCAGCAAAAACAACTCAATAACATTTTAAAAAATTTTCAAACAATATTTCTGTCAGGAGATCAAAAACCTTCTATTACCAACAAGATGGAATGTCACATTGACACAGGTGATCATGAGCCAATTTACTCACCTCCAAGATACTATCATCCGAAAATTCAAAAGCAAATTGATGAAAAATTTAAAGAATTAATAAAAAATGGAATAGTAACTAAAGTTGCATTCTCGGAATGGGGTTCACCTGTTACTGCTGTCACAAAATCAGACAAATCTATTAGAATTTGTGGTAATTACATCAAATTAAATGCTATAACTAAAACTATCAAATATCCATATGTCAATCTTCATTATGCATTGCAATCTCTGGGAAAAGCAAAAAATTTTTCAAAAATCGATCTGATCTCAGGATATTATCAAATTCCGATAGCGGAGTGTGATAAATTAAAGTCCGCTCTAGTTACACAGACGTCAATTTACGTTTTCAATTCTATGGGAATGGGAATGAAGAACTCAAGTGCATATTTTCAATCATTAATGGACAAAGTTTTAGGTGAAATGCGTTATGTATCAGCTATTGCATATCAAGATGACGTAATTTTATATTCAAACAATTTTGATCAACATTTACATCATTTGAAGACATTGTTATATAAATTAAAAGAAGCAAACTTATCAATCAACATCAAAAAATGTCAATTCGCTATGAAACAAGTCAAATTTTTAGGTTTTATAGTTTCGGATCAAGGAATTCAAGCCGACCCAGACAAAGTTCGACCTATTACACAACTACCTCCACCAAAAGATATAAAAGAGTTGGAAAGATTTCTTGGAATGACAGGCGTATATCAAAAATTTATCAAGCAATATCAAGTAATCATTGAACCATTGAGAAGATTAAAAATGAAAAATCAAACATTTAGCTGGAAAGAAGAACAACAAGAAGCATTCACAAAAATCAAGCAACAATTGTCAAATTTACCAAATTTGATACAACCTGATTTTGATAAACAATTTGAACTACATACAGATGCAGCAAATACGGCAGGCATAGCTGTCATACTATGTCAAAGATATGAAGGACATCCATACCCTTTATCATTCGCATCAAGATCTTTATCAAAACATGAAAAAAACTACTCTATTCGTGAACTGGAAGCATTAGCAATTATATTCGGTATCAAGAAATTTCGTATATATTTAGAATGTAATCAATTCATTATATATACTGATCATTCTTCGTTACAATGGATACTTAATACCAATGAGGATAAGCAACCAAGGCTATTCAGATGGTGTTTATTTTTACAAGCGTTCGATTTCATAGTAAAATATGTTCCAGGCAAGAAAAATAATGCTGCAGATGCTCTATCAAGGTCAACCATATTCAACATCGAACTTAAGACAAGATTACAATCTATCAATTGGCAACTTGAACAAGAAAAAGATGATAAATTACAAGAATACAAAATATCTAACAACAAATCATTTATTGTATCTAATGGTATTATATTCAAAGTAATACAAAGACAACAAAATATATTCAGCAACAAAATAAGCAAAGTAGTACCATCTCAATTGACACAAACAGTAATCAAGGAATTTCACGACAAGCAATTTGCGGGACACAGTGGAATTAACAAAACAATCAATGCAATCAGCAAACAATTCTGGTGGGAAAATATGAAGCAAGAAGTTGAAGATTATATCAAAAAATGTATCACTTGTCAAAAAGTCAAAGGTGATCGATCATATCAACACAATACATCAAGTACTGCAGGAGAAAAACCTTTTCAAAAAATAGCAATAGATTATTTTGGACCATTGCCAATAACAGAAAAAGGAAATGTTCACATATTAGTTATCATTGACACTTTCACGAAATATGTTGAAATTTATCCAATGAAATCAATACTCACAAGTGAATTAGCAAAAGTATTGTATTACAACTTTATCTTAAGGCACGGCATACCAGACAAAATAATTTCAGATAATGGAGCACCATTCAACAGTGAATTTATGCAACAATTAAATCAATATCTAGATATAAAAATATCATTTACACCACCTAATCATCCATCATCAAACGGGATTGTTGAAAGATACATGAAAACTCTGAGACAAATGATTTTGGTATATGCACAAAAAACCAATGTAGTCAAACTATGGGATACAAACATCAGATTAATTCGTTTTGTATACAACAACATGATTCATCAAAGTACTGGTTTTACACCTTTTGAACTTGTATATGGTAGAACAGCAAAATCAATAAATCAGATTATTACTCAAGAAAATAAAGACATACCTTTATACAAAGGACAATCTCACACACCACAATCCAAATTTGCATCACAATTAAAAGAAAATCTAGAACAAGCTTTCGAAATAGTATACAACAATTTAACTACAAATGAACACTATGAATACAATAATGAATTCAAAGTTAATGATAAAGTATTATTATTTAATACATCAAGATCATCGAAAGTCAGACCTAGAAAACTTCAACAAAATTGGATAGGACCAATGATAATATTTAAAGTACTATCAAAAACTAGATACAACTTGAAATATTACAACAAACGTTACAATAACATACACATATCATTAATCAAGAAATATTACGATTAATACATCAAATCAATCAAGCTTTTTTCCTCTTAGGTTTTTAATGCGATTATTCAATTATTTTATATTCAATTATTTTAGTATCATTTCATATTATTCAATTATTTTATTTTATATTATTTTATATCATCATTTATATTTTATCAAACGGGGGAATGTTGTAACTCAGTCTTTTATATATAATCTCAATTATAATAATATTAATAAAATCAGTCTCTTTTCCTCAAACATAATATAGTCCATATTTAGATTATTACAATAAGCTGTAAGATGTGATATCGACTATTATTTTGATTATCTCGATGAAAAATCAATATTTTTCGCTGAAACAAAAAATGAAGAGTAGCAATCAATTAGATCTATCTTGTGAATACAAAAAATTAATACCACAATTTAGGTACTCAATTTTTAATAATTAATTTTAGGTTAACCTTGGTCAATTTTGATCAAATATTTGGCCAGTGCACTTATATTTTTATATTAACATTTCAATTTTTCGAGAGATATCAATGGCTTATAGAGCAAAGATACATCTTCTTTGAAGATTTTACTTAATTCGACTCCATATTGGATGAAAGCATTCGAAAACTATCTAAAAGCCATCTGAAACCTACTTTTTACAACCATAAAAAATTGATAACAAAAGCCTTATCTTAGCGAATTTCGATTCGAATAGCTTCCAACTTTACATAAGAGTAGGAACACATCTTTGACACTCTGATCTCAAAGGGCAACTTTCACGATCTACTGTCTATCAAGAAATTTATCGTCAAATTGCATCTATAGATTACTGTTGTACGCTTATATGGAAAAGAATTAAAAATACAATCCCTATGAATATTGATCCAAGTAAGCTTCCACTTTACATGGATCTACAGTATATATGTGTGAGTACTACGAGCATTCCAGATACTGTATCGGCATCCATGAATCACTGTAGATTTGGTTAGTTTAAAGCGCAAGTCGGTTGTCTGCCATTGTTTACGCCTATTAAGTTCTATAAGCTTACCAGTCCTCGCCGAATATAAATTAAAATGAGCTTCCATTGCCATGGTAGTGAAATCTCAAAACGGTCTTAAAAAACAATCTTGCCAAAATACTACACCTTTTATTAACAATACATCCAGAGGATGTATTTATATACTTTTTATTATAATTATTATACAGAATTACTATCTAACCTAAGGACATTATACCAATTTACTAAGACGCATGTGAATCAATGTGGACGCCTGTTGATTTACTATAATACCGAATATTGACCGCGATCTTGAATGTGCAACCTAAGGTATAATATTAACATAACAGGTAGATATGTTTAGTTTTTATTCACAAAACTGCAAAGTTTTAGCCTCCTCGAGTTGCTGTGTAAATGGGGAAATGAAAATGCACACTTCTTTAAACTATTTTATATGAATTGTTTCAGGTATTCTTTGAAAACTTTTATAAAATCAAATAATGGCTCAAAATTAAAATTTGAAGTTGTACTTAATGCACAGAAGATGTACAAATAACATATCCTAATTTCATTAGCTAACAGTTATTTTTGAAGGATTTTAGCACATGTTTTAAAGAGAAACTTCTCTTTCTCTGCTTAGAAAAAAATAAAGCAACTGGAAAATGTTTGCAATCAATGAATATTGGCCCAAATGAACTGAAAGTTTCAAAGTATATATTACAGCTGTAATGGTATCTAGATCTATAATTTTAGCAGACCATTGATTTGCTAGTTAAACCGTAGGAATTAGAGAGCGCTTTTTTTTTCGGGAGGGGGGTTTGATGCTCAGTAGATTATTTCAAATTGGAATAGCCAAAACTAGGATTGTTGTCGAGCCCAGCATATACTAGTAAATTTGGCTGGCAAAACCCGGCTCGACGTCAATGCTAGCCGAAACCAGTATAAACGGCAATGACAACTACCGAAATTAATAAATAAATACTTTTTTTTTATGCATGATCGAAGTTGTAATGCAATGTATTCTACATTTATTTTTTAAGGAAGATTTTGAATATTTAGTATTGATTTAAACAAAGTATAAGCAAATAAATATCAGAACAAGTATCAGAAAATTGTAAGCGTTTGTTTGTTGAATGCGTTGCTTTATCAAATGGTCAGCAATTCAAATGATAAATAACATAATATACTGATTGATGTCTAGTTTTTTAACATAGTGTGAACTTTTGTTGAAGTAATTGACAAAAGGCACTGTAAGCTAGATTATAGGCCCAAAAGCGTATCTCGACAGCATGTAAATCGTGTTTACGAAACATTTTAGAAGCAGTTTTTTTTTTGTAATCAAAAGAGCATTTAACTGATAAATGTTGGTATCTACCTACGGTATATATATGGTTAATTTACGAACTACATAGTTTCCCAAATGATAATAAATTAAGCATATCGCACTTGAATGTATACATATACTGTGCTATTTGGAAATATAAGCATAAATTGAATGTATTATAACATTAAACAATGTTAACAAAGCTTAGCTGTGAAATATACCCAAAATTTAAAAATGAATGCATAAGCCATCAGACTAAAATTCGAACAATTTGCTTTACATGATAAAATAAAGTTTTGTTTGCGTGTTTTACCAGTTGATTGACCAATGTCTGTCGACACATATCTTACAGTATATGCAGCAGTCAGTGGCTAGCTTTAAAAAAATTTCTTGAGCTTTTTCAAAGCCAATACTTTAGTTTGTTTCCATATCTCTTTGTCTTCAAGTGTAAATATCATGGGTGACGCTGGCTTCTTCAAGGTAATAACCCTGATTCAATCGTGCTAAGCATTCATAATTAACAGCATATTTATATAGGGTACAAGTGCTGATCAAGACAGCCGTTTCAGCAACAAGGAAAAGAAGATGCTCAAGACAATGGCTTTTCCTCCAGAATTTGATCAAAAGGTTAGCAGCACATTCTATATGTCAATAGACTATCAATCTAATAAATTGAACACGATAGGTGGATATGAAAAAAGTCAACTTGGATGTTATTAAACCTTGGATAAGTAATAGAATAACAGAACTTCTTGGACTTGAAGACGAGGTTGTGATTGATTATACCTGTAGTATGCTGGAAGAAAAGGTAAAGAATCTTCAATGAAAATAGATTTGATTATTTTACTTAATATTATCATAAAGGACCAAGATCCAAAGAGAATGCAAATTAATTTAACAGGGTTTCTGGAAAGCAAAACACAATCATTTTTGAGTGAACTTTGGAATTTGTTATTAAGTGCACAAAATTCTGTAGGGGGTATTCCAACAGAATTTATTGAACAAAAGAAACAAGAATTACGTCGAAAACAAACACAGGAAGATGAGAGAAGAGCTCAACGTGATTCGGTTATGGACACAATTCGCCAAAAGAAAACAGATGAATTTGATGCTTTACAAGAAGCTAGAAAAAGAAGTTCTCGCTTTGTAGGTCTACTTAATATTCAATATTGTGAAATTTTATTAATTAAATGTATTTATTATAGGATGATCGAGGTAATAGTAGTAGCAATAGTAATAGAAAATATAGTCGGTCTCCTCCTCGCCGTAGATATAGATCTAGATCAAGATCACCTTCTCGTGAAGATAGACGTAGTAGCAGACATCATTACCGTGATGATTATTACAGCGGCAGTAGTCGTCGAGAACGTGATGATGACAGACATAGAAGAAGCAGAAGAACAAGAGATAGCAGAGACAGTAGAAGTAGAAGTAGAAGTAGAAGTCCAGATTACAGTTCAAATTAAGAATGATAAACTAATCTTCATCAATGATCCATTGCCCACTGGGTTGTTTATGGATTTGTTCCAGGATTTCTTTCTTTTCTGCACCTCTTTGAATATATGGTTTTAATCCCTTTCCAAAGTTAACCATGCATAATATAGCTAGAACTGCTGTTGCCTATATAATTTATGTACGTAAGAAATAAAATTGTGATTTATACATTTATACACTTACCACGGCAATGATCATACCGAGAATAACTAAAAAAAAAAAAAAAAAAAAACGATGGTATGTATTGTTATTTGGATTGGTCTCTTTTTCTTGAGTATGCATTGTACTTACCAAAACAGATCCATGTGTACCAATAGTCTTTACCTGTAGTAGCTTCTATCGCAATAAGAACTAATTGAAAGACTATACAAATCTGAAAGATTACAAAAATAATGACCTTGACAGGGCTTTCGCTTGCCACCTATATAGAGTAAGTATGCATGTGTTACTCCCTCATCATAGCATATAGTAATCAACTTACGGCAGTACGCCCAAAATAAAGCATGGGTAACATGAGTATAGTAATCACAACGAATACATAAGTTGTCCATGAGCTAAAACCACTTTTTAATGCAAATTGAATCAAGTAGAATACCGAAACCAAGAATTCAATGAAAATATCAATCTTTAGTGCCAATACAAACAATTGAAGTGTTCTATACATCCCTACAATTATATTCTAATTAGTAAAGCATTTTCATTTTGTTTGTATATTATTCACATACGTTGTATCGATAAATCAGCACCTATTTTCTTATAAATCACCCACCCAAACTCCCGGACCACAGCATAGGAAAGATAGGCAAATAGGATAGCGTATAAACCTACGCAAATGGATAAAGCAATTTCCACATAATAGGCAACTTGTATAGGCGTTGTGATGATGGGGATTGTATGTTTCACTTTGATATCAGTTAACGTTTTCAACCAACGTTTACCATCAATTACTTCTAACGCACCAAATATTGCACATGCTAAATTCATGACAGCCAATGCAATTACTTCTGCAGCGTTTTGATAAACTGTCTGTTTTGATTTTATGTGAAAGGGTTAATGATAAGCCGGCTCAGAAATAGCTGCCATGTATACTTACTGCATCAAATGACATGCCCACAAACCAAAATTGAAATCCTATAAACGCAATATTCTCCCATTTGATTCGCCTTAATCGTTCAATCGCATCAGTGATTGCTTCCTGCTCAGAATCATCAAGATCATAACTTTGAATAGCGTCTGATTCTAATCCTCGATTTACTTGAGCTGTGTTATAGTAAGCAATGGATGCTTGTAATGCTATGATGGTAATCCCTTGTAAACAAGCGACAAGTATATAAACCTTTGTCCATTTTGATTGATTTATTCGATCGTTCTACATATACTATTGTCAGTGATGATTGATATTTTTGAATAAATGATTTTTTATATTTTTACAATTTTTTGAATTGTAACCATTTTTCAAATGATTTTATATGTATATATATATATATATTAATGAGGGTATAGTGGAATAAATTTAATAAAAAGAAAAGAATGAAATAAGAAAGAAAAGGAAAGAAGAAAGATGGATTTAAGGGGACCAGCACCTAACATCCATTTAGCTCCTGATGAAAACTCCCTCCTGCTGGCAATGAGGTCCTTTCTGCACCATCTTGTGATACAAACATATTGCACGAACAGAATAAGCGTATTTTTCTTGTGTAAAGATTTGCGCACCAGAAACATTATAATGATTGTTCCTGATAATTTTAAAAGCCAAGTTTATCACTATAAAAAATACAACTTTTTATTCTTAGTCTTACAAATAAAAATGGCATGAAAAAGACCAACATCTTCTGATTATTTTAAGTGCATATTATATTAGTAAACTGTGCCTTTTTTTGCTTTTAAAAAATGTTTAAAAACAGGAGCTACAGGGAAAACAGCAAGAAATCTCATTTTCTAACAAAAAAGCTTAATTTTTTTTGTTCGGCCCAACAAATAAAATAAAAATGTTTCGTAATACATATTAGCATAACTTATGTTAGCTTGAGGCTTCACAAATTCTTTAAAACTAGTGTTTTGAAACAGTTGATTATTTTTTGAATCGATATTATTTTATTTATTATTACACAAAAAAACAATCAATTTTTATGATTGCTTTTTTCCCCTTTTTTTTTGTATTTTGTATTTTTACAAGAGAGAATCATGGAAATATATAATTGAATGAAATGAAAGAAAGAAAAAAAGCAACTTAAATGTTCAAGAACAATTCAGTGTACTTGGGCAAAGGCCACAACTTGTCAGCGACATTACGTTCTAACTTATCAGCTAATTCACGGATAGCTTCCATCTTGGGAAGAACTTGTTCACAACAAGCGTTAGCTAATTCAACAATATCATCAACCTTGAGGAGATCAACCATAAGATATTTAAGAGCAGTGATATCCTTTTGAAGAGTACCAACAATGGGAGTTAATTCATTCAATAAATCGACTTCGGGAGAAGATTCAACACCAACAGTCTTCATGAAAGAAGCAGCTTCAGCCAAGTTACGTCTGTATTCGAAAGCAGCAGGCAAAACTTGTTGAATAATCATGGTAATCATAGTTTGAGCTTCAATAGTGATATCCTTGGCATACTTTTCGACCAAAATGTGGTAACGAGAGTTTAATTCAGCATCGGAGAAGACACCCATTTCCTTCAACATGTCAACATTTTCCTTTCTCAAGAGACGCAAGAAAGCAGCGGGACTCTTGGTGATGTTAGCTAATCCACGCTTCTCGGCTTCTTGGACCCATTCCTCGGAATAGTTATCACCCTCGAAACGAACGGCCTTGGTCAATTTAATGTACTTACGAATAACTTGGAGTTGCTCATCAACGGAGGCAACGGGTTTATCACCCTTAAGTTCATTCAAATCAGCCAAGATTTCAGTCAATGCCTTGGCAACAGCAGAGTTCAACAAAGTCATGGGGAAAGAAGGAGATTGCTTGGAACCGACAGCACGGAACTCAAACTTGTTACCAGTGAAGGCAAAAGGAGAGGTACGGTTACGATCAGTCAAATCACGAGAGATAGGAGGCAAGTTAGCAACCTTCAAATCGAGAACGGTACCCTTAACACGGACATGTTGGAATTCAAGACCGGCAGCACCATAGTTGACAGGGCGGTTTTCCTCAACAGCATCGAGAACTTCGGTCAATTGAGAACCCAAGAAAGCAGAGATAATACCAGGGGGAGCTTCTTGAGCACCAAGACGATGATCGTTGGAAGCAGAAGCAATACCGGCACGCAAAAGATCACCATGATCCAAGACAGCCTTAAGAGAGGCGACTAAAAAGATCAAGAAACGGTAGTTGGTCTCGGGAGCGCTGGAGGGTTCCAACAAGTTATCACCCTTATCAGTAGACATACTCCAGTTACAATGTTTACCGGAACCGTTAACACCTTGGAAAGGCTTCTCGTGGAACAAGACCTTGAGCTTGTGACGATGAGCAACACGATGCAAGACATCCATGGTCAACAAATTGTGGTCAACAGCTAAAAGAGCTTCTTCAAAGATAGGAGCAACTTCGAATTGAGCAGGAGCGACTTCATTATGACGAGTCTTGATGGGAACACCCAACTTGGCAAGTTCTAATTCACATTCACTGATGGCAGACAAGACACGAGTAGGGATCTTACCAAAGTAATGATCTTCCAATTGTTGATGACGAGGAGGAAGACCACCAATCAAGGTACGACCAGTGATCTTGAGATCAGGACGAAGAGTATAAAGAGAACGATCAATTAAGAAATATTCTTGTTCAGTTCCGAGGGTGGTGTAAACAAGATCAGTACGAGACTCTACATTGCGCATGTATTAATTTAAATTTGAACCTAACTTTTAACCCCCTATTTTTTTTATCAAATACTTACCAGAATCTTTGGGTTCAATGGCATGAAGGACTTCCAAGGCAACTCTTTCCAAGACCTCGGAAGATCTCAAAAGGACAGACTTTTCATCCAAAGCTTCACCGTTATAAGAGATGAAGACGGAGGGGATATAAAGGACAGAGGTACCATGAGGACCTTCTTGGATAAACATAGGACTATTGGTTTGATTTGTTAATTTGCTGTTTTAATAAACATTTGATTATAATAATTTACCTCTTGGTATCCCAAACAGTATAACCACGAGCCTCGAAAGTACTACGCATACCACCTGAAGGGAAAGATGAAGCATCAGGTTCAGATTGTAACAATTGAGAACCGGAGAAGGTATCAATAGCAGTGACCTTAAATTAAATTGTGTACATTTAGATCATGTCAAATCAAACTCTTAAAAAGAAAAAGAAAAAACTTACAACTTCGGAACCATCAACAAAAGAAGACTTGAGAGTCAAGAAAGAATCATGCTTTTCAGCAGTAGAATCGTTCAAAGGTTGGAACCAGTGAGTGAAATGAGTGGCACCACGTTCAATGGACCAAACCTTAGCGGCATGAGCAATAGCATCAGCGGTAACCTTGTCAATGGTACTCTTACCCTTTAAAGTTTGGACAAAAGTCTTGTAAACAGGCTTAGGCAACATCTTGGCCATTTCAGAACGTGTAAAGACATTTTGACCGAAAATCTCGGAAACAGGTTGAACCTGACCATTCTTTTGAGGGAAAATGACGTTACGAGGACCTCTGGTAAGAGACTCAACGACAGTATTGATACGAGCTTGATGAGCCATGTTTATGAATTAATTAAAAAAAAAAAGGGTAAAGAAAAGAAAAAGAAAAAAGACTCGAGATTTAATGAATGATTCATAGAATATAAGGAGGAGGGCAAGGGATGGGGAGATGTCATTGAATGGCCCGTATGGGCGGAAATGACTGCTAAAAGCGTTATAGATAAGGCATGTATGTGTCCCATTCTATTGTGGGGTTACCAAGGTATTATTGGTTTAAAAAACCTTAAATACAACATAAATTGTCAGATTTCTTTTTTTGATTTTTCACCCTGTACAAAAGGAATCACGATCATCTCCGAAATTATAATGGTTTGCATGAATCAGTCCTTTTTATTATTACATTGTATATATTTATTTATATACGAACATGTAGGTGAAAAGGTAACGTTTGATTTACATTTTCACTGTAAAGCGTGTATAATGAGCCTATTTTTCGTGTGGTTCCTGGGATTTTTTAAATTTGATCTCAAAGAGTCCGATCAGAGATAAGGAAGAGATGACTCACATGAACGAAAATTTGTGCTCTCATGCTAAAATAAAAAAGTTGGTTTATATAATTCATATGAGGATTTAAAGTATACCATCTATTTATTATAATTAGCTCATGTATAATGTCGTCGATCAAGTGTAGTATCCTATCTTTTTGCTAGGATACATTTTGATTTCATAATACGAATTTCTCGGCTAAATGATTAAAAGTGCAAGATGCGCTATACATATAATTGGTTTCAAATTAAATATGTAAAAATCAGCCTATAAAATCCTGGGTTCTAGATACGATTGTGCTCGGATGTTGGTGCATTTTAATATAGCAGTAAATTTATAGTTGTATTACCACGTCTATATACAAATAATCCAGGAGGGAATAAAACGAAAAGAAATAATAATGATTTGCAAAAAAAAAAAAAAAAAAAAAAAAAAAAAAAAAAAGATCGTACCATTTTACGGAATTGATTTATATCTAAATCATTCAACGTTTATTTAATCAAGATAATAATCGCGTTCGTTCTATGGGACGAACAGATAGAAAGAAATTGATAAGATAGCGATCATCTTGAAAGGCAAAATGCTTTTCGTAACACATGTGATTTTCACTCTTGTTTGTGTCATGATTGGTTACTCCACATCAATATGTGTATACCTTTTGCGCATTTCAGCAAATATACTATGGTTTTGAATACAAAAGTGTTCCATAATTGAGCCAATAACCATTGCTTATTAAACAGATTAGATAGCTTTTATTAATTTCTTTCAGTTTCAATGATTGGTATTACACACGTTATTTCCGATCTCGGTAGATTCTGTGGATTCTTTCTATTATTAAACGATATTTTATAATCGTGTGCACGTTCAATGAAAATTAGTTTCTCACATGGACAGATCATCAACCAAAATTGACTTGAAAAACTCAAATAAAAAATAACCACAGATATTTTAACTGCTCAGGTATGTTTCCATTAGTTTTATTACTTGATATCCAAAGTTCTTGAGCATGAGAATATTCTTTATGGTAACAAGATCTTTGATTTTGGAAGTAATTCAATATCCGCCTAATTCTGAAATTGCATTCTTCCACCTTTAAAGAGTTTTCTTTGGTTCCCCAATCTTGAAAAAATTATAAAATTTGTTTGAAAATATTCCTTGGTATATGAGAAAGCTATTCATATTTTTTTTAAAAAAGCCGTAACCTTATGAGATACCGTGTGTCACTAGAGAAAGAAGTATTGGTTGATTTTGAAAGTATCGGCTATTGCTACTATATGATGACTATGACAAGCTCTGAGAGTAATAGAGTAACTATTCGATTTGCGCTCCAATTATAAGGAATAAAACTTCAGCAGAAGGATGAAGATTCAATTATGCAAAATGCTTCTCATCGAGAGCTAACGGATATTCAATTGGCAGATCAAGAAATGAATGGTTGTTTTTGACAGGTTAACTCAGCTCACCAGAGGGGTATTGCTTTTTATTGAGTTGGTTTAAATATCATTTCAGGATAAAAACTTGCTTTTCGTACTAACATACACATATGAATCTCACATGCATGAAGACATTAAATTTATATAAACTATATAAATATACATTCACACAAAAAGTAGCTACAGGAATATAAGGTATGGATTTTTATTTGTTTCAGATTATTATGTGCAATAAGATGCGGAGATGGTTTTCTGTGCATATAATGATATATTATTGTGTACCTATCGTGTGTATACGCATAAAAAATTAATTCATATACGATTTACGAGACTTGTTGCCAATGGGAGTAGATATAACGCTGATGCTATTGTAATGTATTGATGTGGAAAAGTAATTGTATATAATAATGTAAATGGACAATGTTGTACATACACATTTAGATATTCATATCGGATGATGAGGTCAATTTGACTTTCAATATATTTTTCTCTGACTCTTTGATCATCTTAGTAATTTCTTTATGTAGCTTGTTTGATTTTTGTAAAAGGTTATCAATTCTTGCTAGTCTTTCTTCACTATCTTCGATGAATTTTTCGGCCTCTCGAAGTGATTCAACTGTGTATTTTATATTTGATTTCATGTCGTGTATCATTACTTGTGTATGCAAAAAGAGAAAAAAAGAAAAAGAAATAAATGTGATTAAACACTACCATTTTAGGCGCGTATCTGATTTTACTGATCCCGATACATTTGCAACATAGTCTACTCGTATGAATTCCAAGAAATCATTCAGTCTAGGATGGTCTAAGCTTAATTGTATGAGCGCTTTATTGGTTTTTTCATTGATATATAGTACGGATATTAAATTTAGCAAGATATGAATAACAGCAAATAATTTTTATTATGAAATAGCATTAGACGTTATACACTTGTGTGTGGTCATTTGTACAATTTATGAAATCAACTAAATTTGCACAGTACATAAAATATACATAACACAGAATAAAGTAAGCGCATGTAATATTACAAACGTTCATAAAGCTTGATTTTGGAAATTAAACATATATTAATGTAAATATGCCTTGTTTTTATAACTAAAATTAACTCATACACACAACTAATAGCTCAAAAATTATCGAGAAACAGGTCAAAACTAACAATTTAACACATACCTCCGCCGATCATTGTAAGCCAAAGCAAATTGTCGTTTTATGTATAAACTAGCGTCAGTAACTAGCTGAATAACGTCAAATATGTGAAAGAAAATGACATGTTTGTCTTATCTTCTTGCAATAAAATAAGTTTTTATTTACGTATTTTTATTTATAATTACCTAGAGCAGTTAAACACATAATTTATTGACAGTTTCCCTTTAATACAAGATTTTAGTAATTTAATTTGCAAGACTTAGTGAGAAAATATTATAAAATGTAAAATTTAGAGAATTTTTCGAAGCATTTATAAGCATTTTTAATAGCACATAATTATGAATACAGTTCTTAGCCATCGCTCGTAACTATTGCGTGCATGCTTTTAAATCTCGAGATATTTGGCATCATAGATTGAGCTTTTAAGCTGAGAGGTAACCAATGTCATAATTTTGATGCATTTATAATTGATCACAAATCAAGATGAAATAAAATGAACCTTTTGCTAATACTCTGTAGCATATCAAGTATAGCCCTACATTTTTCATTTCCTGATTATCTATTGAAATGGGGGCACGCTCCGATTTTGAATATCACCATATAAAATTGTACAATCAGATATGCACATGTAACTGAGCTTCAATTCAAAAAGTGTTCAAATGGAAAAAAAATCCAAAAAAATCCAAAAAAAACCTTGTATGTTTAATTGCTCACAAAAATGTATAGTAATTTGAACTAGCTTATTAAATGTTTTAGGTTTAGTTTTTAATTCTGAATCGATCTGTGTAGGTTTTGAAAATATGTTTCTCATAAAATCTCTAGTAAATTTGATGACAAATTTTAACGGTTTTTGATCAAAAAGTACCCTTCATTCAAATGCAACCCTAAAATATTTTATTTTCACATTATGCGCAACAAAATTATCTACAGAATGAGTATTTATATGTATCTGTAGCACTATTTTCGGTGGGGATTTTTATTTTTTTTGATCATTTTTTTTGTAAAACCGAAAATTTACCCTTGTATATCCTCGTCCAAAATGGATCCTTTTTTCTATCACCAAAATCAATCATTCAATCTCAATTTTCTCGACCAAAAATCAATATTTTTTGACGAGATAAAATTCGTTGGATAGACGCTAATGAGTACTATCCTATGGTTTTAGCTTTGCATACCTGTCATCCCTTCATCGACCTCTATAACAGAAAAAGTGCACTCACAAAATTTATAAAAAAATAAAAAAGTCTTCATAACGATCCAAAGTCTAGATATTCTGGTAGAGAATAAAAAATAAAGTAGACTTTACTTAATAACCATCATTGCAATACCTTAGTATTTTCTCGACTTATTTTCATTTCAAATGCGGTTTTTCAATTTTAAGTTGGCCATTTCTGCATCATTCAAATTTGCCAACTGCGAAAGATTGGATATTTTCAGGAACATAGCTTTAAATTAAAGTTGAGCATCTCAGGTACGTTGGCATATAGGTAGCAGTCTATATTAGAGACTGATATTTTCATTTAACCGCATTCTAAGATTAAATATCATTATTTACTACTGTAGTATTGTTGGATGTATTTCTTGATTACCAGATCAAATTGAAGGCAATGATATGCTTTTGGGAAATTCTACTATTATGCACACATGGGATTGATGTCATGCAGACGGACAGAATCTATAGTTCTGCACATACAGACTTTTTGTTATGCCCGTGTGCAGTTTCTTTTGTTGTGCCCATGTACATCTTGTTATCCTTTCAGCCATTATTAAGTGGGCGCAACAACTCATCATGCTATACTAGTGTGCAGCCCCACCTGGGCACAACAAAATTATCTTGTGCAGCACAGTGCTTTTATATCTAAATCCTTTAAATTTGTGATTTTATGGGCTTTTTTTGAATTCGTTTGTACCATCTTATACTTTTCAAACTAAATCCGTTATTAGGCTAATAATGTTGTAGGTTGTATTTATGCTTTACTTAAAATAAGCCTTTGAGTAATTAATAACAATATAGTCGAACCTTAATTTTTGTATGAAATTTCGATACCTGCATCTTATAGCTGCTTGGGATATTTAAAAAACCGCGTCCGGGCTGTTCGGTGATTTTTTTTAAAAATTTAAAGCCTGGAAATATTATTAGATAGATGGCCACTTCCGGAGATTGTTCGGCTTTTTTTTTTTTTTTTTTTTTTTTTTTTGGAAAAGTGACCATTGGCAAAAATATGAATCATATACTATGTTATATGCCATCAAGTGCCATATGTTATCACTTTCTACAGTATCAATACAGTTGTTTAGGACATAGACTAGACTGGGTACATGTATTACTAGTAGAAGTGCCCAAAGGGTTATTTAGACATGATTTTTAGCATAGAATGATGAGTATGAGGTGATAATTGCAATGAAATGACACCTTTTATAGACCAAAATCGCCATTGTCATTTCAGAAAAATAACTGATCTCGATTCGTACCTGAATCTCGCTCCATAAGGACTGAGTTCCAATCAGATCCCAATAAGCATAACGAGGAAACTCTATATTGCTGGTGCCTGTAAAAGGAAGTATTCCTGATCAAAATACAACCTTCTACAACACGACACCTATGATATAAAGCTGTACCTATTTTGCATTAATAATATATTCCAAAACTCCTGCTCATAAAATCGCAGTTGCAGTAATTCTAGATAAAGAATCACATCCCATAAAAATAAGCTCAGTTGCATTTTAAACTATAACTGGAATGTTGAAAGATCAACGTCCATCTAATAATATTCTATCATATCAAACAAAGTATCAACATCTCAACCAAGTATCTTAGAAAAGAATGTCAATAAAAGGCATTATGATTCAACGCCTGTAAAATAGGCATCAACATGCAAACATCCACTATTTTACAATTCCTATAAATATAGCATACTTTATGAAGATATCATTCTTTTCTTCAGATTTCTTTTAATCACAATAAAACCGTGGAAAGACTATAATTGTATTTATCAACGCTTTTATTTTTTTATTTTATTTTTTATTTCTATAAAATTACTTCAATTTTATTGCAATAATGATGTATGCCAATTTTATTTCATTTAGTTATGTTACATTTAAGCTATGATGAAATGATGTAGCCGGAGATCCTGAAGTGAGCCAATCATGAACTCGTTCCTAGGAATGGAATTCAGCTATTCCATTTGTATAAACATTCACTGTCTAAAGTTAATCAAGCATGAACATCCTATATACTTAACTTGGTCGTATCCTACTAAACTTGCTCTGGCCAATCTAGTATATCATCATGTTGTAATCAACTAGTTCCTCAAGACTATGATATCATTCTTTATACACGCTGTATTCTAGACTCTATATCCACGCTTCCAAAACATATAAATATCCTGAATCCTGATGTCCTTCGAGATGGATTCATTATCTTTTTACCTACAATATACTCAATAAATATATCTAGTTTTGACTTTATTTTCTAGTTATTCATTGTGTATATTTAAACAATAGTACATCTTACAATCTATTGATTACGGCACGTATTGAAATTCAAAGTCTTGATATCGGATATAAGAAACTCCTAGCGTAGCAAGTTTAATCCAGTAATTACCAAGAACGCTTGGACCTCAATTATGACACCATATTATTTCATCCCAGCGGTTAATCAATCAAGTAACTATCAAATCAACATCCAAGCACCTTTAGCGCAGCATTGAAACAAGACAACTCACAAGCTCTGCAAGAACGGTTAAATTATGATTGATTCATTTCAATGCATAATAGATTACTATCAAACAGATCTAATAGTTCAATAGTGTCTTTAATTACATCGCAGGATCTTAATGTCAAATCAATATAAAAGGCCATACTTTTATATCTAAATAAACGACACCTTATTTTATTATACAGTTGAAGAACTGATTCATTACTCATTACTCATTCTGCTTTAATTGTATTCTTTTTTTAGATATTATTTATCAACAAAGATGAAAATATACGACACAACACGTGGTTATTGGACAGAAATATCATGTTTTGATGATGGTTTCCTCAATTTACAGTGATTTGTAAAAGTAAAAATATAAATTTTTACGCAGGATGTATTTAAATCTACAGTCAGGTGTAATTGAAGATTAATTGGATCAATATTCACAAGGATGGGGCTTTTTTTTCTTTGTTTTCTGCAGTTGTAAATATTAGTTTATTATTTTGTAAAGCTTAAATGTAATGATCTATAATTTTGGACTAACAACAAAGGTGGATAATATGCTTATAGATATTATTTTTGCTATTATAAATTTGTGATCACTGGATTGACGAAGGTTGGTGTTCTTATTTGTAAATTAGATATTTATTAGTGAATAAATATAAGTAAAGGGAGTGTAACAAGACAGATAAATCTACAAGGGATCATGTAATGATTTCCTTGTAGTATTTATATAAGGAATGAGGCAAGGTTTTGCATGAATGAAACTGAAATGTTTGACTCATTACATTAAAACTCATTGAAATGTCAAAACGGTCTTAAGAAATAATCTTGCCAAAATATTACCCTTTTTATTAACAATACATCCAGAGGATGTATTTATATACTTTTCATTATAACTATTACACAGAATTACTATCTAAGAACATTACACCAATTTACTAAGACGCATGTGAATCAACGTGGACACCTGTTGCTTTACTATAATACCGAATATTGACTGCGGCGACCTTGAATGTGCGACCTAGGATATGATACGGACATAACACTCATTATCCAGGGCTTAATTTATGTATTCACAAGATAGATCTAATTGATTGCTACTCTGTATTTTTTGTTTCAGCAAAAAATATTGATTTTTCATCGAGATAATCAAAATAATAGTCAATATCACAGCTTACAGCTTATTGTTGTAACTCAGTCTTTTATATATAATCTCAATTATAATAATATTAATAAAATCAGTCTCTTTTCCTCAAACATAATATAGTCCATATTTAGATTATTACATTATGATAACTGGGCTCCAAAACTTATTTTAAAAAACGGACGAAAAATGATGAAAAAAACAAAATCGTTTAATTGCTCATGAACTGCAAAGTAAGTCGGCCTAGTATATTAAATATTTTTTGTACAGTTTTGGATTCTGCATCCATCTAAATAAAATTCAGACAAATATTTTACATTAAATTTTGCATAAAATGCAATTGAAATTTTGGAGGTTTTTTGAAGATACACATCACTTTTTATAAGCATATTTAAAATATAACTAATTAAGATGGTGCGTAAAAACATTATCTATTGATCGAGCTATTTTTGAACCTTTTAGCTGCATTTTTCGTAGAGAAAACGTGATTTTTGGCTATTTTTTTTCAGATTCAGAACTTAGGATGAGGGTATACAAGGGGAAAATGGAGGCTAGAGATGAAAGTAACTTTTTGTACACATTTTTAGGGATATCTCCACGAAAAATCAATATTTTAAAAAAAAATAAATTGGATCCGAGAGAGCTCAACGAGCTTGATAAAATGAGTAAATAAAAACTACTACTCAATTTAGTAAATATTTTGTAATCTACTACGAAAATGCCAAAAAAAATGAAAAAAAATAAAGTGTTCAGAATTTTTTTATATTCAAATATGTTATAGAGCACTTTAAAACAAGTAAGTTTTATTATTAAAAAATGTTAGTATAGCTTAATTTTGTCTAGAGATATG
Organism: Mucor racemosus; assembly: GCA_027405735.1. Classification (NCBI taxonomy): domain Eukaryota; kingdom Fungi; phylum Mucoromycota; class Mucoromycetes; order Mucorales; family Mucoraceae; genus Mucor; species Mucor racemosus. The sequence continues at coordinate 421,453 of JAPEHQ010000004.1, read as the reverse complement.
GAGCCTCAAAGTTTTCAATCAATTAGCAGTGAAATGCGCGTAAAAAATCTGAAACATTAGCACTGAAAATTTAATACCAACTGTAAGAAGTAGGATATTTTCGGATACTTGTTTTTGTATTAGAGGTGAGCATCTCAGGTACATTGGCATATATTTTTTTCGTGTTGTTATTTAGTGAAAAAAAAAGTTGGGCAGGGATGAAAAGTGAGACCCAATTTTTAAGGAAAATGCAGTAAATTTTACGTGTTTTTGAGTCTTTCATGGGATATAAAATAAATTTAGGAATGGTTAGCATAATGTGACTAATTTATGTTTGTTTAACAATATCCAAGATATTTTCTAAAAATTGTTTGATATGGGGTTAGCTATAGAAAAGGGATACGCTCCCGATTTCAATACTGGAAGTTATCATAGCTATAACTGAATAACGGCAAATGTACCCAGAAAATAACAAGTTTAACTTATAATTTTGCTCTAAATTTAGTTTCGTGTTCATAAATCTCTATCTATTTTGTGAAAGGGTGGCTGAACATTTTATTTAATGATTGTTATTTCTTTAAACGCAATATCATGGAGGTTTGATTTGGAGGAATTACTGAAAAACTGCTATAAATTGAAATCCTGAAGAGTTATTTGAGGCACTTTTGGAGTTTTAATAGCTGAAAGCTAGCCGAAACTATTGCAAACTACATAATTACTTTCTATATTTTTGCTCAATATTTTCAGGCCATGAGAATCCCCTCGAACTCAACTCTCAAGATCCTTACGAGTACAAATTCAAATCGCTCATGCTAAATTAAAATGAATACAGCTTTCTCAACTTTCTTATATTCGCATAGCATTTTGGCCCTATAACACAAACATTATGGTAAAATTGCATGTGCATTGTTTATTTTAAACCATTTGTTTCATTCAAATTGAAAAATTAAAATAAAACGGTATTTGAAACGCATTTGCTGATCAAGGTGGCGGCAATCCTACTCAAGAAACATTAATGACTAAACCCATCTCAAGTCTGGCTGCATCCAAGCCTCGAAAGGTTCAATCTTGATGAATGTCAATAAAAGTGAAGATATTCATGTAAATAAAAAACTTGGTTTTTGTACCAAGATTTCTACAGTTAAAAAAGTGAAATTGTACCAAAAGTTATCGTCGCTCTCCCCTTAGTTTGTTTTGACACCTAAATTGTAATATGGGAGCATTTTGTTGATCACGCGCTGGAAAGTTGAATGTTGCACAATATATTTACGTAATGATGCATAAAATTGATCGCCATTTCTCGCCCGCATTAAAATTCAATGAAATATCGCGGTTGCAAAATACATTGTGCGTAACAAAATGTACTATTTTTAATATTTTTTTTTGCAAGTTTTAAATAAGCTAAAAATACTTCTATTGCTTCAAACACATTTTTCAACATGCTTAATTGGTTTCTGTAATTTTATTTTGTATTTCAATACAGTCAATTAACCATAAATGGCCAATAAAAGTTAAAGATAGAATCTCATTGCACAAACAGTTATTGCCGATGATAAATGGTCAATAATTGATCAATTCATCAAAGACAGCATTGGCCATTGAAAGAGACGACATAATCAATACATGATTTGTAATATTACGCTTACAACATGGCGTAATGTTGATTATTTTGCGGGTGGGTTTCCATTTTTGGCATCGGTTTCGGAATACACTTCATTGGCTATGCGAAAGGAAAAAAAAGCATCGAGATGTATCGCACAACCCCAGATTTCCTCGAGTAAAAGAAAAAATGGTATAAATGTGTTTCTAGAACTGCAAGGTATCAATTTAATGTAGAATACCATTGACCAATCAATTTGAGGCATTTAGGGAGCGAGGATGAGAGGGGTTTGATAGCAATGCCAAATCTAGAAAAAGGTAAAAATAGAGGGTTCCTTTGCAATTGGTGCAATGCTATTTTTTGTGCGTTTCGTCGTATCCGTGACTCGAATAAACATCGTCTCTTCTATTGTTGGAACTTTTTTTGAAAATCCTTTCAGTTCCTTTTTCTTTCTACATTTCCTTGTTTTTTTCTTTTCATTTACATCATCCTCTTCTACATCATTATAAAACATGGTAAGTTTAGTTTGATGGATTCAAGTCATATAGACCATTGAAGGAAATGTTAGGCTACATCTCTTCAGATATCAACACCTCAAGATAAACATCATCATCAACAACAACAACAACAACAACAACAAGAACAAGTAAGTACCAGGCTTTTATGTTGATATGGAAAAAAAAAAGATCCTAATTTCTGTTTAGACTGCAGCAGCAGTTGGTCATCGTCGGCCCACACCTGCACTTGAGATTAATACAGATTCAAACAAAACAAATGCATTTTTTCACATGTCTTCAGATACTGTATCTATGCCTCGTCCGCCACCATCACTTTCTCGTAAGATCTCTATAAGACAAAGTGTTCCACCCTCATCACCTACTTCATCCATACCCACACCTAAAGAGGATGATTTATATCACCATGATAGTTACGCTAATCGTCTCCGTCATTTGGTTGCACGTCAAGCATCACAGGCACCTGCACCATCCCCAATTCCACAACATCTCCATGCTACAGAACCATTACTATCTCCCACGACACCCGATTTACATATTGATGCATTTAATAGCTTACCTACTCCTCTACCCCATAATAATAGCAAGAAACATTTCGTATTTCCCCCTCCCCCTACTGCCGCTGTTTCTGTTACTTCAATATCTGAACAAGATATTCCTGTATTGTCTTGTTTTACAGGTACACCAACAACAGCTATCCCTACTTTATCAGAACAACCGAATTTAGGAGATCAACCTAATACGATACCTTTAACACCAGTACATCAGTCAGAAATCATCGATATTGTTGGTAAAAACATTGGAGGTTATCACATTATCAAATTACTAGGTGTAGGTGCATTTTCTCGAGTGTACCTGGCATCAAATCCAAAAGGAAAACATGTTGCTATCAAAACAATTCAGAAAGGAAAATTATTAGATGATCCTCGAGTGAGATCAAGCATAGAAAGAGAAGTTGGTATATTGAATTTCATTGATCATCCCAACATTGTTCATTTGGAAGCAACGATGGAAACTGAACAAATGATGTGTATTGTACTAGAATACGTGGAGGGCGGCGAATTGTTTGATTTTGTACAAAATATGAGTCAAGCAAACTCAAGTGTCAATGAAGTACAAGTTAAAACGGTATTTTTACAATTGTTACATGCTGTCAAATATTTACACGAACACAATATAGTTCATCGAGATCTTAAACTAGAGAGTAAGTTTATGAAATGCAACCATTATATGTTTCAAGTACTTATACTTCTTTACAGACATTTTGATCCATAAACAATCTAATGATGAAATATTAAAAATCACAGATTTTGGGTTAGCTCGTGTGGTAGATCCCGAGTCGCCATTATTAGTTACAAGATGTGGTAGTGAAGAATATGCTGCACCTGAAATTGTACAACAGCAAGATTATGATGGGCGAAAAACAGATACATGGGCATTGGGCATTATTTTATATAGTTTATTAGTTGGATATTTACCATTTCGATATGATCGACGTAAAGGCGAAAGAGTATCTCAATTATTTTATCGTATCGTTAGAGCTGAAGTGAAATGGCCTCAAGATTGCGTTATTTCACCAGAAGCAAAGCAAGTTGTCCAAGCAATTTTAGAAAGAAATCCTACCAAGAGAATTTCATTAAACGAAATTGAAGGTTTGCCTTGGTTTCATTGAAAGGAAAATAAAACTCTTAATGTATTTTTACACCAAGATTTTCTTTTTTTTTTTCCTTGCCAATTCACATGTGATTTTGGGTTGTGTAGCATACATTGTACATGTATGATGTAGTTATTTTAAGTGTGTGTATCATGTATAAAAAGATAAACTTTTTTCTTTTCTTTTTTATCTTTCTTTTTCCTTTTTACTTTTCTAAATAATAATAACAAAAATAAAAATGTCCATGTTTGATCGTTTTAAAGAACAAGCTTCTCGCGCAGCTACAAGTAAGTTTTTACTCGGATTGAGTATTTCAAGAACCCCCCTCATCTAACAATCATATTTATTAGACGCCTCTACTTTTGGCCAACAAGCTTCTCGTCAAATCGGCGATATGGCAACTACTGCAAGTAAAGTCTAAATATATCGAAAAAAGCCAAGACGTTCCAAGATTAACTCATTTTTACAATCATGTAGCTCAAAGCGGACCCAATTTTAATAGCCCAATTCCAGGTAGTCTTGGCGAAGAATGTCAAAAAGCTTCTCGAATCTTGGAACAATTCATTTGTAAGTTTTTGTTTATATAAATATATAAAAAAAAAACTAAACACAATACCCCCCCCATGTTGTTTCAGGTAAAGAAGAAATTGAAAATGGATTTGATACAATTATTCCTGTTTCAGTTATCAAGGAAGCAAAAGGCCTTGCCATTTTTACCGTAGTCAAGGCAGGATTTTTATGGAGTGGACGTGCTGGAAGTGGTATTGTTGTTGCTAAATTGCCTGATGGCAAATGGAGTGCTCCTACTGCCATTGCAACTGGTGGTGTTGGATTTGGGGCACAAATTGGTGCTGATATTACCGATTTTGTCTTGATTTTAAACAGTGATGAAGCTGTACGTGCATTCTCTCAAGGTGGTAATTTAACATTGGGTGGCAATTTAAGTGTCAGTGCTGGTCCAATTGGTGCTGGTGGAGAAGCTTCCATTGCAGGTGATATCAGGGATAAAAAGATGGCACCTGTATTTTCATACACTAAATCAAAGGGTTTATTTGCTGGTATGTCAATTGAAGGCACAGGTTTATTGGAATTACAAAAGGCAAATGAAAAGTTTTATGGTAAACCTATCCGTGCTGAAGCTTTATTAAGAGGTGAAGTTGATCCACCTGTTGAAGCTAATGTCTTGTATGCTACAATTCAAAAGGCTGAAAACCGTGATCCTTATTAAATTCATTTCTTTTTGTGTGTATATAATATTTTATTAATCTCTAATAAACATTTCATGTAAATCTTTTAATTCTATTGTAATCTTTTTACTATCTTCATGTTGAATACGTTGATGAATCTCTAATTGGGGTTGTTCTTGTTGTACTGATTTTGGACCTACAATAATAGTGTAAGGATAACCTATTAATTCAGCATCTTTCATTTTAGCTCCAAATCCAGATCGACGATCATCAATGACAACATCTCCCTTGAATGATTCACCAAGATGGTCATATATTTGATTAGCAATATCCTTGAATTCTTGTTTTCTATCATCTGTAGGTACAATACAAATACTATAAGGTGCTAATGATTTAGGCCAAGCAATGCCTTTTGCATCATAGCGTGCTTCAGCAACAGCTGCCAAGAGACGCGTAATACCAATACCGTAGCATCCCATTTCAGCTGGCACCTTTTCTCCCTTTTTACCATTTTCTCGGAATCCACAATCCAAAACACTGGAATACTTTGTACCAAGATAAAATGTATGTCCACATTCAATAGCTTTGACGCTACTCAATTTGTTGTTTTCTTCATGTTTACATGATACACAATGATCTCCTTCCTTGGCAATCCTAAAATGGTCTTGTGGATGAATAGTCAGTTGTTCACTTGGTTGTAAGTTCAGCTCTAATGCGTCATCGATAAAAGCATGCAAGTGTGAAATGGTAGTGGGGTCCATAGCATTAACCTTGCCTTGTGGTACAATATCCATATCCATTGTTGCTCTTTCACTCATTTGATTTTGATGCTTTAAATATTTACTTAATTGTGTTTGTACTTTGAGAATATTGGCATCTCGGTGAGGTGGTGTGAAAATAGCAGCAAGGCCTTCCACAATGCCATCTTCGGTTGCATTGGCGGCCTTGTACGACACAACTGTAGTATCAATATTATTGCGCAATGACATTAAATCTGTTAAAGCGGTATTATTGTCCTTGTAATGCTGATCTAGCTTGCCTACTGCCAATTCTTCATTAGCTGTATATCCACAGCTATCACAGGTCAGTAAGGTATCTTCTCCTACAGGTGAAATCAAATGGTATTCATGTGATTTGGATCCACCAATATTACCACTATCAGCTTCAGCAACTACAAATGGAACTCCCATCCTCTCGAATATTCTGCGGTAGGCTTGTGCTACTTGATCATAAGCAACGTAGGCTTCTTGTTGTGTGGCATCAAATGAATATAAATCTTTCATAATAAATTCTCTTCCTCTTAATAATCCTGCTCGAGGTCGAAGTTCGTCTCGATATTTCCGACCAATTTGATATAAACGTATCGGTAACTGCTTGGGTGATTGAAGTTGTGCTCCTACTAACTGTGTGATTTCTTCTTCGTGTGTAGGTGCTAACAACAGATCAGATTCCTTTCTATCTTGTAAACGAAAGAACTTGATATAGCATTGTATTAGTTTTGGTACAGTTTGAGATACATGACATAAATTACCTCGCCTTTAGATCCGTCCCAACGTCCTGTTTTCTTCCAACCATCAGGATTAAGCAACATAGGAAGCGACAGTTTCTCGCTTCCAATGGCCTGCATTTCAGCATCAATAATATGTTCAATCTTTTCTACTGTTCGCAAACCTAAAGGCATTAAAGAGTAAATGCCAGCACCACTCTGCAAACACAAGCTATCAATATAACTATCTCTCTAATGAAATTTCGTTTTTACCTGTCTAACAAATCCTGCTTTTAATAAAATTTGATGGCTTGAAGTATCTGCTGAGTTTGATGATTTATCCTTTGTAACAGGAATAAACTTGTTGGACAATCGGTTGCGTCCCTGAATAAAATAAAACCTTGTTAAAACATTTTTATTGGATTTAGTTGTGTTTGTCACTTTACATCCAAAGAAAAATAACGTTTGAGTTGTAATGTGTGTTGCCGTTGAGTTCGTAACATTGTATAATAGAAGAAAAAAGGGATTAAAAAAGTTTAATCAACCCCCGGTTACATTGGATTTCTTGCGGAGACTGTCCATGGCAAGTTCATATAATGGTATATTTAAAATATTCGGTGATCTTTGGGTTTCTTGGCCAAAGCACAAACCTTTTCTATTATACAGACTCGAATCAGCATAGTTCCCAAGCAAACGTTCTTTTCCTGCTATATTTTGCAATGAATATACCTACTTTTTCAGTTGAATGATGAGAAATCTAACCGTTTTAGCTCTTTTTTCCTGCTTTTTTCGATTTTATGCATACAGATGAAGGATTCCAAGTCCATACAGGTATGTATTTTTGTATACAATTGGTACAATCCTATATTCATAATAATATTGAAATATCTACTGATATAAAAAAATAACGAGTTCTTCATACATGCACATTAAAATTGTTTTGTATTGCGTTGGAAATGAAACCTGGCAGAATCTTCGAAAGTAATCCCCAAAATGAAAAAGTCTGAATAACGCAACAGAGTGCATAATAAATTGCATTAGTGCATTGTTTTTTCTTATATAACTTTCAGGTTTTTATTCAACTATTTGAAATTCCAGAAAAGTTTACTGACAAACTTCGTTGAAAAATGCAAATACAATTCCAAATACTTTTTGACAGGAAGTCCTGCTTTTTGAAAATATAATCATATAATAGAATAGCGAATACAATCATAAATCTAAAAAGGGGCTGTTGACAACTGTAACTGCTAAATTATGTGCTGGTTTTTGGTTATTTCTAATTTGAAATGGTCTACTGATCCAGAAAACTCATTGGGAAAAGGGCGTGCTTGATTCCTACGATTTAACCAGCAAATCAATAGGATACTACAATTATAGTACTAGATGTTGTACCTACTGAAATGTCAAAACAGTCGAAAGAGCACACTAAAACTAAAAAAATTTATATATTATAAGATGGAAACATCTTTTTTTTATATTCACATTCTCTAATTATATGACTATTCTAAAATGAGTCTATTTATATATGATTTATCAGAATATGTTAATGTTAAATAAGACTAGAAATTTAATCAAGTAAAGAGATATCGTTTACTAAAAGAAAATAAAGAGGGTTTACGTAACAAGTACTATTATGAACTTGTAATAGATGCTTGAGGCTATTAAGAAAGAAGTGCTGAGAGGTGGATGTTGTTGGTGTTACTAATTGTAGTTGACTATTACTTTGGTCAATACTTACTATGTACAGTATTAAGTGTGATTGATATGCGGCAAGTAGTATTAAGCAATAATAGATCGGTTATGGTTGTGTTTAATAAGTTCATTTGGCTGAAATTATTAATAAAGGAATAGATCAGATATGATCACTAATGATTTATCGAAAGGTAAATCGTATAAAATTAATCAAATGAAAAAGTACCGTTTTATTATGAGCTTCTAGAGGGGGTTTATATACTAATTGAATGAGTGTATTAAATGTGAGTGATAATATAATTAGAATGAGCATTTGGATATTGTGTGGATATATTGGAATCATGCTTCTATGATTCAATAGTAGCATGATGATAGACGCATGGAATATGATCTTGCTTGACTTGCATGTTGAACATCATGGTTTGACAGATGTTCTAAATTGGTAATTCGGTAATTCCTAATTCTGATAGATCAACTAATGTTCAATATCTGATTTAACATTTGCATATTTTATGAAATATGCAACTGAAACTAATTCATGCAATTATTGTTGAAACACCATGTAATGTGAATCATTACAGTTTATTACATATATACTAACTGAGTTGAGGGAGACGATAATGTGATAAGGATTATAGGTGTTATGTATTACAATAATGCGGTATGATGGTGGAATATCATGCTGGAACCGTTGTTCTTGTTATATGCCACCAAGTATTGTACTTTATCACCTTCTACAGTACCAATACATCTTACAATCTATTGACTACGACATGTATTGAAGCGCAAAGTCTTGATATCGGATATAGGAAACTCCTAGCGTACTAAGTTTAATCCAGCAAACAACAAAAACGCTTGGACCTCAATTATAACACCATATTATTTCATCCCAACGGTTAGTTAATCAAATAGCTATCAAATCAACATCCAAGCATATTTAGTATAACATTGAAACAAGGAAACTCATATGCTCTGCGAGCACGATTAAGTTATGATTGATCCAAATCCATTCATAGATTATTATCAAACAGATCCAATGGTTTAATATAGTGCCTTAAATTACATCTCAGGATATCAATCTCAAATTGATATAAAAGACCGTGCTTTTATATCTAAATAAACGATACCTTGTTTTTATTATACAATTGAAGAATTGATTCGTTACTTATTCTCCTTTAATTGTATTCTTTTCTTAAATATTATTATCAAACATGAAAATACAGGATACAACAGATGGTTTTATTGGACAGAAATATCATATTTTGCTGATGGTTTTCTCAATTCACAGTGATTTGTGAAAGTAGAAATATAAACTTTTATGCAGGATATATGTAAATCCATTATTATGTATAATTGAAGATTAATTGGATCAATATTCACAAGGATGGAATTTTTTTCTTTGTTTTCTGCAGTTGTAAATATTAGTTTATTATTTTGTAAAACTTAAAACTCATTATCCAGGACTTAATTTCTGTATTCACAAGATAGATCTAATTGATTGTTACTCTGCATTTTTTGTTTCAGCGAAAAATATTGATTTTTCATCGAGATAATCAAAATAATAGTCGATATCACAGCTTACAGCTTATGATAACTGGGCTCCAAAATTTATTCTAAAAAATGGACGAAAAATGATGAAAAAAACAAAATCGTTTAATTGCTGATGAACTGCAAAGTAAGTCGACCTTGTATATTAAATAGTTTTTGTACAGTTTTGGATTCTGCATTCATCTAAATAAAATTCAGACAAACATTTTACATTAAATTTTGCATAAAATGCAATTGAAATTTTGGAGGTTTTTTGAAGATACACATCACTTTTCATAAAAATATTTAAAATATAACTAATTAAGATGGTGCGCAAAAACATTATCTATCGATCGAGCTATTTTTGAACCTTTTAGCTGCATTTTTCGTAGAGAAAACGTGATTTTTGGCTATTTTTTTTCAGATTCAGAACTTAGGATGAGGGTATACAAGGGGAAAATGGAGGCTAGAGATGAAGGTAACTTTTTGTACACATTTTTAGGGATATCTCCACGAAAAATCAATATTTTGAAAAAAACTAAATTGGACCCAAGAGAGCTCAACACGCTTAATGACATGAGTAAAAAAAAAACTGCTACTCAATTTAACAAACATTCTGAAATCCATTACAAAAATGCCAAAAAAATGAAAAAAAAATAAAAGTGCTCAGAATTTTTTTGTACTTAAATATGTTATAAAGCGCTTTAAAACAAGTAAGTTTTATTATCAAAAAGTGTTAGTATAGCTTAATTTTTTGTAGAGCTATGAAGCCTCAAAGTTTTCAATTTTTAGTAGTGGAATACGTGCAAAAATCTGAAACATTAGGGTTGAAAAATTAATACCAACTGTAAAAAATAGGATATTTCATGATACTAGTTTTTGTATTAAAGCTGAACATCTCAGGTACATTGGCGTATAATTTTTTCTTGATGTTATTTAGTGAAAAAAAAAGTTGGGCAGGGATGAAAAGCGAGACCCAATTTTCAAGGAGAAAGCAGTGAACTTTTCGCGTTTTTGAGTCTTTCATGGGATATAAAATAAATTTAGGAATAGGTAGCATAATGCGACTAATTTATACCTATTTAATAGCGTCTAAGGTATATCCTAAAAAGTGTTTAGTATGACGTTAGTTATGGAAAAGATGCTGCCCATCTATTACGAAGATTGGCGACTGCAGGAATTTGAGTTTCTGATCCAATTTTTTCGAGGTGGTCATTTGTGATTAATGAAAAGGCATCTCAACGTATGAAGCGCTACTTGTTAAATATTCACTATATATAGGGATTGCGACTGTTATGTTATGAAGCACGTTTCGTAAAATATAATAGGCATTTTTAATACTTTCCTGTATTAATGTACCGAGATAATCGTACTTGGTATGTAAGCAATCGAATTGCGCTAAGAATCTGATTCATGTATACTTATTATACTTTTTATCGAAACTAATACTAAGTCGCGCATTGAATCTCCAAGTAGTATAGTAGCGTACAAACAGAAGAAGAGATAAAAAGATGAAAAAAAAATTCTAAATGTACATTTATACAGTTGTAGATGAAATTGTAACGGAGGATTCCATGCGATATAAATATAAATATATACATGGCCTCGTTAGTTCTTTTATTTTACCCGTACAAAATGCGGCATTTTCAATTATATACAAAACATGGTATGGATATTTTTTTTTATGACACACATTTTTTATATGTGCAACCATTAAATTATGCATCACATCTCTCTTTTTTTTTACTTTCTTCACTGACTGGCTGATTTTATAAGACTTTTTGTACCACCACGATAAAAAGCAGTGGTGATGACAATAAAAACAATGATTTTACTTCTTACATAAACTAATGAATTACATTATACGTTAATAAACTCAATTAGGCTTAGGATATACAGATATAAAAAAAAAAGGGTTATAAATGAACACATAACAATAATCCCTTATTCTTTTTTTTTCTTTATAAAATAAACTGAATGTTGTGAATGAAATTTAATATATACAAGAGAATCCCTGATATGATAAACTTTGGTATGGGGATGTCTGGTTTCAGTAGCTGGAATTGATTGTATAAATTTTCTTTCTTTACGTAAGAAATGATTTTAGAGATGACCTTTTTAAATTCACGTAAAGCTCAAATATAGTAATGGAAGCTGTTATTATGGATATTGGAGTAACATTTGATTTTTTTTCCTTATTACCAAATAATATGTGTGTGTTTGTGGAGAAGAAGAAACATTATCAATGAGATATACTATAAATATAATTATTTGACCCCCTTCAAATCCCCTTAATTGTATATAAAACTATTCGATATATATACCATCTGAACGACTCATTCTTTTGGAATATGTATCATTTTGCTGTGCATGGTGGCTGGGAAAGTCAATACCATGATTCCCGAGAATAAAAATCATAATCTCGGAATACTCTACGACAAATGACTTTTTTACTCACTCGCGGGAAAACGACTGATCCCATTGTTATATCTCATTTGGGATTTATTTTCTCTTTCTATGCAATTGTAACTTTATAATAAAAACGCAAAATAATTGTAAAATCAGTACATAAAAGTGCAGATCTTTATAATTATGATAGGATAGTAAAGCTTCTTACTGATGAAAGGATCAACAGGGTGAAAAGGGAACCGTTATGATTGGAGTATGAAAAGAAATACAGGAAGATTACACAAAAATAAACTATGTATACTACAAGAAAAAAACCTTTTATATAATTTCACCTTTTTTGTTTCCTATTAGAGAGATCCTTCTTTCTTCCTTCTCTCTTGCTACAAAACCATACCATGAATTCACTCAATGTAAATAATTACTACTATAATCAACATGTGCAACAACATCAACAACAAGTAGAAGAAGAAGAGGAGTATGATGACTTTGATTACTCGTCTCCTTCTTCTTCTGCATTTGAATCTTGTTCCTCAGTTTTAACAGATGATTCAACAGTTGTTTCCTGTACCTCTTCAATCAAGGAAGATGCTTTACTGGAAGAAGATGACTCTCTAAATGAAGACCAAGACCTAAATTGCTTATTATATCCATCTCTCACAATACCATTTCATGAAAGTTTATCATACAACATTTTGAAATTATACCAAGTAAGATCAAATAAATAGGATTTTTTTTTTTTTTTTTGAATCCAACTAAACCCCTCCCCTTTCCCCACAAAAAAAAAATAGAAACTACTGCCTTCTCGACAATCATTCAATAAGAGACAAATGATGATGATTAAAATTGAAAAACTGCTAAATCATGAATGGCCAATGCATCGATTCAATGTACACTTATTTGGGTAAGTAAAGAATGCATTATTATAAAAATAAATGTCATATTCAATAGTCCTATTGTAAAATAGATCTTCCCAAAATAATTTAGGTACAAATCAATCAGACGTTGATATTTGCATTTCAACATCTTGGAACGGATTAAGGTGTATAAAAACATTGGCAAATGTGTTACGAAAAAGTGAGTAGCAGACCTTAAAAGTTGCATATTTTATATTAACAAGACAACATATTTTATAGATGGCTTGCAGATTGTTCGTTCCATTCCTAGAGCCAAAGTACCTATTGTAAAGATTTGGGACCCAGTTTTGTAAGTTGATGATTTAGTAACCTAAACAACAAGCCCAAAATTAACACAAAGAGGCAGACAACTAGCTTGCGATTTAAATGTGAATAATCTTTTAGCATTACAAAATACTCGTATGATAAAGACTTATGTAGCCATTGATCCTCGAGTGCGACCACTTGTGTTAATCATCAAACATTGGGCAAAACAGCGACAATTAAATGATGCTGCAAGCGGTGGTACATTATCCACGTATACATGGACTTGTATGGTCATTAACTTTCTACAAACACGATATCCTCCTATTCTTCCTAATTTACATGAAATACCGCATACACTTTCTAATGATAATGTACAAATCAATGGAATGAATTCATCATTTTGCGATGATCTCTCTAAACTTGTTGGGTTTGGTCGATCTAACCATGAAAGCTTAGGCGGTTTATTATATGCTTTTTTTCGTAAATTTGCATATGAATTTGATTATGCAACTCAAGTGATATCTGTTCGTTCAGGAAAGTTGTTGAGTCGTTATGAAAAGGGCTGGCATAAAGGAATTGAAAGCAAAAGAGCGTTATGTATAGAAGAACCATTTGATATTCGACGAAATTTGGGTAATTCAGCAGATGAAAATTCAGTGAAGGGTCTCAAATTAGAATTTGAGAGAGCAGTAAATATATTATTAGAAACAAGAGGAAATTTGGATTCTCTATGCCGACGGTACAACAACAATAATAACAGCATTTTTTGATCATATATACTCAACATATTATTAAATAGAACAGAAATCACTGCTTAAAAAATCGCCTTTTTTTTGTTAGACTACATCCAATTTCGAGAAATTCAAGCCATTTCGCCCGACTTTTTTTTTTTGTTTTTTTTTTTTGTTTTTTGTTTATTTACTCATCTCTATGAGCTTTGATTTCAAATAAAAATACATGACAATTTAGTTCATACGCTTTCGCATACGCGCATATTTTTTTTTATAATTCCCTTGGGCGTTTATATGTCGAAAATCGAATATATTTGATATAACACCGATTTCTCAAACAAAGCATTTATAAATTTCTTTTTCATTCGTTTGTAATTTAAATTTGCTATTCATGTGTAAAATATAAAACTCACCTTGACACACTCTTTGCTAATGACAAGTTTTGCGAGGTTTGAGATGTAATTTCTTCATTGCAAGGTTTAAACGTGTATCATTTGATTCGAAATTACTTGAAAGGTCGTAATACAATCCAGTGATGTGTTATATTAGAAAATACAGAATTCGATGACAACACAATATTGCACGACATATAAAGTCAAAGTTATTTATTAAATGATGAAGGTGATCTACTTCTAGAATGTGTTTCTCTCTCTGAATAATATTGTATCAAAACGAATAAAGAGAATGTTTTCTTTATAAAATTCATATAATCCCAACTTTTCAAAAGTTAAATAACTGGAATAGGATTAGAGAAATCAAATAAATCCATTACAAAAGTTATTTCAGTAATATGGGTTTCTATATTCTTGTCTATAACTATTTATTACTACTTTATAATATATATATATATATACACACGCACACACAATTAATCCCATTTCGCACATAAATTTATACATTAAAAATCTCTTGTAAACAAAACACGAAATTTATCGCTTTGAAACTCATTTGATAAGGGTTGATTGGTTGGTTTATATAAAACCCACATTTGCAAAGGGTTTTTTTTTCCTTCTTTCGGTTTCTTTTTTCTCTCTCTCTCTTTTCGATATCTTTATCTATTTCTATACAAATGTTTGGACCCGTATTCTTATTTTTAACTGCAGTTGTTCTGGCAGCTATCCTCTTGTTTTTGATGGTCTTTTTCGTAAGTAAATCATTATGTAATTGATGATTGTATCCCTTCTAAAATACCATGTAAAAATTAGGTCATCATGTTCTCTGATTTAGAATGTGATTATATCAACCCTATTGACCTTTGTAACAAGCTTAATCAAGTAAGTTTTTATTCATTTTTCCCTCGGGAACATCATTTAACGTGTGCTTTAGTTCGTTTTGCCCGAGATGGGTTTGCAAGCCTTTGTATTTTTCATCTTTTTAGTCACTGGCCATTGGCTCCCTATGCTTATCAATTTACCTGTATTAGCTCTCAATATTAGAAAGTAAGTAACAATGAAATTAGGGTGTGCCATGATTGTAGCAGTAGGGCTTATACAGCATTGAATAGGGTTATGAACCGTCAACACATGTACGATGCTACAGAGATTTTCCGTACCTTATCAAAGCACAAAAAGGAAAGCTTTTTAAAGCTTGGTTTCTACGCTTTGGTAAGTGTTTCTTGGTAATAATTTTACGTGTAACTAACTCGATCTCGATATATAGTGTTTCTTCTTTTACCTGTATAAGATGATTGTTTCTTTGATTGCTTCTGATTGAAAAAAAGAATAGATTTTATACACCTTAACTCCATCACTACTACAACAACAAACACAGCAACATGTACATTTGAAAAATTAAAGTCATTAATAAAATAAAAAAAATGTAAATTACTTTTCGATTATATTTCTGTTTTGGATGTTATATATATATATACAAATTTACATATTGTTTTTTCATTTTTTAATATTGTTCTTCTTCATCATCAGAGTCAGAACCATCAGAATCATCGACATAATCCTTTCCTCGAAAATCTCGTTTACATAAGGGGCATTTGGAGTTTAATCCCAGCCATTCCTGTACACAATCTTTGTGATAATGATGTTGGCACCTATAAGATTGTATGAGTTTTTAAAAGTAACATAACACAAGAAAAAACACTTGCCATAATTTACAGATGAGTTCATCTGTTTCATATTCACCCAAGCAAATTGAACAAACAGCATCCTCTACTCTGGGTATGCTAATGGTATCAAGATGAGCATTTTGTTTCTGTTGATCTGGATTTTTATGATAGGATTGCTTTCGCATAATTCTACGTATAAAATTTGGTTTTTTGGCACTGGTAGTTGTTGTTGTTGTAGTAGTAGTAGGTACATCAATGGTATTTTCTGACATATCTGTAATGTTGTTATTGTTAGTATCCTCGATATCTACATTTGGTGATGCTTTGTATTTAAAAACAGGGATTTTGGCAATTTCCTCCTTTGTACCGCCAACCATAACATTGGTTACATTGATACTAAATGTTCTCAATGCCACTAATACACATGGCAAACAAAATATAACTGCTGCGCAAGCAAGCAGTGGAACTAACAAGATCAAATATCCAAGTAAAACCCAAGCCAAAATTGTATAATAATACAGTCCTGCTGTAGTTGGGCATTCTGATGGTGAAAATATCAAATAGTTGCCTACGATAAACCATAAGATGGCAAATAAATCCAATAATGATTTGACTCTATGCAAGCGTGTTATTATAACATCATTGTTTGCCACTATAGCTATATTTACCTATCAGTCCATCCGCTGATTAATGAAGCTGATTGTCCCTGATTTTGTTGTTCTTCCTGATTATTGACAGTTTCTTGATGTTGGTTATCGTCATTATTTGAAACTGTAGTAGTAGTATCAGCAGCCACAGCAGGCAATTCAGCATTTTCAGTAGTTGTAGCTGTTGCAGTTGCAGTTGTAGCATTTGCTGTAGTTGCATTACGTCTATAACCATTTCTTCTTGCTCCTGCTCTTCTTCTCGCATTTCTTCTTCGGCTTCTAGGTGTGAATAAATGTTGATAAATAGACAATGGAAGTGATAAACCAACACGCACCACAAAAATGATAAGATACAATTGCAATGGTTTTCCACATGTAATTTCACTATTACCTCCAATAGCAAGTATAATTATAGTAACAGCAATCTAATGATTAAAACTTGTTATTTTTCTGTATCTACACATATAGTATCCTTTTTTTTTTTTTTTACTTGAATAATAGATAATATAAATGATATCAATAATATCACTTTGCTTGCGCCTGATATTTGATTCCATGAAAATCTCAGCCAATTTCGTCTAACTGTACGTGGAGATGGTGCTGTTGCTGCTGCATCATTTATTTCAGCATTGGATAGAGAGGCTGCAAATGTAGATGATGACTGCTCCATATGTATGTACTGTATGTATTTATGCAATATAACAAAGAGAAGAAAAGGAAGAAGAGAAGGGGTTATATCAAGTGTGGGGAAATATTCGTTATCCCTTAAGAATATGGGATAAATAAAATGCGGAACATCTGACTTTCTTTTCTCAACTGCTATTCATAATAACAGTGTATAAATGATAATCTATTTTTCCCTTTTAGGGCTTTCGTTATTTCTATTTTGAACAATGCAAAAGCATATTGTAGGTGACTCTATATATATGTTTATTCTAGAAATCCCATTTTATTTATCGTATCAATTAGATCATGTTTGTGTCATATGTTTATTTTTCAATTGCATTGCTTTTATTTGTAATAGAAAAGTGCTTTACATGATATCAAGAGAAAAAAAATCAAATCTAGATAACGATCATCTATACATTTTACACAATCTCAATTCCATTTTAAACTATAGGAAATTGACAAAACCCCGAAATGCTTTAACCGAGATTTCAATATTCATAGTTTATTGCAAATAGAGCTTATATACCACTCGGTACCAACGAAAACGTATTATAAACAGTAATAGTGCTTTTATCGATAATTATTATATGCTTTATTTAAATAAACTCCAGGTCATAAACGGCTACTCCCAGAAAACGTTAATGAACAATTTTTGCTGCGTTTGAATAGTTTTGAATACCTTCCCTAAATTGACAGATTTTTGGTACAACATATTACAGTTTTTGCCGTAACATAGCTTCATAGATGTAAAATCAACATCATATACAGTAGATTATCATTAGAGAAATCTGTCTATTTTCAACCGGAGATATACGATATTATATACGTTGTATATATCGGTATATGTATTCTCTGTTAGCAGAATCAAAGCAGCATGAAAAAAGGCTCAAGGAAATGATGCATATAAACAAATTGATATACCGAGGAAAATATACTTTGGAAAAGTAATGCTATTAAACAAATGGTAGTTAATAATTGATTTCAAGTCAATTTATCACTACAAGTAATTAAAACTGGACTTGACGTTCAGTGAGCATTATTTTACTAAATGGTGTTATGTATATGTTACATACAGCTATCAACGGATATGATGATGCCATATAAGCACGAGAAATATAATGCTAATTGAATCTAATTTTTTGATTTCAAAGGCATATTCATCGAAATCATTTTCTAAAATTCAAAATAACACAGATAACAATGGCATTATTTTTAAATTGCTTTCGTATATACAGAATGCATTTTTTACAAGTATTTGTCTTATCATGCGCCAGACATATATATCATGAGGTAAATATGATTGTTTCTTAGCTGTTTTTGTGCAGCTGATCGATCATATCGTATAATTTTTTTATATAAATTGCACAGAACTTTGTATATTATATATGCTCCATATATATACATAGCATACAATTCATCAATTTAATGATATTTGCAATTAATATCAAATACTAGCAATGACTAATCTTGTTGCTCAAAATTGCCTTCTTCACACCATATAATGTTAAAATGCAGTTAAATGGAAATACCAGTCTCTAATATAGACTACTACCTATATTAAAAACATTAGTCCTTATGTTAGCATCCGTATTCAGATAAAAGAAAAGAATACCAGCTGCTTCATAGTCTGATATGCCTTATCAAACGGTGAATAATATCACTGGAATATGAAAACAAAAAAAGAGAAACAGCATACGTAGAAAAGGATTTTCAAGGCTTTACTACATTACAGTATTTAACACAATTAAAACCCTGCTAAATTGCACATCTCACCCAATGTAAAAGCAGAATTACAGCGTATCAACCCATAAACTAATAAACAAAATAGACAATATCTGTTATCATAGAAACATGCATTTTCTACCAGAAAAACCGGCTGTCATGTCATAGATTCATTAAAAAATTGCAAAAGCGAGCCCGTAGAGCAACGCTTTAATTGAGCATAGCAAGATTGAATGGCTAAGTCTCTTATACTATGGTATATATCTAAGTTTTAAATAAAAATGCGGGTTTTTTTTAAACTTTTCTTATATTTAACCACGTACGGTCTGAAAATTCAGACTTTGTAGCAGACATTTTTCGGGGCTCATTTAGTCCTTACCAACACTCATGATTTTGATCAAAAAACAGAAAAATCAAATTTTGATACCAAAATCAGCGTTTAAATATACTACATTGTGAGAGAAAATTGTAGCTATGAGTAATATACATTTTATAAAAACTTAATATTAAATCTTAGGTAATGAAACTTTGTACTTTTGTCCCAAAAACGGTTTTTTGATTAAAGGATTTTCATGTAATATTTTGCAATAAAAATATTTATTATTTTTTATTGAGCAAATAGAGCGCTAAATTCTGTATGTGTGTATATTTTTTGTTTTTATAATTGGTAGTATAATTTACTCTAGATTTGCAAAACCAGAAAAAAAAAATTAAAAAATGTCAAAATTGATGATCTGGACAAAAATAATTTTCTAAATTAATATTCCGCTTATAAGCCTTGTAAGTCTTAAAAATAAGAAATTTTTCGATGTTTGAGAACTTTTTTAAGAATTTACGATGCTGTACCCATTTGATTCAAGCTTATTACTGTAAGTCCTTATACATGTTAATATTGCGTGGTGGCTTATTTGATGGTAATATAGTATTATTTTGTAACTCTTGCGCTAGAGGTACTTTTACATTAAGTTTTAGTCTTACCTCTCCAATATCATAAACATAAATATAAACATGGCCATCATTGGAACCTATTGCCGCTTTTTTATCCTCCTCTTTGTCCCAAGCCAATTTATTCAATGCTTTACCAGAACCAACTTAAGTACTTACAAATGGTTCCTCGGTATGTGCATTCAAATTCTATAAACTAAATTAACTGGTTTCATTTACAGTAGTATCAAACGTATTATCAGCACGCCTTATGATAAATGCCAATCTAAACTTCTTAGAAATATCTCATCATTGTAATTGTTATACAGTAAGCTATGAAAAGCTTGATTCTTACTAATACAGCAATTAAATAAAAATCAAGATGATACATACTAACAGCATATGGTGCGTATTTAAAATCTAAGTAAATTTGATAAAGTTTGCTTTTAAACATTTTTAAAAATCCTGAGGCAAATGCAACATCTTGGTCCCGTAATTTCTATCTGTTGTATGCCATCTAGTATCGTACGTTATCACCTTCTACAGTATCAATACATCTTACAATCTACTGACTACAACATGCATTGAAGTGCAAAGTCTTGATATCGGATATAAAAGACTCCTAGCGTACCAAGTTTAATTCAGTAATTACCAAGAACGCTTGGACCTCAATTATGACACCATATTATTTCATCCCAGCGGGTAATCAATCAAGTAACTATCAAATCAACATCTAAGCACATTTAACGCAGCATTGTGACAAGGCATCTCACAACAAGCTCTGCAAGAACGGTTAAATTATGATTGATTCATTTCAATGCATAGATTACTATCAAAACAAATCTAATGGTTCAATAGTGTCTTTAATTACATCTCAAGATTTCAATGTCAAATCAATATAAAAAGCCTTACTTTTATATCTAAATAAACGATACCTTGTTTTTATTATACAGTTGAAGAACTAATTCATTACTCATTACTCATTCTGCTTTAATTGTATTCTTTTTTTAGATATTATTTATCAAACATGAAATATACGACACTAGACTTAACGTTTAGAATTATACATCAAAATGTGTGGAATAAATTGTTTATCAACTTTTACTATGTGTTCAAGACTTTCCAATGAAATTTAAGGATTGCCATAGGCGTATATACTAGAATACAGCAAAGTTTATACCACAAAAATCTCGGCAAAATTGATAGATACAATAAAATAAATTACAGATTTGTTTTCAGCAGCCAATTCTACCCCAGAAAACTTGGTTGCCTGATTCCTAGCGATACTTTTGTGAAAAAATATAAAAATTCTCCAAATTGTTAAAATTACAAAAAGAAAAAACAAAACAAAACAAAACAGGATTTACAATTACAAGGTTTATGGGGATCAAAAATTATCCAAAAAAACCACCCCTGAAACTTTAATATGTAATAAAACATTGAAAACAAGAAGGTTTTGCTAAGCAGCTTTTAAGTGCAACAAACTTACTAAAATCTCGAGATATTTGCCATCTTAGGTTGAGTTTTTAAGCTGGGTAAACGCAAGTGTTTCACCTTTGAAGCTCTTATGCTCGCTGAGAAATCAACATGAATTGAAATAAGTCTTTTGTTAATATTCTGTAGCATATCAAGTATAGCCCTACATTTTTCATTCCCTGATTATCTATTGAAATGGGAGCACGCTCCGATTTTGAATATCACCATATAAAATTGTATAATCAGATATGCACATGTAACTGGGCTTCAATTCAAAAAGTGTTCAAATGGAAAAAAAACCAAAAAAAACCAAAAAAAACCTTGTATGTTTAATTGCTCACCAAAATGCATAGTAAGTTGAACTAACGTATTAAATATCTTGGGTTTAGTTTTTAATTCTGAATCGATCTGTGTAGATTTTGAAAATATTTTTCTCATAAAATCTCTAGTAAATTTGATGTCAAATTTTAACGGTTTTTCATCAAAAAGTGCCCTTCATTCAAATGCAACCCTAAAATATTTCATTTTCACATTATGCGCAACAAAACTATCTACAGAATGAGTATTTATACGTAGCTGTAACGCTATTTTTCGTGGGGATATACATTTTTTTAATCTTTTTTTTGTAAAACCGAAAATTTTTCCTTGTATATCCTCGTCCAAAATGAATCTTTTTTCTATCACCAAAAATCAATCATTCAATCTCAATTTTCTCGACAAAAAATCAATATTTTTTCACGAGATAAAATTCGTTAGATAGACGTTAATGAGTACTATCCTATGGTTTTAGCTGTCCATACCTGTCATCCCTTCATGGATCTCTATTACAGAAAAAGTGCTCTCACAAAAGTTATAAAAAAATAAAAAAAGTCTTTACAGCCATCTAAAAACTAAATATCCTGGTAGAGAATGAATGGAAAATAATCTAGACTTTACTTAATACCCATCATTGCAATACCTTAGTATTTTCTCGGCTTATTTTCATTTCAAATGCGGTTTTTTCAATTTTAAGCTGGCCATTTCTGCATCATTCAAATTTGCCAACTGCGAAAGATTGGATATTTTCAGGAACATAGCTTTAAATTAAAGTTGAGCACCTCAGGTACGTTGACATATAGGTAGCAGTCTATATTATTATTAGAGACTGATGTTTTTATTTAACCGCATTCTAAGATTAAATATCATTATTTACTACTGTATTGTTGGACGTACAGTATTTCTTGATTACCAGATCAAATCGAAGGCAATGATATGCTTTTGGGGAATTCTACTATTATGCATACATGGGATTAATGTCATGCAGACGGACAGAATCTATAGTTCTGCACATACAGGCTTTTTGTTAATGCTCGTGTGCAGTTTCTTTTGTTGTGCCCATGTGCATCTTGTTATCCTTTCAGCCATTATTCAGTGGGTGCAACAACTCATCAGCAGGCTAAAGTGTGCAGCCCACCTGGGCACAACAAAATCATCTTATGCAGCACAGGTGGGCCGTAGTCCTTTTATATATAAATCCTTTAAATTTTTGATTTTATGGACTTTTTTTGAATTCGTTTGTACCATCTGATACTTTTCAAGTTAAATCCGTTATTAGGCTAATAATGTTGTAGGTTGTATTTTTTATGCTTTACTTAAAATAAACCTTTGAGTAATTAATAATAGCAATATAGTCGAACCTTAATTTTTGTATGAAATTTCGATACCTGCATCTTATAGCTGCTTGGGATATTTAAAAATTCGCGTCCGGGCTGTTCGGTAATTTTTTTAAAAATTTAAAGCCTGGAAATATTATTAGATAGATGGCCACTTCCGGAGATTGTTCGGCTTTTTTTTTTTTTTTTTGGAAAAGTGACCATTGGCAAAAATATGAATCATATACTATGTTATATGCCATCAAGTACCATATGTTATCACTTTCTACAGTATCAATACAGTACATCTTACAATCTATTGATTACGGTGATTTATCAAAATATGTTTAGGTTAAATAAAATTAGAAATTTAATCAAGTAAAGAGATATCGTTTATTGGAATGAAATTAATAGGGTTTATATACTATTTGATTTGAGGAATTAATGGTGTGGTAAGGTAGTTTAGATGTTATTTAATAGTAATGTGTCATGTTGGTATATCATGTTGGAATATCGCACTGGCGTATTATGCTTTTGTACCATGCTTCTATACCATGCTTCTATACCATGCTTTTAGGAGCATTGTATAATTAATATTTAATTAAGGAACTTCCGGTTCCGGATCTGTTATTGTTTACTTTTTTGGATTTGACATGATCCGGTTTAAGAATGATACATCAAGCTTTAAGCTTTACAAAATAATAAACTAATATTTACAACTGCAGAAAACAAAGAAAAAAAAGCCCCATCCTTGTGAATATTGATCCAATTAATCTTCAATTACACATGATCGTAGATTTAAATACATCCTGCGTAAAAATTTATATTTTTAGTTTTACAAATCACTGTAAATTGAGGAAACCATCAGCAAAACATGATATTTCTGTCCAATAACCACGTGTTGTGTCGTATATTTTCATGTTTGATAAATAATACCTAAAAAAAGAATACAATTAAAGCAGAATGAGTAATGAGTAATGAATCAGTTCTTCAACTGTATAATAGAATAAGGTATCGTTTATTTAGATATAAAAGTATGGCCTTTTATATTGATTTGACATTAAGATCCTGCGATGTAATTTAAGGCATTATTATTGAACTATTAGATCTGTTTGATAGTAATCTATGCATTGAAATGAATCAATCATAATTTAACCGTTCTTGCAGAGCTTGTGAGTTGTCTTGTTTTAATGCTGCGCTAAAGGTGCTTGTTGGATGTTGATTTGATAGCTACTTGATTGATTAACCGCTGGGATGAAATAATATGGTTTCATAATTGAGGTCCAAGCGTTCTTGGTAATTACTGGATTAAACTTGCTACGCTAGGAGTTTCTTATATCCGATATCAAGACTTTGAATTTCAAAACATCATGCCGTATGATGTATCATTCTTAAACCGGATCATGTCAAATCCAAAAAAGTAAACAATAACAGATCCGGAACCGGAAGTTCCTTAATTAAATATTAATTATACAATGCTCCTAAAAGCATGGTATAGAAGCATGGTATAGAAGCATGGTACAAAAGCATAATACGCCAGTGCGATATTCCAACATGATATACCAACATGACACATTACTATTAAATAACATCTAAACTACCTTACCACACCATTAATTCCTCAAATCAAATAGTATATAAACCCTATTAATTTCATTCCAATAAACGATATCTCTTTACTTGATTAAATTTCTAATTTTATTTAACCTAAACATATTTTGATAAATCAAAACTCATTGAAATGTCAAAACGGTCTTAAGATATAATCTTGCCAAAATATTACCCTTTTTATTAACAATACATCCGGAGGATGTATTTATATACTTTTTATTATAACTATTGCACAGAATTACTATCTAAGAACATTACACCAATTTACTAGGACGCACGTGAATCAATGTGGACACCTGTTGATTTACTATAATACCGAATATTGGCTGCGGCGACCTTGAATGTGCGACCTAGGATATGATATTGACATAACACTCATTATCCAGGGCTTAATTTCTGTATTCAAAAGATTGATCTAATTGATTGCTACTCTGCATTTTTTGTTTCAGCAAAAAATATTGATTTTTCATCGAGATAATCAAAATAATAGTCAATATCACAGCTTACAGCTTATGATAACTGGGTTCCAAAACTTATTTTAAAAAATGGACGAAAAATGATGAAGAAAACAAAATCGTTTAATTGCTCATGAACTGCAAAGTAAGTTGACCTAGTATATTAAATATTTTTTGTACAGTTTTGGATTCTGCATCCACCTTAATAAAATTTAGACAAACATTTTACATTAAATTTTGCATAAAATGCAATTGTAATTTCGGAGGTTTTTTGAAGATACACATTACTTTTCATAAGCACATTTAAAAAATAACTAATTGAGATGGTGCGCAAAAACATTATCGATTGATTGAGCTATTTTGAACCTTTTAGCTGCATTTTTCGTAGAGAAAACGTGATTTTTGGCTATTTTTTTTCAGATTCAGAATTTAGGATGAGGGTATAACGTGCCACCAGCTTTAAATCTGTGTAAACTTTAATTTTGTTTCAATTTTTATTTATTTTGGAACTCCGTCATTTCAATATATATATTTTTTTTGGAGGCATCTCATGGCAGATAATGTAGCTCATTTGTTATTTGAGAGATTGAGAAGTATAATAAGTTTAAACAAACATTTTATTTTTATAACAAATCTTTAGGAATTCTAAATTTTCTGTGAGATAAATATTTTTTTTGACAAATTTCTTAACTTCTTGGACAACTTCTCTACATTTGCTATAAGCTTCGATGTAGTCCATCGACCTTCTGAAATAATGTCTGATTTGAGTCAGGTTACCAGAGGTATCCAGAAAAGAATGGATGTTTTTCTCCAGAGACTTGAATGTATAGTCACATCGCAAACGAGCTTCCCTCTTGGCAGCACCACAGTACATTTTGATCCAATTGCATTCGCAATGGTACTTTGGGTATCAGTAAAATGATTTTATAATAAAAATAACTATTAAAGTCATAATAATTGTTCATAAAGGTTTAAATAATGATTGTTATGGCTCTGATTTATTATATCTTTATTTTTCGGAAAGTTGATAGCGAAAATGCTGATTTCACGCATTGCTTACGTAAGCTGGGTTTAAGGTAAGGAGGTTATGTGTCACAGAGTATCCTTGTTTCAAAAGTTACCCTCACCTAAGAGCACACAGCTTAAATTTTGAAATACCGTCTATTTTCAAGGGCTATCAACAGAATGATTTTATAGTAAAATTAAGTATTCGAGCCATAACAATTGTTTACAAAGGTTTAAATAATGATTGTTATGGATTTTTTTTATTGTATCGTTAGTTTTGGGTGAGTTGATAGCTCTTAAAAAAAGTTAAAATTTGTGCAGGTTTAAAGCTGGTGGCACGTTACAAGGGAAAAATGGAAGCTAGAAATGAAGGTATCTTTTTGTACACATTTTTAAGGATATCTCCACGAAAAATCAATATTTTGAAAAAAAACTAAATTGGATCCGAGAGAGCTCAACGGGCTTAATGACATGAATGTAAAAAAAAACGTTGTTCAATTTAATCAATATCTTGAAACATACTACAGAAATGCCAAAAAAACGAAAAAAAAATAAAAGTGCTCAGAATTTTTTTATATTAAAATATGTTATAAAGCACTTTAAAACAAGTAAGTTTTATTATTAAAAGATGTTAGTATAGCTTAATTTTTGTAGAGATATGAAGCCTCAAAGTTTTCAATTTTTAGCAGTGAAATACGTGCAAAAATCTGAAACATTAGGGTTGAAAAATTAATACCAATTGTAAAAAATAGGATATTTCAGGATACTAGTTTTTGGATTAAAGCTGAACATCTCAGGTACATTGGCGTATAATTTTTTCTTGATGTTATTTAGTGAAAAAAAAAGTTGAGCAGGGATGAAAAGTGAGACCCAATTTTCAAGGAAAAAGCAGTGAATTTTACCTATTTTTGAATCTTTCGTGGGATATAAAATAAGTTTAAGAATAGATGGTATAATGCGACTAATTCATATCTATTTAGCAGAGTTTAAGATATATCCTAAAAAGTGCTGGGTATGAGGCTAACTATAGAAAAGAGGGCATGGTTCGATTAATATATAACTATAGACACTGATTCATTACATTGCTGAAATTGGTCATTCTTTTCCATATTTCTGAATGTTGCCAGCTTTAAAAGGCGCATTCATGAATTGAACTAAATACCTGGAAGCAATTCAACATCTTTGATAAACGATAATAATACAGCTACACTTTCAAAAATCACTTTACTTTTATAGGTATACCATAAATAAAGGAGAATATGTTATCTCAAATATTTTAGTGCAGATCAAAAAGAATAACTTAGAAATCTAGGTGATTCATTGAAACCTGTTAGTATCCCAAGAAAAAATACAGCTTTCTGGGCAAAACATAAAGTTAGTAAATAGGTACAGTATAATTATCATCCTAGTAGTATACAGTAAACATCCATTTAGTAAGGATAGTATTAGTAAAATAAAAGGATCCGCCACAGTTTTACCACCCAAACAAACAAAATGGCAATCTGAAACATTCATAGATAAATGTATTCAGGCACTATACACTACTTATTTTAATTAATCTGTCAATATAGAATATGTGTTATATGCTACATACGTTGTATGTGATTTCCAATGTCAAACTATATCACGCCGAACAAAAGAAAAACCAGTCAAATTACACTTGCAAAAATCTATTACTTTCCCGAAACAATGAAATTTCTTGAACCCTCTTATACTTGACTTTGTCATTCGTCATGGTGTCTAAATCAGTATCAGCACAAAAATCAGAGCGAAAAAAGTACAAGCAATCTAAAACGACTCGATATGATAATAAAATTAATCGAATCAAGCATAAATGTCGCTCAGGTAGAAACAATATTTACGTTGTGAATTCTTCACAAAGGTTTATTCAAAGATATTTTTCTCCTTAGAGCTTGATTTATTCAGTTGGCAGAAATGGAAATTCCATAATAATGATTATTGGATAGATTCATTTGTCGATACATTGAAGAGAGTTGATTATAGATACACATCAAAATCAGAATTTGTCAAGAAATATGAATCTAAGAATATACCTGTAATGATCACCCATGTCACTGATAATTGGAAGGCTAATAAACATTGGACAGAAGAGGTATTTCCAATTATTAATGTAAATGTATATTTACTAATTCGGTATATTTAGTATTTGCTGAAAAACTATGGGTCACATTTGTTCAAAGTAGGAGATGATGATGACAATAAAAACGTATATATGAAGATGAAGCATTTCTTACATTATTCCAGCCATGAAGGTCTCAAAGATGATTCACCTCTTTATATATTCGATAGTGGATTCTATAAATCATCGAGATCCAAGAATAAGAATTCTTTGCTGGAGGATTATACAGTACCAAAGTATTTTGAAGAAGACTTGTTTAAATTGACAGGCGAGAGAAGACCTCCTTATAGATGGCTTGTCATTGGCGGTGCTCGCAGTGGAACAGGGTATGAAATATCAATGCTTTTTTTTTAAAAAAAAATTGCTGATAGTTGTAATAGGATTCATAAAGATCCTCTTGGCACATCAGCATGGAACTCATTAGTAAAAGGACATAAACGATGGTGTTTATTTCAACCGAATACACCTAAAGAATTATACGATCCACCAATGAAACCTTACGATCATGAAGGAATATCATGGTTCGATCAAGTGTATCCTAGATTCAAAAAACGTCTTGAAGATGGACAAACACTAGGTGAGAAATGGGGTATGGTTGAAGTATTACAAAAACCAGGGGAAACAATTTTCGTACCTGGTGGCTGGCCACATGTGGTTATGAATTTGGATTTGACAGTTGCTGTGACACAAAACTTTTGCTCATCAACCAATGCAGAATATGTTTATTTGTCTACAAGACATAGTAGACCCAAATTAGGTCAAAAATTATTCAAAGAAATACAAAAATTGGGAAAATATGAACCTGCATTATATGCAAATGTTGCCAGATGTTTAGATGCAACGAAATATATACCTCAATTACCGCCAAGTAGTGGAAGCAGTGCTACATCAAGCAGTACGTCTAGCAGCAGCAGCAGTAGCAGTAGTGCTGATGATAATAGAAAAAATACAACACATTTAGCAACAAGGAAAAGAAAGTTTATTGTTGTTAGTTCAACTGATTCTGAAACTGATCTCGATGATGGCACATGTATGTGCAAAAAATGTAAATTTAAAAGAAAACGAAAGGTAGCAAAAAAAAAACTAGAATAGTTTAACGAAATCTGGGTCGATTTACTCTAATTACAATATCAGGATCCTCAGGAACAGCTACACCAGGATCAGTATCCATAAAAATATCTATTCAATAAACATTTTTAATTGCATTATTTTTATATAATTTTAATGATATTTACCTCGACCTCGACGTCTGTCTTGTGATGAAGATGAAGAAGGAGCAGTTGCAAATGTTTGACTCGAATCAAAACTACTATAGTTTTCAAATTGCTTTACTTTTTTGAATCGTTTATAGTTGATAGCGCCATTTGCAGGTTTTGCAGGTTGAGGATTCACCTCTAGATTTCTATAAATGATTCTACAATATCTACCGCGAGAAGGATCAGGTTCCTCAATACGAATAATAGTAGGATCATTTCTGTAATCAATTGGACCATCGCTGTTGGTAATATCATTATTAGTACTGCTATCATTATCTGTATTTGCTCTTTCTTCTTGTTGAAATGTTTCTTCTTCAAGCTCGTTCACAGATCCATCAAGGGGTTCCATTACTACATTTTCTTCTAAAGGACGAACAGCCGTTGTTGCAATTCTTCGCTGCAATTGTTCTTCGTATTGTAATCTTTCTCGTTCAATTTGATCTTGTAGCTTCCGATTTTTTTCAGCCTCTTGTTGATGTATAATTTCATCTTGCTGCCGTTTGATTTCAGCTTCTTTAGCTTCTTCCTGTCGCTTGCATTCTGCTTTTTTAGTTTCTTCCAATTTTTCCTCTCTTTCCTTTTGCTTTTGTGATTGCAAGTTTTCAAATGCACCTCCCAAAAAAGCATCTATATCCATGATATCTAATGACATTATTGGTGAAGATGCAGTATTTAATTCTACTTGCTCTTCAGCTTCATGGTTGTTATCTCTTGATGATGACATTGCTGGTGAACTTGCAGAAACATGATCTAAGTCCTCTTCTACTCTATAATCCACATTTTCTGGGTATGACAACACCGGTGATATATAATCATGAACAGATTTATCAATCTGTGGTGGCGGTGGTGTTGGTGATTTGGCAGCAGGTTCCTGCATTTCCTCGTCCTCGACTACTTCTTCTTTTATAACTCTTCTACGATACAGATGTTCCTCTCGATCTTTATCTTCTTCTTCCAGTCTTACGCTTGCCTCTTGAGTACATTCTATTCTTTCAGGTTTCACTTCAATTAAATCATCGTCATCTCCAGCATAATGGTGATGTTGAAAATCAGTATCATCATTTGGAAAAGTTACTGGTACAGTTGGATCCAATGACTCAAGTTTAACTTCATCAGAAATTTGTATTGATGCGCTTTGAAATGAGGCACATAAAGCACTATTTGGATGCAAGTTTTCTTCTGGATGAGCAAGTGGATTACACATGTAATTTGTTGAACAGAATAATATAGCAAATTGTATTTCATGTGGTAATAAAGTTCTATTTGCTCCCATCCTAAGAATAAAACACACAATTCAATTAGCTTTTGCATTGTAAGCATACTCTTGACTCTTTTCATCAATTACTGTTCACGAAAATTTTGTTGAGCAGTTGGCCAGTCTGGTAAATCATCTGTATTTGTCGGTCTAATGAACAGAACACCTGCAGCAATATGAGGAACTGAAGCTTGTGCGCAAGTTCGAAGGATTGCTTTTCCTCCTACTAATTTGATCAGCTCCTTATTTGCATCCAACTTGGCAAAAAGATATATTAGTCAAGATGGATCTGAAATCTGTTTTCTGCTGTTACCTGTTGCTGATCGAAAAACCAAAATTCCATGTTCTTGAATAGTTTCTTTCGTCTTTCGTCAGGTCCAAATACTGCAGTTTGTCTCATTGAGCGAAAGTCTTCTATTGTTATAGGCTGTATAGTGTCATTAATTGCTTTCAAATCGAATTTTGGATCGTCTGCAGTAATTAATTCATTTATCCACCCAAAATTTACAAAATATACATTATTCAAGGCTAATGAGAGAAATGTATTTCCTGATGGCTCAAATTCAGTAATATTTGTCGAGATACAGTAATGAGTTGGCTTGTCATTGAGTCCACTAATGTGATCAATGACATGAAATCCACATTTTGTGCCTTTTTCGATTAGATTCTCATGTAATTCTGGATCATTCATTCTGTCATGATAGATTATAACCGGTTCCCAAGATATCCTAAACATGAGATGTTAGTTTCTTTTTTTTTTTTTTGTACATGAAATAAATAATCCGAATTACTTGTATGCACTGTTGCTTCTACCAATATGCAAAACTTGCTGATCATGTAAATGTATTTCTGCATCGCTTACCACTCTATTATCTACAATGACACTATGTTCATTTCTAAATAAAATCAAGTCTGGTCTCGATCTAGGATTCATCACATCTTGTTCAGAGAACGGCTTCACTACAAATTCGACGGTTTTATTCAACTCTGCGATAATAAAGAGAGAAAAAGAGTGTGTGTGTTAATTAAGCATCATTTAAATTTAATCATTTCTCTCATTACCTGTAGCACCCTTTACATTGATTAAATAGCGTTGTTCTGGTCTAAAACGGGAGAAAATTTTGGCTGTACTGCTCGAGCTCCCTGTAATACGATAAAAAACCCACATTATTTTGTATGAAAGGAAGTTGTTTGTTTGATTGATCATTTCTAGCTCGTACTTCAAAATACATACCCAGTGTTATTCGCAGTCTTTTAATCTAGTTTCATTATGCAAATTTACACGCGACGGGTTTGGCGTTTTTTTTTTCAATGGAAGATTATCATGAACAAAAAAAATATAACAACAAACTAGAGACTCGACTCTATGTTTTCATGCATTGAAGATTATTGGAATATATGTTTTACAATGTAAAAAAATCCCTTGAAAATAGGCGGTAATATGAATTTCATCGGCAAATGTACCAAATATGTATATCCTTCAGGGCATTGTTATCCTTGTTTAAAAAAGAGTACTATCATTAGAGAATAGCTTGTTCATTGATTCCGTTAGATATTAACTTGAATATTTTAGATTATTAGCTATTCCATATGCACTTATCCTTAGATACTCTATTTTTCAGCGTTCCAATTGTAAATCAACATATATATTACAATGCAAAACCGTATATGACGAAGTTAGTCCCTGTGAAATTGCAGCTCTATACATTATACATATACAATCACTTGGATTGCAGTAAACAGGTCATATTTATTAGGTAGATTGATACTAATGACCACTCAATTGCCTTCCCTTCCCTGAGCTTATTCGTAAAATATTATCTAGACGCATCAGAAATTCACGAAGATTCATGCTTTTTGAGATATATACAGTATATTCAGGACCTGTAGAGAGAACCCCCCCGCCCCTCCTCCAAAAAAAAATCAAGTAGCATTTGACCAAGTTGAAAAATCTCTTGAATAAATCTATTTAATAAAAGAAACATAATTGATGGCAGATGTTTTCTATAAATAGGAGAAATTTGGAAATGATAATGTGAACATAGAAGACTTAAGACGCATACTACTTTACTGATCGTATATAGGTGAAGCAGTGTTTGTAGTGTTCAAATATGGTGTATAGACAGAAAAAGGAATGCCACGCTGTGAAAAAAGAGTGCTCTGTACATTTCTCTAATATAGGATCTCATTTATTCACATTTGCTTCTAACGATGATTTGATAGATAAAATATCGCTGCGTAATCATTGAGTCCTAATGCGATTAAATGTCCCGCACAAAACAATTATAAGCACCCTAATTTGAGATATTTGATGTTCAGATTATATTGAGACACTCAAAAACCCCCTCTTTTCTAAACAATTTTTTGTGTTTGAGTTATACAATAATGGATCGTAGAAAAGAAGAGTTGGAAAAAAAGAGACAAAAGTTGGCTGAACTTCGACGTGCTCGAGAAGAAAGAAGAGCATTACTTGAAAGTCAATCCACTCAATCTTCATCTGTAAGTCTTTTATCTTTTCGATATAATAATGATACTAATATTAATGTTTGAAATAGACAACCACTGCTTCAACAACTGGTAGAGATAGAAAGGCTATCGATGATCTTGTAGCTTTGGTTTTAGGTGAACGCCCATCTACACCAAATGCTGCAGCTGGTAGTGATCGTTCAGATGCAGGCTCAGATTTCTCCAACTCACGTCCCGCTTCTGCTAATTATTCTGTACCTGGAACACCTATTAGTCAGTAAGTTTATATAGATAAATGCGCGATATTAATGTCTGATATACTAACAATCTCAATATAGAGCTGAAGCTCGTCTTTCTATGCTTTCCATGTCTTCTCAACCTAATACTTCTTCAACTACTACCACAACCACTCCTCATTATGTAGCAGAATTAACTGAATCACAGGCATTTATTGCTGATATTCCACCACTTGTAACTTTTATACTTTTTTTATTCATTTTAAAATAATTGCATACCAATATTTGTCGATTTGTAGGAACAAGTTGTTTACAGTAAAGAAATTCAAACTACAGATGGAACAATGGAAGCACCCGAAATATCAGAAGAAGAAATTAGAAAGCAAATCATGGAAGAATTTGAAGCGAGAGAAAAGATTAAAATGGCACAATTGGAAGAAGAAATTAAAAAAGCCGAGCAAGAAAAGCATGAAGAGATCAGAGGTATAAAACAATAAAAAAAATATAATCTTGAAGATGAGATGTTAATAATTACCTATATCAAAAAAAGAGCTTAGCGAACAAGAGGCAAAAGTGATTCAAAAATCTCAAGAGTTTGCTGAATTTGTTGATGTTTCTTCAAAATTAGTCGAAAGAGCTTTGAATGAGAAATATGATTTCATGAAAGATTATACCCTTGGCATTGATGTCGAAAAGTAAGAAAATATACAACGTGATCAAGCTAATGGCATTTTATTGATTTGCATCTAATAGTGATGAAAATTCTGGTAAACATGTAAAGTTTGTTTGTGAATTTTGGGATGAAAAATGGTGCAAGAATAGATCTGTCACTGACGTTAATTGGTCTCTTAAAGTATGCTTATATTATATTCACTATTGATCCTATATATAACTCTATTATCTATAGTACCCAGAGTTGGTTGTCTCCTCTTATAACAAGAACCCTCTTGCCCCTAATGAACCTGATGGTGTTGCTCTTGTCTGGAACGAACATTTGTTAGATCGCCCTGAATTTGTATTTCATTCTCAGTCCGATGTTCTTAGTGTCATGTTTAGTAAATTCCATCCAAATTACATTATCGGTGGTACTTATTCTGGCCAAATTGTGCTGTGGGATACTCGAGCCAAATCATTACCCGTATTAAAGACACCTTTATCTGCTGGCGGCCATACACATCCTGTATATAGCATTGAGATGGTTGGTACTCAAAATGCACACAATTTAATCTCTGCCAGTACAGATGGTTTTGTTTGTTCATGGCAATTGGATATGTTGGCACAGCCTCAGGATTATCTGGAATTACTTCATCCTGCTCACAACAAGACTGATGAAGTATCTGTTACTTGTATGGGTTTCCCAGATAATGAAACTACTGCTTTTTGGGCTGGTACAGAAGAGGGTAATGTGTATCAAGCAAATAGATATGATCGTGCAGGTAGCAAAGCCGGTATTAATCAATATGATACTTATCGTGGTCATCATGGTATGGTCACTGGTTTGAATTTCCATCCTTTGCATGGTCCTGTTGACTTTTCTGATTTATACCTTACTTCTTCTGTGGATTGGACTGTGAAATTATGGCGAGCCAAGGTAAATTACATGTATTTATCCAGCATTTTCTCCTTGCTGAACTAATATTTCTGATAGTCCATCTCCAAAACTTCTACACAACCATCTGCTATCCCTCCACTTTACTCATTTGAACATGCAGATGATTATGTGTATGATGTAAAATGGTCTCCCACACATCCTGCATTGTTTGGTACTGTAGATGGAACTGGGCAATTTGATTTATGGAATTTAAATGCTGATACTGAAGAACCATTTGTAAGTACGCAAGTTGGTTCCGGCAAAGCATTAAACAAATTGGCCTGGGATAAAGAGGGAAAAAAGACAGCAATAGGCTCTAGTGATGGTCATGTCTACGTTTATGACATTGGAGAGGTAAAGAGAAATATCAATGTAAATCAAAAGTTTCGGTTATTAACTTATATTTTATTTCAAGGTGGCAACTCCTAAGCCTGATGATTGGAGTTTGTTACAAAAAAATATTTCTGAAATGATCTCAAATCAAGAAAATCCCAATGGAGCAAAATAATTGCATATTTTTTAATAATAAATTTTATTTTTATAAAAAGACTCGCCATGTTTATTCAATAAATAGAGCTCAGAGCTTTTACGTACTGAATGGAGATCATAACCTGGTCTTTGAGTGAGTGTTTTTTGGAATTATACCTTTCACTATATCTTCCGCGATTCAAACTTCTGAAACTTTTCAATGGTACATAGTAAGCTGTACGTGCAATATAAATCAAATCTAGTGCGATAATTAGAACGCAAAGCTATATTCTCATCAATAAACTACCGCGTAGTATTAACAGGTGCAAAGATTTACAGTAATAAACTTGAATCAAGTAGGTACAGCATCGTAGATTCTTGGAAAAGTTCTCAAATATCGTAAAATTTCTTATTTTTAAGACTTACAAGGCTTATAAGCGGAATATTAATCTCAAAAATTATTCTTGTCCAGATCATCAATTTTGACATTTTTCGATTTTTTTTTCTGATTTTGCAAATCTAGAGTTAATTATACTACCAATTAAAAAAACAAAAAATACACATATATACAAAATTTAGCGCTCTATTTGCTCAATAAAAAATAATAAATATTTTTATTGCAAAATATTACATGAAAATCCTTTAATCAAAAAATTGTTTTTGGGGCAAAAGTACAAAGTTTCATTAATTAACATTTAATATTAAGCTTTCATAAAATGAGTATTAATTATAGCTACAATTTTTTCTCACAATGTAGTATATTTAAACGTTGATTTTGGTATCAAAATTTGAGTTTTCTGTTTTTTGATCAAAATCATGAGTCTTGGTAAGGATTAAATGAGCCCCGAAAAATGTCTGCTACAGAGTCTGAATTTTCAGACCGTACGTGGTTAAATATAAGAAAAGTCGAACAAAAATTTAAAATTCGGAAATATCATAGTATAAGAGAGCTAGTAGTTCAATTTTGCTACGCTCAATTACGGTATCGTCCTGTGGGGGTTGTAATTTGCTGTATAATAGCCTTTTAATCTCGCTACACTCGATGATGGTGTCGCCCTGCGGGCTCGCTTTTGCAATTTTTTTAATGAATGTATTATCTGACTGGCAACTCTATCCCGTTACGCTCGATTACTGTCTCTCTAGTCGAAAAATGTATATTTTTATGTGTTTATTTAATGTAACAGGTATTAATGAGATTTATGAATAGTTTTTTTTTTTTAAAAAAAAACACCTTTTGTAATATATTATAAGATGATGATGATAAACAATTTTTCCATGAAAAGCTATTTTGAACAACAGCTTAAATGTAAAAATGATATACAGTATTGCGTACATTCTAGATTAATTCTGCATTCAGTAAATTTGAACAACCAATTGGTTAGCTGCTATTTACACTTACCAAGGTCAGTAATCACACCAGTTCTCGCTGAATATGGATCCAAATGAGCTCCTGTTGTAGTGATAGATTTGTCTAGGGTCTATCCATATAATTGTAAAATTTTAGCCTCCCCAAATTGTTGCAGGAATGGTAAATTGAAGGTATTAATCTTTTGCAGACATTTTGCAAAAAAAAATTAAAAATTCAAATAATCAAAAAAGACATTCTTTGTAGATCTTTCATGAAATGTGTAATATAATTATACTTTATTGTTTTTACAGTGGTACCAGAAGCTCAAAGGGTTGGATTCTCAAAAAAAATTAAGCTTGAAATACCTGAAAAACAAGACGTTTTCAATCACAAAATACTATTGTATGGGTAAACATAATTAAATAAATTATATTTAGACGTAATAACTAATATGAAAAGTAACATATAATATTATAATGTTTCTTATGCATTAAAGACATAAAATAATCCCGGTTTTTTGTTGTTGTCTTTACTATTACAATTGTAGATTTTGCGTACAGGTAACCGAAATCGATAATAGTTACAGAAAATTAGCAAAAAAAAAAAAAACGAATTCAGCACAAAATATAAGTGGCATGAATTTTATTATAAAAGTATAGTGTTAAGACACTGTATATGTATCAATGCATAAGAATAAAAAGCAATAATTGATTCAACACGCATGATTTATTGATTCATTCTGGAAAAGTTTGTATTTGATGAGAACGAAGAGCTCTGTTATAGGTCGTTAAAGGAAGCAAGAAGGGTAATTGAGGGTCATTTTTGTAACATATTTCTAATCGTGAATTTTTGAGTGCTTTTTTGGCTATCATCAAGTTTGCCTCAGTAAAAGGAAGGAGGTAAACTAAGCATATGGCTTGATCTTTGGTCATAATATCAGTCTCCATTTTAATATATAGAAAGTAATGATGTGAAAAGGAGGAGAGAAATTCATTTAACAGTTAAAATACATATACGAAGGATTCATAGAATTCACATGACTTGCATTTCAAGATAAATGAAGGTTGTCAATCCTATCGTTAACAGATTTATATTATATTAAACTTAAGTGTGTGTCTCATTGTCACTGCAGCAATAGATATAAAACTGAGAACATGATCTATGGTTGATTGTTCCAATGGCCTTCTTTTATTTCATATTGAAGAGTGTATTCCCTGGTTTATTTTGCTACGCATATAAGATGCGAGTGGCTAGACCTCAAATAGCATTGGTATTTAGGATGTCTGTCAAATCCCAAGTTTGTGCTTCAATATTTCATATTTTTCATTAATGCTAGACGCATTTCATTCGATAATAATATATTTCTAGCTAATTTAATTAAATGATGTTCAACGCAAGGTATTATATTTATATATGGCTATATAATCAAGCAGCATAAAATCATGAAAGTTACTAAGCGAAATAACTGATGCATTATATTATGATCAAATCTAAGAACTAAATTGAGATTTGTATCGACCAGCTTTGCGTAAAATATTATGACAGGTGGTAAGTATGGGATGTATTGAATTAAAAAACCTTTATCGTATAAACTATAATTTACAGAATTGTTTTTTCATCTACTTGAGATTTATAAAAGGTCTTTTAAAGTTTTGCGATAGTATCCTTAGCATCTTATTTTTTAATGGCAAGTTTTATTTGTATCCCAAAACTCATTTTGATATAATGTGTGTTGCAGAGAATAAAAATTTTATTTAGAAAAAAGTAGAAATGTATGCATGTGTCAGAAAACTAATATTTAAAGTTAGACCAATTTCGATTCACTGATAAGCAGACGGAAAAACCCTTTGAAATGTTGTAAAATCAAAGGGGTATTTATAAAATTGCCGGATCGTAAAATATTTTGACGTTTCAACCCAGATTCAGGGGTAATTTTCTATTTTTGATAATTTATAACACGGACAAGACAATAGCACATCAAAACACAATTGATTAAAAAAAAGTTATAAGATATTTGTTTGGTTTTTTAATTCCATTTCATTTGGCTGATTTTCCGACGGTCGAGATGCTATCATTTTATTATATCGATTTTTATTATATCTGATTTTCACAAACTAATTAAAAATATATAAATATTCAAGAAACTATGAAAAAAATATATTCGCATTCTACAGCCGATAAACTGCATTATTGTCTAATTTAATTTGGAGGCAAAGCTTTTTAGAATGGATAAATGATGAATTGGTTTACGTGGTTTTTCATATTTTATGTTAAAAATCGGGAAAATTAGATTCGATCTCTCAAATTTGGAAGGGATTTGTCCTAAAAAAGATATTTTTTAAGAAGGGATTTCCTTTTTATTTAATAATATGTTTACATGTAAACACACTCAAAAATAAACGAAAAAGGCTGTGTCTCTAATTGTAAATAATGCATTAAAAAATCATAGTTAAATTTGAATTTAATACAACAATTAAAGACTGTTGAAATATATGTAAAAACTGTTTATTACTGGACTATAATTGATCTAATAAAAAATAGCATCTCTAACAGAGAAATACATTACTGGAATAGCAATTGAAATTGAAACTAATGATATAAAAAACAATTTCCAAGATGCATATCTACTAGCATGATTTGCTTTGAATAAATCAGCTGAAAATAAGTAAATATACGCAAAACCGGGTAACAGAAATCCTAATATCGAAAATAAACAAATAAACACTATGCACAAATCTTCTCATCAAAGAAACAACATACCCAATACAGTTGTTGAGAAACCACCAATTACATCAAATACCTTACCCAGTGAAGTCAACGTGGCTCCAAAATAAAGCACTACCAAAAATACTCCAACAGTAACAGTGTAATGTTGCTTTTTTGTAGGGTTATTTATATTAATTCCAAACATCAACATCACTGCTTCTCTACATGGGTGCATACATAGGGGTATAGTTAGCACCATAAATAAGCCTAATGCTAACTTGACCAAACGAATACCGGGGTCATTTACTGGAAAGTTTAATAAAATATTTGCTTGGACATTTTTACCAAAGCACATGTATGCCATTGCAGCAAACACAATATTAACTGCAAAAGCAATACCAATTGCTATAGAACACACTTTCAACCAATTGGATGGCTTTTGATTTCTTGTTGTAGTAAAGACTCCAAACAAATTTTGAGAACAACCGAATGATAAACTAATAATAGCTAGTCCTTTAAACATACTTTCTGAAACAGGGACCACTTCCAACTCGATATTTTGGTGAGAAGGGATATAATATGGCACGCGAATCAAAACACCCAGTAACATTAACATGAGTAACACGACAGAGATAATTGACCACTTGACAAATTTGGCTGTTGAACGAGATAAGCTGAGTGGAAGTGTCTAAAGAAGATATTGTTTATTTAGTAAATAATTGGATGATGATGAATGACCTTATTTACACATAACAACCCAAATGCTAAAATGACATTTCTTCTATCTGCGAAAAATGAAACATTTGGAAATACAAGTACCAGTAAATCAGGTAATGTATCTCCCAGTACTATTTTTTCATATCAGTAAATCAGATTGTTCATTATATAAGGTTACTTACACAAGTAATAAGAAACAGCTGTTCCTGCTGTGTGAAAAAAGATAATAAAGTTTATAATGTGTGAACCAATACCACCGATTAATTTTTCGCATAGGGCAACTAGGCTAAATGTTTCTGTCGCGAGACCGCACAAAATGGTGATATGCATAGTGAAGCATGTTAAATAGGCGATCAAGATACTGAACAGAAGCCCCATCCAAAAGCCACATAAATGCAATGCTAAAGGTAAGCCTATAATGCCGGTACCCATGATGGCATTGACAAGATTTAATGAAGACCCTATGGTTGAACTACCATCATCAAGATGCATGGTATCAACATCATCACATTTATAATTATCTATAGTAATTGCTGTAATGCTACTATCTCTATCGCTACTGATACATGAATCATAGTGAGTAATAATACTATCATTCAGTAATGTAGATGAGGCTGTATCGTCTATAAAATCATTGTTGTATTTCATTCTATGATTAAAAGAAAAGACAAAAAAAAAAAAAAAAAAAAAAAAAAAAAAAAAAATAAGAAAGAGATAATCAAGAAGTGGGTAATATCATCTTTTATTTATATTGCTCTTCCTTTCTACCTTTAATTATCATACAAACAATTAAGCATCTCTAACAAACCAATCGCTAAACGTAGTACAAATAGAGAACATCATACATAACTCAAATTAACACAAGGAAATAGATTCTAGCCTTTGATGTCAAACAAATATTATATAAAATACTTTTTGGCATGTTTGAATATGAAATGAGCTTATTCTGGGAGAATCTCATGCATAATTTGGTTACATACACCTTAATAATTGATAGACAGTAATTGTAGATTTGCTAAACATGCTTTTTATTATGATATTTTTTATAGCTTGCTAAATTTAACACGTCAAACATTCTTTCTTGTTACCATTTTGAACTAATAAATCTATTCCAATGCTGAGGTATTATAATTGTAGACCTATTACTACATTTAAAATTTGAATCAATTTATACCATTATACCCTTCATTGGTTTTTTTTTCAATGACAAACTCAATGAATATTCCTGTAAATATGTTAGCTGTCTGTGCTATATGCTGATTTTTATTATTATTATAGTATGTTGCTTACAAATCGATATAGAGTCAAGATAAAACCTCTCTTGATAGTATTCAAAGAGTTTGTAGATTTGAATAAACTAGTTTTCAATAAAGTGTTTTTGATCATGATAAGGTATTAAAAAGCTTGGTAAATTTGTATTGAATAAAGAAAAGCTAAAAAAAAAACTCCTTTTTTATTTATATAGCTTAAGATAGCTCCTCTCATGTGCATTCTGAATCGACATAGTGAAGAAAAATAACAGCTAGATGTAGTTGAAAACTTTAGGACCGAAAATTTAAGGGTTCTATCTTGGTATTGTTAAATCAAAGTTGGTATTTTGTTTAAAACTAGCGTAGTCAAGTTTCAATTGCAAATTATGATTGTATCATTGCACTCTGAAATAATTAACCCCTAATGTCCTATTATTCACAAACCAGGAAAACATTAAGCTTTTATTTTAAGAATATCACACTTTTTAAATATTTGAGGACCAAACAAATAACGCTCTACGAATGCAATATTTAAAAGTAGTGACATTCAGTTTATGACTCGAGTAATTATATGCTAATTTGTAAATTAAAATTATATGATTTAACCGAAACGTCAGTAATGTCATGTACATTTATAATGCATTCCAGGAAAAAGAAAAGGTCCGTTTTGGCTCTTTTTGATAGATTATATAAAATGAGAACTTTCAATATCAAGGATCAAAGTGTTACAAGATATAAGTCTAAAATCATCATCAATTTAATTGCATATACCGCAGCATATCTTCTTGACTGTAATATTATGCCATACATTTTATAGCATTGAAGTCCTTCCAAATGGGTGTCTTTATTTTGCCTGTAGTCTTTTAAATAACAATGTTAGCAAATATGTATTATAATATATATATATTTTGAATTCACTATTCATCTTCTATGCTTTTCCATATTATAATTGTTACCATTCATCTTGCAACATGTACTTTTTTATTCTGCTTTTTCCTTTGTAAAATAAATAAATCTATTAATTTTTTTTTGTAATATTAGTGCTTTCTAGATTTTATTGGGGTAATTTGAACGAAAGCTGTAAAGAATCTCAAATTGTTAATCTATAACTAAATGCATAAATATTAGCCTATCAAATGATCCAATCTTTTGGTAATGATTACTTCCGTAGCACTGTATAACAACAAACAAATCTTATATAGGAGTATCCGATGGAGTATGCTTAATTCAAAAATAATTACAGAATTGTGTTAAAAATGCACGATTAGTCATCATAAGGGAGGGATAACTACCACCTAAAAGAGGTAATCTATCGTCCTGAGGATTATCCCAATTTTATTCCAATTTCCAAAAGTGCTGCTTTTTATTTAGGGCTGAAAGTATTGCAAAACTTTATTACGTCTGATATCAGGCAAAAGTTACGCTTCAGATCTGAAAAAGTTAACACATTGCACTACAACTTTTAAAATGCATAAAGACGGTGTTTATTTATTAATTTCGGTAGTTGTCATTGCCATACATACTAGTTTTGGCTGATTTAGCACTATTTCTAATTTGAAATGGCCTCCTAAGCTATGAACCTCGTCTAGAAGTGTAGGCGTTGGATTTCTACTATGTAACCAGCAAATTAAATTGGAT
Source organism: Mucor racemosus (assembly GCA_027405735.1). Classification (NCBI taxonomy): domain Eukaryota; kingdom Fungi; phylum Mucoromycota; class Mucoromycetes; order Mucorales; family Mucoraceae; genus Mucor; species Mucor racemosus. Next base: position 378,243 of record JAPEHQ010000004.1, on the reverse strand, counting down.
GTTAGAAATATGGATCTGGACACTGCTACAGCTGTTACAGCTGTGGTATATATTTTGAGATTTGTAGCCTATTTGGATCTATATTCATTGACTGAAAGCATTTTTCCAGTTGCTCGCGCGCGCTTTATCTTTTTAAGCAGAGAAAGAGAGAGTTTCCTTCAAAACGTGTGCTAAAGTCCTTCAAAAACAGCTGTTAGCTAACGAAACCAGGATATGTTATTTGTATATCTATTGAGCATTAAGTACAAATCCAAAATTCAATTTTGAACCATTATTTAATTTTATGAAAATTTCAAAAAATATCTGAGACGACCAATACAAAATAATTTAAAAAATCATGCATATATATTTCCCCAATTGTACAGCAACTCTGCGAAGAAGCTGGAACATTTTCGACTCTGTATATCAACGCTAGACGTACCTACCATTGCAAAGGGAGTTCATTTGGATCCATATTCGGCGAGAATTGGTAATATTACTGGTTTTAGAAGATATAAATATATACAGTATAAACATACATTTTTCTACAAGAAAAACCGTCTGTCATATCATACATTCATTAAAAAATTGCAAAAGCGAGCCCGTAGAGCGACACCGTAATGGAGCCTAGCAAAATTGTACGGCTAAGTCTCTTATGCTATGGTATATATCTAAGTTTTAAATAAAATAGGACCAATAGCGGTTTTTTTAAACTTTTTTTATATTTAACCACGTAAGGTCTGAAAATTCAGACTTTGTAGCGGACATTTTCGGGGCTCATCTAATCCTTACCAACACTCATGATTTTGATCAAAAAACAGAAAAATCAAATTTTGATACCAAAATCAACGTTTAAATATACTACATTGTGAGAGAAAATTGTAGCTATAATTAATACGCATTTTATGAAAGCTTAATATTAAATGTTAAGTAATGAAACTTTGTACTTTTGGCCCAAAAACGGAATTTTGGTTAAAGGATTTTCATGTAATATTTTACAATAAAAATGTTTATTATTTTTAATTGAGCAAATAGAGCGCTAAATTCTGTATATGTGTGTATTTTTTGGTTTTATCATTGGTAGTATAATTAACTCTAAATTTGCAAAACCAGAAAAAAAAATTAAAAAATGTCAAAATTGATGATCTGGACAAGAATAATTTTTTAAATTAATATTCCGCTTATAAGCCTTGCAAGTCTTAAAAATAAGAAATTTTTCGATATTTGAGAATTTTTTCAAAAATTTACGATGTTGTACCCACTCGATTCAAGCTTATTACTGTAAATCTTTATACATGTTAATATTGTGTGATAATTTATTTGATGATAATATAGTCTTTATAATTATTGCACTAAAGATAATTTAAATTGAGATTTATCTTTACCTCTCCAATATCATAAACATAAACATAAACATGGCCATCACTGGAATCTATTGCTGACTTTTTACCCTCTTTGTCCCAAGTCAATTTATTCAATGCTTTACCAGAACCAACTTAAGCACTTATAAATGATTCCCCGGTATTTGCATTCAAATCAGATAAATTAAATTGACTGGTTCCATCTACAGTAGTATCATCAAGCGTATCATCAGCCCACCTTATGATAATGAATGTCAATGCGAAATCAGAAACATCCCATTGTTATTGTTATAAGTTATTATGGAAAGCTTGATTTTTAATAATGTAGCAATCAAATAAAAAACAAGATGATACTAATAGCATCTGATGAGTATTTAACATCTAAGTAAGTTTGATGAAGTATGTTTTTAAACCCTTTTAAGAATCCTGAGGCAAACACAATATCTTGGTCCTGTAATTTTTATCCATCAAAATGTTGTGATTTCCACCACTACACAATAAATGCACCATCTTTTATCAATCTTGGTCTCGATGTATATTGGGTATCAGTTTTTTACCAGTTGTATTTTCTTAGATTCATTAATGATTTATCGAAAGGTAAATCGTATAAAATTAATCAAATGAAAAAGTACCGTTTTATTATGAGCTTATAGAGGGGGTTTATATACTAATTGAATGAGTGTATTAAATGTGAGTGATAATATAATTAGAATGAGCATTTGGATATTGTGTGGATATATTGGAATCATGCTTCTATGATTCAATAGTAGCATGATGATAGACGCATGGAATATGACCTTGCTTGACTTGCATGTTGAACATCATGGTTTGACAGATGTTCTAAATTGGTAATTCGGTAATTCCTAATTCTGATAGATCAATTAATATTCAGTCATATCGAACGATGATTTGTAGTATTGCCAAAAAAAAAGGATGAATACTTCAAGAGATTTCTGCATATCAAATTATTCGATTTAGTAGCAGTGATTGCACTTAACTATGCTTTTTATTGAACCTATTGATGATGTTAATTTGAATAATTAATATTTTCATTCACAAGTAAGTTTTGTTGCGTTATACGATACATTTACATTCACCCATTCAATAAATGACATTGCATTTATTATTCGTTAGTTATATCAATCAATCAGCTTCATCTTGATTTGATACCTTTGACGATTAAAGGCTAAAGTACACTTAAGCCACCAGGTATCGCCACAAAAAAATTTCGTACAGGTCGACGAAACATCACAGTGTAGATCTTTTTTTTTTTTTTTTTTTTTTTTTTTTTTTTTTGCGTTCATAGATTTCTGCATAAACTATATCTCTATCTGTTCAATTTAACTAATACGTTGAACGCCAACATTGTACTTGATAAAACGCCTTACTATATTGCGAGTCAACACAACTAATTTGATGCTAGTTTAGCATCAGCAGTTGAATCAGATAAATTTGAGATTAGACAACCCCTTTTAATAAATTTGCACATCATAAGCTAATAATGGACAGAGTAAATTACCTTTAACGCAATAATTATAAAGTAAGACTATATTATCATCAAATAAATTACCACACAATATTAACATGTATAAAGATTTACAGTAATAAGCTTGAATCGAGTGGGTACAACATCGTAAATTTTTAAAAAATCTCAAATATCGAAAAATCTCTTATTTTTAAGACTTGCAAGGCTTATAAGCGGAATATTAATTTAAAAAATTATTCTTGTCCAGATCATCAATTTTGACATTTTTTAATTTTTTTTTCTGGTTTTGCAAATTTAGAGTTAATTATACTACCAATGATAAAAACAAAAAATATACACATATACAGAGTTTAGCGCTCTATTTGCTCAATTAAAAATAATAAACATTTTTATTGTAAAATATTACATGAAAATCCTTTAACCAAAATTCCGTTTTTGGGCCAAAAGTACAAAGTTTCATTACTTAACATTTAATATTAAGCTTTCATAAAATGCGTATTAATTATAGCTACAATTTTCTCTCACAATGTAGTATATTTAAACGTTGATTTTGGTATCAAAATTTGGTTTTTCTGTTTTTTGATCAAAATCATGAGTGTTGGTAAGGATAAAATGAGCCCCGAAAATGTCCGCTTCAAAATCTGAATTTTCAGACCATACGCGGTTAAATATAAGAAAAGTTGAAAAAAAGCGCTTTTTTATTTAAAACTTAGATATACCATAGTAGACTTAGCCGTACAATCTTGCTAGGCTCCATTACGGTGTCGCTCTACGGGCTCGCTTTTGCAATTTTTTAATGAATGTATGATATGACAGACGGTTTTTCTGGTAGAAAATGTATGCTTTTATGATAACAGATATCGCTTATTTTGTTTAATTTATGGTTCATGCGTTGTGATACTGCTTTTACATTGGCTGAAATGAGCAATTTACCAGGGTTCTAATTGCGCTAAATAATGTAAAACCTTGAAAATCCTTTTCTACGTGTGTTGTTTCTCTCGTTTTGTTTTCATACTCCAATGATATATTCACCGTTTGATAAGGCATATCAGACTATCAAGCTGGTATTCTTTTGTTTTATCTGAATACGCATTCTAACAACATAAGAAACTAATGTTTTTAATATATGTAGCAGTCTGATTAGGACATAGACTAGACTGGGTACATGTATTACTAGTAGAAGTGCTCAAAGGGTTATTTAGACATGATTTTTAGCATAGAGTGATGAGTATGAGGTGATAATGATGTATGCCAATTTTATTTCATTTAGTTATGTTACATGTAGTCTATAATAAAATGGTATAGCCTGAGATCCTAAAGTGAGCCAATCATGAACTCGTTCCTGGGAATGGAATTCAGCTATTCCATTTGTATAAACATTCACTGTCTAAAGTTAATCAAGCATGAACATCCTATATACTTAACTTAGTCGTATCCTACTAAACTTGCTCTGGCCAATCTAGTACTGTATATCATCATGTTGTAATCAACTAGTTCTTCAAGGCTATGATATCATTCTTCATACACGCTGTATTCTAGACTCTATATCCACACTTCCAAAACATATAAATACCCTGAATCCTGATGTCGTTCGAGATGGATTCATTATCTTTTTTACCTACAATATACTCAATAAATATATCTAGTTTTAACTTTATTTTCTAGTTATTCATTGTGTATATTTAAACATAGTCTATATTAAAGACTGATATTTTTATTTAAACGCATTTTAAGATCAAATATCATCATTTACTACTGCATTGTTGAACGCATTTCTTGATTGCGAGATCAAACCAAAGGCAACAATGATATTTATATCTAATTAATGAGAAGCTATAATTGGCTACAAACCCATGAAATGTTTCAGAAAAGTGATAAAATTTTAAATGATATAGAAAAAAAAAAGAATAACCTAATGTCTTGCCTAATAACTATAGTTTTGATCGTAGCTATACTTGAAAACAAATATTTTTACAGCTAACAATTGTAAACCAAAATAGTAAGTTTAAAAAAGGTCAATTTGTTCAAATTTTATGAGTAATAAAGTAACATTTATAGCCTTAAATTTGGCTTGCATATAAACTTAAGCAGTAAGTGTTATTTAATTTTATGCTCAAGCAAAAACCATTGTTGCTGTAAACATTATAGCTATAATAAACGAATTTACAAATGATGATGATGATAATCGTAAATATATTGGCTCTTGCATGTATTACTCTAGATCAGCAACGTATTGAATTGTATTATTGTCTATAATCTATATTAATAAAAGCAAATGTAACTTAAAAACCCATTATTCCAGTAAAAAATGAAATGGAATTTCGAGAACGGCATGATGCTCATGTACAAAACAATTTGTGCCCATACGATCAGTTCATTGTGCTCATGGTCAGACTTTATTATTATGCAGAAATAGAGATAATGATATCCTTATGGGCAATTCTACTATTATGCACACATGGAATTAACGTCATGCACATGGACAGAATCTACAATTCTGCACATACTGGCTTAGCATTGTGCTCGTGTGCAGTTTTTTTGTTGTGCCCATGTGCATCTTGTTATCCTTTCAGCCATTATTCAGTGGGTGCAACAACTCATCAGGCTAAAGTGTGCAGCCCACCTGGGCACAACAAAATTATCTTATGCAGCACAAGTCGGCCGTAGTGCTTTTATATATAAATCCTTTAAATTTGTGATTTTATGGACTTTTTTTGAATCCGGTTATATCATCTTATACTTTTCAAATTAAATCCGTTATTAGGCTAATAATGTTGTTGTAGGTTGTATTTATGCTATACTTAAAATTAGCCTGAAGTGAACTAAGCTAGATTCCCATCATAAAATACCTAAATTAAATGTCATCTTATTGAAACCATGCTATCAAAGATAAGACTGTATAGTAATAATAGATAATTGCATGAAGATAGCAAGGGTATAATACTCGAATAAGAGATGTTAAAATACTAAAGTAATGTGGGATATCCGAAATAAAAAATACAAAAAGTACATGCTTATCAAGTAGAACAAGTAAGGGCTGTTCTAAAAGCATGACTGACAGAATATATTAAAACACCGTTCTTGATCCCCCAAATCAATAACCAAACAACCCAACTGTTATATCAGAATCTAGATATAGCGCTACAGCAGTCGTCGTATTATCAGGATATTGTTATTGTTACACTATTAATAGCTGTTGTATCACTTGATAATCTCTTCTATATATAATCTCATTCTCTACATTGAATAAAAATACACCTTTTACTATTGTCTAATTCTTATTAGTTTTGGTAAAACACGAACATTTATACTCAAAATTAATGGAATCGTTGGCAATTGCAATACAATTGCCAGATGATAAATAATTACCAAATAATATAAATAGAGACGTAGAATAACCATTTTATTGCACATTATCCATATTTTAATAAAGAAGAATTTTAACAGTAGTGTGGAACAGATAGAGATATTCATGGAAAAAAAGTGTAAAAAAACAATAGGACTTTGACTAGATAACATTAGGGTTTTATTATCAAGTTAAATTCTACTTGAGGCCTTTTGTAATAAATAAATGTCCTCTTTATATAGTTTTCATCAGAGAGATTAGGTAAGCTTCCTAAGTCCATACATAGCCAATAATATCCTTTGTCAGACATACGTCTTGATGGTAACCAATCGGTGTATTCATAGAGTTCATGGGTCCTTGATTATAATGGTGTGATTAAATCCACATTATGGTGATTGGTCTTTAACTATAAGTTGCTAGGATAGAAGCTTGGTAGAAAATTTATATTAGTATGAATCAGCATATATCATTTAGTAGTGTAATGTCTATTCATGTCAGCTGTACTTTAATTGAGAATCAGATGAAATGGAGATCAATATAGTGGATAAATGTGTACATATTCCACAAAAAGTATCCTTTATCGCTTTTTTACACCCTTATTTTACTGCAAAGCCTTTGAATAATTAATAGCAATACAGTCGAACCTTAATTTTTGTATGAAATTTCGATACCTGCATTTTATAGCTGCTTGTAATATTTAAACGACCGCTTCCGGGCTGTCCGGTAATTTTTTCTAGAGATTTAAAGCTTAGAAATATCATTAGATGGCCGCTTCCGGAGATTGTTCGGCTGTTTTTTTTGGAAGAGTGACCACTGGCAAAAATATGAATCATATACTATGTTGTATATATGCCACCAAGTACCATATGTTATCACCTTCTACAGTATCAATACATCTTACAATCTATTGACTACGACATGTATTATCGAAGTTGGTAGTCTTTGATTTATCTAGACTTTGTAAATTAAAATCAACGTAAAAAGTACTGTTTATTAGAATGAATTAAATATGGGTTTATATAGTTATTGGGATTGTGTGATAAGATCTAATGGACAGAGATCCATTAGATATGACAATAATAGATATTATTATTAATGTGTATGAATATAACATGTTATGTTTCAGTGGTAATATTGCTATAAGTTATGTTTCATTATTAGTTCCTGGGTGACAGGAACCAGTTACTGGATAGATAAGATCTGCTAGATTTTTTGTCGGAGCTCTTCTATATATTGAATGTTGTAATTCTGATAGATCAGTCTTGATATCGGATATAAGAAACTCCTAGCGTACTAAGTTTAATCCAGTAATTACCAAGAACGCTTGGACCTCAATTATGACATCATATTATTTTATCCCAGCGGTTAATCAATCAAGTAACTATCAAATCAACATCCAACAAGCACACTTAGCGCAGAATTGAAACAAGGCAACTCACAAATTCTGCAAGCACGGTTAAATAATGATTGATTCATTTGTATCCATAGATTACTATCAAACATATCTAATAATGGTTCAATAGTGCCTTAAATTACAACTCAGGATCTCAATGTTAAATCAATATAAAGGCCGTACTTTACTGTATATCTAAATAAATGATATCTTATTTTTATTATACAGTTGAAGAACTAATTCATTACTCATTCTTTTTTATTTGTATTTTTTTTTAAGTATTAATCATCAAACCTAAAAATATACAGTACGACAAGGTTAAACCTTTTGCAATTCTGCAGATCAGCGCTAGAAGTACTTGTCATTGCAACGGGGGGTCATTCGGATTCATATTCTTTGAGAAGAACTACTGATGGGCTTGCTGATCTTAGTAGGTATAAATAGCAGGTAGCCAACTTGTTGCTCAAACTGGCTCAACGTACAATGACCCATGGATGCTGGTAGCATTGGTGTCGAGCCGGGTTTTGCCAACCAAATTTACTAGTATGCATATCATACAGTATTATGCATTAATGAAAAAGGAAAAAATTTGCTAGACCTATGAAAAACTTACAAAGAAAAAAAAGGAGGATTATATTCTATGAGAAGCAAGGCCATCGGAGATTCTCCTTAAAAATTCATATCTTAATACCAAAGGGCTTCCCTTTTGGCGGGTTTGAACTCGCGAATATGTGTGTCGCACTGAATTTGTAGCGCATGCGCTACCCGTTAAGCTTGTCACTCTCCTTTGGTCTACAATTTTAACTCCCGTACTTGTGAGCATGTATTTGTCAGTTCTTCACTGCAATTAAAGTCTGTATCACCTCGTTTTCCTTGCAGGTAATACGTCCATATTTTTTTAGTATAAAGCAAATTATGTAAGCGTTGAAAAAAATTTGAGAACATTGTAATATAATGGTAATATTTTCCAAATAAGCAAATAAAAAAGAATTCAGGAATATAGAGAACCCATAGAAAGTATAGAATCTTGAATAAAGCGTTGGAGTATGCATGCAAAATTCGAGTTTCACCATTGTAATATGAGCATATTACTACACCGTATTCGGCTGTTGTTGCACCCACAGATCTGGGTGCATTCCTTGTTGGTTAGGATTACAACACAGTTTGATATTTTAAGTTCTACATTGCTGTGTATTATTGTATAAAGCTCAGTTTATACTGTACCTATTGATAAATGCAAAAATGGTGTGTGTCACCTAGACTTGATTGGATATATATATATATATATAAATAGACTCATTTTAGACTAGTCATATAATTAGAGAATATGAATATAAAAGAAGATGTTTCGATCTTATAATAAAGTTATTTAGTTTTAGTGTGCTCTTTCATTTTATAACAATTTTTCTTTATTTTTATTAAATAATTTAGTACATACTTTAGCTTTGAGATTGATATAATCTCCTAGGGTAATAGCTGTAAGGTAATATGTTCGTTTTACCATGCGTATTCCCTGCGTATTCAGTGAAAATTAGCTAGTTACAGTGTTTCACTGTTTGGGAAATGCAGCAAATTAAGTTGTATCTTTCTTTTTGGAAATAATAGGAGAACTTCCAGAAATTCGTAGCCGACTTCGTCTAGAGAATGCATATTTTTTATGATGATATTAAACAAGACTCGACATTAGTACATTAATAATATTAAGCTGTATAACAGAAAAATTGAAAATGAATAAATGTAAAGGAATCTTTACTAAAATGGGAGTTAGTATAACATCAGCTACAACGCATAGAAACGCAATTGATATTCAACAGATGCAGTTGCAGTTGGAAATTCAGTTTTTAGAAGTATAAACACCTATAATTATACTGGAAAATTAAATAAGCATTATTGATCAAACTAAAAACAGACACCAACTTTCCAATCTACGAGTGTTAAATGCAGATATTAATTGTATAAGCCCTACCAATGCGAAATGATAATATAATATACTGTACCAATTAGTTTGACGACTATAATCAATGATAGTAATAATAGGATCAAGTTTTCAAAGTAACAATAACAAAAAATTACCAACAGTATAATTAATAGTAAATCATAGTTTAGTTCACTATAATAGTTCAATATGACCGAATATTAATGAATCAGAGAAAATACAATGCTAAAAAACTGATACCCAATGTATATCGAGGTCACAATTGATAAAAGGTGCATTCATTGTGTAGTAGAAATTGAAACATTTTGATGGATAGAAATTACAGGACCAAGACGTTGTCTTTGCTTCAGGATTCTTAAAAGGGTTTAAAATCATACTTCATCAAACTTACGTAGATCTTAAATACTCGCCATATGCTATTAATATCATCTTGTTTTTTTTTTATTTAATTGCTGTATTAGTAAAAATCAAGCTTTTCATAGCTTACTGTATAACAATGACAGTGGGATATTTCTAAGTTTAAATTGGCATTTACTGTATCATAAGGCGTACTGATGGTACGTTTGATATTACTGTAAATGGAACCAGTTAATTTAATTTATGAAATTTGAGTGCAAATACTAAGGAACCATTTGTAAGTACTTAAGTTGGTTTTGGTAAAGCATTGAATAAATTAGCTTGAGACAAAAAGGGTAAAAAGCCGGCAATAGGTTCCAGTGATGGCCATGTTTTTGTTTATGGTTTATAATATTGGAGAGGTAAGACTAAAGCTTAATGTACATCACCTCTAGCGTAGTAATTATAAAGTAAGATTATATTATGGTCAAATAAACTATCACACAATATTAACATGTATAAAGATTTACAGTAATAAGCTTGAATCGAGTGGGTACAACATCGTAAATTTTTGAAAAAATTCTCAAGTATTATAAAATCTCTTATTTTTAAGACTTACAAAGCTTATAAGCGGAATATTAATTTAGGAAATTATTTTTGTCCAGATCATCAATTTTGACATTTTTTAATTTTTTTTTTTCTGATTTTGCAAATCTAGAGTGAATTATACTACCAATTATAAAAGCAAAAAATATGCACATATAGAAACTTTAGCGCTCTATTTGCTCAATAAAAAATAACCAACATTTTTATTGCAAAATATTACATGAAAACCCTTTAACCAAAAATCAGTTTTTCGGGCAAAAGTGCAAAATTTCATTACTTAACATTTAATATTAAGCTTTTATACAATGTGTATTAACTATAGCTACAATTTTCTCTCACAATGTAGTATATTTAAACGTTGATTTTGGTATCAAAATTTGATTTTTCTGTTTTTTGATCAAAATCATGAGTGTTGGTAAGGATGAAATGAGCCCCGAAAATGTCCGCTACAAAGTCTGAATTTTCAGACCTTACGTGGTTAAATATAAGAAAAGTTAAAAAAAACTGCTTTTTTATTTAAAACTTAGATATATCATAGTAGACTTAGCCGTTCAATTTTGCTATGCTCAATTACGGCGTCGCTCTGCGAGCTCGCTTTTATAATTTTTTAACGAATCTATGATATGACAGACGGTTTTTTTGGTAGAAAAATGCATGTTTTTATGATAACAGTTATTGTCTATTTTGTTTAGTTTATGATAGGGATGTTGTTGTCGACGAGCCGAGCTTGTACTAATAAGTTTGGCTGGCAAAACCTGGCTCGACAGCAACTTTAGTTTATGGTTCATGCGCCGTAATACTACTTTTACATTGGCTGGAATGAGGAATCTAGCAGGGGTTTAATTGCGTTAAATAATGTAAAGCTCTGAGAATAATCCTTTTCTACGTGTGTTGTTTCTCTCTTTTTGTTTTCATATTCCAAGGATACAATATAATATTCGCCGTTTGATAAGGCATATCAGACTATCAAGCTGATATTCTTTTCTTTTATCTGAATACACATGCTAACAACATAAGGGACTAATATTTTAGTATAGATGGCATCCTATAATATTAGAAACTCATATTTTCATTTAACCGCACTCTAAGACCAAATATCATTATTTACTACTGTACTGTTGGACGTATTTCTTGATAATTACCAGATCAAATCGAAGACAATAATAATATTTATATCTACTCAATAAAAAGCTAGAACTGGCTACAAACCTATGAAATGTTCCAGAAAAGTGATAAAATTTTAATTAATATAGAAACAAAAGAAAATAATAACCTAATGTCTTGTCTAATAATTATAGCTTTGATCGTAGCTATACCCGAAAACAATTTTTTTTACAGCTGACAATCGTAAACTAAAATAGTAAGTTTAAAGAAGGTTAATTTGTTTAAATTTTATGTGTGATAAAGTCGCATCTATAATCTTAGATTTGACTTGCATTGTTGTATGCCACGTAGTATCATGCGTTATCACCTTCTATTAGTATCAATACATCTTGCAATCTAGTGGCTATGACTGAGTAAAAAACACGAGCCGAGCCTTGGACGAGCTTTTGGCTTCTTTTCAAAAAGTTCAAATTTACATAATAATTAGTAAATGATATGACATTCTTACTTTAGATAATTATCAATTGGTATTCATAAGTGCAGTGGAATTACATACTAAAAACGCTTGATAAAAATGAAACAACCTAAATTCCAAGTGTCGCTCATAAAATATGATGCCACTTGAAATGTGAACAACGATAATAAACAAACGCTTCAATTGAACACAATAACAAACGCATGCTAAAAATATGAAATACCCTTTTTGAACCATACATGTCGTGTAGATGATAGCACCCTTGATCACGGCGCAATCAATTACACAAATGACATATATATCAAAACAGGATTCTATCCAAATCAATAATGATAATAAACAAAGATATTAATTTAGTCAACTACTCATCTATATCGAAGTTGCACTATCAATATAAATAAGATTCAAGCATATAAAAAACTACCCCTTAAAAATCAAGGTTACATAAAATAGATATAACAGAAATAAACAAAACAACCATTTCCCAAAAGGTCGATATTGTCACACTTGACATACAATCCCTTATGGTCAATGCTCTACACAATTTACCCCTTAAAATATCAAATCAATAACAATGTATTCAAAACTGGAAGATTACTAAATATACATCCATTCAAGTCTGATGGTATCCAAGTTCTCCAAATCACTATAAATACCCTCATACTTTTCAATTATTTTAACTCTTCAGAAATCTTTTGTAATAAAAACTTTAGCTGATTATAATTGTATTTCAACTGCTTTTATTTTTTATATTTTTTTTATTTTAGTAAATAACATCATAATTTACTGCAATAAGTTTGCTTTACTCTAGATATTTGTCACTGGAAAGGTAAAATAAAGCTCGCGTTGGGATAATGAGTTTTAGCCGCTGCATAAAAGAGCTCGTTTGTGTCATTTCTCACTTCTTAGACTACTACTAGGAGAAATGTGGTTTGCTTCAGTGAAGCTTCCCAAACTATATATAAAGATGCTAAATATATAATAGATGAAAGAAAGCTTATTTATTAAAAGGATTCAAGGGATGTGAAATATATATCATCATAATTCGACCACGTCACTACTAATCTATCACCATAACTATATACTGCTAACCAATCTATTGCCATAGCAATAGCAGGTGAACAACATCTACTACTCACACTACATTTCATAAACATTCAACTAGACACATATTCCATTATGACATTTGGAGTAAACGAGCTCTAGTCACGTGGCTTTATTGGACAGAAATATCATGCTTTGCGGATGGTTCCCTCAATTCACAGTGATCTGTGAGAGTATAAACATAAATTTTTATGCAGGATATATGTAAATCTACCATCATGTATAATTATTGGAGATTAATTGGATCAATATTCACAAGGATGGGGTTTTTTTTCAGCCAAAAATATTGATTTTTCATCGAGATAATCAAAATAATAGTCGATATCACATCTTACCGCTTATCATAACTGGGTTCCAAAATTTATTTTAAAAAATGGACGAAACATGATGAAAAAAACAAAATCGTTTAATTGTTCATGAACTGCAAAGTAAGTCGACCTAGAATACTAAATAGCTTTTGTACAGTTTTGAATTCTGCATTCATCTAAATAAAATTCAGACAAACATTTCTCATTAAATTTTGCGTAAAATGCAATTGAAATTTTGGAGGTTTTTTGAAGATACACATCACTTTTTAAAAGCATATTTTTAATATAATTAATGAATATAATGCACAGTAAAATTACCTATCGATCTAGCTATTATTTAATCTTTTAGCTACATTTTTCGTAGTGAAAAAGAGATTTTTGTCCAATTTTTTTTTCAGATTCAGAATTTGGGATGAGGGTATATAAGGGAAAAATGGAAGCTAGAAATGGAAGTACATTTTTGTACACATTTTTTAGGATATCTCCACAAAAAATCAATATTTTAAAAAACTCTAAATTGGGTCCAAGAGAGCTTAACGAGCTTAATGATATGAATGCAAAAAAAATGCTGTTCAATTTAACCAATATTTTGAAACTTACTATAGAAATGCCAAAAAAAATGAAAAAAAATAAAAGTGCTCAGAATTTTTTTATATTGAAATATTTTATAGAGCACTTTGAAACAAGTAAGTTTTATTATTAAAAAATGTTAGTATAGCTTAATTTTTTCTGGAGATATGAAGCCTCAAAGTTTTCAATTCATTAGCAGTGAAATACGCGTAAAAAATCTGAAACCTTAGCACTGAAAAATTAATACCAACTGTAAAAAGTAGGATATTTTTGGATACTTGTTTTTGGATTACAGGTGAGCATCTCAGGTACATTGGCATATATTTTTTCTTGGTGTTATTTAGTGAAAACAAAAAGTAGAGCAGGGATGAAAAATGAGACCCAGTTTTCAAGGGAAAAGCAGTGAATTTTACGCGTTTTTGAGTCTTTCGTGAGATATAAAATAAATTCTGGAATAGGTAAGATAATGCAACCAATTTATATCTATTTAGCAATGTATAGGATATATCTTAAAAAATGTTTAGCGTGGGATTAGTTATAGAAAAGAGAGCACGCTCCGATGTTAAAAAATTAAAATGGATTTTTTTTTAAAAAATTTAAATTTTACTTGAAATTAGCAACAAAGGCTACTATGTCAATATTATATCTTAGGCCGCACATCCAAGGTCCTGGTCCATAATTGGTTTTATAGTAAATCAATATGTGTCCATGTTGATTTACATTATATCCTTGAATAATACCTACTATGTATATAATAGTTATAATTAGGAATGGGCTTCGATTCGAGTTTGAATCGAGTTTTAACGGAAACGGCCATTCGATTCGAGTTGGAAAACGGCCCGTTCTTTTGTAACCCAGATAAAAAACGGGGTGGGAGCAAGTATTGGTTTGCCTTAAGGAGGCTGTTAATAGCAACATTGTCAAGTTAATATGAGATTATGAATTGATAATAGCATATTTGGCAGTTTCACAACTTGAAGTATTTTTTCAATCCTGTTTTCGAGCTTAGCTAACAAAAAAAGAAAAGAAGAAACTCGAATACCCTCATTCGAGTTTGCATAAAAAACGGCCCGTTAAAGCAGTCAAACTCGGTTAACCGTAATACGATGCGTTGTTTGTGAAATCCTAGTTATAATAATGAATGTGTATAAATATATTATTTGGATGTGTCGTTAATAAAAATGTAATATTCTGATGAGATTATTTCTAACGACCGTTTTGACATCTCAAAGGCTATATTGGTACTTATAATATTCCACCCATTTCATATCGTCTGCATACAATTTATCATTACGATATATTTATATAGCTAGTATATACCTGGTACCATTTCCGTTACTAAGCCTAGCTTACAAGTAACGGTTTTCATGTCAAAGCTTTATTAATACTCATCTCTGTATATATATATATATATATATTTCAAACTTCACCGTTTAAACATTATTGAAATTAGCAATGCATTCCCAAATTACTTTGCAATAGAAATTATTCGTGCAATGTGGACCAAAGGAAGTAAAGCGTCACGTTGGTTGGCAAATGTCATTTTTTGAGTGCTCAGATGCAATAATTATTGTGAAAGTCAACAAATATCATCGAAAATTACAATTTGACATAGCATTTGCTATTTCATAAGCTTACAATTGTATCAAAGAGAAATTAAGTGATATATATGACTTTGTTATATTGTAAATACGGGGCGCTCAGTACACTAAAATTATGCTCCAAGATAGGAAGGCTTGGATTCCTCGTATTTTGGTCAGAATTATTATTTGGTGAACAGTTCCAGATACTTGATATGTTATTTGACCGAACAAAAGAGACTAGATCTTTGTGCTGCTCCTCAATTGCTATACATTTTTGAGCGGAAAATAAAAACTCCAGTCGTTGAAAACAACACCTTTCGCAAAAGATTACATTAATTCACCTGGAAGTATTCAAACTTAAGAACAAAATATGAGAAAATAAAATTGAGATAGTTTTCTAAATTTTCATAAATTTTTTTTCACTATACTTCTTATTTAGCGTCTAAAAGAATCTTTTGAAAATGCATAATTTTCATCTGGCGTTTAAAGTTAATCTATGAATAATAGATTTTCCAAAAAAAGTGGCCGTAGCATCTCCCCCCCCCCCCAAAATTGTATTAGTAAATTGAATGGTCCTACCGCTCTAGACGTTATTAAGCGATAAATGACCCTATGAGCAAATGAACAAGTGTATATTTAATGCCGAAACCTAAAAAACCTTCTAATATGACAAATAACCTTAAATTCAACATGGTGATTCGATGATAAAATAATACTGATTGATTTTCTTTCAATCGATCTAATACATTACTATAAGAAAGACACCACTAATCCATTATAATGTGTACATTAACATGGGTTTATTTAATTTTGTTTACTGTCAATAAAAAACAACTCTCACACATATATACACACGCACACATGATAATATTTTAATATACACAATTTTATTCATTTTTCTTTGTAACAGGTATGGTTGACCAACCATCACTGTCTACAGTAACTTTGGGTTTTTCATGTTGGATATGGTTATCATCATGATTCGACTCTGGTATGAGTAACGGACATTGCTCTAATAAAGCAAAAATTTCATCTATGCGTTCTACGGTACATACCGTATCTGGACTTGGATCTAAATAAAGAATGCGAGAAAAACCTTCATTAAAGTCCAAAGTGGGCGGATGATAATCCCTTACAAATCTACGCAAAATATATACACCGTTTTTTCCATGTACACCCGTTGGATGTTGTTCACGTCCAACAATGCGATCGCCGCATTCCTGTTGATTAGCAGTTAAAACGATGCAATCGATTGGAACTTTATAATGCTGTGCGAGATCTATCCATGTCTTTCTTTGACTGCGATCAAAATTGCAACGATCTATAATAACGTTTTGCTGTTTATCCAAAAATTTCTTGGTATACATTTCGCAAGCTTTTCTACTTTTCATATCATCTTGATTTACTCTTTGCCAATTCTTGTTTTTTGAGTAGTTTATTAGTATCATGCCATGAGAAAAAAGAAAAAAAAACTTACCTTTTTGCATTGAATTAGTTTATTGGATATGGTGCTTTTACCAGAACCTGGTAATCCAACCAAGACAAGCATACGATTTGACATTGTTTGGAGACGGGGGGACCAAAAATTGTAAGGAAAAAAAGAAAATAACAATCGTAACCTAAATCAGGTAAGGATAGATTTCTTCGCTGGCGCGAATGACGTAAATATCCAAGAAAATGTTGTATTTTTTGACCTGCGCTGCGGATTTGCATTGAATTGAGATTTCTTTTTGAGGTAGCACATTTTGCGAAAATATTGTATTTATGCATGTGGCTTATTGAGGTAATTCTTTGTTGTTGTTTTTTGTTGTTGTTGTCAGTCATTCAAAATAAGGGGTGTATTTTTGGTAGTTTTCCATTTAACTTTGCTTGGAATAATCAAGCGTTTCAGATACTATAAGAGGGGGGGTTCCTCACTAATTTGCTATTGATTTGGACGATTAGAACTCCGAACAAAAAAGGGAGGTTATGATAGCTATAGTTTGTTATGTTCAACATATATAAATAGAAGGGAAGATTGAACACTTGCTCTTTCTTTCTTTTTTTCTCTCTCACATCTTTTTTATATATACACTTGCACATAAAAATGGATTTTGAAGATATTGTTGATATGGATTGGTTGAATAGTCATACTATTGATTCTACTTCTTTGCCATCACCACCATTTGTTAAAGAAGAAGATTTTAATATGGATTATCAACACTCTTTTGCTAATCAAAACATTATAAATGATCAACTTGTTGTGCAAGACTCTAATACAAAAGATATGATGGTGATGCCTACTACTGAACAGATTAAACAATTGATTGAATTAGCAAAAAGACAATTAGCTTTACGTGAACAATTAGTCAGTAATCCAATCATTGCTGCTGAACCGACACCAGAACCCGAATCACCACCTACTATTAGTAATTGTATGTTGACTGCATCTATTGAACCTTTGATAAAGATTGAGGATTTATACAAGAGCAACACACACAGTAATAATACATTGGATGCTCCTACTACAACAACAACAACAACAACAACGCCATCTAGTACTATAAACACTGCTATTGCCCAATCTACTACTATATCAACAACTTCTTCTACGGACATTCCAGACACTGTTTCACCTGAATCTCTAATCAAATCCGAAGAATCATTTTCCAACTCAAAACGCGAATATTCTCACGAAGAGGGTCCAATGTCACTTGAAGCCTACGCTGAAACAGATGGTATTGATATCAAAAAGTTAAATTCAAAAGAAAGAAGACAGTTAAGAAACAAGATCTCAGCACGTAACTTTCGAGTGAGAAGAAAGGGTAGGTTTTTTTTTTTTTTTGTATTGATTCTTGATATAAACACAGATATTGATTGTTCCTTTTTTAGAATACATCACTACATTAGAAGGCCAAGTGAATGATCATAAAAAAGCAAATGAACAATTATTGCATAGATTAAATGCTGTCGAAGATGAAAACAAACAATTAAAAATGCAACTTGACTCATTAAAACGTCAAAATCATCAGCTTGTAGGTGAAAATAATTTAGATAAAGACCTTAGTATTCTCGGTTCAAAAGCAAGTGATACATATCGTCAAGACACCTCAATTCTTGTTTCTTAAATCTTTCTTTCTTTCTTTTTATCTTTATATATTTAACGCAAAAACGATTCCCAATACATACCAGCCTCCATCTTTCACGCTACATCTATTTCTTTTTTTTTTTTTTTTTTTTTTTACCTTGCACAAGTATTCTCCAATTCTATCTTGAAAAGACAAAGAATATCAAATTACACAAAAACCTCTTTTCTCTTTCTCTCTGTCTGCAAATGCCCCTTTATCCCTTCCTCCCCCAAATCCCACCCCCTTATTCTCATAAAATAAAAAATATATTGTAAATAACATATCATACAAACACACATACACACGCACAAACTAATGTTTTTACCCCTTTATCACTTTATTATTAAAATATTATATATACATATACATAAAAAAAATGGCATGATTCATATAAAATCGGCCATCCAAGCAGATATTGTTTTAAAACCTTATAATGGTGGAGCAAAAAAGCTTAAATTGCATAGTAAAAAAAAGAGAGAGAGAGAGAGAACCCATGTATAAGGAATGCTTTATTTTTAATTCATAGGGCATGCTTCAGAAAGGTGCTCCAAACTACCACAATAACGGCAATATCCCTAATAAAAATAATTAAAAAATGTTAATATAATGAAAATCTCTATTTTGTGTGTTACTAAATATATTTACCTTGCATTCTTGGGATGCATGGCCAACCTCCCCACAATTACCACAACGAACAACAGTATTCTTTTGCCATAACTTTCTACTATGATTACGATGATTTTGATGATGATGTGGTTGTTGTGGTTGTGGTTGAGCAGGAGCCATTTCTTCCCTATAACCAGCAAATAAATCTTGATTACCAAATCCAGCTGTACTAGTATGACCCTGTGCTTGTTGTTGCTGTTGTTGTTGTTGTTGCTGCTGCTGATGTCCTTGCTCTTCTAATTGCTTAACACGTGCTTCCAAAGACAACACATACCGGCGTGCTTCCTCCATCTCCGTTTGTTTGCGACTTTCAAACAAGGCTAGTGTTTGTGTTTCACGTTCTCTAGCTAAAGCAATAATCTCAGCGTATCTACTAGTCATCATACCCATTTCCTGTTGCATATTATAAACTGATTGTATAAGATTACCATTTTCACGATGTAAATTCTTTACAATCATAAGCAACATGTCTGTACTCATTTCATCAAGATCATGAGGTAACGGTTCTTGTAATTGATTTGATGTTGTTGGTTGAATTGGTGTGGTTAAAGCAGACATTGATGTTGTTGAAGTAGTAGCTGACATACCAATATTATTGAAACTATTGCTGGTTGTTGGTGTAGTAATAGCAGCAGTAGGAGTAGATAATCCAGGTGGCATCACTTTAGGTGCTTGAATACCAGGAGGAGGAGGAGGAGGTACATTGACCATACCTGGAGGCTGAGATGCATTAGATGTAGCATTCATCAATCCATTAGTGATAGGAGTAGCAGTAGAATTTGAGGTTACAATAGGTTGTACAGCAGGCTTCTTGACATTTTCCTTAATTGGTGTAGTAGAAGGTGAAATATTCGAAGCAGTAGAAGGCTCATTATTCCAAGGTAATTTTGTATTATCCCAACTTGCAGAGGCTAAAGGAGCAGTAGTAGTAGAAGAATTTGTATTTTTCTTGGAAGATGAACGCCAATTATCATCTGCAGAGCTACCACCAATTAAAGAAGATGGCGTTTCCCATCCACCAAGTGATAAATTTGATTCTTTATCTCCTGATGTAGTAGACCATTTAGTTTGTTTCTTTTTATCAGAAGCAGAAGGTGAACCCCAACCCTTCTTATCAGCAGGTGTGTTCCATCCAGCAGTAGTAGTATTAGACCATGCACCAGCAGATGAAGAAGAAGAGGGTGAATTGATTTTAGAAGCTCCCCATCCACCTAATTCAACATCCTTCTTTACTTCGGCATTAGGTGTAGAAGAGGCTGCTTTAGACCATCCTTCAGAAGTACTTTCAATAGATGAAACAGTAGAAGCAGCAGCAACATTAGACCATTGGTTACCAATAACAGAAGAGGAAGGATTGTTTTCCTTTGGTGATCTAGAAATAGGAGCAGGCCATTGATCCAAATCAGGCGGTGTAGACGTAACAGCAGGCTTCTTTGACTTCAATTCAGCAGCATTAGAAGAAGGGGGAGGAGGAGGAGCAGCTACAGAAGACCAGCCACCAGGTGAGCTAACATCAGCAGTACTAGAAGGTTTCTTTTCGTTTGACAACATTACTTGAGCTCTTAAAGTATCCCAATCCTGAACTTCAGGTTCTGATGGCTTCTTATTTGATTCGGCAGTCATAACAGAGGATCGAATTGTGTCCCAATCGTGAATGTCATTGGGTTGATTAGACGATGCCTTTGCATTAGGTGCCACAACAGCAGGTGAAGCATTCTGTTTGACAGTTGGTGCTACCTTTTTCTCAACAACAGGAGAAGGCTGCTTCTTTGATTCAACTACAGGTTTCTTTATTTCCTCGGCTACAGGCTTCTTCTTCTTTTCTACAGAAACAGATTTCTGCTCAACAACCACAGGTTTCTTTTCAGGAACAGGCTTTTTTTCAATGACAGGTTTCTTTTCAACAACAGGCTTCTTTTCAGCGACAGGTTTCTTTTCCTCAGAAGCAATCTTCTTGTCCGCAACAGCAGACTTCTTTTCCGCAACAGTAGGCTTCTTTTCAGGAACGGAAAGCTTCTTCTCAGAAGCATTAGATATCTTTTCAGTAACAATAGGCTTATTTTCAGTAATAATAGACTTCTTTTCAGGAATTGTAGACTTCTTTGCAGTAACAACAGGCTTCTTTTCAGAAATGCTAGCCTTCTTTTCCACAACAGGTGCCTTTTTCTCAATAGAACTAACAGCCTTCTTATCCTTAGCAATTACCTTTTCCTTGACAGAAGCCTTTTTGATAGGTTCTTCAACCAAAGCAGGCGTAGAAGTACCACTACTTGCAGCACTTGATTTCTTTTTACTCTTTGCCTTCTTCTTTTGTTCTTCAGGAACCACGCCCATTGATTTAAGTAAAGTTTGCTGTCTCTTTAAAGCCAAATTATCGCCCTGAATACGCATACCTTCCTTTAAAAACAACTTTCCTAAAACACCGGCTAATTCACGACGACCAGTTTGAACACCTTGCTCAAAATCTTCCAATAGAGTACACTTTTGCTGCAATAGATCCTTGTGAGATTCCACAAATCGCTTCACTTCCTTTTCAATAGTAACTGCTTCCATAACTTCACCTTCTTGCATCAAAGGTTCCAAACAAACAAGCGAAAACTTACAAAACAATGCTTCAGGAAAGATATTTTCAGTTACCTCATAACGGAAAGTCTGGCGAATTGAATAATAACCACTTTCTACTTTCTTGATCTTCTTTTTGAAATCCTTGTTATTGAGCTTTTCAATACGACCACTGAGAGTGCTACGTCCTTCACGATATAACTTGAGTAAATTGTCAATATCAAGTATGTGTTCGGTGATCTTTGTTGCTAAATTATCAACAATACGATCTTGTGCCGCATCAATTTCTTTAGTAGATTCCATCTTCTTTAATGAATTAATATCCAATGCCTTGAGTGATTCCCCAATCTTGGAAGCATTGGCATTCTTGTTTCCCTTGTGATCCTCGTGTGCTGCCATACGCTCTCCCATTTCATAAATTGTAGGTACAATCATCTTCCATAAATCAGTTGTCAAAACGTGAATTTCCTCCAAGTGAGCTACTGCGAATTCTTTCATAAATTCCTTTACTAATGCTTTCATATGTTCAAGATGTTGTTCAAAGAGTGAATCTACCTTTGCAATTTCCTCTGTTGTTGACTTTTTATTTTTGAAAGTTGGTAATTGAACAGCCCAAATATCAACAAATGAGGTAAACTTTTGACTAGTAAAAAAAGCATCAATAGTTTCCTGACATCCCTTTCCCATTAATCTAGATCTTCTTTTGTCGAATTCTGCTACTTGATCTAAAAAGTTATTAAGTGGATGCCATGCATGTTCCAAGGCGATCTTGAGCTCAGATAATGCTTTTTTGACAGCTACTGCTTCATGCTCGTTGAAAATAGCTCTATCGACATCCAAATCTGAAGGTGTCTTTGCTGTAGGCTTTGAATGATTACAAGTAGGTGTAGTATGAGATAATAAGATATCGCCAGTCAAATTCTTCAATAAATGGAAACAATCAGATGGTAAACATAAAGCTTGACGTTCAATAATAAGTGGGTCCAATAATTGTGAAGGATCTTTTACATCTTCGACAAGAGGAATAGCGTCTGGATAAGGATTAAACTCGACAGGTTCGAATAAATCAGGTAAGCCGGAATATCCACTAGGTAATGTAGTCCATAATTGACAAGCTTGAACAATTTGTGTAATCAAACTTTCTTCATCAGCACGAGCAGGTGTCGTAGTCCATGATTCAACTAAACTCATAAACTTTTTGATCATCAATGCTGAACGTTCTTTTTTATAAATATCATCTTGTCCAGTTGTGTCATCATTAATAAAGTTGATTTGATAAGGTCCAGCTTGTAAACCACCATGTGTATTTAATTGTTGACCTTCAGGGACCTCCTCCTGTGTTTTTGCATTCCACACAAAATGCTTTTTATATACAAATTGAGCCCATTCACGACAGTAAAGACTACGCGTTTCAGCATCACAAGCTCTAAAACGTGCCAATTCCTTTGATATTCCACTTTGTTCTACTCGTAATACTTCAATAGGTGTTTCCATATTATTGTTTACAGGATAATCAAAAAGAGAAGTATATGATAATAATGAAATAAAAAATTTTTAGAATTGAGCTACCCTCCTCTCAAAAGTTAAAAGTAAGCGAACAGAGGAGGAAGGGGCGATAAATCTATCTTTTTTTGCTTTCAACGAGAGATTCCCTAATTTAGAACCTCTTATTCCACACTTGTTTTTGCCATGTATCCAAGAAAAAGAAAATCCTCTTTTTCGTATTATCAAGATGATGAAGAAGAAGACATTTGGGAAAGAGAAGCGTCAGTAGCTTCGTCATCAAATAGGTACAAAACCCTTGATTTTATATCATTCGATATATTATTAAATTCACAACAGGAATACAAAATCAACTCCACCTAGTCTATATACAAAAGAAATAGATATTCTTGATAATCAATACGAGATACTACAGTATGTCAACTTGTAGCTTAAGTAATTTCCTTTTTTAATTGATGATTTAGGAAAACTGAAATTGATCTACGACAAGAATTACAACATTTGCAAGCTAGTTTACAAGCACTCGGACAAAATGAAATAGAAGAGCAAACCGAATTAAGGCGAATTGAAGGAGAGGTACCACTATGAGAAATATTTTGTCACATCAATTACTAACAGTTCTTCAGTATCTCGCTACTGTCCAAGAAGCAATTGCATTTTACGAGCACCAATTGAAAGATACCCAAAGCACTAATACAGACGAAACTATTACCATCACCAATGACACCACATACTTAAAAATAGATGCGTTACTCATCAAGGAAATAAAGCGTATTATGGAAGACTGGAGGTCTGTTTTTTCTGTTGAAAACCAAGAGGATATAAATTCTACCATTGACGCTACATCACATCAATACCGAAAAACAGAATTTGACGTGGTAGACCTTATAGCACAAATCAGCGGGTACGAGGCACGGATTCAAACCCTTAACCGCGATCGAGCTAGGCTCAATTCATTACCACAAATACTACCCATTATCAGATCAGAAACGGAGAGATACGCCTCAGAAATGAAAGAGACTACAATAAAATTGGAACAATTAGAAAAGGATGTCATACGGCCGTATTTAGATAAAGTGGCTATACAACGTGTATTTTATCCATTATATGCAAGTTTCATAACGAATGAGCTCAAGCTGGCACAGGATTATTTAGAGGATCTAGAGTTTTTATATACTGTGTGTATCAAGCAACGTTCATATCAGCAATTAACTACTCTATTGTATGAAAAGGATGCAACTCAAAAGATGCAAAAAGTAAGGTCATTAAAATTATTAGCATTAGAGCAACAACCAGATAGGAAAGAAGATGCAACAGAGGTCAATGATGATGAACCTTTGGTTTCTGTTATTAAAGGTCTACTTAAAAAAGTATTAAACCAAATTGGTGATGATGCAACAGATTTGACGCTGGCTGAACAAATCGAAACGTTACAGAGACATGCAAGCATATTGAAGCAAAAATGGCAAGATGATTTCCAATCATGTCAAGATGCCGCAAATGAATTGTAAGAACACATCTGCTATAAGATTGAAAGTATAACATTTAATTTATAATACAAATAGAAACCTATTACATAAAAGGTTGTCGGATACATTATACAGTAATTCCAGATCATCAAACGAGCTTGTCATGGCACCAAAAACATATACCACTTTGCAAGAAGAACTTGAATTTCGTACAATGGAGCTGAAAACTACATTATCAGTATTACAAAAGGTAATGGCAAATATAATATTATTTGCATGTAAGCAATAACTTACAATTATTTATAGGAAGCGAATGATAGTAATAAAAGGTCATTATTTGAACAGCAAAGGAAGCTCTTTTCCTTGTTTTATACTGACCCTTTGACATTTGAACATTTACACACTGACATTTGAATAAAATGATAATAATTTATTTTTTACAATATTTGGACAAAAATCACTTTTCAGGCCGTAATGCTGAGGCAAAGAGTATCTACTTAAACCTTAATGCTATAAAAACTGTTTTTGAGGTTATTTTGCGATAGCAATTCATTTTATAGGCTTTCATTTAAATACCTTAGATTTAAAAAAAAATTACTCAAAAGATGGTTAATTCAATTCGAAAACTATCATTTTCAACTATTGAATTATAATGGTTTGGCTTTTTGGAGCTTAAGGACAAGTGAAATAAATTGAATGATTAATATTCTTCAAAGTTTTCAATTTTCAAAATTGGAGCGCTACCTTTACTATAAGTAACACCCCACAAAACAATTTTTAAAATATACTTTAGCCATTGTAAATTAGATATGAATTGGTTGTATTATCTTACCTGTTCCAGAATTTATGTAATATCTCTCAGAAGACTCAAAAACACGTAAAATTCACTGCATTTTCCTTAAAAACTGGCTCTCACTTTTCATCCCTGCCCAACTTTTTTTTTTCACTAAATAACACCAAGAAAAAAATATATGCCAATGTACCTTATATGCTCACCTTTAATCCAAAAACAAGTATCCGGAAATATCCTACTTTTTACAGTTGGTATTAATTTTTCAGTGCTAAGGTTTCAGATTTTTTACGCGTATTTCACTGCTAATGAATTGAAAACTTTGAGGCTTCATATCTCCAGAAAAAATTAAGCTATACTAACACTTTCTAATAATAAAACTTACTTGTTTTAAAGTGTTCTATAACATATTTCAATACAAAGAAATTCTGAGCACTCTTATTTTTTTTCATTTTTTTTGGCATTTCTATAGTAAGTTTCAAAATATTGGTTAAATTGAGCAACATTTTTTTTGCATTCATGTTATTAAGCTCGTTAAGCTCTCTTGGACCCAATTTAGAGTTTTTTAAAATATTGATTTTTTGTGGAGATATCCTCAAAAATATGTACAAAAAGGTACCTCCATTTCTGGCGTCCATTTCCCCTTGTATACCCTCATCCTAAATTCTGAAACAGAAAAAATTTTTGACAAAAATGTTGTTTCCTCTACGAATAATGCAGCTACAAAATTTTGCAATAGCTCGATCGATAGATAATTTTTTTGCGCATCATTTCAGTTTATTATATTTTAAATGTGCTTATAAAAAGTGGCGTGTATCTTCAAAAAACCTCCAAAATTTCAATTGCATTTTGCGCAAAATTTTACGTCAAAAAGTTTTCCAAATTTTATATATATGGATGCAGAATTTAAAACTGTACAAAAACTATTTAATACACTAGGTCTACTTACTTTGCAGTTCATGAGCATTTAAACAATTTTATTTTTTGAATCATTTTGCGTCCATTTTTTAAAATAAATTTTGGAACCCAGTTATGATAAGCGGTAAGATGTGATATCGACTATTATTTTGTGTCGAAGTCCTCGGAAGTCCCGGAAGTCCCCTACACGATTAGAACCCAGTATGCTAATAAGCTCACTTATTTGAGAAACAACCGTAAATAAGTGCACTTATTTACGGATCAAGTCCCCAGGGAAAAAATAATAAATTTATGTCAATACAATCATGGCAAGATCGACTTTATTTTGTAAAATGTTATGCTTAGACTTCAATATGATATTATGATACTTGTTGTATTTACAGTAAGCTGAATGATGTTTATTTATTGAATATATATGTATATATATAAAAATAATAATAAAATATAAAGAAATGCAAAGAAAGAATAGAAAAAGCTATTACAATGAGCCATCATTGACTCCAAAGATTTCAATTTTGTTATTCGCCAACCAATGCAACGAGTATCCTTTCTGTGATCTTCTTCGTTCTGCAATATTTACTGCAGTTTCTAAACTAATGTTCCTTTTCATGGCGTAATCCTCGATTGTCTTGATGATAAGTTTTCTTCTATTGAAGAACTTCTTTTCCTTCTCTGCTCGTCTCCATCTTGTTCCAAACTTTTCTTCCAAATCTTGTACCGCATATCCACCGCACAAACCATGTTTCCACTCTCTCCACAAGTCTTTGATGGACACAATTCCTCGACTCATTTGGTAATGTGGTACCTTTTCTGTAACTTCAAGAGAATTTGATGATGATGAGGATAATGTTGGTGGTGGTGGATTGGAATTTGACATCAAGTTTTGTTGTGGTTTTGTGGTTGCTGAGATGTGAGATTGGCCATTTTGTAAATCTGGTAAGTTCACGCTGAGGTTTATACTTGCTTGACCTGTAATTAGACGGGTTATATAATCATTAGTTGTTTCTTGAGTAGTGAGATGATCATTCAATTTTGAAGAAAGGTCATTATGCATTATGCGTATCTTTTCCTCTAAAATTGGAACACAACGTTGGAGCAAAATGTTTGCAGGGTCATTGTTATCTTTCATGATCACTGTCATGTGTCTTTGAAGAAGATTTATTAGTTTATACTATATAAAACACAAACAAGTGCTTACTCTTTATATTCTAAAAACATAGGATTAGAAAACAATTCATTTTGCCATAATGGATGATTGGGGAATTTCTCCATCATCACAATTGAATCTTGAATAATAATTTTTCTCAACATAAAAAACAGTTGAAAGCAAGCTTTTGCAGCCACGGTAACTTCCATAGGGTCACCATTATTCTTACCAACATTCTTAGCTAGTAATCGATCGTTCCATTCATCCAGTAGAGGAAAAATCAACTTGGTCAAATCTTCAGGAGGATCCAGTGAGGCCCTGGGAATGTAAAATTGTCCTTGCTGAATAGTAAAACCCGCCATTGCTCGCATTGCTTCCCTGGGCAAACCAGTAAGGTAAGCACCATTCATTGTTGTGTTATTCCAACGACCGAGACGACGAATTTGGTCTTCGTGAACACCAGCAAGATCAGCCATCCTCGCAGAAGAGCCACGGTTTATATGTGTTTTTGTTTTAGAGAAAATTTTTGCTCCATCTAATCCTCTTATAACGGCATCACGATGGCTGTTGTAGCTCCAGATTTTCTTTAAATCCTGGTTATCAGATTTAAAAAGCTTTATAAAATACCAATTATGAGAAGTAGTGAAGTCGGGAAACGGCTCATTCTCAACATGAAAACGCCAAAACAAATATAGGCCAAGAGACATTATAGGGCAAATTTCAACGCGAGTGTTACGGATGCAGCCACCAAGTTCCAAGCGGTTATTTTTGTTTGTTTTTCCCTGTCGCAACACCATCACCAGAGCAGGACATTCTATGTCAGGCCTGATACTCTCATTATCTAAATTAACTGTTTGAAAATCTGTCAATTCAGCATGCCTGATAGATTGTCCTCGTAGTAGAAAATAATGGGAGAAAAGAAATGCGGCAGCATCTCTCAAGTTTTCTCCATGATTTCTTTGGCTATTCAAATAGAACTGTATGACATTTGCTACTTGATCTAATGAAGTATAACCATCGGCAAGTGTTCCTTCTCCACGATCTTCGCAATTAGATCTCTTGGTCTGGAATTCTCGTTCTTTAGCACTTTTCAATACGCTTGCAATTACTTTTCTTGGATTTTTATTACAATTTATTTTCTTTATAACTTGTGTCTTGTATAGATCTGTAATTGCTGCTATGTATTGTTCGACAGTTGAAAATTTGATTCTTTGAGCTGCTTTTGTTTTCGTTTTTCTGCGAGAGAAACGATTTAAAACCTGGGATAATAAGGGCGTACAAGACAGTTAGTATCAAAAGCTAAATTCATTAGCAATATTCTTTGCTTTCACCTCCTTGTGTAGAAAATAATTTAATTTTTCCCCAGAAACAATTCCTCTTTGCAATTTATCTTCATGTACAAAGGTTTTCTCTGCCCATGTAAGAAACTCTTTAGCTTTCGCTGAATATGCTTTTTTAGTGTTTATGGGCCTATTATCTTGAGCTTGTTCAGCAGTAATTTCAAGACTCCTTGCCATGTCATATATTACATTGGAACCATCATTTTGGTTGTTGTCAACCATATCAGTATTGACCGTATCAATATCATTAGTGACAATCATATTGATCATATCAATATCATTATCAATCAAGGTAGAAGATGAAGCGGACATTCTACTATCAATAGATGCAGTTGCAGTTTTCTTAGTCATTGTATAAGTGGATTATTCTTTTTCAAATGGTTTGTTTATTATTTATTTGTTAAAATTAAGAATATTCTCTTCGATGACAGCTCTCAGTAATATTTATTTGTGAAACATTTCATGCAGAAAGCTGATCATAAGACATTTATTGATTTGAAGTCCCTCATTAGGGTGGGACTTGAGTCCGGGACTCAGTATGCGAACTTGAAGATAAGTCCCTATTATTTTGATTATCTCGATGAAAAATCAATATTTTTGGCTGAAACAAAAAATACAGAGTAGCAATCCATTAGATCTATCTTGTGAATACAGAAATTAAACCCTGGGTAATAATTTTTAAGTTTTACAAAATAATAAACTAATATTTACAACTGCAGAAAACAAAGAAAAAAAATCCCACCTAAATTAAGAAGTAAACGTCTTCTTTATGTACAATCAAAATTGTAATGCAATGTGTTTACATCTGCTTCTTCCAAAAATCTTGAATGTCCAATACCCACGATATTTTGACTGTTGTACATGAAAAATACCAAAAAATTGTATATAAACATTTATTTTGTTATATATAAACCAATTGTTTTATCCGGTGGTGTGTATAATTTATTATGCTACTTCATGAGAAATTCTGCAAATGAAAGTTGCACATCTTACGCACAGTATAAATTAAAGTATATGATGTTTGTCTGATTGACAAAATGGCCAGGTATTTAATAATTTCACATCTCTGGGTATAAAGATTGCTAGAAGCTTTGAAACGCTTCTAGGATTAATGCAAATTTCATCTCGTAAATCTCGCGTTTAATTTCGTGAATTTATAGTTTCAAAAATCTTTAAAATTAGTAGAACCTCAACGATGGAAAATCGGGATTCCTTTTCAAATAATGAACATATTATATTATGCTTAATATTCTGGCAAGAGGCCTATTCCAAAGCACATTAGTAAAAAGAACCGAGGTAGTTAATCAGCTTTCTAACTGCTACGTATAAAGAACTGGCAAAATACGTAAAGCACCACTACTATAAAGGACTCTTTATTTATACTATTAAAAACTCTTTATTTTTGTTATTCTTTGATAAATTGTAAATTGAATTGGTATTTTTGATAATGAAATGTATATTGTAAACCTTAAACAGATCCAACAATTTCATCTGCCTTTTGCAAAGCTTCAATCATCTTCTTACATTCCTTTCTTCTCTGTTGAGTGAATTCAGATTCTTGTAGTAAATCATCTAATACTTCAGCCTTATACAATTCAGACAAGAGCTCTCTTTGAAGCTCTTCCTTGGCATGACTGACTAAATTCAACATGATAGCTTTGGGGACCATATCGATCATTGTACGTTTGACAATGTTGTAATAAGATTGAATCAAGAGTTTGATGACCTCAGTTTCCATAAATTCACGTTCTGATAAAGCACCCATTGCCTTTAAAGTAGCAGGAGGCTGTTGTGAATGTAATTAGTCTTTGTTAAGGTCCCTGATTTTCATATACTTACAGCTTCCATTAATGCACCAGCAGTCTTTTTGGTTTTTTTAGGACCAGAGAAGAAGCTGCCAAAGAAAGATCCATTTTGGTCAGAGTTGGAATCAAAACTAGATGCACTAGAGTGAGTGTTTGTTTGGAGGGCAGCCAATTGTTGTTGTCTACTACCACCATTAGCAGTGGCATTATGTTGTTTATCTGTGATTTGCGCAGGTTGATTTTTGGCTTGCAATTGCTCGTTTACAATAGCAATAGCTTGATGACCACTCAAAAAGTCGGGATGAGCGGTGTTGATGTAGCATGATTCCATACTAAAAATTACAATTGCATTAATAAATAATGACTGCATGAATTATAATGAAACTTACGCAACAAGATCAGTAACTAATTTACTAGTAGGTGTGAGTGCCTTCTTGAAGAATGACAAAACAACTTGATAAAATCTTTCTTTGAGAGCAGGGAAACGCTTAAAGAATTGCTTGTTTAATAATTGACTCAAAATGCGGACCAATTCATCATAAACCATATTAATACACTTGATACTGGGTTCCTCTAAACGTTTAATTTGTTGTTTGATGATTACTTCAAAAGCAGTAGTGGCAACAAACAAAGCGGGAGAAGATCCGGATGAATTGTAAAGAATGGTACGAATATCAACATCTTTGATTTGCTCCAAGGGATCGACACTCTTTACACCATTAGAATAAAGTTCATGAAAGACAAAACTAATTCTTGCACCACCAGATAATTCAAAACTTGTTAAATCATTGGAGTTACCGTCGATAATTGTTCTAAATTCAGTACAGAATTCAGTAATGATATTAAGGACCAAGTTGGCTTGACCAGAATTGGATCCATCGCTTAAAGGATCACCCAATTGCAATAATTCTTGTTGGTATTTTATCAAAGCGGCTTGAATCTTGGCTTTAATTTCAGGAAGGGTATTACGAATATGATGCATCAAGATCTATAATAGAGTCAGTGCTTGGCATTGGTATTCCTTGGCAGTCAAAGAAAAATATCCCTTACCATGTTCAATTTGCGTGCCAAGAATGGAGTACCACAGTACTGAGCTTTACTTCTGTAAGAGGCATGATTTTCGAAATATTCCCGCTCAGCACTCAAAGCCTTGGAGATGGATTTCTTATTATCAATATCACGTTGACCACGATTGACTACAGGAACATAACCCAATCTCAAGGGAATGATCCTTCCAGCCAAAATATCAATAACATCAGTACCTTGATCCATCAGATCTACCTTTGTCAATACACCAATTGTACGCAAACCCTCAGGGTCAACTTCCCTTGCCAATTTTAAGCCATCTGAATTTGCCAAGTCAGTATTGGCAGCGGTTACTGCCAAGATAATGGCATTAGGCTTAGTCACATATTTGAGAATCATATCACGAATTTGCTTTTCAATATCCTTAGGTTGATCTCCCACAGGTACTTTGGTTAATCCAGGTAAATCAATCAAGGTTAAGGTCAAGACATTAGGCGAGAAAATACGTAAATTAATGGGTTGTGGTGAGATGCCAACGTTTTTGCCTGTCTTTAACTCCGTATCCTTCACAATCTCCTCCCTAATTTTATTAAAGTTGTAAAACTTTTGTCCTGGCAAGTGCAAGAACTCTCCCCATTCATCTGGATTTTCTTGAGTATCAGAAGAAGGAGCTTCATCTTTCTTGGGTGAAGTGGGCGTTTTGCCTGATGCATCTCTGTTGATCAGTTGAAGAATCTACATTTATGTTTTTTTTTAAATAACCACAAGATGATTCCTCGAAGAATAACTTACAAGAGGTCGACGTGTGACAATACCAGTTCCTCGCGGCAAGAAATCTCTACCGACAATGTTTTCTAATACTGAACTCTTACCACTACTTTGAGAACCAATAACTGCAATTTGAGGTAAATCGACTGGATTATGTACACCAACTGTAGCGAAAGCATCTTGCAGTTTATTTACTAGAAACAATTAAAAATGGGGGGGGGAGAAGAAAATGCTGTTAATATAAAGAGTTTCATAATTTAAAAAATGCTGTAACAATTTGTTCGTTTAGATGATATATCTACTATTTCGACTAGCATACTTTACCCGTTTTAATAAGTTGAGAATCCATTATTTTATATAAAAAATGAGGGATATAAAAAAAATCAATAGAAGAAAGAAGAGAGAAGAGAAGAATATAGGGGAGATATAAAATAAAAATTAATTTCACGGTGTGCAGTTCTCTGTAGTTTGTGTGTGTGTGTGTGTGTGTGTATTTGTGTATCATATCTTTGCTCTGTTGTATTATTGCACGTCATCTTCTTGCTGTTTATCATCACCATTACGATTGATTATTGCTTATCATTTAATGAATATTAGATCTACGCCTAATACATTTCCTATTGAAATGATATGTAAGGCATTAACTATAGAGATTCATTTTTAGAACCCCCCCCCCTCCTTTTTTTTACATGAAATTTGGATCCCATTTTTTTAGGTTTTTAGAATTTTTAAAGGATTTTCCAGACCCTTTAAAGATGGATGATTCTACTAAATTAAGCAACATTAAACTCTAACATTTGGATCATAGTTGAGCATTTTATTTTTTAGAATAAAGTTAATTTTGATTGCAAAAGACTATGCGAGCATTTGAACACAAATAAATTACAATTCAAAATACAGAGTAAATACACTTTTTACAAATACAATTTGTATCATTATATCTGAAATCAATTTGAAATATAACTTTTCATTTGTTAACCATTGAATTTCATAGAAATTTTCAATATTTATATATACATTTACTAATTGTTTGATTTATTAAGGTATGAAATATTTTAGGTATACAAAATTTAGAAATAACCTCGTTTAGAAGCATAAGTATCATATGGATCATTATAACTACTATAGGGATCCATACCACCTCTTTGATATCCATTCGATGCATAAGGCGTTGCAGGATTACCATAGTAGTAGCTAGATGATTGATCATACGCACCATTTCCATAGCCACCACCAGCACCATAACCTCCTGCATAGCCTCCTCCACCCCCACCATATGCACCATAGCCTCCACCACTATACATTGCATTTGCGCCAACACCGCTTCCACCATAATTGGACATAAAAGAAGGTTGTTGATGTTGGCCATACATTGAGCTCCCGCCATATCCCATCATTTGTTGTTGTTGATGCTGTTGGTAGGGATTACTATTCATCATCATTTGTTGTTGTGATAGATTATTAGCAGTAGCAGTACCACCCATACCATTCATAACACCTGGCATTATCATATTTGCGCCTGGAGACATCCCAGTAGAGCCACCCATTAAAAGATTTTGATACATTGGATTTTGTTGTTGTCCATAAAGACCAGCAGTGCCACCACCAATACCGCCCATCATCATACCAGTACTAGCACCGGATGTGGCACCAGCACCGCCACCCATCATCATCATAGCCATCAGTAATGCTTGTTGTTGTTGAGGAGGTAATTGTTGTAATTGTAACATTTGTTGTTGTTGTTGTTGTAAGTGTTGTAATTGATATGGTTGTTGTTGTTGTTGTTGTTGAAGCATCATTTCTTCAAGGCCACCTGCACCTGCACCTACTCCCATACCTCCCATGTTTCCTATACCTCCAATACCTCCCATACCTCCCATACCTCCCATACCCATCATTGATTGATTCATTAATGGCATACCCATTTGTGGTGGCATCATTCCGGGCATCATTCCACCACCTAAACCCATCATTCCACCACCAGCACCGCCATATCTACTCATGGCCATTGCTGTCGGGTCCATGCCTCGGTAACCTGCGACTTCTCGGAATTTTCGTTTCACCATATCAAGAAGACCACCTTGAGGTTCCATAAATCCAGGTCCGTAAAGTCCGGCTGCTGCTGCTGCCGCTGCTGCTGCTTGTTGTTGTTGTTGCTGTTGTTGCTGTTGTTGCTGTTGATTTTGTGCTTGATTTTGTATAGAAGGTGATGACGGTGTTGGAACCTGTTGTGGTGGAGGTTGTTGTGCCATTGAAGATTAATTAATATATACAATAAATATTAAGGAATAAAGAAACAAATTACTATAAGAAACAAAAAAAGAGTTAAAAAGGGAAAAACGATTTTCAATCTTTAACCTTCTTTTTGTTGTTATGGTTTTCCTTTTACGAATGAAAAAAAAAAAAAGAGGGAATCATGTGTTGGACAGAAAAAAACAAAAGAAAAGGTTACACATACAAAAAGGTATTTTAAAGCAGCCATTTATTTTAGTTTAAAGAAGATGCTATTATGTTTCACGAAAACTTATCATTTAAACCCGAAATAATATCAATGTTGTTGTTGCTATTTATGTATAGAATGGGTGTAAACATTCTCCTTTACAAAGAAAAAAAAAAAGAGAAAGTGGGCTTCATTGGATTATATAACATCTATCTGCATCCTCATCTTGATCAATGTTTAATACTTACTGCAGGAGTAGAAAAAAAATGTGATATTTAATAATCATATGCAAGTAGATCGGTTTCTTATTTTGTATCAATTGATGCACGTCAATTGATGATATCTCTGTAAATATATACAGATCAACCTTACTTTTTATTTTAGGTAGTTGTGGGGTGTATTTGTGTCGAATCGCTCTTCAACCTTGGGTTCCTGAAGAAACATTATTTGCTTCTGATTCATCGTGATTTATTTTTTGCGTCAGCTGTATCACAATCAACAAAATCAACACAATCAATAAGAGCCACTTTAAAGCTTATTGGGCGTGTTAATTTCTCTGAAAAACAACATATGTCATTTTACATTTGTTATTGTTGCTAAATACAACAGTTTACGATCTTAACCAAACAGCAGACTCTATTTCTGATTAATAACGTTCTTTAAAATTGCTTTGTGAAACATGACTCCACAAGAAAATTATTTATTTAAAAGAATTATAAGCCATGTAAACGTAAGTAAAAGCAGTAAATTTTGCTTGGTTGTGTTTTTGGTAGAGTTCTATACAGCAATAGGTTTTTTTCTTTTGAGAAATAATAGCAGTTTTGCTGAGAAATCGAATATTTAGTGCTGTTGTTTCACCAATTTCCGCATAAATCAACTATTAAAAAAGCGCATATCTCTACACAAAAGCTTCTCCTGATGCTCAAAATCAAGCCAAACGATTTCTTTCAACCGATAGATGCTTTCTATAACATATTTGCATTTTTTTCAAATCATCAATTTTATTGCGATTTTCCATGAGGAATACCTCATGAAAAATCGCAATTTGGACAAATTTCAATTTTTCACCCAGAAAACGAAACTTTTTAATAAAGTACATATCAGTACTAAATGACCGCAAAAGATTAATCCTTTGCCTGAAAACGTTTATTTAAGTATTTATTAATAAAATGGTTGCTCTTTTTGCAAAAAACGTCAATTTCTTTTCTTGCATTTTTCTCAAAATTTCGTGAGAAGCAAATTCTTGTTTTTAGTACCATTTGGTAGATACAAAAAAATACTAACAGAGTTAATTAATTTACTTTTAATGTTCTCTTATTATTACTTTGAGATATAGCCAAAAAAGCATTAATTTTTGAAAAAAAATTGCATTTTGAATCAAAAATAAACCATCTGTCAAATATGATTTCAAGTCCCGCGGTGCTGCCAAAAGCAAGCCTTGAATCTTGCGAGTATAATATATTTTCCACATTAAACTTACAGGGCAATCCATGTTACAATGCAATGTTAGCATGCCATAACTCCTACATAAATGTACTATATTATCTTTCTTAACTCAATTGATAACATTTATGATTTAGATAAATTTAATTTAATACAGGCAATTGTTCTTAAACTCACTTTCAATTGATGTAATTTGCCCAATCAAGTATACTACTGCAGTGTTTGGATCATTGAGATAAATTAATTGTAAATGCTGAAATAATGACAGTATAGAATATAATAATTATCTTTCAAAGTGAGATAATACAAGAAATTTGTATTGTAGTCAGTTTGAAGAGAAAGCATGGAATATTGTACCTATACTGCATCATTTAAAAGCATATTACGAAAAGATGTAAACCCACAGATCTCTGAAGCATTTCTACGCAAAGTAAATGCTGCATTATATAATGTATCTGATTATCTCATGGATATCCAACTGGTCGTTTTCACATTGATGCTCTTTATGAAATCATCGCAATTCGTGGCTGCTCAAAATGGAGATGTAGAATATAACAAGTGCCAAGGTTTCTCAATTGAAAGTATCCTTCCATCCGACTTTCGAATGAAATCTGACACCAACTTTTCTGCTCCTCCATTGCCATCAGACGCTGTCAAGTCTGAATCTTTCTGTAAGAACTTGAAGCAAATCTTCCAAAGTCAACACATTGACTACCTCCATGTTACATTATTTGGAAAAAAGGGATCAAAAAGCACAAATCCTATATTTCATGCTTTGACCGAAAACAATCATCCGTTGATATTGTCATTTTATTAGGAATCTTCTTTACCTGCTAATAAATTGATGCAGGCTCAAGAAACGAGCGTAGGGACGGCAGCGGTGCTGCATCAGCGGACTAAGCTGTATGACATTTATTAATATGGTAATTATTATACTCGCAAGATTCAAGTTTTCACTGCCAAAAGAATTTTTTTTTTTGATTTCATATTTCTTGTGGTGCATACATGTTGCTTAAAGAGTTGTAATGAATTGAAATCAATCGGAATTTTATTATGATGTTTTTAAGTTTTATTGACAAAAAGCTATTTATTTTGATTAAAAGCCAAGAGGTTACAAAAAATCCAGCTTTGATTGCATTCATTTGAATTGACTATTGCAAAGAGTTTCTTTTTAATAAGGAAGCCACCATATTCTCAAGTCTTTCAGCCCTCGCACGGGACTCTTTTGCTTCACTTTGTACCAATTTCGTCAGCATATCTACATCTCTTTCCAACTGTGAGTTTTTCTTTTGATATGATTTTCTCTCTTCCATTTCCTTTGCCAAGCTAGTTTCCATTGAAGCAAACTGCAATTGCACAGAGCTATGAGCCATGGTCTTTTCATGAATCTCACCCTTGTATTTTAGCACTTCTTTCCGTAAATTGTTGTACTGTGTATCATTTTCTTGCCTCTTTTTTCTTTCTGTTTCCACCATTTCTTGTAAATCTGCAATTTCGTCATCTTTGGAATTAAGCTGCTGTGTGTAATTTAATTCTTTGTCACTTATATCTTGTGTCAATTGTTTGTTTTGCGCATCACGAGCATCTAGCTCTGCTTGTAGTTCATCAGATATAGTCTTGTCGTTTTCCAAGAAATGCACTCGCTCCTGAAGCTCGCTGTTTTCCTTACATAATTCATCGCATTGAATCATGAGCGCCTCATTTTCTTCTGATTCTTCTTGAATGTCTTTATGGATTTTGGAAAGCATGACAGCTTGCTCCTCACTGAACTGCTTTGTGGTATGAAGCTCGGCTTCAGTTTCTTTGAGTTTTACTTGTGTTTCTTTTAGTTCTTGTTCTAATTGTTTGTATTTAACTACCCAGTCGTTACGCTCTTTCTCCAAAGACAGGCAAGATTTATGGGCACCGTCCAACTCTTGTTGTTGTTCTTCCAGTGCTATTTCTTGAGCTTCGATTGCCTTTTGTTGATTTTGATTTTCAATTGATAGTTCCTTGAGTTGATCTTGTGAAACAGCTAGCACTTGCTCCAAATCGTCAATCTTCTTCCGATCTGCATTTTCTGCACCAAATGTGTATTGAAGCTCCTTTCTACGATGATAGACCTTCCATAATCTCGATTGCATGATATCGATATAGATGCGACTATTACGTTGGATGGTTCTGATTAACCTATCTTGAGATTGACGTTGAATCACCTTACGACGAGTAATCAAACCAAGGCAAGCAGCCTGGATTTTTGTAGCGATTTCAGAAAGCCTTAAATCACGTTGCTCCTCCAATTCACCTAGAACACCAGCTTTGAAAAACACTTTAGTGCGACCAATTTGGAATTGATTAGAGTCTAATTGACTTGTATTTAGCAACATTTGACAAGCTTTGCGATGATCTCTTTCGTTTTTAATGAGATCAGGTGCCAGTAATTTATATTGCTCTCGGAATTGTTCAAACAAGAGACGATTTGGGAAACCTACACGACAGATACGAATACCTTCTAAAACACCGTTACAACGTAATTGATGAAGTACAAGTTGGGGTTGGATTTCTCCTGGACGTTTACGATCATTAGGCAAAATACAACGAACAAAATGAGGATGTGTATTTTGAAGTGTATTCATCAAGATACTGAGCTGCTGCTTGTGCTTGTAACCTACTGTGTGGAAGTTTCCTCCTCCTTTACGAGTACGATGAAGTGATTTA
Source organism: Mucor racemosus (assembly GCA_027405735.1). Taxonomy (NCBI): domain Eukaryota; kingdom Fungi; phylum Mucoromycota; class Mucoromycetes; order Mucorales; family Mucoraceae; genus Mucor; species Mucor racemosus. The sequence continues at coordinate 338,975 of JAPEHQ010000004.1, read as the reverse complement.
CGAATATCGAGTTGACGGACTGGAGAATTGGGTAAATCAGCAGCATAATCTTTAAACAAGGTAGCTACATGTGGATTTGTTGATTCAGCAAATAATCGAGCAACATGTTCATTTAAAGGATCCTTGCCACGTTCAATCCAACCTGCAGTTTGATATTTGACTTCACCAGCATAATGCTTGATAGAGAAACCTTCGTTATACTTGTCTCGAGTAAAACGAGTATTTGATCTATTTTGCTCTGATATTTTTGCTAATAAACGATCATCTGTACCCTGAGTAACACATTCATCTTCCAAGCAAGACAAAATACCGATAGGGTTATTGCCGCTTTCAATCAAATTGATAGTAGGTTGTAAATCATTTCGATAATCAAACGATTCATCGCAGCGAATATTCTCTCTTTTATATTCCTTTTCTTCAAGCACAAACATATTTTGATTAAAGAAATCTTGCAATTTTTCATTTGTGTAATTGATACAGAGTTGCTCAAAACTGTTGATTTTGAAGATCTCAAAGCCTGCAATATCAAGAACACCAATAAATCGTTCACCTTCTGAAATGGACATACCTTCCAAGGATTGAGGACCATCAATAGCTGAATTTACACGGCTTACAAGATGTCCAAAATTACGCTCATATAAAACTTTAGACAATGCATCTAGATTATCCTTAATTTGTCCTGGAGATTTAGATTGACTGACCCATTCATTGCCTGCCCTGATTTGGGGTTCTAATAGATTTTTCTTGAACAATTGAGGAGACACTCCTAAAATCTGACATGCCATTTCATAATTGCTGATATCCACTCGACCATAATTACTATTCACTACAATGTTACCCAAATACAAGACAGCGACAACGATACGAAAGAATTCAATACGTTCCTCTGCATCAATGCCCATGATGTTCATAGAGTGTACAAGTTTATTGTATTCTGCTGCATCATCTACGCCTTGAATAGTATGATTTGAATGTTTTGTATAATTGAAATCTGCAGGACAATGTTGACCGATATTGAGTTGTGCTACAATAATCGTCAGTTTTCATGCTTAAAACTATGGATACCCTATTTACCTTTGATATCTTGATCCGCAGCATTCAGTAATTGATAGAAAATATGATAGTTCCTTTCTTCCAAAGTTTGAGTATGTACACGAGAAGTTTCCAATAAATACCAATCAATAAATGCACCATGAATATCACCATTTCGATTGAATGCAATTCTAATGAATTTACCAAATCGAGAAGAGTTGTTGTTACGAATTGTTTGTGCATTACCAAATGCTTCTAAAATAGGATTTGCTTGAAGGATTTGTGTTTCTAATGTACTCTTTTGTGTGTAATCTGTACCAAATCCATTACTACCATTACCAGCAATTGAGGCTAGATATTGTATAACAATCTTGGTGTTTTCAGTTTTGCCTGCACCAGATTCACCACTAAAAAAAGATATACAATTTAAAATTTTGTTTTATGTAGGATCGCAAGAATATACATACGTGATTAGAATAGATTGATTCTCTTTATCATGAAGCATATCATAAAATGCATGATCTGCAATAGCATAAATATGTGGAGGTACTTCACCACGTCTCTTTTTTCTGTAAAGGCGGATGATTTCTGTTGAATAAATTGGTAAATTACGATATGGATTGACAGCTACCAAGAACATGCCGGAATAAGTCTATTAAATGATCAGTAAATACATGTATTAAAGTTTTGCAATCACAGGTTTGCTTACATATATATCATTTCTTTTGTATCTTTGAGTCAAATTATGAACTACAGCAGGTTCATGCATATATAGCAATTCAGCCATATCTTCAACATGATCAAATTTAGGGGGATTCATCATATAAACTTGATCTTTTGACACCTGTTCTTCATTGGAATGATCTTCATGTTCAACCAAGACAACCTCTTCTGAAATCTCTTTGATCACTCGTACTTTAGTGAATGCTTCCGCAGCATTATTCTGTTCAATCCAAGCCAATTTCTGTAAATTGAATCCAGCATCATGATCTACAGCAGTGAAATCCTTTGGCTTATGATATACTTCAATACCATGGCTATGATACATTGTTCCTGATCTTGTATTTGCTTTATCTTCTGGTGGTGCCATGTTGTTTTTTGTTGTTGTTATTAAAGAGTAAAAAAGAAATGTTTATAAAGGAAATGCTTCTTTTTTTATATTACATGCAAATTTCAATTGCCCAGATGCGGTTATAAAAGCCAAAACAGAATACTGCATATAGTAATTTATTCACTGTACCACCATGCTGTAATTTATTTTCTCTCTCTCTCTCTCTCTCTCTTTTATACAACACACTTGAAAAGAAAAATACAATTGTTTGTCAATATTTTATAATAAAATCTAAATATAATTTTTTGGTATTGGTGGTAATGGAGGTAAATCTGACGGAATAGGTGGCGGTAAACTTGTAGGTGGTGGAAGTGGATTACCATGAATTCGTGGGATGCTTGAAATACGAGCAGGAGGTGGACGAGGTGCTGCTGAAACCGTTGTATTGGATGAAGAATTTGTCTTGTAAGTAATCATTGATCTTGAAGGGTCATTCAATGTATTTGAACTTGTTGTTGATATGATGGACGGTGGATATGGATTATTGCTGTTATTGTTATTATTGTTACTATTATTATTATTACTGTTTTGATGAAGATTAATATGTTGTAGCTGTTGATTTAATGGGGCTGATCCAGATTGATTATGATGATGGTGCTGATATTCCACACCTAATGCTGCTGCTGAAGCAATTAAAGGATATTCACTATTATCAGGTGAAGAAGCTAAACGATAACTATCATCAGAGGATCTTCTAGTTTGGTAATCTAAATACTCTTGAGATGCTTTATGAGATATATGGTTAGATGTTGTAGTTGAAGTATTAGTAGAATTTGTTGTTGTAGTTGTTGTATTTGTAGTATTATTTGTAACTGTGCTATTATTACGTTGATTTAATCCATCACTATTGTTGCTATATTGAGATAATAAAGGTGGTGGTCTAGATGGAGGCGGCACGCCACCACTTTGTAATATATAATCATCACGGGCTTGTACTGCATCTAACGGTGACCCATCTGGAGGACTATTACCCATTAATCCTGATGGCGGTCTCCATTCATTTCCTTTGTCTTTGCTATTTCCAGATCGAGCTGTTCTGGCTAATTCTTCCAATTTGAGAATATCTCCTGCTGATAATGGAGTAGCTGGTTTCTGGTTTAAATGATCCAAAACACTTGCTTTGTAAGTGCCGCCTGCTTTTCTTGTTTGTCCATAAGCTTGATTTGGATGTAATCCTTGCTTTTCGCCTGTTGTTTTATTCATTTTTTGAGCCCAATGTCTTTGTTCGATCAGTTTTTTACGATTTTCATTTTCATCAGGTTTGGTATAATCATAAATCAAAAACTTTTCTTCCATAAGTTGTCTCTCAGGACTTTGTTCCGGTATATTTGGATCAGTTGCTTGACTTTTGAAAGAAGTTGCGTAAGAAGCAGCTGCTCCACTACGTTTAGGATTTCGTCTCTTTACTTTTAAAGGATTATCTTCTAATAAAATTTCTTCTAATTCATGTGTTGGATCAAAATTAGCTCTTTTGCTCTATTGATTGTAGGGTTAATATATGATTATTTACAATATATATATATATACTTACATCAGGAGCAAAAGGTGGCTCTACTTGCTTTGGTTCAAGTAGTTCCCATGGAATGCCATTGAACCAAGGATGGTGCATTAATCTTTGAAATCCTTCTTTTCCAATACCAATACGGGACTTTATATCTCTTGTAAGCAAACATTTTATAAAATCGATGGCATGAGTGGATAATTTATGATTTTCTGGAAACTGTACATTATCATGAAGGATGGCATGTTGAAGAGCTTCGTTTGATTTTCCTCGAAAAGGTCTTTTTCCAAACAATAATTCATAAATGACGATACCTAAGGACCACCAATCTACAGATGTGAGATAGCCTCTTTTTTGCAATACTTCAGGAGCAATATAAGCAAAACTACCAGCAACAGAAGTTAGTGGTTTTGCATTATTTATAATTGTTGCAATATTGAAATCAGTAAGATGAGCATGTCCTTGTTCATCCAAGAGAATATTATCTGGCTTAAGATCTCTGTGTGTGTGCGTGTGTATAAATATATATATTTTTTTTAGTTTGGTTGCACACACTAATATTACATTATATTATTTTATGAACAGTACCTGTGAATAATATTTAATGAATGAAGATAATGTAAACTAACGGCAACTTCGGCAGCATAAAATCGAACATATTCTTCTGGTATAACACCTAATCGATCAAGGTGAAATCTTAAATCACCACCAAGCATTAAATCAAGAACCATAAACAAGTTATCATCGTCTTGAAAGGCATATCTCATATTAACAATCAAGTTGCAACTGATTTGTTCTAATAATCTTCTTTCTGATATAATATTTTCAACTGCTCTCATTTGGATGCATTTTGTCTTGTTGATGTATTTCAAAGCATACAGTTGTTTAGTGCCTTTATGTTGAACTACTCGAACTTTACCGAAAGCAACTTTACCAACTGATCTTAGAAGAGTGAAATGAGATAGTTCGACTATTCAAATGTTAATGTGTGAATATTCAAATAGTTCTAGTAAATTTACCTTCGCCTTCCAGATCTAAAAGCTCTTCCCTACAGCAAACTACGCCCATTTAATGTCTTTTTTTATATAAATATTTTTCTATAAGGGGTATCTGTTTTTCAAGTCTATAATCTAATTGACATGTATAAATGGAAGAGCAGAAGAAAAAGATTTTTTTTTTTTTTTTTTTTTTTTTTTTTTTGCGGGGAAAGGTTCTTTGAAAGGAGAGAGGGGGGAAGGGTAGTAAAAGGATTATTTTTTCATTTTTTTCGTTATCCGAGGTGGCAATTCTGAGTTGATTAATATTGAGGAATTCTTATTCGACATCGTGGTCTTACCAAAACGTGAATCACAGAACACTGTAACCTGAAAAATCTTACTAAATACTTTATCCTCGAGATAAAATAAAATAATTTGGTCATTACAGAACAATGAAATTGGACCTCCTAAATCTCTCCATTTATCATTTACAGGGGGGAATTTTCATGTAATTCTTTCGATAAAAAAAAAATACATTCAAACTATCGTACACGCAATCTCCGTGGTCAGTAAAGGTTACCTTTTGTAGTTTAACCTTCAAAAAACTAAAACATTAAATGCAACCATCATTTTGAGTTTAAATGATTTTGTAAGTATCTTAAACCACACAACGGACATTTTTGATTTTCGCTTGTTCCGCACAATTTTAAGTTTTCTCATACAGTTTGATTTTAGTATCATTTCATCATTTTAAATGAAACCACAGCATTATATACTTTCATTGACATTTGCAGTTGAAATGCTAGACTTACATAACTCTTATCATCCACGGCTTCTTTATTAAATGTGTCCCGGAATCACACCACCACAAAAGAAGATTCAAACTACTCTGCGTTTAGTGTCACATTAATTAAATTCTAGAAAGCATAATTGTTCATTTTGAAACAGATAATATTTGTAATAAAGCGCATGATTACAATGGAATTAACCGACTCATTTGAAAATTATATCATATATTAGAGTATCAATTTAGAATGATGTTTTTTATGCTTTCGCTGAAAAGTATTACGGATGCGAATCATACGTCACCTACAAACATTCGCAAATACAGAATGTCAAAAAAAAAATCCAGGACACAGAGCTTGTATGTACAACAAAGAATATTTATATACCATAGGTAGTGCAGAAGATATATCTTTCTCTTTTAAAAAATTCTTTAATCGATAATAAGGCAATTTGGCCTGCTCGAAATATAAAAAGATTTATTGGTTGGCTAAAAACCAAATGATGTTTTTCAATAAAGCTTAGCATAATTATATGGATATAAATAAAATTAACGCTGAGCTCTATTAAAAGAGATTATCAGTGCTTGTCATTCCATAGCACGGGAATTCGTGTATAATGCTCATTCAAAGTTGGTTGGACATACAAGCAGTTTAAGAGACAGTTTCACCTGAATGTTTAATTGCTTTCTTTTCTAATGAATCAAAAAAAATTACATCTTGATTTTCATTGTTACAATCTATAATTGATGACCCATTGATTTGGTGCGATACTTTAAAGGGTTAAATCTTGGAGGAGGTTACACTCCATAATTTGAAAGGATATTACTTTTTTGTGGATATCCACTCACAAAATTGAATTATTTTTATAGATTTCAACGTTCAAAATCGGAACGAGTTCTCTTTTCTATAACTAGCCTCACACTAAATAATTTCTAGGGTATACTATACTTTAGACACTACTAAGCAGACATGAATTGGTCGCACTATGCTACCTATTCCTAAATTTATTTTATATCTCTCAGAAGACTCAAAAACACGTAAAATTCACTGCATTTTCCTTAAAAACCGGCTCTCACTTTTTATCCCTGCCCAACTTTTTTTTCGCTAAATAACACCAAGAAAAAAATATATGCTAATGTACCTGAGATGCTAACCTTTAATCCAAAAACAAGTATCCGGAAATATCCTATTTTTTACAATTGGTATTAATTTTGCAGTGCTAATGTTTCAGATTTTTACGCGTATTTCACTGCTAATGGATTGAAAACTTTGAGGCTTCATATCTCTAAAAAAAATTAAACTATACTAACACTTTTTAATAATTAAACTTACTTGTTTTAAAGTGCTTTATAACATATTGGAGCATAAAAAAATTCTGAGCACTTTTATTTTTTTTTCGTTTTTTTGGCATTTCTGTAGTATGTTTCAAGATATTGATTAAATCGAACAACATTTTATTTTACATTCATGTCATTAAGCTCGTTGGGCTCTTTCGGATCCAGTTTAGTTTTTTTCAAAATATTGATTTTTCGTGGAGATATCCTTAAAAATGTGTACAAAAAGATACCTTCATCTCTAGCTTCCATTTTCCCCTTGTATACCCTCTGAAGTGAACTAAGCTAGATTCCCATCATAAAATAACTAAATTAAATGTCATCTCATTTGAAACCATGCTATCAAAGATAAGACTATATAGTAAATAGACAATTGCATAAAGATAGCAAGGGTATAATACTCAAATAAGAGATGCTAAAATACTAAAGTAATGTGGGATATCCTAAATAAAAGATACAAAAAGTACATGCTTATCAAGTAGAACAAGTAAGGGCTGTTCTGAAAGCATGATTGACAAACTATATTTAAAACACCGTTCTTGATCCACCAAATCAATAACCAAACAACCCAACATTTATACTCAAAATTAATGGAATCGTTGACAATTGCAATGCAATTGCAAGATAGTAAATAATCACCAAATAATATAAATAGAGACGTAGAATAACCATTTTATTGCACATTATCCATATTTTAACAAAGAAGGATTTTAACAGTATTCTTTATCGCTTTTTACACCCATATTTTACTGCACCCTCATCCCAAATTCTGAATCTGAAAAATTTTTTGACAAAATCTCGTTTTCTCTACGAAAAATGCAGCTACAATTTTTTGCAATAGCTCAGTCGATGGATAACGTTTTTGCGCATCATTTCAATTAGTTATATTTTAAATATGCTTATAAAAAGTGATGTGTATCATCAAAAAACCTCCAAAATTTTAATTGCATCTTACGCAAATTTTAATGTGAGATGTTTGTCAGATTTTTGTTTAGATGGATGCAGAATTTAAAACCATACAGAAGCCACTTAATACGCTAGGTCAACTTACTTTGCAGCTCATGAGCTATTAAACGATTTTACTTTTTGTTTTGTTTTTTTTTTTAGGGATACAACTATTTTATTAAAATAATTAAATCATTATTTAAAGTCCTACTACTGTAAACCGATGGGGAGGGAGTGGTAAGACTGGGTAAATAGTGCATGTTCTAAAATTCTAAGTGCAAAGTATCTTCATTGTTGAGTGTAGCGAGGTTCTTGTGAATGGTGGAGAGGAGGGCAAGGGGAACAAAAGGGATATCAGCAAATATGAAACGGTACTGGACAGTCCAAATGACCTGTATAATGCATGATAATACTTGGTATATTGATAAGGATTGGAAAGGAACTGTGATGATACGTTGGATGGTGGAATCGGGTTTGAAGATAGCGGAGAGGCAAAGATAGTTGAAATGAGCGTAAGTGGGGTCAACATATGTGCAAATAGCTGTTGTCCAAATTGGGAGTTTCTTTGGACAAGCGAGCATTAAGCGTTGGTTTGTTTCTTCTACAGTACCAATGCATCTTACAATCTATTGACTACGACATGTATTGAAGTGCAAAGTCTTGATATTGGATATAAGAAATTCCTAGCGTACCAAGTTTAATTCAGTAATTACCAAAAACGCTTGGACCTCAATTATGATACCATATTATTTCATCTCATTGGTTAATCAATCAAGTAGCTATCAAATCAACATCCAAGCACATTTAGCGCAGCATTAAAACAAGGCAACTCACAAGCTCTCCAAGAACGGTTAAATTATGGCTGATCCATTTCAATCCATAGATTACTATCAAACAGATCTAATGTTTCAATTGTGCCTTAAATTACATTTCAGGATCTCAATGTCAAATCAATATAAAAGGCCATACTTTTATATCTAAATAAACGATATCTTGTTTTTATTATACAGTTGAAGAACTGATTCGTTACTCATTCTTTTTTAATTGGTTTTTTTTTAAGTATTATTTATCAAACCTCAAAATATACGACACTATCCATTAAAATATTGCAATTTTTACTACACAACGAATGCGTTTTTTATCTCTCTTGATCTCGATTTACATTGGGTATTAGTTTTTTTACCAGTTGTATTTCTTCTAGTTTATTAATATTCAGTTATATTAAACGATAATTTGTAGCACTGACAAAAAAAAGAAAAAAATGAATGCTTCAAGAGTTTTCTGCGTATCATTTTATGCAATCTAGTAGCAATGATTGCTTTTTAAACCTATTAATGTTAATCCAGAATAATTATTATTTTCATTCAAAAGTAAGCTTTGCTTTATACATTTACATTCATCCATTCAATAAATGGCATTGCATTATTTATTATCCGTTAGAGTTATATCAATCAACCAACTTCATCTTGATGATTCAATACATTTGACAATTAAATGCCTAAATTACACTTGAGGCACCAGGTATCGCCACAAAAAAATCTTGTACAGGTTGACGAAGCATCACAATTTGGATCATTTTTGTGTCAATAGAGATCTGAACTCTATCTCACATTCATACGTAGATGTCTGCATGAACCATATCTCTATCTGTTCAATTTAACTGAAATACATTGAACGCCAAAATTTTACTTGATAAAACGCATTACCTTATTGTGAGTCAACACAACTAACTTGATACTAGTTTAGCGTCAGCAGTTGAACTAGATAAATTTGGGATTAGAAGATTCCTTTTAATAGTTGTGCATACCATCATGAGCTAATAATGGATTGTTATTATTGATACGCTAATCAAGGATGGTGAGTTAGTCTCTAATAGACAAACGAGCTGATGTAGCAGTATAAACGAAATATTAAAATCAAATATAGCAATTAATCCTACAATATTATTAAATTATTGGGTACAGAATGTTACTACTTTTGTAGAGTCACTTGTAATTGTAAAATACAATATTCATAAAGAAAATTCATTTCCAAAATAGCACTAGTAATACTAGAATAGAGAAACGAAAACGACAATTGCTAGTCATTTAAAAGCTGCACGTAGAAAGGTAAAATGAAAAAAAAAAGGTGAGGGGGTGATTAGCTGCGGTTCTAGCCCGGCAAACAGAAGTCCCGAACAAAATCTGTTTACACGAGTTTTGAACTCACAACCTCTCCGCTTGAACTAGCTGTAAAGCGCATAAGTCTAGCAACTAGGACAAACGTCCCCTCTATGTTTGCTTTTTTAATTGTCGTCCTTCTACTTATCTATTCTTTTGTTTTTCTCGATTTGTGCAATATTGAGTAATTTGACCATATTGTTTTTTGTTGGTATATAATGCTGCTATTTGCTGAGTATTAACAGCAATTTGGTTTACAAAAAAATCTTTCTTCTTGATCGAATTATGAAGAAAACCCTGTTATTTTTGCCCTATATCATCATGTAACTATGCTAGGTACAATAATGCAAAGCTGACTTTGTTTCATTAGAAAACATAACTGAAGCTTTCAGTGAGCATATGATCAATAGATGCAAAATAGCGCTAAGTATACGCTCAATAAGTTTAAATGAATTTTAATATTAGATTTGAATTTTCAAAAAAAAAATTGATACTGTAGTTTCAATCTTCAAAATCGGAGTATGTCTTCTTTCTATAACTAACGTCATAATAAATATTTTTTTAAGATATATCCTAGACGTTACTAAATAGATATAAATTGGTCGCATTATTTTACCTGTTCCAGAATTCATTTTATATCTTATGAAAGACTCAAAAACAGATAAAATTTACAATTTTTCCTTAGAAACTGGGTCTCTCTTTTTATCCCTGCCCAGCTTCTTTTTTCACTAAATAACATCAAAAAAAAATTATATGCCAATGTACCTCGGATGTTCACCTTCAATCCAAAAACAAGTATCTGGAAATATCCTATTTTTTACAATTGGTATTAATTTTTTAGCGCTAATGTTTCATATTTTTACGCGTATTTTACTGCTAAAGGATTGAAAACTTTGAGGCCTCATATCTCTACAGAACATTAAGCTATACTAACACTTTTTAATAATGAAACTTACTTGCTTTAAAGTGCTTTATAACATATTTTAACATGAAAAAATTCTAAGCACTTTTATTTTTTTCGTTTTTTTGGCATTTCTGTAGTATATTTCAAGATATTGATTAAATTGAACAACATTTTTTTTACATTCATGTCATTCAGCTTGTTGAGCGCTCTCGGATCCAGTTTAGTTTTTTTCAAAATATTAATTTTTCGTGGAGATATCCTTAAAAATGTGTACAAAGAGACACCCTCATTTCCAACCTCGATTTTCTCTTATATATCCTCATCCTAAATTCTGAATCTGAAAAAAAATGGACAAAAATCTGTTTTCTCTACGAAAAATGCAGCTAGATAATTCTACAATAGCTCGATCGATAGACAATGGTTTTGCGCATTATCTCAATTAGTTATATTTTAAATATGCTTATAGAAAGTGATGTATATCTTTAAAAAATCTTCAAAATTTCAATTACATTTTACACAAATTTTAATGTGAAATGTTTGTTTGATTTTTATTTCAATGGATGCCAAATCCAAAACTGTACAAAAACTACTTAATACTCTAGGTCGACTTACTTTGCAGTTCAAGAGCCATTAAGCGATTTTATTTTTTGAGTCATTTTTTGTTCATTTTTTAGAATAAATTTTGGAACCCCGTTATGGTAGATTTCAGGCTATGATAAGAACTATTATTTTAATTTTCTCAACAAAAAATCAATATTTTTTGCTAAAACATAAAATGCAGAGTAGCTCAATTAAAGTTATCTTTTGAATACAGAAATTAAGCCCTGGATAATGAGTTTTAAGTTTTACAAAATAATAAACTAATATTTACAACTGCTGAAAACAAAGAAAAAAATTCATCCTTGTGAATTGTAATAGATCAATTGGTTGTCAATCTGAATATATAATCTGGAGGATTATATAATATTTGGTTATAAGTAACAATGATAAATAAGTAATAATGATAAATAAGTAATAATATATATTTATTTGGATTGTGGTTATAAATATAAAACGGGAAAGGAAGAACAGATAAATTTACTAATGTGCAATTGATCTATTATTGGTTGTTATTTATATATGCGATTTGCTTATGCAATGTAACTGGATCATTACATGAATATTGATCCAATTAATTTTCAATTACACATTATGGTGGATTTAAATATATCCTGCATAAAAGTTAATATTTCTACTTTCACGAATCACTGTTGTTTAATATACACAATTAATAATTAGAAAATAAAGTTGAAACTAGATATATTTATTGAGTATATTGTAGGTAAAAAAAAGATAATGATACATCTCAAAAGACACCAGGATTCAGGGTATTTATGTGTTTTTAAAAGCGCAGATATAGAGTCTACAATACAGAGTGTATGAATGAATGATTTCATAATCTTGATGAACTAGTTGACTACAACATGATGATATAATAGATTGACCAGAGCAAGTTTCAGTAGGATACAACCAAGTTAAGTATATAGAATATTTATACTTGATTAACTTTAGACAGTGAATGTTTATACAAATGGACTAGCTGAATTCCATTCCCAGAAACGAATTCATGATTGGCTCAATTTCAGGATCTCAGGCTACACCATTTCATCATAGACTACTTTTTAGGACATCATGTGGAGACCTCGCACCCGACCTGTTAGTACCTGGTGGATAGATAGGAACACCACTGATGTAAATTTTCTTAATTAGTTAGTTGGTGGAAGGTTGGTAGAGATTGTGTAACCATGTGAGGAAATTTGCGCACTGCGACTAATAATCCTCATTAATTACGCAGGGAATACGCAGGGAATACGCATGGTAAAACGAACATATTACCTTACAGCGGAATACGGTGTAGTAATATTCTCATATTACGATAATAAAACTCGCATATTGCATGCATACTCCAGCGTTTTATTCAACATTTTACACTTTCTACAAGCTCTACAGTATATTCTTAAACCTTTTTTTATTTGCTCATTTTGAAAATATTACCATTATTGATTTATCAAAATATGTTTAGGTTAAATAAAGTTAGAAATTTAATCAAGTAAAGAGATATCGTTTATTGGAATGAAATTAATAGGGTTTATATACTATTTGATTTGGGGAATTAATGATGTGATAAGGTAGTTTAGATGTTATTTAATAGCAATGTGTCATGTTGGTATATCATGTTGGAATATCGCACTGGCGTATTATGCTTTTGTACCATGCTTCTATACGATGCTTTTAGGAGCATTGTATAGTTAATATTTAATTAAGGAACTTCCGGTTCCGGATCTGTTATTATTTACTTTTTTGGATTTGACATGATCCGGTTTAAGAATGATACATCAATTATATTACAATGTTTTCAAATTTTTTCATTGCTTACATAATTTTCTTTACACTAAAAAAAATTTGGACGTATTACCTGCAGGGAAAACGAGGTAATATGGACTTTAGTTGCAGTGGCGGCGGCGGCTAAATATATTTATTATCACTATTTATAAAACATAATACTTGACAAAAGCATCAGAGGTTTCTTGGTGTAGTCGGTTATCACATCTGCTTAACACGCAGAAGGTCGCCAGTTCAAGTCTGGCAGAAATCATTTTTTTTATATTTTTGCAATTTGTATACTTAGAAACGTCTTTTGAAATTAAATACTGTTGCGAATCGATTAGCAACGTCTCTTTTTTTTTTTTACTTTTTATTGTTGGTGTTACTAATTGTAATTGTTATTAATAGTGTTACAAATGTTGTTACAAATCGAACATTTATTATTTGAATAAACTCTTTTTTTTTTTTGTTACCCTTGAACTCATCTTTCCAAATCTGTCACAATCTGTCAAAAGTAAAATCAAACACAAATTCAAAGCACGAAGGCTTTGTAACAACACCCATATATTCATACAGATTCCTTTTTAATCAAACTTCTGGAGACTCGACTCTCTTTAATCCATAAATTTATTATATAATCCCTGCATTCAAGATACGACAACCATTTGATCTTGCCATGACTCACAATTACTCTTATTTTGCCCCAATTATTGGAAGGAGATCAGTTAAAGATTGATCTCGAACATATTATCTACCTAGACATAGAAATTATTAGAAACAATTAGAAATTATACAATTATTATAAAAAGGAAGCTATAGACTTCAACCAAATAAAGATCATCTTATATCTTACATACTTTATATCATATCTAAATTGCTCGCTATTCTATTAGTTAGGAGCTCAATTGTCTTTTATCCTTTTATATTACATTACATTATATACTAGATCCCTTGAACTGTCTTTAGAAGTTCATTGTACCTTTTCCACATTTACATCTTTCGTTTTATATACATTTATATAAAACATTTACTTACTAGTTGGACAACTATAAACCTGGTGCTCATTGAATAGACATTACTGCTCTGGCAATATCTATTTTATTTACTTTCAATCCTACTTTCTCTTATTACTTTATCACTTTCACTAGTTACCGCTCGTAACAACAATTACAATTAGTAACACCAACAATAAAAAGTAAAAAAAAAAAAAGAGACGTTGCTAATCGATTCGCAACAGTATTTAATTTCAAAAGACGTTTCTAAGTATACAAATTGCAAAAATATAAAAAAAATGATTTCTGCCAGACTTGAACTGGCGACCTTCTGCGTGTTAAGCAGATGTGATAACCGACTACACCAAGAAACCTCTGATGCTTTTGTCAAGTATTATGTTTTATAAATAGTGATAATAAATATATTTAGCCGCCGCCGCCACTGCAACTAAAGTCCATATTACCTCGTTTTCCCTGCAGGTAATACGTCCAAATTTTTTTTAGTGTAAAGAAAATTATGTAAGCAATGAAAAAATTTGAAAACATTGTAATATAATTGATGTATCATTCTTAAACCGGATCATGTCAAATCCAAAAAAGTAAATAATAACAGATCCGGAACCGGAAGTTCCTTAATTAAATATTAACTATACAATGCTCCTAAAAGCATCGTATAGAAGCATGGTACAAAAGCATAATACGCCAGTGCGATATTCCAACATGATATACCAACATGACACATTGCTATTAAATAACATCTAAACTACCTTATCACATCATTAATTCCCCAAATCAAATAGTATATAAACCCTATTAATTTCATTCCAATAAACGATATCTCTTTACTTGATTAAATTTCTAACTTTATTTAACCTAAACATATTTTGATAAATCAATAATGGTAATATTTTCAAAATGAGCAAATAAAAAAAGGTTTAAGAATATACTGTAGAGCTTGTAGAAAGTGTAAAATGTTGAATAAAACGCTGGAGTATGCATGCAATATGCGAGTTTTATTATCGTAATATGAGAATATTACTACACCGTATTCCGCTGTAAGGTAATATGTTCGTTTTACCATGCGTATTCCCTGCGTATTCCCTGCGTAATTAATGAGGATTATTAGTCGCAGTGCGCAAATTTCCTCACATGGTTACACAATCTCTACCAACCTTCCACCAACTAACTAATTAAGAAAATTTACATCAGTGGTGTTCCTATCTATCCACCAGGTACTAACAGGTCGGGTGCGAGGTCTCCACATGATGTCCTAAAAAGTAGTCTATGATGAAATGGTGTAGCCTGAGATCCTGAAATTGAGCCAATCATGAATTCGTTTCTGGGAATGGAATTCAGCTAGTCCATTTGTATAAACATTCACTGTCTAAAGTTAATCAAGTATAAATATTCTATATACTTAACTTGGTTGTATCCTACTGAAACTTGCTCTGGTCAATCTATTATATCATCATGTTGTAGTCAACTAGTTCATCAAGATTATGAAATCATTCATTCATACACTCTGTATTGTAGACTCTATATCTGCGCTTTTAAAAACACATAAATACCCTGAATCCTGGTGTCTTTTGAGATGTATCATTATCTTTTTTTTACCTACAATATACTCAATAAATATATCTAGTTTCAACTTTATTTTCTAATTATTAATTGTGTATATTAAACAACAGTGATTCGTGAAAGTAGAAATATTAACTTTTATGCAGGATATATTTAAATCCACCATAATGTGTAATTGAAAATTAATTGGATCAATATTCATGTAATGATCCAGTTACATTGCATAAGCAAATCGCATATATAAATAACAACCAATAATAGATCAATTGCACATTAGTAAATTTATCTGTTCTTCCTTTCCCGTTTTATATTTATAACCACAATCCAAATAAATATATATTATTACTTATTTATCATTATTACTTATTTATCATTGTTACTTATAACCAAATATTATATAATCCTCCAGATTATATATTCAGATTGACAACCAATTGATCTATTACAATTCACAAGGATGAATTTTTTTCTTTGTTTTCAGCAGTTGTAAATATTAGTTTATTATTTTGTAAAACTTAAAACTCATTATCCAGGGCTTAATTTCTGTATTCAAAAGATAACTTTAATTGAGCTACTCTGCATTTTATGTTTTAGCAAAAAATATTGATTTTTTGTTGAGAAAATTAAAATAATAGTTCTTATCATAGCCTGAAATCTACCATAACGGGGTTCCAAAATTTATTCTAAAAAATGAACAAAAAATGACTCAAAAAATAAAATCGCTTAATGGCTCTTGAACTGCAAAGTAAGTCGACCTAGAGTATTAAGTAGTTTTTGTACAGTTTTGGATTTGGCATCCATTGAAATAAAAATCAAACAAACATTTCACATTAAAATTTGTGTAAAATGTAATTGAAATTTTGAAGATTTTTTAAAGATATACATCACTTTCTATAAGCATATTTAAAATATAACTAATTGAGATAATGCGCAAAACCATTGTCTATCGATCGAGCTATTGTAGAATTATCTAGCTGCATTTTTCGTAGAGAAAACAGATTTTTGTCCATTTTTTTTCAGATTCAGAATTTAGGATGAGGATATATAAGAGAAAATCGAGGTTGGAAATGAGGGTGTCTCTTTGTACACATTTTTAAGGATATCTCCACGAAAAATTAATATTTTGAAAAAAACTAAACTGGATCCGAGAGCGCTCAACAAGCTGAATGACATGAATGTAAAAAAAATGTTGTTCAATTTAATCAATATCTTGAAATATACTACAGAAATGCCAAAAAAACGAAAAAAAATAAAAGTGCTTAGAATTTTTTCATGTTAAAATATGTTATAAAGCACTTTAAAGCAAGTAAGTTTCATTATTAAAAAGTGTTAGTATAGCTTAATGTTCTGTAGAGATATGAGGCCTCAAAGTTTTCAATCCTTTAGCAGTAAAATACGCGTAAAAATATGAAACATTAGCGCTAAAAAATTAATACCAATTGTAAAAAATAGGATATTTCCAGATACTTGTTTTTGGATTGAAGGTGAACATCCGAGGTACATTGGCATATAATTTTTTTTTGATGTTATTTAGTGAAAAAAGAAGCTGGGCAGGGATAAAAAGAGAGACCCAGTTTCTAAGGAAAAATTGTAAATTTTATCTGTTTTTGAGTCTTTCATAAGATATAAAATGAATTCTGGAACAGGTAAAATAATGCGACCAATTTATATCTATTTAGTAACGTCTAGGATATATCTTAAAAAAATATTTATTATGACGTTAGTTATAGAAAGAAGACATACTCCGATTTTGAAGATTGAAACTACAGTATCAATTTTTTTTTTGAAAATTCAAATCTAATATTAAAATTCATTTAAACTTATTGAGCGTATACTTAGCGCTATTTTGCATCTATTGATCATATGCTCACTGAAAGCTTCAGTTATGTTTTCTAATGAAACAAAGTCAGCTTTGCATTATTGTACCTAGCATAGTTACATGATGATATAGGGCAAAAATAACAGGGTTTTCTTCATAATTCGATCAAGAAGAAAGATTTTTTTGTAAACCAAATTGCTGTTAATACTCAGCAAATAGCAGCATTATATACCAACAAAAAACAATATGGTCAAATTACTCAATATTGCACAAATCGAGAAAAACAAAAGAATAGATAAGTAGAAGGACGACAATTAAAAAAGCAAACATAGAGGGGACGTTTGTCCTAGTTGCTAGACTTATGCGCTTTACAGCTAGTTCAAGCGGAGAGGTTGTGAGTTCAAAACTCGTGTAAACAGATTTTGTTCGGGACTTCTGTTTGCCGGGCTAGAACCGCAGCTAATCACCCCCTCACCTTTTTTTTTTCATTTTACCTTTCTACGTGCAGCTTTTAAATGACTAGCAATTGTCGTTTTCGTTTCTCTATTCTAGTATTACTAGTGCTATTTTGGAAATGAATTTTCTTTATGAATATTGTATTTTACAATTACAAGTGACTCTACAAAAGTAGTAACATTCTGTACCCAATAATTTAATAATATTGTAGGATTAATTGCTATATTTGATTTTAATATTTCGTTTATACTGCTACATCAGCTCGTTTGTCTATTAGAGACTAACTCACCATCCTTGATTAGCGTATCAATAATAACAATCCATTATTAGCTCATGATGGTATGCACAACTATTAAAAGGAATCTTCTAATCCCAAATTTATCTAGTTCAACTGCTGACGCTAAACTAGTATCAAGTTAGTTGTGTTGACTCACAATAAGGTAATGCGTTTTATCAAGTAAAATTTTGGCGTTCAATGTATTTCAGTTAAATTGAACAGATAGAGATATGGTTCATGCAGACATCTACGTATGAATGTGAGATAGAGTTCAGATCTCTATTGACACAAAAATGATCCAAATTGTGATGCTTCGTCAACCTGTACAAGATTTTTTTGTGGCGATACCTGGTGCCTCAAGTGTAATTTAGGCATTTAATTGTCAAATGTATTGAATCATCAAGATGAAGTTGGTTGATTGATATAACTCTAACGGATAATAAATAATGCAATGCCATTTATTGAATGGATGAATGTAAATGTATAAAGCAAAGCTTACTTTTGAATGAAAATAATAATTATTCTGGATTAACATTAATAGGTTTAAAAAGCAATCATTGCTACTAGATTGCATAAAATGATACGCAGAAAACTCTTGAAGCATTCATTTTTTTCTTTTTTTTGTCAGTGCTACAAATTATCGTTTAATATAACTGAATATTAATAAACTAGAAGAAATACAACTGGTAAAAAAACTAATACCCAATGTAAATCGAGATCAAGAGAGATAAAAAACGCATTCGTTGTGTAGTAAAAATTGCAATATTTTAATGGATAGTGTCGTATATTTTGAGGTTTGATAAATAATACTTAAAAAAAAAACCAATTAAAAAAGAATGAGTAACGAATCAGTTCTTCAACTGTATAATAAAAACAAGATATCGTTTATTTAGATATAAAAGTATGGCCTTTTATATTGATTTGACATTGAGATCCTGAAATGTAATTTAAGGCACAATTGAAACATTAGATCTGTTTGATAGTAATCTATGGATTGAAATGGATCAGCCATAATTTAACCGTTCTTGGAGAGCTTGTGAGTTGCCTTGTTTTAATGCTGCGCTAAATGTGCTTGGATGTTGATTTGATAGCTACTTGATTGATTAACCAATGAGATGAAATAATATGGTATCATAATTGAGGTCCAAGCGTTTTTGGTAATTACTGAATTAAACTTGGTACGCTAGGAATTTCTTATATCCAATATCAAGACTTTGCACTTCAATACATGTCGTAGTCAATAGATTGTAAGATGCATTGGTACTGTAGAAGGTGATAACGTATGATACTTGGTGGAATACAACAGATAGAAATTATAGGACCAAGATATTGTATTTGCCTAAGGATTTTTAAAAGGGTTTAAAAGCAAACTTCATCAAATTTACTTAAATGTTAAATCCGGCACCATATGTTGTTATTAGTAGCATCTTGTTTTTTATTTAATTGCTGTATTATTAAAAATCATACGTTTCATAGCATATAACAATGACAATAATGGGATGTTTCTGGTTTTAGATTGATATTTATCATAAGGCGGGCTGATGATACGTTTGACACTGCTGTAGATGAAACAAGTCGATTTAATTTATGGAATTTGGGTGCAAATACCGAGGAACCATTTGTAAGTGCTTAAATTGGTGGTTCTGGTAAAGCAATGAATAAATTGGCTTGGGACAAAGAGGGTAAAAAGGCGGCAATAGATTCCAGTGATGGCCATGTTTATGATTATGTTTATGATATTGGAGAGGTAAGACTAAAACTTAATGTAAAAGTACCTCTAGCGCAAGAGTCATAAAGTAATACTATATTATCATCAAATAAACTGCCACACATTATTAGCATGTATGAAGATATACAGTAGTAAGCTTGAATCAAGTGGATACAGCATCGTAAATTCTTGAAAAAGTTCTCATATACTATAAAATCTCTTATTTTTAAGACTTACAAGGCTTATAAGCGGAATATTAATCTCAAAAATTATCCTTGTCCAGATCATGAATTTTGTCATTTTCCGATTTTTTTTTCTGATTTTGCAAATCTAGAGTCAATTATATTACCAATTATAAAAATAAGAAATATACACATATTCAGAATTTAGCGCTCTATTTGCTCAATAAAAAATAACAAACATTTTTATTGCAAAATATTACATGAAAATCCTTTAATCAAAAAACTGTTTTTGGGACAAAAGTACAAGGTTTCATTAATTAACATTTAATATTAAGCTTTTATAAAATGCGTATTAGCTATGGCTACAATTTTCTCTCACAATGTAGTATATTTAAACGTTGATTTTGATATCAAAATTTGATTTTTCTGTTTTTGATGAAAATCATGTGTGTTGGTAAGGATAAAATGAGCCCCAAAAATGTCCGCTACAAAGTCTTAATTTTCAGACCGTATATGGTTAAATGTAAAAAAAGTTAAAAAAAGAATCGCTTTTTTATTTAATACTTAGACATACCATAATAGTATAAGAGACTTAGCCATTCAATCTTGCTATGCTCAATTACGGCGTTGCTCTACGGGCTCGCTTTTGCAATTTTTAATGAATCTATGATAAGACAGCCGGTTTTTCTGGTAGAAAATATATATTTCTATGATAACAGATATTGCCTATTTTGTTTAGTTTATGATGGTTGATGCGCTGTAATGCTGCTTTTACATTGGGTGAAATGTGCAATTTAGCAGGGGTTTAATTGTGCTAAATAATGTAAAGCCTTAAATATCCTTTTCTACGTGTGTTGTTTCTCTCTTTTTTTTCGTATTCAAAGGATAAATTTACCGTTTAATAAATAATGACATATCAGACTATCAAGCTGGTATTCTTTTCTTTTATCTAAATACGCATGCTAACATAAGGGACTAATGTTTTTAATATAGGTAGCAGTCTATATTAGAGGCCGATATTTTTATTTAACCGCATTCTAAGATCAAACATCATTATTTACTACTGTATTGTTGGACGTATTTCTGATTACCAGATCAAATCAAAGGCAATGATATATATACAGTATCTATTCATTGAAAAGCTAGAACTGGCTACAAACTCACGAAATGTTCCAGGAAATTGATAAAATTTCAAATGATATACTGTAGAAACACAAAAAAAAAAAGAACAATCTAATGTCTTGCCTAATTGCCATAGTTTTGATTGTATATATACTGTACTTAAAAACAAATCTTTTTACAGCTGAAAATCCTAAACTAAAATAGTAAGTTTAAAGAAGGTTAATTTGTTTAAATTTTATGAGTGATAAATTAACATTTATAATTTTAGATTTGTCTTGCGGTATAAATTTAAGCAGTAAGCGCTATTTAAGTTTATGCCCTAGCAAAAAACATTGTTGCTGCAAATATTACAGCTACAAACATATTTACAAACGATGATAATCGTAAATATATTGACTGTTGTTGAATGTATTGCTCTACTACATCAACAATGTATTAAATTGTATTGTTGTCTATAATCTATATTATCAATAAAAGCAAATGTAATTTAAAAAACTATTCCAGTAAAAAATGCAATGAAATTTTGAGAACGGCACGATGCTCATGTACAAACCAATTTGTGCCCATATGATCAACTCGTTATTCTCATGGTCAGATTTCTTATTATGCACAAATAGGGATAATGATATGCTTATGGGCAATTCTTCTGTCGGTTTTCGAGGATATTAAACAGCCAATTTTGAAGCCAATTCCATTTCTAACTCACATTGAAATGTAATTCTTATAAATAGTCTTTTAAACCAAGACCTAGAAGCTCTTGGTTCTTTCTTTTACCATTAGTTTTTCTAGTAATAAAGCCTACGTTCTCCATGATAAATGTTACTAGTCTTTATTATTATTCTTTCTATAAATAAGATTGTATGTATCCATAAACTCTCATCTTCTACTATTATGCACACATGGGATTAATGTCATGCACATGGACAGAATCTATAATTCTGGCACATACAGGCTTAGCGTTGTGCTCGTGTGCAGTTTCTTTTGTTGTGCCCATGTGCATCTTGTTATCCTTTTAGCCATTATTCAGTGGGCGCAACAGCTCATCAGGCTAATGTGTGCAGCCCACCTGAGCACAACAAAATCATCTTGTGCAGCACAAGTCGGCCGTAGTGCTTTTATATATAAATCCTTTAAATTTGTGATTTTATGGACTTTTTTTGAATCCGATTGTATCATCTTATACTTTTCAAGTTAAATCCGTTATTAGGCTAATAATGTTGTAGGTTGTATTTATTATGCTTTACTTAAAATAAACCTAAAGTGAACTAAGTTAGATTCCCATCATAAAATACCTAAATTAAATGTCATCTCATTAAAACCATGCTGATTTATCAAAATATGTTTAGGTTAAATAAAATTAGAAATTTAATCAAGTAAAGAGATATTGTTTATTGGAATGAAATTAATAGGGTTTATATACTATTTGATTTGGGGAATTAATAGTGTGGTAAGGTAGTTTAGATGTTATTTAATAGTAATGTGTCATGTTGGTATACCATGTTGGAATATCGCACTGGCGTATTATACTTTTGTACCATGCTTCTATACCATGCTTTTAGAAGCATTGTATAGTTAATATTTAATTAAGGAACTTCCGGTTCCGGATCTGTTATTGTTTACTTTTTTGGATTTGACATGATCCGGTTTAAGAATGATACATCAGAGCCAGTCAATTTAATTTATAGAATTTCAATGCAAATACCGAGGAACCATTTGTAAGCATTTAAGTTGGTTCTGGTAAATTATTGTAGCATTGAATAAATTAGCTTGAGACAAAAAAGAGGGTGAAAAGGTAGTAATAGGTTCCAATGATGATCATTTTTATGTTTATGATATTGGAGAGGTAAGACTAAAACTTAATGTAGATCACCTCTAGCGCAATAATTATAAAGTAAGACTATATTATCATCAAATAAACTACCACACAATATAAACATGTATAAAGGTTTACAGCAATAAGCTTGAATCAAGTGGGTACAACATCGTAAATTCTTGATAAAGTTCCCAAGTATTATAAAATCTCTTATTTTTAAGACTTACAAGGCTTATAAGCGGAATATTAATTTAGAAAACTATTTTTGTCGAGATCATCAATTTTGACATTTTTTAAATTTTTTTTTCTGATTTTGCAAATCTAGAGTTAATTATACTACCAATTATAAAGATCAAAAATATACACATATACAGAATTTAGCGCTCTATTTGCTCAATAAAAAATAACAAACATTTTTATTGCAAAATATTACATGAAAATTCTTTAATCAAAAATCCGTTTTTGGGGCAAAAGTACAAGGTTTCATTATTTAACATTTAATATTAAGCTTTCATAAAATGTGTATTAGCTATGGTTACAATTTTCTCTCACAATGTAGTATATTTAAACGCTGATTTTGGTATCAAAATTTGATTTTTCTGTTTTTTGATGAAAATCATGTGTGTTGGTAAGGATAAAATGAGCCCCAAAAATGTCCGCTACAAAGTCTTAATTTTCAGACCGTATATGGTTAAATGTAAAAAAAGTTAAAAAAAGAATCGCTTTTTTATTTAATACTTATATATACCATAGTATAAAAGACTTAGCCATTCAATCTTATGCTCAATTATGGCGTTTCTCTACGGGCTCGCTTTTGCAATTTTTAATGGATGTATGATATGACAGACGGTTATTCCGGTAAAAAATGCATGTTTCTATGATAACAGATATTGCCTATTTTGTTTAGTTTATGATGGTTGATGCGCTGTAATGCTGCTTTTACATTGGATGAAATGTGCAATTTAGCAGGGTTTTAATTGCGCTAAATAATATAAAGCCTTGAAAATCCTTTTCTACGTGTGTTGTTTCTCTCTTTTTTTTCGTATTCAAAGGATAAATTTACCGTTTAATAAATAATGACATATCAGACTATCAAGCTGGTATTCTTTTCTTTTATCTAAATACACATGCTAACATAAGGGACTAATGTTTTTAATATAGGTAGCAATCTATATTAGAGGCTGATGTTTTTATTTAACCGCATTCTAAGATCAAATATCATTATTTACTACTGTATTGTTGGACGTATTTCTTGATTACCAGTATACCAGATGAAATCGAGCGCAACAACGATATTTATACTGTACCTACTCAATAAAAAGCTAGAAGTGGCTACAATCTCACGAAATGTTCCAGAAAAATGATAAAATTTCAAATGATATAGAAACAAAAAAATAGAATAATCTAATGTCTTGATTAATTATCATAGTTTTGATTGTAGCTATACTTGAAAACAAATCTTTTTACAGCTGACAATTGTAATAAACTAAAATAGTAAGTTTAAAGAAGGTTAATTTGTTTAAATTTTATGTGTAATAAAGTAACATTTACAACCTTTGATTTGGCTTGAAAATAAACTTAAGCAGTGAGTGTTATTTAAGTTTATACTCGAACAAAAACCATTGTTGCTGTAAAAATTATAGTTATAAACACATTTACAAATGATGACAATCGTAAATATATCGGCTGTTGCATGTACTGCTCTACATCAACTATGTATTGAATTGTATTGTCTATAATCTATATTAATAAAAAAGCAAATGTAATTTAAAAACCCATTCCAGTAAAAAATGTAATGGAATTTTGAGAACGGCATGATGCTCATGTACAAACCAATTTGTGCCCATATGATCAACTCATTATTTTCATGGTCAGATTTTATTATTATGCACAAATAGGGATAACGATATGCTTATGGACAATTCTACTATTATGTACACATGGAATTAATGTCATGCACATGGACAGAATATATAATCCTGCACATACAGGTTTTTTGCTGTGCTCGTGCGCAGTTTTTTTTGTTGTTCCTATGTGCATCTTGTTATCTTTTTAGCCATATTCAGTGGACGTAACAGCTCAGGCTATAGTGTGCAGCACACCTGGGCACAAAAAATTATCTTGTGCAGTACAGGTCGGCCGTAGTGTAGAAATTTAATCAAGTAAAGAGATGATATTGTTTATGAAAAGGAAATAAAGAGGGTTTACAGCATATACTAATTGAGTTGAAGGAAACGATGATTTGATAAGGATTATAGGTATTATCTATTATACTAATGCGGCATGATGGTGGAACATTATGCTTTAATGTCATGCTGTAATATCATGCCGTAATATCATGCTGGAACCGTGGTTTCGTTGATGTTTACTTGACTTGAATTTCGGTTTCTGAACTATTGTTTTACTTTTAGATTTGACATCCGGTTAAGAATAATACATCATTATCCTTAAAGAAGGACTTCAGGATAATTATTACTGCATGAACAAAACAATACGATTTAAGGGATATCACTCTTCACTCAAGAAGCAATTTATATGTAAAAGCTTAAGAATAATGCCCAAAGGTATGTAGCTTCCGTCGTCAATTTATTATCTATCATCATGCATGTTGTATTCCGCCAAGTACCATACTCTATCACCGTCTACAGTATCAATACATCCTACAGTTTATTGACTACAACATGTATTGAAGTGTAAAGTCTTGGTACCGGATATAAGAAACTCCTAGCGTACTAATATAATATACTGCAAGTTTATCCAGCAATTACCAAAAATGCTTGGACCTCAATTATGACACCATATTATTTCATCCCAGCGGTTAATCAATCAAGTAGCTATCAGATCAACATTAAAGCACATGTAGCACAGCATTAAAACAAGGCAACTCACAAGCTCTGCGAGCAGGGTTAAATTATGATTGATCCATTTCAATCCATAGCTTACTGTTTAGGACATAGACTAGACTGGGCACATGTATTACTAGTAGAAGTGCTCAAAGGGTTATTTAGACAGGATTCTTAGCATAGAATGATGAGTATGACACTATGAAGAAAAAATCTCTTAATTCTCTTAATTGTGCCACATTAAGAAAAATAAGGAAATTTTCACTGCTTATTTTTTTTAAATCTTGTCTTATTTTCCTTAATGTGGCACAATTAAGAGAATTAAGGGATTTTTTCTTCATAGTGTGAGGTTATAATAATGATATATTGCAATTTTATTTCATTTAGTTATGTTACATTTAGTCTATGATGAAATGGTGTAGCCTGAGATCCTGAAATTGAGCCAATCATGAATTCGTTTCTGGAAATGGAATTCAGCTATTCCATTTGTACAAACATTCACTGTCTAAAAAAGTTAATAATCAAGCATGAATATTCTATATACTTCACTTGATTGTATCCGACTAAACTTGCTCTGGTCAATCTATTATATCATCATGTTGTAGTCAACTAGTTCCTCAAGATTATGAAATCATTCATTCATACACTCTGTATAGTAGACCTCTATATCTGCGCTTCCAAAGACATATAAATACCCTGAATCCTGGTGTCTTTTGAGACGGATCATTATCTCTCTTTTACCTACAATAATATACTCAATAAATATATCTGGTTTTAATTTTATTTTCTAGTTATTCATTGCGTATATTAAACAAATCACACAGATTGGAAGATCGAAGGAAATCTCCTTTTATTTCACATTTATATATTCTAATAAATCAGTAAAGTTTCGGCATACCCGAACTGTTGTGAGAATGAGGAAAAGGGGACATCCTCTTTTTTCAACTATTTGTATGAGCTGTTTCAGATTTTTTTGAAGATTTTCTAGAATCAAATTATGATTGAAAATTAAATTTTGAGGTTGTACTTAATGTGCAGTGAATATACAAATAAAATGTATTGTTTCCATTAGCTAACAATTATTTTGGAAGGATTTCAGCACATTTTTTTTTTAGAAAAAACTTCCCTTTCACCGCTTAAAAAAATAAACCAACTGGAAAAATGCTTGTAATCAATAAATATTGATTTAAATGGGTTGATGATTTCAAAATACGTACTACATCTATAGCAGTATCCATAATTAAAGTTATTAGCATTTATTAATTTGCTGCCTAAATTACAGGATTAAAGATTGTACTTTTTTTAGTGGAATTTGTGGCTTAACAGAGTATCTCAAATTAGAAATAGTAGTAAATCAGCCAGAAACAGCGTATATGGTAATGACAACTATCTACATTAATTAACAAACGCTCTTTTTATGCATAATGAAACTTATACTGCAATGTTACTTTTTTCTTCAAAAAATTTGGATGTTCAATATAGACTGAGTGATGGAAGATACGAAACTATCAATTATGTTGGGTCGGGTTTTGTCAGCCAAATTTACTAATCCAAACTCGGCTCGATAACTGTATGCAGTGTGCATTATGAGATGTGGGCCAAAAACTAGAGTTTGTTTGTTGTGCATGCCACAAAAGCATAATTTTTTAGTATCAATCTTGAGCAATGAGAATTCAAAATCAGGTCTTTAAAGGATTTATTCTCGCTCTTAACGCAGGTCAGGTGAATATAGATGCAATATGTTTGATTCATAAGTTGTTAAAAGTATCTATGTTTTATTTTTTTTTTCTGAATATAATTTGATAAAGAAGTGGAGCGCTCTCATTTCTAAGACTAGCTGTTCGTTTTGAGTAAGCTGTGGTTATTGGAATATCAAGCAGCAGCAGAAGCAATAGTAGTAGTAGCAATGTTGCTTGTGAAATTTAACAATGAATCGTTGATGCATGTACTAGCTTTATTTATTAGTTCATTATTTACCGTAATAATGAGCGAGGCTTGTAACATTGACAAAGCTGAACCATTTCACAAAAGCAAATCAGCAATATATGTGAACCAAAAAGCTTCTTTATTATACAACTCTATACAAATGCACTTGCTTAATTTCTTCTAATTCATCATCATTCAAATCTTGGAACCAACCACCATCATAATCTAATTTAACTTCCTTTACCCAACCACGCATCAATTTAGAAGCAGACATACCAGCCTCCTTCAATTGCTCTTGTAATGATGGAAGTGTAACTAATAATAATCCAGACTTCTTCTTTGTTTCAGTACGAACAAACTTCCAAATTTGTTGTTGAATAGGAAGTTCATTAAAGAATTGGAAAACATTGTTCATAATGACAATATCTGCTTCCTTTGATAACAATTCAGGCACGCTTTGAATATCTTTACACATGACTTGAACACGATCATCCATTTTATATCTCTTGATCATGTCTTGTTGTAATTTGGTGAACCATTCGTTGATTTCAACACCAATAATTTTGCTAGCACGGGTGAACAAATGACCCTTTTATGCAAAAAAAAAAAAAAAAAAAAAATCAGTATACAAATCAATTGCAAATCAAATCGAAATAAACTTACAGAATACAAAACAGCACCTAATCTTGATCCAACATCAACAATGACTTTATCCTTGACTTTATCAGCTAATGCAACTTGATACAAGAATTGCAATTGTAATACAGAAGCAGAATGAGAAATGAAATCTATAAGATAGAAATATTATGAACACATTAAAATCCAACTAGAATGGTCAAACTAATACATTACTTAAAGGCGCAACATTTCTTGATTTGCAATCCAAACAATAATTACGAGACATCTTTCCTTCATCGACAAGATCATCAACGTCTTCTTCAGAAAACAAAAATCCATCAACATGAACAGTATTTTGCTCAGTGAAGTCCTTGAACTAATATTAGATGTTAATAACAGCAAATTATGGCACTAGCATCTTATTTTACTTCAGGTGTATCGGGAATTGTGGTCTTTTCACCAGGAGCATCAGCAGAAATAGGCACACGAGTACGAAGATCTTTAATCATTCTTCCCAATCGCATCATTTTAGCATCGCTTACGGGTTGGAATTTACCATCATGTTGCTCTGTTTCCATATTTTCATCCCCATGATCGTCATCTCCATGGTGATGTAATTGTCCATGATATTCCTCTACATGATGAAATGTCAAGTTTTGACCAAATAAGGCATTTTTTTTATATCTTTCTTACCAAGTGCCGATTGAACAAACTCTTGAAAACTGTGAAATTGCGAGTCGTTTAACTCTGAAATGAGATTAACAAATTTCTCTTTTGAGGTCTCGAGAATATCTAATTGTGGTGCTTCTGAACTCATGATATCTGATTTATGTAAAAAAAAAAAAAAAGAGAAGGACGAAAAAAAAAAAAAAAAAATTCAGTGGCTTTCATTTTGTAAGGAAAACGGGGTTCAGAATGAACAACATTATTGTATGTGTGTATTAATTGAAAAAAAAAGGTATGAATATATATGTAAATTATATACAAAAAGGGTGATTACAAAGCAAAGGTTTAGCGTTCCCGTAAAGCTTCTCGCAACAATTTTCTGATATTCTGTAAATCTCTTTCCTTATCATCGATTTCTCGTTGAGCTTCATTTAGTTTAAACTCCAAATCATGAATTTTGTCTTGTGCTTCTGCCTTGATTGCACTTGCCATTTCTTCAAAATGTTTACTCTTTTCTTCAATTGCTCTCTTCTTCTCTATAGCAGCACTCAGATCAGACAGAATCTTGTTTACAGTATCCTCCAATTGTTCAATCTTTCTTGCTCTTTGGTTAATTTCAGTTTCTTGATATTCCATCAATTTAGTTTCTTCTTGTAATTTAGCATTTTGACTACTTAAATCGTCAACAAGGTCTTTCTCATGTTCATATTTAAATTGGAGTTCACTGATATCCCGTGTCTTTTTAGTAATGTCTGCACGGGCTTCCTTCAATTCTCGCTCACATTTGGATAATGTCTGTTTCATATTCTCAGAATACATTTCTAAATCTGATCTTGCTTTTTCCAATTCTGAGTTCTCCAATACAGTTTCTTGCAAGTTCTTTTCTGTTAATGTAAGCTTATTACACAGGCCCTGAATACGAGTTTGTAATTGCTCTATCTTTTGATTACTTATGTCCTCTACACGTTTCAATTCGTCGTCTTTTTCAACGATTAAAGCTTGTGCTTCTTGTTCAATGCTATTCAATTGATTTTCTTTTTCTTCAATCACAGATTCTAATTTCTGTGTATAGTTAGCAGCTTCATCCATTGTTTTGGAAAGTTCATCAAATTGAGAAAGTATAGAATCCTTTCGCTCCAAATCAGCTTCAAGCTGATCAATTCTAGCCTCCAATTTAGCATGCTGAGCAAGAGCATCTTGTAAACGAGAACGAGTATCGACACGAACAGATTCCAAACGAGCAATTTCAATATCTCTTTGAGCAGCTTCTTTGGCAACTTGATTCAAATTGGCTGCAGTTTCCTCTAAACGCTGAGTCAATTTAGATTTTGTTTGAACAATACTTTCTTCATTCAACTTTGAATGTTGCAACTGTGAGCGAGCATCTTCAAGCTCTGAAGTAACACGGTCTAAACGAGTGTTCTTTTCACTTAATTTTTGATTTAAATCTTCAATACGTTGCTTTGCTTGTTTAAGTTGATCAGAATAACGATTCAGATCAGAAGTTTTGCTTTGAATTTCTTGTAAAAGTTCTTGCTCTTGTTCACTTCTAGATGCTTTCAAAGTGTCCAGTTGATGAGTTAAATCCAATACTTTACGCTTCAGTTCATTTCTTTCAGCCGTGAGTTGAACATGGCTTTCAGATTGTTGACGAGTACCTTGCATCATGGAATCAATTTGCTTTTGTAATTCGTTTTTTTCTTTTATTGCCACTTGATATTTGTACTGTACATGTTCTATCTGATGTTCTGCCTTTTTTAATTGTGTAGCATATTGACTTTGAGAGGCTCTTTCAGTTGATAAGTCTGTTTTTAATTCTTCAATGTGCTTTTGCAATTCACCCTTTTCTTTTCTGAAAGCTTCCAAATTATGCTGCACACGTTGCAAATCATCAATTGCTTTTCCAAATTCAACAGAATACTCGGTTGCTTTGGCAGTTTGATCTGCTAATTCCTTTGTTAATTGATCATTCTTGACACGTTCTCTATCATATGCACTTTGAAGTTGGCTCTCAGAAGACTTGGAGTGCATGGATACCTGGCTGAGATTATCGTTTGCTTGTTCTAATTGACGATGTAAGCTATCTACTTGCTTTAGGAGATCATTGCGTTCTGCAGTTATCTTGCTAATACTTTCAGATTGATGTGCCGATGCTAAATTCAGTTGTCTTTCTAAAGCAGACTTTTGTTCCAATAAAACTTCGATATCTTCTTGCAATTGCATGACATTAGTTTGTTCTTGAGCAAGATCAGACTTGAGTTTTTGACTTTTGTTGCGTTCTTTATCTAATAAAAGCTGTAGCTGATCCTTGGCATTCTTTATTTCATCACAAATGTCGTTCAATTCTTCTAGCTTTGTATTCATTTCTCTTGTCTTTAATCTCAAATCATCACGTTCAGATGTAATCTTGGAGATACTTTCAGATTGTTGAGAAGTAGCAAGCTTTAGCTCTGTTTCAATGCGTTGCTTTTCTACTGATAAAACATCAATATCATGCTTCAAATTGTGTATTTCTTTATCAGCAGAATCAATTTCTTCTCTATATTGACTAATAGCTGATTGATGTTCTGATTTGAGAGTTTGAATTTGTGCACGTTCAGATTTCAAATCATCATACAATTGAGTCTTTTCAGAGCGTTCAATTTCTAGATAATCCTTTAATTGAGTAACATGAGTACGTTCTGCTTCTAAGCTAGCAAGTAATTGATGGTTGCGACTTGAAGTTTCATTGTATTGAGTACTGATTTGAGATAGTCTGCCTGTTAAATCACCCTCTTTTTCACTTAATGTAGATTGTAATTTCTTAATTTCAAGTGTATTTTCATGAAGTTGCTTTTCTAATGTTTGAATACGATGTTGAGCTCGATCAAGTTCATCATTCTTTACGTGGTTATCTTTTGTTAAATGTTCATTGCGTTGAATGGCATCTTGAAGTTTGATTTCAAGTTGTTTTGTATCTGTTTGCTCCTTTGTCAGGTTATCAACCTTTGTTGCATATTCTTCTAATTGCGATTCATAATCATTTAAATCAGATTTTAACTGTTGATTGATATACATTTGATTTTTAAGCGATTCTTCAGTTGTTTGTAATTTGCTTTGTAGATTATCAGATGTAGATTTTTCATTCTTCAAGTCTTCCTTGTATTTCTCTAATTCCTCCATTTCAGAAGTAAGAGCATTATTCAACTGAGAAGCTTCTTCCCTTGCCTGGGTTAAATTAGTTACATACTCCAGCAATTTGTTTTCGGTATCAACCAATTCTTTTGTTATATCTTTAACAATAGTGTCGAGCTCCCTTTTCCGTGCCTGATCCTCTT
Organism: Mucor racemosus; assembly: GCA_027405735.1. Taxonomy (NCBI): domain Eukaryota; kingdom Fungi; phylum Mucoromycota; class Mucoromycetes; order Mucorales; family Mucoraceae; genus Mucor; species Mucor racemosus. Next base: position 306,546 of record JAPEHQ010000004.1, on the reverse strand, counting down.
GGTGTTCTTTTATTAACTGAAGGTTTTCCAGCTGGAGGCTTGATATCTTTTGTGCATCTTCACGTGCCTTTTTGCTTGCATTTTCATCAACTTGATCTACTTCAAAATCATTCAACTCCTGATTTTCATATCTTTCAAGGAGCTTTTTTGATTGTTCCAATTCATCCACCAGTGTTTTTATTTGAAGTTTATGTGATTTAGCCATATCATTCATTTTATTTTCCATCTCGCGTAAATGTAATGTAGCATTAGAAGCTTGATCTTTCCAATTTTTACTTTCTTTAAAAACTTCTGCAACTCTGGCTTGTGCTTCTTTCATCACATCCTCAGATGTAACTTCTTCTTCAGTAACTTGATTTATTTGTTGTTTAAGTAAATTAATACGTTGTTTACATTGCTTGTTTAATTCTATTATATCCCCTCTTTTCATTTCAGTTCCTAATCGAAGTTGTTGTTTAAAAAATGATTCAAAATCATCAAGTGATTTGACAAGTACGTTTAATCGATTTGAAGGTGAAGAAGGACCTTGAGTATCAATAGATAATGTCGATAAACGACGATTATCGATAGGGCTCATTATGTTTCGTCTGTTGTTGTTGTTGTTGTTGCTATTATACGGGCTATTGCTATTATTGTTATGACTAAATGTTGATGCTCTGGATAAAATAGAATCACGAGTAGATATTCTTGGTATTAAGGGTGGTGTCGATGTTGTTGTTACAAAGGGGTCATTATGATTAGTTTCCAATCTGTAGCGTTTCCCATAAGCATTCAAATCTCTTGAGGGGGTTAGCCTTTGATCTAAATGAATGAAATTAGATTTGATTTCAGTTCTAATCCCTAAGAAGACATACCAGGACTAGCAAAAGAGTTTCTTGTTGCAGTCGGTGAGTTGTGCATAGGATATCAATTAATATACGAAATTTGTATTGAAAAAAAAAGAAAGAATATTATGTTTTAACGCGGGATCCAAAGATGCAAACGCCCTCAATTATGAATGAAAAAATTCGCGTACAGTTGTGCAAAATGTGCGTTTGTTTCCGTGACCTGTTAATAGGACAAGAAGAAGCAATGCTATCGCTCCTATTAATGTAATATTGGATCTCGAAATATAGACCGTGAATTTTGCATTAGTTCGAGATTATTAGACTTTAATTTATTGAAATTTAATTTGAGAAATATCAGAAAATTTGGTAAAGCAATCAATTCCAAGATATTAGCTTTATAGATTTGTAAACGATGTTAATTGTATAAGAATTTCTTGTATATAATATATATGCACTGCATAAACATAGCAACAGACTAGCCTTAGCAACGAAACACCCCTAGCAACCAGGGGCAAAATTTATCATAGCAACCAGGGGAAAATTTACCATAGCAACCAGGAACCAGAAAAAAAAAAAAAAAAAAGCGATCAAAAGGTGAATGTTACATATTTGAGGGGGCACAACCACACACTTCATAAATCCATTTTGCCGTAATTTGGATAAGAAATTTAATGAATTTACCAAATTATACACAAAGACTAAAAAAAGAAATCGAGAATGGCATTATTCCATGGTCAATTTGTTACACTATTACTTTAAATAGCTTATTACTGATTTCTTGGTATTTTTTTTTTTCTTATCTTGACAATGATTTCTGTAGGATATCCATACAGAACATTATCGGAAATACTGATTTATGGCTCTAGGAACCAAAATAGTAAAATAAAACGGTATAAAAAAGAAACAACAGTTTTTCTTTCCTTTTTTTTTTTTTTTTTTTTTTTTTTTTGGGGGGGGGGAAGAGGGTAACATTTAAACAAAAGATGTGATCCCATTGACCTGCTTCTTCTTTTTTTTTTTTTTTTTTTTTGATTTTGTGTAATTTAATATATATATAGAGCAATTTTTGATTTATATATCTACTCTATTTTCATGTTATTACTACTTAATGTCGTATATAAAAATATAACACATTGGATTTGCTAGTTTAAAGTAATGTTTTACATTTAGAAACGAAACCAATGATCATTTATAGGCAAACATAATAAATGTTGGAGATCAACTTTTTTTGATTCCAATCAGCTATTTTTTGAAAAAGAAATACTAGAAAATAATAGTGTTAGATAATAAAATGATTTCCAAAAGGTTACATTGATTACATTATACAAATAGAAATCTTTTATACAAGGCAACTTTCACACCAGTACACTAATATATACACTTAGAAAAGAGACACACATGATGCATCTCTCTGCTAATTAATCCTCATTAATATGGAATTACCATTTTTATCTTTTTCATGCCCAGAAAACGTTATATGTATTTGGAGTTTCAAATACTAGTATAGACTTTTGCTTGGTATAAATGTATGGATCCAATGAATAGAAATATATAAAAAAAAGCAGCTCATTTTACATTTTTAAAGTGGGAAAAGCAATGCGAGATTCTTTTTATTAGGTCGCCGCTGCGTAAGTGGCTGTATAGAATAGACTAAATAAAGATAGTGCGCATGTAGTCTGTGTGTCCTACTTTTTTTAAGGGACCATCGCATCTCTATTCTTCTATAAAAGATGATTTGGTTTCAACATCTAAAATACTTCTTTTCCTCTTTCAATTTTTTTTCTTTTTTATTTTATTTATAATGGATCAGAAAACTAAAATTGCTCCTGCTTTGGAACAAAAACGTCCTTTGCCTCCATCTTCATCTACTATTTCTAGTATTAAAGATACAATTTTAAAATATGAAGCAGGTTAGTGTTGTAGCCCCCGCCATTTACTAGATCAAAAAATTAATTTTTTTTTTAAATTAGAATTATCTGGTTCTGTTGTGCTATCAGTAATCATTTATTATTTACTCGGAAATCCTCTTGCTAGTCAATTCTTATATGTTTCGCATCAAGTTGGTCCAAACAAATACGATAAAGGCGTTGGAGATGTTTATTTTGTATTTTTCTGGACAATCATGTTTACCTTTTTACGTGCTGCCTTTATCAAATACTTTTATCTTCCATTGTCAAGTTTTTTCAACATTGGAGAAGCATCAAAAAGACAACGAGTAGCAGAACAAAGTTATATTCTTGCATACTATGTCGTCTTTGGTTCTGCTGGCATGGTTTGTGTGATCTGCTTGCATGACAACATTTTCAAAGGCTAAACTAACTATATATTAATGTAGTACATTATGTACAATAGTCCTCATTGGTTCAACACTTCTCAATACTGGATTGATTATCCTCATGTTTTGATCTCGAGTGATATGAAGAATTATTATTTGATGCAACTCGCATTTTGGATTCAACAAATTTATGGTCTTCACATTGAAAAACGTAGAAAAGATCATGTTGCTATGCTTTCACATCATATTATTACAATCATGTTGGTAGGTTCAAGTTATATTTCTAATCTTACTCGTGTTGGAAATGCTGTTCTCTGTTGTATGGATCTTTGTGATATTTTCTTGTCGGTAAGTCTACCCGAAACTTGGCCTTTTAGAAGCGCCTTTTCTAATATACACAATCAATAGCTTGCCAAGATTTTGAAATATTTGGGATTCACTAATGTGTGTAATATTGCATTTGGTCTTTTTGCCATCTCATGGCCAATTACTCGCCATGTATTCTTTTCAATTGTTACATGGAGCGTCGCAGGTAATGGAGAAATCTCACGAAAAAAAAAAAAAAAAAAAAATTAACCCCAATTATTTTTATATAGTTGAACCTGCACGTTATTTTGATATGGAGTGGGATCCATCTCAGGGAAAATACTTTACTGTTAAAACTCAAAAATTCTTTGTTGGTCTTTTAATGGCATTGAATGTCATCATGTTCTATTGGTTCCTTATGATTGTTAAAGTTATTGCAAGACTTTTTACTGGTAATGAGATTGATGATACTCGTAGTGATGATGAAGATGAAAGTGATGTTGATAGCGATGAATTTCAGAGAAATCCTGAAGTATGGTAAGTTTTTTAAAACTTTTTTTTTCCGAACTTTTTCCTAATTATATATTTGTAGTCCGGATCAAGAAAAGAAACCTTTATACAACAAAGATTAGATAGGTAGTATATATATATATATATATATATATATTCATCTACTCAAACCATTCACTTCATTTATTTTATTTTTCATCTTATTGTCATATACCTTTTTTTCCCCCCCTTCTCCTTTTTTTTTTCTCCCCCATTTTTTCATGTAATTTTATTCTTTCCAAACAAACAAATAAACAAAAAGAAAATCTTTATTTTTAACAAAAAAACTACACAAGCAATTCTTTGAATCCTTCCAGGAAATCCTTCGGTAATTCTTTTACTGGTCTTCTATTAACAGGATCTACAAAAACATGAGTGAAACCACCGACTACACAAGCCAATGGATTTTCTTGTTCAAATATGCCCACGCGATAAGTAACGCTGGATTTGCCAATCTTGGAAATACTTAAACCAGCGTGCATCAAGTTGGGGTAGGATGCTGAAGCATAAAAATTAGCTTGGCTAACGACAACTAGTCCAATGGGTTTAGTTTTATTATCGCTGCTTGTATCTAATCCACATTTCTTGATTAAATATTCATTAATGATTGTATCAAAATAATGATAATATATGCTATTATTGATATGAGCGTACATGTCGCAATCGCTGAATCTACATATTGTTTGTATATTAGGAAACATATATAGACGAAACACTTTTTATATAATAATAATAATAATAATACCTCGTTTGAATTGGTAAATAATATTTGTAATCTTGTCGGTTACGAAATGTTTCTTTTAAAGGTTGTTTTGTAGTTGTTGTTGCGGCTACATTGGTTGCGATACCGCGGTTACCGTTTAAATGATTCGCAAGTAATGAAAGTCGTCTTTGACTACCTGACATCTTTTTTTTTTTCAAATGTTAAACAAAGTGTAAAAGTGATTAGTAAAAGGCAGACAGCCGTGGGGTATTTTTTTTCATCAATGCTGCTTGATGTGTAACATTGACTGTTCTCTGTTTTTATAAATGAACTATACACTTCAATGTATCAACAAAAGACATGTTTATACAATTCGGCTTTATTGGCTTCTGTATTTGCCATCAATATTAGGTTTCATACATACAAAGTGTTTCAATTGCTTTCAAAACGAAAATTTGAGGCAGTTTTGTTTTTCGAGGCAGATTATGCGATTGATGCAACTAAAAACTTCAAAAAAAAAAAGTATAAACAAATACTACAGATGCTATGTAGTGTGATTCAGTAAAAATTGGTCTTTCTACTGTACGATATATCCTTGAATAAACCCTTTGATTCCTCAAGAAACGAGTGAGGCTGGCAATTAGTTTCCAGCGGAGCCAAAAAATATTTTCTAAAAAGATGGACCAAATTGGGTCAGTTATAAAACCAAAGCATTCCACACTTTAATTAGAAAATGCCTAAATAAAAAAACTTGAAATTACGTATGAAATACTAATAAATGATACCAACATGTATTTACTTACTAAAAGTGTGTTATGAGCCAGAATAAATCCTTTAAAAAACTGACATTAAAAATTTACAGCTTAAACTTGAGGTCTTTGAAGCTCGATAACTCGAAAAAAAAATAAGCTAACGCACTTTTTGTACTGTTGAAACCCTATTTTTTTATTTATTCTCTATCACATATTCAAGTTTCAGAGTTTTTATTTTTTTTATTTTTTTCATTTTTTCCGCTAATTGTTTGTATTTCGAAAGATATTTGAATACGATAATAATTTTTCATTAGCTCATATGCTATTTCTAGTTAATAGCTACTTAATCCACTTTTTATTTCAAAAAAATATTGCTTTTTGATGGAGATACATGAATTTTAGTAAAATCATCAATGTCGACCACGATTGTTCCTCAAATTTTCCCTTACGATTGGTCGTCTGAGATTTTCAGAATTTTAAAATTTCGATCAAAATCTTGAATTTCTCTACCAATAATGTAGCTAGAGCTACAAACAATATCTCAATATATAGATATAAATCTGATACATCATGTGGTCTAGTTAGTCTCTTCAATTAAATATTAAGTTGTTGATATTTTGTCAAAAAACCGTTAAAATTTCAATCCCAATTTACAGCAAATTTTACGAGAAAAGTTAGTTCAATAGTTATACCATTTGACGCAAAATTAAAAGTTCTATCTATTACATTAGATGCATAATTACGGCTTACTAGACGTTTTGTATAGATGTTTGTAATTTTTATTTTTCTTCAATTTTTTTTTCAAATTAGATCAAAAATATTTCAAACCCAGCAGTATGTGAAAAATGGTAGTACTGAGAATGGATATGTATATTTGTTAATTAAATGATCAGCCATTTAGCATATAAATAGACAAACTAATTTTCCTGGTTTCTCTAATATGTCATAGATGACTTCATATGTTTGATAATATATCATTAGATTTTGACAATTAAAAGAAAAGATGCTAAAACGATGCATTTATAAGCTAAAACCAATAAACTAGACAAAATCTATACAGTCTTGTCTACATTGAGTTCATTAGGCTGTTCATTGATGATTGGCTTCAAAAAAAGTATGACAATGTGCAACAATAACTATCGATACATGATGATTGCTCTAAGTGGTAAACAGTAAATCTAAAATCCCTGATTTATTTTTTATTAGTTCAAAAAAAAAAAAAAAAAAAAGTAGGAGGGAAGAATTTAAGCTTTTTTGATTTCTTCTGAAAAGGCAAAATATGTTACACACATAAACAAAATAATGTCACCAGTTTTGCAATCATAATGATTACATATTCCAAAGAGTACACATCGTTAGCTTAGTGTATATACGAAATAGAAAGGCAGAAAGAAAAGAAATGGTATGAGAATAAAACCGGATTAAAAGATTATCGTACAATGTTTATTCAATTTTTTGCTTCACCAACACCAAGATCTGATTCAACTTGATGTTGTTCTACATTGGATTTATATGTATAAACCTTTACACAACCATCTAATCAAAAAGTAACACATACAAAATTAGTTGTCAGCAATAAAATGTACATGTAACACTTTTTACCATCACCACATGAGAATATTAAAGGTCTATATGGATGAAAAATAACATCTCGTATTTCCATATTTTGATGTTCCTTGATGATAGCAGTAATTTGTCCAGATAGCATGTTGAATACAAATATCTGTCCATATATTGTAGGTGCTAATAAATAACGACCATTTGAAGTGATTTTAACCAACCAAGAGTTGGCATGATATCTACAAATACTTGGATGTTAAGTATCATGTAGTAACCCTAACGTCCTTGAAAACTTACTCATCGTGTTGATAAGTCTTGATTTTTTGCAATTTAAATCCTTCTTGTGTTTTGGTAGGATAGATCAGTTTATGCAATGTACATGTATTTGGTTTTGATGCTAAATTTATCTTTTTGTCAATGCTTTTTTCTTTTGAAACAATAATGGTCAGCAACTTACAGACTCCTTCACTTAGATCGCACATTTCAGCGCCTCGACTAATGAGCCATGCATATTTACTATTACTATCAGTAGCTTGATATGCTTTTTCATCCAACCAATCAACAAATTTAGCACAATCACAATATGAAGAATACATGCTCGAAAATGTTTGTAATAATTTAGCCTGTTCGAAATCAAATAATCGTAAATGTTCATCTGTAGCTGCAATAAAATACTTGTTGCCTGTATTTGGTAAAAACGAAACTGTAAAAGCCATACAAGTAATATCGTCTTCCATTTTTGTTGATTCTATCAATGTTTTCCAATCCTCAGCCATATGCCATTTGTAAATAGATCCATCTTGACTAGTGGATATGAAATAGTTTTGTTCCATAAACACCACTTTCTTAATACTTAGGATTTCTTCTTCATGTCCTTTCAATCTCGCTACGAGTTTATTCTCACACACATCAAAGATCTTTATATCGCAAGGTAAAATATGATTATCGTCATCATCATCAGACCATCGATATCGATCCTTTAATTTACCGCCTACAGCGAGTAAACCATCAGGTGCAAATGCACCACAATAGAATTCATCGATATGTTTTTCGTCTGTATCTCTTAACTTACGTATTAGCCGAAAATTGTCCTGAATATCGTATATTTTGACAGCACCCGTGTTGGAATAAGTGACGAGAAGAGTACCATCGTCGGACAATGTCATACTTGTGATGGGTCCTTGATCTGTAATGGTACAGGGAATACCGGTTAATGGTGATTTATCGTTTATACTTTTGATCATATGGCTTTGAGGGACATCTGCATTGAATTTCCAGTATGTATCTGGATATTTTTCAGCGAGATCTCTAGTGCGTTTCTCATCCCATTGATGATGTATTATTGTGTTTTTTGTAGTATTAGTTGCTAATTGTGTGGGTATCTGCTTGTGTATAAATGTGATTAATTAACGAATAATTTGATTGAATCAGTGCGAAAATTACCGTAGGTGACATTTTTGATTTGGTAGCCTTTGTCGTCTTTTTGCTTTTAGCTTTTGTTCTATTGTTTGGTTTATAATCCACTATATCATCATCTGCACCACTCTCAAAGTCTGATACAAAATCATCAACTTCTTTATATGAAATGCGCTCTCTTTTTGTACGTTTTGACATAATATAAAGGGATAGAAATGAAGAAGAAAAAAGAGAGTGACACACATGTCGTGACCAACTATACTATTACTCAAAAAGAAAGCCGATGCGCGCGCGAAGAGCTCCGTATATTTCATCTTTATTGTTTTATATTACAAAAGAAGGGTTTTTTTTAATCATTCATTGGTTTTTGTACTAAAAATGCGTATAAACCCATGAATGATTTTGATTTAATTAATGCTTGCCTAGTTCTATTCATAAGAATTTCGTAATTTTGATGATCTGTTATACCTAATGATTGTTTTAACCAAGGTGATAAACCATCAAGTGTACCTTGAAATATTTGTATGTATGCATCACCGATGGGTCCTCCCCATCCAAGTGGAACTTCTCGATATTCGCTTTGTAATATTTTCATTCCACCTCCTTCTGTTAATATTAAATCAAGCTTTGCTCCTGCTGAAGCATCTAAACCATATGAAGTACAAAATGATTCAACTGGAATAGGTGTGTTAGTAAATTTACAGAAAAACCAATGAATGATCTACTTTACATGCTTCTGTATATGTTCTTGCTATAGAATCTGTAGTTATAATCTGTGTAATTATACATGAATGCGCTTAGTATATTGCATATTGTTATACTAAATTATACAAGCCTTACTCGCATATCCAATTCTACACATTGAAAGCAACCTCCATCTTTCAATACTCGTTTAATTTCAGATATTATAAATGGCCATTCATTTGATCTAAAAGCAAGAACAGCAAATCTATATATATATATATATATATATATATATATATATATGCATTCAATAATAATTTCATTGTTTTCAGAATATTATTATTATTACCTCAATTGAACAAAATCTAACAAATGGTTTAGTTTAGTAAGAACTTTTCTGATAATCACAGGCTATATATACAAACCAAAAGATTTATCGGGATAAGGTATTCCTTGTAGTACATTTGCTTCTGTAAAAGTAAGATTTACAGGTCGAATCACCTGAGGCCATAAACTACACATATCAATACCAGTAAAACGACAATTAGGATATTCTAAACTAGTTTCGCATAACCAAGTCGCAGGACCACAGCATACATCAAGTACTTCTAATCCTTCGTTTTGAAAATCCAATGTCTTTAATGCTTCAATCATAATATTACTATTTTAAGTTTTTTTAGTTGTATCCTTAAAATTCATGCAAAAAAAAAAAAAAAAGCTTACAATCCTAATAACTCTTTTGTCACAAAATGCTCTTCATGTAAACGATCAATTTCCTTATCATCTTTAGGCAGCATATAAGAGCTAGATTCCACAGCATGATATGTTCTGCCATAAATAATTCGTTTATCTGGTTTAACAACAGGTGCCTTTTTTTCTTCATTGACGGAGTTAGATTTACTATTTCTCAAGGTAGATGATTTAGATTTTCTTGCCATTGATGATGGTGAACTGGTACTATTATGTCGATGATGTTGTAAATGAGCATTTGGTGGATCACGTGAAATATTACCACCCATTCTTTTTAAATTGATTTATATATTGTTTTAAAAGAACAAGAAGAAAAGAAAGAGAAAAAAGGAAATCATTCAAGAATATATATATACAACATTGGTTGCACCAAAACTTTATATAGGGTAACTCCTGAATGATTGGGGGATCATCGGAAAAGTGTCTTTTTCTTTACACAATGCTACAATATACTGTATGTTACCTTTTTGGTGTTTGTTTATAAACGCACAAGAAAAAACGCCATGTACATTTATAACGTCTGTAACAGATGTTTTCTCTCTTTTATCTATTTACAATGGATATTTAATCATTTTCTCGATATTCATGCTATCGAAAAAGTGAATCCTTGATTTTAACCCTTTTTGTTTTCTTTTTTACATGATAAAAAATGCTCCCTATGTAGTATATTGTATAGCTTCGTGTGCTTTTTGTTTGTGTATTATAGCCCCACAAAATATAATAAATAAAATATCAATGGCATAATATAAATATTTCTCTCCCTCTTCTTCTTCATCATTGTTGTCTCTTTCACTCTTTCTTGATTTATTTTCTCTCCTCTTGTTCTCCTAAATGAGGAATTTACATTCTTTAAAATATATATGCATTTGAATAAAATTTCACACATTAAACACTCTTGCTTTATTTGACTGTATAATGCAATTTTTTATAGTTTTCGTAGTAAATGCGAAAATCCCCTGAAATAAAAGCGAATAATGTACCAAGTAAAAGAGAAGATTCCCCAAAATAAAAACGAAGAGATTTCAAAATAAAAGTGAAAACACTCCAAATAATCAAGAGCACTTTTGGAGAAAATTTCCCCTATTCACTCGAAACGGAAAGCTATGGCATACTTTTACATATAATCACAATATTGCATACATATTTTAATAGCGCTCCAGGGCAATGTATCCAACCTCTTTTCAAGGCGGTTGCTGTATTGATGCTTTGATCGAAAAACGACGAATGCAATCTAATGCTTATGAAAGTGTTGTCTAGCTAATCAATAAAAACAAATCAAATGTCTGCAAAGAAATGAGCAAAACGAATAAACCGTACAAGTGGAAAGCTAGATTGCTTCTGTACAAGTGGATATGTGAATCGCATAAAATTGTAGTCGTGCTAGCCTTGAGGCATTCGTCCAAGCAGATGCTGAGGAAAATGTTCAAAGTAATATTAGTGTCTCCTCGTCTCCATATGTATCTCCCAATAAAGGAAAAAGACAATAATGAACGCAAATTGGATCATTTCACCAATCTCCCATAATAGTTGCCAAACATTTTTTTTTTTATATAGTTTTTATAAATACTTCATTCAATGTAATTATATCTACTCTCAATTATTTGGAGTGTTTTTTACTTTTATTTTGAAATCTCTTCGTCTTTATTTTGGGGAATCTTCTCTTTTACTTGGTACATTATTCGCTTTTATTTCAGGGGATTTTCGCATTTACTACCAAAATATTCTTCAATAATTTGGAAAAGATTGTATAAAACCAGGATGAAATAAACATTAATAAAAAGAAGGAGTAGAGAAGGAAATAGTGGAGAAGGAGGATTCATAATATGATGGATATATGGTCAATAACAAAATTGCCTCTTTATTTATCTCTTTTATATCAAATGTATAAAACATCCAACTACATTTCAATAGATGCACAAAAAAAAAGCCTAATCTATTCTTAATTTTTTTTTCACGTAGTACTTTATTGAATTATCTTTACTTAAGCATTATCTTCATCATCTTCATTAGGATATAAAAAATCATCATCATCTTCAATACCCAATTCAAGAGTTTTTTGATAAAGAGCATATGCTGTTAAGCCTTGGATTGCACAATATTTGAGTACTTCTTCAGGTAAGTTCTGCCTATCCCAACAGCTACCAGCAAACTTCTTTGAGTTACCGCTTGTATTATTATCATAACCTTCTTTGAGTTCAAAGTATTGTTCCACATCAGGCCAATCAACCAAGTAGTTACCAACAGCTTCAGCAAACGAGAAACGACGATCTTCTTGTATCACCTTGAGCGCAAGATCTATTGTAGGTCCCATTGAAAACCCTAATATTTGCATAAAAGCATCCTTGATAAACTCAGGATACCAGCAAACACGCTTGATGGATGGATCAGAAAGTAAACGGCCAAATACAGTAGATTGAAATCTAGATCGATTTCTAATTTCACAAGCCTTTTCCAATACACATGTATATGATTCTCCAGTACTTAAATAAAGCTGCAATGCCTTGAGTGCAAATCCTTTTGGTTTAGTTTCCATTGTATGAAAGCAAATTGTAACAGTAAATGGTTTCTCAGGAACAATAATCATATTCAAATGTTCAAATGCTGTTAAAGTAAGCATTGCTAATTCTTCATTTGTCTTGAAACTATAAGGATAGATTGCATCTACAAATATTGGTAATTTCTCTACTTCCTTTTGCTTGTTTGAAATCTGAGTGTCTGATAAATTCAATTTGAGCCCAACATTTGCAATAATATCATCTTTTTGTGAAGAAGGCCTTGTGTTAAAATTGTAATCATATCCATCATCTTCATCGTCAGTATCACTTTCTCCATCATCGGGATTCATCATACGAGGTCCACTAAACTGTGTACGAATAGGAATTTGATTCATTCTCATTTCCATTGTATCAGGTCTCTCCTCTTTCTTTGTCCAATTATCACCATCGCCATCACCATCAAGAGGATTTGGAGTGCCACCAACAGCTGGACTAACAACTGTATTGAATTTAATGCCTTCTTTTTTAATTGCTTGTGATGATGCTGCTTCTACTTTTTGTTTAGCTTGTGATTTCTCCCAGTCTGTCATTTCAGTATCAATTCCCTTTTTCCAATTACTATCTGTTGAACTTGCAAACGATGCCCAAGATGCTGCTCCAACTCCATTTTGTGCATCTTGACTCCATGTAAATGATCCACTTTGATCTCCTACTACAATTCGATTTTGAAAATCTGTAACATACTTTTCTTTACTAGGTTTGCCTTTGAACCCACCATTGCTTGTATTAGCATTGGTTACAACAGGTGATTTGTTGATTGAAGCTACCGGAGGCGCCGCTAATGGAGGTGCTGATTGGCTTTGTATTGGTGGATGTGGAGGACGAACAGAATTATTGAAAGGTTTACGAGGTGACCATGATGGATTGTAATTATTACGAGATGTAGACGCAACAGGTTTTGGTACATATGGTTGCTGTTGCTGTTGCTGTTGTTGTTGTTGCTGTTGTTGTTGTTGTTGTTGTTGCTGTTGTTGAACAGGAGATCCTGTTTGGTATGATTGCTTGCCGTGGTATGTTGTTTGAGGTCTACTGAACTTCTGTTGAGGTGATTTTACTACTTTTTGATGTTGGAATTGTGGAGATGCAATTGCTGGTGGTGGCATTGGTTGTCGCACCGGCACTGGAGCAGACAATGCTGGGATAGCTGGATTTTTTACTGCTGGAGCAGTAGCTTCTACCGCTGGTGGATCATAATCTGAACTACTGGTCTTGGTCGCAGCAGATTTGGGACTAACAAATGAGTTGCCAGTTCCAAAGAAAGGATGGGTAGAAGGATCGTATTCGCCCCAACTAGGATAATCGACCGCAGGAGCAGATTCTTCTATTGCTTTTTCTTGTGCAAATACATTATCCCATGCACGTTGATCACCATCATCTAAATGATCAATTACAACTTTATCTTCTTGCCAACCAGTAGTAGCACTGCTACTTGATTCCCCTCCATAAAATTGATTATCTTTCTTTGTTGTTTCTTTGACAGAGCGTGCAATTGCTTTTTGTAAATCCATTGTATATCGAGAATCATTATCGTCATATCCATCGTCAGTCTCAGGCTGTGGCGACACAGGAACATATTCTTCTTGTTGTTGTCGACGTTGTTTGTCTTTATTGCGGTAAGTTGGGGAGGTTGATTTATAGTTGTTGTTCCAATTTGATTTGATAGGAGCTTTGCCAGATGTTCCTTTATATGAAGAACTGGAAGATTTAGTTGATGAGGAAGCAGGGGATGCAATGCCTTGAGCTCTTTGTAGATGTAATCTATTGATTGCTTTATCAGATTGGTTGCTAGTCAAAGTAAGAGGCCAATAAAACTTCTCGTCATCTGGATACTGTGTTGTGCATTCATAAAGAGCATGTACACTCAATACATCGAAAATAGAGTATACAAGAGCCTTTGGAGGTAAAGGATTATTTAACCAAATACAATCATCATCTTTGTAATAAAACCCATCACCATAATGCTTTGCCTTTCTAAATGCTTCAAGACCATCCCATTCTCCAGCAAACTTTATCATGGCGGCCTCCAAATTCAATGTCTCAACAGCTACAGGTAAAAGTTTAGCTTGAAGATCAAGCACAGGAGCTTGATCAATAGATTTAAAGAAGGACTCAATTGCCAATGCATCAGGACGGTAAGACCAACCAACAATATTCATGCTATCGTCCTCTAATATAGGTTTCAATTTTTGTGATAAAATATCCACACCTATTATATCAACTTGAATAGCGAATCCCTTGGTAGATGTCACACCGATTTGTAATAATTTTAATTCAGGTAATGCTTTCTTCACTGCTTGAAATTCACAATCAATAGCAATAAATTTAGCTTGCTTTATTTCTTCAATTGCTTCATCAAGCTGTTGTTCTGTAGATACAGCAATACAAGTAGCCATCTTGTTGTTGTGTAAAGGAACCTCGATATGAGAAGGACTTACTTGAAGCCAATTATGTTCAATGTCATAATTTGAAGAGTAATTCCATGTTTTCTTACTGGGTTGTTGATAATGTTGCTGCTGCCGCTGCTGCTGCTTTTGTTGTTGTTGTTGTTGTTGTTGTTGTTGTTGTTGTTGTTGTTGTTGTTGTTGTTGCTGCTGCTGTTGCGACTTCACTTTATCAAAGTCCTCACCACCAGCTACGAGGTCGCGAAGAGATTCAATAGCTTTGTCCACTCCTTGAACATTCTTTCCTTCCAATGCCGAAAGCATAGCTAATGTAGCTTCAGCTGATTTCAATGCATTCTTCCAATAATCATTTATAGATATCTCAAGTTCTGTCATTTTATTCTCGTTGGTGCATAACATAAATTATTTGATTATCATAAAAAAGAAAAAGAAAAGAGAGAAAGAGAAGGAGCGCGTAAGCAATTGAAGTTGACAGAAATAGTATAAACGACCTGTTCCTATTTTGGGACCCGAAAGTATACAGGCAAGTGCATAATGAAGAATGGACAAAGAAATTAATATTATTAGTGCTTTACTACTTTGTAATAATGCTAAATCTAAAAGAAAAACTTATCTTGATGCACAATATAATTTGAATGTTAAGCATAATCTTTTTTTAATCATTAGTAAATAACCCGCTGCTTCTGCAGTTGATAAATTAAATATAATTCCTTTATAAATCAATAATTTTAGGATGCATTTTTTTAAGCCTGGGCAAGGGATAAATCAAGTTCATCATGCATCTTCATCTCAAATTCGACGTACTGTATCTTGAGAAAGAAATATACATATATTTAGATCTGTCTGTGTTAAAAATGATCTTACAATCCCAATCGCTTCATGTCCAATACTGAATTTGGTCAATTTTGTATCAGCCATATACATAACTTGTATCTCACATTGGTGCCAAATACAAATACGAGATTTAAATATATGTAATTAGTGGAACGAAATGTATTAGAGACCATAATTCGTCACGTATATCCTAATGTGCTTTCTAAAAAAAACCTTGCTAAAATTGTTAACACTCTTGAATTTCTGTAATACTTGATCAACACTAACATGCGAAGTTTTAGTTAACGTGTTGAAAAACATAAAAAACTAAAAACATATGATGAGATATTAAAAAGAAAGCACATTCTTATTAACCAGGGTATTACGATAACTTATCACCTCATATAGCATTTACAATTATTTTTCTAGTGGTAAAAACTTGTCTTATTTTAAGATAATTAATTCTATATGATATATATGCTACATAATGTCAAAATGAGCTTTTAAACATTTCAACTATAATGTATTTTTTTTCACGTTTTGTATTAAAGATATGCCATACCCTTTGGTTTCTACTATTTTCTATCAAACGTAGCGGATTCATTGACAAACTGTAGGCATATTTTTTCTGGAAATTTGTTTAATTTAGAATAGCCTAAAAAAGTGGACAATAAGTAGGCACTTGATTTCTATAATTTAACCAGCAAAACAATAGAACACTAAAATGTTAATTCTAAATACTGTTACAGCTGTAGTAATTATTTTGAAAATTTCAGCCCATTTGGATCAATATTCATTGATTTCACACATTTTTCCATTTGCTTTATTTTTTTTAAGCAGAGGAAGAGAGGTTTCTCTTTAAAATGCATGCTGAGATCCTTCAAAAACAGTTTTAAACTAACGAAATTAAGATATGTTATATATTTGCATATTTGCTGCGCATCAAGTGCAACTTCAAAATTCGATGTTGAGCCATTTTTTGATTTTATAAAAATTTTCAAAGAATATCTGAAATAACCCATACAAAATAGTTGAAAAACGTGTTGTATTTGCATATATAAATGTACCTTAAATCGTAGTTTAAATATGACAATAAACTATGCCTTAACATATTTAGCATATGTGTCATATAAACACTGTAAATGATTACCCTGATAATCACATAAGCTAAGTTCTGATAATCTAGACTTACAATAAAAGGTAGAAAGTAAAGAATATTAATAATTAGTGTTGCCAAGAGCAACTAAAGACTTTAGACTGATCATCTATATCTGAATATAATTACATTAGCATAAGTGAGGATTGACACTAAATTTTAGTATGAGAACACTGTTCTAGACAGGTGTGTAAGCAATCCTTAAATCAAATATAAATAGCAGTAGACATTCACCCTTCATTTGATTTCCCCATCTCGTTTTTTATATTTAATAAAGATTGACCAATTCTCACGTACTTATTTTTCTTTATTACATACATTTACAACATTTTTTTACGTGAATTATATCATGTCAAACTCCCCTCAAAACGAACAATTCACTTTTGGTATCTCTACAGATTTACCTAAACAACAATATCAGGAAGATGTTCCTATTGAAGGTCTGAATGAACCTATTACGGTTACCCCAATCGATGAAGGTGAAGAAGAAAATGGCTCCTCTTTCTCTGCCTCCTCTGTGAAGCCTGCAAGAAAAAAACTCGCCATGGTAAAGGACTTACCCAAGTTCAAGATCTTGAGTGACGATATGAAGGATACCGCAGACGCATTCGTAACAGTCAACCAATATTTTAAGGCTTTTGAAAGAACGTTCCGCATGCAGAACGTTGAATTACAAGACAATTGGAAAGACAACCTGGCAAATTTAATTGGAATGGACCATTCTGATTGGTATGCTGATACAATTGAAGCCGATCCGATAATGAGCTACTGTATATGGCTTTTGCTGTCGATTTTAAAGGTTGTAAAAAAGTAGGGTTCAAGTGATTTTTAAATGGTTTTTAAATGTCTTTGCCGGCCCAATATTGAGTTGAATTACATAACTTTTTTATAGGTATATCTTTAATGTATAGGCCATTGAAACTCGGCCGAAAATAAAAAAGTTAATATCAAGATATAAATGCACTGGCCTAATATTGACCTAACATTCGCCTAAAATCCATAGTAAAAATGAAGGACTTAAATTGAAATGCTAATTTTTTGTGTCCACAAGATAGATCCAACTGAAAGCTATTCTGCATTTTTTGTTTCAGCGAAAAATGCCAATTTTTTGTCGACATAATTAAAATAATAGTTTACATTACAGCTTGGAACATATAAAAACGGAGTTCCAAAATCCATTTGTAAAATCAATCAAAAAATGATTCAAAATGCAAAATCGTTTAATGGCTCATGAACTGCAAAGTCGACCTAGCGTATTAAATAGTCTTTGTAGAGTTTTGGATTCTGCATCCATCTAAATAAAAGTTCGACAAATGGTTCGCATTAAAATTTGCGTAAAAAATGATTAAAATTTTGGAGATTTTTTGAAGATATACGTCACTTTTTATAAGCATGTTTTAAATATGAATAATGAATAAAATACGCAGCAAAATAATCTATCGATTAAACTATTGTTGAGCCTTCTAGCTGCATTTTTCGTTGAGAAAACAGGAATTTTGTCAATTTTTTTTCCAATTTCAGAATTTGGGATGAGGATATATAAGGGAAAAATTGAAGCTAGAAACGAGAGTACCACTTTGTACACATTTTTGAGGATATTTCGATGAAAAATCAATATTTTTAAAAAAACTAAATTGGGACCGAGAAAGCTCAATGAGATTGATGACATGGATGTAAAAAAAAATGCTACCCAATTTAAGGAATATTTTGAAATCTATTATAAAACTGTCAAAAAAGAACAAAAAATAAAAGTGTTCAGATGTTTTTCAAACTCAGGTATGTTAAAAAGCGGTTTAAAACAAGTGTTGTATTCCACCTACTAGTATCATACATTATCACCTTCTACAGTATCAATACATCTTACAATCTATTGACTACGACATGTATTGAAGTGCAAGTCTTGATATCGGATATAAGAAACTCCTAGCGTACCAAGTTTAATCCAGTAATTACCAAGAACGCTTGGACCTCAATTATGACACCACATTATTTCATCCCAGCAGTTAACCAATCAAGTAGTTATCAAATCAACATCCAAGCATATTTAGCGCAGCATTGAAACAACACAACTCACAAGCTCTGCAAGAACGGTTAAATTATGATTGATCCATTTCAATCCATAGATTACTATCAAACAGATCCAATAGTTCAATAGTGCCTTAAATTACATCTCAGGATCTCAATGTCTAATCAATATAAAAGGCCATACTTTTACATCTAAATAAACGATATCTTGTTTTTATTATACAGTTGAAGAACTGATTAATTACTCATTCTTTTATAATTGTATTCTTTTTTAAGTAATATTTATCAATCCTGAAAATATACGACATTTTTTTTAATCAAATTTAATTCCTGTCCTCGCTATCGTTTATCAATATGGTCCATCAACAACAATCTACTCCTGCTCTCTCCGAATCTCCTTTGGTTACTATCCCAAATGATTCTCTCAATTCCTCTGCTCCTCCTGCTACTGAAAGTGATACCTGCGCTACTGGGGTCAATTCCCAATCAGACATTGGTGCATCTGACATGGACGTTGATTCTGATACGATGTCTTCAGTTGTCAGTATTTCCAACCCTGGTCAATTACTGCAACTTCATCGAACTATCAATCAATTAACCATTGATGCTACCCTTGCCTCCGCTAAGGTATCATCCCTTCATGGTGAAGCTCGTCAGATTGCTGTTCGTGAACTCCAAGATCTCTCGACTACGATTCGTACTAGTATTGATTTACTCAATCATCTGCGTGCATCCAATGCCACCAGTAACGTACAATCTACGAGTCCCAGATCTGTTCCTGCATCAAAAGTTGTTTGCCCTAACAACTTGCCTCATTTCCAATGGGAAGGCTCTGTATTCGATGAAAGAAACACTATCTTTGTCGACGTCGACGCTTGCTTGACAAAGTTCCAAGATGTAATGTTCGCTTATAATCTTGACTTTGATGCCGAATTTGGCCGCCTTGTTCCTCCTATGCTGAGTCCTACTCAAAGAACATGGTACCAATCATTCGTAGCCAATTCTAAACAACCTACATGGGCCGAATTCAAGGCTTCATTCAAGGCTAGATATGGCTTAAGTGTTCTTGACGATCGTCAAAAGTGTACGTCAGATCTTGTTGACATCTCATTGAATCCCGAGGAAACTCTCGATTCATTTGTTGACAGGTTCAATGATCTTCGTCGTCGTGCTTTTGATCAAGTGCCTCCTCCTTTTTTGCTGGTGTCTCGATTTATGTTAGCTTTGCCTCAACCTCTGCGCAGTCAAGTTAATATCGTTCGCCAAAGCAAAGAAGCTCATGGTGATGTCAGTGTCGATTTCATTATTCGCACTGCAAGAGATTTGTTGGCGTCTATGACTCCTTCTGAAGCGGCTGCCGCTATGAGCCGTAAAGAAGTAGTTAAGCATGAAAAGGGTACCAAAGCCTCAAAATGGGCCTCTACTTCTGCTGTTGACAACTCTCATTCATCCATCCCAATTCAAGGTGCAGCTGCATCCAAGATCAGCAAGCCTAACATGAAGAAAAGTGCTGGTATCTCTGGTAGATTTTGTGATTATCACAAAAGCAAAGGCCATAATACCTCTGAGTGTCAAGCCTACGCTGCTAAGCTCGCTGAACAAGTGCCTGCTGCTTCCACTAGTACTCCATCTTCCTCACCTCAAACTACTGGTCGCCCATTCAAGACAACTAGACCATCTTGTCGTGATTGTGGTGCTCCCAATTACGTTTATGGTCACGTATGTAACACTGCAACTCGTACTGGTGAATCTCCCAAGACTCCTGAACGTCGTTTCGGAATGATGCGTATCAGTGATTCTGAACCTGCCACAGTTGAACAGGATAAAACATCCACTGTTACACCTGCTTCTGCTGCTACTAGTGCCTCGTCTCCTGCCAAAGTTACTGGTACCAAGAGTTCAAAGTTTTGCGTTTACCACAAGCGTAAATCACACAACACTAGCGACTGTAACGCCTACGCTGCTTACATTGCTACATTGTCATCCAAAGCTTTGGATGGTGCCAAAGGTACCTCTGGTACTGATGCTGCTCCTAGTACTCCTGGTACTCCTTCATCTGCTGTTACTAATACAGTTGCCCCTAGTGCAACTAGTGACACTACTACTACTACTGCTGCTAACTCTGCGTCTGCTACTACAACCCAATCTACATCTGCTTCTGACGATGCTATGGATGTCGATGTCGTTGTTGCAACCGAAGCACACAAATGTAAGTTAAACGAATTCTCAAATTTACCTATTAACAAATCTAACTCACTCCTCGTACCTTTAATCGTAGAATCCTACAAAGTGTATGGTGTACTAGATACTGGTTGTACATTCTCTATTTGCGCTCCTCAATTTGCTAAATCTTTGGGTATCCATATCGATCTATCCACTGATGGGCATATTCAATTAGGACACACTTCGACAACTAAACCTAGAATAGGCTCATGTTACTTAAATATCTTTTATAATAAACGAAATTTTAAACATAAATTTGAAATATTTGACTTTTACACTGACTCAAACGATTGCCCAATACTTCTTGGACTAGACATCATGTCTCAATTGAATATTGGCATTACAGGTCTCACATCATCATGGTTTGAATACACTGGTCCTGAACTTCCTTCACCCATTGATCCCGATGTTGAACCCAACAACGATCCTTATGGATCCCCAACTGAACGAAATCTCGCTTACGCACAAATTGAACCTTTATTGAAAGAAAATGCTAACATTGATCTTGCTTCTACTTACTGTAACCTTCCAGGCGCTATTGTCCAATTGGAAACGATACCTAACAAAATTGCTTATCGTGCTCCATATCCGGTACCAATTGTCTACAAAGAAGCAGTACTAGCACAACTTGATCAATGGCAGAAGGATGGTGTGATTGAACGAAGTCCTAGTCATACTGGATGGAATCACCCACTTTTAGTCGTCGCTAAAAAGAATTCTGCTGGTGTATATTCTTTCGATAAACCTCGAATTGTCGCTGATGTTCGTTTATTCAACCAAATCCTCGTCAGTACGGATAAATATCAAATGCCACGCATCGATGACATTCATCAACGCTTCAGTGCTGCAAAGATAATAAGTTCCATCGACGTAAAGAGTTTTTTCACTAGTTTTTTAGTGGACAGACGCTTTCGATTTAAGTTGAGTTTCTCGTGTCCATTTACCAATCAGCAATATATGTGGCGCAAAGTTTGTTTCGGGATTTCCTTTATTGGCAATTTAACGTCACGCTGTCTTTCAAATTTATTCTCCGACATGCGAGAACATGTTTGTCTCTATGTCGACGATATTGGTGTGCTAAGTTTTAACGATTCACTTGAAGAACATACGCAATTACTTGCAGAAGTGATTCGACGTTTGACTAACGCAAATCTCCAAATTAACCCGGACAAAATTGTCTTTGCTCAACGCAGTGTACATGTCCTTGGTTGGAGCATTATCCATAATCGCTTGGTACCTGATTCCCGTAAATTGACAAACTTTCATACATGGCCGCTTCCCAAAACTGGCAAAGATATCATGCGTTATCTTGGATTTACCAACTATTTTCGTAGTGCTATTCCAGGTTACGGTACACTTGCTGCTCCTTTGGATGAATTGCGTAATCATAAAAGCCTTGCTAGTATTTGGAATGACACTCATACAACTGCATTTTACAATCTCCAAAAAGCTCTCGCTTCCTCAACTGCACTCAGCCCCATTGATTTTCGATACAAAGTAAATGTTGCTACAGACGCTTCTGCTACTGCTGTTGGTGGTATTATCTATCAAATCAAAGACAACACAGTACACTATATCACAATGGCTAGTCGCAAATTATCCAAATCTGAAATGGCTTATTCCACAACTAAACGCGAACTGTTAGCTATTGTCTACATGTTCACAAAGTTTCACAAATGGCTTTTTGGTATACCTTTTATCTTACATACAGATCACCGTAGTCTTGTTTGGTTGCAAACTCAATCGACTCCTAATATGATGTTATTAACATGGTATGAAGTTATCTTCTTTCATTATACTTATGACATCATTCATATTCCAGGATCGCGTAACATTTTACCAGATGCTCTCAGTCGTTTATTTCCAACTGATACACCAGATGACAATAAACTGGAGGGGGGTAATTTATACAACAACACGAGTATTTTTGTAAAAGAAAAACGACGAAACCACAAACGTGGCGACACCGATCTTTTAACACAAACAAACAACCGTGACTCATCTTTACTCAAACCTAAAAAGCAAAACAACACCTTGTTTAAAAAACGCTTTAAGAAAAGCAACTTTAAGTATTCATCATTCCCTACGAAACATGATATTAACTATCACACTCCTGTGAATAACGATATTGACGTTTTTGATGCTTCAACTTACAATGCTATTTCATCATCAAAATCAAACGATCACAACGATAATTCATTAACGAATAACAATAGTCCGTCTATTAAAAATTCTGATACATTACCACACAACCATAATATTCTCATTTCACGAGCAATGAAATATGCTGACTATATGACACCTCCAGAATCTGAGAGAATCGAACTCATTCTGAAAGTGCATTTGTTAGGTCATGTGGGTATTAATGCTATTGAGAAAATTCTACACAATGATTATGCTGTACATTGGACGCACATGCGAGATGATATTACTAGAGTTTTAAAAGATTGTCATGCTTGTCAATCACACGGAATTTTTAGTGTTGGATATCATCCACCTCGAAGTATATTACCAGATAATGTATTCGATCACATTGCTGTCGATTTAGGAGATTTCGCTACTACATCAACTTCAGGCAATAATTACATTTTAGTTATTGTTGATTATTTTAGCAGATTTACTATATTGCGAGCACTACCTGACAAGAGCCCAGTGACTGTAGCTAGATCCTTGCTATCTGTCTGTTCTTTGTTTGGATGGCCTGCTCGTATAACAAGTGATAATGCTAATGAATTTGTTGGAACTTTCATACGAGAATTCCTCGAATTAAGTGGTCTTGATCGCCTAACATCGTTACCATACACGCCTACTGGCAACAGCCTGGTCGAATCATTTATGGGTGTTAGCAAACGAGCTATTATCAAATCATTAACGCACGATGCAGCAGAACCTGAATCATGGGATCTATATCTAGATGTCATTCAATATGCCATGAACATTCAGTATGCTCGTCTGCACAAATCTCAACCTTTTTCTGTCATGTTTAATCGTGCACCAAATCTTTTCAAAGATTATTCGAATTCACCTGCCCCTGCAATTGATATTAATAATCCAAATACTGAAATTATTGACAAGCGATTAAAATACGTTAAGGAAATTGTTATCCCTGCTATTCACAAACGAATCCAGGAAACACAATTAAAAGATCATGCTACTTTTGAACGCACTCACAAAATTGTATACGACAAGTATCCAATCAACTCAAAAGTTATGATTGTAAATCCACTTCGCACATCCAAACTAAGCCCTCGCTGGTTAGGACCATACCTAATAAAAAACTATACTAGACATGGCAGCTATGTATTAGCAGATTTAACAGGTGAACTTTTATCTCGAGATGTAGCTACTCAACATATACGAGTCATAGATTCTTCAGATAACCATCTCACACACGGGTTCAAAGATCGTCATTATGAAGTACAGGCTATCGTTAACCATCGTATCGACAAAGACACTGGTGAAATGTTCTATCGCACAAATTGGGTAGGATACCAGAAGTCAGATGATACATGGCAGCGCGAATCCGACTTTGACTCTAAGAAACCTATTCGTGATTATTGGGCAAGAATCAATCCAACTAAACTAGGTGCGCCGCTACCTAATACAGTTAATAAACGCAAGTTGAATCGTCGTCGAAAGCACGCAGGACCTACTGTAAATCGTCGACATCCCAACAAGAAGCCTAATTCTAAAGCTACAAATCAAGAAACGTTGTCTCCACAACAAGCTTAATTCATCAAGCAAATAGTTGTAGTAATCTTTTCCTTACTTTTTTTATTTTTTTTCCTGCCAAGGTTTTTTCCAAAGGTTTTTATCGATCACTACAAGCTCTTCAACACTTTCATCTTATACCAAATTTATACTACTTTACTTCTCTGGTTTTCTCATTTATACTGGTGCCTCATCTACTTCAAATTGGTCTTTTCTTTTCTATCCTGGTCATGTCAACTCTTTTCTTTATGCCTATCCTCATTTTTGAATTAATTTTCCCAAGATCTGCGTCTTTAAATTAATTTGAAACATGATCTACAAAACCCACTTCCCGGTTTTATCTCATAGAAGGCTGGGGGGGAGCAATGTTGTATTCCACCTACTAGTATCATACATTATCACCTTCTACAGTATCAATACATCTTACAATCTATTGACTACGACATGTATTGAAGTGCAAGTCTTGATATCGGATATAAGAAACTCCTAGCGTACCAAGTTTAATCCAGTAATTACCAAGAACGCTTGGACCTCAATTATGACACCACATTATTTCATCCCAGCAGTTAACCAATCAAGTAGTTATCAAATCAACATCCAAGCATATTTAGCGCAGCATTGAAACAACACAACTCACAAGCTCTGCAAGAACGGTTAAATTATGATTGATCCATTTCAATCCATAGATTACTATCAAACAGATCCAATAGTTCAATAGTGCCTTAAATTACATCTCAGGATCTCAATGTCTAATCAATATAAAAGGCCATACTTTTACATCTAAATAAACGATATCTTGTTTTTATTATACAGTTGAAGAACTGATTAATTACTCATTCTTTTATAATTGTATTCTTTTTTAAGTAATATTTATCAATCCTGAAAATATACGACAACAAGTAAGTTTTATTATTAAAAATTGTTAGCATATCTTAATTTTTTACAGAGATATCAAGGAGCAAAATTTCAATTCTTTGAGTTTAAGCTGTGAAAACCAAAATTGGAAGAAAAAATTATCGCTTTTTCCGACTTTACTCGACAGATTGTATAGTAATAGACTGTAGATTGTTTATTATTACTTGTAGCCCTTAGAAATCTCTATTGACTCATGCTAATTGCAATAAGAGGTTGTTCTTATTGTTTTAAAAATCGCTCAAAACCGCAATTTTTGGATGAGGGTTGGGGTCAAAAAACAAGGGTATGCCTTAATGTCTTCATTACTCTGTCAAAAGTTAATATTATTTGAAACAACAAAAAACAAAACGATACATGTTGTTGAGAACTATCAACGTTATTAAACTGTTATTCTGCTTTAAAGCATTTGCGGAGAGATATCGGTGATTTATGCATTTTTCGTGCATTTTATAGATCAAAATCTTTGAAATTTGATTTTATCTTTATTTTAATCTAACAAATAATATGCAAATAATATATACAAACAAGTTTAATAATAACTACAACTAATGTTTATTTAATGAGATTAATAGTTATGCTTGTTTTTCTGATATTTCTCCAATTATTTGAGCGGTTATATCTCAGCATAAAAAAATGCTAAAAATATATAAATAGCACCATCGTCATTGCTGTATTAACTTCTACTAAAATCCATTTTTACCTTAATATAAAAAAAATTCATGGGAAAAAAGTTGGAGATTTGATTTTTTGAAAAAAAAAATCCATTTTAACTTGTGGAGTGTAACTTTTTTGTATCTGGAGTGTAACTTTTAAAATCTGGAGTGTAACTTTTGAAATCTGGAGTGTAACTTTTTGTATCTGGAGTGTAACTTTTTGTATCTGGAGTGTAACTTTCTGTATCTGAGGTGTTGTGTTTTTCCTGTATATATTTTTTAGGATATCTACGAAATATCAATATTTTGAAAGAAACTAAATTGGATCCGAGCGAGCTCAACGAGGTTGATGACCCAAATATATATAAGAAAAAAAAATGTTGCTCAATTTAACGAATAGTTTGATATCTACTACAAAAATGCCAAAAAAATAAAAAAAAAACAATAAAAGCGCTCATAACTTTTTCATACTGAAATATGCTATAAAACACTTCAAAATAAGTACGTTTTATTACTAAAAAGTTTTAGTATAACTTAATTTTTCGTCAAGGTATGACGTCTCAAAGTTTCTAATTTTAGCAGTGAAATTTGAAATATGAGTAAAAATCTGAAATAATAGCATTAGAAAAGTTATATCAACTATAAAAAATAGAATATTTCCGGATACTTATTTTTGGATTAAATTTGAACATCTCAGGTACATTAACGTATAATTTTTTCTTGATGTTATTTAGTAGAGCGGCGATGAAAAGTGAGATCCAGTTTTCAAGGGAAAAGCAGTAAATT
Organism: Mucor racemosus; assembly: GCA_027405735.1. Classification (NCBI taxonomy): domain Eukaryota; kingdom Fungi; phylum Mucoromycota; class Mucoromycetes; order Mucorales; family Mucoraceae; genus Mucor; species Mucor racemosus. The sequence goes on along the minus strand of JAPEHQ010000004.1, from coordinate 279,485 downwards.
TTACGTGTTTTTGAGTCTTGTCAGATATAAAACAAATTTAGGGACAGATAGAATAATGCAACCAATTCATATCCGTTTAATAAAGTCTGATATATACTGAAAAGCGTTTAGTACGAGATTAGCTATAGGAAAGAGGGCAGGCTCTGACTTTGAAGATTAGCATTTTTTTAAATTCGAATTTTCTCAAAAAGACTTATGGAGTGCTATAATTGCGACAACTGTTTTTTTAGTATAAATAAAGCAACGCTTCAGCAATATGTAATGAAGCTTATTTGTAACTCAAACCTCATATTACAAACCTAATTATTATGTTACACATTTATATTTGTAAACAAAAAGATAATTCGTCATAATCAATGTTTATTGTCTGATAATTCCCCATTTTTTAAAACGAATACGTCCATAAAGACCACCAAAAACAAGAATCAAAGAGACCCAGTGCAACCAAATCAAATGGGGGCTATACAGATTATTGTACATATAATCTGCACGCACACCAAGTTGAGCAGTAATCCATACAAGGACCAAAAGAATGTAACCAAACACACGATGGTACTTCCAGGTACTCTTAGCCTTATCTACAGATCCAAAGATTTGTCTGGGTAAAAATGCCATGGACACACCAAATAGTAACTGAACAAGGAGATAGATAAATACAAACAAACCCATTTTTCCATGGAGTCTAGTGTAGTAGATAATGTGCAATTATAAATAAATTAATGTCATGATACATATAAGCAGCATACTGTATAATACATACGACTCAAAATGATGCTTTCCAGAAATAACTTTGTTGTAGAAGATAAATGAAAACCCAGAAATTACAGATAGGTAACTGATTGTTTGAATAATGGCATGGTATCTTAATCCTCGCTTTTTTTCAATGTCTGTCGCTGTTGGTTGCAGTAAAGAAACACCTTCAGTTACCAAAATAATAAAGATGGTCATAAATAGGGGGTGATATGTAAAAATATTGAAAGGTATACGAACAAGTACAGAAACAATGAGACCTACAAATAGAGCCAGGCCAGATATAATGCTCCATTTGGCATAAACATCTTTTTTATTCAATTGCGATTGCGGTTGTTGTTGTTGAATGAGAGGAGTCTCTTCATCTACTGAAGATGCCATTATTAGGTAATGTAAGATTAAACTAATGAAAGAAGAAGAAAATTTTTTATAAATCAATCAAGTTACAAGTAATTCAAGATCTCTAATTCCAATGTTGCGGGATTTATATTAGATTACGTTTTTTTTTGGTAGAGCAACAAATGCGGGGAGATTCTGTTTTACAGTAGTGTTGGATATGCAAAATATTTCGGTTCTTTTTTTTTTTTTTTTTTCAACAATAAAGAGAAATAGCTTGGCTCCTTTTTATTCTTTTATTAGATATCAAAAATGAGAAAGAAAAAAGGACTCGGGATTGATATGACCTTTCAATGTTACGATATGTTCCATGATAAAAAATTAAGAGTATATTTGGCAGTGATTTGTATTTTGTATATACAGTGTTTGAAAATAACTACCGATTGACCAATTGTTGATAGTAATTATTCCTCTTTAACTCTTGGTTTCCTACTGGCACGTATTGGTTTATTCACATTGTCTGCCTGTTGTGATTCTAAAGGATCTGGAATACTTGATACAATGTCTTTCAAAAAGTCGAATTGATCAACAGTTTCAATAGTTTTTTTTCTAAATATTCAAATGAATTAGTGAATAAATACAAAGAAACAACGCACATATATATAATCATTTACAAATGAGCTACTGTTAATCGTTTAGCACTTCTTTCACGGGATTCTTGACAAGCTTGATCTATTAATGATTGCATAAATAATTCCAGTGCTTTGGCTAATAATCCAATAATCAAATTAGTTTTGGAAACAACGTTATTAGAATTTCTTACAAATTAAAATTGGCGTAGCTTGAGCAACTTTGCCAACATCTTCATCCAACTGCATAATCTTCTTGATACGCGCCTGGAATAAGAAAAAGCCAAGAATTCAATACATATTTATACATTTAAAGTAAACTATTTTAGATAATTTACCACAGGGAATTTTGTCTTGTACTTTTTCTTCATTATATTCGATGTAAATTTGTTCTTATCGATATTAAAAAGTAAAAGAAGAAGAAAAATATTTTTTTTTTTTGCACTTGCACAGCTGAACTTATATCTGCAACCCAATGGCTTAGATTACCACACTTTTCAGGTATTGATTGAAATGTACCTGTAGTCTGGGCATGCTTGAATTTTAATATATGGAGATTATTACTGAAGGCATAGTGTTTGTGTATGTTGGATGTATTCACAAATTGGCGAATAGTTTGAAGTAGCTGGAAATATTGACTGAAATTGTATTAGCAATCTTGGTATCACACGCATTTGTCTTAATAGGATCATATCAATCAGCCGACTAGTACGCTGCAATTGATCATTTTTTGTATCAATAATAGTAAGAGAAGGTATATTTATATCTGATTTATAGACGAGTATTTATAAACCAAGTAAAAAACTACAATTGGTTCATATAATGACAAATAATATTATAATTTCTCTTTTCTTGAGGCATATTTCAAAGACTTTGTGTTTGATATATGGTGAGATATTATGAAGATACCTATGCAATTATATCTGTTACATTTCTTCTATTATTATTTTGAAATTTAATAGCAAAAAACCATTAAAATGCACTCTGTTGAAAGCTGAATATGGGATATTTGGTGTAACATTGGCATTTATAGGTGTATCTCTGAATGTATTGTTGTTGTTGCTTAGTTCCACATTACTGAAGCAAAAGTCTATGTGGCGTTAAGCTATCGATAAAGCAACTATTTGATAATCTAGAACAAAAACAAACTCTTTTGAATCTTTCCTATCTAAATTTAAAAGTTTTTAATAAATTTGAATTCTTTCCTTAGATGTATTTTGAAATAGTGTAGAAATACATCTTGTTAAAAATAAGATGTCTAAAAGAACAATATATACATAATATTGCTGTAAACCTTGTCTATTGTAAACCCCCCATAGAATATGAATGTCGATGGGATCTTGAGCTGGGTATTAATGGAAAGGTGCTATTCTGACATTTCTTCAAAATTTGAAGCGAAGGATACTCTCACTAAGTAATACCAAAAAAAAAAAAAAAAATATCAGCAGATATTTCAATCCTTTATTTTATTGACGCAAAATATAAAACTAAAAAATAATAAGATTTGAGGTTGTAAAAATCCTTTAAATTTGACGTAATGAAGATTTCAAAACTGTTTCATCAGTGTATGACTTTCGCAGCACCACCTAGGACATGAGCAAATTGGTCGCAGTATATTTTAAGGATATAAGATTAAAAACATGTTAATAGCAAGCTTTTAGCGATTGGGTAATTAGCTTTTGGCAACACTTTTGGAAAAAGACAATGACGCCAAAGATGTTTAGATTCAAAAGCGCATAATTTTTGATACGGCAAGTCATTTTTCTCATATATCCTTACCCTACAAACATGAGCGATAGCAGACCCACTGAAGCTTACAACATCATTTTCAACTTTACATGGAATCAAAAACAAAAAAGAAGAGAGAAAATCAAAAAAATCCTTTCTAGTCAAGTCAATGAAAAACCAATGCAGCAAACATTAGAAGAAAAGGGCTACAGAACTCATTTAGAATACTATCAGCATCTTGATAAAATTCAAAAGCATTGCAACAGGTATAATGAAGTTCTAGTCGAGATGAATCACAATGTAGATTTAGTTGAATTCACCAATTCAGTAAGAATTTTCGATAAGATAATCAACGGTTGGCAAACGCTTTGGGAGATAAATGAGGAATTCAAGACTAATGTTTCTGCTTTACCGATCATTTCTGACGAAAGACCTCATCTTGAACAAGCTTTGATGGGTTACCAAGACTCTCTCAGGAGACAGTTGAAACTAAATATGTGTATTGCCATGTGCACATTTATTCTGTTAGTATCAAGATTTGGTTCAAATTACTTCATCTTGCTATTCTTCGGTTGTCTCTTAGCACACTCCCTTGTTCATAATATTCAAACTATCTGGAATATTCTCAATTGTTATAGAGAAGAAACCGATTTTATGAAAGCATGGTTGCAGCTCGAACAAGAAATCAAATGTCTCCAGGAAAATTTATACGAACTTACTGAATTTTTAGGAGCAACCTTAAAAAACGACAAATCTTTATGGGAGCACTCAAAATTAACCAGGTTGGATACACCTAAAAAATTGTAAATCATTTAAGCATATTAATAAATAAACAACCCAAAACAATAGTTTATTCTTTATAATGAAAATCCTGGATATGGTCATATTTTCTGGAAAGAACGGCTACTTTTTGTCTCTTTTTTTCAGCTTTTCTTTGCTTTATATTCTGATCAATTTGATCTTTCCAGATGGCAAGCTGTCCAAACTTGAGTTTAGTCAGTAATGTCATTGCTTGACCTTTTGTAATTTTGGATGGAATGTCAATCTTGTAATTTTTCAAAGCATTCAATTGAGCGTCTGTAACATTGTCGTATCGATAAGGTGCTGATTTCCACATTTGTTGAAAAATGAATCTTGGCAAAGTGGGAAATTGCTTTTTGATCCAAGTATCAGCGCCTCGAATAGCAGCTGTTTGTCTATCAGTTTCCAAATGTATAGAAAACGGTTTTGCAAAGAAAGATTTGCCTGTATTTTGGTATCTAAATGTACCTGTCCACATTTGTGTATCTATACAAATTAATATTGTTAGCATGCTTTCAAGCTACAATTCTACCAAAAACTCGCAGCTTACCTTTTGATTTCTCCAATATGAGATGTCCTTTAGTTGGTACATGCAAAACACTTTTATTTGTTCCTACATCAACCCAACCAAATGGAGAAGCATTGCGAGTTGTATCGGAATTTGACAAATCTGCTATCAATTCATTCAAATCATCATATTCTGTTACTTTGATTTTTACATGATCAGGATCAAGTGCTAAAGTTGCTGTTTCCTGTCTTTCTATTATCATGATATTAGACATGTATACACTCTGGAAAACCAGTATTTTACCTTGCTCTTTTAATTCTAATTCCTCTTGCAATGCTATAGCATTTTGGTATTGAATGGCTTTTTCTTCTAATGCTAAAATATCTTGATCTTCTACTATTTCTGATGCATTTAATCCTAATAACGTGGGGATTGTAATAAGGCTATGTTTGCCCTTTTCCATGAAATTATCTTCAAAGTCAATCACTAAACAATCTTCTTTCCCAGGAAATAAACGTAATCCACGGCCAAACATTTGCTGAAATAAGGTGGTAGATTGTGTTGGTTTTGTTAACAAAATACAATCCACAATGGGTATATCGGTGCCTTCAGTCAGGATAGCTAATCATTGTATTTTTTTTTTTTTTTTTTTTTTTTTTAGTTGAATGAAATATACTAAATGTATACTTTCTTACCACAATTTACAAGTACTGGAATTTTGCCGTTTCTAAATTCATCTAAAATTTGTAGTCTTTCTATCGCATTTGATTTACTGGTGATACATTTAGCATTTATACCAGCATCAATAAAAGCATTGCACAGCTCTAATGTATGACTGATATCAACTGCAAACACTAATGTCGCTTTTCTTCCTTTCCCATGTGCGTATTTTAACCAACTAGATACAATTACTTGATTACGAGGATTTGTATTGACAGCCGCTGCTAAATCTTTCTGAATGAAATCCTCAGATGTTGAACGCACACCGCTCAAATCAACCTCTGTATTGACGATTGTTACTTTCATGGGACATAGATATTTGTTTTCGATCATTTCCATGAACCCTTTGTGATAAGTAATTTTATCAAATACTTGTCGTAATGCTTCACCATCATGGCGCTTGACAGTTGCAGTACATCCCCATATTAATTTGTTGCGTCCTTCTTCATTGTTGAAATCAAAATATTCGAGTATACGTTTATAGGTTTCTGCTGTAGCATGATGTGCTTCATCAATTAATACAGCTTTGAATAAATCTGGATCATAATGGCTAATTCGAGCTGAATCGAGTCTTCCTAATGTTGGTACGGAAGCAATAATTACATCTGCTTTATCTACATCTACTTTTCTTTTGCCCTGCTCTACTTGCACAATCTATTTATTATAATAAATATCATTGTACCTGAATGGGTTTTCTGCATAGCTTACCAAATCTGGGTTATATCTCTTAATCTGATCATGCGCTTGATCTAATAATTCAGTTCTATGAGCAAGCAATAGCACTTTTGTTGCTTTGGGTGTTGGTGATGGTATTAATGGAATCAAGTTGGACATGATGACCTAATAAATCCAGTTTATAAATATTATGGCAATATGTAATTTTGTATAAATAATCTTACAGTTTTGCCACTACCTACGAAACATTAGACAGCCTATCAATGTAAATGTGATTTTATAAATTTACCAACGGGCAAGGATACAACCTGCCTTGTACAGCCTTTGTTGAACTCTCTTACAGTTGTTGCTATACAATCCTTTTGATAGGGCCGCAGCATACCATATGTAATGGCAGTTGAATTAAATCGTTTTATAGTCAAGTTGACATTGTAAAGTCTGAATAAATGCATCGATTATATATCAATATATATGGTCTTTTTACTGTTATTCTTGATGAATAGCAGTTGATTAACAAACGAGAAAAAAAAAACTTTTTGATTGTTTGAATATATTTTCTGAGTTTTTCAACAATCAACATCCGTGCCTCCAACCTCCTTTCAAATTCAAAATGTCAAAAATGCTTTATTATTATTATTACTTTTTACATAAATCTCTAACAGCAGCCCTTGATTTATCAACACGTTCTAACAATTGTTGAGATAATCTAACACCATCTCTTCTACGCTGTCTAGCAGTTTCAAAACTACTAGGACATTCTACACCATCCAAACTGATCAAGCCTTGCATAATCTTTTCCGATAAATAAATTCCTGTATCCTGTAGTTTCTTTTTATCGCTTTCATTTAGTGATTTTCCATTAGATTTTGAAATCATATCTTCAAACTCTTGGATTTGCTCTACTGTTCCATCTGACAAAGTATCTACAATTTTGGCAATTCGAACCATAAGTCCATATTCTTCGGGATTACCAGAAGCTGTCTGTTTGACAACGGATTCCTATATGTATATATAAACCAACTATTAGACATTCTGTTTGAATTGCGCACAACAATCTCTCTTACATCAACAATTTCACCATTTAAAGAAATGATGGAGTTGGTATGAACACCAACACTGGATAAAGTGGCATTATCATCCTTTAAATTAGCTATAACAAAAATTTAGACAACTTTTCTTCATTCTGAAAAGTGAAACTTACCACCAGAAACTTGCAATTTCATTGTTGCAATTGGCACATTTGTCAATAATTTACATTTTTCCTTTAAATCTTTCACAGTAGCTTGATCAAATCCCTTTGAGAACTCTTTAAAGTTTAATTGTAATTTCTTGTTTTCCCATTCGAGTTGAACAGTAGTTTTGATTTCTCTTTTGGAAGTTTTATGATATCCAAAGACAGACTTTAGACTAACAATAAAGACTTTCCAAAAGAGAAATACCAAATAAAATATCTCGTAAATTGTGTTGTAATAATAGTGAACCTTTGCAAAACAAAGTTCACCTTTTTTTTATGAGAAAAGAGAGAGAGAGAGAAAGAGAGGGAAGGGAGGAATCTTGGCCTATCAATAGTGACCAACAATTTATTATTTTTTTACCGGATAAAAGCGATTCCCTTTCTCGGAGTGTGGTACGGCAAACATAATGAGTATTAGCTAATTTTCTATTATAAAGCTTCGAAATATTTGACTTCTTTAAAGTAAAGTACGTTCCAGAGGTATATTGTAATCAATGGCATCGTGTTCAAGCGGTTTATGAACATGGTGGTAAAGGTAGATCAATGTAATGAATAAATCAATAATAATTTCACTTTCGCCCCCAGCAGCAGGATTATTGATTAATGTGTAACAAGCTACTTCAAGAATGATATTTGGCAGATTCAATCAACCAGTAAAGCAGCATCGCTGCTGTCCCTGTCTCCGTTTCTTGTACAGAAAGCAATGATCTTATAAAAAATTCCAGCATTAGATTGACTGATGTATAGATTGAACACTGGTAATGGCTCCTTGAAGAGCATGTACGAGAGGCCAGAAACGGTAATTGCCAAGGCAGACGTTTTGTCTCTTGATTGTACAGCTCTGTGGTTCTTAAAAGAGACACATCAAGGATTTAGACATAAAAATGCCCCTATTAACGGCTTTGTTGGTTTCTCTACCTTTGATTATGACATTCTTTAGGGGGCTCGTTATGGTGTTAAAGAAATACACGCAAGTTTGTGAGGCCTTATGTTCATTTGTAAATTTGACAAGTGAAGAAGCGACATGTAATTTAGGCTTCCACTTTCCTTCGTATCTTAGACACCATTTCAATGTTCAACCGACACAAGTTTCTCTATCCCCAATGAACATAATCAGAGAGCCTTGTCCGGAAGTACCAGAGCAGAATAGTCTTTCTTTCAAACAAATACGAGAACGAAAACGCTTGTCGATGCTTTCTGTCTTTCTATTTAAATTCACCATTTTTTCGGATGATAGAAGGGTCTTAACGTTGTTATGTCTTGTTTGAGATTAACTAAACTAGCTTGTATATAATTTACATGGTTCACCAATAATACACTCGATTCAGCTAATTTGTTTTCAACCACTTGAGCTTGTTTGCCTCGTTCAGTTTCTCGTTTGTCCTTCTCAACTAAACGTTTTCTTCTATAATTGCCTGAACCAAAGCCAGTATCTGCAGCATACATATTACATGAGACTGTAAGAGGCTCAAAATCATCAACGACCGACATATCATCAATTATAGCAAGTGGAGAATATCTGTTGTGAAGATTCAGATATTATTTATATTTTTTCACGCCCATAGCAACTATTTCTGTCATGACTTTCAGCCCAGAGAAATTGAATTTAGCAAGGGTCTCTTCATTGTGAATTAGTAGGTCAATATCATCAGGCTTTGGAACCTCTTTACCGCTGTATTAAATAGCTTTTCTGATATAGAATTGATCAGACCTCAAAGAAGAAAGTTGCTGTTTAAGAGTTTGTATTTTACAGAAAGCAGTATATCTATATATAAAATATATCATTTCCATATTCAGTCGAAATACATTATATTCTACCGTATATACATATATCAAAATAGTGTGCTTCGTAAAGCTTCTTTTAAACTTTATAAGAAAGATGAAGAATATATGTACAGTACTGAATATAGGTAATGAGCATTACACAGTTTACACAATAAAGGACATAGCATTAAGTCATTTTGTATGCGTATTCAATTGGTAGTAAATAAAATGAAATACATATTATGCCTACCATTAAAAATATATAGTACAATAAAACTTAAAAAATGAATCTTTTATTCTCATTATATAGCCAGTGTTGGTATAGTACCTCGACGCTACGATCTGTCTTTTATAAATCGCCCCAAAGCAATTTATTATACTGTACTCGCAAGAAACAGTTTTTGCCACTGCCGCTGGAGCGGGGATTCAAATTGAAATTGGCGAAGGATTCATTTTTGATCCAAATTACCATTTTTTCTTCAAAATCGATGGTTTGCCCTTGGTGGTTGGGCCGAATGGTTAAGAAGTGTACTTCCCAAGCGCACGACTCGAGTTCGAATCCTGGTGGACGCAAGTTTGTTTGATAATATTATGTAGTACTGTATTTCCTGTTTAGTGTCATGTCACCAACCCACAACTTTTTCGTATGACGTTCTCCGCATGCCCGTTTTGGCTCTTGGTGCAGCACTTTAATTAGTCGATTTCTTTCCCATCTTTCATAGTATAATCATTATAGCGACCTTGTTTACAGTAGGCCCACTTGTGGAGACCTCTCAACCTCTTCCCATATGGCTTACGTTGTGCTACATGAAACGTTATTGTAGGAGTTTCATGTATATTAAGTCTTCACATTAAATAATAATAAATAAAGTATATCCACTACGTTCTACCCTAAAAAAAAAAAATCGATGGTTTCTTGGCCATAAATCCAAAAATTAATAAGCCAAAGTTGAAATTATATTAATTAACTATTTTAGTACTTTTTAATATCTATTCAATGGTGCTAAAGGCAAAAAATGTCTGCTTACAAAATGTTGAGAAAAATACAAGAAAAGAGATTGGCGTTTTTCGCAAAAAGCGCAAATATTTTAATAATAAATCTCAGAATAAAGGTTTTCAGACAAAAGATTAAGCTTTTGCGGTCAGTTGGTACTAATATATATCTTATAAAAAAGTTCCGTTTTCGGGGCGAAAAATTGAAATTTGTCGAAATTGAGATTTTTCATGAGGTATACCTCATGGAAAATCGCATCAAAACTGATAATTTGAAAAAAAACGCAAATATGATACAAAAGTGTCTCTTGGTCAAGAAAAATCGTTTGATATGCTTCTGAGCATCAGGGGAAGCTTTTGTGTAAAGATATGCGCTCTTTTAACTGTTGATTTATGCGGAAATTGGTGAAGCAGTAGCGTTAAAATATACGATTTTTAAGGATATTATCAGTTTTTTACAGAATAAAAAATATAGTGCATTTTTAAAATCTATAAAAAGGATGTGTTCATAATTTATATTGTTTATTTATAATTAATAGGTGTTGTAAAAAATCTTTGAAATGTTCATTTTTCTGGCGGAGAATAGTGCATGAATGGCTTTCAAAAAGCGTAATGAATCAGAAACATAGGCAATCATGGACATTATACAAACAAATGGTATCTATAAGCGAATGTGCATGCTGGAATAGATACCGTAGATCAGTAATTTTTTTTTGTTTTTTGCTGCAAATAGGGATACATATTGAGTTGAAAAGCGGCTTTTTTGAAGGTTACACTGCTGACGCATGCAATTACAGAGAGGCGAATGTGGAAATCATGCTCGTTACTCTTTTTTAGCATACTCTTTATGACAAGGAAAGTTCTGCCCTGCTTCTCAAAGTTCTCTGTAGGTTACACTACTTATATCAATGATTTGAACAACAGAAGCGCCCTAATTTTGCAATCCCTGAACCGGATAACAAAGGCCTTATTCCGATATTGAAACCAAATATAGTTAACTCACCATATGCATTTTCCACGGTTGCTATCAAGTTCCCAGAAAAACAATGTATTTTTCATATTGTCGCAAAAAATCCACAATTTATTGCTATGTGCAATGAGTAAACAAGTATTTCATACAAACAATGAGATAAAAATGGAAAACATATAACTGAATTCGTGTTAATACTTTACAAAGACTGGATACCTCTCAAACAGAAGTGTATTATATGTCATCTACTTGAGTTTTATACATTGAACAGTAAGTGTTTTTATTAATATTTACAAAAATTATATACAGAATTGAGTATTTACAAAATAAAAGGTTTGATAGATGTGTTTGTATTAATTGACTTTAAAGCAACGAGCTGAAGAATATACCATAACAATTGTCCTCTATGCATCCAATGATTGTATTGTGGATGAGATTTCCATCTAGTCAACATTTGATTTCCTCTGTGAATCCAAAGAGAAGAATAATTTAGTTTACGTATGATCAAAATGGTGGATAAAAACATGGTTCGATGTAATGTTGATTTGGATAAATTAGTAGCTGATATTGTTGTTTTTGTTATTATTGTGGTAGGCTTAGTTTGTGGCATGTCTGTTATGGAAGGGGGTGATTGTGGAATGAAGCCACCCACTGTATCAATAGCATATTTAAAGAGCGATGTCAGGGACGAGGCACTACGAAGCATCTTGGGTGGTACTGGAGGAGGTGTTTGAGCATTTGATGGTAGTGTTTGTGATGTTGTTTCAATCATATTGAAATAATTATGATGATGGTGGTGGTGATGATGGTGGTGATGATGATGGATGTGATGATGATGATGATGTATTGTTGTATTATTATTTTCGATTGTAGTATTTGCAATTTTTGATTCAAGTTTTTTTTCTTTTGTGGTAATTTGAACAGTTTCGATAAATTGCTTCATAGTAATAGCTAATTTCCATTGACTATAAAGATACCTTTTCTTTTGCTGTAACTGCTTATCTAATTTGGGACATGATTTAGTTTTCCTTAATCTACTGCTAGTAGTAGAAGAATGATCTACAAGTGCATCAAACGTTGATAAGCGAGTATTTAAACTTGATTCGGCTTCTTTTATCAAGTTTTGTAATGATTGATTCATGCGATTTAGGCTGTCATTTGTATGATTTTGATATGTTTGTTCCGATTGGTTTGGTACAATATCGAATGATGTTGTATCACTATAATTTAAATGGTATTTCGTATTATTAGTCAAAGAGGCGGAGTCAGCCATCATTGATCAACCTTACATGTCGGATACCAAACTTAGTTCATTCTTCAGGCTCAATAAAAGCGCTTGATTCTTTAATTCGAGTCTGGTTTATTGAATTGATATTAGTCATTGATTTATTTCAGGTTGTATTGAAGTTTACCTTTGACAGCATCTTTGATACGATGTCAACATGATTTGTGTATCTTGCATAGATCTTTTCATAGACTGTAATAAATGATCCATTTCATACAACTACAGCGACTGAAATTAAGAAAAAGGGCCCGGATTAAAGCCAAGTGTTACTTACCTTCTTATCCCATGTTGTACATTGTTGTTGGTATTTCTCTGCTAATACAGAAGAATATGATGGTGGAGATGATGTATTCATATCATTCTGTTTGATAAATGTGTCCTTACAATCATAATGTCTAAATTCTGATACTATAAAGTCATAGGATAGAGACATTCACAAACTTTTTTTTTTTTTTTTTTAATAATTTTGCAAGAAAAAGAACCGGAAAGAGAAACAAAAAAAGAAAGAAGGGGGAGAGAAAGAGGGAAAATGCAGCAAGCAGCACTTTTGTAATAAATAAATAGGACCAGCATCAAAAACAAAAAAATATTGAAGCACACTCAGTTAAATTAGAATTTAAAATTGAATGTTTAGTGTGTAACGAACAACATCCCATGAATAGTAAAGTAAACACGTTTGTCCATGTGAATAAAAAAAAAAAGGTCAGTGAGTTCATTTAGATTTTCCCCCAAAATATGCTGTTTCTAGAGATATTGTTTTGTTCAAATTAAATTGTGTAGACAATGCATGAATGCATAAGCTGTAAACAAAATGAGTGCCGGATGTGTGTTATACAAGACCCAATAGCAAAATGATAGAAGTAGAAGAAGTTTATGCATACATTCATATTCTTCAAATATATTCTGTTATTTAATGATTGCAACTAGAGAAACAATTCTTTAACCCAAAAATCTGAAATATAACAGTGATATTTTAAAGCCGTCGATGCCTTTTGACGATCAAGAAAATTGCATTGATTACATTTAATAATGTCTGAAATCTAGTTTATAATGTATTTACAAGGTGAACGACGTCTCTACCAAAAAGCAATCTATATATATATATATATGTATATTCCCACTGTTCTAAATCAACTGACATGCAATGTTACAACATGAAGCATGTTCCTTTCTTTACAACTATATTTATGAGCTGTATTTTTATACAAATAGTAGAAAAAGCAATCTGCATCGCACCATAATGTATGAGATCTGTTTGAAAACTAGCTTCTTTTAGTAACTCAAAGAGCAATCTAGATGTTTACTTTTCAAAAAATATCTTGTCCTAGAAAAAAACAAACATTGTAGAAAGGTTGAAATTGATAGGCTCAAGGAATCCCAAATATTTAATCAGGTTATCATTCTTCTTTTGTTGTCATTGAGAGCTTACAGCCGAAAAAAAAAAACACATATTAGATGCTTGATGATTTCTTTTTACATACTTCAAGTAGAAAGTGCAGTAATGCAATTCACTAGACTTTGCTATTCTTTTTTAAAAAAAGATAAATTGATCTAGTGAGAAGCCTATACATTATGATTGAATGTAGAAACTACTTTTTGCTTGCTGATACACAATTTACTATGATATCATATCAGGAAGTATACACGTTTAGATTTATACGCAATTTATAACGTAACATTCAATATTTTTGGCAGTTCAGACCAAATAAGACATTATACGTATATATTAACTATCTATAAAGTGCATAAAATGTGAGATGCATGTCTAAAAAAAAAAGTATTGTCGTGTCGTGATAAATGGATATTTGCGCATTTTAAGATTAAACGTGAATGAGTTATCGAGACTTTGTAAATTAAAATCAACATAAAAAGTACCGTTTATTAGAATGAATTAAATGTGGGTTTATATAATTATTGGGATTATGTGATAAGACCTAATGGACAGGGATCCATTAGATGTGACAATATAAATTGTTATTAATCAATAAATGTGTATGGATATACATTAAATGGGGGGATGGAAGTACATGATATACAATATCATGAAAATAATGCAATTTTTGAATTTTAACATTATTTAACTAGAAAAGCCATGATAACATTAAGATAATGTAAATAAATGATATTATTTAAGTACATTTACGTACATTTACGTACATATTAATTAATGTTAACATGGGCTTTTTACATTATTTTTCCCGTAATAATAGAATGTTATGTTTCAGTAGGGACATTGCTAAAAGTTACGTTTAATTATTAGTTCCTGGATGACAGAAACCAGCTACTGAACAATAGAACTTTCTATATCTGTCTATATTTGGGATATTGTAATTCTGATAGATCAGTGAAAATAACGCCCCTATACAAAATGCGATTTATCAACGTATATCCGCCGGATTTTTGCAAAAAAAAAATGTATACGACAACTAAAAGTATTTCAGATAAGAAAACCTTATCTAAAACAATTAAACAAGCATGATAGATGCAGCATAAAATTCCTTGAAGATTAGAAAAAATCATCGGATTTCTAAACGAGACATCGCTGTTGTTAAGTATAAAAGACGAGCCGAGCCTAGGACGAGCTTGACCAAAGCTCGCCACAACGAGCCGAGCTTTGTATCACTCGAGCTCGAGCCGAGCTTTAATAAAAGCTCGTTTGACAAAGACGAGTTTTTGACTTTTTTTTAAAAAGCTCGTTTGAGAAAGACGAGCTTTTGACTTCTTTTCAAAAAGTTCAAATTTAAATAATAATTAGTAAATGCTATGACATTATTACTTTAGATAATTGTCAATTGACATTCATAAGTTTGCTTTACTTTAGATATTTGTCACTGGAAAGGTAAAATAAAGCTCGCATTGAGATGATGAGTTTTAGTCGCTGCATAAAAAAGCTCGTTTGGGGTAAACGAGCTCTAGTCACGCGCAAAAAAAAGCTCGTCGAGGTTGAACGAGCTTTTTTGTAAGCTCGTCTAACTTTAACGAGCCTTGAGAAAAGCTCGGCTGCATAAAAAAGGCTCGGCTCGTTTAATATCACTAGCTGTTGTACCTGAAAATTCATTAATTGTAAATTAAAATAGTTTTTTATAACAAAAAATTCAAA
Source organism: Mucor racemosus (assembly GCA_027405735.1). Classification (NCBI taxonomy): domain Eukaryota; kingdom Fungi; phylum Mucoromycota; class Mucoromycetes; order Mucorales; family Mucoraceae; genus Mucor; species Mucor racemosus. The sequence continues at coordinate 263,992 of JAPEHQ010000004.1, read as the reverse complement.
TTTAGAATGGTATCACTATCCTGATACATATTACAACTACATCAAAATTTCAAAACTGCCATAATACTTGCCATGCTGTGCCAGGCCGCCGCGCCGCCCGGCCACCAAAAAATTTTTTTTTTGCAATCAACATAATATAAAGGATTAAAAAACCAGAAAAATTCAGGCCGATGTGTAGGAGTGGTTAACTTTCGTGATTCGGATTCACGAGATCCCGGGTTCAAATCCCGGTGTCGGCCCATTTTTTGGCAGACGTTTCTAATTTAAGTTTACTTGTAAGGGCTTTTGGAGAAAATTTACATTTTGAAGTTTTTGTTTTGCTAAAAAATGAGATTCTGAATTAATCTTTGCAATGCTCGTCGAAAATTTTGTTACAAACCACGTAGATAATATCAAGCAATTTCTTTTTTATTATTATTATTTAAATAAACAAATGATCTTGAACCCCCCAAAAACTAAGATTAATCAACAGAAATTGTGTCATATTTGTGGGTATTTTTTTTTTCTAATATAGCAGTGTCAATAATAGTCGAATCATTGATACTGAAGAAACAGAGCAAAACATTTCTGTTTAGTAAACCAATTTTAACATTTTCGATTTTTTGTTGTCTATTTTTGCAAATTTAGAACTAACTACGTTACTGGTTGCAAAACAAAAAATACGTTCATATACAAAATTCGACACTCTATTACCCCAATTATAAATCTCTGTTTCTTCTACCGCAAAAACTATTCGGCAAGAATTCTCTAATCCTAAAAACGTTTTTATGTGGAAAGTACAAAGTTTTATTATTTAATCTTTATATCAAACTTTTATATAAAGAAAATTAATTGTAATTACAATTTTATCTTACAGTTTCACATTTAGATGTTGTTTTTGGTATCAAAAATCGATTCTTTTGTATTTTGATCAAAATCATGAAAGGCTAAAATGAGCTTCTAATGTCAGATTATGCATAGTTAAACGCCATCAAAATGTGGAGTTGATTCCTGTTTTGTGTAGGGAAATATTTGATTATAGAGCTCATCTTTTTTTTTTTAAAATGAGAAAGCTATTTGACTAATAGCCTAGATTTGAAAAAAGTATTAGCATTGCTTGCGTTTAAAAATGCTTAAATATATCTACTATGTGCTTTATTCTTGAGTTCAAATGTTTGCTGCTACAAGATATACTTTTCATTCTTTTATATCAAATTCTATGGATTAAAAACGCGTATACAAAGCCTCACGATGGCAAAATTTTTGATAATACACAGTAAAATGAATGATACGCGAAGCTAAATGTATAGATTACTCTTGCTAATAAGCAATAATAAACAACACAGAATGTCATAGGATACATGACAGCTTGTAGAGAAAGCTATGGCCAATACAATGTTGATGTGCTTTATATTCCTTTGCTAAAAATAGAAATGCCATCTTACCCGCCCTTCAGATAATAGTGCTTTCAATGTTTAGACGATGTGTATATAATATAAAGTGTTGCAGTTGTTGATACTTTCATCATTGTCAGATTTTAGTTGTCAAAACGGACATGTCTTTGTTGTTGACCATTGCCCGCCTGGTCATTCACCAAATAGACTGTATCCTGAGATATATATGCAGGAAAAGTATCATTAGAGGATACTGATCCAGAGCGAGCAAACGGTACAGGATCCATCCCAAGGAGTGGCAGTGTAGGTAATGATAATACGGATGCTGGTGATGTTATTGGAAAATGGGGATGAAGAGAAAGTAAGATAGAGGAAGTAAAATGGGATGATGATGAAGGGAGAGATGCTACTGAAGGTTTCCAACCATCAAGACAAGCAGAAGTGTTCAACTTCTGCCACCTCGATGGAGGTTGCTCCTCAGCAGCAGCATATTTTGGCTTTCTTTTTTTACTGCGAACATTAACAGTAAACTGTGGAAATATTTAGTAAGGATTTATAGGGAAATTATTATTTATATTTGGAAACATTTACATTGTATTGAACACCTGATCTTAATAACATTAGAGCAGTTTTTAACGTTGCAGGTAAAAATATGTGGTTGAAGGTTAAAAAAAGACAATAAAAAGTGCGTTTGGTTTACGAAAAAAGAACAAAGAGAAAGAAAGAAAAACTGCAATAGGTGTAGGCTTAAATACAGTAAATACCATTCTATGACAGTTCAGTTTCGTGTATGTCATTTTTTAAAATACATGTCATTTTGTGAAATACATTTTATTATACATTATTTAGTTTGTTTATTTAAACCATTACAGAAATTGAAGCACCCCTCGGATTTATAGCTGGTTATATGTTCTATCTATTATCATATATTCAATTCTTCAAAAAGCTATTAAATATCTTATTTTTCAGTCTCTATACGCTTAAAAGCGGAACATTAATTTTAAAAAATATTTTTGTCTGGATGGACGAATTTTGACATTTTTCGATTTTTGTTGTCTAATTTTGCAAATTTAGAGCCAAATATACTAGTAATCGCAAAATAAAAAATATGTACATACACAAAAATTAGAGCTCTATGTAATCCAGTATAAACTCAAGTTAGTTTACAGCAAAACTATTCAGTTAAAATCCTTTAACTAAAAAACTGTTTCTGGGCCAAAAGTAAGCATTTTTATTATGTAATTTTTTATATTAAAGTTTTAAGAGACGCCTATAAACTGTACCTACATTTTGCTCTCACGTTGTTGTGCATTTAAGCGTCATTTTTCTATGTCAAAATGCAATTTTTCTTTTTTTTGATCAAAATCATGAGCATTGGTAAGGATAAAAATGAGCTTCAAAATGTTCGCTACAAAAACTGAATTTTCAGACTTTACCTGCCTCAACATATTAAAAATGATGAATTTTTTGTATTAGGTATTCCAATTTCTTTGAAACTTTGACATACCATAGTATAACATGAGGGCAATATTATAAAGTTAGTCTTAGTTTTGTATCTATATTTTATCTAGAGATATTTGGTTTTAATTATGACATTCTTTGCATGAAATATTGTTTGAACGACAGTTAAGTTTCTGCGTAAACTTCAACAACATCCTATCACACACGCAATCCTCCAAATTTTAAATAATTTTAGCATAAATCCAATCCGACTTGAAATGGCATGCAAAATGTATTTTTTATGTGTCCCTGGACATATATGTTAAAAAATGCATCCGAATATGTACAAAATCTTGAAAGTAATGAAATAAAAGAAGGGACTGAGGAGGGCAAATGCTGACAAATATTGACTTTTTCCAACATATTTATTGTGGGGGGAGGTATTGATGATGTCTCAAGATTGCTCTACCCTTTCAATATAGGACTATAGACACATCATGACGCCGTAACTTCGGCGATGACTGATTATGGCTACGATTTGAATGTTTACTTTATCTAAAGCACCTCTCATTTCTGCATTAAATGTTATCAGCAAAAGATTATAGCTTCTCGAAAAGAATTATTACACAATATTGATACAATTTTCAAAAATTATAAATATTAGGTAGCCAAAATATCAAATTGTTAATAATGAGGCATTTTCAGTCTTTGCTGTAAATGAATAATTCATTTCTACCACATGGTGCGCACCACATTTCAAGAATGAAAACGTTTATTCAACATGCTTTGAAGGAGCTATTTGTTCAAGGCGATGCTGAGGGAGAATCAACGAAGGAGAAGTATGTGGGAGGCAAAATTTTATAAAGAAAATACGAAGATACAAAGAAAAGACGACAAAGAATTATTGTCAAAGGGGCAGTTTTCGATATATTTATATAGAGAGGAGAGAAAATTGCACGAAAGGAGAAGTAGGAGGGAAACAGAAATATCAAAGACCAAGCGAACACATATCGTTTAGGAAAAAAGGGTCTATCAGTTCACTACCAATATGGTATTCCAATTTATCGTTTTTGAATGTGTTTCTCCTCTGTTTCCATTATATAGAGTTTGTATATATAGTGGCGATGGGTCACTACAAGCTATATTTTATATATATATAATCCCCTTGTCAAATCTGTAGTATATTATTCTAATTACACTTTTTTCTTTACCCCAGCCAAATAAAACATATATAAGATCGGCCAAGATTCTACATCGTGTCAATTATGTTATAAATATAGGTATCGACACAGAAATACATTTCTTATTTATAGAGAAGAAAAATCTAGATTTCCCCCTTTATAATAGATGCAAATAAAATATATCAATTGCACTACAAAATACATAACAGATCACATAAATAAAATCGATTTAAATACTAAAAAATAATACAATTTATATGTGTATATATGAATTACTATCGTTACTTTTCCTATGTGCAATTTATACCGTATATGAATATCATTTTGCCCATAAATAGCTGCTTGATATTTTTTTCAGGGGCTCGCAACAAAGGGATTATTTATGCATTGATTCATATTGTATGTACGTGTTCTTCTTTTGCGCCTTTTTGTGCAATTAAAACAGTATAGTACATGTAATGTTTGTTGAATTCAAAGAGAGAGAGAGAGAGAGAGAGAGATGGTACAAAGGAGATCCGTGAATTATAAATATCTGAAAAAAACATTATAATAGATTTGCTGCCCCTTTCGAAACTAACATGATCCCCTTTCATAATATCAAAATTGTTATACAAGACTCCCCTAAGCTATTTACAAGAAACGAACCCCTATATACTTTCTAGTATTTTTGAAAACCAACCAAGCAAAAGAGAAATAATTACCCAAAAATAATTATTATTCGAAATATCTTTATTTTACATTCTTTTTTTCTCTTGTTATTTTTCTTTATTATATTGCACAAAAATCCTCTCCTTCATCATTAGATTTACACACATTTTTTTTTCTCATTTTAAAACACATATACTTAAATCAAACATAAAATATACTTAACAAAAAAAGGTAAAGCAGCCTTTAGTATAAAAAAAAAACAAATTACTGAGAATATTCTGTAGTAAAAGAAAAAAAATGCCTAGACAAAATCCATTTCTGCGACGTGCATCATCTCCTGGAGATATAAATACTGAAATTAACCATGGTAATAGTAATTTGTTGTCAGTTCCACCACCATTACCACAACAACATCCAGCAAAGTTGACTCAAGCATCGCTTTCTGATTCTGCATTAAAAGTGCCTGTGCGACCATCTACATTTAGAAATACACAATCTCGTATGATGAGTATTCGTCCATCTCGATTTATAAAGGCGTCTACACCTACTTCTTCAACTTCGTCCCCTATTATTTTAAATGATACCAGCACTTGTTCTTCTCAATCAACTGAAATGACTTCATTTATTCGTTTATTCGATACATTTACTCAAAAATTGTATATTGAAGGTTATGTAATGAGACACAACGTTGGTGATTCTGATAATAGTAAACCACGCACCAAAATGTTTGTTGAGTTATCAGGTTCTTCATTGACATTATGGGATACTGAAGTTCCTGGATCTACCGTAATGCCAACCTATTTTCAAATTGTTGATACAACCATTGTTTATTCCAGTCCAGTTATCAGCGCAGATAGCAAAAAGAAAAAGCATATATTTTCAGTACAAAATAAGAAGGCTACCATAACATTTGAAACTTCAGATGAACCATCCATGATGCGCTGGGTTAGTGCGATTAGATTATCTTGTTTTGAAAAGCAAAAATTGCACCAACTATTCACTCTTAAACTTCTCGGTAATAATGTTAATAATAATACAATCACAAACATATCATCGGCATCATTATCATCTAGTGGAAGTAATAATAACACATATGATGAAATACCAACAAAAAGCGCTTGGCTTCAAGTAAGAGTACCAGGTACTTCAATTTGGCAAAAGTATTGGGTTGTACTAGTAAATAAAAAGAAAAAAGAAGATCAGCATATTCGTAATAAGAGATTCGGTAAAAAAGTGCATGTGGATAATGTAGAAGAGCATATATTATTGTATGAAACAAAGAAATCAAAATCGCCCATGTGGACATTATCACGATTAACACATGCTTATGCTGTATATCCAGAATCACCTCAACTAATTGAAAAAGGGTCCATGATTCGTATTGAATGTAAATTAAATGGTGGTGGTGTTCAAGCAAAATCTTCAGTAGAAACGACATTATCAGAGCAAAATGAAGATGCTTCCTGTTGTTGTTGGTTTATGGCAGATTATAGTCAACTTACTATTCAATGGCTTTTGGCAGTGTATGATACATTCAGTTTATACGGTAGACCTGAGCAACTATTTTCAGATCCATTAAACCAAAAAGCTCTCAATTTTGGCGAACCATTCCAAGATGTTAGTACTGTTGTCCATCCTAAATTGTTTTTAGAAACAGATGAAGTTGTGAATACAATGAATGTCTCATCTATCCCTCGCCAAGACATTGATACTATCTTTATCAATGCCATTCTTAAAAAGCAAGCAGAAACGGCTGTTGTTACAGTTACCAGAAGACCTACTGGAACAAGGGCAAATAGTCTTCCTTTGATCACTGTTATATCAGCAACTGAAGATACAACTGGAGATGATAAAATCAAATCAGCAATAGAAGAAACTACAGTTAAATCGTTGGATGTAGAAGATCAAACAGCTCCATTCAAATTTGCTCGACAAGTAGCTGATTCAAGTGATGAAAGCGAGGATGATGATGAAGAAGATTGTGATGATGAAGATGAAGAACTAGATAGTGATGACGAGCCTATTGGTAAGAAATCTGTCAATTCACCACCAAGCAGTGCGACTCCTGTAGCAGAATCTGCAGAATCACCAACCAAAAAAGTATTTGCTGATAGTTTAATTCCTGATTTTGATTTCGGAAATGGATTCGATGTGCCCAAAAATATCACAGCAGCAGCAGTTGCAGCTGCTGTAAATGCTTCTAGTATGTCGCAAACATTGCCCACGCGAGGCAAGAATAAGGGCGCTCGTCATAGCAATTCAATGACTATGTTTATGGACTCTTCATCCACTATTTCGCCTTTGGACAGTCGGCAAGATGATGATTTAGGGTTTCCTTTACATACTCGTAAATCATCTATGCCAGCAACTTCAAGTCATCATCATCATGGCCAAAGATCTTCTTCATCAGCAGGCCATCATTCAATTCATTCACGATCAAACCCACCACCACCACCGCAACCTCCTGCTTCCTCTTCAGCTTTATTTGGCGACTTTAGTTTAGCAACGGATTTTACAAAATTCCTTGACGAGCCCCTGGATCAACGCAAATATTCATTACCAGCCAATGTGAAACTTTCGTCAATGGAATCAAGTCGGTCAACATCATCTAGTAATAACAACAACACTCATCGTGGATGGGGAGATCATGAATGGGAAGATGCAACTGATAACTATGTTGGAGAAGAAGAAGACGAAGAAGAAGAAGAATATGAAGAAGAAGAAGAAGCATCACAACACCCTTATGATGATGATAATCATTCTTATGATTCAGATTTTGATGGTCCTCTTATCCCTTCATTGGGCGATCATTTTGCACCCCAAAATAGTCTATTAGATACATATTTAGGAGAGCAATTGAGTGCCAAGGAACAAATAGAATATGCAAAAGCCACAGGTCAACCTCTGATACAGGTTTCAACTAAAAAACAAGGAGCTCCTCGAGGAGGTTTAGTCGGTATGATTTCGCAGAGAGAAAAAGATAGAAAAGAAGGAAATGGCCTTAGAGTTACTGAAAGAGTGAATCAACATCATGCTCAATTGGGTCAAGATAAATTTGAAAGAGAAAAAGAAAGAAGAATATTTGAGCAAAGGCAACATCAATTCTTGAAACATCAGGTAATTATATAAATCGGGTTCAAATGCGAAATTAAATATTAAATATTTGTCATTTAGATGATGCTTTATGCAAATGGTTATGGTATGGCTCCTTTACCCATGATGCATCCACATTCTTTTATGGGTCCAATGTCTCCTATGGGTCCTATTAGTCCTATGCCAATGAGCCCAATGGGTCCAATGTCTCCCATGGGTCCAATGAGTCCTATGGGTCCAATGTCTCCAATGGGTCCAATGTCTCCAATGGGTCCTATGTCGCCTATGGGTCCATTGAATCCAATGAATATGGCCATGATGCAACAACAACAACAACAACAACAACAACAACAACAGCAGCAGCAGCAGCAACAACAACAACAATATAGTCAGTCATCATCTTCACCTACTCCTCCACCACTTTTATCATTACCTCAGCAACATCTTCATTCACCTATGAGCAGTGCACCGCCTAGTCCACATACGCCTAGCTATGGAAATCATATCAGACCCATTTACGGCCCACCCCCACCTTCTTCTCCAATGGGATTTTATCAACAGCAACAACAACAATATCAACAGGGTAGACAAAGCCCAAGTTTATCAGCACCATTAATGACTCATAATAATCGTCGAGTATCAAGGCCTTTATTGGACGACGTAGAAGAAATGAACACTGGTGGCAGTAGTAGTAGAACAATGTCACCTATACTAAGAAAGAGTCCAATTGTATCAACTTCCTCAGGAACGAGTAGTGTTCGTATGTAAATCCAAAACCTTTAAAAAAGTCTCCCTATTCGTTTCTCTTTCCTTTTTTTTTTCATATTTTTAGTTCATAAAGAATAAAAAGTTCATCTTTTAATTATACATTTTGTAACAGTTAGCTTTTAAAAAATGTGTCTGAAAAGAAATTTTGAGCTAGATCTACAATAGATAACATAGCATATAAAGTCTTTTCTACAAGCTGAACAAATGGAATTCAGTTTATATAAATCGAAAATTGCATTTGGTAATGGTTTGTATCGTTATCAATATATATATAGTAGCCCATGATGTTTCAAAAAGAAATATTATTCTAAAACATCATATTGAAAATTGTATATTTTGTATGTTATTTATAAACCAATAATACATGTCTGTTTTAATATTATAGCCTAAAATGATACCTATTTACTACGTTTCTTTCGCAAATGTTGATTTTTGATGAGGTAGCATGAAAAAATGAGCGAAAATTTTTATGAATTGATATAACTCTAGCAGAAGTAAAACAAACATGCCATAATGATTATGCAGATTCTTGTGGTAATATAACTAATATTTGTGGGATTAAATCCCCAGAAACTTGATCCGAGCTGTCGTTCAAAAAATGTCATACTTAAAACCAAATATCTCTAGATAAAATATAGATACAAAACTAAGACTAACTTTATAATATTGCCCTCATGTTATACTATGGTATGTCAAAGTTTCAAAGAAATTGGAATACCTAATACAAAAAATTCATCATTTTTAATATGTTGAGGCAGGTAAAGTCTGAAAATTCAGTTTTTGTAGCGAACATTTTGAAGCTCATTTTTATCCTTACCAATGCTCATGATTTTGATCAAAAAAAAGAAAAATTGCATTTTGACATAGAAAAATGACGCTTAAATGCACAACAACGTGAGAGCAAAATGTAGGTACAGTTTATAGGCGTCTCTTAAAACTTTAATATAAAAAATTACATAATAAAAATGCTTACTTTTGGCCCAGAAACAGTTTTTTAGTTAAAGGATTTTAACTGAATAGTTTTGCTGTAAACTAACTTGAGTTTATACTGGATTACATAGAGCTCTAATTTTTGTGTATGTACATATTTTTTATTTTGCGATTACTAGTATATTTGGCTCTAAATTTGCAAAATTAGACAACAAAAATCGAAAAATGTCAAAATTCGTCCATCCAGACAAAAATATTTTTTAAAATTAATGTTCCGCTTTTAAGCGTATAGAGACTGAAAAATAAGATATTTAATAGCTTTTTGAAGAATTGAATATATGATAATAGATAGAACATATAACCAGCTATAAATCCGAGGGGTGCTTCAATTTCTGTAATGGTTTAAATAAACAAACTAAATAATGTATAATAAAATGTATTTCACAAAATGACATGTATTTTAAAAAATGACATACACGAAACTGAACTGTCATAGAATGGTATTTACTGTATTTAAGCCTACACCTATTGCAGCTTTTCTTTCTTCCGATTGCAACTTATAATATACATGTAGAATATATACAAATAAAGAGCAAAAAGTTTCACTAAATAACTTTTTTATTTCAGAAATTAAATATATTTAACCTTACAGTAACAATAAAAAAAAAGGTGTATTTGAATAATATTCGGGCAACTATAAAGTGGGCGACAGAAATAGAGAATGTGTATATATAGATTATATATTGATATAAACGAGAAACTTGTTGATTGTGAGTACGTGTGAGCGTACTTGTGATTTGCGGGTGAACGTGCGCATAAAAATGTAAATGAAATAAAACAAAAGGTGAAAAGTAGGAGTGGCAGATATACATTATTATTCACTAAAAAGAAAACATTTAGACTTGTTAAATACTAATGACCATCAATAATAAACTTACGTGAAAATAAACAGGTTATTAGTTGCTGCAACAGCAATTGTGTTTTCCTTGGGATGCCAAGAAGAATGTAAAATTTTCTTGTTGTAATCCATATAATCAGTATCATCACGCATTCTTCTACCCGTATTATTAGCAGTTCGATTTCCTTGACTCATGGTAATCTTATTTTTAGCAGAACCTAATTTCTTTGCCTTGAAGGCACTCTTATCAGCTTGTAAAGTCACTTCGTTACCATCCTCACGTCCATAGATATGAATATCGTTACTATAAGAGCCTGTCATCATATGGCTTCCATCACCGCTAAATGTACATTCAAACTTGTCAAAAATACAATCATTTTCGTAAAGATCACATAGCTTAGATCTAAGGTTATCGTGAATGTTAATTGTACGAAGAGGCTTTTTTTCCATGTTGATATCCCAAATCTTCAATGTAAGATAATCGCGAGACAAGATGTATCGGCCATCTTGACTAAATTTGACATCAGAAATAGAGGAAATAATCTCAGAAAAGAATGATCTATTGGAAGGATCTTCAGGCTCTTCGAAAACTAGATAAATCAAATTAGAAAGTGTCTTGATTTACAAACATTTAAGCACAATTTACCCTTTGCATTCTGATCGCATAATGCAGCTTCTCTCATATCTGCCAATTTAATAGTTCCTTTACTACTACTATACATAAACAGGTTACACTGATCAGGGTGAAATTCAGCAGCGGTAATAACTTCAGTTAATTCTTCCATATTAGCAGGCTTAATATCAACAATGTCTAAAAAAGAAAAGGGATAAATAAAAAATCCATTGATTATGCTTTTTGATTTGACTTACTAAAACTTTGATCAGAGATATCCAAGTTCCATAAATTGATTCGAAGATCATCAGCAGAGATATAAGTTTCACTATCAGAATTGATTGAAATGGAATTGATATGATATGCATGAGCTTAAAAACGAAAAGGTTTAGTATTTTTCATGCATGCAGATAATTTTCATTCTCCGTATAGATTTACCATTTGAATAAATACGTCTTGGAACGGCAGCTACAATGGTATCTTGATGGCTGATCTTGGGCATACTCAAGCTAGATTGAAGAGGTGTAGCAAAGCTTCCAGGTACAGCTGTTGGCATATCATCTGACATCATAGAGACCTCACTAACTGTCTTTAAACTACGTTCATATACCTTCCACAATTTAATGGTTTTATCTAATAAAATTTGACCATTTAATAACGCAATTGTAAAGCAAAAATTTATATCATACCATTTGTAGAAAGCAAGAAGTGTGCTGAGTTTTGTCTTTTACACCATTTGATCTGGTTGATTTTCTCTTCAATTTCCAAACTTTTCAAATAATCAAACTCTGGTTCATGGGATTGAAATTCTGTATGAAAACGATATTCGCAAGATTTTTTCTATATACAAAGATAAGATTTGATTAGATAATGCCCTTGAGGGAATAAATTCAAATCTAAACTTATTTACGCTTTCATTGCGTTCAAACAAAACGACTCTACCGCCTTTATCACCCGTTGCCAAGTAATCACCAGTGTGATCAAACTCAACAGCCGAGATAATATCAGCTTTTTTAAAGATATTTTAGTAAAGTTTCCGAGACGCTACATTTCTGTTTTACCTTCTGTAATATCATCAGATTCACCCTTATCACCAAAGCATTGAGCAAACTTCCATTTGCTATCATTTTCTGCTGCAGATGCTTGCATATTATCTAATTTAAATGTTAAATCATTGGGCTTACGCGTTTTGGTTGCCATGGTGATTGAATCAAAAAGCTTTTCAAATTTCAACATCAGATAATAGTAATCACCATGGCAACCGATTTTTAAAAGTGTCAAATGTATAGACTTTATTACCTTTTTAATTATATTGAATAGGGATCGATACGAGAATAAAAAAGAGAAGAAAAATATGACAAAAAAACGTTGATGCCCTCTAGAAAAAACCCCATCTTTCACACAGCACGCTAAAAAGTCACATTGAATGATGATGAATGGAGCTTCTTTATATGTACAGCAACTTTACCACCATGCCCATCCTCCTTCACTCGGTTTGTACGTCACCGGAGATCTATTTTAGTTGTTTCGAAACTTTTTTATATATATTTCAAGCGATTCAATAGTTTCAAAACAGCTTCTTTTTCTTGTAAAATTATCATAGAAATTTCAGTTTAAGGAAAATGTCAGGATATAACATTGTTTGGGCATTCTTTGGTGTCGCTATTTTGTCTGCTTTAGCCTATGTATTTACTCCCAAGGGAAACGACCAAACGTAGGTTTATATACATTGTATATCTATACAAATTTTGATATAAAATATCTTTAATAGTGTCATCAGAACTGTTATTATCATGTCACTCATCTGTTGTTATTTGATGTAAGTGAAATTTACTGTTAAAAAAGACACGTTTTTAATATTGAAATGATGAAAATAGGTGGGCTATTACTTATCTCGCTCAGCTGCATCCTTTAATTTACCCCAAGAAGGTTGGACTTCGACCTCCTCACCACGAATAATCAACATCAAATCAACATGTTTCGCGTAATTTTCTCTTCAACTAAAAGAAAGAGGCTATTCTGTATATTTTATACAACATTTGGTTCAACAGTAATGGTTTTTTATTGTCTTTTTGATCCCTCAATCCCCCTCCACCCTACCTCCTTCTTTTTAGCTTTTTCTCTATTATTAAAATACCCTCATGAAAAAAAAATATATTTAATTGTGTGGTTTAATCAATTGTGTATTAGAGAAATGTGTAATGTTAAAAGGTTCATTTTTTAAGGGGAATTTGAAACCTCCTTGAAGTTTCAGGTTCTAGAAATTATTACCTGTCAAAAAAAGAGATATATACATTTTTTATTAGAGATTTTCTTCAGCATTTACTAATTGATTATGAAGTCTAAAATAAGTAGATTGATTATTCATTAATTCGTTATGAGTTCCTAAAGAAATAAAATGAGATTACAGAATTTAAAATCTTTGAAATGTAATTACGAACCTTTCTCTAAAATGTTGCCTGGAGTTCTACCCATAACTACAATCATATCTGCTTTTCTAATTGTAGATAATCTATGTGCAATAACTAATACAGTTCTACCATGCATTAATTTGTCTAAAGCATCTTGGACCATTCTTTCACTTTGTGCTATATGATAAAATAAAGAAATTAGATCAATATAAATTGTATGTATTTGATGATACTTTACTATCTAATGCAGAAGTAGCTTCATCTAAAATCAAAATCTTGGGATCCTTGAGGATTGCGCGAGCAATTGCAACTCTTTGCTTTTGTCCACCGGATAAAGCAGCACCACGCTCACCAACTACAGTATTATAACCATCGGGGAAGCCTTCAATGAATATTTCTGCATTAGCTTGTCTAGCAGCTTCTCTTACTTCTTCCATGGTAGCATCAGGACGTCCATAACGGATATTCTCCAAGATACTAGTAGCAAATAAAACAGGTTCTTGATTAATAAAACCAATATTTTGTCTCAGCCATGAAGGATCTAGTGTCTTTAAATCTTGACCATCCAGAGTAATTTCACCTTCTGAAGGCTCATAAAAGCGTTCCAACAAGGAAGCAATGGTAGATTTACCAGAACCTGAAGGACCGCAAAGAGCCACAGTAGTTCCTTGGGGTACAGTTAACTTGAATTTGTCTAAAACCTTTTGATCAGGACGAGTAGGATAATTAAAATCAATATCATGGAAAACAACATCTCCTTGAACATGTTCCAATTTATGGCCACCCTTCAAAGGAACATTGGGATGCAAATGAATAAATTCAAAAACACGATTAGCAGAAGCAGCTGCCTTGATGGATTGACCAAACAAGACACCGAGAGATACCAAAGAGTGCTGTGCTGTTTGAGTAGAGAGCATATACGACATAAGATCACCACTAGTCAATTTATTCTCAACGACCAAAGAACCACCATAATACAGAACAGTTAATACCATACAACCCACAGAAATGTTGGTTAAACCTTGGAAAAGACCGATATGAAGACCCATATGTTGATTAGACAAAGCTACCTTTTGACATGCTTCTCCATAATGTTCCATTTCACGACCCTCAGATGCAAAAGCTCTTACAGTTCTCATATTTGAAATTACTTCACCTGCAACACCGCCAGAATAACCATCTAATTGCTTGTTTTGTTTGCTGAGCTTTCGTAAATAGGCACCATACATGTTTAATAAAACATATAAAACGGGCATTGTACCGAGCATTGTCAAAGTGAGCGATGTAGAAATACGGAATAGTTGAATAGATGAACCAATTGTCTGAGTGATAGATTTAAGACCTTGAGTTACCAATTGTTTAAATGTACTCTAGAATATAATGTCTATTAATAAATATTCTGATAATATAATTTGATAAATCTACCTTGAAATCAGAAACATCTGCTGTCAAACGACTTACAAGTTCACCACTTCGATGGCAATCAAAAAACGAAATATCCTGTCGAATAATAGCAGAAAACAATTTTGCGCGCAAACGTTTAGCTACATTTTCACCAAATGCAGATACCAACGAAATGTGAGCAAATGTCAAAAACCCTTGTGCAGTTAAAAGTCCAAATAATTTCATTGCAGGTGCATTCAGATCACGAATAGTGAGCGCTCCTAATCCATCTGCTGCTGCTTGAACACTACTAGAAAGTACATTAATCAATTGACCAGTAACCAAAGGTGTTTGTAATTGAACTATGGCTGCACCGATAGCAGTTAATACAATTAACCCCAATAAAACTAAATCTGGTTTAACTAAATCCCAAATATCCTGTGCAATGCTGGCTTTTTCTTGTTGAGGAAAAATTTTATCAAGAACTTTGGTCTTTGTAACAGCTTCTGTAACGATAATAGGTTGTTGCTTATATGGAAATGTAGCATCGCAATAAGCAACATCGCCGTATTGCGCAAATCGAAGTCCAACTGCTAGTGAAATGAGGGGTACAGAGTGTGATTTGATTAAAGTAAACGTTGATTTAATGCTTGGAATTTTAGAGAATCTACTACTGCTATATCAATACAGATATTAGATATATGTGTATTATGCAAAACCCCTTTATTTACCTCCAATTCAAAAGTTGTGGTCGTTGTTCTTGTTTTTGCTGTTGAGAAAATTGTCGTCTGATGTTGCTTTTTATAGATGATTGAAATAAACTAAAAGCCTAATCAATAACATTAGTGAGTTTCATAAAATAAGCAAAGTTTCATACCGTTTTTGAACACGGCCGAAGCGTGAACCTGGCTACCAACAAGGGCATATTGATGTTGAAAGTTTGTGCTAAACAGAAATATGATTATTAAATATTTTAAGCGGGGATAGGTGGTCATTTTAAATGCTACAAATGTCAGTAATGTGATTGGGCTTGCATTTGTTCAGTTCGTGCTTGGTATTTTTCACATGCATTTTTAGCTGAGACAACCAGATTTGCCGCTCTAGCGATATAACACACAATTTAGGGAAAAGGCACACACATAGATAGTTGTATTGAATCTTTGTGTAATTGACAAGGTGTTAAATCGTAAATGTGAATTATTTCAATTCTTCATTTCAATTGCAACCCCATATCTTACAAGTCAAATGCTCTATAGAACTTAATAGTATAGAAGCAAGCTTTAAAATACTAACTTGCCGTCAGCAATATCTGCTTACTTAGAAAGAGGTTTCGCATAGAATACATGCTATTTACTAATGTTAAATATTCTTTAAAAGCCCTGCCAAAACCTTCCACATTTGGCATTATTTGGATTTGATTTCCTCAAAGTTGCGAATTTTTATTTCAAAGGATTCAAACAAGCCTTCGAGTGCAAGCAATCAAAAAATTTAGGTCTATTTTCACAATTTTTACGGTTAGGATCCACTGTATTGTTATTATTTTGATGTGGCTGCGGTAAATCTTGAATTTAGGCGCAAACTAAGCTAGTATCTGAAAAGCATTCAAGGAAATTCTGCGTTATCGATGTCTATTATTACGAACTTGATTACAATTCATATATATTGAAATGATTTTTGATTTTTTTTTTTTTGTTGAGAAAACTGGGTTTTCAAAAAATTTCCATTATCAAAGTTTTCAATCTTCAAAATTGGTGCGCGCCATATTTTCTAGATCTACCTCCATACAAGAGAACTTTTTAGAATATATATTACACTGCTAAATGGACATGAATTGGTTGTATTATGTTATGAATTCCTAAATTTATTTTATATTTCATGAAAAACTCAAAAACGTATAAAAATTACTGCTTTTCCCTTGAAAACTGGATCTCGCTTTTATCCCTGTTTAACTTTTTTTTTCACTAAATAACATCAAGAAAAAATTATATAATAATGTACTTGAGATGTTCAACTTTAATCCAAAAATAAGTATCTAAAAATATCCTATTTTTTGCAGTTGATATTAACTTTTCAGCCCTAATGTTTCAGATTTTTACGCGTATTTCACTGCTAAAGGATTGAAAACTTTGAGCCTTCGTATCTCTGCAAAAAATTAAGCTATACGAACATTTTTTAATAACAAAACTTACTTGTTTTAGAGTACTCTATAACATATTTTAGTATAAAAAAATTCTGAGTACTTTTATGTTTTTTATTATTTTTTTTTTTGGCCTTTTTGTAGTAGATTTCAAAACATTCATTAAATTGAGCAGCATTTGTTTTAAATTCATACCATCAATCTCGTTGAGCTTTATCGGAATTAATTTAGTTTTTTTTTTTGAAATATTGATTTTGCGTGGAGAAATCCCTAAAAATGTATACAAAAAGATACTTTCGTTTCTAGCTTCAATTTTTCCCTTGTATACCCTCATCCCAAATCCTGAAGTTGAAAAAAAATTGACAAAATTCTCGTTTTCTCTACGAAAAATGCAGCTAGAAGGCTCAACAATGGTTCAATTGATAGATCATTTTGCTGCGTATCATATTCGCTACTTATATTTAAACTATGTTTATGAAAAGCGATGCATACCTTCAAAAAACCTCCAAAATATTGATTGTATTTTGCGCATAATTTAATGTGAAACATTTACCTAAATTTTGTTTAGATGGATGTAGAATTTAAAACTGTACAAAAACAACTTATCGCACTGGTTCAACTTACTTTGCAGTTCATGAGCTATTAAACAATTTTGTTTTTTGTATCATTTTTCGTCCATTTTTTCCGCACTCTGGGAATGAAAAGTGTAAAGCAGTGTAAATTGAGGTTTACACGAATTTATTGTAAAAATTCGATCTTCAGGGTTACTTGAGTTTTCCACTTTATTTACATTAAAATAATGTAAATTTGAAGGTTACTTAAAATATACACTACCCTTAGGTAGTGATATTAAACGAGCCGAGCCTTTTTTATGCAGCCGAGCTTTTCTCAAGGCTCGTTAAAGTTAGACGAGCTTACAAAAAAGCTCGTTCAACCTCGACGAGCTTTTTTTTGCGCGTGACTAGAGCTCGTTTACCCCAAACGAGCTTTTTTATGCAGCGACTAAAACTCATCATCTCAATGCGAGCTTTATTTTACCTTTCCAGTGACAAATATCTAAAGTAAAGCAAACTTATGAATGTCAATTGACAATTATCTAAAGTAATAATGTCATAGCATTTACTAATTATTATTTAAATTTGAACTTTTTGAAAAGAAGTCAAAAGCTCGTCTTTCTCAAACGAGCTTTTTAAAAAAAAGTCAAAAACTCGTCTTTGTCAAACGAGCTTTTATTAAAGCTCGGCTCGAGCTCGAGTGATACAAAGCTCGGCTCGTTGTGGCGAGCTTTGGTCAAGCTCGTCCTAGGCTCGGCTCGTCTTTTATACTTACCCTTAGGTAGATTTGGAGCTTACATAAAATTACATGAGTTTTACATTATTTTACATAACCACAAATTTCAATAAGGTATTTTATTTAAGAAAAGTATTTTTGATTAGTATTTTATTATAGTATTATGGTATTGATTATTTTGTTGTTGTTCTTCTTTTTCGTTCACTTCGTTTTGGTTTTGGTGATGAGGGTCTTGGTGATGGAAATCTTGATGATGATGACCTTGGTGCTTTTGATGTTGATTACTTTTACTGCTGCTGTTGTAATTGCCGCAACTTTTATTGCTGCTGTAATTGTCACTATGTAGGAAATTTGTGCAATTATTTCCTTAAAAACCTCACGCGCGTGCAATTGATGCATAGTTTCTTACAGCAAAATGCGTGCAAAATAAAAGCACTGACAAAACAAAAAAACGCAAGCAATTGCAATAATTGCACGCAAAATTATATTTGAGGAATACGTACGCTTTTGAAATTAATGCACGCATCAATATTATTTATGGTTTTTGGTTTTTGAAATTTTATAAAAAAAAATTGGATCAAATGCTTATATAATATATAATTTTGTTTATTGTATTGAAAAATAAAATAATACTCTTTGCTTGATTAAAATGTACCATGGATAACCAATAAAAGGGATGCCATGCTTGATAAAATATATATAGATGTGTAGTATTCAGAGCATAATAGGTATAGATACTGAACCAATAAAAGCCAAAATAAGCCTCATAACAGTAAAGCAACCTATGGATTTTAACAATATTAGTATGTCTTTATCTAACATTATTAAATTTAATATGATATACTTACAAGCTACACAATGGAAAAATGAAGAGCTTCAAAAACTGGCTAAAAATTATGAATTTTACATATTAGTAATGCTATTTTATGATTATACGCAAATAAGTACTTACTTTTTATAAGCATATTTGTATCTACACCAGCAAAGTAGTCAAAAAAAGGTTAATAGGCAATCTCATGCACACATTATATCTTTAATTACCATGTTTCAACTCTCAAAAGAAACGATATAATACTTTAGGACTAAATTTTAGTAGTATAGCACCCCAAATTTATTGATAACTTACTGTGTATTATAAGCCGTTAAATAGTAAAATAAATAATTTACATTTGTATTAAATATGAGAGACTGTTTGCAGAATACCGGTTTTATTGCAGGATATGTGGAGCATATTATTTGAATTTGGTGCTATATTTCAACATAATAATATCTAAGTATTAATAAAACCTGCTTAAAAAACCGTTTACATGCCATAGAAAATACATACTTACGTTGTAAACACAAAAAGAAAGAAAGAAATATAATTGAATGCAAGGGTTATTTATAAAAAAATGCTTGTTTTCCCCATGGAATTTTCTCAAAAATGAATGTAAACCAGTAAAATGTTTGAAAGAATTATAGAAATGCTCTATTTTAAATTTTAGGCGAGATCCAGAATCCTTGTTGTATTCAAACTTTGAAGAACTTGTATAGATAACTTGGCTGTAGAATAATTCAATAGAAAGGGCAGGTGTATCTAAAAAAAATGGCAATTTCTGAATTGAAATGGCCTGAAATGGCTCATAAATAGAGATAAATTTAGTATAAATTTAAGTAAAATTTGTAGTTTATTATCTGCATATCACAAGGTTGCATATTCTTATTGATTCAAATCATTAGTAGACATGTCTTCATTGTCGAAATCATAATAATCCCATGTTGTTTTGACCAGACAAGTAAACTTTTTACAATGAATTTTAATTTTTATGATCCAAATTTGACACAATCAATTATGCAATTTATAATTTAAAATAAAGCCCAAACATTTCTCTTTAACATGATATTTTTTTTATTTTATTTTTAATAGTAAAAATGTTGATTTTACATCCAAAATATGTACCATTTCCCTCCCCCACAAAGTCTAATTGTTGCATATATGTCATTTTTTTGCTGCAAAATGCAATATTCTCGATCCATAAAAGCTCCAGATACTCTTAATTACCTTTTCTGCCATCATTTGAACCACTTTGTCAAAGCATATCCTCATTTCCTTGATCATTTTCTCATAGTATCAATATCCATGAAACCGAATCCAGCCTCCTTTTGATTTATTTTCAGCGATAATCCACATAGTTGAAATGCAAAACACATTATCAATCAATACAGCAGTGGTTACTACTAGTTTCAGCTACTATTATTTACCATAAAAAATCTATTCATAAAAATCAAAAATGTCGAATACTATCGTAGCAATACCACATAAAATAGTACAAGAACCAATAATTTGTTTTAAAAATACCAGTGTTTCTGCTCAAATTCCTAGTAATTCCTCTTTTAACGTGATCTTGATATCCAGGGGCACAAATACGACTGTTTAAAATTAAATAAGCTTGAAACCGCCAGTGTATTGATGGGTTCAATCCATGTATTACATTCAAATCATATTTATGTAACTTATAAACATATACAAAAAAAGAATAAAAAAAGAATAAAAAAAGATTTGAACCATAATGAAAAGTTTTTATTAGCAGACTTGTGGCGCTTTTGTAAACAAAGGGGGGGGGGCTCTACTATATTCTTTTGCATTGCAATATAGCTTGTAGCTTCAAAACTGTTGTACATTTTTGATTTTTTTGGTGTTAAAATTGCGGAAAATGTATATATTTTTTTTTAAATAAATTTAAAAATTTACATCTTTTTTTTATATGATAGATAAACATAGGTTTATATAGTATTTAACCATCTAAATAAGTGTTTTAAGATATCCTTATGTCTATTGGCGTTATCCAATCTCAAAAAATTCAGAAAATTGAATTTTGTAATTTTCTCTGAAAAATAAAATAAGAAAAAAAAAGGAAACTTAAATTTTGCGCTATATATGCTACTTTGTCTGTATAATTTGAAAGCGTACAGCCAAGCAATCCAAGTTTATTATGGGGATGATAATTTTTCTGTGTTGTATTCCACCTACTAGTATCATACATTATCACCTTCTACAGTATCAATACATCTTACAATCTATTGACTACGACATGTATTGAAGTGCAAGTCTTGATATCGGATATAAGAAAATCCTAGCGTATCAAGTTTAATCCAGTAATTACCAAGAACGCTTTGACCTCAATTATGACACCACATTATTTCATCCCAGCAGTTAACCAATCAAGTACTTATCAAATCAACATCCAAGCATATTTAGCGCAGCATTGAAACAACACAACTCACAAGCTCTGCAAGAACGGTTAAATTATGATTGATCCATTTCAATCCATAGATTACTATCAAACAGATCCAATAGTTCAATAGTGCCTTAAATTACATCTCAGGATCTCAATGTCTAATCAATATAAAAGGCCATACTTTTACATCTAAATAAACGATATCTTGTTTTTATTATACAGTTGAAGAACTGATTAATTACTCATTCTTTTATAATTGTATTCTTTTTTAAGTAATATTTATCAATCCTGAAAATATACGACATTCTGCATATTTTCCGCACGCAATTGCAAATTACGCATAAAATCTACAGGAATCTCAATGGCCTGCAATTTCAGCAGTAACTTTCCGTGCGGATAATGCAGGCCATTGAGATTATTGCATAATTATTGCACGCGGACTACTAATAATTGCAGGGGCGTAAGTAAATTTCACAAATTTCCTACATAGTGTGTTGAGTGGTTTCCCATCAATTAGATGTTGATTTTCTATTTCTCATTTTCATAGTTATTCAATAAAAGTTGTAGTGTGTAGAAGAAGAGAATATTATTATTACCTCTGCGAATATAATATTATTTCAGCTGAACAAAAACCAGCCAATTGTAATGACTCACATTACATGTTTTTTCAATAGATGCCTGGTTTATTTTCAAGTGTATAACTAGCATAAATATTATATCTTAGTGAAAATATCAGTTCTTATTCTAGTGGAATTACATAATAAACAAACGTTTCAATTGAACACAATAGCAAACGTATGCTAAAACTATGAAATACCTTTTTGAACCATACATGTCGTGTAGATGATAGCACCCTTGATCACGGCGCAATCAATTGCATATGCAGTAAAATTGAAGTAATTTCATAAAAATAAAAAATAAAAAATAAAATTGTTAATAAATAAAATTATAGTCTTTCCATGGTTTTATTGTGATTAAAAAAAATCTGAAGAAAAAGAATAATATCATCATAAAGTATATTATATTTATATGAATTGTAAAATAGTGGATGTTTGTGTGTTGATACCTATTTTACAAGTGTTCAGTTATAATGTCTTTTATTGACATTTTTTTCTAAGATACTTGGTTGAGATGTTGATACTTTGCTTGATATGATTAGCGTTTGCAAAATAACCGAGCCCAAGCGAGCGTAGGCAGTTTCAGCAAGCATTCGCCGAGTCTAAAGTATTTAAAAGTTACTCAAGTAAGCCCCAGCCTAAGCAACAACTCGTCGAGCAGTTGTATACTGAACATTTTCAGTTTTAAAAGCAAGTAAGCAAGCAAACAAGCAAGTAAGCAAGTAAGCAAGCAAGCAAGCAAGTAAGCAAGCAAGTAAGCAAGCAAGTAAGCAAGCAAGTAAGCAAGCAAGTAAGCAAGCAAGCAAGCAAGTAATACCCTGAAAAAAGCGCAATTCAAACGAGCCCAAGTATAGGGCTCGCTCGCTTGCTTATGCTTGCACTGCTCAATTGCGATCACTAGATATGATAGAATATCATTAGATGTGTCGTATATTTTCAGGATTGATAAATAGTACTTTAAAAAGAATACAATTATAAAAGAATGAGTAATTAATCAGTTCTTCAACTGTATAATAAAAACAAGATATCGTTTATTTAGATGTAAAAGTATGGCCTTTTATATTGATTAGACATTGAGATCCTGAGATGTAATTTAAGGCACTATTGAACTATTGGATCTGTTTGATAGTAATCTATGGATTGAAATGGATCTGTAGTAAACTACATATACCAAGTTTGTTTAGTAATCAAATTGATCTTAGTCAACATCTAAGATCTAATAACCTTAAATCACACAAAACTTTAAAATGTCAAATTGTACCACTGGTACTCCCAAACTAGGAACTAAACCATGAAGATCTTGCTTCAAGATCTTATTACTGTATTATTAATAGAATTAGAAAATAGTATATATATCACAAAGGCTATGGTAATCCATAAACCTTTGCTTTTACTTTATATCTTAAATAAATATCAAAGAGTTATAATTGTAGTCGCAACGCTTTTTTTGTTTAATTACTATTTTTGTAGCAGGATCAATCATAATTTAGCCGTTCTTGCAGAGCTTGTGAGTTGTGTTGTTTCAATGCTGCGCTAAATATGCTTGGATGTTGATTTGATAAGTACTTGATTGGTTAACTGCTGGGATGAAATAATGTGGTGTCATAACTGAGGTCCAAGCGTTCTTGGTAATTACTGGATTAAACTTGGTACGCTAGGAGTTTCTTATATCCGATATCAAGACTTGCACTTCAATACATGTCGTAGTCAATAGATTGTAAGATGTATTGATACTGTAGAAGGTGATAATGTATGATACTAGTAGGTGGAATACAACAAGATGGATGTTGATCTTTCAACATTCCAGTTATAATTTAGAATGTAACTGAGCTTATTTTTATGGGATGTCATTCCTTATCTAGAATTACTGCAACTGCGATTTTGTAAGTAGGAGTTTTAGAATATATTATTTGTCATGGAGAAAGATGTAGATGTACCATGGTATATCAAAAGATGTAATCAAAACAGAAAGCGGGCTTTTAAACCAAAGTTGTTTGTGGAAAGAATCAGGAAAAAAATTAGATCAAAGAATTCTGAGTGACGTCGTTTGCTTTATATAATTTAATAATATTTTGTAATAATAAACTTTCATCTTTCTTCTGGTATATAATTTTACACGATAGGAAAACGATATATTAACGCAAAGTACAGCGTTATACCATAGGTGTCATGTTGTAGAAGGTTGTATTTTGATCAAGAATACTTCCTTTTACAGGCACCAGCAATATAAAGTTTCCTCGTTATGCTTATTGGGATCTGATTGGAACTCAGTCCTTATGGAGCGAGATTCAGGTACGAATTGAGATCAGTTATTTTTCTGAAATGACAATGGCGACTTTGGTCTATAAAAGGTGCCATTTCATTGCAACATAAATGTCATATATATCAAAATAGGATTCTATCCAAATCATTAATAATAATAAACAAACGTATCAATTCAGTCAACTACTCATCTATATTGAAGTTACATTATCAATATAAATAAGATTCAAGCATATAAAAATTACCCCTTAATTGGAGGTTACATAAAATAGATATAACAATAATAAACAACCATTTCCCAAAAAGTTTATATTATTGCCATACTTGTCATACAGTTTCTTATGGCCAATGCTTTGCATGAATATCTTTTAAATAACTAAATCGATAATAATGTACTTTAAATCGAAAGATTACTAAAGCCAACTCCCTTAGTTTGATGGTATACAAATCCTCACATACTTTTTCAGTTATTTGGAATTTTCGGAACTCTTTTATAAAAAAAACTCCGTAACTGATTATGATTGTATTTCTTTATATTCTTTATATTTTTTATTTTTATATTAAATACCATTACATATAAAATGGTTTATATTTGCCCAGAGCCTATTTGTAATATGAAAGTTTTGCAGGTTGACGTTAAAAAGCATAAAAAACTGCATGAAATGAAAAGATTACAACGGTTGATTGATAGATCAGAGGCAGGTGAGGAAGCCAACCAGACTAGCTTATCAACCCCTATTGTTCTTACTACTGCTACAGAAGAGGCGGTTGTTGACGAAGATAAAGGTGACGATAATGCTGGAGGAAGAAATGACGATGAAATGGATTATATTTATAACGAAAATAACCTTGGAACTCAAGGTGAAGAAATGGTTGACGATGACATGGGTAATTTAATAAAGGATATTGTTTATGATGTTGCTTCAATACAAAATCCTGCTATCGGCAATGCTACGACTAAATCAAAAGTATTGAAAAACTCTTTAATAATCAACAAAACGAAGAAAAGATTAGCTGTTCATCACATACTAATGTCATTAAAACAATACAAGAATCCTATTTTAGAGCCTATTGAGATATTTGTAGCTGGTGTAGCTTCTAATGATTGAAATATTGTCGAGAAAGCAAGCGTGGATTTAAAAAATAGATAAAGAGAAAGACTAGTATCCAAGCATACAACAGAATTCATATATCGTTTCTTCAACAGGTATTTGAATGACATTGGTAATGGTGAGTATATAACTAATTTGTTAAATTCAAGAACATCATGGCTCAAATATCAATCTGTTTATTAGGAAGGTTCAAGTTGATGAGCCCTTATCAATGTGATAAAATCTTGAAGCTCAACGTGGACATACTTCATCCAAAAGAATATCCCATGTGCCCGAATGGCTGTTATCTTGTTTACGATGATGAAGATACCAGTGTACAGTGTCAATCTACACATTTAAGCAACTGCAATAAACTATTTAGAGTAAATTCCGTTTCACGCAAGCAATTGGCTCATTTATTGTTTCTGATGATAGTATAAAAAAAAATGAACTACTACAAAAACAGAGGCAACAGATTTGGTTTTTACAGTGATTATTTTGATGGAAATGTGTTTGCTACTTTAGCTCAAAAAATTACTAATTTTGATAGCACGACGAATATTTTTTTTAGCTATGTATGTTGATGAATATGCAAAACAACCACAAACCATTATAATGTTCTCAATTTTAAATTTACCTCCGGATGCGAAGTTTGTACTTTTTTTTGCACTTTTTAACATGATGAAAAACTTTATTAACTCGCTAAATTAGATAAAAATCTGAAAACATCCTTGTAGTAGGTTTGACACCAGGCAAAAACAGGCCTGATGCTATATTTAGCTTTTTGCATCCAATCATGGAAGACCTATTAGTGTTGAAATCAGAGGGAATGGTGTTTAATATATCTGGTGCTGACGATGATAATAAACGACATTGTATTAGGACTTTTTTAAGTCTATGCATTGGGGATGCGCCAGCAATGGCAGAGTTGGCACTTCACTCAGGCTACATTTCAATAAAAGGCTGCAGAATATGCTCAACTGAAGGAGGGAAAGTGTCAAACAAAAAAGGCATCTACTTTGTACCAAATATGTCAATGATTACTCCAGAAAGAAACTATTATGATGATTATGCTAATGCTAATTGCTAATAAAGTAAGGGTGGCGACTTTATTTAATTATTGTAAAAAACCGCACAGCACACTAACTAAAAAAATAATTACAATGCCATAACGAGATATGACATATGTTAAGTCATGCTAAATACAAACTATCTAACCGAAATAAAGGATCTTAACGGTTTATAGTAAAAGGTTAATTAGTGTATTTGGATAAAATGAATGAATACACTATAATAGACTATGATTATATTTTAGTACATGAGTAGCTATCTGAGATAGCATTTAGCACTGCAATGATGATGCTAATAAATTGATCTGACGTATCATTGATAATCCACATAGATGCCAAGGGACAATAACATCACGACATTTATCCATAGCAAAACCATATATATACAGAGGAACACCGACCTGCCAAAGTAGGGTTCTTCAGCTTTATACACTTCGGTTAGCTCGATAATAAAACGCTTATTTATCTAGTTAAATTTTTAAGTTTTTATATTCTTTTTCCGTAGATATCCTCATATATTTCAGAGTGTTTAATTTTCACTATCGGTTTTAAGTCAATTTTAGACAGATGTTAGGCCAGTTTACTTATGTTCTAGTATTAACCCTAAAATGTCAAAACGGTCTTAAGAAATAATCTTGTCAAAATATTATACTTTTATTAAAGATACATCCAGAGGATGTATTTGTATACTTTTCATTATAACTATTACACAAAATTATTTTCTAAGGACATTACACCAATTAACTAGGACGTATGTAAATCAACGTGAACGCCTGTCGATTTATTATTATAATACCAAATATTAACCGAAACCTTGAATGTACGACCTAAGATATAATATTGATATAATAAACTCTTCTATTTTGGAACAAATATCAACAGCTCATAAAAAACCATGTCTTTGAAAATTTGACGAAATTCGATTCAATATTGGACGAAAAAAATTGAAAATTACCTGAAATCCATCTGAAATTGTCTAAAACCTACTTGACAACAAAAATCCTATCTTGGCGAATTTCAATCCTACTCATTCTAACTGTGGATTACATCCATTTAGATCTCCATTTCATCTGGTGTCTAACTTGAATTACCGCTGGGATAAATCAGGAATCACTTTGATTTGACATGTCTGATTGATACAGCAAGTAATCTTATAACCGAGATGTGGATCCTAGCAAATTATAATTATTGACCTGAATCATAAATACACCATTATTCAATATGGCCTGATTTCATTCATGATAAAATCAGGACCTAAAGATATCGGGTAGATTATGGAAATGGCATGTTCCTATTTGTTCTCATTGATTTATAATATAGATTAGAAATTGTGTATAAATAGAAGGACATCTTCCTTTCAAAGAAGAGTCAATGAAGTTCTACTTGATAATAAAAGCCTAACGTTATCTAGTCGAATCCCTATTGTTTTTTTATACTTTTTTCCGTGAATAGCTCTGTCTGTTCCACACTAACTTTACGTTAAAATTGGTACACATCTTCTTCAGCATGAAGATTTCAAAGAACAACTTTCAAAACCAACTATGTGTCGATAAAATCATCGCCAAAGTGTATCTATAGTTACTACATGCTTTTTTTTATACCAATTAAAATACGATTTCTATAATATTGATCTAAGCAAGGTACCACTCTATATGAATATACCTATAGTAGATACTGCAAATATTTCAAGTTTCAGCTTCCACGGGTTATTTGAAATGTCAAAAGAGTCTATATATATAATCTTGCCAGAATATTACACTTTTATTAACAATACATTCTTTGGATGTGAGACCTATGACGAGTATTGACATAGCATTATTGTGCATTCCATAAATTTGAACAACAAGTTGGATGCCTACTATTTGCACCTAATAAGATCAATAAGCTCACCATTTCTAGCTGAATATAGATCCAAATGAGCTTCCATTGTAAAGATAAGTACGTTTAGTGTTGATCTACAGAACCGTAAAAGTTTTAGCCTCCTCGAGCTGTTATGGAAATGGGAGATGAAAATGAGTACCTTTTTAAATTATTTTGTATGGATTGTTTCAGATATTCTTTAAAAATATTTATAAAATCAAATAATGATTTAAAATTGAATTTTCAAATTGTACTAAATGCGCAGTAAATGTACAAATAGCATATCTTAATTTCATTTGCCAACGGCTGTTTTTGAAGAAGTATAATAGAAATTTCAATAAAAAGTCTGTCTTCCTCTGCTTAAAAAAAACAAAACACTTGAAAAAATGTTCGGAATCAATGAATATGAATTTGAATGGTCTGAAAATTTCAATATATGTACTACAGTTGTAATAGTATCTATAATTAGTATTTTAACATCTTTTTAATTTGCTAATGATTTTGTAGTAGTAAAACGCCCACTTTGTGGCTTGTCGAAAAGTTATATGCAGCACGTTAAAGCATAAAGAGTAGAATTAATATAATGCGACTTGATGGTGTATTCTATGGATGTTGTCGAGCCCAGTTTATACTACTAAAATTGACTAGAAAAATCCGGCTCGACACCAATGCTAATGTAAACAAAGCTTAAAGGAGCCCAGAAACGGTTAACCTTTTCAAAACTTCCACAAGCGATTCAATTGACCCGTTTGAAGTCAGAGCTAGCCTGGATAGTCTAAGTGGTTATAATGGCTCTCATTAACATTTGCAAGAGTATTGAGTTGGAGGATATAAGGAATCATTATTCATAGCATTGGTGTCGAACGGGGTGTTTCCAGTCAAATTTACTTCTAGTATAAGCTGGGTCCGACAACATCCCTAATTACTCAATTGGAACTCTAGCTAGAATCAAGCATGATGTCGCAAATAAAAACTAGACGTCGGCGTAAATTATGGTACTAAAAGATAAGGTGTAAAATGGCTCAATGCTGCATATATGACTGATAAAAATAAACTATTATTTAACAATTTTGCCATTTCTACATATTAATAGAATCGAAAGCTTTGATGATTTAATGTTGATATAGATTTTATTATCCACATTGTATCTTTGTTTTAGTGTATTATTATTTTGGAAATATTTAAAATTTGTAGGAATATCTATCATTATTATAAATCGGAATTATTGCATTTTTAGCATTAGTGTATATATGTGATGTAACGAAGGCAATTTTGGAACAATCATGTCAAATGATGGTAGTCTATTCAAAGCCGCTTAATTTGTTTATTAATGAACTCTAATTTGATTGCACGTGCAAAATCCAGAAAATTCAATTCAAGATAAAAATCGTATGATATGCCCAATTTTTGAAGAGACATCCAACCGTAAGCATATTAATAAAAAGGATTGAATGTATAGCTTATTGGCTTCTTATGCAACCGCTATATAATATATAAACCAAGTAAATTATGTATAAATGTGAATATAAATAACAGCAAAAAGTTATGAATCGTAAATTATGTACACCGCCGTTTTCTTTTTCATATTTGCATACCTGCCAATATAATCAACGCAAGACTCAAGCTAGAACCACATTGGGTCAAAATTTTGCACTTTATGGTATACTGATACACAAACTTGCTTATTAACACATTTTACGCCAATTTCGCCATTTATAACCTTTCGCATTGCTATTTCTAATGATTAGAAACTATCACTTTTTCATGGTTAATTATCAGACAAAAAATATGAATATCTATTTTACAGATTTAAAATAGTATTTACTTTATTTGTAAAAGCATCCAGATTTTCAAACTTTTCAAAAGTTATTGAAAAATCCTTTAATAGATTCGGCTTTGAAAATAAAAAGGGTTTATCAGTAAATATGTGCTTGTACAATTTTCGAGCAGTAGAAAAACCTTATCGAGACATGTCCTACGTGTGATTCACATGTAGGTCTATACATATATCTTTGTATCTCTCAATTATGTCGAATGATTTGCGCGACATTTAAGATATTGAATGTACACACAGCTTTGCCTAAAAAATATCCCACCTTTTAAAACCCAAAAATGATTTTTTTATGTTCTTTTGTGGTCTCTTCTTTTGGTAAAATATTTATATAAAAAAATGGAATCTATATCATTTGCAAAGTTCAAATTATGGTAAAAATATCAATGAGACTCTTATAAATATACCAATGTTTATAAATCAAATATTTAGTCTAGATTTGTGGGCTAAACAAAATGAAAAAGGAGAACAGTGCTTGTCGCGACAAGTACTTGGAAAGCCATCAAGCGAATTACAAGATGTTTCAAACGAATGTATGATTAAAGGCTATATCAAACAAGACATGGTTATTAATGTTTCAAAATATAGTAAAACAGGTGCTGGACACTATGTTTGAGGAATATGCAAATATTGTCAATCAGCTTGGCTTTGCAGAGAATTTACAAGAGGAAGACGACACAAATATGCCCAAAGAGTTGATTCTTTTAAGAAATTGTGTTGACATGTATGAGCAAGAATATATGGTCAAGGTAAAAACGTATTTATTTAAAATCATAAATCATCCCTAAAATTTTTTATAGGAATGTATACGAGGTATCGTTAGTGAAGATGGCTTTGCCACACAACAACATTTAGCTGGATCTAAGGCCTTATGGAAATCTGAATCTTATCTAGACGAAGACGTGCAACAAGAAATAAAAAAGTTGTAATTTTGTGTATATATGTAAATGTAAATTGGTATTTTTTATTATTAATTTGATGCAGATATAGTTGAATTTAATGCTGTTGACCTCTTTATTTCTTCCTCTTCTTCTGATGTACAGACAGGCGTATTTGCTCCTGTTGGGGTATTTGCACCACTATTTATCAATCTTCTTTTAGCCAAAAAGTTGCCAACAACTAATTCAACACCAAATAAACTAGCAAAATCCGTAATGAAATTATGGCTCTGATTCTCCCACATTTCTAAATGATCAATTACTGTAGATCTCACTTTTTCGATATTCAGTTTAGTTTTGATTTGTTGTTCTTTTAAAAATGAAATGTTCAAATCTTTGGCAGATACACCACGTTCTAAGTTTCTTCTCAAGAATTTATCATAATCACGTACAATACGTGTGATTAAATCTGATGTAGAGATACCATCTGTACGTTTAGTAGGTAAGAATCTACCTTGGGATTTGACAAAAGCATATACATCTCCAGATTCAGAGGATTGGTAAGGTTCAGCATCGTGTGCTACATAATCTATATGATGTTCATCCAAGAACTCTTGTGTAACAAACCATGGAGCTGCTTCAACTACTTCATCTACCCATTTACAATGACGAACTGATTCATATCGCTCAACGTCTGTCATAACTGTTCTACCTTTTCTTTTATGTGTTTCTTCATCATTACAAACTAAGAAAATAACATGTTACTTGTCGAGAATTGGCAGCATTAGATGAGAAAACAAACCTCCTACTAGCAAATACACATTTGGAAATGCCTTTTTGGCCTGCTCAAGTGCTTTAGCATGGCCAAAATGAAACATGTCGTAAATACCATCACAGTAAATTCTGACAGGTCTATCTGTAGGCGGCTATGCATCAAATATGGTTAGTACATGCATATAAAAGTATGTTGCCATGGTAACGGTACCTGATTTATTTTGAAATCAAAACCTTGAGGTAATTGACATGTATTGAGATCATCATCTTCTTCGACATGATTAATAACTGAGATCTCTGAATGGGATCTTTTTAGATTTGGCGAAGATATAGGAGTAGGGAAGCCATCTAATTTAGACATTTATCAATACATGTTTGTTTTTTTGTATCCCTTCAATGGAATTACCTTTTATGGTATTTTTCGACATGACTGCAATACTTTATGCAATTGCTTTGAATTGAACTGAATTTTTATGTTAAGAAAAGGGAAAGAAAGAAGAAAAGAGCATGCTTAGATGTTGAACCAACTAGATATCAACACTTGTTTCTTCAAAGAAACAAGGTTTCTCCATCTACCCAGTCACAAGTCTGATTTCCCAACACAAATTGGGGTTAGAATATGATTTTTATGGGTCCACCTTTTCATCTGTATTATAGACAACCCAAGAGAAACACTATTATTTTGATTAAATGCAACATGTTGTATAACATATGGTAAAACCAAGTTGAAAAATTGAAATCTAAGAATAAATTTATAATCAAAAAAAGTGAACATTTAGCATGGCATCTGACTTTTTTTACCCTAATATGGGTGGAGTAGAAAGTCATTTATATGAGTTATCTCAAAGATTAATACAAAGGGGTCATAAAGTAATCATAGTAACGCACGCGTATGGTAATAGGAGTGGCGTACGTTATTTAACCAATGGTTTAAAGGTTTATTACGTTCCAACAAAAGAGATTTATTCTGCTGCAACATTGCCTACAATTTATGGATTTTTCCCACTTTTCAGAAACATCTTGATCCGAGAATCTATTCAAATTGTTCATGGACATGGCGCCTTTTCATCTTTATGTCATGAGGCTATTATACATAGTAAAACCATGGGATTAAAAGCAGTATTTACTGATCATTCGTTATTTGGATTTGCTGATGCATCTTCTATTTTAACAAACAAATTATTAAAATTTTCGTTGAGTGATGTTGATCATGTGATATGCGTATCACATACCAGGTAAAATAGTACATTATAACATTGATTTATGTTTATTAACAATACATAGTAAGGAAAATACAGTTTTAAGAGCAGCATTATCACCAAGACATGTGTCCGTTATACCCAATGCTGTTGTTGCATCTCAGTTTTTACCAGATCCTACTGCACCAGATCCCAATTACATCACAATTGTAGTGATTAGTCGACTTGTATATAGAAAAGGCGTTGATTTATTAATTGCAATTATACCGCGTATATGTGAAATGTATAAACATGCTCGATTTATTATTGGAGGAGACGGACCTAAACGCATTGATCTGGAACAAATGCGAGAAAAACATTTACTACATGATCGAGTCGAATTATTGGGACCAATTAAACATCATGAAGTTCGAGATGTATTAATTCAGGGTAATATTTTCTTGAATACAAGTTTAACCGAGGCATTTTGTATTGCTATAGTGGAAGCAGCCTGTGCCGGGTAAAGTTGAGGGAGGGGAGAGGGTAATAGTAATGTGATTGAGTCTTATAGTTGACAATTCTTTATAGGTTGTTAGTCGTCAGCACAAAGGTAGGTGGTGTACCTGAAGTATTACCTAGTCATATGATCAATTATGCAAGCCCCGAAGAAGATGATTTGGTTATAGCCGTATCTAAATCTATTCATCAATATAGATTTGGTAAAGTAGATACTAGTCTATTCAATGATCAGTTAAAGGAAATGTACAATTGGTCCAATGTAGCAGAAAGAACTGAAAAAGTATATGGGTCTATATATCAAACAAAGAATTCACCCTTAATTGAGCGATTAAGGCGGTTTTATGGCTGCGGTGTTTACGCTGGAAAAATATTTTGCATGGTGATTGCATTAGATTATTTAATTTGGAGATTTTTGGAATGGCTTTTTCCATTGGAATCTATAGAAAAAGCGCAAATATTCCCATATCAAAAGTATCGACATTATTTTCAACAAACAAATAGCTTTTATAATACTGGAAATAATAACATTATTCAACAAATACTTGTTGAGGAAGAAGAAGAAGATTTTCCTTATTGAGATCCACCGATTTTAAAAGGCTTAGAAAGGAAATTATTTTATTTTTTCATTACCAACAATAAATGATTGTTGAGCAGCAATATAAGCGCTTAATGTTAAATCCATCCATCTTGTTGCATTTTGATGTGTATGAAGTGGTGGTCTTGTCACCCATTCACACATTAGTTTCCATACTTGAACCAAGTGTTCTGTCATTTGAATTTTACCAAACAATATCTTCAATAGACTTTCTCTGAATTCATCCACATGAATTGATTTTCCAAGTCTAATATCCATTCTTAACTTTTCAAATTCATGTATTAGTAATTTTGGCGCATTATCTTGAATTGTGATTCGATCGCAATAGCGTATTAATTCGATAAATACTCTACAAAGCCAAGAAGGTGGAGGAGCAGGTTGTAACGGGCTTAATTGGGTATTTTGTTGTTTTGCTATTGTTTCGTCTTGATCTTGTTCTTCATCGTCATCATCATCTCCATCATCGTCATCTTCATCGTCCTCTTCATCTACATCACCATACTCTTCTTCCACTTCCACTTCCTCTTCTTCTTCTTCTTCTTCTTCTTCGTCACTACTACTGCTACTATGTATATAATCTTCAGTCAAAGGCGGCGGTGGCAAATGATGATGATGATGTTGAAATCTGCCTGGATCTTCATGGATCATTTCGGCTAGTTCACTGTAATTTTCGAAATGCCTTGGTTTAATATTATTTTGTAAACGATAAATTTCATTTTTGATCCATTCATCCATTGTCACCACAGTACCAGAAATCAAATCATTTAATTTTATTACAGGTGGAGGAAAATTCATTATAGATTTATTATATATAGGTTCGTATAATTAAGGAAACAAAATAGAAATTAAATTGTGTATCCCCCCTTCTTTATATAAGTTTTTCTATTTTGTTTTCCAGCTAGCTTAGCCCTCTGATTTGCTTCGCCTCGTTTTGTGCGTATTGTTTGTATTCCCATCTTGTACTCAATTCCCGTGATCCACAAAGTTTTGTACATGCAAGGTCGCGGTCAATGTTCCTCGATTGATTTATCAGTTTAAAAATGACAGTGCCACACCTTGTTATTTAATAAAGGTATGAATGTTTAAGATAACAATATAATTTTATAGGAGCATTGTACAATTAAAAGTTATTTTTCCAAATGGACTAAATACCAATAAATGTTGAATTTTATTTTATTTTATTTTTCACTTTCTTTCATTCTTTGGTATTTTTATTCATTTTTCAATAAACAATATGACATCTAAAGGTATTATGATTGAATCTATATACATAAAACAGCATCATTGAATTTTTTATATATAGAAGTTCTTGATCAAATTCGTGATTTACAATCATTTATAGATGATTTTGCTGCTGAGGGTAATATTCAAAAAAAAAAAAAAAAAAAGTGTAAAATGTCGGAGAATTTAAATCCGGTATTATTATAGCAGGTACAAATAGTACACCAGGTACACCAACTTCAATTGAAAACGATGATGAAAAAACACAGATGGAACCATCAATTATACTTCAAAAACCAAATGAAAAGACTGAAGAAGTAATACATGAAAAACAGCAAGAGAAAACGCTAGTTGAACCGCCAATATCATCGACAAAAACAGAAGCAGAGCCACTTTCAATTTTATCCTATGATCTGAATTTATCCGATGATTTTTCATCGCTTGTAGATCAATTTAAGGATCTGAAAGTATCTCCTATAGAAATTAAAAAATTGCAACAGCAAAATATATTTAAAGATCTTGTGGTTAAAATAGAAGAAGAAAAAGTACAGCTGGAACCAGTTATTATATCCGTTACAGATAAAAAACCACCTCTTTCAGCTACAACAACACGATCAAGAAGAACATCAGTTTCTAGTAAAAGATCACAGAAATCATCAAAAAGTTCTAAAAGCACTAGAAGGTTACAAAACGAAAAAAAACAATATAAGCAATCATCGTCAGCAGCAGCAGCAGCAACAACAGCATCATTACCTCCGCCTCAACAACAAAAATACATTGAAAGAT
The DNA here is from genome assembly GCA_027405735.1 of Mucor racemosus. Lineage (NCBI taxonomy): Eukaryota > Fungi > Mucoromycota > Mucoromycetes > Mucorales > Mucoraceae > Mucor > Mucor racemosus. Next base: position 227,927 of record JAPEHQ010000004.1, on the reverse strand, counting down.
CATTTGATGAAATGATGCGTATACCTGATATTTATGAACGATTAGCATTTTACGAAAAGACATTAGATTTATGTCTCAAAGCAGAATCGCCATTCGCTTCTTGGTGTAAATCAAATAAACAAAAGGGTAAACCCGAGCCATTATTGCAAGGTTATGTACCACCTGCAAGACTCTTATCCCCCGAAATGCCCCACCATAATGATTTTGGAAGCATGAGTTCTGCATTTAGTGGTTCTATATCCATGTTTTTGAGAAAAGCAGCAATCAGTACACCTTCTGTATCCAAACGGCATTTACCGATGGACAATAATGGTTATGGTACACCTTATATTCAGAGCAGTAATAGTAGTAGTATTTTTGGTAGATCTATTAGCCGTTTAAGTTTATCGCGCTCTACACAGATCCCTCGGTATGATCATATAACGCCGTCGCCATCGAATAGATTTCAGAGCAAAAACAAAATATACAGCAAAAAATCTTCTTTGCAACAACAACAGGGGTTATCGCCGCTTTCTATTGATTATTCATCATCATCTTCTACTTATACAGCAACGCCCAGATCAACTTCAAGTTCACCGACATCATTTGGCAGTACATCAACAATCAATAGTCGAGGTGAATCAACTACAATTAATTCAGAGTTGGCTTACATGATGAATGTGTTACCTCAAATTGATATACGTATGTTACAAAATGCATTAAATGAAGCAAAAGGAGATCCAATGGTAGCTATTTCAATCGCTGTTAGTACAAGTAAAGAACGTTCAAATGAACCAAACCCTACTACCATCAAATCAACAAAACCTCGTAGGCGATATGGTAATAGAGTGTAATATGCTTTCCTTTTACGGAAGCTCAAATGGGTTACTATAATTACGAGAAACGACTCTGTTTTTTTTCTTTCCTCTTCCCTCACACACCAACCAGATCATACCCCTTTTATCTCTCTTTACAAAAAAGAAATACTGCAATCAAACAGTTTCTCTTTTTTTCGAAATCCAAATAATAAATATCATTAAAAAAATGTCCTCTGAAGGGCTTACTTCGTATCTTGTATTTGTTGTAGTTTCCATACTTTTGGTAAGCTTATAATTTACGTAAAAACTATGGATGATTAACGAAACCAAAAGGGCGCTTTTCAATATGGATATCATAATGGTGAACTCAATACACCACAACAAGTGATTTCTAAATGCATCAATACAAATTTAATAGGTTTACCGCAATGTATACCTATGCCTGATTCACAATATGCGTTTGTTGTATCAATCCTTACTGCAGGTGGACTGATTGGCGCACTTGGCGCCCCTTATTTTAACGACAGATACGGCCGTCGATTAACCTTGTTCGGCACAAACGGATTATTAGGCATAGGATCATTAATCACCACGTTGGCAACCACACCACATGCCATGATGCTGGGGCGATTTTTATCTGGCTTAGGCAGTGGCGTTGTAACAGTAGTTGTTCCAGCCTATATAGCTGAATGTGTACCTAAATCCCGTCGTGGGTTGTTTGGTGCTCTGAATCAGTTGGCTATTGTCATTGGTATTATGTCAGCACAGATAGTGAGTCTCGCATGGTCTACATTGACTAAATGGCGATATATCTTGGCTATGGGTGTACTATTAGCCGTTGTACAATCTTGTTTGCTGCCATTTTGCGTAGAATCGCCTCGTTATTTGGCTTCGTTGCCTGGCGGATTCAATAGAGCAAAACTTTCATTGTTGAGACTGAGAGGAGCTTCTATAGATCAGGTAGAAGATGAAATTAATGAATGGCGTAGAGATTGGGCAAATAATGCTCAGGATCAACAAGCAACTGCTGAGCTACAAGATGAAGAAGATTTTGAAACTGCTGAAACACCTTTAACTGCAACTACAACTGCTGCAGGAGCACCAACAACCAATGTAAATGTCTATAGATTCTTGACATCTTCATATTATCGTAGGCCTCTTTTTATTGTTGTATTGTTACAATTAGCACAACAACTTTCCGGTATTAATGCCGTTATTTTTTACTCAACATCCATCATGTCTACTGTGTTTCCTGAATCCAGTGGCATCATTACTGTTTACATTTCCATAGTGAACCTTATTGTCACTACTATATCCGCTGCACTCATGGATAAAGTTGGTCGTCGTAGTTTATTCCTTGTTTCTGCTTGTCTCATGGCATCCATGAGCATTCTATTAGGATGGAGTATCTCCCATGGCTTTGATAAAACCTCTGTTATTGCCATTCTTGCCTTTGTCGCTTCATTTGCTATCGGTATTGGACCTATTCCATTTTTAATGATACCTGAGCTTGTTGAAACTCCTGCTGTCAGTAGCGCATGTTCTGTAGGATTAGCTTCCAATATGATTTCGAATTTCGCTGTATCCGCTGGATTTTTACAACTTCGCCAAATCATGGGACAAGGACAAGTGTTTTATTTGTTTGGTGTGTGTTTGGCTGTGTTGGTTGCTGTGGCTGTGATGATTTTGCCAGAGACTAAAGGTAGAAGTGCAGAAGATGTTATTAGGTCTGGGTACTCCATCTATCCTTGCAATTATGAACATATTGCAATTGCTGACTAAAGTATGAGAGTGAGATAATTGTTTATTTATATATAGACATAAATAAAGCTGTTGTTTTTTGTTGTTCTTGATGCTCTTTATCCTAACATTCATGCACAATCATGTTGTGTATCTGGAAAGAAGTACTGTATAATGCGTGAGAACTGCTGCAAACCGAAATTAAATTATTAAAACGCTTTCATCTCAGGATAGAAACCGTTTTAAAGTCTAATATTTGGACACAATGTATTGTCTTGACTATGCCCAAGTTTACCAACAAACTAGATCATAAATTTTTGACCAAAAATCAGGAGTTCATCCCTTACGATTGGTCAATTAGGAATTGAGAAGGAGAAAAGTTGTGATATCTCAACAAAAAGTGATGCCACAGTTGTGCAAAAGGTCGGTATTGAACAGCTTTATCGATGAGTAAACTTTAATTTATAAATGTGTAACAAAAATATGCGCATTTTCCATTAAATCCGAATTTTAAAGTTTTACGTATAACAAAGAATATTTGCGCAATAATCCTTACTTTAAAGGCATGGTTGCATCGGCAACCAAAATGCCTATGAAGAGAAATTCATTCAACGAAGATTTCTTATATAATAATAAAAAATATAAATTTTTTTGACGAAATTGAGGTACATCAGATGAAATTGTGCAGTTTTGCGCATAATTCCAAGATATGTAGATTACGAAAAGCTAAATACGTCCCATATACCTTTAAGCTCTGTGCGTTGGCTCTTTAATTAGTTACATTGGCGATAGAAAGATTCTGTATTAACTATACAATCATGAAAGTCTAATTTGTTCTATTGGAATAAGTTTTTTCTAATATCACGTTTTGTAAAGAAACTTTTTATATACAACAAGTATGATATCAATCTATCAACGTTAGATCGACATCATTATCACTGCTTATTTGGGAAAAGAAGTAAAACTAACTAATTTTTGGCAACTTGTCATCTTGTTTCATCAATCACTCCATTAAAAATCCGAAAAACTGGCGAGTTGATAGCGCTAAATGCCAGATTCTTAATAACTTAACTCATTCAAAAAACAAAGGTTTGCAGTTTTTCTGATATTTATTTGCTTACAGACTTACAGTTACTTGAATCAGTATTTGAAATTCGACGTTTTTAAAAAATAGATATGGGAGCATATTGCTTACCATTTCAATTATACATGAAGATGACGTTTACTTATTAACTTTGGTAGTTGTTGTTGCCATATATGCTGGTTTTAGTTGATATCTAATTTGAAATGGCCTGCTAGGGCACAAACCACACTCGAAAAAGAATGCGGTTAATTACTACCATTTAATCAGAAAATTAATGGATACTAAAAGTTTTGATTCTAGATATTATTACAGCTGTAGTATATATTTTGAAACCTTCAGCTAATTTGGATCAATCTTCATTAATTATATACGAGCATTTTTTCAATTGTTTTATTTTTTTAAGCAGAGGAAAATATTTTTTTCAAAAATATGTGCTCAAATCCTTCGAAAACAGTTGTTATTTAATAAAATCAAGATGTTTTGTTCATACATTTACAGCGCAGTAAGTGCAACTTTAAAATTTAATTTTGAACCATTATTTGATTTTATAAACATTTTTAAAGAGTATCTGAAATAGGGATGTTATCGAGCCCAGCTTATACTAGTATATTTGGCTGGCAAAACTCAGGTCGACACCAATGCTAAGAAAAACCGTCTGTTATATCATACATTCATTAAAAAATTGCAAAAGCGAGCCAGTAGAGCAACGCCGTAATTAAGCATAATAGCAAGAGTGAATAGCTAAGTCTTTTATACTATGGTATATCTAAGTTTTAGATAAAAAAGCATTCTTTTCTCAATTTTTCTTATTTCTAACCATGTACGGTCTGAAAATTCAGACTTTTTAGCGAACATTTTCGGGGCTCATTTTATCCTTACCAACACTCATGATTTTGATCAAAAAACAGAAAAATCAAATTTTGATACCAAAATCAACGTTTAAATATACTACATTGTGAGAGAAAATTGTAGCTATAGCTATTACACATCTTATAAAAGCTTAATATTAAATGTTAAGTAATGAAATTTTGCACTTTTGCCAGAAAAACGGATTTTTGGTTAAAGGATTTTCATGTAATATTCTGCAATAAAAATGTTTGTTGTTTTTTATTGAGCAAATAGAGCGCTAAATTCTGTACATGTGTATATTTCTTATTTTTATAATTGATAGTATAATTAACCCTAGATTTGCAAAATCAGAAAAAAAAATTAAAAAATGTCAAAATTGATGATCTGGACAAAAATAATTTTCTAAATTAATATTCCGCTTATAAGCCTTGTAAGTCTTAAACATAAGAGATTTTATAATACTTGAGAACTTTTTCAAGAATTAATGATGCTGTATCCACTTGATTCAAGCTTATTACTGTAAATACTTATACATGTTAATATTTTGTAGTAGTTTATTTGATGATAATATAGTCTTACTTGATAATTAATGCGCTAGAGGTAATTTACATTGAGCTTTAGTCTTACCTCTCCAATATCATAAATCATAAACATAAACATGTCCATCACTGGAACCTATTGCCACCTTTTTACCCCCTTTGTCCCAAGCCAATTTATTCAATCCTTTACTAGAACCAACTTAAGTACTGTACTTACAAATGGTTCCTCGGTATTTGCATTCAAATTCCATAAATTAAATTGACTGGTTCCATCTACAGTAGTATCAAACGTATCATCATCCCGCCTTATGATAAATGTCAATCTAAAAATCAAAAACATCCAATTGTCATTGTTGTTATAAGCTATGAAAAGCTTGGTTTTTAATAATATAGTAATGAAACAAAAACCAAGATGATGCTAATGGCATATGGTGAGTATTTAGCATCTAAGTAAGTTTGATGAAGTATGTTTTTAAACCCTTTTAAAAATCCTGAGGCAAACTCAACATCTTGGTCCTTTAATTTCTATCCATCAAAATGTTGCGATTTCCACTGCACAATGAATGCACCTTTTGTCAATCTTGACCTCGATGTACATTGGGTATCAGTTTTTTACCAGTTTTATTTTCTCTAATCTTCTATTAATATTCAGTCATATTGAACGATGATTTGTAGCATTTTCCAAAAAAAAGAGTAAATGCTCCAATGGTTTCTGCATATCAAATTACGCAATTTATTAGTAACAATAATTGTATCAGGGTTATACAGTTGGGGTTATTAATGTTTTATCTATTCCCTATTTTTTCTATTTTTTTTTGTCATACTTTTCTTTCGAACGTTTTTTTATTAATAAAACAATGTCCAAAACTTTTGAAATTAACATCAAAAAATCGCAAGACCCAACAAAAACTAAACAAGATGTAAAAAAAATGAAGCTTGGCGCAATTTTTTATTTAAAACAACTTGGATTTAGCCAATATGACATTTCTACTATGATTGACATAAAGCGTCCTACAGTCCAAAGTATCATATCCAGAGGGGACCAAACTGGTACTACTTTAACAGGAAAAAGTACTGGAAGGCCATCTACTTTTGATGATTATACATAACGCCATTTGGAGCGATCAATAAGGAGAGATCCCTTTCAAACATTAGAGACCATTACGGGGCAACTCAGAATGATGGGAAAAAATGTCTCTCGTTCGACAGCAAGAAAATGGATAAGAAAGTTGGGCTTCAAGTACTATAAACCTACTGTTAAACCCAAGTTAACAGAGGAACATAAAAAAGATAGACTGGAATGGGCACAATTTTATATCAATTGGTCTGATGAACAATGGAGACAAGTGATTTGGTCTGATAAGTCAATATTTCGTGTTTGTGGCAATGATGGTACACCATTAGTTCTAAGAAAACAAGGTGAAAAGTATGAGAGCTGCCATATATTCATATAATATTACGTTTGGTAAAATTTGGTGGTGGTAGTGTGATGGTTTGGTCTTGTTTTTGGGCTGGGGTTCTGGATCTATGGTCTTTATTGACAGAAATATGAATCAAGGATCATATATTAATGTACTGTCGCAACATTACATTCTCTGGGTTCAAGACTTACATCAAAATGAAGGTACTGATTTTGTGTTTCAGGAGGACAATGCTACTGTCATACAGGTGCATATGCAAAATGGTGGAAGAGATCGCATTCAATGAATGTTATGGAGGACTGGCCATAACAAAGTCCTGACCTCAACTCCACTGAACATGTTTGGAGAGAGCTCGCTCGTAAATTACGTAGCCGTAAACATCTAATCAATAATACCGAAGACCTTCGACGGGAACTTCTCGTCGCTTGGGAGAACATTGATGTTGAGTTCGCTTCCAAGTTAATTGAAAGTATGCCCAGAAGATGCAAGGCAATTATAGATAGCAAGGGAGAAGCAACAAAATATTAGTTTTGTTATTTTATTTTTACTTTCAAGTAATAAACATATATGTCTTATTTTTGACGAAGTATAGAATTATCGGACACTTGTAATAAAGAGCAAACCAAATTTTAAAATAGGTGTTCATTATATTTTCATTTTCTTAATTTTTTTGGATGAACATTAATAACCCCGACTGTATTATAAAGGGACAGTTGACTCAGACAAAGATTTATTTGTTATGCTTAGGTTTATTTCAGAATATATAATAAGGAAAATGATGAGGATAACTGACGAATAAATAAAAGGAATTATTATAAAAGTAAGATAATTATTTATACTAAATTATTCAAGAGTCTAGTTCACTTCATGAACTAGACTTCAGGGACACAATGTTACTGAATTACTCTATAACTTGAATGCGAGTAAGTTGATATTGTAATGTGGTCATTGGTTGTGCCGCAGTGCGGGTAGTAATAGAATGTCTTGCATAAACTGGAGATTGATATGCAATTCGGATAAGGTAATAATGTGTGATATGTTTAGGATAGTAGTATAATAATAGATTACGCTTGACAGATTCATGACACATTTCCCAAAAGGTCGATATTGTCACACTTGACATACAATCCCTTATGGTCAATGCTCTACACAATTTACCCGTTAAAATATCAAATCAATAACAATGTACTCAAAACTGGAAGATTACTAAATATACATCCATTCAAGTCTGATGGTATCCAAGTTCTCCAAATCACTATAAATACCCTCATCCTTTTTCAATAATTTTAAATCTTCAGAAATCTTTTGTAATAAAAACTTTAGCTGATTATAATTGTATTTCTACTGCTTTTATTTTTTATATTTTTTTTATTTTAGTAAATAACTTCGTCATTTACTGCAAAAACCTTGCTAAATTGCTCATTTCATCCAATGCAAAAGCAACATTACGGCGAATGAACCATAAACTAACAAAATAGGCAATATCTGTTATCATAGAAACATACATTTTTCTACCAGAAAAACCGTCTGTCATGTCATAGATTCGTTAAAAATTGTAAAAGCGAGACCGTAGAGCAACGCCGTAATTGAGCATAGCAAGTTTGAACGGCTAAGTCGTTTATACTATGGTATATCTAAGTTTTAAATTAAAAAGCGTTTTTTAAAAAAACTTTTTTTTTATATTTAACCACGTACAGTCTGAAAATTCAGTTTTTGTAGCAGACATTTTTGGAACTCATTTTATCCTTACCAACGCTCATGATTTTGATCAAAAAACAGAAAAATCAAATTTTGATACCAAAATCAACGTTTAAATATACTACAATGTGAGAGGAAATTGTAGCCATAGCTAATACACATTTTATAAAAGCTTAATATCAAATGTTAAGTAATAAAAGTTTGTACTTTTGCCCGAAAAACGGATTTTTGGTTAAAGGATTTTCATGTAATATTCTGCAATAAAAATGTTTGTTATTTTTTATTGAGCAAATAGAGGGCTAAATTCTGCATATGCATATACTTTTTGTTGTTGTAATTGGTAGTATAATTAACTCTAGATTTGCAAAACCAGAAAAAAAAAATTAAAAAATGTCAAAATTGATGATCTGGACAAAAATATTTTTTGAAATTAATATTCCGCTTATAAGCCTTATAAGTCTTAAAAATAAGAGATTTTATAATACTTGAGAACTTTTTCAAGAATTTACGATGTTGTATCCACTTGATTTGAGCTTATTACTGTAAATCTTTATACATGTTAATATTGTGTAGTAGTTTATTTGATGATAATATATCCTTGCTTCATAATTATTACGCTAGAGGTAACGTACATTGAACTTTAATCTTACGTTTCCAATATCATAAACATAAACATGGCCATCATCACTGAAACCTATTGCCGTCTTTCTATCCTCTTTGTCCCAAGCCAATTTATTCAATGCTTTACTAGAACCAACTTAAGTACTTAAAAATGGTTTCTTGGTATTTTCATTCAAATTCCATAAACTAAATTGATTGGTTTCCTTTGCAGTAGTATCAAACGTATCATCAGCCCGCCTTATGATAATTGTCAATCTAAAATCAAAAACATCCCATTGTCATTGTTATGAGCTATGAAAAGCTTGATTTTTAATGATACAGCAATTGAATAAAAGACAAAATGATACTAATCACATATGATAAGAATTCAACATCTAGTTGAGTTTAATAAAGAATGCTTTTGAACCCTTTTGAAAATCCTGAAGCAAACGCAACATCTTGGTCCTGTAATTTCTATCCATCATCAAAATGTCGCGATTTCCACCACACAATAAATGCACCTTTTATCAATCTTGACCTCGTTTTACATTGAATATCAGTTTTTCACCTCTTGTGTTTTCTCTCATTCATTAATATTTGGTCATATTGAGCGATAGTGTATTAAATTACAATTTACTAATATACTGTTGGTAGTATTTTGTTGTTGCTTTAAAAATGTAATCCTATTATTATTATTATTACCATTGATTATAATTGTCAAACTGATTGATTCATATAGTATATCATATTACTATTTCGCATTGGTAGATATTATACAATTGATATCTGCATTTAACACTGGTGGTTTGGAAAGTTGATATCTTTCTTTGGTTTGATGACTAATGCGTACTTTAGTTTTCCAGTACAATTTTAGGTGTTTCGACTCCTAAAAGCTGAATTTTCCAATGCAACTGCATCTGTTGGATATCACTTGAGTTTCTATGCGTTGTAGTTCATGTTATAATATTAACTCCCATTTTGGCGAACATTGCTTTACATTCATCCATATTCAATTTTTGTGTTACACAGCTTAATATTAATATACTAACATTGAGCTTTGTTTATCTTTCCATCAAAAATTGGCATTTTTTTCAGATGATGTCTACTACCAATTTCTGGGAAGCTCTACTATCATTTCCAAAAAGAAAAAATACACGTTAATTTGCTGCATCTCCCAAAATAGTGAAAAACTGACAAATACATGTCCACATGTATGGGGATTAAAATCGTAGACCAAAGGAGAGTGACAAGCTTAACGGGTAGCGCATGCGCTACAAATTGAGTGCGACACACATATTCGTGAGTTCAAACCCGCCAAAGAGGAAGCCCTTTGGTATTAGGATATGAATCTCGAAAGAGAATCTCCAATGACCCTTGCTTCTCATCGAATATGATCCTCCTTTTTTTTTTCTTAGTAAGTTTCGCATATACCTAGCAATTTATTTCCTTTTTCATTAATGCATATGATATGCATACTCTTAAATTTGACTGACAAAACCCGGCTCGACACCAAAACTATCAGCATCCATAGGTTATCGTACGTTCAGCGAGTTCGAGCAACAAGTTAGTTACCTGCTACTTACACCTACTACGATCAGCAAGCCGATCAGTTCTTCTCAACGAATACGAATCCAAATGACCTCCCGTTGCAATGGCAGGTACTCCTAGCGCTGATCCGCAGAATTGCAAAAGGTTTAGCCTTGTCGTGTATTTTTAGGTTTGATGAATAATACTTAAAAAAGAATGCAATTAAAAGAGGATGACTAATGAATCAGTTCTTCAACTGTCTAATAAAAACAAAATATTGTTTATTTAAATAAAAAAGTATAGCCTTTTATATTGATTTGACATTGAGATCCTGAGATGTAATTTAAGGCACTATTGAACCATTAGATCTGTTTGATAGTAGTCTATTAATTGAAATGTACCAACCATAATTTAACCGTCCTTGCAGAGCTTGTGATTTGCCTTGTTTCAATACTGCGCTAAATGTGCTTAAATGTTGATTTGATAGCTACTTGATTAATTAACCGCTGGGATGAATTAATATGGTATCATAATTGAGGTCCAAGCATCCTTGGTAATTATTGGATTAAACTTAGTACGATAGAAGTTTTTTATATACGATATCAAGATTTTGCACTTCAATATATGTCGTAATCAATAGATTGTTGTAAGCTGTATTGATACTGTAGAAGGTGATAACATATGGTACTTGGTGGCATAAAACATAGTATATGATTCATATTTTTGCCAATGGTCACTCTTCCAAAAAAAATGCCGAACAATCTCCGGAAGCGGCCATCTAATAATGATATTTCCAAGCTTAAAATTTCTAGAAAAAATTACCGGACAGCCCGGACACGGTTTTTTAAATATTCCAAACAGCTATAAGATGCAGGTATCGAAATTTCATACAAAAATTACGGTTCGACTGTATTGCTATTAATTATTCAAAGGCTTATTTTAAATAAAGTATAAATACAACCTACAACATCATTAGCCTAATAACGAATTTAACTTGGAAAGTATAATAAGATGATACAACCGGATTCAAAAAAAGTCCATAAAATCACAAATTTAAAGGATTTATGTATAAAAGTACTACGGTCGACCTGTGCTGTGCAAGATGATTTCATTGTGCCCAGGTGGGCTGCACATTATAGGCTGAGCTGTTGTGCCAACGGAATATGGCTAAAAAGATAACAAGATACACATGGGCACAACAAAAGAAACTGCACACGAGCACAACGCTAAGCCTGTATGTGCAGAATTATAGATTCTGTCCATGTGCATGACATTAATCCCATGTGTGCATAATACTAGAATTGTTCATAAGCATATCATTATCCCTATTTGTGCATAATAATAAAATCTGACCATGAATATAACACTATGAAGAAAAAATCTCTTAAACATCTTAATTGTGCCACATTAAGAAAAATAAGAAACTTTTCACTGCTTATTTTTTTTAAATTTTGTCTTATTTTCCTTAATGTGGCATAATTAAGAGAATTAAAGTATTTTTTCTTCATAGTGTAATGAGCTGATTGTTTGGGCACAAATTGGTTTTACATGAGCATTGTTGTGCCGTTCTCAAAATTCCATTTGTTTTTATTAATATAGATTATAAACAATACAATTGAACAATACGTTGTTGATGTAGAGCAATATATGCACGAGCCAATATATTTACGATTATTATCATTTGTAAATATGTTTATAGTTATACTATTTACAGCAACAGTGGTTTTTACTTGAGCATAAACTTAAATATATATAAGACTTACTGCTTAAATTTATATGCAAGTCAAATATAAGGTTGTGGATATTACTTTATCACTCATAAAATTTAAATTAACCTTCTTTAAACTTACTATTTTGATTTACGATTGTCAGCTGTACAAAGATCTGTTTTCAAGTATAGTTACGATCCGAACCATGGTTATTAGGCAAGATATCAGATTCTTTTTTTTTTTATATTTCTATAACATTCACTTTTCTGGAACATTTCGTGAGTTTATAGCCAGTTCTAACTTTTCATTGAGTTGATATAAATATCATTGCCTTCTATTTGATCTTTGAAAGCAGTTAAATAAAAATATCAATCTCTAATATAGACTGCTACCTATTGAAGTGAACTAAGAAGCTAGATTCCCATCATAAAATACCTAAATTAAATGTCATCTCATTAAAACCATGCTATCAAAGATAAGACTATATAGTAAATAGACAATTGAATGAAGACAGCAAGGGTATAATACTCAAATAAGAGATGTTAAATACTAAAGTAATGTGGGATATCCCAAATAAAAAATACAAAAAGTACAGGCTTATCAAGTAGAACAAGTAAGGGCTGTTCTGAAAGCATGATTGACAAACTATTATATTTAAAACACCGTTCTTGATCCACCAAATCAATAACCAAAAAACCCAACATTTATACTCAAAATTAATGGAATCTTTGACAATTGCAATACAATTGCAAAATAGTAAATAATCACCAAATAGTATAAATAGAGACGTAGAATAACCATTTTATTGCACATTATCCATATTTTAATAAAGAAGGATTTTAACAGTATTTTTTATCGCTTTTTACCCCCATATTTCACTGCACCTATATTAAAAATATTAGTCCCTTACGTTAGCATGCGTATTCAGTTAAAGAAAAGAATACCAGCTCGATAGTCTGATATGCTTTATCAAACAGTGAATATTATATTCTTGGAATAATATAAAAACAAAAAGAGAAAAACAACACATGTAAAAAAGGATTTTTAAGGCTTTACATCATTTAGTGCAATTAAAACCCTGCTAAATTGCACATTTCAACAAATGTAAAAGCAGCATTACAGGGCATGAACCATAAATTAAACAAAATAGGGAATATCTGCTGTTATCATAGAAACATGCATTTTTCTACCAGAAAAACCGTCTGTCCGTCATATCATAGATTCATTAAAAAATTGCAAAACTGAGCCCGTAGAGCAACGCCGTAATTGAGCATAGCAAGATTGAATGGCTAAGTCTCTTATACTACAGTATGGGTATATCTAAGTTTTAATTAAAAAAGCGGTTTTTTTAAACTTTTCTTATATTTAACCATGTACGGTCTGAGAATTCAGACTTTGTAGCGGACATTTTCGGGGCTCATTTTATCCTTACCAACACCCATGATTTTGATCAAAAAAACAGAAAAATCAAATTTTGATACCAAAATCAACGTTTAAATATACTACATTATAAGAGAAAATTGTAGCTATAGCTAATACAAATCTTATAAAAGCTTAATATTAAATGTTAAGTAATGAAATTTTGCAATTTTGCCCGAAAAACTGATTTTTGGTTAAAGGATTTTCATGTAATATTTTGCAATAAAAATGTTTGTTGTTTTTTATTGAGCAAATAGAGCGCTAAATTCTCTATATGTTTATATTTTTTATTTTTATAATTGGTAGTATAATTAACTCTAGATTTGCAAAACCAGAAAAAAAAAATTAAAAAATGTCAAAATTGATGATCTGGACAAAAATATTTTTTGAAATTAATATTCCGCTTATAAGCCTTGTAAGTCTTAAACATAAGAGATTTTATAATACTTGAGAACTTTTTCAAGAATTTACGATGCGGTACCCATTTGATTTAAGCTTATGACTGTAAATATTTATACATGTTAATATTGTGTGGTAGTTTATTTGATGATAATATAGCCTTGCTTTATAATTATTGCGCTAGAGGTGATTTACATTGAGCTTTAGTCTTACCCCTCCAGTATCATAAACATAAACATGTCCATCACTGGAACCTATTGCCGCCTTTTTACCCTCTTTGTCCCAAGCCAATCTATTCAGTGCTTTACCAGAACAAACTTACTTTTCACCTATAAAAATTGATTTATTAATAAAAAAATTAATTATTAATAACAAGCTAATAAGTAATAATTATGGTGTACCTTTGATAGTTGGTAGTTGGTAGTGATATACAAGACAACATCTTGTTTTCCTCTTCTTAGCTGTTGGCCACTAAATAGAAACAAATGCTTTTAAAAACTAAATAGACTAACATGAGTTTATTCATTCATCCAAATCAAGTCAATACTATACATACTTTTATAATCACTAGTTTTTCTCCAGGTAGATATCGACTTTAGGCCAAAAGAGCATTGCTTATAACATATATAATGGAACAAAATGATTAAGTTCTGGATGCTTTTTTTTGTGCGAGAAAGGTATTATAATGCGCCCTAACGTTAACAGTTAATAATTCATTTCCAAAAAAAAACAATAGGAAAAACATGTATTTGTACCTGCTACTTGATTTCAATTTATAAAAAAATATTGGTCTTTTTGTTGTAGTTTTAAACGTAAATAAAAGAGCTGAGGAAAGAGTAGGGAAAAAAAAGATTTTGTGCGTTACAAACAGAAATTTACAAAGGCATAAATACTTTTAGCGTTATCAAACAGGTTGTCGTTGTTCCCATTTGGTCTACGAAAGAAGAACATGGGCAGAACTCTTTTAAACCCTAAATTTCAAATTGTTGTATCTCGTCAATAAGACAATTCTGTTGAATCAGAGTAACTCACATCTGCTTTAAACCATTCAAATTTTCTTGGTTATTAATTATACTATGATTGATATACTTTGATAAATTGACTAAATAGCCTTGATCTCATTGCTCTGCTCATCTGTGCAGATCATTATGCCCATGGGAAGCATAGTTTGGCTGTAGCGTAATACATAATTTGGGATGAGGGTATACAAGGGAAAAATTGAAGCTAGAAATGAAGATATCACTTTTATACATTTTTTGAGGATATCTCCATGAAAAATCAATATTTTTTTAAAAAAAAAATTGGATCCGAGAGAGCACGACGAGCTTGATCGCATGAATGTAAAAAAAAACGTTTCTCAATTTAACGAATATTTTGAAATCTACTTCCAAAATGTCAAATAAAATGGAAAAGAAATAATACTCGGAATTATTTTTTATTGTAATATATTATAGAGTACTTCATAACAAGTAAGTTTTATTATTGGAAATTGTTAGTATCTCTTAATTTTTTGTAGAGATACGAAGGCCCAAAGCTTTGGATTTTTAGCAGTGAAATACTTGTAAAAACTTGAAACATTAACACTAAAAAATTTATACCAAGCGCAAAAATTAGGATATTTCGGGATGCTTATTTTGTTGTATTTGTATATATAAATGTACCTGAAATCGTAGTTTAAATATGTCAATAAACTATGCTTTAGCATATTTAGCATACAGTATGTGTCATATAAACACTGTAAATGATTATCTTGATAATCACATATGATTTACCGAAAAGTAAAATGTATGAAATTAATTAAATGAAAAAGTACTTTATTATTATGAGCTTATAGGGAGGGTTTATATACCAATTGTATGAGTGTATTAAATGTGAATGATAATATAATTAGAATGAATATGTGAATATTGTGTGGATATATTGGAACCATGCTTCTATAATTCAATAGTAGCATAATGATATATGCATGAAATATAACCTTGTTTGTTTTGCATGTAGAACATCATGGTTTGATAGACACTCTAAATTGATAATTCAGTAATTCTAATTCTGATAGATCAGTAACCTCATACTGAATACTTTTTAGACTATGTCTTAGGCACTGCCAAATAGATATTAATTGATCGCATTTGTCACCTGTTCCAAAATTTATTTTATATCTCACGAGAGTCAAAAATACGTACAGCTCACTGCTTTTTCCTTGAAAATTATGTTTCATTTCTCATCCGTACTCACTAAATAACACCAAGAAAAAATTATATGGTAATGTACTGAAATGGCCAATTTTAATCAAAAAATATGTTGTAAATGCAAACAACAAAGAAAGATAAGTACTTGAGAATTGGTCAATCTTTATTAAATATAAAAAAAAGATGGGAAAACCAAATGAAGGATGAATGTCTACCGCTATTTATATTTGATTTAAGGATTGCTTATGCACCTTTCTAGAATGATGTTCTCATACTAAATTTTAGTGACAATCTTCGCTTATACTAATGTAATTATATTCAAAGAATATAGATGGTCAGTCTAAAGTCTTTAGTTGTTCTTGGCAACACTAATTATTAATATTCTTTATTTTCTATCTTTCATTGTAAGTCTAGATTATCAAAACTTAACTTATGTTGATCTATCGAAATTAGAATTACTGAATTATCAATTTAGAGTGTCTATCAAACCATGATGTTCTACATGCAAAACAAACAAGGTTATATTTCATGCATATATCATTATGCTACTATTGAATTATAGAAGCATGGTTCCAATATATCCACACAATATTCACATATTCATTCTAATTATATTATCATTCACATTTAATACACTCATACAATTGGTATATAAACCCTCCCTATAAGCTCATAATAATAAAGTACTTTTTCATTTAATTAATTTCATACGTTTTACCTAGCCTTTCGATAAATCAGTTACTATAGAAGAGGGCAAGTTACATTTTTATTAATAATTGCTTACAAAATAAGGAAAAGCAACAGATTTTGGGTTTGAGCAACCAAAAATAACTCATGGAAGCTGATATTCGACAATTTGGTGGATGTTTTTACTAGGGGAATTGTCGAGCCGAGCTTGTACTAGTAAATTTGGCTGCAAAACCCGGCTTGACATTAATGCTAATTTCTAAGGCCTACCTACATGTGTAGTTTGAGTTCATTTGGATAAATATTGGTCAGAAATGCTCGATTTTATATCAGCTCACTCAAAAATACCAACTGGTTAACGAACTTACAACTGGGAGATAGCGCTACTTGCTTCCTTTTCAAAATGTTGTAGATCTGATTTTTTCAGAAAAAAAATGCAAAAAAAAAAACTCTGGAGTGTACCGTTTTTTGAGCTCGAATTGTTTTTTTCATCAGCATGTTTACCCTGAAATAGATATTGATTGCTCAATTAGTTTTGAATAATCTGACAAACATTGCATAATTAATGGAGAGATGTACAACTACGTCTACACTGAATTTTTCAATAGCTTTAACCCCTTTTTTTTTTTTGTTTTAATTTTGTATAAATGCATGTTATATATGCTTTTTATAACAACCAAGTGCATGAAATCGATTTATTGATCTTTGTGTTCTTGTCTTTACATACTTTCTAAAGAGTAATCATATTTTTAATTTAAAAGCTAACTTTCAGGCTTCATTATTTTGGTTATTTGAAGCAGTAGAAATGGATGGTAATCTTTTTTTATTCATTTATTGGTTTGATTTTCAAATAAAGGTGAGAAGGAACTGATTCAACCAGTATTGGTTATATTCAAGTAGTGCCCTGGCGTACGAAAATAACCAAATCTTATGTCGTAAGATGGTAGGAATAATTGCTCTTCTTGAAGGACAAAAATACGATAAGACCTGATGCAATCTTCAAAAGTCACCAATCCTTCGGTTTGGGCATTCATTCTGTTTATGTACGTTTCAAGGATGTCTGTTTGAAATTAAATGGAGATTACTTTGCTGAATGTCAAACATGATGTTGTAAATACTGTTTATTTTTCCCTTATAAAAACTAGCTTCGTAATCATTGGAAGGGATTATACCAAGAGTAGTAACAGCGGCTTTGTTTAATTGAAGTCTAGCTAAGATTTCAGACTTGTGATAGATTCTTATAATAGTACCAATTTTTGAGTAGAATAGCATATCTGAATCCCCCGACATAACGATCCCATCAATCTTACCAATTTCTACTTCGGCTTCTCCCCTAGCTACAATAGCATCTCAGTTCTTTTTTTTGGCAGTTTCGTCCACGATCTTTTTCAAATCGTTTGTAAATCTAAATTTTTTTAGAGCCATACGAGCTATCTTAATTCGTTGCAATGCACTTGGATGTCTTTTGTATTCAGACAACTCAATGTCACTATCTTTCTGGCGTTCCAAAATGCCATTTATTTTCTTTTGATGTGCGTGATCACGTTCTTAGGTAGGCTTTCCATCAATATACAAAACACATCGATTCTTTGGAACTACATTTGCTATGTGAGTTAAAAGTTTTCTTGAAGCATCTATTTGTTTGCATTCTTCACCATTGCAGTTCAAGAAATAACGTTTGATTTGTAAAAAAAAAAAAAAAAAAAAAAAAAAAAAAAAAAAAAAAAAAAAAAAAAAAAAAAGCATCATCCAAATCTACATAGATCATTTTTGTCATTCTCTCCATTCAAATACATTTTTTGGATCTTTGGTTTGCTCCCCGTTGATATCTTTTTCAGAAAGAAATTTCTATGCTGAAGTTACCGCCATTTTGATTTATAAATTTTGATGAAAAAAGAAGAAAGGAAGGTGCTTGGTATAAAAGCTGATTATATATACATATCTGATAAATTTAAACTTGATTGTAAATCTATAATGAGTTCCAATCAGGCTCAAGAGTATATTATCACACGAATAAGTTTATACTGATTTAAAATAGGTGTTTTTCTGTGTCTAATGATGTACTCAAGATTCAATATGATGTTTTGTTGTGCTTTTAATTACTATCTAAATGCCTTTATTCTACTATGTATTAAATTTCTATCTCTAACCTCAATTCTAATAATTTTAGATGATGAAATGCATAAATATTCATATTGTCGCATTTTCGCAGTAATTTTTATTGGGAGACCTGCAGAGAATACTTGTACCTAAACAAACATAACTATACTTGCATTTACTTTGATTTGAAAAAGCAAAGTTTGAATCTGTAATCATTCAGAGCAATTGTTTTTATGCAATATAGATTGGGTCAGAATTTAAAGAATTATTATGGTGATAAACGTAAAGATCTTTTATTTACTATAAGAAAAATATATGCATTAATTGAATGATATACGGTATTTTAGAAACCTTCGTAAATAGGTTCAGTTATAACGGAAGCGTGGATAGCTATGCATCTTGTCAAGATAATACACAGGTTGATTGATATCATAAGTTAGAGGATTGTACCCATTTAGTAAAAGTTGCTCTTGTTGTAAAGCGAAAATGTTATATGAGTTGTCATAAGCTTCGACAGTGATGTTTTTTCCAGTTTTTGCATTCATAGCCGAAATATAAGATTTAAGTATAGCTTGAATCAAGCTATTTCCAGATATATTTCCTACATTAAAGTTGTCTTCCTTGATATTAATCATTTCATTGTAGATTTGAACCATTCGGTTTCTGTGGAAATCCCTATCTGTCTCATTCTTTTCACCAGCATAAAAGTCTTCATCATAATCATTTTTTGCTATTATACCAAGAACGGTAAAGAATTCACTACTCAAGCCAAGCTTTGGCAATATAATTTTCTTGTTGTAGAAACGATAGGCACCATCGAATGGACAAATAACGGTATCAATCTTGGGATAAAATAACATATCTGAATCTTGAGTCAGAACAATGCCACCTGTCTTGGCAATTGCAACCTCGGCTTCACCTTCTGCAAGAATAACATTCCAACCGCTTTTTACAGCAGTTTCGTAAATTATACTCTCTATGTCAGGGCTTACTCGGAAAAGCTGGCGTGCCATATACATGAATGTCTTGTGTCTCAACTTAGTGTGATTCTTTACATATTTGGAAACCTCTTTTTCAAGCTGTTCTTGAATACTCAATAATTTCTCGAGTCTCTTGCTATGGCCGTAATCCCTTTCAAGAGTAGGTATTCCATCAATATACAAGATACATCTTCTCTTATTGACAACCCTATTAATCTCGGCTAAAACTCGATTCGCAGCAATGATTTTCTTGCTTTCTTCATGTTCGTGGCAATTTAAGAAACACCGTCTGATATCGTCATAAAAAGCACCCACCATATCAACATGAATCATCTTGTAAGAATGCTCGCCTATATAATGCTGCGTATCATTAGATTTTGTAGGTTCAATACTCTTATATTGTAAGAAACCCCAAGTACCAGCTACTCCCATTTCTTTGGTTTCAATAACTGTGTTATTAAAAAGGAAACGAAAAAGAGAAGAGATTTTATATCCTTGGAAGACAACATTTATCTAGAGCCCTAACCTGATTTTTACAAGATAAATTGATTTTAGCATGATTTTCATCAATGAAACCTTCAGAATATTTTAATCAAGCAATCATATCATGTATCAAAATCAGCCAAAACCATATTAATATGCATTCATGTAGCTTTATCAAAATGATCAGTGTGTCTAATAGCTAGATCTAATAGATTTTTCGCTCTGCTATTATAGCTGAGATTTAGAAATCTCACAGAAAAAAATGCAGAAAACTTGTAGTTGTCATTTTTAAAGAATTGTTTTCAGCCCAATTATGATACAAACTGTATCATACTTAACTTCAACACATTTAAAAACATTAGGTGTATATTCTTGTATTTTTTTTTTATTTTTTTTTTAATATTCGACATACAAATTCGGTTTTTATGAAAGCTTGAAGCTTTCATCGGTTTCTAATTTGGAACTGCACATTATTTCTGTTATATACGTAAATATTAAGGTTGCCTGGAATCATTGTTACTAGCATTAGAATAAATAATTTCTGTGCATAGAAATTACACTATATTTAATCAAATCAACTATGAAAATGTTCGACTAGACAAATCTTTTGGGTGCTGGCAAATTCGGATATTGCTGTACAGAAAGTTATGCACAACGTATGTAATCAAGTGGATGATTTATTTATGGATTCCAAAGCGATACATTTAGATAAGGTATAGCTGCAAATAGAGAGAGAGAGAGAGAGAGAGAGAAAGAAAAGAGACATCCATCTGTGATGGGGTACACTGTACTTTTAAAACAACTGCATCTTGTGCTTGCATTTTCTTTTTATAAAACAGAAAGCTACCTTTATTATCTGAATATGGCAAAATTATAATTACCAGTTCGATTCATAAAAAAGTAAATTATTATATTAACCAACTAGCGTCTAGAAATAATATCTTATCTAAAGCTTATTTCCAATCTCTATGAATTTACGTTCTCATTGTGTCTCAATATACTGCCAAATATTTTCTTGAAATGTCTGGATTTAAAGTACTGCAATGATATGAATACATTAACAACTCCTATTTCATCTTTTTTCTTTTTCTCACAAAAACTAAAAAAAGAAAAAAAGTTCTTCCTTATCCCCTTTTCTCAATAAAATAGTACATTCCCCTTCTTATATGTTATAAAGGATAAATAATGAACTCTTCCTCCAACTATCATCTACCTACTATTGCTGCAGTAGCGGGCATCGCATTAGCAGCTTCGAGCTATGTCTTATCAGCAAATAGTTTTGAAACTAAAAAGAGAAAAAGAAGAATAAGATCCAAGATTCAAAGAGGTAAAAAATTATAAATTTAGTACAAAAGTGTTATGTATTGACTGAATTGAACATAGAACGTGATGGACAATATATCCTGGGTCTTGTCAATTCACAAAATTATTGCTTTGTAAATTCTGTATTACAGGTAAAGAATGAGGAGGGATTTTTCTTTTAATATGAAACATTTTTATATTCATCTATATCTATATACTCAGGCATTTGCTACTTTGGCTACCTTGCGATCATATCTTGTAAGCCTATTTTAATGGCAAATCAATCAATTTTACTTATTTACATCGATATATAGGCTGAACGCGTAGACGAACAAGGAGATGAGTCAGCACCTGTAGTTCCTCAAAACGAATTCATTCTTCAATCAGTTGCTTGTGCTCTTTATGCAACTATAGAAAGTATGGATTTTTTTTTTTTTTTTTTTTTTTGCTTGTGATGTAGAAGAAAAAGTGTATTAATTTCATAATTATTACAGTGTTGAATAGACCTTTACCGAAACCACGATCCATCACTCCCACAGACTTTTTAAGGGCTTTAGAGCGAAAATCGGGTGGTACCATTAATCGTGATCAACAGGTAGTAGATTATTTATTTATTTTTATTTTTATTTTTATGAAAATATGAAACTAATACACGTTTTTCATCAGGACGCCCATGAATTATTCCAAATTATTTCAAGTGTACTAACATCAGAAGAAGAAATTCAATATCGAGAAAATGCCACTTCTTTATTAGATGCCGCTACTCTTAGAGGATTTGCTTTTGGGGAAAACGTAGGTTTGAATTAATAATGTTGACGATGCAGTGCTAACTTTTGTATAGGACCCTAATGGAGATAATTTTGAAACTTCATCTGTATCATCATTTGGTACAACAGCATCCATGTGGAGTTCATTCTCGGTATGCACTGTCGGTGGTCATTTACGCCCTAGACGTCGTAGTCCTAGAAATCCATTTACAGGATTAGCTGCTTCCAAAATTAGTTGTATGAATTGTGGTTATACGGCAAGTTTATCTGCTGGAGGAGGATCTAATTAATGAAATGTTCTCCTAATAATCTTTATATATTGATAGGCTCCTATCAGACACCATACATTTGACAACATTTCATTATCTGCGCCTCAAACAGTAAGCACCCTTTTTCGTTTTCACATTATGCATTTGCTAACTTTATCATTAGTCGAGTTGTTCATTAGAAGATTGCTTAAAAAATTATACAAAAGTCGATTTTTTAAATGATTTTCAATGTAGAAAATGTACATTAGTTGCTACATTAGAATCCATGACTCAAGAATTGAATTCTCTCCAACAAGATGATGAAAGAGCAACCATTTTAAATATTGATATGGGACGAATTAAGGATGCTTTACAATCCAACATTGAAGCAACATTGTATGGTGTTCCATTAGTAACTCCTCAGATTGCACCACGCACAACAAAGCAAACCATGTTTGCTAATCCACCAAAATCTCTTTGTCTTCATATTTCACGTTCTATTTATCACCCTTCTGGTATGATTCAAAAGAATCACTGCCAAGTTGAATTCTCGGAATACCTCGATTTAGCATCCTATACCACCAATGGATATCTCAATACAACTGAACCTACCGCCTCTCTCAGTTCTCCACCACCTACACCTGTATTGCCTCACACTCGTACCAGTCGAACTAGTCTTGTTTATTTACGCAACATGGCAAATGGTCATCGATTCACACATCATCAACAAGATGGATTAGGTGTTGCACTTTTAAACAGTAACAAGGAAGATCGACCAATACAAAGCGCTTTACCTTCTTTATCCGTAGTGCCAGTATCTCGTGCAATTCAATATAAACTATGTGCAGTGATTGTTCATTATGGTAACCATAATTCAGGCCATTTTGTTACTTATCGTAGAAAGAAGTTACCTACTGGACATGAAGTACGTAGCCCCCTAAGTGAATCAAAGCCTCGTCCTCCTACCAAGTTTTGGCGTTGTAGTGATGAAGTGATTGAAGAAGTCGATTTGGAAACTGTATTGCAAAGCGAAGCTTACATGCTCTTTTATGAGCGTGAATAAATTGGCCATGTATTAATTAAATCAAACACACGCATCCAAAAAAAAAAAGTAGATCTTTCCTCCTATTTATAATTCTTTTTTTATGTTTCTATTCTATAAAATATATATATATAATCCCCTTTTACTTCATTATGAATCTCTTGTGTTAGAAATGAACAATATTTCCAAATTGAAGTAATTCAACCGTTAAACTCTTAAAGAGGTTTTCTATTCAAAAGTACGATAAAAGCGGCAGTGTGGGAGCTTATAATTCGAACAAGTTGACTATATAATATATACATTACAATAGGTACATTTAACAATAATTTTCTCAACACACAGTATGTTATGAGAGTTTTTCTTGAAAGCTATCATGTCAAAGATGTGCACCTACTCTCATATAAAGTTAGAGGTTATTAGAGTTGAAATTCATTGAGATAGGGCTTCTGTTATCGATTTTTCACCGTTGTAAAAAAATATGTTTCAGATGATTTTTAACTAATTTCCGAATGTTTTCGTCCAATATGGAATCGAATCATCTAGAACCTTCAAAGATGATGTATCTTCACTCCATAGGCCATTGATATCTCTCGGAAAATAGAAATATTAATACTAAAATATAAATGCACTGGCCAAACATTGATCAAAACTGTCTAAAATTGACCTAAAATTGACTATAAAACATTGGGCACCTAAATTGAGGTACTAATTTTTTGTATTCACAAGATTGATCCAATTGAAAACTACTGTTAATTTATTGTTTTAGTAAAAAATATTAATTTTTCATGGAGATAATGAAAATGATAATTCACATCAAAGCCTGCAGCCTATAGTAACTGAGTTCCAAAATCGATATGATGATGAAAAAATGGACGAAAAATGATTCAAAATGCAAAATTGTTTAATGGCTCATGAACTGCAAAGTAAGTCGACCTAGCATATTAAATAATTTTTGTAGAGTTTTGGATTCTGCATCTATCTAAATAAAAATCAGATAAATGTTTCACATTAAACTTTGCATAAAAAGTGATTAAAATTCTGAAGGTTTTTTGAAGATGATGTATCATTCTTAAACCGGATCATGTCAAATCCAAAAAAGTAAATAATAACAGATCCGGAACCGGAAGTTCCTTAATTAAATATTAACTATACAATGCTCTTAAAAGCATGGTATAGAAGCATGATACTCCAGTGCGATATTCCAACATGATATACCAACATAACACATTACTATTAAATAACATCTAAACTACCTTATCACACCATCAACTTCCCCAATCAAATAGTATGTAAACCCTATTAATTTCATTCCAATAAACGATATGTCTTTATTTGATTAAATTTCTAGTTTTTATTTAACCTAAACATATTCTAAATCAGAAGATATACATCACTTTTTATAAGCATGTTTTAAATATAAATAATGAATAAAATACGCAGCAAAATGATCTATTGATTGAACTATTTTTGAGCCTTTTAGCTTCATTTTTCGTAGAGAAAACGAAATTTTTGTCAATTTTTTCTTCAACTTCAGAATTTGGGATGAGGGTATACAAGGGAAAAATTGAAGCTAGAAGCGAGAGTATCACTTTGTACACATTTCTGAGGATATCTCGATGAAAAATCAATAATTTTAAAAAAATTAAATTGGGTCCGAGAAAGCTCAATGAGATTGATGACATGGATGTAAAAAAAAATGCTACCCAATTTAAGGAATATTTTGAAATCTATTATAAAACTGTCAAAAAAGAACAAAAAATAAAAGTATTCAGATGTTTTTCAAACTCAGATATGTTAAAAAGCGGTTCAAAACAAGTAAGTTTTATTATTAAAAATTGTTAGCATATCTTAATTTTTTACAGAGATATTAAGGCACAAAGTTTCCATTCTTTGAGTTTAAGCTGTGAAAACCAAAATTGGAAGAAAAAATTATCGCCTTTTCCGAATTTACTCGACAGATTGTATAGTAATAGACTGTAGATTGTTTATTATTACTTGTAGCCCTTAAAAATTTATATCGACTCATACTAATTTTAATAAGAGGTTGTTATCATTTTGTTTCGAAAATCGCTCAAAACCACAATTTTTGGATGAGGGTTGGGGTCAAAAAAAAAGGGTACACCTTAATATCTTCATTACTCCGTCAAAAGTCAATATTTTTCGAAACAACAAAAAACAAAACAATACATACTGTTGCGAACTATCAGCGTTATTAAACTATTATTCTGCTTTAAAAAAAATTGCGGGGAGATATCAATGATTTATGCATTTTTCGTGCATCTTATGGGTCAAAATCTTTGAAATTTTACTTCATCTCTGTTTTAATCTAACAAATAATATGCAAATAGTATAGAAAAACAAGTTTAATTATAACTACAACTAATGTTTATTTAATGAGATTAATAGTTATGCTTGTTTTTCTGATATTTCTCCAATTGTTTGAGCGGTTATATCTCAGCATAAAAAAATGCTAAAAATATATAAACAACATCATCATCATTGCTGTATTAACTTCTACTAAAATCCATTCTTGCCTTAATATAAAAAAAAATTCATGGGAAAAAAGTTGGAGATCTGATTTTTTGAAAAAAAAATCCATTTTAACTTATGGAGTGTAACTTTTGATATCTGGAGTGTAACTTTTTGTATCTGGAGTGTAACTTTTGGTATCTGGAGTGTAACTTTCTGTATCTGAAGTGTAGTGTTTTTCCTTTTTACACATTTTTTAAGATATCTCTACGAAAAATCAATATTTTGAAAAAAACTAAATTGGGTCCGAGAGAACTCAATGAGATTAATGACATGGTTATAAAAAAATGCTACTCGATTTAACGAATATTTTGAAATCTACTACAAAAATGCAACAAAACGCATAATAAGATAAATTAGAGCACTAGATACTTAACGTACAACGTTGTAGCCTGTGTCGAATGATATAATCTGTTAAGATTTTTTTCTCGCAAAATTTTCTGTAAATTGAAGCAAATAACTAACCTTGTATCTTTATTTTTCGGTGAGATAAATCGCAGCAAAGTTTCAATGTTTAAGCAGTGAAAATGTGAACGCAGATGTTTAAAGAGTTTATTCTGGATCATGGAATATGGTGAATAAACACAATAAACATTAAGTTGTGTTATACTATCTCAAGTATTATTTTGTATTTTTCATTTTTCATTTTATAGTTGCTCATTGAAAGGAAAAGTAGCAGCTATCACAAAGCAACCTTTTTAAAAACTGAGAAATGCTGTCAAATCAAATTTGGAGCCCGTTTATTTGTTTAGGAAAATGAATAAATTAGTGCTGCTTTTAAGGGATAAATAAGTGGTATAATATAAATTTATTAAATATGGAAATCAGATCAAAGAACCATTACTCCACGCCCAAATTATCGTCTGTGGGTTCCAATAAACTATATATAAGAACAGCGGTTAGATTTTATTGATCTCTTTTATGTAATTGATTGCTAAACATACCTATATTGCTTTAAAAGCACACATTCTCCGCCACTTTCCAAATCAATGTTGTATTGATAAAAGAATCCTTCTGATGTGACAACCATGACCTGAGGGGTTGTACTAAAAACAAAAAAAAAGTAAATATCAGCATATATCATAAAAACAACATTTAAACCTGTAATTTACCTGCTAAGAGCAACTAAGCTTCGAACACCAGCACTAGGTAATTTTAAAGATGCAAAATCTCGAGTAGGTTCCCAAATTTCGGTCAATACATCAGGTAAATAAGAACCAACACTTCCTGCTAAATTTCTACCTAAATGCATCGAAGATCTTCTCAACATTTGTCTATTTTAAAAAAGATTAAATTCATAAACTTTTTATGATTTGGGTCATTTAAAAACTTACCCCATACTTGAGCTTCTGCCTCTTGAATCCTTATCTTGTTGTTGTTGTTGCTGTTGTTGTTGCGATTGATCATTATACACATTACCATATCCATTTCCATTCATGACAGGACTTCCGTTGGTTGATAATTTAAAGATATGAACTGTTTCTGTATCACTGGAAACACATAAAAGAGAGCTTACAAGGTTGAAAGACATGGAGTAGATTTTGGCGTGTGATGTACCACGTCTAAACTGATATACTTTGGTGGCATCCAAAGTTGAAAAGATACGAATGACGGTTCCCTATCAATAAAAGATTGTTGGATATTTGGATTTGTATGCAACTGGTTTGAAAACTTACTTTTTCACTAGCAGTAGCTAATAGTGTACCCTCTGAATTCATTGAGATACAACTAACGGCAGATTTATGTGCTTGAACAATATTGGTAGTTTGAGGGCCAAGTGCATCGAATAATTCTACATCACCTGATACATAAGCTGGGTTAGATGATCCAGTGTTGGGCGAGAAAGGTGACATGGAAGAGCGTGCAGGATAAGCAATAAAGCAATTTTCGCTGGAAGGAGATAAGGCACAAATAGCTGCGCAATGTAGATGATTAGTCGATTTATTTTGATGCTTTATTTATGATTTTATTACCTTGAGGATTAGGATTTGTATCAATGGTATGAAGAAGTTTCATATTGCTTATATCATACAAGAAGATCTGTTCTTCCAATACGACGATTAATCTTCTTCTATTCATTTTTACTGCGAGAATAGCAGTAGGGAATGATAATTCGCAAATAGTTGTTTGTCTCTAAATGGGAAATGAGTCATCCCTCACTTTTTACATGAAAATAATTCTTTTACCTTTGTATTAATAATTTGTAGTTGTCTTGGAGAGAAAGCAGGGTGTTCACCAGCACCAACAAGTGCAACAAGCGATGTACAAAAGAGCATTTCTACAATTCCAGTACCTCCAGCCTCTAGAATTATTTTATCAGTAAAATGTCTAGTTTTGTATTTTTTATTTTGAATAACTTACGTTTAGAATAGCATTTTCCGAAAGGATCGCAGTTGTATATTCTATAACCTCGTTCTGTTCCAATAGATACACAACTAAAGTCCTGATTAAAGTTTAAAAATAATATTTCGTTATTGCTTTTATCACCCAAATTCATAGTAACTTTTAAAGTGAAATAAAAAGGGAAAAAAAAAAAGAGAAAAAGGCGAGTGTGAAAAAGATTTAAGCTCTACTACTACATGTATTATGTGTTCACACAGCATTCAACCACACTCTGAAAGAGAGGGAATAACATGATAGGAGGGTGTATATAGTACATGTTACAAGATGAACAGCAAGTTAATAGGCGATTAAATTAAAAAGGTTTATTCAAATTATATATATAAAATTTAGTTGTGATTGTTCTCAACACGGACATTGATGGTATCTCCGGGAACGGGAACAGCAGCATTGGCATTGGCATTAGCATTGGCATTAGCAGTAGCACCAGTGTTGGCAACAGCATTAGCAGCAACTGGAGGATCAACTGCTGCAGCAGCGTTACCACCGAGATCAAGACGAGCTTGAGCATCAAAACCTAAACCAATGCTACCACCACAGCATGGCTTATGTCTCTTTTCATACTTATTTCTTTGTTGCTGTCTTCTACCTGATTCACGCTTCATAGTCTTGGGATCAAAAACCATCTTGTTGGTATCTACAGGAGCAACCATCATGCCGCTGTTTCCAAGAGGAGCAGCACTGACAGCAACAACAGCAGTAGCAGTAATAGCAACGAGTAATTCAATGAGACGCATTATTTGATAAATAGAAGAAGAATAAAGAAATATGTATTTGGTTTGCAATAGGGTTGGTTTTTATACAACTTTTTTTTTTTTAGTTTTTTTGCATTATTTGTTATGATAAATGCAACTTGTGAGCATTGAAGAAGACATTCTCCGGCGCATGCTGTTGTCTCGCCTCTCTCCCCCCCCCCTTAATTTTGCAATGTTCTCTTTCTCTAACATGTATACTTGCTTAATTGGGATTTTTTTTTTTTAATTCTTACTGAAAATACGAAATAAATAATGTTGCATACAATGAAAATTACCAAAATAAAAATAAAAGCTTTTAAAGAAGCAAGTTTGTAAGGTTCAAGGATTTCAATTTTATACTAATTTTACTAGTAAAATGCATACCAACCGACCAAAACATAATAAACATTTTTCTATTTGAGGATGGTCCCGTAACGAGATTTGTTTCTTTTTTTACTGTCATCGGGAATAAATCTCTATTTCATACACACATTTGGCCCTTTTTATTATTATTGTTGTTGTTGTTTGGATACAACTTGAATATTGAATTTCTTTTGGAATTCAACGAATTCCTCTTCTTTGCGTTTATAAGATTGTAATAATGATTCGATGACTTGTTGAATCTGTATTTTTGATTAATAACTATATTAATTTATATATATATATATATACTTACACCACTGTAATTTGTCTCTAAAGCAGGTAGAACCTCTTTAATTGTTCTTTCAACTAATACACCTCCTACCATACGAAAACATTTACGCTCAGGTTCGAGTGGTGAAATACTATCAATCACAAGTCTTTTTTGTGTATATTAGTAGATGTTCTCTTCCGTGCTCCTTCTTTCTTTCTCTCTTTTTCTCTCTCTCTCTCTCTCTCTCTCTCTCTCTCTCTCTCTCTCTCTCTCTCTCTCTCTCTCTCTCTCTCTCTCTCTCTCCCAAAAAAAAACTTACTTGTGTTCTTCGACTTCTGATTCTAATTCACCAATCTTTTGTGCCAACTGTTGAAGTTCATTCTTATATTGATTGTACTATTTATTAAAATGTATGGTTATTTCATCTAATCAATTTCGATTTGATGTTAGGTTGTTACTTTTTGAGTGAGCTCAGCGTCAGAAGGTCTTTTGGCTGCCATATTAAAACGCGTATATATATGATGAGTTGAAAAAAGAGAAAGAAAAAATATAAATATTTTGCAGCCCCTACTTTGTTACCTATGACAATTTTTCATTTTTGATAATCTTGAGTTTGAATAACTTTAATCAAACAGTTGAATCAGAAAGAAAAAAAGTTTCGCATATATCAATCATGAAGCAACTACGAAATATAATTCAAATAAAAGGAGTCTGTGGATTGCTAAGATGGATCATGCTTGTTGAATACCGAGATTTGTCATTTGAATAGTCATTTGAATATACTCAATTTTACCCCTGGATTCCCCAGTAAACCGCTATTGCCCAAATGTCAAAAATATCGTTTTGAATGTATCATAATATCCTGTAAAACATGCAGAAGCTTCATTTTTATCATGAATTGCGAATTATATAACCGAGTTTGAACAGAAAAAAATCAACTTTAATGTATGCTTTTATATAATAAAAATTACTTTCATGTAGCCGACAACCGCCTCTTGTATATCCGTTATTTAAAACCAAGTTAGTGAGGATTTTGATTGAGAGAATATTCTTCAATTTGGAATTTTATGGCAAAAAAAAATTACAAAGAAATTTCAAATATCACTTTAGTGTTGGTATTTAATAGATGATTTAAATGTCAGATGGCTGTGGGATTGTGGCCCGCTGCTGCTGCTGCTACTACTGACTACTGTTTGTAGAACTTAATACAAACAGAAACTGGATAATTCTAAAAAAATAAAATATGTATACAGATTTAATGCCTAGTCAACTTAAAAAAACAACTTTTTATTCTATTGCTTGCTTGTGAATATTGAAAAGTATTCTTTAAATTGAGGGCATAATCAATCAAATTTTCGCATTTCGATCTCAAACCCTTCCATAAAATAACACAAAATACCCGGAGCTTGAACCATTGAACGCATTTGTCAGCGAAACAAGACTTGGATGTTACAGGACAACCGCCTAGCTCCTTTTCTTACTAATTCTTTTTTCTGTAAATATATATCATACAATAATATAAACGATATGTCACCTAAATTATTTAAAGTAATCATTGAAATAATGCACATCGATGAATGGTAAACTAACTTGTTACTACTAAATAGACCGAATTTGCTGTAGATATGACTTGCGAGGTAAAAAATAACAAAAAATAAAAGATATACAACGAAACCATAGATAAAACAATCAAAAAACTTATTATGGTTATCGGATAGTCATGCGTAAACGATGTTACAAAAGTGATGAAGCAATTACCAGGTAAGATTAATCAAATTGACCCAATGTCTTTATATATATATATGTATATGTATATATTGACGCTGTAGTTATTAGGCGTCAGTTCATTTGACGTTAACCTTAATGAAAAGAAACTCCTTGTTGAAGGAACAGGTAAATAAGGAGGAAATGTAAATATCTAAATCAACATTGGTTTAGTAATTAATATCTACAAATAGCCCCTCCTTCGCTCATTTCAAAGACATTGAAGGAAACAGGTCGTACTGTCATTGTGCGTGGACAAGGTGTACCTGACGGTCAAGGACATTCCGGAGCAGCTGTATGCATTTTCGATTGTTACGGCACAGATCCTACAGCTACATTGCCTTCTGGAAAATCAGGATTAGCTCGTTTTATTCAAGTAGATAACGATACTTGTTTAATCGATTTGACCATTGAGGGCCTTTCACCTGGTAAACATGGTGTTCATATTCATGAAGCAGGAGATCTTTCAGAAGGATGGCGTTCTACCGGAGATCATTTTAACCCAGCAGATGTTGCTCATGGTGACGGTATTCATGATGGACATATTGGAGATTTGGGCAACGTAATTGTTGATGAGAATGGCTGGGGCGATCTTGTTATTGAAAGTTCTCGTGTTAAAGTGTGGGATATCATTGGTAGAAGTATTGTAATAACTGAAAAAGAAGACGATTTGAAGAATACAACAGCCGATGGTAATAGCGGTGATGGTATTTTATGTGGTATTATTGCTCGTAGTGCTGGTGCATTTGAAAATACTAAATTAGTATGTGCATGCTCTGGAAATACATTATGGGAAGAAGCCCGTATGCTTGAAAATGAAGCTAAATAATGTTATATAATAAAATGTTCAAAAAGATCTTTTTGTGCGAAAATAAAAAAAAATCATCATGTGTAAATTTATGCATAATGTCCTTTATTTACGTAGTTTTCTTTCCAAATGATGTTGATGGACCGCCAAGACAGTTATTGGCTCGGCAGCAGGTGACAATCTGGATCTTAATGTTCTAGTCAACTTGCTTGGAAATCAGACGTGTTATAAAAAGGGACAACTTGTCGAGAACAATTTGATTTTTCTCTTTATCTTTTATATATAAATATAAACTAAATAATAAAAATGTGTAAGTAAAGTTGTATGGCAAATCAGTGATATTATATTAATAGATTTATATTAGCTTCAAACTATATTGTCACTTTCAAGAGAGATACTCCTGATGATGTTATCGAAAAGGAAGCCAAGAAGGTCGAGGATTCTGGTTGTACTATCAAGCACAGATACAATGCTGCTATTAAGGGTTTCTCTGTTGAAGTTCCTGATGAGCATGTAAGTACTTTATCTTTCCAGGGCGATCATTTCCAAGGCGTTGAAGCAGATGGACAAGTTACCACTCAAGGACAAGCTCTCTTGGGTTAAAATAATAATACCCAAATTTTTGTTGTTATCTTGCATACCACAAAAAGGCCCTTTTTTATCAGAAAATAGCCTTGTTATAAATATAAATACATAATAAATAAAGCATAAGGGGATCAACGCCTTTATCTAGTTTAACTCACTTTTGTAATTTTTCCATTATAAAAAAATACGTAGCCATTACGAAACTTCCATTTTATGATGTTTGTTGTTATTTGTAAATTGAGGTGTTTTAACTTTATTTCCAAGTTTATTTAATTGGCTTAAATTGTGAAAAGTGTATGTCGTTTTACTTTAGGTGTTTTTGCATAAAATACGGGTCGTTGTGATGTAAATGATAAGCTTAATAGTTTATCGTAGCAACACTTTTGTTATATGTATATGTATATAGATAGATAATACATCATAACTCATGGCGTTGTCTCGACTAGTCCAAATTGGACGCAATCTATATAAATTAAACATATGTCATATCAAGAAGTTGTCTGTGCAGGTGCAGGTCTGCTCATTTGCATTTTTGAAACGTCTCGAGTTGTTGTATATGTTTATGCAAATTGCGTCAAACCTGTTGAGATATAGAGATTGTTGTTTTATTTGTGTAAGTTCATTTTGGTTCTTTTTTTAGA
Organism: Mucor racemosus; assembly: GCA_027405735.1. Lineage (NCBI taxonomy): Eukaryota > Fungi > Mucoromycota > Mucoromycetes > Mucorales > Mucoraceae > Mucor > Mucor racemosus. The sequence continues at coordinate 194,252 of JAPEHQ010000004.1, read as the reverse complement.
TTATGTTATATTTTTCTGTCAGTTATGCATATGAAACAGCAAAATATAAAATGTAAATGTAAAATAATTGCTATTAAATAATTTGTCATTTCATATCTAGCTGAAATCTAACAGAAATTGTGCTAAAATAATTCTTTGACATTGAATTCACTACACAAAAACCTTACAAAATGATTAGCGCACTTCAAAGAGCAATTTTTGATATTTGATTTATTTAAAGCAATAGTTGCCAAATGCCACTTTATTTTTAATAAAAAAAAAGGAATCATACAACGATAACGCACACCCAAACAAAGAGAATGAAAAATAACGATCAAAGAGAAGAAGGAAGAGGAGGAGGACAATAGAATGAAAGAAGAATACACAAAAAAAAAAGTGATACGATTATTTAGCAATCTGTCTTTGCATTATCATTAAATATTATTCTAACTATTGGTACAATACGATGAAAAGCTTCTTATAATTAAGTAAAACAGACCTGCTGCAGCACGAGCTGTACACCGCTTTGTGGTGTTGACCAGCTCGTTATAATTATATCCTTAGGCTCAATCTTTCTCATGATGGGCATTTCAGGTTATGAATAGCTTTTAAATGATACTTAAAACTGTTTCTCCTGCAGATATGCTTATTGCACACTGCACAATAGAAATTTGGGTTAAACACATTGATAGTTGCATTAGATATACGACTCTTAATTGGCTCTAGCAAGTGAACACGTCTCAAATGAGTTACATAGGTCTTTCTTGATGATAACTGTTTCTCGCACTTTGTACAATAGAAATCAGCACTGTCAATGCCAATTACAGCATCATCATCTACAAATGTTTTAACAATAGGGTCAAGAGTCATACGATATGTTTCTCTACAGTGCTGAAGATAGGGAGTCAACGACTTGAAGATTGTTTTAAAGGCACGACAATAGAATTTAGCGTCAAACGGATCAGGAAGTATATGGGAATTGTTATGTTTCAAAGGTGTTAACAGCATTGTATGAACTATGCGAAGATCATTGCGGTAATTGCATCTAGTTGTATATTTATGTTGGCAGACACGACAGTAGAGATCAGGATTGTCAGTATCAGGTCTCAAAATGGTAGCTTATGCATAGATTATGTGCCAACGCTGATGTGGTTAAAGGATTTATAAATGTACTGCAATATAGGGTCAACGCTCTCGGGGAAAAAGTGCTGGAATCCTAATTTTTCAGGCATTTTTTCAAGAACTAACTTAATTAAATAATATTCAACAAGATGATTTACAAATAAAAAGGTCTCTTAAAACTGTATTCGTATGTTTCTTTAAAAGTACGATTGAAATCCTCTATGGCTGTGAATTTTTGTCCGAAAAAAAGGATTAATACTAGAATATAAGTACACTGGCCAAACATTGACCAAAAATTTACCTAAAACGAATTGTAAAAAATTAAGTACCTAAATTTAAATGGTAATTTTTTGTATTCACAGGATAGATACAACTAAAAGCTACTCTGAATTTTTTTGTTTCAGCTAAAAATATTGATTTTTCGTCGAGATAATCAAAATAATAATCCATATCACAGTTTACAGACTATGATGACTGGGTTACAAAATTAATTTGATGTATGATGAAAAAAACAAAATCGCTTGATGGCTCATGAGCTGCAAATTTAGTTAAACTAGCGTACTAAATGGTTTTTGTACAGTTTTGAATTCTGCATCTATATAAATAAAATTCAAAAAAACGCTTCACATAAAATTTTGCGTAAAATGCGATCGAAATATTGAAGGTTTTTTGAAGGTACACATCACTTTTTATAAATACATATTACATATAATTAATGGAAATAGTGCGCAAAAAAAATATCTATCGATCGAGCCATTGCTGAGCTTTTTAGGTGCATTTTTCGTAGAGAAAAAGAGATTTTTGTCAATTTTTTTTCAAATTCAGAATTTGGGATGAGGGTATACAAGGGGAAAATGGAAGCTAGAAACGAGAGTATCTTTTTACACACATTTTTGCGGGTATCTCCACGAAAAATCAATATTTTCAAAAAATCCAAATTGGGTCCGAGAGAGCTTCACGAGCTCAGTGCCATGAATGTAAAAAGAGTGTTGTTTAATTTAACCAATATTTTGAAATCTCCTACAGAAATGCCAAAAAAATGAAAAAAAAATAAAAGCGCTCAGAATTTCTCTATACTGAAATATGTTATTAAACAATTCAAACTGAGTAAGTTTAATTATTAGAAACTGTTAGTGTAGCTTAATTTACTGTAGAGATATGAAGCCTCAAAGTTTTTAATTTTTAGCAGTGAAATGCGAGTAAAAATCTGAAACATTAGCACTGAAAAATTAATATTGCTTATAAAAAAAAGGATATTTCCTGATACTTGTTTTTGGATTAAAGTTGAGCATCTCAGGTACATTGGCATATAAGTTTTTCTTGATGTTATTTAACGAAAAAAAAAGTTGAGCAGGATGAAAAATGAGACTCAATGTCGTATATTTTCAGGTTTGATAAATAATACTTAAAAAGAATATACTAAAAAGAAAATGAGTAATGAATCAGTTCTTTAACTTTATAATAAAAACAAGATATCGTTTATTTAGATACAAAAGTATTGACCTATCAGAATTACAATATTCCAAATATAGACAGATCTAGCAGCAAGTCCTATTGTTCAGTAACTGGTTCCTGTCATCTAGAAATTAATAATGAAACATAACTTATAGCAATATTACCACTGAAACATAACATATTATATCTATACAAATTTATCAATTAATAATAATCTCTATTGTTACATCTAATGGACCCCTGTGAAATGTCAAAACGGCCTTAAGAAATAATCTTTCCAAAATATTACACTTTTTATTAAGAATAAATTCAGAGGATGTATTTATACAGTATACTTTTCATTGTAACTATTACACAGAATTTACTACGGCCAAACTATGTTTCCCATGGGCATAATGATCTGCACAGATGGGAAGAATTAAAACATTTGTGCAGGTCAGGCAGCCCAGATGAGCAGAGCAATGAGGTTAAAGTTTTTTAGCCAATTTACTAAAGTTTATCAATCATAATATAATTAATAACGAAGATAATTTGAATGGTTTAAAGCAGATGTGAGTTACTCTGACTCAACAGAATTGCCTTATTGACGAGATACATCAATTTGAAATTTGGGGTTTGAAAGACTTCTGCTCATGTTCTTCTTTCGGGGACCAAATGGGAACAACGACACAACCTGTTTGGTAACACTAAAATTATTTATGCCTTTGTAAATTTCTGTTTGTAGCACACAAAATATTTTTTCTTCCCTACTCTTTCCTCGGCTCTTTTATTTACGTTTAAAACTGCAACAAAAAGACTAATATTGTTTTATAAACTGAAATCAAGAAGCAGGTACAAGTACATGTTTTTCCTATTGTTTATTTGGAATTGAATTATTAGCTGTTAATGTTAGGGCACGTTATAATATCTTTCTCGAACAAAAAAAGCATCCAGGACTTAATCATTTTGTTCCATTATCTACGTTATAATCAGTGCTCTTTTGGTCTAAAGTCAATATCTACCTGGAGAAAAACTGGTGACTATAAAAGTATGTATAGTATTGACTTGATTTGAATAAATGAATAAACTTATGTTAGTCTATTTAGTTTCTAAAAAGCATTTATTTCTATTTAGTGGCCAACAACAGCTAAGAAAAGGAAAACAAGATGTTGTCTCGTATATCACTACCAACTATCAAAGGTACACCATAATTATTACTTATTAGCTTGTTATTAATAATTGATTTTTTTACTAATAAATCAATTTTTATAGGTCAAAAGTAAGTTTGTTCTGGTAAAACATTGAATAGATTGGCTTGGGATAAAGAGGGTAAAAAAAAGGTGGCAATAGGTTCCAGCGATGGACATGTTTATATTTATGATACTGGATAGGTAGGACTAAAGTTCAATGTAAATCACCTCTAGCGCATTAATTATCAAGTAAGATTATATTTTCATCAAATAAACTACTACACAATATTAACATGTATAAATATTTACAGTAATAAGCTTGAATCAAGTGGGTACAGCATCATTAATTCTCAAAAAAGTTCTCAAGTATTATAAAGTCTCTTATTTTTAAGACTTACAAGGCTTATAAGCGGAATATTAATTTAGAAAATTATTCTTGTCCAGATCATCAATTTTGACATTTTTTAATTTTTTTTTTCTGGTTTTCCAAATCTAGAGTTAATTATACTACCAATTATAAAAATAAAAAATATAAACATATAGAGAATTTAGCGCTCTATTTGCTCAATAAAAAACAACAAACATTTTTATTGCAAAATATTACATGAAAACCCTTTAACCAAAAATCAGTTTTTCGGGCAAAAGTGCAAAATTTTATTACTTGACATTTAATATTAAGCTTTTATAAGATTTGTATTAGCTATAGCTACAATTTTCTCTTATAATGTAGTATATTTAAACGTTTATTTTAGTATCAAAATTTGATTTTTCTGTTTTTTGATCAAAATCATGAGTGTTGGTAAGGATAAAATGAGCCCCGAAAATGTCCGCTACAAAAACTGAATTTTCAGACCGTACATGGTTAAATATAAGAAAAGTTTAAAAAAACCGCTTTTTTAATTAAAACTTAGATATATACCATAGTATAAGAGACTTAGCCATTCAATCTTGCTATACTCAATTACGGCGTTGCTCTACGGGCTCAGTTTTGCAATTTTTTAATGAATCTATGATATGACGGACAGACGGTTTTTCTGGTAGAAAAATGCATGTTTCTATGATAACAGCAGATATTCCCTATTTTGTTTAATTTATGGTTCATGCCCTGTAATGCTGCTTTTACATTTGTTGAAATGTGCAATTCAGCAGGGTTTTAATTGCACTAAATGATGTAAAGCCTTAAAAATCCTTTTTTACATGTGTTGTTTTTCTCTTTTTGTTTTTATATTATTCCAAGAATATAATATTCACTGTTTGATAAAGCATATCAGACTATCGAGCTGGTATTCTTTTCTTTAACTGAATACGCATGCTAACGTAAGGGACTAATATTTTTAATATAGGTGCAGTAAAATATGGGGGTAAAAAGCGATAAAAAATACTGTTAAAATCCTTCTTTATTAAAATATGGATAATGTGCAATAAAATGGTTATTCTACGTCTCTATTTATACTATTTGGTGATTATTTACTATTTTGCAATTGTATTGCAATTGTCAAAGATTCCATTAATTTTGAGTATAAATGTTGGGTTTTTTGGTTATTGATTTGGTGGATCAAGAACGGTGTTTTAAATATAATAGTTTGTCAATCATGCTTTCAGAACAGCCCTTACTTGTTCTACTTGATAAGCCTGTACTTTTTGTATTTTTTATTTGGGATATCCCACATTACTTTAGTATTTAGCATCTCTTATTTGAGTATTATACCCTTGCTGTCTTCATGCAATTGTCTATTTACTATATAGTCTTATCTTTGATAGCATGGTTTTAATGAGATGACATTTAATTTAGGTATTTTATGATGGGAATCTAGCTTCTTAGTTCACTTCGATAAATAGCAGTCTATATTAAAGATTGATATTTTTATTTAACCGCTTTCAAAGATCAAATAGAAGGCAATGATATTTATATCAACTCAATGAAAAGTTAGAACTGGCTATAAACTCACGAAATGTTCCAGAAAAGTGATAAAATTTTAAATGTTATAGAAATATAAAAAAAAAAAGAATCTGATATCTTGCCTAATAACCATGGTTCGGATCGTAATTATACTTGAAAACAGATATTTTACAGCTGACAATCGTAAATCAAAATAGTAAGTTTAAAGAAGGTTAATTTGTTTGAATTTTATGAGTGATAAAGTAATATCCACAACCTTATATTTGACTTGCATATAAATTTAAGCAGTAAGTCTTATATATATTTAAGTTTATGCTCAAGTAAAAACCACTGTTGCTGTAAATATTATAACTATAAACATATTTACAAATGATAATAATCGTAAATATATTGGCTCGTGCATATATTGCTCTACATCAACAACGTATTGTTCAATTGTATTGTTTATAATCTATATTAATAAAAACAAATGGAATTTTGAGAACGGCACAACAATGCTCATGTAAAACCGATTTGTGCCCATACAATCAGCTCATTATATTCATGGTCAGATTTTATTATTATGCACAAATAGGGATAATGATATGCTTATGACTTATGAACAATTCTAGTATTATGCACACATGGGATTAATGTCATGCACATTGTTTATATATATACTTAAGATAATCAGCTAAAATACAATTAGAACTAGATATATTTATTAAGTATATGTATAACGAAAAAAAGATGAAGATATCAAGCTATGAGTATAAAGATCAGGTATTTATATGTTTTAGGAGCGCGGATATAATAGGGTATAACATTCGATAGTTGGATCTTGATTTCATAAGTTGGGAGACCAGTTGTATGAGGTTTTGATGTAAATAGATATGACCAGAATCAGATCCGACAAGGAGGAGGCAAAGTTAAGTAGATAGAATATTCTTTATAACAGAACAAACCAATGTGAATCGTCGGTAACGATTTCCATTGGCTCAGCTTCAATAATATCACCTCATCTTAGACTAAATATAATATATAATAAAATCACTCCACCTTATTCCATAATTGAGATAAAGTTGATATGAATCATTCCTTCCAGTTCCTAACTCTAATGATCATGTCCAGATAACATATTAAGAACTTACGATGAACCATACATTATGCGCTCATTATTAGTATTACATAATCCAGCTCAATATTTAGTCAATATCCTAAACACACATGGACAGAATCTATAATTCTGCACATACAGACTTAGCGTTGTGCTCGGGTGCAGTTTCTTTTGTTGTGCCCATGTGTATCTTGTTATCTTTTTAGCCATCATCATATTCAGTTGGCACAACAGCTCAGCCTATAATGTGCAGCCCACCTGGGCACAATGAAATCATCTTGCACAGCACAGGTCGACCGTAGTGCTTTTGTACATAAATCCTTTAAATTTGTGATTTTATGAACTTTTCTTGAATTCAGTTGTATTATCTTATTATACTTTCCAAGTTAAATTCGTTATTAGGCTAATAATGTTGTAGGTTGTATTTATACTTTATTTAAAATAAGCCTTTGAATAATTAATAGCAATACAGTCGAACCGTAATTTTTGTATGAAATTTCGATACCTGCATCTTATAGTTGTTTGGAATATTTAAAAAACCGCGTCCGGGCTGTCCGGTAATTTTTTCTAGAAATTTTAAGCTTGGAAATATCATTATTAGATGGCCGCTTCCGGAGATTGTTCGGCTTTTTTTTGGAAGAGTGACCATTGGCAGAAATATGAATCATATACTATGTTTTATGCCACCAAGTACCATATGTTATCACCTTCTACAGTATCAATACAACTTACAACAATCTATTGATTACGACATATATTGAAGTGCAAAATCTTGATATCGTATATAAAAAACTTCTATCGTACTAAGTTTAATCCAATAATTACCAAGGATGTTTGGACCTCAATTATGATACCATATTAATTCATCCCAGCGGTTAATTAATCAAGTAGCTATCAAATCAACATTTAAGCACATTTAGCGCAGTATTGAAACAAGGCAAATCACAAGCTCTGCGAGGACGGTTAAATTATGGTTGGTACATTTCAATTAATAGACTACTATCAAACAGATCTAATGGTTCAATAGTACCTTAAATTATATCTCAGGATCTCAATGTCAAATCAATATAAAAGGCTATACTTTTTTATTTAAATAAACGATATTTTGTTTTTATTAGACAGTTGAAGAACTGATTCATTAGTCATCCTCTTTTAATTGCATTCTTTTTTTAAGTATTATTCATCAAACCTAAAAATACACGACAAGGCTAAATCTTTTGCAATTCTGCGGATCAGCGCTAGGAGTACCTGCCATTGCAACGGGAGGTCATTTGGATTCGTATTCGTTAAGAACTGATCGGCTTGCTGATCTTCTTAGTAGGTGTAAGTAGCAGGTAACTAACTTGTTGCTCGAACTCGCTGAACGTACAATAACCTATGGATGCTGATAGTTTTGGTGTCGAGCCGGGTTTTGTCAGTCAAATTTAAGAGTATGCATATCATATGCCTTAATAAAAAAGGAAAAAAATTGCTAGGTATATGCGAAACTTACTAAGAAAAAAAAAAGGAGGATCATATTCGATGAGAAGCAAGGGTCATTGGAGGTTCTCTTTCAAAATCCATATCCTAATACCAAAGGGCTTCCCCTTTGGCGGGTTTGAACTCACGAATATGTAAGTGTCGCACTCAATTTGTAGCGCATGCGCTACCCGTTAAGCTTGTCACTCTCCTTTGGTCTACGATTTTAATCCCCATACATGTGAACATTTATTTGTCAGTTTTTCACTATTTTGGGAGATGCAGCAAATTAACGTGTATTTTTTCTTTTTGGAAATGATAGTAGAGCTTCCCAGAAATTGGTAGTAGACATCATCTGAAAAAAATGCCAATTTTTGATGGAGAGATAAACAAAGCTCAATGTTAGTAATATTAATATTAAGCTGTGTAACACAAAAATTGAATATGGATGAATGTAAAGCAATGTTCGCCAAAATGGGAGTTAATATTATAGCATGAACTACAACGCATAGAAACTCAAGTGATATCCAACAGATGCAGTTGCATTGAAAAATTCAGCTTTTAGGAGTCGAAACACCTAAAATTGTACTGGAAAACTAAAGTACGCATTAGTCATCAAACCAAAGAAAGATATCAACTTTCCAAACCACCAGTGTTAAATGCAGATATCAATTGTATAATATCTACCAATGCGAAATAGTAATATGATATACTGTATGAATCAATCAGTTTGACAATTATAATTAACAATAGTCATAATAATAATAATAGGATTACATTTTTAAAGCAACAACAAAATACTACCAACAGTATATTAGTAAATTGTAATTTAATACACTATCGCTCAATATGACCAAATATTAATGAATGAGAGAAAACACAAGAGGTGAAAAACTGATATTCAATGTAAAACGAGGTCAAGATTGATAAAAGGTGCATTTATTGTGCGGTGGAAATCGCGACATTTTGATGGATAGAAATTACAGGACCAAGATGTTGCGTTTGCCTCAGGATTTTCAAAAGGGTTCAAAAGCATTCTTTATTAAACTCAACTAGATGTTGAATTTTTATCGTATGTGATTAGTATCATTTTGTCTTTTATTCAATTGCTGTGTCATTAAAAATCAAGCTTTTCATAGCTTATAACAATGACAATGGGATGTTTTTGATTTTAGATTGACAATTATCATAAGGCGGGCTGATGATACGTTTGATACTACTGCAAAGGAAACCAGTCAATTTAGTTTATGGAATTTAAATGAAAATACCAAGGAACCATTTTTAAGTACTTAAGTTGTTGGTTCTAGTAAAGCATTGAATAAATTGGCTTGGGACAAAGAGGATAAAAAGACGGCAATACGTTTCAGTGATGATGGCCATGTTTATGTTTATGATATTGGAAACGTAAGATTAAAGCTCAATGTACGTTACCTCTAGCGCAATAATTATGAAGCAAGGCTATATTATCATCAAATAAACTACTACACAATATTAACATGTATAAAGATTTACAGTAATAAGCTCAAATCAAGTGGATACAGCATTGTAAATTCTTGAAAAAGTTCTCAAGCATTATAAAATCTCTTATTTTTAAGACTTACAAGGCTTATAAGCGGAATATTAATTTAGAAAATTATTTCTGTCCAGATCATCAATTTTGACATTTTTTAATTTTTTTTTTTTGGTTTTGCAAATTTAGAGTTAATTATACTACCAATTATAAAAATAAAAAATATAAACATATAGAGAATTTAGCGCTCTATTTGCTCAATAAAAAACAACAAACATTTTTATTGCAAAATATTACATGAAAACCCTTTAACCAAAAACCAGTTTTTCGGGCAAAAGTGCAAAATTTTATTACTTGACATTTAATATTAAGCTTTTATAAGATTTGTATTAGCTATAGCTACAATTTTCTCTTATAATGTAGTATATTTAAACGTTTATTTTAGTATCAAAATTTGATTTTTCTGTTTTTTGATCAAAATCATGAGTGTTGGTAAGGATAAAATGAGCCCCGAAAATGTCCGCTACAAAAACTGAATTTTCAGACCGTACGTGGTTAAATATAAGAAAAGTTTAAAAAAACCGCTTTTTTAATTAAAACTTAGATATATACCATAGTATAAGAGACTTAGCCATTCAATCTTGCTATACTCAATTACGGCGTTGCTCTACGGGCTCGCTTTTACAATTTTTAACGAATCTATGACATGACAGACGGTTTTTCTGGTAGAAAAATGTATGTTTCTATGATAACAGATATTGCCTATTTTGTTAGTTTATGGTTCATTCGCCGTAATGTTGCTTTTGCATTGGATGAAATGAGCAATTTAGCAAGGTTTTTGCAGTAAATGACGAAGTTATTTACTAAAATAAAAAAAATAAAAAAAATAAAAGCAGTAGAAATACAATTATAATCAGCTAAAGTTTTTATTACAAAAGATTTCTGAAGATTTAAAATTATTGAAAAAGAATGAGGGTATTTATAGTGATTTGGAGAACTTGGATACCATCAGACTTGAATGGATGTATATTTAGTAATCTTCCAGTTTTGAGTACATTGTTATTGATTTGATATTTTAAGAGGTAAATTGTGTAGAGCATTGACCATAAGGGATTGTATGTCAAGTGTGACAATATCGACCTTTTGGGAAATGTGTCATGAACCTGTAAAGCTTAATCTATTATTATACTACTACTACTATCCTAAATATATCACACATTATTACCTTATCCGAATTGCATATCAATCTCCAGTTTATGCAAGACATTCTATTACTACCCGCACTGCGGCACAACCAATGACCACATTACAATATCAACTTACTCGCATTCAAGTTATAGAGTAATTCAGTAACATTGTGTCCCTGAAGTCTAGTTCATGAAGTGAACTAGACTCTTGAATAATTTAGTATAAATAACCATCTTATTTTCATAATTCCTTTTATTTCTTCGTCAGTCCTCCTCATCATTTCCCTTATTATATATTCTGAAATAAACCTTAACATAACAAATAAGTCTTTGTCTGTGTCTCTTGCCCCTTATATAATATAACCCTGATAAAATGGTTGTTTTATTTACTTTTGTTATATCTATTTTATGTAACCTTGATTTTTAAGGGGTAGTTTTTATATGCTATAATCTTATTTATATTGCTAGTGCAACTTCAATATAGATGAGCAAATGACTAAATTGATATCTTTGTTTATTATTATTATTGATTTGGATAGAACCCTGTTTTGATGTATATGTCATTTGTGTAATTGATTGCGCCGTGATCAAGGGTGATATCATCTACACGACATGTATGGTTCAAAAAGGTATTTCATATTTTTAGCATGCGTTTGTTATTGTGTTCAATTGAAGCGTTTGTTTATTATTTTTGTTCACATTTCAAGTGGCATCATATTTCATGAGCGACACTTGGCATTTCGGTTGTTTTATTGTTATCAAGCGTTTTTAGTATGTAATTCCACTGAAGTTTTAATTGCGCTAAATAATGTAAATTCTTGGAGATCCTTTTCTACGTGTGCTGTTTCTCTCTTTTTGTTTTTATATTCCAAGGATATATGCACCGTTTGATAAGGCATATCAGACTATCAAGCTGGTATTCTTTTCTTTTATCTGAATACGCATGCTGACATAAAGGACTAATTTCTTTAATATAGATAGCAGTCTATACTAGAGACTGATATTTTTATTTAACCACATTTTAAGATCAAATATCATTATTTACTACTGCATCGTTGGACGTCTTTCTTGATTACCAGATCAGATCTAAGGCAACAATGATATTTATATCTACTCAATCAAAAGCTAGAACTGGCTACAAACCCACAAAATGTTCCAGAAAAGTGGTAAAATTTCAAATGATATAGAAACAAAAAAAAAAAGAACAATTTAATGTCTTGACTAATAACCATAGTTTTGATCGTAGCAACTGTATACTTGTAAACAAACCTTTTTACAGCTGACAATTGTAAACTAAAATAGTAAGTTTAAAGAAGGTTCATTTGTTTAAATTTTATGTGTGATAAAGTAACATGTATAATCTTAGATTTGGCTTGCATATAAATTTAAGCAGTAAGTGTTATTTAAGTTTATGCTCGAGCAAAAACCATTGTTGCTGTAAACATTATAGCTATTATAATAAACATATTCAAAAATAATAATAATAATTGTAAATATATTGGTTCTTGCATGTATTGTCTATAATCTATATTAATAAAGAAAAATGTAATGAAATTTTGGGAACGGCACAATCCTCATGTACTAACCAATTTGTGCCCATACAATTAGCTCATTTTGCGCATAATCGGATTTTCTTATTATTATGCACACATGGGATTAATGTCATGCACATGGACAGAATCTATAATCCTCCACACACAGGCTTAGCGTTGTGCTTGTGTGCAGTTTCTTTTGTTGTGCCCATGTGCATCTTGTTATCTTTTTAGCCATATTCAGTAGTAGGCACAACAGCTCAGGCTATAGTGTGCAGCCCACCTGGACACAACGAAATCATCTTGTGCAGCACAGATCGGCCGTAATGATACAAATCAAGTCAGTTGTTACTCATATAAAACAATATGAATTATTTACCCACTGGATATTTTTTGAAGAAATTAAATCAACAATCAGGGCCTGTGTTAGTTTCTAACATAATAAAAAACTTGCTAATAAACATGTAACGTAGTTATTATAGGACTTTGTAAGCAAAAAACTTTCATGAATGAGATGAATACAGTTTAATAAAATGGTGTAAGAATTATAATCAAAAGTAGAACTACTATCAGATTTATGTTTTCAGCTCAAATTAAAAAGATTGAAAATAAAAGAGAAATTAGATAAACGGAATATTTTTGGCTCATTTATAAACAACCCTTGAGTGTGGTTTTAGAAAAGGGAGTTTCTTTTTTACTATAAATTAAATATGTGATCCACATTTTTGCCAATGGTCACTCTTCCAAAAAATACCGAACAGTCCCCAGATGCGGCCATCTAATAATATTTTTAAGCTGTAAATTTCTAGAAAAAAATTACCGGACATCCCGGACGCGGCTTTTAAAATAATTCAAGCAGCTGTGAGATGCAGATATATAAATTTCATAATACAAAAATTAAGGTTTGACTGTATATATAACTAATTATTCTAAAGCGTATTTTATGTACAGTAATGTATAAAATACAGATATAACATTGGCCTGTTAACAGGTTCAACTTGGAAAGTATAAGATGATACAACCGGATTTGAAAAAAAGCTCACAAAATCACAAATTCTAAAGAATTTATAAAATTAAAATATACATGATATTTGCTTAGCTTTAATATATATATATCTATCTTTGCATTCAAATACATGTTAGTATTTTTTATTTGAAAAGGATTTCTTATAAATTGTTTTCATATTTTTTAGGAGAAAAAGGAAACGGGTGTTTTGGAATTTCAGAAAAAAATTCACTTTTTAAAAATTTACCCAGAGGCAAGCAAATTTTTCAATATTTTTTGACTCCTGTACAACGTTTACTCCACCACTAAAAAATATGGACGTATTACCTGCAGGGAAAACGATGTAATACGTACTTTATTTTCAGTGAAAGGTTATCCCACAAGTTTGCCTATCAATAAATACACATGTATCAAAATTGCGATAACTGTTATGTACCTATAGCCGAAGGCTATTAGGTATTTCAGTTATGTTTTATATGTTTAGTCTGTAAGGAACAACTATTGATAAATGTAGTAATAGTATATTTATTTATAAAGAAGTTAAGTTTATTATTGAAGCAAGTATGTAACATGAGCTTATATATTCATAACTAGTAATAACTAAATACTGAACAGATCTATCGAACTGAAAATGTTAGAATGCAGGCGAAACATATCACGTGAGCGTAATATTTTAACTATTACCTGTTATAAAAAATAATATTTAGAAAAATATAAGAAGTCGCTTTGTCCGAGTGGTTAAGGAGTATGACTAGAAATCATATACGCTCTGCGTGCGCAGGTTCAAATCCTGCAGGCGACGATATCTTTTTGCCCTCATTTCGAATAGTAGTGTTTGTAGACGCCAGTATATCATGCAATGTATTTTTTCATAATAATTACTGTTGTTTCTTGTTATTAATGAACTAATCCTTATGTATTATGTTTACTAGTTTTGGGATGGCACATCTCTGATTCACATATCTTACTATTTACAGATATTGTTACTTGAAGAATAACAATATATTTTTAGTATCTGGTTTATTCAAAAGAGAAATATTCATACATCAGGTTTTATTTATATTATCTCTTAAACTGCTACAGAAACGATGACTTTTCGGAGCTATTTCTTGAAAAATCCACAAAATGTGATTGCACAATTACATTTACACATAGAATCGTGATGTACTTTGAATTCATTCCTATTGATAATAAACTATTTAAGAATTGTTTATTCTCGTACATGTGATAGATCATGACTTACTGTTAAGTGCATGTAAAGTGGTTTGAGACACTTTCGAGTTTTGGGATCGCTATATATATCCATATACAATGTATTAATAGCACAAGATAATTTTACCACCGATTTTATTAAATGATTGTACAAAATATAAATGGGAAAGATGAAATGTACTCGAGGTAGAAATTAGATGGTGCATAGATTCTGTGGTGCAAACGATGCTGGTAACTAAGCTTCATATAGTTAATTAATCTAAACGCCACAGTCAGTTTCTCATACTCAGTGTACAAGGATTAGTATGTATTTGGACTCCATATTGGAGACTAGCAATAGTTGCCTTGTTTTCATTTGATTTATCGCAAATTTTAGACTTATTATTAACAACTGACACAGTATGATATACGATGCTTAGCACCATCTTTTTTATTTTTAATATCTACAAAAATCTAAATTCTACAAAATGAATGTAGGCCTTCCTAAATTTATCATTTGTACGTCCTTCAACTTGTGCACCCATCATAATTTTTTTGTATGACAGCTTAAAATGTTAGTTGATTTAAAAATATGACCTATTTATATCAAATGCTACTTGCAACTGTAGATAGATACTGCATAAAAATATGCTTACTACAAAGATCAAGCATCAATATGTCATGTAATATTTATTTCAACATGTACATTTATGAGTTCAGATGCTTATGTATAATGTAACACAGTGACCCAACAAACAAAATACGCAAAAAAAATTATCCTTTTAGGCTGGGTACCTTCTCTTTCCTTTACATTTCAATTTAATTTGCCCTGATTTATACATTTTTTAATATTATTTTACTGGTTCATATTAAATTAGCGTTGATTTGAGTAACCTGATATATTATATATAGAAGAGCCTCTATGAGAAATTGACTCGATAATTTATTATATGATAATATACACAAAGTTAATACAAAAAGAAAGAAGATGTTGCATAACCTTGTTCTTTCAGCACCCATGCTTCATTTAATTCAGCTATATATTTGGAAAACGTTGATCGAGGGGTTGTAAATATGCGCCTTGCATGTGCTGCTACCATAGCATCCACCAACGGGATCAAAAAGGATTTTAGTGATTTGTTAGGATTATACATACAATGCATTTTGTCCAATGGATCCAATAATTCTGGTGGTATATCGTTTAAAGTTAATGTACAAGGAAAATAATCGAACCATTCCAGCAGTCGACTGTTTTCTCCACGAATATCTTTATGATCTGTTGCAATGTATACAACTGCTCTGGATCCTACATCTTCCATTGAAACATTTAAATCCGGTGACACATTTTCACAAACGTTTGACCAAGGCGGTAAAGATAAATCGTATTGTGGTGATAAACTAATAGGTTGCTCTGGTGGAGGTGGTGGTTTTGGTATGCTTGATAATACACCAAATTCATTATATGGCGGAAGTGGTGGTACAGGTGTCCCTGTTGCTATCGACATATTACGTTCAAATTGATGCAAATTATCCATGGCGTATTTTCTAAATGGAACGTCTCTCAACCGAAAATGAACAGCATTGAAGGTTGCTTTTCCACCTAAATGTTGTACAATGCCAGCAACTGTCTCTCCTAAAGGTGTATCCAATCGGTAATGTAATGTAGATGATATTAATTGTTGCAATTGAATATGTTCTGGTTTCACCATATTCATACGAGTTGAACCAAAAATACCACCTAAATGTAATAAACGTTCTGGTCGTTTTTGCCAATGCAATGGTGTGAAAATCTTGTAAAATTTACGATCAGTAAAACTATCAACGAAATTTGAGCCATTTTGTAGAATTGTATTTGCTTCTTCAATATCTTCATAAAGTCTCCAATCGTATAAATGATCATCATAATGAATAAAAGTATCATTGTCGTGAATATTAAGGTCTTGCTGTAATTTTGTAAACGAAACAGTGTCAATAAATCGCATTTTTACATAGGGTTCTAGCGTAGAAAAATCATGTAGTTGGCTCCAAGGAATTGCAGCAAATTGATGGTATTCAGCACATTTACTTCTTTGAGTATAACTATGGAGATCCCCCGGTGTTGGTGGTTGACAAATCAAGTCAAAGTCTTTTGGAGTTGTTAACCAACTTAGATGATCGAGTAGTTGATCCATCTGCATCCAACCTACAACATTTCCCAAGAATGCAGGCGGTATAATCAATGTTCGTTTTAATAAGGCTGCTAGTAAAAGAGCATTTGCTAGTTCTATACGCTGATTAGATAATCCAGAATGGGGTAAATATGCTAGAAATTTCTCTTGTTGAGGATCGTTGTTTGATTGATTTTGTATAAATAAAAAATAGCAAGAAAGTAATATGCTTGTAGTAAATAAGATTGTTATAATAAATGTTAGTTTTTTTTGCTTGATCATTACAGTTGTATAATTAAGAAAAAAGAAAAAAGAATTTTTTTGGTACTAAATGTGGGATTACACTCAAGTTAAATATATATAATATAAAGTTACACAGAGAAGGGAGAGGCAATTTACATTTATTTATAAACTCTTGACAACATTTTCTACCAAACTAACATTCAAACCTGTAGTATCAGGCTCAACAAACAATTTCTTTACTTTGCCATCTTCTAAAATGGCTGCAAATCTCTTGAAACGATGACTACCTAAAGCACCAGATGCATCAAAGTCCAGATCCATGGCCTTTGCTAATTCACCTTTAGAGTCAGCTAATAGAGTCACTTTATTATCTGCCTGATGTGCCTTGCCCCATTCGGTCATGACAAACGCGTCATTGACAGCAACGCAAGCAACTAAATCAACACCCTTTGACTTTAATGACTCTGCTTCCTTGATATAACCAGGCAAATGTGTCTTGCTACATCCAGGTGTAAAAGCACCAGGTACACCTACATGAATATATGTTTAGCTTTTCAATTCTTAAAAAAGTCTGTTAATCTAATTACCGAACAAAATGGACTTTTTGCCCTTGAATAAATCTTGGGTTTTTACTGTCTCCCCAGGTGATTTAAGTTGAACTTCAATGTTGGGGATAACATCGCCTTCAGCAATGAGTAAACGACTAGTATTGCTAAAAGTACGACGTTGGATTTGAGAAAAAGTTGTACGCAACATTTTTGTAAAAAGAAATCAAACAACGAGGGAAAAAGAAAAAGAAAAAGAAATACGAGTTTGAGTATTTTGCGTCTACAGTATTTCTACTTCAAATCCAGACAAAATTGAGATGTAGTGAGGATAAAGTTTGGATGTAATGAAGATGTAATGAAAATGAAATTAGTCCTTTGGTTGAATAGTAATAATACTTACAACTTACCTGTAATGATCTAAATCTCCCAACAAAAAAAACCGTGTTTATTACGGCGATACAAATTAAATAAACTGTATAATCAGGATCTTGCCTTAGGAGAAAACACCTCCGGACGACCATAACCATTCCTTATTAATGATGAAATAAGAAGCATGTTCTTGGCAGCATTGATGCCTCTCTGCCACAGTGTTTTACAGTTTTGATATCCAAGAACACTGGAACCTTTGACACCACCCATCTTTTTTAAAGAGTCTTTATAGCATAAATTACAAATTCTGGCGTTTTGCTTCTCTCTTGACATTCTTGATCACTGAAATTTATCGCTTCTTACTTGCACCAGCTATCAAAAGAATTAGAAAGTCTATAATTTGCTTTGTATTGTAACCACCATCGTCTGCTTTGTTTTCTTTATAAAGTCTACATTTGTAGTATTTCTTGCTATAGTGACCAATTTCTTTACAATCCTTGCGTGTCGGCTGCGGTCTTTTCCCTAAGTAAATAATGCTTATAAAAAATAAATTGTTCTTCAAAGATTTTATACTTTATACCTGATTCTCTGCTCGTCTTTACTGCTTGAATTTTATTTAAAATCAAGGATCTGTACACTATCGATTGTTGCGAATAACGGGATGTAGAAAATAAGGAAAAAAAAAAAGAGAGGATAAAAAGCCGCCATTACGTGTGGAGGCGATGTACAGTATGAGGGTTTTAATGCATTAATCAGTACTTACCGGATATCCAAGCAATCAATATATGATAAATATCTTACAACAATATACTGATTTGAAGTAATTGCTAGCATTTGTTTCCATCTGTTGCAATTTTTATCATTACCAAAGTTCGGGGTTTAAATCAGGAAGAAGATGGTGATGATCCAGAAATACATTGCTTGATTGAATCTACATATTTATCTCAAATTAAATTCATTTTAATGTAAATCTGGCAATGACTTTATCTAACATCTTATTTTCGCTTCATACAAATTTGTATCTTTACTTTGTCTAAATTTCATTTCTGTTTCGTTCAAAAAAAAAATAGTAAAAACGTTTGGATTTCAAGTGTAAAACCTGTATTACTACTACTACAGCACTGAATAATATTGTAACCATTTGAATGAGCTGTTTGAGATGCAAAGCATGCGATCTGTTATGACCTCTGACAAAGGCACTATATATATTTAAATAAATAAGCATCAAAAACCAATCTATATGCCTAACAAACGCCTAGATGTCATTTTGAGAGGATAGCTCAAGTTTTAACAGATCAATTTCTTTTCTTCACCCATTTTGGCATGAATGATATATCAAAAATTCAACCCAGACTAAACAGTTTTCACGTAGGTTTGATTTTACCAAGAAAAAAACTAATCAAACGAGCCTTTTTCTTTAATATTCTTTGTCATAAGTTCAAAAATGAGCTCTCAACAAAGCCTTCCAATTGATAACGAACTTTTCCAGTTTTATATTCAATATCAGTTACGTCTAGTGAAGAAAAGCATGTTATTATGGGATGATAACACAGAGAAAGATGCTATTATAAATATTTTAAAAGATTGTCAGCATATCGATGGAAGTAAGTCATTTAAAGAGTTATTACGCGCAGAAAGCAATTGAATAATGCAAATCTAATCTAATATAGACACTTTGCGCCTAATTATCAATGACGTTTTCGAAAATTCAATTCAAACGTTTAATGATAGCAAAGCTACTAGTTCTAGTACTAATACTAATCAAGCCACAGAAAAATCTAATGAATCGACTGACGAAGGAGATTATGACAAGGAACCATCTTATTCCGATTCAAGTTATGAGGAATCTGGTACCAAGAGAGTTAGAATTGCAGTTGTGGGTCCACAAAAATCTAACCAAAAAAGAGCAAAATCAGAGAGCTCAAAAGGAAAACAACCAGCTTCTAAATCTCTTCAAAAATTGTTATCACAAGAAGCTTTTAGAGGTTTGTAAATAAAATACTTGCTCAAGTTAAGCTATTGACATTTGCCTTGTTTTGTTTTGTTTGTTTGATGAATTTAGAGATAGAAAACATGTTGAATCATGTAGAGAGAAGTAGGGATGTATTTAAAACAAGAATGAAAACTGTAGATGAGAGCTTCAAGATCAACTACACTTTCTCTGGCCAGACATCTAATCCCACTTGTACGTGTACATTTCATATCCTCCAAGAATTCGATTACCTGAGTATTTTAGGTCTGTGCCAACTACATTTGATTGCCTACCGAGTTGGAAAGCTGACGCAAAGAGAAGATCAATATTTATCAACTAAAAAAGTCGCGCAAAACAAAGCACGGTATTTTATGAATTTAAGAGGTATATATCATGAATTATATATACAAGGCTTCTTTCTCAAACATCCTTTCCTATAGATTGCTTAAACAATCCAAGATTGAACGGTTCTTCGCATGTCATTGAATTCCCAAAATATTGTAAAGCAACAGTTGAAGCAGTTGAAAGACTTGGCGCGTATTCACTTTTCTTTCCAGAAATAATGCCTGCTACAGTATTCAAAAAGGTAATTTAATGATTATGGTGATATATATTTGGGATATTAATTGATATATTTAGACAAATCATCCCAATTTTACCAAGATTATGGATTATATGGATGAAAAGTGCTCTCAATTTAAAGATGTTGCAAAATTTGACAATGATGGAAACTTGATTATTTCAGATAATAGGAAATCGAGCAATTTAAATAATACTAATTTCAATTATAAAAGTCGATTCTTGAATAACGAGTAAATAAAAGCAGTAATTAATTTGTCAATATCACTCATTCTCCCATCTTGTACGCATTGATTGAAACGTGAATCAATAATTGAAAATTTCATATTTCATCTATCCTCGTTGCAATAAAACAAAATTTAACAGCATGTTCATTAGTTTTTCTAATTATTTTGAATGTCGACATATTCAACTGTATCCAAATCCATAAAAAAAAAAATGAAATAACAATGCTTTTTTTCTTGTAAAAACGCTTACAGCAATAAAGTATTGCCTACGACTTTTTGACGCTACTCGAAATATGTTTATATATGTTCATTTGAAAGTGAAAGTGTGCAACGTTTTCAATAAATAACTGCAGAGAAAAAAAATATTACAAAAAACAAAAGGTACGACAAAACTCTTTCAAAGAAATAGAATTTGTTTAGCTATTGAATTCAGCTCTAGTTAATCTTTGCAACATTTATAAGCACAAAAAAAAAAAACCATCAAGTCTTCAACTCAGACTACATTCATGTTCACCGCAAAAATAGCAGCACAAAACAAGAGATAGTATTATGATGAATTAATGAGTGAGCTACTTTGAACATGGCTACTAAATACTGCTAATAGAGAAAATAAAGAATCCAAATAAAAAATATAAACATGATTTTCAATTATTTATAAAATATTGTGCAAGAGTAGTTGAAACTGTCGAGAAAGTTGGTGCTTATTCGATCTTTATTCCAGAAATATTACCTCCCTCTAGATTCAAGTCGGTAGAGTATTTTATACCAATGTTTGGAATGCATGCTAAAACAAGACTGCTTAGACAAACGATATAAATTCTGTCAAGATTAGAGATTATTTGAATACTAAATGCTTTCAATTAAAAGATGTAGCTAGATTTAAGCTTAAAGGTGATTTAATTGACTATGTAGTCAGATATTCAATACTAGATTTTTAGTCAATACTTTTTTTATATTTATCCCCATTTGATTAGTTTTACTGTACAATAAAGGAATATACTTGTTAATTTACTATTTAACCATTCAACTTGTATAAAAGTAACTTAATACATGTAGCATAAAATCAATTTTATAAGCTATAACTTGTATGGCATGACCTATGATTGGCCGTTGTCTAAAAAGTATCAAGAATAGTTTCTTTTGGCATGCATTTAATCTAAAGTAAGAGCATGCTATACTTTTAACAGATAATGTGAAAGAAAAAAATTGTAAAATATACTGGAAAAGCTTTAAATATTTAATTTAAAAGCTTTTATATTTTATATTAGTAAGATCATCAAAATCAATTCTTTAATCTTGAGAATTAGAAAGAGAAAAAGCAACGAAAATCCCCAACTTTTTTTTTACAGATTAGAACAACAACACCCACACAGATTCAATATCTTTGCATGGTAAAATAATCGTGCTGTTAACGCCTTTATCTTTCTTGTATTAAAGCTTTTCACACAACTTTATTAATGAATCCTCAGCAGAATCTCCCGATTGATAATAAACTATTTCAAGCCTACACTCAATATCAACTATGCAAAGTAAAGAATAGCATGTATTTCTGGAATAGTAATGTAGAGAAAGATGCCATGATGACTATCCTAGAAAACTGTCAATACGTTGATGGAAGTAAGTCTATTGAAAAAAAAATTACTTTTTTATTCACACATCTAATACGTATATAATTTTATAGATACTTTGCGCTCGGTTTTCAAGGACACTTTTGATAATTCAATTACACAGTGTACTTATGGCACGGAAGATTCAAGTGAACAATTTAATGATGGCGCAGAAGATTCAACCGCAAAATGTAATCATAAAGCAGTTAATACTACGGCTTCTAATAAAACAAGTGTTTACAAAGATCCTGTTATCGATCTAGCCGTTGTAGATCAATCGTATGAAGAATCAGACAATATATATTACTCTGCATCTAGTAGAGAAAGCAGCTTTGAGCCTGACAATCATAAAGATGATAGTAAACGAGAAAACCAACTCACTAGGTTGTCTTCTATTCAAGAAATTCTATCTAGAGATGCAATTGGAGGTTTGTAATTTGGATATCTAATTGAATTCAGTTAATCATCTTATACAATGCACATCTAGAGTTGGATAATATCTCCAATAATCCTACACAGAGCATCGATATATTGCGCAAAAGAATGAAAATGGTTGATGCTAGTTTCAAAATTAATACATCAACTTCTACTCAAGGTTCTAGTTCTAATACTTGCTACAGATTTGAGATACTCATCCAATTTGATCATTTGAGCTCTCTGAGCCAATGCCAAGAAAACCTTGCGGCATATAAACTCGGTAAGATCATGCGTAGAGATGAGCAACTGTTCCCGAAAAAAGCCAATACAAACAAAGTGTATTATTACAATGCTTTAATGAGTAAGTAGTAAAATATAGGCATTATCCCATTACTTAATGTCTTCAACAGAGAAAATAAAGAGTCCAAAATTGAAATATGAATATGATTTACAATTATTTTCCAAATACTGCGAAAGAATAGTACAATTGGTTGAGAAAGTTGGAATCTATTCTATCTTTATCCCTGAAATATTACCTCCCAACAAGATCAAAACAGTAAAATAACAATCAACACAAAAATAATTTCAAGTACTAAACAAAGTTATCTAGTTGAGCCGATATAAACTTACCATGGTTCAGAATTATTTGAATGAAAGATGCTTTAAATTCCACAAAATTGCTACATTTGACCAAGATAAACATTTGATTGTTGTAGAAACTGCAAAGCCAAATAATTACATGTTTAAGAAAGCCTCAATCAAGAGTCGTTTTTTTCATAGCTTCTAAAGCAACGTATTATAATTAATGACACAAAGTATGAATCAATCAATAGATTCATCAATAGTAAATATCAATAATAACAGTGTGTCACCAAGCTAAAACGTATTATGTAACGTCTCATTATAGTTTGAAATGACAATTTATCAAGGTGCTCCATCCCATAATATGAACGAGTTCTATCATCTTTAAATGAAATAAAGATAAATAATAGTTGCATACTAAAACTGCTTTGAAATTTTTGTTCATCTCTTTATTATTTTACTAATATGCTACTGCACAGTTTTGTTAAGCATGTATTTGTTGGATTACATAGGCAATTAACGGCTTTAATTGCTGGATATAAACTGTTTCAAATGAAAACATTAAAGTAGTTTGAATGCTCGAAATTACATCTAGTATCTCTATAGAGCCGACACGATTATCAATAATAAAAAATACTGGGCTTTTACATGACATTTTAACAAAGCAATTTAGAGAGATTACGCTTAACTACCCACCTGAAATAGACGCTGTCAAAAACTTGAAAGTTATTTTATCAATACAATATAAGAGAAATCTAGAACTCAGATAGAGCAACAACATTCACACAGCTTTATATAAGATACTATCATACTTATTATAGCTTTCAATACCTTTTCTTTTTCTTTTTTCTTTTTCTTTATAACTTTTCATAAAAACGCGATTATAATGAAATCTCAAGAAGAACCCGTTTCTCCTATTGACAATGAGTTGTTTCAGTTTTATACTCGGTATCAATTATGTCAATTGAAGAAGAGCACAACGCTTTGGAAAGACAGCAAAGAAAAAGATGCCATGCTAGATATTTTAGCAAACTTCGAAAAAGTTGATGGAAGTAAGTCAATTATTCATATAGATAGATTACATATTACTCACACACCTATGGCCAATATTAGATACTTTACGCTTGCTTGTAAATCAAATCTTTGAGAACTCTATCCAAAAGTACAGCAATACCAGTAAAAATATGAACCTGACCAGAGTCAACGCAAATCCAGGGTTTGAAACTGTATACAAGACAAATATAGCGAGTTGTTCAACTTTATCTGGAAACAATAGCAGGTCCAAGGTGGATACACCTGTAAGCGAAGAAGAAGAAGAAGAAGAAGAAGAAGAAGAAGAAGAAGAAGAAGAAGAAGAAGAAGAAGAAAAAGAAGAAGAGGATGAAGAAGAAGAGGATGAGTCGAGTGAATATGAAGAGAAGAGTTACAGTAAAAGAACTGTTACGAGACGTAGCAAAAGAAAAAGAAAAGCATGCAGTTCGAATAAAAAGAAAAGATATAGTCCTTATATAAAGGATATTAAAGATGTTTTACCATTATCAGCAATTGAAGGTTGGTAAACTGTACTGAAATTTAATGCACTTTCTTATTTTCTTTTGTATTTAGAAATTGAAAATGTTATAAACCATGTCGAAAGAAGCAAATTTGTATTCTTGACACGAATGAAACTTGTAGACGAAAGTTTCACGTTTAAATCATTTGCCCATAACGCTACATTTTCATTTTATATTTCTGACAAATTAAGTGATATCAGGCATCCTTTGAGTCAAAGCCAAGTAAACCTTATTGCTTATCGATTTGGTATGATGCTTCAAAAAGAGAAGTTTCCTCTTTCTGATTATGATGCGTTCAAAAGAGAAAAGCAATGTTATGCCGATGTGATCCGTATGTTTAAAATATAAAATCGTCTTGAATTTTATAATCTAACTTTACGATTATAGGTGAATTAGAGAATGCGGGAAAGAATTATACCCAATCTTATCCCAAATTTGTTAGATATTGCTCAAGGGTAGTTGAAGCAGTTGAAAGTATGGGTGCTTGGGCAATCTTTATTCCAGAAGTATTACCACCCAATACATACAGAACGGTAAAAAATATATATTTAGATTTAGCAACTATATGATGATTTTTAATAGATACGATGCTAAATATATTACTACTTTATTAGATCAGTGTAGAGAGATTTTCAATTATCCAACATTTCGTTAGCAATAAATTCGCTCCATTCAAAAACCTTGCCAACTTTGATAAGGATGGAAAGTTGGTATTGAAAGAATTAAAGGCGTTGAAAAAAAGTGCAAGGGAAAACAAGACATATTATGATGATAGTCGATTCTTGAACAGTGGTGATTAAAATACGATTAATTAGTTGCGATACACTTTCTTTAGTACAGTTCATGTTATTTTCTCTTGCTTGAATAAAAAAGTTATATCAATGTTTATATTACGGATAGCTTCCAAGTTAAAAACATTTCCTGTAAAAAGCATAAAATGTATATGTACTTCTGATATGGTACTGTCATTACACGATATTATAGTACTAAAAAGTAGGCTTAGGAACAATAAATGTAATTCAATGTACTATGAACATTTGAAAGTTGTAGCATTCAGTGTAATTTTCCTACATGTCTCATAGTTGAACTTTCGAGATAATCAGTTTTCATAGTTTTCAGTCTTCAAAATCGGAGCTTGCCCTCTTTTCTATAATCGACCTTAATACTAAACACTTGAGAATATATTTTAGACACTTCTAAATAAATATTAATTGTTTGTATTATGCAATCTGTTCCTAAATTTATTTTATATCTCATGGAAGGTTCCAAAACAGATAAAATCCACAGCCTTTTCTTTGAAAACAGGGTCTCATTTTTCATCCCTGTTCTACTTTTTTTTTCACTAACTAACAACAAGAAAAAATTATATGCCAATGTACCTGAGATGTTCAGCTTTAACTCAAAAATGAGTATTTAAAAATATCCTATTTTTTACAGTTGATATTAATTTTTCAGTGCTAATGTTTCAGATTTTTATGCGTATTTTCATCTTAGGTTGCACATCCAAGGCCCCGGTCTATATTTGGTGTTATAGTAAATCAATATGCGTCCACGTTGATTTACATACATTCTTGTTAATTGAAATTATACCCTTAGATAGCATTCTGTGTTATAGTTATAATAAAAAGTATATAAATATATTCTCTGGATGTATTGTTAATAAAAAAGTGTAGTATTTTGGAAAGATTATTTCTATCGACCGTTTTGAGATTTGAATTGCCATCTTCCTCGATTTTATTTTGTGGTTGTTGATGCCATGATGCCAATAAGCGATCCACTTTTGACTGGGCATCTTCTGGTAGATTGGAAATGCCCTTCAAGATTTTCAACACATTTAAGTATACACTTCCTGTTTTTATTCATAGGAGCTGCTTCGAAGTCTATGTAAGGCCATTGTCCTACTGAATGATATTTGAAGTAGTTTGTAGCAGTATTCTGCGCGTTATACTCCACCTTGCGAGATTTCATGTTGAAGAAATCCTTTCACTTCAAAAAAGCGATGTTATCAGAGCTTACTTGATTAAATACAATGGAAACGACATTATTTTTATATTTCTCCCTTATGTTATTCTCTCTTTTTTCTTTTTTTTTTCTCGTCTCTCGCTTCTCTTTTCTCTTTATAAGTTATTAGGTTTACTACTACTTCTTGTACCTACTTTAACACCACAATTCTTTTCTTTTCTTTTCTTTTTGTTATTTTGATCTGACGTGGGCTCGGATTTGAAGACGGGTTTGCCCTCACGTTTACCACACCTTTAGGACTTTGCTATGATGTATGTTGTTTACTGGTTGGTTTCTCACACTGGCGACACTACCATTCTATGATCCTCTTCTTTATACAATCAGATTATAGTTAATGACTCGTAGATTGACACTATGGGAAAAAAAAGTAAATACATGATACATGATACATGAAAATAGTGTAATTTTTGATTTTTAACATTATTTAGCTAGGAAAACCATGATAGCATTAAAATAATGTAAATAAATGATAACCTAAATTTACGTACATATTGATTAATGTTGACATGCATTTTTATATTGTTTAACATATTTTTATCTTATTTTCCCCGTAGTGTGATGTTTGTCCTTGGAAGCGTCTTGATGCTCAATGAAGGGTTGTATCTCAAAATAGGCCACTTTTTGGAATCAGTTGTATTTTCACGTTCTCGTGGTTGATTCTGTTAGTATCAAAGCATTTTATGTTTTGAAGACCAAGAAAAATACATTCGGTTTATACATTTCACTACATTTTACATACACTTTTATCAATAGATTCTAATTTTGCACATCCATATAATTAAAAAAAGCAT
Source organism: Mucor racemosus (assembly GCA_027405735.1). Taxonomy (NCBI): domain Eukaryota; kingdom Fungi; phylum Mucoromycota; class Mucoromycetes; order Mucorales; family Mucoraceae; genus Mucor; species Mucor racemosus. Next base: position 166,590 of record JAPEHQ010000004.1, on the reverse strand, counting down.
TTGTTATTATGGATATTCCCCTTAACTGGAAATATGAGAGGAAAAACAGATTAAAGTTAAGAGTTTTGAAACTTGATACGTTCGATCATTCCAGAACTAAAGTATAATAATCCAGTTACATTATATAAGCATAATTCACATATAAATAACAACCAAGAACAGATCAATTGCACATTTGTAGATTCATCTGTTATTTCTCTTTCCTTTTTATATTTATCGTATCAAACCCAATAAATGTATCTTATTACTTGCTGTATTTATCATTGCTATTTATAATCAATCATAGGTGTTAATCGTATACTAGTAACAAGCATTTGTTATCCTTCCTCTTTACTCATTTGAACACGTAGACGATTATGTGTACGATGTAACATGGTCTCCTACACATCCTCCCTTGTTTGGTACTGTAAATGGTCAATTTACAAGAGAATAAAGCAAGGTAGTGAAATAAAAAGTATATAGGTTTGTAGGAAATTTTATGGATAATTCAATAATGTCATTTTCGATGCATAAAGTAAACGGTAGCTCAAGAAACGCTTCAAAAAACAATGCATTCTATCCGTGGGAGTTTGTATCAAATCTTTTGCCAACTTTTACTGAGAGAAAAATGTATATAAGGAAGGCAAATATTCATCCCATTCCCATATTTTTTTCTTTTCATCCTTCATCACAACTCAAGATTCCAGGTTCAAGATTCCAGGTTCAAGACTCCAGGTTTAAAACTCCAGGTTCAAAACTCCAGGTTCAAGACTCCAGGTTCAACACTCAAGGCTCAAGGTACAAAACTGAATAGTTATTATGGTGAATGGCAAGTATACTTTAATATCCCTACCATTATTCATTTTTGCTAATATATTTACTTGTATACTAGATCGACTGTACCTTTTCATGATTCTCCCTGAGTGAGGGAGTACTAGTCGTGTTGTATCCGATTTGCTTCCATTACTTGTTGTCCAGAATGTGCGATTATGCGCTTATCTATACGGTTACTTCTACGACCCTTTTATTTTTGGAAACAGACGAGCTCTCACTTTCCCGTAGTTGTTTCTGTCAGTATCATTGTGAATCCAATTCACTTTGAGAAGCCAAGAAGAGTTCATTTTTTATATTAATTTAAATGAAAATTCCTTTTTTTAATTAAATAAAAAAAAATGCAATTGCTATCTAAACATGTATTTCAATATGTTATCATCTTCATAATTTGGTTTATTTTGATTTTGGATGTTTCAAAATATTCTTTGAAAATGAGTTAGGATTAAAATCAATGTAAATTAACTCTAGCAAAATAATTAGAGCATAAGACTGTATTGTGATCAAATAAATTATTACATAGTATCTACAAGTGCAAAGATTTACAGTAATAAACTTGAATCAAGTAGATTTCTTTCAAAAGTTCTCAAATATCTTAAAATCTCTTATTTTTAAGACTTATAAGGCTTATAAGCGGAATACTAATTTTAAAATTATTCTTGTCCAGATCATCGATTTTGGCACTTTCCGATTTTTTTGCTTCCTACTTTTGCGAATTTAGAGTCAATTGTTCTATCAATTGTAAAATAAAAAATACGTACATATACAAAATTTAATGCTATATTTTTTCAGTTAAAAACAAAAATTATTTTTGTTAAAAAGCATTGCATAAAAATCCTTTAACCAAAAAAACGTTTTTGGGACAAAAGTGCAAAATTTTATTACTCAACTTTTAATATTAAGCTTTTATAAAATACATATTATTTATGACTACAGTTTTCTCTCACATTGTAGTATATTTAGACTTTAATTTTGGTACCAAAATTTGATTTTTCTGTTTTTTGATCCAAATCATGAGTGATGGTAAGGATAAAATGAGTCCCGAAAATGTCCGTTATAAAAACTGAATTTTCAGACTACACATAGTTAAATACAAGAAAAGTAGAAAAAATAACTTTTTTACTTAAAACTTGTATATATCATAGTGTAAAAAATTAAGTATATATAATATATATAGGAGTAACTAGACATGTTTTCGCAACATGCTTGATAAATTATGTTTATATAAATTTAATATAAATATAAAAAAAAAATCATTCAAAATCATGGATCAATTTTTGTTTATTTAAAAATAAAAAAAAAATGGAAAATGACAAGAGAAATGTCGTGTGCGAGAGAGTGTTCTTTGGACCAAATTGATGGTGCCCGGATAGTTTTTAGTAAAAAAAACAATGAGAATAATAAGTGTTGGAAACGGATATCAACAAAGAAGGGGATGATTGCTGACCAGAGAGTTAATGATTTTTTTTTTTTTTTTGGGGGTTTGCAAGGTATATTTTTCATTTTTTTTGGAGTCTTTTGTAGTGGTTCTTGAGTTCATGGTGCGATAAGCAATGAGGAGGCAGAGAAACCAACCAGCAGCAGTGATTCCAAGTGAGAGCTACAAAGAAGAAAACTAATGATGGTAGTACGAGGTCCAATGCCATTCAACTAGATATTTTTTTTTTTTGGGTTTATGAGCATTTTTGAATTTTTTTTGGAGCAATTTTATCTTGATCGAGTTAGACAGAGACGGAGAGAGCAGCGGCATAGAAAAAAGAATAAAAAGAGACACGGAGGGGAGTATGTTCAGATGTCATAATAGATATAACATTGATTTTTTTTTTTTGGTTTTTATAGCAGAATGATAATGATAATGACTATGATTGATGTGAAAGAGACAGAGCGTTTAGCCTTTTCTTTATAATGCCATTGTTAAAAAAGAAAAGTTTTCCGGGGACACCAACTGGGAGGTACACTCAAATGATCCCCATATAAAGGAGTGATTTGGACGTTACAAAAAATGAGAAATGAAGGGCATAATAGGTTAATTTTATTTTGAGGAAATTGATTTCAAAAATTCCATGTATTTATATAGTTATGCTCTATACTAGTGTGAGAGTCAAACTCAAAATAAAAGACGACTCATCTGACACATAATGTTTTATTATAAGCTTATTTACGTTGCATAAATCCTGTTATGTATCGTCATTTATAGGGGGAAGATAGTTTATGCATCTACTAAAAAACAATCAGCTGTTGTTGTTTTCGTTGTTGTTGTTGTTTTGGTGTGTGAATTGCCTTATTTCTTTTGTTGAAAAGCTGCTAGTTTATCCTTAAATGTAATGTCAACAAGCAATTTTGTAAAATCATCAAATACAGGATCTTGAGCTCTTATTAAATCTAAATCTTTTTCAGGTTGTTTTGATGTGTCTAATTTTGTAATAATTTCTCTTAATTGCGGGTATTCAAGGAAATCATGAATTTCTTTGGAATAGACAAGCTTCTCTAAATCTTGAGGCGTTAATCTGCTTGGGTCCTCTTCGTCAGGTGCACCTATGGGCGTAATCGTTTTTCTCGATTGTTGTTCTAGATTGTCTTTTTTAGTTAAATGGGAAAATAAACAAATAAAAGAGCTTTTATAATTACCTTGTATTGTTGTTGGAGGTTCACATGGTATTTCTAAGTTTGTATGTGTTAAAATAGTTGTATCCATTGTCATTTAATTAAAATCTACCTTTATGCTTCTTAAAGCAAACCAAGGAGCAGCTGCATCAAAAATTTAATTACATGAGTCCAATTGTTGGTAATAGACAACTTACTATGGTGCTCTACATGTTGGACATTTATATTTCGATTCCTCTTTTTCGCATACTTTGCAGATAACCATGTTGTTGTATAATTGAAAAAAGAGTTGCGTTAAGATTACTTTAATGGAGAATGAAAGAGGTTTTCCTTGAAAATTGGATTGGAAGAGACAAGCCACAAAGGGATCAATTTTGCATAAACAATCTAAAAAAGTAGGTTTTTATGCATTAGGCCTTACTCAAGGGATACATTGAATTAAAGACAAAAACAAAAAAATAGTAGCCCACTGGCATTGCATAGATATGAATGGGGATTCGATAATTATATCAATTCATACGATTCAAAAAAGGACATTTGGACATAGTGGCCCTTCAAACTCAGTAGAAGGATGCTTTTTAGTGAAACTAAGGATTTTTTGTTACATTTTATTTACCTTATCACCGTAAATAAAATATGAGCTTATTAAGAAGATTCAAAGCAACTGATTTATTCGAGTTTAACAATATGTAATTATATAAAAACATGAGTAAAAATCCTTTAATAACAAAAAAATGCATTATAGTAATCTTGACCCTTTGACCGAGACAGTATGATTCTTTTTAAAAGCTTTGATAATATACACGCGCTTACATATACTCATCTATAGTACAACATTTCATTTTATCTTCAATATCTTGCTCGTTGGCCTGATTTATTCAGTGTTCAAGTATCTCCCCATAATAGATTAATGGGATATGGTAAGACTAATACGCAAGCAACATGATAGTATGAATTACGCACTAAAAAAGCACAAAGTTATGGGTAAGACTGAAGGTACAGGCAAAAATTGGCATGGCCATGTTACAGCCATCACAGTAGCACCCGAATATCGTAGATTAGGCCTTGCAGATGGCATGATGAATCTTTTAGAAGAGGTATCTGAAAAAGCATACAATGGATGGTTTGTCGATCTCTATGTCAGAATGTCGAATTCAGTTGCTATAGATATGTATCGTAAATTTGGATATTCAGTTTATCGACGAGTACGAAATTATTATGCGGGACATACAAACGAAGATGCTTATGGTAAAATCAAATATAACATTTTATTAAATTCAACCAACTAAAAAAACAACAATAGATATGCGAAAAGCTTTACCAAGAGATACGAAAAAAGAAACAATTAGAGATAATGGTGAAAAGGTCTTTATTAATCCAGAAGATTTAGATTCATGGCGTTAGATTTTACATTAAAATAAAGAAAAGATCAATTATGGCTTGACTATAGCACTACGACGTTTAAAAGCATCTGCCATACTACGTTTTGTTGTTGATGTAGATGCTTGAGGTGTTCTTTCATCGCTATCACCTCTTCTCATCATTAGTAAACCACCTGCTGCTTCACCTGCATGCGCTTTACGAACATTGTATTTACTACCACCACCATTACTACTACTACGATTGCCACCATCTAAACCTCCTCTGACAGTTTGTCCTTCTATAGGCGGGGCTCGCATGGATTCATGAGATCCTGTTCTTACTTTGATTTGTTGAGATATTTTAACTTTACGTTCTTTGATAGCAGAAGTACTTGTATTAGTTGGTACTTCAGGCGGTAAAAGACCGATATAATCTCCTTGAGATCGAGTATTGCGTTGTCTATATGCATCAGAAGGTGGCTGTCTAGAGTGGCTTTCTTGCTGTTGTTGGTTATGATGTTGAGATTGATGCTCTTTGGGGTATTTACTGATGGGGGATTGTATCTTTTTAGCTATAATTTGTATTTGCTCAGGAGCGGTAGGTTTGCCCATCGATTCAGCTCTTCTACGATTTGATCTAAGACTACCATTTGGTTTATCATTATCTGAAAAAGAGATTAGTAGACATTATTACTATTTAGTAATTAAGCTTACTTGTAGAGTCGAGGGCGGCCAAAGAGTTACTTGCAGTAAGCATTGGCTTGATTTGATCATCAGGCTTGAATGGGCCTGTATATGGCTTTTGAGTAATGAAAGGATGCTGAAGTGCTTGTTGAGGAGTCCATCTTTTTAAAGGGTTCAATTCAAGAACACCGTACAAAAAGTCCAAAATACACAATCTTGCTTCAATTTCTTTTTGTCTATCATCATCTTCCTTCAAATAGTAAGCAGATCCAGCTGATGCTCTTCTTCTTTCTTCTTCTTTTGATAAACTGGGCTTACCATTATTAAACATCATGATAATATCCTTGAGTTTAGTTTGAGGAAAGTATTTCTTTCTAGGTAACTCATTCTTGTTGTTTTCTTGACTGTACTGTTCTCTTGATTTCAATTCGTAATCATAGTTGTCTGTTCCTACTTGCTTTTTGTTGAAAAAATTGTTGGTATTTCTACCTTTACTGAGCATATCTTTTGAGGGGACGCTATTTGTGGTGGATATCATAAATTAGTAAATAAATAACCTAGTTTATCATTTATATGTACTTACCCAAGCATTTCAACTATACGAAACAACTGATTGTATTCTGAACTACCAGGAAATAACGGTAAACCTAGAAACAATTCAGCTACAATGCAACCAAAAGACCACATATCGATTGCTCCTGTATATCTCATATTTAACAAAACTTCGGGTGATCTGTAAAATCTCGATTGAATATAAGTGTAAATTCGGTTTGCTTCATGGCAAGATGATCCGAAATCAATAACTTTGATTGTCAACGATTTTTCACTATTTGTACATGTTAGTTGACAAATCTTTTCTCAATCCATTTAGTACCTATTTACCTTTCCAGTAAAATATTCTCAGGTTTCAGATCACAATGAATGATTTTTGCTTCTTTCAATAAACACAATGTATCCAAAATTTGTACGGCAAACGCTCTGACTTTTTCAGGTGCAAATCCTTTGTATCGATTATGACCAATGAGATCGTATAAATTGTAAGAGAGTAGCTCAAATACTAGACATAAATGATGTTTATGCGAGAATATATGATGTAACCTTAATATATGATGTTTATCATCAGGATCTAATTGCTTGTTCAACTATAGAAGCTGGTTAACCACAAATTAGCATGATTTATGCATATATAAAGCTTACCTTTTTCAAAATCTCAATTTCCATACAGCTTTGGGTCTTGTAAGCACTTTTGTTTTTAATTACTTTGACCGAAAACAACTCGCCTGTCGATATACGTTCACATTTTACAACCTGACCAAAAGTACCTTGACCCAAAAGATCAATCACACGATATCTAATTATTTTGATTTAGTTGGCCAAAAAGTGAATTAATAGCTAATAAACTTACTGATAGTTTGGATCGTGACCCAGGATTTCATTCACTTTTAAAATGTAATCATAATTCTCATTATCATTGCTTTCGTTACGAAAAGGTTTACTTGGCTTTGTGAGTACTCGTTTTGGAATTTTACTTTGGTCGTAAGTGAATTTAGGGTTTTTAGTACTGTATGTAACTTTTAGATTCACTGTCATTGATAAAAGAGAATTCTTGTATTGCTATATTGTGTATATTAACGTTAGTCTTTATTCAGAAATCAATCAGGTTTATTACCTTTTGACGTCGAGTAAGTAATATTTTGTCAACTTGTCTTTGTCTCATCGCGATATTTCCTGCATTTACTTTTACAAAACCCTTGGTTTCGTATACTGGCTGTTGTGGCCATTGATAACCTAAATCCAGTTGAGGACCAATTTCTTGACAGTAATAAGGAGATGTTCCTCCTCCTTCTGATCCATTACTTTTATTGGTGGCAAAATGCGCTGCTATAGCAGTATGTTGCTGATGATTATTATTAGTGGTAGCAGTAGTTGGTTTATTGTGTATCGAAGGTACACGCCGAGAAAGTCTTGCAGCTTCTTGTACTCTTGCAACTTCTAATTCAGGCTCGGAATCCCAATCACTATCTTCACCATCGTCTTCAGATGAATTGTGTTGTTGAGGATTAAGCATAATTCTTGATCCTTTTTTTGCACTAGTTGTATCTAATGGACGCCCTGAATATGAAATTTATTAGATCAATAACCGCATGATATGTTTATATTTTACGTTACCATGGAAACTAAATGAGCTGTTATTATTATTATGATTATCGTTTGTTGAGCCCAATGTAAACTGTGAATCACGTAGTCTTTGTGTATTACTATTTGGTGTATTTCGGAATGAAATGTTGCCAGCAGCTAAACTTGCAGTATATAGGTTTTTACCTCGTTGTTCAAAATTGTTCATCCAAATATAAAAGGCGAGAGAAGGGAAAAAATATGAAAAGAGCAAAAGAAGTTTAGGTGGGAAAAGGGCGTTACAAACGGATTTCCTATAATCATGTCTTCCGAATAAAGTTGTGTTATTGTTTACTTGATCTTTCCAAATTAGGATTTGCTCATGATGGGTGTTGAGCAATGGCGACCTTGATCTTTTTTTTTTCTTTTTTTTTTGTCTGGTTACATAATATAATCAGATAAAGATGCCATTTTCTTTATTTGTGGCCTCAAGTTAATGATTAAAATAATAGTACAGATTCATATAATAGGTTTATTTAGAAAATCTTCAAACCTATTGCTCCATTACTACTGCTGTGTATGATGAATCATATTACAACCTCAGTCAAGATTCATTTTAAAGAATTGCTTTTACTATTTATACGCAAAAAAAAAAAAAAAAAAAAAATAACTTTTAAATCATTTAATATATGAAATCTAATAATGAAATTATAGCTACGTTTTTTCTGATGATTTGTGGAGAAATAAAGATCTAGAGCCTTGATAAAAAAAATGCATATTCAGGGCGAGCTGCTCATCGCCAGTAATATTTGAATGACAGTTCTTTTTGATCTGCTGCATGACACAATGATGTGCATACGAATAGAGGCCATTTGAGTATACGTCGAAAAAATCTATCAGATATATAAACAGAAAAACCTGATTAAATGTTAAATCATATACTTTCGTTCATTCCTTCCCATATATCTTGTATTTTCTCTTTTAGATACTTCTTTTTCATACCAATCTTATAATACATACAATAAGAAAATAAATCAATATGGGAATTCATGGCGCATGGTTATATTTTCACGAAAATGAGATCAGAGGGATTAAAATAAACAATGCAAAAGATATTCCTGGTTTAGTTGAAAATGATACCATAGTCCACGTTGATGTTGTTGGAACACTTTATAATATTATTCGCGACCACTTCATGACATGCACCAGTATAGAAGATGACGACTCCAAGAAGATCATAGCAGCAAACAAATTCTTTGAATATGCATCTTTTATAGGTTCACTTTGGCGATGATTTTCTCGACACACTAACAGGATGTGGAAGTTGACCTTCTTTGGGATCATCGTGTCGAAGATGTATACCAACTTTTATGTAAAGTTAGAAATTAGGAGGATCGAAATTCGCCGAGATAGAATTTTTGTTATCAAGTAGACAAGTTCTGGTCCTCTAGATGGTTTCAGATAGCTTTCATATAGTTTTCCATTTTTTCGTCCAGCATGGGATCGAATTTCGTCAAATTTTTAAAGAAGATATATCTTTTCTCCATGGATCATTGATTTCTCTTCAAAAATAACATAGTTGATACCAGAATATAGGCACATTAGCCAAACATTGGCTTAAAGTTGACCTGAAATCGATTTTAAAAATTATGCACCAAAATTGAGATTCTACTTTTTTATATTTAAAGATAGATCTAACTCGAAACTACTCTGCATTTTTTGTTTCAGCTGAAAACATTAATTTTTCGTCGAGATAATCAAAATAATAGGGTCTTATCACAGTTTGGAACCTATCGTAACGGGGTTCCAAAATTGATTTGAAAAAATGATCGAAAAATGATTCAAAATGCAAAATCGTTTAATAGCTCATGAACTGCAAAGTAAGTCAACCTAGCATATTAAATAATTTTTGTAGAGTTTTGGATTCTACATCCATCTAAATAAAAATTAGATTAATGTTTAACATTAAACTTTGCGTAAAAAATGATTAAACTTTTGGCAATTTTTTGAAGATATACGTCACTTTTTATAAGCATGTCGTAAATATAAATAATGAATAAAATACGCAGCAAAATAATCTATCGATTGAACTATTGTTGAGCCTTCTAGCTGCATTTTTCGTTGAGAAAACGAGAATTTTGTCAATTTTTTCTCCAATTTCAGAATTTGGGATGAGGGTATACAAGGGAAAAATTGAAGCTAAAAACGAGAGTATCACTTTGTACACATTTTTGAGGATATCTCGATGAAAAATCAATATTTTTAAAAAAACTAAATTGGGTCCAAGAGAGCTCAATGTGATTGATGACATGGATGCAAAAAAAATGCTACTCAATTTAACGAATATTTTGAAATCTACTATAAAACTGTCAAAAAAATGAAAAAAAATAAAAGTGTTCAGATGTTTTTCAAACTCAGATATGTTAAAAAGCGGTTCAAAACAAGTAAGTTTTCTTATTAAAAATTACTATCGACTCATACTAATTGCAATAAGAGGTTGTTATCATTTTATTTTGAAAATCGCTCACAACCGCAATTTTTGGATGAGGGTTGGGGTCAAAAAACAAGGGTATGCCTTAATGTCTTCATTATTCCGTCAAAAGTTAATATTTCTTGAAACAACAAAAAACAAAACGATACATGCTGTTGCGAACTATCAACATTATTAAACTGCTATTCTGCTTTAAAACATTTGCGGAGAGATATCGATGATTTATGCATTTTTCGTGCATTTTATGGATCAAAATCTTTTAAATTTGATTTTATCTCTATTTAAAAATAACAATTAATATGCAAATAATATAGACAAAAAAATTTAATTATAACTACAACTAATGTTTATTTAATGAAATCAATAATTATGCTTGTTTTTCTGGTATTTCTTCAATTGTTTGAGCGGTTATATCTCAGCATAAAAAAATGCTAAAAATATATAGATAGCACCATCGTCAATGCTGTATTGACTTTTACTAAAATCCATTCTTACCCTAATATAAAAAAAAATTCATAGGAAAAAAGTTGGAGATCTGATTTTTTGAAAAAAAAAACCCATTTTAACTTCTGGAGTGTAACTTTCTCTATCTGGATTGTAACTTTTTGTATCTGGAGTGGAATGTTTTTCCTTTTTACTCATTTTTAAAGATATCTCGATGAAAAATCAATATTTTGAAAGAAACTAAATTGGGTCCGAGGGAACTCAATGATATTGATGACATGGGTGTAAAAAAATGTTACTCTATTTAGCGAATATTTTGAAATATACTATAAAAATGTCAAAAAAATGAAAAAAAGTGAGTAGAAAACACGAACCAAGCTTTTGACTTCTTTTTAAAAAGCTCGGCTGCATAAAAAAAGCTATGCTCGTTTAAGATCACTAGTATTAAGTGTGATTAATATGTGGCAAGTAATATTAAGTAATAGATCGGTTATGGTTGTGTTTAATAAGTTTATTTGATTAAATTTATTAACGAAGGAAGAAAATAGATATTTTCACTAATGTTTAATATCTGATTTAACATTTGCATATTTATATGAATTATGCAACTGAAACTAATTCATGCAATTATTGTTGAAACATCATGTGCAGTAAAAAGGGGTAAAATTTATAAAAAAAGCTTTAAAAGAGATACTGTTTAAATCCTTTATTTAATTATGGACAATCTACAATAAAATGCTATTTCTACTTCTTTATCTATATTATTTGGTTATTGATATTTATCTGGCAGTTGTTCTGCCGACTTTCGGTTACTCCGCAACTTTGAATATATTGGTTTATCAAAATGTGCTTAGGTCAAATAAAAACTAGAAATTTAATCAAGTAAAGAGATATCGTTTATTGGAATGAAATTAATAAGGTTTATATACTATTTGATTTGGGGAATTAATGATGTGATAAAGTAGTTTAGATGTTATTTAATAGTAATATGTTATGTTGGTATATCATGTTGGAATATTGCACTGGCGTTTTATACTTTTGTACTATGCTTCAATACCATGCTTTTAGGAGCATGGTATAGTTAATATTCAATTAAGGAACTTCCGGTTCCGGATCTGTTATTATTTACTTTTTTTGGATTTGACATGATCCGGTTTAAGAATGATACATCATATATTGTTGGGTTGTTGAGTCCTTGATTTACCTGATCAAGAACGGCTCTTAAATTGGTTTTTGGCGACCTCCGCTATCAATCATGCATTCAAAACAGCCCTTACTTGTTCTATTTGATTCACGTAAAACTTTTAGGTTTTTGTTTACTTATAATAGAACACATTATGAATACCCCTGATATCTTTGGTACATTAGAATGTCCTTAGTTATTTATGTTTTATATTCATAATCTCTTATTTGAATTGCATGGCATGGTTTCAAATGGGATGGCTTTTAATTTATTATGTGAGGAAATACTACCTAGTTGAACATACCATGTAATGTAAATCATTACATATGATATAAAATGCTTTAAAACAAGTAAAGTTTCTTACTAAAACGTGTTCGTACAGCCTAATCTTTTGTAAAGATATGAAAACTCAAATTTTTAATTTTTAGCAGTGAAATATGTGTAAAAATCTGAATCATTAGCACTGAAAAATTTATACCAACTAAAAAAAAATAGGATATTTCCGGATACTCATTTTTGGATTAAAGTTAAACATCTAATATACATTGGAATATAGTTTTTTCTTGGTGTTATTTTAACTATTGTATGGTAAAAAATACATGTACTATTCTTCTGATTCAAATACAACATCATGTCAGACAATTTCTCTCCTTTCATCAACCTTAATATCGGTGGTCAACCATTTACTACTTATTATGAAATATTGAAGGCCTCTTCATATTTTGAAAAATTGGATTAAAATATACCCCAAACTAACTTACGTCGAATCTCTGATGAAGGAAATGTATCCTATTTTATTGATCGGGACCCTGATTTATTTGAAGATATTATGCATTACCTTAGAACATAGGAAAAACGTTCAAAAGACAAGGATTATTTAAAAATTCTGCGAAACGAAGCAAAATTCTCTGATTTCAATGGTTTGGTAAAGAGAGTTGATCGCATGTTGGTTGATTCTATCATTTCTAATGAAATATTGAATGGTACATATCAATCCAAAAAGCAAATTACCTTTCAATTGATTACAATTGGGTAATCTTTGATGCTACACCTAAGGAAACTCTTGTACGAGTATATCGTCATGAATGGTTTAAAAGGGGATCAAAATAAAGAATTGTAGTAAAAGATTTAACTACAAATATTCAACAACCCTAAGGTTAATTATGAAACACATTTTACTATTATATCAATGATTCATGCCAATTATTTTCAAGTTAACGTCTTTTTATCTTATCAACATTTGATAATAAATTCAAATATAAAAATATATGTTCTATTTGCTATTCTACAAGTAAAGAAACTACTCCCATCTCAAGTCTACCCATGATTTATGTAAATATGTGTTACTTATGAATGCTACTCATAGAGCAATTTGGTGTTAAATTACAGGATTGAAACACGTTTCATTTCGTCAATCTGGACAGATATATTTGAAAATACAAGATGATTTTGCATCAAATTATAAAAACAAAAAAATGACACTACAGTAAAACATTTACAAATTATTTTGTGGCATAATGTAGTATAATAAAGGTTGTTGTATAGGAACCTGAATAATCCTTTAAAGATAAATGTGTGGGTTTGGAGTCATGGCTTGGCAAGGTTATTTGAGTTACAAGCATAATAGCCTTGTAGCCATGATGTGCTATTTATTTACATGCAATTTAGCATGCAAATTTTTGAGGTCGCCCTGATATCATAGATCCTAAAATAGTATAGAATCTGAAGCTAAAATCATCTGCATCTCAAAATGAAAATGCAAAATGATAATATTTCTCGAGAGAGATTTGCAATGCTTCTAGATTTATTACTAATGAATTTACATCTCTTTCTTTTATTTTCTTGAATATTGAAAAATGGGAGAAGAATCAATTATAAAACTTTCAGTTGAAGAATGGAATCATGATCAAAGAATCGCTGTTGCTCGCGTCGCAGCCCAATCCCTAACACCAGTTGCACCTTTATTAGGTGAACCTTGGTCAAGTCAATGGTGGAACGATGTTATTAAATACCTTCAAGTCAGCCAACAAGAACTTGAAGGACGATACATGACATTTCAACAAGCAGTTGAGCTATTAAGTGGTGAAAAACGAGATATTCGTATCGAAGTTATGGTAGATTTATTAGCTTTAGCTTTACACGTTACGCCCAACGCCATGAAAGAAGACGCTAAAAAAAGCAAAGCTAAACATGTCATGTTATATGATGCTCGATCAAGACGATTTCTATTGGAATTGGAACATGCATTACGTCTTTACATGGGAGATTTAGGTTCTGTTGAAAAAAGTGTAGCGCAACAAATGTATTATGGATTACTGGAGCAACAGGACAAACAGCAAAATGATGGTAGTCCTAGTATGCAACAAAATATGGATTTATCAGCACGTAAAGCTATGCAAGATTCAAATAGAAAAAAGCAAGCATTTCGATGGATTGCTACTGGCGCTGGTATTATAGGCGGTGGCGCTGTCATTGGTAAGAAACAAAACAATATTTGTATTTTATAGATATTAAATAAATATAAACATATATATATATATATAGCTTTAACTGGTGGTCTTGCGGCACCATTATTAGCACCATTGTTAGTAGGTGTTACAGGTGCTACTTTCTTTGCAACAGCAGGCGGTGTGGCTCTAGTTACAAGTTTATTTGGTTTGACAGGTGGTGGTTTGGCAGGATGGAAAATGCACAAACGTATGAAAGGTGTTGAAGAGTTCGAGTTTAAACAGATATTGAATGATCCTGATTTACCTCCTGTACCTGCTCTTCGTTGTACAATTTGTGTGTCGGGATTCTTGTTGGATTCAAAGGAAGAAACAAGAGTAAAAATCAAAATGTTTATCATGGAAATGTTATTAACCAAATTTTATAGTCACCTTGGGAACATGCTTTTGAAGGAAAACGAAATCATACAGATATATTCTGTTTGGAATATGAAACAGAAATATTGCTACAACTTGGTTATTCGTTTAGAAGATTTGTAAAGGATACAGCTGTAAATTATGCTGGAATGGAAGTTGCTAAAGCAACTGTACTTAATGCGTTCTTTGGTAAACATATATACATATATAACGGATGTTGATGTCTCTCTAATGCATATAATATATAGCTGCAGTTGCTTTACCTGCAACTATTTTAAAGATTGCTGATGTTATCGATAATCCTTGGCAAATGGTAGTGGATAGATCAAAGAAAGCAGGAGCTGGTAAAGCAAATTGAAGATTTTGTGTGCTTTGATTTGACAGCTAAATGCTTTTATTTCTGTAGTGCTTGCTGATGTTTTAGAAGAAAGAGTTCAAGGAAACCGACCATGTAATCTTGTAAATATTACTAAATTTTCATCGTTTCAATATAATACTCACAACTATTGAAAATAGGTGGCGTATAGCTGTGGATGTCTGGTTATTTGGAGCTGTTTACAAGAGTTGAATGAAAGAGGAAAGCATGGACTTGTTGATAATGTAGTTATGATGGGTGCTCCTATTTCTACTGAAGAGACCTGGGAATGGCGCAATGCTGCCAACGTTGTTTCTGGTCGTTTTATAAATTGTTATACACCAAATGATTGGGTTTTGGCATTTGTATATAGATTACATTCATTAGCTACCAATGTTGCAGGATTAGAAGCAGTGTCTGGATTAGGTAAACGAATTGAAAATATTCAAGTAGATATTGATGGCCATACAAAATACCCAAATGTCATCAAAGACATTATGGATCAAATCAAGCTTGAATAATTATAAAATTGATTCCTTCAGTAAACCTTTAACTAGAGTAAAATATGCTTGTTTGATTTCGAATGCTATTTCTACATGATCTCTTTTAGTTTTACGACCACACTTCTAGTACTGCTACTACAATATAATACCACAATAAATAAAAGTTGGCTTGCTAATGCAGTTTATCAGATATTGTTTTAATTGCATGTAATATGTAAAGAGAAGAAAGAATCTCAAAAAATCAATTCTGGCTCAAGAAATATTGTGCATATTTAAGCCTAGTTTCTCGTATTTTGATTTTATTCCAATGGTATAAAAGTTTATTGTCGACATGAACCACCCATCTTTTTATACGATAATTAGTAATCATGCCATTATTTGGCTTGATTTTGATATTTTGCAATTCCCACTTGGAGTTTTTGCTGTTATGTTGAGCAAGAGCAAACTCAAAAGCTGATGAACACAGATGTAGATTCTCATTTCATTTACTCTGACAGGTGTTATTTTCAATAGTTTCTTAGCTTGATTGGTATTTAGAGAAATGGAAGAAAAATCGTTGCCACTGAGTTTTTGAATCTGCTGATTATTATATGTATCTATTACCATCCAAGAATTAAAGATAATCTATGGTGCGTTCTCCATAGTTGGGGTCTGATCCGATTATTGTTCATGTTTTATATGCAAACGCGCCTTTAATTCAAGTCTTGTCGCTGGTAAATACAAAATGCATCTGTTTCCCACATAATGCTGCAAGAGTGAATTTGCACTAATTTATTTATGAAAAATAAAAATGAAAAGAGTTGTATAAAATTGAAAATTACAAGTGCTTGATATGTGATTAATTATGATTTACCGATTCAAACTGCAGTTAGAAAGTAAAGTTGCTGTAGTTGCCTTTTCCGAGCTAAATCAGAAATGCCGTGTTACAATCACAAAATATAAACTCTTTAATAAAAATCAGTACAAATATCAACATTATTCATTAATTGTTGGCCAAATGAATAGACATAATTATAAAAATTCAATTGTATTGAAAAATATATATATTCCATTACGCGTATTTCTGCTTAAATCATAAAAAAACAATATTTTAAAGAATTATTTTATGCACTTTTCGCATAAATCTAAAGCTCAAATTAGGTCAAAACTATTTCTTGGATCAGATACCTTCTTACTGCATTTTTTTTTAAATTTTTTGAGTAATGAAAAACATGGTCAGCATCGACCTCTCAACCCTTACATCTATAAGCAAAAACTGGATGATTTCGGTTAATCATCATTTTGACCCGGAAAATGGGATTTTTTACTATAGCTTTCCTAAGTCAAAAATGACCGAATTCTTTCTAATTTTTATATCAAAGCATTTATTTGGCTGTTAATTATTTGTAAAATAGACTTTTGTGATAAAAACCATTTTTTCTTTTTATCAAAATTGTGTAATTTTTTTGGTGACAAAAAAATGCGCTAATACCACCATTCGATGCAAAATTTAGATATCTATTTATAATTTTTAATAGACTTTGAAGGTTTACATAATGGTTTTTAGAGAAATTTGCAAAAATATGATAATTTTTTCTAAATTGGCATTTTTTTTTTTTTTTTTTTTATGGGATGAAAGTTTTAAATTTTATTTAAAAAAAGAAAATTGAAACTCATCATAGTGATGGACAAGGTGTATACTAGGTAAAGTGACCTGCCATATTAGTATCATATATATATATTATCCTACAAGTCATTCATATTAGACATTCTATATAGCTCTGAGCATATTTTCTTTGAGACTATTGTGCTGTTAAATGGCACTGAGTTGAGCACATGATTGAAGTGATGAAACCATATAAGGCGTGTTATCGTTGAGAAAATGTCGTATATGTTGATGTGTATGTCTAAATTGTATATATAGTATCTGGACAGTTTTAAATTTTTGAAGTCATGATAAGTCTGTTGAGGATTTACCACTCTTGGGTACCCAAGAAACTTGTTGAAAATTTCCTGCCATATATCTTTTTTGTGTACACACGAGATCAACAGATGCATACTGTCTTCTCTAAGATTGCATAGGTGGCATTTGTCTGAATCAATATCTTTCATTTGCATGTTGTAAAGGAAGGACTTGGATGGTATTCTGTCATGGATAACTTTAAACCAAAGGTTTCTTGCTGTGTGATGCATATTTGTCTTGTAAAATTCTGTCCATTGTTTTTTGGATATATTATTGTTGTAACCTTTTGGTATTATTAAAGGAATGCCTTGATTTAGGATGTATCTTATACGTTTTTTCTTCTGATCCAGCAATGGCTTCTTGTTGACATCTTGTATTAGTTTAGAGTATTCTGATAAATCATTTGATTCTTCAAAAAATTTTCTATGGAATTGTTTTCCATGTATTGTTGGAAAAAATGATTGTATTTAATGTGTTGTTCTCTTTCAAGTCGAATGATTTTTGATAACACTTTAGGTTTTTTGCATTCTTGTCTTGGTTTGTAGATTATGGATTTTGTCAAAGGAGTGTATTGAAAGAAGTCTTGTACCTTGCTTTGTTTGATTGTGGCAGTATTTATATTTATTAATTCATTATTGAGTTGTTCCTTGTTGCATATGGTGGTGAACGGCAGCGAGAGAAGTATTTTAGGTGATATTTTTATTTTTTCAGCATCCGGTTTGCATTGTTCTATACAAGAGTCTATAGCTTCGAAGATGTTGTGAAAGGAGTGTAAACCAGTAAATGAACTTTTGTAACGAGATTCAGGAAACAGAAGAGGCACTTCATGGTGAGGTGTATCACATCCATTTTGAAGGGCAAATACCATCAAGCTATATAAATGGCTAGGTACTGGATTTGGAGTTCCACTCACACTAAGTAACGCATTGATGTATCTAAGTTGTAGCATCTTCTGTTGCACTGATATGTTTAGCAGGCCTAATCCCCCTTCGTTTTTTGGCAGATAGAAGACATCCTTCTTCACTTGGATTCGTCTGTCATCAACAATATATTGATAGATAATGGAATTCAATCTTGAAGTAACCACCTTTGGTAGGTTGGTTAGTCTTAGGACATGCCACAGTTTTGATAGTATCATTGTGTTGGCCACAGTTGCTCGACCATATACTGATATCTTTCTTTCTTTATAAAAGTTGACAGTTGCTTGAATTTTTCCACTAATGTTGTCCACAAAGGTATCTCTTTGTTGATTGTTGAACCAGAGAGGGTAGCCTAGATATTTAAGATAGCCTGTACTTGAATTATCAAACCATTTCATCCGTTGATTGTTTGTGATATAGTTCCGTAATTCTGCACCTTTATGACCCACCATCTTACTGCCATGGAGGGGAAACGCGACCGACTTATCTAAGTTGATTTTAGAATTTGACGCCTTGCTATATCCTTTCAAGCAATCTTCAATTGCCAAATATTCAGCTTTGTTTTTTGCAAAAATTAGTATATCATCAGCATAGGCTAGTAGCTTAATTGGTTTTGGAGAAACCATGTTCATAGAATTTTGACTGCTTGGTTTAGTTGATTGCATAGTGTACCCAGTTACAGCTTCATTATTAAGGATAGAGAGTAGAAATGGCTCTATCGCAAAATTAAAAAGAAGAGGTGAAATAGCATCACCTTGTCTTAGGCCTCGTTTTTGTTTAATTGGATTTGTTAGAAAACCATTGACATTGACGAATATTTCATTGTTGAAGAACAGATTTTGGATGCATTGAATGATGGACTCAGGGATACCAAATTTTTCTAGGACCTTGGTCAGATAGTATGGATGAACTCTATCATAGGCTTTATGGTTGTCTAGCATTATACCAACATATTCAGTGAACTCGGATTTATTCAAACCTTTGCATACTTTTGAGTTTTCAATCATGAGGTTTAATGAAAACCCTTGATCTCCAATAAATCTTTGTGGCATGAATCCTGTTTGGAAGTTATTAATCAGCTGTGAAGCTATTCCCATGAGTCTGGAGTTCAGAATCCTAGTAAACACTTTGCAGTCGGTATTGATTAGAGAAATCGGCCTCCAGTTTGACAAATCTGACAAATCGCCTTTCTTTGGTAGTAGGATAATACATGCTTGTTGCCAAGATTTAGGAATAATTCCATATTTCAATGCATCATTGTACACCTTTTCGACAATTTCTTTACATCTTGGGTGAATCATTACAATATTGAGAATTTCATATGGCAATCCATCCAAACCAGGGCTACTTTTACGTGGACTTCGTTTTGCACCTTGTTTGATCTCTTCAAAAGATATGTCTTGTGTAATTTCCTCAGTTTCCTCTTTAGAGATGGATTTGTTAATGTGGTTCAGTATTGCATCTAAACAGTTAATATCTATTCTTTCTTCAGTGTACAACTTAGAGTAAAAAGATTCTGCTGCTCCAATCTTAGAATCCTTATCATTGCAATCAGTTCTAGTATCCGGGTGTTTGATCATATTGAGGGTACGAGCTTCTCTTCGCTGGTCAATGGTTCTTTTGATATATGACGGCGAGTTTTCGTTGTTCTCCATCCAATACTTTCCTGATCTCAACCTTGCAATGTCTGTCTTTTCCTTTTGTAATTTTGAAATTTGTGTTTCAATATCAGGCAGTAGTATATTCAGACATTCTTTATTATCACGGTATAACCTCAAGATACGGTTCCTCTCACTGTTTAGTTTCTTCAGTGTTGTCTCTCTGATTTGGTTGGTAGTGCGACAGAAATTAGTTGTAACTTTTTTGACCATATTCTTAAGACAATCCCATTGGTCTTGAGTTGACAGTTCAGGATTTAGCTTGTTTTGAACGTAGTTTTCTATTTCTCTATTCAAAATGCTAACATATCTTTTGTTCTTACATAGGTAAGGATTGGCTCTCCATATACCTTTTCCACAGTTATACATTTCTATAGTTAAGGTCTTGGTAAGTAGTGC
This sequence comes from Mucor racemosus, assembly GCA_027405735.1. Lineage (NCBI taxonomy): Eukaryota > Fungi > Mucoromycota > Mucoromycetes > Mucorales > Mucoraceae > Mucor > Mucor racemosus. Next base: position 146,257 of record JAPEHQ010000004.1, on the reverse strand, counting down.
ATGATCGGTAAATTCCTGACCGAAAAATTCTACATCTCCACCATTCATCCTTTGAAAGAGCTCCTTCCCGGCAAACATGTAATCTATAGTCGAGAGAGAGATACGTCCTTGTCTATTCTGTCTACATGTAGGCCCATATCCTTCTCCTTCTTGGTTCATACAGTCTTTCATATATCCCGCCATAAATTGGACTAACTCCTTGCTTTTACGTATTCTGGATCCATGTCTGCTACCACTATCAAAACTGTAATTAAAGTCCCCTGCCATAATCAAATGTGGAAGAATCTCTGGAATAGATAAAAGTATGTTAACTATATCTTTAAAAAGATTATTCCTCTCTTGTCTTTGAACATGTCCAGAGTGTGCATAAATGTTCATGATGTAAAATGGTGTCGTAGGATTGTCTACAAAGGTAAGTTTGGATAAAATCATTCTTCCATCTGTAGATATCTTGATTTTCTCAAGGTTAATTGCATTGTTAAAATTAATGATGGAACAGTGTTCAGTCCATATTGCTTGGTGATATTTAAATTTGATTTCCATATTGTTGATTATTTCTTCAAACGAGTGATTTGGTATGTTGGTTTCCTGACATAGTAGGATATTTAATTTCTTGTTCTTTAACATAGCTATAAAGTCGTCTGTAGTTGATTGTTGAGATTGTTTGTATAGACTTCTGCAGTTGACAGAGCCTATATTGATGTTAACATATTTGGTATTATTCATAAGTATTGTTGATATTTATAGATCAGAAATTAATCTGAATGTTCAGATATTTCTTCTTCATTGCTAGCACCTACTGGAGACACAAATATGTCTTCCGTTGCTTTTATTACTTTGCTATCATTGGTGCCCTTTTTCTGAGGCGTGGTAGGCTCAACCGATCCAGGAGATATAGCATCATTCAGACGTCTCTTGGATGTGTTGATCTTAGACGGCTTGAGTTGATCCTTACTTGTAGTTGAGTTTAAACCTCTATTTGCGGTGTCCGAAGATTGGCTTGATCTCAGCAATCTTGGTGCCCTCGAAGTCGAAGCAATATTCTTCTTAGCATGTTGAATTTGCTTTTCCCCTTCTTGATTAATTTGCACCCCGACATTGTCATCCTCATTGATATTAGGTTCGAAGTTCCCTTCATTCAATTCTGAAGCGACATCTTCCTCCCTGGTTCCAATCACAGTATTTTCTTCATTAGTTTCGGCTTCAGTGCCTTTAGCTGATTCAGTGACAACATCTTCCATGTTTTCTTCTTCCACAATGTTCCTGGTTTCTTCATTCTGTTCCTCTACCGAGGCAGCTAACACTTCAAAAGTATTGTTAGAAGTGAATTTTGCATTAGGATTACCTCCTTTCAACGCATCCAATAGATTAACTTCCATGCCACTAGATTTAGCTTGGTTTATATCACCATTGTCATTCGAATCTTGATACTTGGAAGTTTCCTTGTTTCTAAGGTCCTTTTTGTTCCAGGGAGCAGCTGGACAGTCGGCCTGTAAATGGTTAGGGCTCCTGCATCGATGGCAAAGTTTTCGCTGCTTCTTGGGGCAATCATACTTGATGTGATCATCCGAATGACACTCAGGACAAATGGGCTTCATGTTTGACCATACTAGGTGAAGGGCTGTTCCCTCATAGCCAATAAGCTGTACCTGAGGAGTAAGGTCAGCTGCATAATTTTTTAATTTATCCCTGTTAAGAGTGACAAAGCCTCGGCCAGTAAACCAATCATGATCCTCCACCTTCGTCAATCCAATGTTCAGGATATCGCCGTATCTTTCAAATGTCTTGACAAGAGATTCCATCAACGCATCCTCATCATCAAGAGGGATCTCAGTAATTCCAACCCGAATTACTTGAGATGTACTCGTCAAGGTTTTACTAACTTCAATAGCTTTACCTTCCACTACAAATTCCTTTAAAAGCGCATCTTTGCATTCCTTTTCAGTAGAGAAGCTAAGTTCGACAACTTTTCGCTTGTTCTTTCCAATAATTCTTGGTTTCATACCTAAGCTGTTGGGATATTGCTCTCTCATGATACCTAAGAGGGTCTTATCTTTGAACACCATTCCAAGGAATTGAGAACAATCAATGACGATAGAGTTTTTTTCCTTCGCTTCAATGAAAGTCGAGTTGGATGTTAAGGTTTTAAAACATTCCGTATTATCCACATCTGGAGTAACATTGAATGCGTGTCGTTTTTGAAATTTGATTGCATCTGTGAAAGACTGATATGTAAATGGTTTGTTGCTTGGATTATGGCTAGAATCCAACGTTGATCTACCCTGTGAGGTAGATTCTCGCATTAAAAACTGATCTTTAGCGGAGAAAGCCATGATTGGCATTTTTTTTATCATGGAATCAGAAGCGAAAATCGGCATTTGAATTTGGTTTTATATATGTACATTCTTACTACTACTGCAAAATGATGCTTCCAGAGCTTAAACAACTCTTATAAAGTATACAACTGTTGATTTGATAGGACAGAATAAAATAGGAGAGTAAACTATATGCGCTTATTATTGTTTTTGTAAAGTAAAATATTAAGTAATATTGATTTAAAGCCGAAATAAAACCCTTTGAAGTTATTTTATATGATGGGCTCAAAAACAAATGTTTTCAGTGGCAACACTTTCTCTTTCTCTCCAACAGTTATCACTCGACAAACAAGATTTTAAAAAATATGTTTATAATCACAAGTTGATATACCGTTATAGAAAAAATAGCATTTTTTTATACGTTTATCATTGCGTTTTTCTCGATCTGCATTCGTTATAATTTTAAATGCGAACACTTTTTGTTGCTTTGGGTAGGATTTTGACTATTATAATCACTACTGGTACAGGCAAAGGAATCAGGGAACTTTTTTAGCTCTCCAAACTATTGACAGATATATGCCACGATCATATTATTTATATTTGAATATGATATAAAGTTGGATCATGTTTTACTTGGGGGGCAAGGCGTAAATATCTTAAAAATGTCGGCTACACAACGCTATTATATCTATTATTTTGTCTGTATTCAAGGCCGACCTGCATTATCATACGGATACCATAGAAATGTTAAACTACCATACGGAATCAATTCCTACCGAGAAACGCCCAATTTTATAAGGATTACTTTTTTTGGCCTGGTTTCAGCCTTTTTTTTTTTTCAGATGGATAAAGAGACTCATTACATCTTGTTTTGATTTGTTCAGAATGAGAGTAATGAATTTTTGTAAATAATCTCATGATTACTGATCAACAAGCCTTAACTTATTTAGTGGGTTCCTATAATCATAAAATGTTAATTGCTTGGGAATAAATCTATAACTCAATCAAGAATAGTGTATACAAGATAAATAAAAAGCCAACTCTATAGAATAATCCCCTATTATATTGTATACTATTCATTTCATTAATATTGTATACACAATCTTATACGTTCATTTGACCTCATAATTAATTATTGATATTTGCATCTTTTCTGAATGCACATGATGGAAAAAAAAACTTGTCAGGTAAACAAAATTTCCCTTTTCTCATATAGAAAAACTAATTGATAAGAGTCGAATTGATTGATTAAAGAAAAATTAAATGACCTTGAATGAGGTTTCAAGGCGATTCTAATAATGCTATTATTATTGGTATACATATGCGTCAAATATTGCCATTCAAGTAGATAACTGTCAAGTAAAAGTGTGAGAAAATGTTTAAAGGGGATCAAGAGATTGTCATGTCAAAAAGTATAAAAAGAAGAGATATTTTGGTAAGGATATTCTCCTCATCTTTACTGTTCTTTCGAGCATTCTTTATTAAACTATCAACTCTCCCCATTAACCATCAAGATTTTTCACGAACGCTCAATGTTCTTCAAGAAGCCCAGGGTTCTCTAGGTAAGTCTATAGCGTTAAATATCTTTAGCCATAATAATGCTAATATCCCGAACAAGCTATAAACTATAGGTAATGCATATGCAAGCTGCTCTTCTTTTTTTCGAATTGAAGAATTTTGTATAGCGACAAAACTTGATCTTAGGTTCCAATTGTTGCTTATGTTTGGATGTTATAAATCCAAATATAAATGAAAAATCCATATAATAAAATTATTTGCATGTATTTGCTTTATAGGTAAATAGCACATTGGCTCTTCAAGATACAGTAGAAGGAAATCTGCGCGTCCTCGACAAAGTAAACAAAGTAAACAAAGTAAATGAACAATTATTTTACTGTATCGTTGTACACATTATTCTAATCATCATTTTGATGCAGATATTTTGTGCCAAACCTCCTAAAAAATATGAAGAATCATTGTTTTCTCTATAAAGCAATGAGGGGTAAATATACAGTATATGCGCTTTAATTTTATAAATACATATGGTCTAATCACTACATCAATAGATATTGTGTGCCACACTCTGAAACAAACAACCAAACTAGCATACATCCATTGCTGTAAATTACTTTTATTGACCACATGCAACTGATAAAAACTACCATTGGCTGCAATCCTCTATCAACAACTGTAATCATCTACAAATCTTTACAAACTAAAGCTACAAATTCCTACAAATCTTTTCATCTCTGTTCACAGCTATCTTGTACATTCATTGCTCTAAAATAATCTCATATCGCTGGTATGAAACTCATTACCATTCAAAAAATTGACATTTATAATTTACAAACAACAATCAAAACTCTATCCTTGCTTTTCAGCATTTAATGCATTGTTTGATCCCTACGTCTACTCTTTTACGCCCTTTATAAAATACTTTCAAAATTAATTTCCCATAAATCATCCAAATTAGAATAAAATCGATAATTTGTTATTGCATTGAAATAATACATTAATTCTTGTCTAAAATTTGATGACTGACCCTTCTCGCAATTGTAGCCATAACACCATAGTTGGCAAATTAGCTTGACTAAAATAAAAAACATCAACGTATTTATTCAACAATGAGTAACACTTCCATATTTTACTATATTCTATAGCAGCAAAATTGATGTAAGAGTAATTCTATAAAGAAAGCATATTTCAAATTTCAGGCCCTTTTTCCTCTTTGAATACATTTTATAAAATATTTTTCTGATGGATAAAAGCTATCCATTACTTGAAATAAATTTAGAGATATTATGACCATATCATTGCATTTTTATTTGGAAAATTAAACATATCATCGCATGAAATCAAAGACTTATAATGTTTGTAAGATGCACTGACATTCGAGATATTTTGAGCGACCTTCTTCCTTCTTTTCTTTCCAAGAGCCCTCGCTGGACAATCAAGCTTCGTCAAAGCCTATTTATCATAGCGAATCAACCCTCTGAACAACCAGTGCACAAAGCAGATTTTGTATTGCATTTATTAAACAATATCTACTTTAATTTGATGCAATTAATATGCTGCCAATCAGACATAAGAAATTTGCAGAAAACATTCAACAGAACATGATTGATTTATTACTAGCCAAGACATTATTAATTGGTCTCCATCATCAAGTTTTCATTTTCACTTTTCTTTTTATACATGCAACTAAAAATAAATCAAAAAGAATGCCAGGATTTGAATTTCAAGTGGCAGTAATAGATATTGCTAGCCTTAGACTGATGACAGATTTGAATATATGGATAGCTGATTACAAAATCATTTCAATTAACCATGATGAATAGCTCCAATTTTAGTAATCGCTCTAAGGATGCTAAATATTAAATCTGAACACCAACTAAAACATTTTCATGATGAATTATAGCGCTTTAAATTGGAATTTAGACTCGTTTCTAATACATGAACATTTGTGTTGAGTTCACATATTCAGTGCTGCTAAACCCCGCGAATGATCCACAGATCATATGCATCTAAACTTTGATCATCATGATAATAATGCAACCATATATCAAATATCGTCAAAGATGGCAATAAAATCCAAGTAGATCAGATTCGAAATGCTGGAAATTTTAGTCTATAAAGCAACCTATTTCGAGAGTAACACAATGGTTTTTTATAGACATGAGATGACATCGAAGACGGGGCATTACCTGATATAGATCCTTCGCTTTTATTTTTATTTATTTTAGTGTGGAATTAACTTTTATCCTTTTTCTTTTTAGGCTTTTTTGATCAATTTCATATTATATTCTACGTCTTTCTCTCTCTCTCTCGCTCTCTTTTAGAATAGGGAAATCATAAACACAAATATGGAAGACGATCAGGTTCAAGATGAACAGCAATCTTTCCAAGCTTTGAAAAGTAAATGGGCACAACAGGCAAAGCAGGAACAAACTCAAATCCCTACGCAAGTTGTATCACCTCCGCCAATTCCACCTAAACCAACTGCTGTATCATCGCAGAAAGCTCATGTTGAAGGGGATGAAGAGCAGATGTCAACAGCAGATGATACTTCTAAAAAGGTCTCCTTAATAACACAGCAATTCGAAAAGCAAAAACTTGACGTGACATCCGGGAATTTCTCAAATGCATCTTCAAGGGCATCATCGCCACCACTTTCATTACAGCCACCAGCAGTTGCACCAGTGCTGACTACAACACCTAAACCTATTTTAAGGAAAGCACCACCTCCACCTCCTCCTACAGAACCTCAACCATCTATAGTTCATTCACCTCCCAGTTTTGATAATGATCCATTTACACATGATGTTCTTGACGATGAATCTAGTGATGGAGATAGCGATATAGAGGATGCGGAAGAGGTTGATCAAGTAGATACATTACCTCATGAAAATTCTTCTAGTAGTGGTGATGGGGATAATAACTTAATTGAGCAAGTTCATAAAGCACATTTGAAATATACAAAATTAGAAGAACCACGTTTCATTGGAGCTCCTGGTGTTCGAAGCCATGATCTACCTTCTGCCGCAGAAAATAATCAACGTAGAGATTTATCATCACCTGTTGCCCCTGCAAGAGCATCAACAAAGAAACCTCCACCACCTCCTCCTCCAAGTAAGAAATATCATAGTTCAGCCCGTGGTACAATTGCTCCAACAACTGCAGCTCCACCAACTGCAGCTCCTATCGCTCAACATCCACCAGCACCACCCGCAGTGGTTAGTATACCCATGCGTCCTAGACAGAATATTCCTCTTAATGATTCTACTGTCATTTCTCCACCCATATTACCACCTCGTCCACCGGGAGGAAGTCCTTTAATGCCTCAACTACCTCCTCGACCATCACAATCAACATTAGCTAGAGCACATACAATTGCTAGTGGATCACATGTACCACATTTAAAGAGTATGTCACCTAGCTCAACTTATTCTGACCCACCATCCTCATTTAGTGATTATGATGAGGAAGATAATCGTAATGGATTGAAGCGAGCAAATACTGTATCAACCAACAAGAGAGCCATGTCTAGAAGTGAATTATTAATGACAAGTTCTATTTATCCTGATTTCTCAAAAGCAACTCGAAATGCACCATCAATTATTTTAGAAAAGCCCTTTTCAACAGGCCATAAAGCATCTTTGAGTGCACTTGCAGCAAGTAGAAACCTTATTATTACAGGTTCGGGATTGCTCCGTACTTGGGATGCACAGACTGGATCAGTGATTAGTACCGTTATTATGGACGCAAACAATAATACACCTCAAAATAATGGAGAAAGTAATGATCGAATTCGAGCAATAGCTATTGCGCCATGTCGAATTCCTGTAGATGAAGGTCGTTTTGTATGGGTTGCAAGACAAGATACAATGTTGGCAGTAGTAGATGTAAGAGTAGGTGGTCATAAGGTACTTAGTAAGCGCAATGATGTGCATATGGCTCCGATTTTGTTTTTGTTACGATATGGAAATTCCGAGATTTGGTCTATTGATGATGGGGGTGTTTTGAACGTTTGGGATGTTGTTTCAGCTGATTATCATAGCCAGCAAAATCCTTTACTAACAGCAATGCCAAGAAGGTACCATGTTACTTCGCATGCAGTAGCTGCTGTTATTTATGGTTCTAAATTATGGATGTCCTCTGGAAGAACATTATCAGCTCATGCTATTCCTATTGCTGGTTCTCAAGTTGGATCTAATGATACAAAATCTCAACCACCAATTCGAATTCCAAATGATATGGGCAATATTACTAAATTAATGACAATTCCTTATCATCCCTATCGTATATTTGCTTCTCATGATGATGGTAAAATCAGTATGTGGGATGCTAATACAATGGAACGTTTACAAGTTATTACTGTTTCCATGTATGGCATTTGTACAATGGCAAGCGTCGGTGAATATTATGTTTGGGCTGGTTACAATACGGGTATGATTTACGTTTATGATACTAGACCTGATAAATGGGTTGTGCTCAAGATGTGGAAAGCTCATACCGGTGCTGTAACTCAGCTGGTAGTAGATGAATCAAGTTTACTACTGGATGAGCATAGAGGCCGTTTGCAAGTTGTTAGTAGTGATTCTAATGGCTTTGTAGGTGTTTGGGATGGTTTATTGACTGAACATTGGAAAGGTAATTTAGAGGGTTTCCTGTATAATATAATTATTACTAATTGTTTCTTTTCTTAGATGCTCATTTGCAAAAGAGAGCTTCTGAATATTGTACATATGATGATGCTCGTGTTATGATTTGCTCATGGAATATCGATGCTAATAAGCCAGAAAAGATCTTTGGAGAAGATGATAAAGCAGTGCGTGAATGGTTAGGCACTATGGAAGACCCTGATATCATTGTTGTTGGTATCCAAGAAATCGTTGATCTGGAATCCAAGAAACAAACAGCTCGTAAGTGGATTGCAATTTCTTGTAAAGTGTACAAACTATCCTAACTTGCATGTATAGGTTCTCTATTCTTCAAGAAAAAAGTTGATCCTCATGAAACAGAGGATGTATTAACACATAGATACAAGTTATGGCATGATTACCTAGTTAGAATCATTGGAGAAAATTATGGACCACATAGCTATACAGTTATTAAAACAGATCAATTGGTTGGTCTTTTTAGTTGTATTTTTGTTCGTACTACAGATGTCGATAGAGTTTTCGATGTTGATTCAACCTCTGTCAAGACAGGTCTTAAAGTAATGAATAAGAGTATTCATGGAAATAAAGGCGGTATTGCAATTCGATTTGTGTATGATCATTCCTCTTTATGTTTTGTCAATTGCCATTTAGCAGCTGGTCAATCTCATGTTCAACAAAGAAATGCTGATGCCGAAGGAATTTTACAAAGCGCTTGCTTCCCTCGTCATGAATATGCTGATGTCTTTAGTCATGGTGGTGATGGTTCCATGGTTCTTGATCATGAATTCTGTTTCCTTAGTGGTGATCTTAATTATCGTATCAAAATGAACCGTAATGATGTTCTCAAGGCTTTGACAAGCTCTGATAAACTTGCGGCATGGGACAAACTACGAGAGCAAGATCAATTACTGCGTCAAAAAATTAATAATCCACTGTTTAAGCTATTGACATTTGAAGAGGCTCCTATTCACTTTGATCCCACTTACAAGTATGATCCTGGAACTGATTTTTATGATAGATCAGAAAAGAGACGTGTACCAGCTTGGTGTGATCGTGTACTATTCAAAGGACATGATATCAGGAATCTTTATTATCGTCGATATGAAGCTCGTTGCTCTGATCATCGTCCTATTGCTGCTGGATTTAGCTTCCAAACCAAAATCACAGATCCTAGAAAGCGTGATCAATTAATGGTGAAGGTAGACGAAGAATGGCGAGATCATTTAGATCGATTTGTGCGGGACAAAAAGGCTAGATATGTAGCAGATTATGAAAGATGTTCATTAAATGATGCTTTCGATTTGCTTGATAAATCAGATTGGGATGTCAATGATACGGTTATCAAACTGTTGGGTGCTGAATGATGATGATGATACACATGTTTGCTACATCAACGAAATTTACTACTTATAATAATATTCTTGACAATTTATACATATTACTTCTTATATATAATCCTTCTTACCCATCTTCATGTCTGTATTTATTTTTTCCCCTTAATTTTTTTTTTCTTTATTCGAAATAAATTATGTAATGTCAATTTGAATTGAGTTTATGCGTATCATCTTGGGTTGCACTGTCTACTGTCGATTTATCTACCGGGCCAAGCGTCCACCATTTGCTGCATTTTAGCAAGCGCTTAATTTCAAAAATGCATAAATACGGGGTTTTCGCGTTGTACGTATTACTCTACTTTTCCATCAATTTAAATGAAAGTCAAGGCACCATCGACAATAAAACTGAAAGCTGGTTTTGTCCTGTCCGCTTCTAAAATTAAAAGATACAGACTAGGAAAGCAATTGCTGAAATTAGATGTGCTCAAATGGAATGATTTAAAAGCCTTGGCTGAAAACTCATTCAACTGGAAATCAAAAGGTGTATTTGATGGAAGCTATGTTTTGCAAAAGTATGATGAAGCATTCACCAAAGTAGCAAGGAATTATACTAAAGATCCTGAGCTTTCATCATTCGCTTCCAAAATGTCGCTTTACTTGAAACATCCAAATGTCAAGGCTTTATTCTTGAATGAATTTAATAAGATTATGCTGGATAAAGAAGATGATAACGTCAACAAAGAAATGATCAAGATTGGTAAAATAAGCGCTAAAAAATTGACAATTAAATCCACCAGAACCTTGATTGAATCTTTTGACGCTGCAAGTAGTGAAAACCCCCCAAATTTGCCCATTATTAATGAAGAATCCGATTATAATGCTGGTTCCAGCTCTCCAAAAATTCACCATCGGCCTAATAATATGCAAGAATCTGACAATGATATTGTTTCCACTTCCACCTCCTCAAAAACCTCCAATGTCGATACTGCAAACGTTGGATTGACCTATTCAAAATTAAAGCAAGTTATCTATGACAAAGCCAAAAGTACGCATCAAGACTATGTGAATGGTGTCAATATAAGTGCTGATGATCGCAAAATGATGGCTTGTGGGTCATCTCTGATTCTAGATTTAGTGGATAATCAAAATGTCATCTTGCAATCACTATTTGACGATACAACATGGGCGAAATTAAAATCACACTTTAGATCAAGGTTGAGAATCGAGGCCCCTATTCTTCCTAAAGAGATGATGGACAAATGGACGTATATGGAAGGCTTACTGACAAAATATAATGACTACCAAGCTGCTCAAAAGTACTTGGCTCTAGTTTTTTCCAAGGATTCTACTAGTAAATATCAGCAAAAATATATCAAACTTTACATGAGCATCTTGGATTGTATTGAAAACAATCCATTGCTAATGAATCATGATACAAAGAAAGTCAGCGAGGTCGATTATTTGACCGGAATATGGGTGCCAGTATTCAAGGCTTTATTTGCCATCAACAATAATTTGATTCGTATTAAGACTGGAGAGACGGTGCCCGAAGACTCAACTGAAGGAAAGGCCACATTATACGACGATTTAGATAATATTATTGGGTTCAAGGTGGACATTCGTTTTATCGTTGATTTCAAAGACTTTGAATTTGATCTTGGTGCTGCAGAGGTCTGTTTACCTGGTGCTGGAAACGTCAAAATTGTAGATGATTTAGCTAAACTTTTGAGAGAAGGAAAGGACAACACTGATGGTATCCATAATGTTCTTATTGGTGACGATGAAACCCCTCGTTCTTGGATCTTACAATTATCTGGTCTTTCTGCATATTTATCAACAGTTACTTATGCTGGATATGATATTAATGTTGGTATTCTTCAAGATGATATTGCATTTCCTTCATGTATCAGTGATTTCAGCAATGCTAAGAAAAGTCATGATATGTTGCGTGCTTTATTCAAGTTTAGGGACGATATCGAAGGATATGCCCACAAAATACAAGCTAAAATGACATCTTCAAAACAGTTGGTAGATGATACATCAAAAAAGTTCAATGATATTGGTTCGCAATCCCCACCTCGTTTACAACGATCTTCGGCTCAAACTTGGTTTACACCACCGCGTAATGAACGGACAAGGTCTATTTTTACAAGACTAAATGCAGATTTATTATCTAGTGGTCATTTAGAAGACATATATGCTTATGATGATGACAATGATAGCTCTGAAGACGACGGAGATGACTTTGGTTTCGTTCGTACTTCAACTGGATGGTTTGATCCTGCTTCAGGAAAGTATTTCTCAACGCATCCGTTATTATAATTATTCCAATAAATACATAATCCAAAAACATACCACATTCTATTAGTAAGTACTATATTTTTATTGTAATAAAATTAATAATTGACATGTAGTATGCTACAATATCCTCAATATGAAACTCTCAAATTAGTAGTAGTCGCTTTAATATATCAAAAGGAATCAAGGTGTTTATTTTTTATTGGAATTATGGTAGTCAAAAAGACATTGACTGATAAGAAAAGCAGATGTAGATTTGTCTTTAGTAAATGCATCAACATGGAAAGTTCAATAAAACATAAAATTAAATTATAGAAACATTCAGTTAGTTATGTATCTTGGTACTTCCCACAAATCTAATTTTCGCTGTGATAATATTTTCCATCAAAGTTTTCGTGCATCAGCGTCAAGGTAACCTCCAGTTCCGTTAACTATCTGTTCCTAGTAATAAACTAACTATCGATCCAAAACAAGCCAAGCTAAAATGATATAAATCAAGAAGGACATTACTAAATTTGAGCTGATATCATTTCAGAGACCTACTGCTCCATAACTAACGAATCCCCGTTTAACTCGCTCTCCATAAAGCAAATATAAAAGATCCGAAAATTAGAACGTGATATGAGTCAACCAAGGACAAGATCATTAGGCCTATACTCCTCTTCAGCGAATGTGAAGTTTGTAGGTTGAACGGAGCAGCCCTAATGGCGTATCCAAGAGATGACCAGTCAAATTCAGTTTAGCTGATATCAGTTCAGAGACCTACTGCTCCATAACTAACGAATCCCCGTTTAACTCGCTCTCCATAAAGCAAATATAAAAGATCCGAAAATTAGAACATGATATGAGTCAACCAAGGACAAGATCATTAGGCCTATACTCCTCTCCAGCGAATGTGAAGTTTGTAGGTTGAACGGAGCAGCCCTAATGGCGTATCCAAGAGATGACCAGCTAAGTTCATCAAACTATGTATTTATAATCTTTTCGAAAACGTTCACCAACCCAGGGAGTCGCAAATGTCACCATTAACAACGCTTTCGAGAACTAATCACAAAAATTGAGACGCGTTATCTATGCAGTTGGTAGATTTGATTAGCATTTACATATGGATGGCGAGAAACACGTATGAATTTAAACGACAGTTAATATATAATAAGTTTGTTTTATGTTTATTTTCAACCTACCGAATGAAAGAGTTGGCTCAATGCAAACAGGAACCTGTTACCAAGCATCAAGCTAAACAAAAGCTTTTAAATAAGGGCAGCATAGAGAGAGTTCATTCTGTTTCCTAAACTATGAGCTACATATTGATTTGCATCATTGCGTAAGTAAAAAATAAAAAGTAGGAAAGAAAGTTAATTTAATAATGCTGAACATAAATCTCAAAGTAAATATGCAAATTGATGACGTTTCAAAAACTGACCAGATCGAGATTGGTTATCTCCGAGCACAAATGCACATTGTTTCGTATGTGAAAGAACGTTAAATAAAATATATTGTTTACTTTATGACCAGGTAATACAATGGTGCATAAAAACAATATCATTAGAGAAATACAAATTTTGATCTTATAATACGGCATTTCTAATTGCAAAAAGGGTTAATTTGTGATCGCTGCTTTATTTTTACCAATGAGTCAAGGAATCCGAACGTATACTTCAGATAATATTCCTTAAATGTGTCTGCTATTTGCATATTTATCAAGTCGAGTTTAGGTATGGAAAAGTAAAAATTCACTGGTTTTTCCCCCCTAAAAACAGAGGTCCTCATATATATCATGCCTGCTCAACTTTTTTTTTTTACAATAAATAACAACAAAATTAAAATAGATGTACATGTACTTGAGATGTTTATGTTTAATCCACAGCTGCGTTTTCTGGAATATCTTATCTTTTGCTGTTGCTATAATATTTTCAATGCTAATGTTTCAAATTTTTATACGAGTTTCAATATTTCAATGATAAAAATTAGACTTCGAACCTCCATATCTCTGCGAAAAATTAAGCTATACAAACATTTTCTAATAATAAATTTTACTTGTTTTAAAGCGCTCTATAACATATTGCAATATAAAAAAATTCTGAGCACTTTTTTTTTTTATTCCATTTTTTGACATTTTTGTAGTAGATTTCAAAATATTCGTTAAATCGAGTAGTGTTTTTTTTAAATTCATGTCATTGAACTTGTTGAGATCTACCGGACCCAATTTAGTTTTTTTCAAAATATTAATTTTTCGTAGAGATATCCTCAAAAATGTATACAAAGGGGTGCCTTCAATCTCTAGCTTCCATTTTTCCCTTGTATACCCTCATCCTAAATTCTGAATCTGAAAAAAATTTGGATAAACATTTCGTTTTCTCTACGCCAAATGCAGCTAGAGGGTTCATCAATGGCTCAATCGATAGATATTTGAGTTGTGTATTATTTTCATTATTTATATTAAAAATATTTTTTATAAAAAGTGATGTGTATCTTCAAAAAACCTCCAAAATTTCAATTGCATTTTACGCAAAATTTAATGTGGAATGTTTTTCTGATTTTTGTTTAGATGTATGCAAAATTTAAAACTGTACAAAAGCTATTTAATACTCTAGGTCAACTTACTTTACAGCTCGTGAGCCATTAAACAATTTTGTTTTTTGAATCATTTTTCGTCTATTTTTTAAAATAAATTTTGGAACCCCGTTACGATAGGTTTTAAGCTGTGATAAGAACTATTATTTTGTGTCGAAGTCCTCGGAAGTCCCGGAAGTCCCCTACACGATTAGAACCCAGTATGCTAATAAGCTCACTTATTTGAGAAACAACCGTAAATAAGTGCACTTATTTACGGATCAAGTCCCCAGGGAAAAAATAATAAATTTATGTCAATACAATCATGGCAAGATCGACTTTATTTTGTAAAATGTTATGCTTAGACTTCAATATGATATTATGATACTTGTTGTATTTACAGTAAGCTGAATGATGTTTATTTATTGAATATATATGTATATATATAAAAATAATAATAAAATATAAAGAAATGCAAAGAAAGAATAGAAAAAGCTATTACAATGAGCCATCATTGACTCCAAAGATTTCAATTTTGTTATTCGCCAACCAATGCAACGAGTATCCTTTCTGTGATCTTCTTCGTTCTGCAATATTTACTGCAGTTTCTAAACTAATGTTCCTTTTCATGGCGTAATCCTCGATTGTCTTGATGATAAGTTTTCTTCTATTGAAGAACTTCTTTTCCTTCTCTGCTCGTCTCCATCTTGTTCCAAACTTTTCTTCCAAATCTTGTACCGCATATCCACCGCACAAACCATGTTTCCACTCTCTCCACAAGTCTTTGATGGACACAATTCCTCGACTCATTTGGTAATGTGGTACCTTTTCTGTAACTTCAAGAGAATTTGATGATGATGAGGATAATGTTGGTGGTGGTGGATTGGAATTTGACATCAAGTTTTGTTGTGGTTTTGTGGTTGCTGAGATGTGAGATTGGCCATTTTGTAAATCTGGTAAGTTCACGCTGAGGTTTATACTTGCTTGACCTGTAATTAGACGGGTTATATAATCATTAGTTGTTTCTTGAGTAGTGAGATGATCATTCAATTTTGAAGAAAGGTCATTATGCATTATGCGTATCTTTTCCTCTAAAATTGGAACACAACGTTGGAGCAAAATGTTTGCAGGGTCATTGTTATCTTTCATGATCACTGTCATGCGTCTTTGAAGAAGATTTATTAGTTTATACTATATAAAACACAAACAAGTGCTTACTCTTTATATTCTAAAAACATAGGATTAGAAAACAATTCATTTTGCCATAATGGATGATTGGGGAATTTCTCCACATCACAATTGAATCTTGAATAATAATTTTTCTCAACATAAAAAACAGTTGAAAGCAAGCTTTTGCAGCCACGGTAACTTCCATAGGGTCACCATTATTCTTACCAACATTCTTAGCTAGTAATCGATCGTTCCATTCATCCAGTAGAGGAAAAATCAACTTGGTCAAATCTTCAGGAGGATCCAGTGAGGCCCTGGGAATGTAAAATTGTCCTTGCTGAATAGTAAAACCCGCCATTGCTCGCATTGCTTCCCTGGGCAAACCAGTAAGGTAAGCACCATTCATTGTTGTGTTATTCCAACGACCGAGACGACGAATTTGGTCTTCGTGAACACCAGCAAGATCAGCCATCCTCGCAGAAGAGCCACGGTTTATATGTGTTTTTGTTTTAGAGAAAATTTTTGCTCCATCTAATCCTCTTATAACGGCATCACGATGGCTGTTGTAGCTCCAGATTTTCTTTAAATCCTGGTTATCAGATTTAAAAAGCTTTATAAAATACTAATTATGAGAAGTAGTGAAGTCGGGAAACGGCTCATTCTTAACATGAAAACGCCAAAACAAATATAGGCCAAGAGACATTATAGGGCAAATTTCAACGCGAGTGTTACGGATGCAGCCACCAAGTTCCAAGCGGTTATTTTTGTTTGTTTTTCCCTGTCGCAACACCATCACCAGAGCAGGACATTCTATGTCAGGCCTGATACTCTCATTATCTAAATTAACTGTTTGAAAATCTGTCAATTCAGCATGCCTGATAGATTGTCCTCGTAGTAGAAAATAATGGGAGAAAAGAAATGCGGCAGCATCTCTCAAGTTTTCTCCATGATTTCTTTGGCTATTCAAATAGAACTGTATGACATTTGCTACTTGATCTAATGAAGTATAACCATCGGCAAGTGTTCCTTCTCCACGATCTTCGCAATTAGATCTCTTGGTCTGGAATTCTCGTTCTTTAGCACTTTTCAATACGCTTGCAATTACTTTTCTTGGATTTTTATTACAATTTATTTTCTTTATAACTTGTGTCTTGTATAGATCTGTAATTGCTGCTATGTATTGTTCGACAGTTGAAAATTTGATTCTTTGAGCTGCTTTTGTTTTCGTTTTTCTGCGAGAGAAACGATTTAAAACCTGGGATAATAAGGGCGTACAAGACAGTTAGTATCAAAAGCTAAATTCATTAGCAATATTCTTTGCTTTCACCTCCTTGTGTAGAAAATAATTTAATTTTTCCCCAGAAACAATTCCTCTTTGCAATTTATCTTCATGTACAAAGGTTTTCTCTGCCCATGTAAGAAACTCTTTAGCTTTCGCTGAATATGCTTTTTTAGTGTTTATGGGCCTATTATCTTGAGCTTGTTCAGCAGTAATTTCAAGACTCCTTGCCATGTCATATATTACATTGGAACCATCATTTTGGTTGTTGTCAACCATATCAGTATTGACCGTATCAATATCATTAGTGACAATCATATTGATCATATCAATATCATTATCAATCAAGGTAGAAGATGAAGCGGACATTCTACTATCAATAGATGCAGTTGCAGTTTTCTTAGTCATTGTATAAGTGGATTATTCTTTTTCAAATGGTTTGTTTATTATTTATTTGTTAAAATTAAGAATATTCTCTTCGATGACAGCTCTCAGTAATATTTATTTGTGAAACATTTCATGCAGAAAGCTGATCATAAGACATTTATTGATTTGAAGTCCCTCATTAGGGTGGGACTTGAGTCCGGGACTCAGTATGCGAACTTGAAGATAAGTCCCTATTATTTTGATTATCTCGACCAAAAATAAATATTTTTCGCTAAAGCAAAAAATGCAGAGTAGCAATCAGTTAGACCTATCTTGTGAATACAGAAATTAAGCCCTGGATAATGGGTTTAAGTTTTACAAAATAATAAACTATTATTTTCAATTGCAGAAACAAAGAAAAAAAAACCTATCTTTGTGAATATTGATCCAATTAATCTCTAATTATGCATTATGGTAAATTTAAATGTATCCTGCATAAAAATTTATATTTCTACTTTCACAAATCACTGTGAATTGAGAAAACTATCAGCAAAACATGATATTTCTGTCCAATAAAACTGCCTGTTGTGTCCTATATCGTCATGTTTGATAAATAATACTTAAAAAAAAATATAAAAAATAAAAGCAGTAGAAATACAATTATAATCAGCTAAAGTTTTTATTACAAAAGATTTCTGAAGAGTTAAAATAATTGAAAAGTATGAGGGTATTTATAGTGATTTGGAGAACTTGGATACCATCAGACTTGAATGGATGTATATTTAGCAATCTTCCAGTTTTGAGTACATTGTTATTGATTTGATATTTTAAGGGGTAAATTGTGTAGAGCATTGACCATAAGGGATTGTATGTCAAGTGTGACAATATCGACCTTTTGGGAAATGGTTGTTTTGTTTATTTCTGTTATATCTATTTTATGTAACCTTGATTTTTAAGGGGTAGTTTTTTATATGCTTGAATCTTATTTATATTGATAGTGCAACTTCGATATAGATGAGTAGTTGACTAAATTGATATCTTTGTTTATTATTATTATTGGTTTGGATAGAATCCTATTTTGATATATATGTCATTTGTGTAATTGATTGCGCCGTGATCAAGGGTGCTATCATCTACACGACATGTATGGTTCAAAAAGGGTATTTCATATTTTTAGCATGCGTTTGTTATTGTGTTCAATTGAAGCGTTTATTTATTATTGTTGTTCACATTTCAAGTGGTATCATATCTTATGAGCGACACCTGGAATTTAGGTTGTTTTATTTTTATCAAGCGTTTTTAGTATGTAATTCCACTGCAGAAATCTTGAGCAGTAATTTAAGGCACTATATTAAAAAACCATTGGATTTGTTTGATAGTAATCTATGGACTGAAATGGATCAATCATAATTTAACTGTACTTGCAGAGCTTGTGAGTTGCCTTGTTACAATGCTGTGTTAAATGTGCTTGGACCTTGAATGTTGATTTGATAGTTGTTACTTGCTTGATTAACCGCTGGGATGAAATAATAATGGTGTCATAATTGAGGTCCAAGCGTTCTTAGTAATTGCTGGATTAAACTTAGTACGCTAGGAGTTTCTTATATCCGATATCAAGACTTTGCACTTCCATACATGCTGTTGTCAATAAATTGTAATATGCATTGATACTGTAGACGGTGATAAAGTATGGTACTTGGTGGAATGAAACACTGTGTCGTAATCTTAATCAATGAATGTACACAGACTTGTGGACACAACACAGTGACTAAAACTAGTCATCTCAATGCGAGCTTTATTTTACTTTTCAAATGACAAATATCTAAAGTAAAGCAAGCTTACGAATGTTAATTGATAATTATCTAAAGTAATAGCGTCATATCATTTACTAATTATTATTAAATTTGAACTTTTTGAAAAGAAGGCATAAGCTCGCTCTCCCTTACACGAGCTTTTATTAAAGCTCAGATCGTGTTTTATACTTGATAGTATGTAACAAGTCTATATTTCTGCTCTATTTATATTAGTTGTGGTTTATTATATCTGAAAACTGTATTACAACTGTCAGTGATCTATCAGAATTAGGAATTACTGAACTACCATCTTGTTGCATCCACCGGTTATTTGGAAGATAATAATGAACCTTTTTGACTTGTAACTCTTACTGATAAGAAGTCAGCTAACTGGTCTATGGTAACATTCTTGATTGTTTTTATTGTTCTAAAGTAAGATCCAGGAAACGGGATATGTGAGACATATCGACTTGTTGTATTTAGCTATTATAATATAAAATAAGCTCAACTTAAATGTGCTGTGTTACTAGTGATGTAAATAGATTGATCTGACAATGGAATGTCAGAAAGATATAATTAACCCAATACTGATCCAACGGATAAATGTAATATAGAATTTGTATATAAAAGGGCAAATTATTTGTTACGCCAGGAGATTATATCAATCTCAAAGCTAAAATATGTACTAAATTATTTAATAAAAATAAAGAAAATTGTTATAAAATGAAAGAGCACACTAAAACTAAAGAACTTTATTACAAGATCAAAACATCTTCTTTTATATTCACATTCTCTAATTATATGGCTAGTCTAAAATGAGTCTACTCATATATATATATATCCAATCAAGTCTAGGTGACACACACTAGTTCCACATTCCTGTATAAACGGAGCTTCATAACATAATACACAGCAATGTAGAACTTAACATATCAAACTGTGTCGTAATCTTAACCAAGGAATGCACCCAGATCTGTGGATGCAACATTATTGATATCAAATAAAGATGATCTTCAGTTTTTGTGTGTGTTTTAATTTGACAAGTTTCGTTATTAAATTATACACTTTTCGTGCTACAATATTCATTCTAAATCTTGTGTATTTCACATTTAGAAGATTTGGCAAATCATGATGTTTAACATGCAAATTAAACAAGGTTACATTCCATGCGTCTATCATCATGCTGCTATATACTATTGAATCAAAGAAGCATGATTCCGGTATATCCACACAATTTCTATATGTTCATTCTAATTATTTATATCATCATTCACATTTAATGCACTCATCACTCAATCAGTATACAAACCCTCTATAAACTCATAATAAAACGGTACTTTTTTATTTGATTAATTTAATACGTTTATCTTTCGATAAATATATAAATCAACCCAGCTAAAAGATAGTCTGTATTTTTTGTTTGAATGAGAAATATCAATTTTTGATCGAGATAATCAAAATAATAGTTCAAATTACAGATTACAACCCATGATAACTGAGTTCCAAAATAGATTTATAAAATCGATCCAAAAATGATTCAAAAAACAAAATCGTTTAATGGCTCCTGAACTACAAAGTAAGACGACGTAGCGTATTAAGTGGCTCTTGTACAGTTTTGGATTTGGCATCCATTAAAATAAAAATCAGACAAACATTTCACATTAAATTTTGCGTAAAATGCAATTGAAATTTTGGAGGTTTTTTGAAGATACACATCACTTTTTATAAAAAATATTTTTAATATAAATAATGAAAATAATACACAACTCAAATATCTATCGATTGAGCCATTGATGAACCCTCTAGCTGCATTTGGCGTAGAGAAAACGAAATGTTTATCCAAATTTTTTTCAGATTCAGAATTTAGGATGAGGGTATACAAGGGAAAAATGGAAGCTAGAGATTGAAGGCACCCCTTTGTATACATTTTTGAGGATATCTCTACGAAAAATTAATATTTTGAAAAAAACTAAATTGGGTCCGGTAGATCTCAACAAGTTCAATGACATGAATTTAAAAAAAAATGCTACTCAATTTAATGGATATTTTGAAATCTAATATAAAACTGTCAAAAAAAATGAAAAAAAAATAAAAATGTTCAGATATTTTTCAAACTCAGATATGTTAAAAAGCGGTTCAAAACAAGTAAGTTTTATTATTAAAAATTGTTAGCATAGCTTAATTTTTTGCAGAGATATTAAGGCACAAAGTTTCCATTCTTTGAGTTTAAGCTGTGAAAACCAAAATTGGAAGAAAAATTTATCGCTTTTTCCGAATTTACTCGACAGATAGTATAGTAATATACTGTAGATTGTTTATTATTACTTGTAGCCCTTGAGGATCCCTATCGACTCATACTAATTGCAATAAGAGGTTGTTATTATTTTGTTTTGAAATTCGCTCAAAACCGCAATTTTTGGATGAGGGTTGGGGTCAAAAAACAAGGGTATGCCTTAATATCGTTATTACTCCGTCAAAAGTCAATATTTTTCGAAACACCAAAAAATAAAACAATACATACTGTTGCGAACTATCAGCGTTATTAAACTGTTGTTCTGCTTTAAAAGTTTTGCGGGGAGATATCAATGATTTATGCTTTTTTCGTGCATTTTATGGGTCAAAATCTTTGAACTTTTATTTTATCTCTGTTTAAATCTAACAAATAATATGCAAATAATATAGACAAACAAGTTTAATTATAATTACAACGAATGTTTATTTAATGAAATTAATAGTTATGCTTGTTTTTCTGATATTTCTCCAATTGTTTGAGCGGTTATATCTCAGCATAAAAAAATGCTAAAAATATATAAATGGCACCATCGTCATTGCTGTATTGACTTTTACCAAAATCCATTCTTGCCCTAATATAAAAAAAAAATATGGGAAAAAAGTTGGAGATTTGATTTTTTGAAAAAAAAAATCCATTTTGACTTCTGGAGTGTAACTTTTTGTATCTGGAGTGTAACTTTTATATCTGGAGTGTAACTTTATATAACTGGAGTGTAACGTTTTGTATCTGGAGTGTAACGTTTTGTATCTGGAGTGGAATGCTTTTCCTTTTTACACAATTTTAAAGATATCTCGATGAAAAATCAATATTTTGAAAAAAACTAAATTGGGTCCGGTAGATCTCAACAAGTTCAATGACATGAATTTAAAAAAAAAATACTACTTGATTTAACGAATATTTTGAAATCTACTACAAAAATGTCAAAAAATGGAATAAAAAAAAATTACTCAGAATTTTTTTATATTGCAATATGTTATAGAGCGCTTTAAAAAAAGTATGTTTTATTATTAGAAAATGTTCCTATAGCTTAATTGTTCGCAGAGATATGGAGATTCGAAGTCTAATTTTTATCATTGAAATATTGAAACTTGTATTGAAAAGATTATAGTAACAGCAAAAGATAAGATATTCCAGAAAACGCAGCTGTGGATTAAACATAAACATCTCAAGTGCATGTACATTTATTTTAATTTTGTTATTTATTGTAAAAAAAAAAAGTTGGACAGTGATTAGAATTCGGCCCAGTTTTGGAGTTAAAAAGCATCAAATTTCCCTTGTTTTCGATTTTTTTACAGGATATAAATTATTTCCAGGGATGAGTCTTATAATGAAGCCATAGAATATATGGTTTGCAGTCTCCAAGGCTTTCCTAAAATTTATTCCTCAAAACACTTTTATTTTAGGTATTATATAATAGTAAGACTGTGGTATTGATTGTAATCAGATCAAGAAAACGGAGATACATTATACCCGGGAAAGACGATAATTAAAATTTTGTGAGATTATCATATTTTACACCAATGAGAAAAAATCTACTTCTCTTCTTCTGTAATATGAGTAAAACTAGAGCAAAATGACTTTATCAAATAACAACAGCAATGGAAATAGCCTTAGACAGCAAGATCAACTTCCATCTATAGCCACAATTCATCATAATGGATTTGGTATTGGTGGACATAATCACAATAGTTTAATAGACAACAATAATACAAAATCAAACCATCATCATCATAGTCGATTACTGTATTTTTTAACAGACCCTTCTTCTTTCTCGAGGTTTAATTATGCCCAACTTCAACAACAACAGCAGCAACAGCAACCCTTTTTAATTCCAACATCATCACCCACAATAATTTCTTCTTCACCAAATACACCTAGACCCAGTAATAATAATAATATAATCAATATAAATAGTAATCAAATATCACATCATATTGGTATCAATAATAACTTGTCAACATCATCCAAACCAGACAATATTTTACCAATATTACCGCCGCCACAACCGACTTCTCAACCTATTGCTGTCGCAGCAGTAGATGATTGTTGCAATGAATGTTGTCCTGTCATTGCTGCGGAAGCAAATGCAGCAGCAAACGACTTATCAGATAGAAATATAATTTTACCATCTATCAAGAAACGCAAAAGAGATGAACAACAGACAGCTGTACAAGTGGAACTAAAGGATACTATTACCACTAATAAAAAACTAAAAGAACAACCCACTCAATGTAAATGGTCTAGTTGTGCAGCTAGTTTTGACACTATCGAAGATTTAACACCGCATTTATTCAACAACCATCTAAACAAACAGCCATTGAAAGATTGCTATTGGGAATCCTGTAGCCAGCGATTATTAGATGAAGGGACCAACATTTTGGATCATCTTAATAGTCAACATTTACATAATGCTTTATTACTTCATGCATGTCGATGGATTAATTGTCAAGAAAGATTCTCAGCATTCGATACACTCACAATTCATTTATCTCAAGTTCATGTGGGATCTGGTAAAAGCGAATACAAATGCCAATGGGTTGCTTGTGAAAGAAATGGTAAAATATTTGCACAAAGACAAAAGATAATGCGACACATCCAAACTCACACAGGAGCTAAACCATATCAATGTCATACATGTAAAAGACGATTTTCTGAATCGAATATGGTGGTTCAACATATGAGAACACATACTGGAGAAAGGCCTTTCAAATGTGATCAATGTGAAAAGGATTTCTCTGTTTCTGCGGCCTTGACTATACATAAAAGGGTTCACACTGGCGAAAAACCTTTTGCATGTAAATATCCTGATTGTACAAAGAGGTTTTCTGAAAGTAGTAATTTGACCAAACATGTAATGTATTTAAGAAAAAGAAAAGATTTATTCATGTTTATTAATTTTTCGATGGTTGATATATGTAGATGAGAGTTCATACAGGTGAAAGACCATTCAAATGTACAGTAAAACCATGTGGAAAAGCCTTTTCAAGACCTGATCAAGTTACACGTCATTTAAAAACTCACAATAAAGATGTTTGTTAAGCAGAAGGAGTAGCAGTAGATGATGAACGAGCAATTAATTTGGAAAGAATCAAATATACAAACACTACGAGCACAAATACCCAACGTTTTCCTTGACTAACAGTGCGAGTAATAGGATGCTTTTGTTGTACCGGACCTTGTTGCTGTGCTTGTTGTGCTTGTTGATTCTGTTGCTGCTGATGAGATGGTTGTTCTCCATCTTGTTGTTGATGTTGTACACCGTTACTTTTAGATGATTTTCTTTTCAATAAACCATTCTCAGTTGCCTCTTGAACTTGATTATATTTAATTGTACATAATTCAGGAAAAACCTCTATTTAATTTGTTATTAATTGTATATATGAATTCGAGGTAAAACAAATACCTCTAAATTTTTGATTTCTGATATTCCATAAATGAGACCTTGCAGCATACATTTTCTTTTCATGCACACTAGTTTTTATGCTGCCGGTAGTTGCTTCATCAGCGACCATAAAACTTAATAATCCATTTAATATAGTAGAAATTGACCAACTTGGATTCCAAGAGCTTGGGTGAAAATCACTCATACTTAGACAAAGTCGAGTATCTGGTTGAAATCGTCCTGAAGGTGTTGTCATACGAATGGAAGGTGGTTTAAAAGGGTATTCAGCTGGAAAGGTAATTCTACCGTAATACTCTCCTCCATCGTAAGGTGTATCTGGTGGTCCTGTAATAACATAATGCCTAAGTTTCTAATTGTCAGTTCTTGATGGATTCAATGTAAATATAGTGGTTATAAATTACCAATCCAAAATGTTGCTTTCCAAAGGTTTAGCAGTAATATAGGGAGGTGGACTATATGATAAAATAAGTTTATCAGATAGAATGTTGAGTATTTTTATATTAAAAAAAAGTTACTTTTTTTGAATAGCCATGTATTCTTTGGTTAAACGTTTGTAAGCACCTTTTGTAGCCATATTCCAATTGTATATGTTTTGATAGCAAAAATTATCAAATTCCAAGAATTATCTGTATGAAAAAAAAAGGGAGAGAAATAGAGAGAAGAAAAAAGAAAGAATATATTTAGAAATGAGGGCATCGTAGTAGCTCGCCTGGTTCAAGTATAAGCCAAGGTTTAGTTTTACCCAACTTTTCTTTGCTTAATCACGTGCATTTCCTATTATCGGATTGGTTTAATTTCAATGGTTTATATAAAATACAGTTTATTCAAAAAATAAATAGAAAGGCTTAATGCTTAATATTAGGACAATGTTTCTTAATCCAATCGAAATAATATTCAGCAATCTGCTGTCTTTGAGGCATAGTTTCGTTGTGTAGTTCATGATACATTCCAGTCCAGTTCTTCAATTCTTTATCTTGACTACTAGTGATTTCATAAGCACTCTTACTACCTTGGAATGAATTGATAGGATCTGCATCACCATGAGAGTATAAAATGGGTGTCTTGATTGCTTTTGCTTTAGTCAAAAGATCAGTTCCAGCATCAATGAAGCTTCTCAATGTGGCTATTGTAGCAAAATCATGGATTAGAGGATCATCAAGGTATTTCTGAACTTCCTCTTTATCATGAGATACGCCAGCAGAATCTACGCCAGCTTGAATAGTCATACTGGGTACAATGGCAGCTAAAGCACGGATTGTGTAATATTTAACAGCGGGAATTTGCATGGATAATGTAACAAGTGGAGCAGATGCAATTGCACCAGTTAATAGATCTACTCCTTTATAGACATCACCTCTAGCAAGGTAATTAAGAATAAGACCGCCACCCTATAATACATGTGTCAATAATATCAAAAGATAAGAGGCATACATTAAAGAATTACCATACTATGACCCATCAAGAAAAGAGGAATTTCTTGACGTTTATGCTTTAAAATAGCATCATCAATATCTTTCAAAGCAGTTTTATAACTATATATGAGTTAGTTATCATCTAATTTTCAAAGACATGAAATAGATCTATTTTTACCCCTGGTTGTTACCAAATTGAGTTGATCTCTTTCCAGTTTCTCCCCATCCACGTTGATCGTAACCATAACATTCAATACCTTGGGATGCAAAGAATGAAAACAATCTATCGTATCTGCCAATATGCTCACCGAAACCATGAATCATTCTATAATACAAGAGCGTTACTATATAGATTTCTATTGGCAAAAAAAAAAAAAAAAAGAAAAGTTATATTTACACTAGATTAGCAATAGGTGCAGAAGTAGTTTTCCATGTTTTAGTATAAATATCGTTTTTATCTGTGGTTTGAATCCACTCATTTACAACAGTAACAACACCAGCAGACATTTTAAGCTTTTTTTTAAAAAAAGTATAATAGAGGAATGAAACGAAAAAAGAATAAATGTATAAAAAGCTACTTAAAGCAAAAAAAAACAATAGGAGGCGACTTAATTTGTAAGGTTTTTTTCAATTGTGTTTCCCAAGCAGTTTTATATCACATGAAATTCTTGGTTACACTGCTTTATTTTTTCATTTATGTACAGTGAATAAAGATTTTAATATGTACAGTGATAATTTCATTACATATGTGTGTTCCTTTGATAAAAAAAAAACCAAGTTTTATTAAGATTGATATCAGGTTGAATCATCATTATTACATAGTCTTATTGAAATCAAATGACCGATAATTTGAGCAATGTATTCCTGATAACCCTTCATTGAGAAAGTAATGGCTCAAAAAGTATCTCGAGCCATCAAAAGTCGATTTAGTATACAGATGTTTTAATCCTATTCTGCATGCATTATCAGTTTGATACTTCAGCTATATAATGAATTCCACGTTGGAGAAAATAGTACATGCTTGGTCGTATTAATTTTCCATAAAAAGTAGTATTCGATGTTCCAACGTAATATAATCGTACAGAATTTGTATTTTGAACTGTATTATGACGATTGTAAAAAATATGTGGTCAATGTGCGCATATTTTATAAAATAGAAGCATGTAATATTTTTAATGTTAAATGTAAATAAAAATATATGGTAAAACGCCTTATATATGGGGTATTATCTATTTGTAAACAAACTGTTGGTAACGTGTGTTGTGGACGAGAATAAATTCTTCGAGAACTTATACGTGAGCAAAATCAGATAATTGCCCGTATTTTTTAATTAAAAGTAAATAGCGCATTATATATTTGATTCACAGAAGCTATACATTCATATATCCTCTTGAAACTAGTATATCTCCTTGATCAAAAGCTTGAGGCACGATGCTTCAAATCCCACCAGAGATATCTGTTTCACTTTGATTATCTTGTAATAGGAGGTTAATTGATATGGATACACTCTTTTCAAAAAAAAAGGCTATATATAAATAGCAAACATGGATATACTACTACCCATAATACTAATAATAATAGCAACTGAGGTAGGCCATAGATGATGCGCTATTTCAGAGATTTCGATTTTGTGTTCCTCATAAATTTATCTATTTACCAATAAAAGTCAATGATGCTTGATAATCAATTTTATAGAAAGGATAATTATTATATACTTTGTGTACCCCTATTTACTTTTTGTCTAATAAATAGACAGTAGTATACTTTATAAGAGTTGTTTAAGCCCTGGAAGCATCATTTTGCAGTAATAGTAATAGAGTAGTAGTAGTAAAACCAAATTCAAATGCCGATTTTCGCTTCTGATTCCATGATCAAAAAAATGCCAATTCATGGCTTTCTCCGCTAAAGATCAGTTTTTAATGCGAGAATCTACCTCACAGGGTAGATCAACGTTGGATTCTAGCCATAATCCAAGCAACAAACCATTTACATATCAGTATTTCACAGATGCAATCAAATTTCAAAAACGACACGCATTCAATGTTACTCCAGATGTGGATAATACGGAATGTTTTAAAACCTTAACATCCAACTCGACTTTCATTGAAGCGAAGGAAAAAAACTCTATCGTCATTGATTGTTCTCAATTCCTTGGAATGGTGTTCAAAGATAAGACCCTCTTAGGTATCATGAGAGAGCAATATCCCAACAGCTTAGGTATGAAACCAAGAATTATTGGAAAGAACAAGCGAAAAGTTGTCGAACTTAGCTTCTCTACTGAAAAGGAATGCAAAGATGCGCTTTTAAAGGAATTTGTAGTGGAAGGTAAAGCTATTGAAGTTAGTAAAACCTTGACGAGTACATCTCAAGTAATTCGGGTTGGAATTACTGAGATCCCTCTTGATGATGAGGATGCGTTGATGGAATCTCTTGTCAAGACATTTGAAAGATACGGCGATATCCTGAACATTGGATTGACGAAGGTGGAGGATCATGATTGGTTTACTGGCCGAGGCTTTGTCACTCTTAACAGGGATAAATTAAAAAATTATGCAGCTGACCTTACTCCTCAGGTACAGCTTATTGGCTATGAGGGAACAGCCCTTCACCTAGTATGGTCAAACATGAAGCCCATTTGTCCTGAGTGTCATTCGGATGATCACATCAAGTATGATTGCCCCAAGAAGCAGCGAAAACTTTGCCATCGATGCAGGAGCCCTAACCATTTACAGGCCGACTGTCCAGCTGCTCCCTGGAACAAAAAGGACCTTAGAAACAAGGAAACTTCCAAGTATCAAGATTTGAATGACAATGGTGATATAAACCAAGCTAAATCTAGTGGCATGGAAGTTAATCTATTGGATGCGTTGAAAGGAGGTAATCCTAATGCAAAATTCACTTCTAACAATACTTTTGAAGTGTTAGCTGCCTCGGTAGAGGAACAGAATGAAGAAACCAGGAACATTGTGGAAGAAGAAAACATGGAAGATGTTGTCACTGAATCAGCTAAAGGCACTGAAGCCGAAACTAATGAAGAAAATACTGTGATTGGAACCAGGGAGGAAGATGTCGCTTCAGAATTGAATGAAGGGAACTTCGAACCTAATATCAATGAGGATGACAATGTCGGGGTGCAAATTAATCAAGAAGGGGAAAAGCAAATTCAACATGCTAAGAAGAATATTGCTTCGACTTCGAGGGCACCAAGATTGCTGAGATCAAGCCAATCTTCGGACACCGCAAATAGAGGTTTAAACTCAACTACAAGTAAGGATCAACTCAAGCCGTCTAAGATCAACACATCCAAGAGACGTCTGAATGATGCTATATCTCCTGGATCGGTTGAGCCTACCACGCCTCAGAAAAAGGGCACCAATGATAGCAAAGTAATAAAAGCAACGGAAGACATATTTGTGTCTCCAGTAGGTGCTAGCAATGAAGAAGAAATATCTGAACATTCAGATTAATTTCTGATCTATAAATATCAACAATACTTATGAATAATACCAAATATGTTAACATCAATATAGGCTCTGTCAACTGCAGAAGTCTATACAAACAATCTCAACAATCAACTACAGACGACTTTATAGCTATGTTAAAGAACAAGAAATTAAATATCCTACTATGTCAGGAAACCAACATACCAAATCACTCGTTTGAAGAAATAATCAACAATATGGAAATCAAATTTAAATATCACCAAGCAATATGGACTGAACACTGTTCCATCATTAATTTTAACAATGCAATTAACCTTGAGAAAATCAAGATATCTACAGATGGAAGAATGATTTTATCCAAACTTACCTTTGTAGACAATCCTACGACACCATTTTACATCATGAACATTTATGCACACTCTGGACATGTTCAAAGACAAGAGAGGAATAATCTTTTTAAAGATATAGTTAACATACTTTTATCTATTCCAGAGATTCTTCCACATTTGATTATGGCAGGGGACTTTAATTACAGTTTTGATAGTGGTAGCAGACATGGATCCAGAATACGTAAAAGCAAGGAGTTAGTCCAATTTATGGCGGGATATATGAAAGACTGTATGAACCAAGAAGGAGAAGGATATGGGCCTACATGTAGACAGAATAGACAAGGACGTATCTCTCTCTCGACTATAGATTACATGTTTGCCGGGAAGGAGCTCTTTCAAAGGATGAATGGTGGAGATGTAGAATTTTTCGGTCAGGAATTTACCGATCATGCACTACTTACCAAGACCTTAACTATAGAAATGTATAACTGTGGAAAAGGTATATGGAGAGCCAATCCTTACCTATGTAAGAACAAAAGATATGTTAGCATTTTGAATAGAGAAATAGAAAACTACGTTCAAAACAAGCTAAATCCTGAACTGTCAACTCAAGACCAATGGGATTGTCTTAAGAATATGGTCAAAAAAGTTACAACTAATTTCTGTCGCACTACCAACCAAATCAGAGAGACAACACTGAAGAAACTAAACAGTGAGAGGAACCGTATCTTGAGGTTATACCGTGATAATAAAGAATGTCTGAATATACTACTGCCTGATATTGAAACACAAATTTCAAAATTACAAAAGGAAAAGACAGACATTGCAAGGTTGAGATCAGGAAAGTATTGGATGGAGAACAATGAAAACTCGCCGTCATATATCAAAAGAACCATTGACCAGCGAAGAGAAGCTCGTACCCTCAATATGATCAAACACCCGGATACTAGAACTGATTGCAATGATAAGGATTCTAAGATTGGAGCAGCAGAATCTTTTTACTCTAAGTTGTACACTGAAGAAAGAATAGATATTAACTGTTTAGATGCAATACTGAACCACATTAACAAATCCATCTCTAAAGAGGAAACTGAGGAAATTACACAAGACATATCTTTTGAAGAGATCAAACAAGGTGCAAAACGAAGTCCACGTAAAAGTAGCCCTGGTTTGGATGGATTGCCATATGAAATTCTCAATATTGTAATGATTCACCCAAGATGTAAAGAAATTGTCGAAAAGGTGTACAATGATGCATTGAAATATGGAATTATTCCTAAATCTTGGCAACAAGCATGTATTATCCTACTACCAAAGAAAGGCGATTTGTCAGATTTGTCAAACTGGAGGCCGATTTCTCTAATCAATACCGACTGCAAAGTGTTTACTAGGATTCTGAACTCCAGACTCATGGGAATAGCTTCACAGCTGATTAATAACTTCCAAACAGGATTCATGCCACAAAGATTTATTGGAGATCAAGGGTTTTCATTAAACCTCATGATTGAAAACTCAAAAGTATGCAAAGGTTTGAATAAATCCGAGTTCACTGAATATGTTGGTATAATGCTAGACAACCATAAAGCCTATGATAGAGTTCATCCATACTATCTGACCAAGGTCCTAGAAAAATTTGGTATCCCTGAGTCCATCATTCAATGCATCCAAAATCTGTTCTTCAACAATGAAATATTCGTCAATGTCAATGGTTTTCTAACAAATCCAATTAAACAAAAACGAGGCCTAAGACAAGGTGATGCTATTTCACCTCTTCTTTTTAATTTTGCGATAGAGCCATTTCTACTCTCTATCCTTAATAATGAAGCTGTAACTGGGTACACTATGCAATCAACTAAACCAAGCAGTCAAAATTCTATGAACATGGTTTCTCCAAAACCAATTAAGCTACTAGCCTATGCTGATGATATACTAATTTTTGCAAAAAACAAAGCTGAATATTTGGCAATTGAAGATTGCTTGAAAGGATATAGCAAGGCGTCAAATTCTAAAATCAACTTAGATAAGTCGGTCGCGTTTCCCCTCCATGGCAGTAAGATGGTGGGTCATAAAGGTGCAGAATTACGGAACTATATCACAAACAATCAACGGATGAAATGGTTTGATAATTCAAGTACAGGCTATCTTAAATATCTAGGCTACCCTCTCTGGTTCAACAATCAACAAAGAGATACCTTTGTGGACAACATTAGTGGAAAAATTCAAGCAACTGTCAACTTTTATAAAGAAAGAAAGATATCAGTATATGGTCGAGCAACTGTGGCCAACACAATGATACTATCAAAACTGTGGCATGTCCTAAGACTAACCAACCTACCAAAGGTGGTTACTTCAAGATTGAATTCCATTATCTATCAATATATTGTTGATGACAGACGAATCCAAGTGAAGAAGGATGTCTTCTATCTGCCAAAAAACGAAGGGGGATTAGGCCTGCTAAACATATCAGTGCAACAGAAGATGCTACAACTTAGATACATCAATGCGTTACTTAGTGTGAGTGGAACTCCAAATCCAGTACCTAGCCATTTATATAGCTTGATGGTATTTGCCCTTCAAAATGGATGTGATACACCTCACCATGAAGTGCCTCTTCTGTTTCCTGAATCTCGTTACAAAAGTTCATTTACTGGTTTACACTCCTTTCACAACATCTTCGAAGCTATAGACTCTTGTATAGAACAATGCAAACCGGATGCTGAAAAAATAAAAATATCACCTAAAATACTTCTCTCGCTGCCGTTCACCACCATATGCAACAAGGAACAACTCAATAATGAATTAATAAATATAAATACTGCCACAATCAAACAAAGCAAGGTACAAGACTTCTTTCAATACACTCCTTTGACAAAATCCATAATCTACAAACCAAGACAAGAATGCAAAAAACCTAAAGTGTTATCAAAAATCATTCGACTTGAAAGAGAACAACACATTAAATACAATCATTTTTTCCAACAATACATGGAAAACAATTCCATAGAAAATTTTTTTGAAGAATCAAATGATTTATCAGAATACTCTAAACTAATACAAGATGTCAACAAGAAGCCATTGCTGGATCAGAAGAAAAAACGTATAAGATACATCCTAAATCAAGGCATTCCTTTAATAATACCAAAAGGTTACAACAATAATATATCCAAAAAACAATGGACAGAATTTTACAAGACAAATATGCATCACACAGCAAGAAACCTTTGGTTTAAAGTTATCCATGACAGAATACCATCCAAGTCCTTTCTTTACAACATGCAAATGAAAGATATTGATTCAGACAAATGCCACCTATGCAATCTTAGAGAAGACAGTATGCATCTGTTGATCTCGTGTGTACACAAAAAAGATATATGGCAGGAAATTTTCAACAAGTTTCTTGGGTACCCAAGAGTGGTAAATCCTCAACAGACTTATCATGACTTCAAAAATTTAAAACTGTCCAGATACTATATATACAATTTAGACATACACATCAACATATACGACATTTTCTCAACGATAACACGCCTTATATGGTTTCATCACTTCAATCATGTGCTCAACTCAGTGCCATTTAACAGCACAATAGTCTCAAAGAAAATATGCTCAGAGCTATATAGAATGTCTAATATGAATGACTTGTAGGATAATATATATATATGATACTAATATGGCAGGTCACTTTACCTAGTATACACCTTGTCCATCACTATGATGAGTTTCAATTTTCTTTTTTTAAATAAAATTTAAAACTTTCATCCCATAAAAAAAAAAAAAAAAAAATGCCAATTTGGAAAAAAGTATCATATTTTTGAAAATTTCTCTAAAAATCATTATATAAACCTTCAAAGCCTATTATAAATTATAAATAGATATCTAAATTCTGCATCGAATAGTGGTATTAGCAAAAAATTTTGTTACCAAAAAAATTACACAATTTTGATAAAAAGAAAAAACGGTTTTTATCACAAAAGTCTGTTTTACAAATAATTAACAGCCAAAAAAAATGCTTTGATATGAAAATTAGAAAAAATTTGGTCATTTTTGACTTAGGAAAGCTATAGTAAAAAATCCCATTTTCCGGGTCAAAATGATGATTAACCGAAATCATCCAGTTTTTGCTTATAGATGTAAGGGTTGAGAGGTCGATGCTGACCATGTTTTTCATTACTCAAAAAATTTTAAAAAAAAAATGCAGTAAGAAGGTATCTGATTCAAGAAATAGTTTTGACCAAGTCTGAGCTTTAGATTAGCGCAAAGGTGCATAAAACAATTCTTTAAAAATATTACCTTTTTGATGATTCCAGTAAAAATATACTTATTTGATGATATATATGATATAAAGCTACTTTATTTGTATACTATTTTTCGTTCATTTGAACAGCAAGTACTGTAAAAAGTTGAAAATTCCTTTCATTTTACATTAAAAACCTATTCGTGTACCAGTAACAGCTTATTGCAATGAACCTCCACTTGCACTGTTTTTAGACATCTTTATATTAAAAGTCTTTTAAAAAGACAATTAAGAGTATATTTATTTCGAATTTAATAATATATAATATTATATATACAGTAGACTATGCAATATAATTAAAACAGATACCTTCTTTTACAGAAATTCAAGCTAGAAGGTTGACTTTTTTATAAATTTCTGCTCTTCTCATTGGCCGTAATTACATTTTTGTTTGAATACGTGAAGCTTTTTCTCTTTGATAATATGGTTGCTAGCTTCTATAGATTTCACCTATATTCTGTGAATTAAAACTATTTGAGGACTGAAAAAGAAACCTTTTGTTTGGATATTTCCTATATTTGCGAATAAAAATCTCTTTTTTACAAGGAAATATTACAAAAGCATATCATTTGAATTGCATATCTATACTTATGAAATATACAATAATGGACACATTATTCAATTCATTTTTCAGACCATTTTCGTTATATCTTTGGAAGTGTTTATTTTGTATTAGAGAAATCAAATCTGGGAGTTATGGGTTAAAAATATATACAAATGTTATAGTGAATAACTGGCAGAATAGAGCACTTGTTGTTAATACGATATTCTTTGATTTCTTATCTGTAACAGGAACGAAAAATATTGGCGGTAATTTATACAATGGT
The DNA here is from genome assembly GCA_027405735.1 of Mucor racemosus. Lineage (NCBI taxonomy): Eukaryota > Fungi > Mucoromycota > Mucoromycetes > Mucorales > Mucoraceae > Mucor > Mucor racemosus. Next base: position 110,987 of record JAPEHQ010000004.1, on the reverse strand, counting down.
AGAATCATTTGTTAAGGAAATCACTGATTCATCATGTTTTCCATTGCCAAGTGAGATATCCATATTAATTTCAAGCAACATAATTTCTTTAAAGGATTTTTCGAGCTATTATAAAGTATTTAAATTTTACTTGTAACTATTAACATATACTTTGGAATATTGGTTATTACTATGTAGTTTTTTTCTGTATAATACAAGTGATATATACCATAAAGTGCGATTGTACTTTTATACCAGTCAAAACTAATCTACTTGTTGGTGCCATTACTATAATTATTTTTACTCTCACCGCTCTATCATATCAAAAAAGACAAGGAGACAAAGAATTGATAGATATTAGAATGTTTTACATTTACTCTACTGATTGAAAGATGTGTATAGTCACCAATGCAACTAAAACCGCACCTGGTACCTGGAGCAATACTACTGAAATGATTGATTCAGGGTCAGGTCCCATATTGACATGTAACCATCGTATACTTGTATGGGAAATATGTGTATATCGAAACGAAAACCAGACAATAAGCTTTTCTATCCCCCATCAGTCATGTTATCAACGTAGCACAACAACAAACCAAGACCATGATCCCCTTATTTAAGTATTTGTTATTGTTCTGTACATGCAAAAAAAAACCTTTTTTTCTTACTAATTGCTCCTTTTTACATATAAAAATCTCATGCCAGAGGTTCGTGTTCAACCAAGAAGTGTATATGAACATCATATATTTATCCAAAAAGCAAATACAACACTGAGCTGGACATTTTCAACGAAAAAGAAGAGTATTTGCTTTGGATTATATTATAGACCTACAACAGCTACAACTGCAACTACAACTACAACAAATAATAGTACGCGCGCTTCGATGGAAGATGAGCGCTCACAGCATACAAACAATACTAGCAGCAGTGGTATTAAAAAAAGAAATATTTCTTTACCAAAACTATCACATTTACGTACCACAAATAAACCTAACAACAATGGAGATGTTGAGGTACCGACACCTACTACACCTACAACTAGTACAGCCATAAATTATTACTCTGATAATGAAGAAAATCATAATAAAAAAAGATACAGTATGGTATCAGCATCTTCGATCAAAGATGTATCTACCGCGGCAACATCACCTTCTGTACATTCTCGTAATCGTAGAAAATCATCATCTGCTATTTCTGTCGTTAATTTATTGGATAATGACTTTGTGGAGCTGATACCCATTGATCAAGTGAACTCTTCAAAAGAAGCAATTACAGGTTCTTATCTTGCTGAAGAATCTGGAAATTATGTGTTGATATTTGGTATGTTGAATTAATTTCATGAATATGATTGGTAATATTGACTATACAAGTAGACAACATGTTTTCGAGAAATACATCAAAATTATTGACATTCAAAGTAACTAGCGATGAACCTATTGATGAGGGATTAGATTTAGATAATGATATGTGTGGTTGGCTATTAAAAAAAAGGAGAAAAAGAATGCAAGGTAGTATTATAAACCAAGTTGTTTTTTTTTAAGGAGTCTACATCACAGAACTAACAATGGTTAAATAGGCTGGGCTAAACGATGGTTTGAATTATCATCTACGGGTGTTCTATCTTATTCTGTTCGAAATGGAGATATTAAACGTGGTTCCCTTCAAATCATGTTGGCGACTATATCAATTGCGCCAAAGCAACGTACAATTCATATTGATTCAGGTACAACAACATTTCATTTGAAAGCGTTATCTGCAGATGGTTTTGATCAATGGCTCAATTGTATTCGAGCAAGAAGATCTGATGCTTCAACTGACCTATGGAATGACAACGATAATTCTGCAGGGATTCAATCTGCAATAAGTCTAGTACCAGATTTAATTACAACACAGGATGATACTTTTGAACGTAATCATCAACACGTTGCTTCTGCATTAAATGATCTAGACTGTGAGATGAAGAACCTAACGTTGATTGCTAAAGAAATTGGCCATTTATTACATTATGATTCCAGTAATGAATCGTCTGTATTGGAACAACAACAACAACAATCTCCACTTCCACCACCACTTCATTCAAATGGTAGTAGTGGAAGTATTAGCAGTATGAAACTTATTCGGTTTCCATTTATGCGTGGTTCCTCATCTAACAATATACCGGATGAACACAGACACACAACAACTATGGCATCTTCTTCTCAACAGGCTTGTTTAGAAAAGCTAAATACAAGCATCAAATCATTAATAGAACAAAGAGACAAATTATCTACAGCATACTACGATAACTACGAAAGTTATACTAGTATACCTGTGAATCCACTAGAGATACCTAGTAGAACAGGTACAGGCTTCTTATCTCATAGATCAGCTAGCTTTTACTCGTATAGTGCTCAATCGGATCAATTCTTTGATGCTGAAGACTTCTTACTAAATGAAGATAATGAATCAATGTATGGATCCATAGTCATTGATTCGGAAGATGAGGAATATCATGATAAAGACGGTGAGAATGATGTAAAAGGTAACGCCCATTTCGTACCACATATTCAACGTAGAACAAAATTACCTCACCCAGTTGCAGTTCGAAATATATCAGTACTGGGTATTTTACGAAAGAACATTGGCAAAGATTTGTCAACTATATCCATGCCAATCAGCCTTAATGAACCTATTAATTTATTGCAACGTTTATGTGAGGAGTTGGAATATACAGAGCTACTAGATAAAGCGGCTATTCTTTCGTCTTCAATGGATCGACTCATGTATGTAACAGTATTTGCTATTTCAGGTTATGCAGCAACACAATATCGTATAGGACGTAAACCATTCAATCCTCTCATGAGTGAAACATATGAATGTATTCGACCTGATAGAGGATTTCGATTTATAGCTGAAAAAGTATCACATTATCCCAATGTGATGGCTGTGAGTTTACTTTATGGATTATCTGCATTGATGTTTAATTTTGCTAATCATTTTATCTAGTGTTTTGCAGAATCAAAAAGCTTTACTTACAGACAAACATATCTTGGAAAAACAAAGTTTTGGGGGAAATCAATGGAATTAATTACAGAGGGACAAAGCCATATTTCAATCAAGGGACATCAAGATGAATATACATACTCAAAACCATCAAGTTGGTTAAGAAATTTAGTTACAGGAACAAAATATTTGGAACATATAGGCGAAATGAAAGTGCAGAATCATGCTACTGGAGAGTATGCCGTTGTAACATTCAAAGAAGCAACTAGCGGTTCCACTTCATTTTTCTCGTCAAATAACAACAATGCCATGCATCGAAATAATGTAGTAGCCAAGTTTTTTGATTGTCGAGGATCTCTCATCCGAGAAGTAGAGGGCAAATGGAACGATAGCTTATCAGAGGTGGTAGGACCTGATCAATACTCTGTCATTTGGCGTTGCAAACCACCTGGAATACCCGATTATACCGATTACTATGGATTGACATCGTTTGCAATGGAACTCAATGAAATTACATCACTTGAACAGAGTAAATTACCAATCACAGACACAAGATATAGACCCGATCAACGGTTATTTGAGAATGGGCAAATAGCAGAAGCAGAAGATGAAAAGGTACGAATTGAACAGTTTCAGCGAGAAAGAAGAAAGCAGTTTGAATCCATCGGAAAGCCATGGAAACCTCTATGGTTTGATTTGGTGCAAGATGATCATTCGCCATCAGGAGAATCATGGCAATACAAAGGAGGATATTGGGAATCAAGAGACGTAGGTCATTGGCCTAAAGAAATGTTACAGTTGTGGTAGAATTACAAGGATATTTCTTTGCCTGTTGATTCTGTGCTATCTTTTGTAAGATAATTTACTCTAATAAACTATCAAATGCAGAAAACTACCCTAAATATAGAATGAAATATTATAACATACTCAGAAACATATTGATTTTGTCCTCATTTTGATTGATTTAATATGAAATTCCTTGATTGTAATATATTGTATAAAAAATGAATTTCAATAATAAAATAGGCTATATTGGCACAAAATAAGAATATAACATAAACACATAAAAACTATCTCTACTTGTTTTCTTCATATTTAAATAGTGCATCGTATTACCAGCATTATATACTTCAGATTCTTGCTTGTTGGCGATAAATTTATAATAAAGACCCTTAGAAATGCGAAATACCACCAGAGATATCGAGACGTGGATCGCAAAAATGCAACTGCCACATTTCATGCCCATATTGGCATTTTAGAAATATCTTTTAATAATAAAAAATAGTTTATTACAATGTTTTTCATTACAGAAACTAAAAAATTACAGTTTATAACCTAGCGTGTCCTCTTTTCTATAGCTAATTTCATATTAAACGCTTTTTAGGATATACCTTAGACAATGCTAAACAAATATAAATTGACCACATTATGTTATTTATTCCCACCAAATTTATTTTATATCTCAGAAAAGACTCAACAACAGGTACAATTCAAAATTTTTTCCTTGAAAACAGGGTCCCACTTTTCATTCCTGCTCTCTTTTTTTTTTCACTAAATAACATCGAGTGGAAATTATATGCCAATGTACCTGATATGATCAAATTCAATCCAGAAACGAGTATTCAGGAATATCCTATTTTTTGCAGTTGGTATTAGTTTTTCAGTGCTAATGTTTCAGATTTTTACACGTATTTCACTGCTAAAATTAAAAACTTTGAGCCTTCATATCTCAATGCATCTTTTAATATCTTCTTCAGCATGTCTTCGGCCAGAGCTATTGAATCCAATGGTATTATGATAGTTGGTGAGGTTAAAAACTGGGTCAAGATAATTGACCTGAAAATATTTGGGAATATTATGAAATGTCAAAAGAGTCTATATAAATAATCTTGCCAGAATATTACACTTTTATTAACAATACATCCTTTGGATGTATTTATATACATTAATTATAACTATTACTAGGGTTTTACTATCTAAGAATATGATGTAAATCAATGATCCACATTGATTTACTATAACACTAATTATAGACTGTGACCTTGGATGTGAGACCTATGATGAGTATACATAACATATTAGTTTCAATACTTTTATCTCAACATTATTAGTATTAGAAATTGAAAACTGAACCTAAAGAAAATACCGAACTTTATCAAATTTGACAGTTGATTAAAATTAGAAAAGATATGATAAAATGCAAATTTATTGAATGCTATTACTGTACCAATTTATTAATTCATCAGAAACCTTAATATCTTTCAAAGCAAATTTTATATCACATCCTTCTTAATCTATTCTCCAATGCAGCTTTATACAGAATTAAGATCACGTCTTTTTCATGTATAAAAAGGGCTTGCAGTATACCTCAAATTACGTTTGTTCTTCTGCTCTTTCCAGCTTCTTTCGAGTAAAGCCTGGTAGGAAAATTCTAAAGTAAAAGCAAAATATTTTTCTGCAAAGCTAAAGCCATAGGATATGTTATATCAGAATTTAGATATAGCGCTACAGTAGTTGTATTATCAGGATATTGTTATTGTTACACCATCAATAGCTATTGTATCACTTGATAAATCTCTTCTATATATAATCTCATTCTCTACATTGAATAAAACTACACCTTTTACTCTTGTCTAATTCTTATTAGCTTTGGTAAAACAGGATAGCACTTATTAGCATCTATCTAACGAATTTTACCTCGTCAAAAAATATTGATTTTTCGTCGAGAAAATTGAAATTGAATGATTAATTTTTGGTGCTACAAAAAAGGATCCATTTTGGACGAGGATATACAAGGGTAAATTTTCGCCGATCAAAAAAATGAACAAAAAAAATGAATATCCCCACCAAAAATAGGGCTACAGCTATGTATAAATACTCATTCTGTAGATAATTTTGTTGCGCATAATGTGAAAATAAAATATTGTAGGGTTGCATTTGAATACATGGTACTTTTTGATCAAAAACCGTTAAAATTTGACATTAAATTTACTAGAGATTTTATGAGAAAAATATTTTCAAAACCTACACAGATCAATTCAGAATTAAAAACTGAACCCAAGATATTTAATACACTAGTTCAACTTACTATGCATTTCTGTGAGCAATTAAACATACAAGGCTTTTTTTGGATTTTTTTGGATTTTTTTTCCATTTGAACACTTTTTTGGATTGAAGCTCAGTCACATGTGCATATCTGATTATACGATTTTATATGGTCATATTCAAAATCGGAGCGTGCCCCCATTTCAATAGATATTCAGGAAATGAAAAATGCAGGGCTATATTTGAGATGCTATAAAATATTGACAAAAGACTTATTTCCATTCATGTTGATTTCTCAGCGAGTATAAGGGCTTCAAAAGTGAAACACTTGCTTTTACCCCGCTTGAAAACTCAACCTAAGATGCCAAATATCTTGAGATTGTATAAGCTTGCGCTTGAAGGTTTTTAAGCTAAATCTTCTTGTTTTTTAATGTTTTATTATATATTAAAGTTTCAGGGGGTGGTTTTTTGGATGGTTTTTGGACCCCCAAACCTTGTAATTGTAAATCCTGTTTTGTTTTGTTTTTCTTTTTGTAGTTTTAACAATTTGGAGAATTTTCACATTTTTTTACAAAAGTATCGGTAGGAATCAGGCAACCAAGTTCTCTGGGGTAAAATTGGCTACTAAAAACGAATCTGCAATTCATTCTATTGTATCTATCAATTTTGCCGAGAGTTTTGTGATATAAACTTTGCTGATGTTCCTATTATCAATTTTGAAATTTAATTTCATGGGATTACTTTTGAACGATTCATCAATGCAGTGGTTCATAAATACCTTAAATACCGGTATATACATTTACGTTATCGATTGCATCTTTCAACATGACTTTTCCAATCAGAAATAAATTTGAAGTTATTCTAAATCCACATTCATTTGGATAGGTCTTTCAGGAAAGATACTTGCCAAATTTTGAAGGGAATAGATCTTATCTCTTTCAAATTCACGTACATTACTTTTTTGTTTATAAAGAAGTTGTTCTATATATGTATTTTATAATGATTTACAGTTTGAATGCACTTGATAACCTTAAATAACAATCCTAGGATGGGTCAAATAGTAATTTGGATGGTGCAAATAGTAGTACCCTAGTAGCTTTAAGGTTAGAACATTAAATAACGGTGCAAAATATGAAGAGCCCAAAAACATTGGCATGAGGGAAGTGCCTCCCAAGAAGGAACGAACCACCTCAAGGGTTATTAAAGGAAGCGAAGAGGTTCCTGTCGAACATTTGCAGCATTTCATTCAGCATTCTATAAATTGTTTCCCTAAATTATTAAATAAATAACCCTTGTAATCAATTTGGCCAGAAATTGGTTAAATTAACTTCAGACATTTGACCAAGCTAGCCTCTTTTTTTCTGGGCAAGTTGAGAGTGGAAGCATTGTAAGAAGATCTAATATAAAACTGATGTAATTGGGACCGGATTTCTCGTAATGGCGAAATATAACCCCGTTTTAAAAAGATTACACTAGTTTGTTTGTTTCCCCATACTTTATACAGCTTACATGACCTCAAACGAAAAGAAACAATTTGTAGGTGCTGTTGACCAAGGCACTACTTCATCAAGATTTTTGATTTTTGATCAACAAGGTAACTTGATAACTTTTCATCAAGTTGAGCTACCACAATCACAACCACATGCGGGGTAAAAACACAAGTTTCATATATATATGTATATATATAATCAGTACTAACACTCGAAAATTAGTTGGTTGGAACACGATCCTATGGATATTCTTGATACAGTAGTAACATGTATTCAGGAAACAATCAAACGATTTGAATTAATGGGGTACAATGTGAAGGACATTAAAGGTATTGGTGTCACTAATCAAAGAGAATCGGCCGTATGTTGGGATAAATCAACTGGAGAACCCTTAAGAAATACAATTGTATGGAGTGATGTGAGAACCGATGATATCGTACATAAATTGAAGAAACGCGATAATGCACACATTGTTCAAGAAATTTCAGGCCTCGATATTACCTCTTATTTCACTGCCGTCAAATTTCGATGGATGTTGGATCATGACGAAAATGTTAAAAAGGCAGTGAAGGAAGGGAATGCTTGCTTTGGTACTGTGGACAGTTGGCTTATTTATAAACTAAGTGGGGGAGAAGCTCATGTTACTGATGTGACAAATGCGAGTAGAACATTACTTATGAATCTCAAGACATTAGAATGGGATAAAGATCTTTTAGAGTTTTTTGACATACCTAAAGAATTACTTCCTACATTATGTTCCTCATCGGAAATCTATGGCAAGATTGGATTAAAGAATTCACCATTAACAGGAATCCCTATTGCTGGTTGTTTAGGTGATCAACAAGCTGCTTTATTAGGTCAAAAATGTTTCAAGAAGGGTGAAGCCAAATGTACATTTGGTACTGGTGCTTTCATGTTGTTCAATACTGGAGAAGAAGTTGTAAAGTCGACACAAGGCCTAATTTCAACAATCGCTTTTCAATTAGGAAAAGATGTTAAAGCGACTTATGCTTTAGAAGGTTCCATGGCTGTTGCTGGATCTTCGCTTCGATGGTTACGAGATAATTTACGATTGATTGATTCGATGGAAGAAGTGAGCGAATTAGCAGAACATGTTCCTGATACTGGTGGCGTCTATTTTGTAACCGCATTTTCTGGTTTATTTGCACCTTACTGGAGAGATGATGCTCGAGGCACCATGATAGGCCTAACTAGCTATACAAACAAGTATCACCTGGCCCGTGCAACATTAGAATCCATGTCATTTCAATCACGAGCTATTTTAGAGGCAATGAATCAAGATGCCGGCGTTCCTTTAAGAGTTCTTAAAGTAGATGGAGGTGTATCAAATTCCAACATTGCCATGCAAATTCAAGCGGACATTTTAGGTATCAAAGTGGACCGACCTTCTATGCGAGAAACTACGGCATTTGGTACGGCTATTGCAGCAGGATTAGCTGTTGGGGTTTGGAAGAGCATACATGATTTAGATCAAGTGAATAACGAAGGTGTTACAACATTTATACCTAATTTGACATTGGAAGAAAGGGAAGAAAAGCACAAAATTTGGAGAAAAGCAATTGAAAGTTCACTTCACTGGACAGACGATGTTGATAGTCTGAGTAGCGATGACGAATAGATTTTATAAAATAGCTTCTTTTATTACTCGTAGTTTTTCGATTATAAACTTGTTTTCTTTATATTTTTGATTCATTTCTGGTGATTTAAGATAAATCCAACCAATTCTCCATTTACAAACATTACACGAAATATCGGCCACTGTATGAAGTCCAGTCATTAACATTCTTTCTTCTTGATTTCCTATTGAAATGTTGATAACATGGTTGATCAAGAATGCCTGTCCATGCTAATATAAATATATGACAATGTTAGTCTGAGTAAATATCCAGATCAAGAGTGAATTAACATACTCTGCCTTGAAACGCTCTAGAAATAATATCTTTTTGATCGAATAATTCTGAATGACATGATAAGCATGCATATAAAGCAGCAATTTGTTGATCTTGGCTTGAGAGGTATTTAGGATGTCTTTTTATCACCATATCTTGGGGGTTTTTTTTGATAAAAAAAAAGGGAAAAGCAAAAAAAAAATAAAGGAAAAGGTTCCTTTTGAAATTGTCCAAGTGTGAGATCATTTTATTTTGTATACTTGGATCAACAAGAAGCAGCCAGTTTCTTTCGGGAATGTTGGTTATCTCTAAAAAAAGATATGCTCATTATCAATTTTGGAGGTAACCTAAAATAATCTTGTGTTTTTATTGCTTCATTTAAAGACACATTTGAAATTTAAATGGTCTCTTTGTTTATTTTTATTGTCTTAAAAACTGTTGTACTTGTAGACCAAGGTTGCTGTGTAATATTTGGATTTTGAGCTGAATGGATAAGAAATACTTATGCAACTTTCAGCGGCGGTTCAAACTCGTGAGAGATGAAGTTTGGTTCACATCAATAGAAAGCTGCATTTTACAAGAGTATATTGCCTTTCATCCATATTACAGTATTTTAACTTGAAATTGACGAATGTAATTATTTTTTAGACGAATGTGATTATTTTCTAGACGAGTGTGTTTATTTTCTAGACGAGTGTGTTTCTTTTTTAGACGAGTGTGTTTCTTTTTTAGACGAGTGTGATGTTATTTCAGATGCATTTACTAATTAAATGTTGGAGACAAGTACTCTATTGCTTCAGCTATAAATAGCCGGCCATTTCGCTACTACTTGTATCCAACAGGAATTCCACGCACAGATGATAATCAACAAGAGGAATATAAAGTTCAATTTGGTAATGATGGATGATAGCTGGCGATTCTCAACGATATCTAATCTTTTTTCTTTTCTTTCATGGTAGTCAATCATGCTCAGGTTATTCAATTTCTCAACATAACATACTTGCCTAGTGATCCAATGAATGAAGAAGTCTATAAATGCAAATCTTTGACCAACAGCGACATACTTTTAATGGTTTGGAAATATACCGATTTATTTGACAAAAAGAACGTTATTGCTTTCGGCAAATGGTATGCAAATAAAGTAGACTTTACAGCTGCTCACTCAAAAAGAAGACGTGGTGACAGCGGGAAAGTCAGCGTACGCTCACTGTTTGTTGCAAAAGAACAGTATATTGGTAAAGAAATAATTTTTTAGATGTCATTTATCTGTGTTGATCCGATTTTCAGATGATATAGCAAAAAAAGCGCTGGATTACTTGCCTCACTATCAGTTGTTTGTTCAAAGTCTCAAGAAGGAAAGATACAACATTGTAAGCTATGTAAGAAAAGCTCGAAAAAATGAAAACGATGAATCTCGTATTCGGTTGTTGCAACAGATGCCAACTTCAATGTAAGCAAGTTCGAAAACAAGAATGAAAGAAGCAGTTCCTGGATCACCATCAGCGTTGGCTAAACTAGGGTTGTCATAAGGAAAACACATACCCAACAAGAAGATGGTAACAATGTAAAAGAAAATAATACGCCAGAAAGTGTTCTTGATAGCACGTATTGTCCGGGAAACGATTGGTTTGCAAATGCATAAATTGAAAAAGGGAGCTTTACAGTCGAAATTTACATCAGATTTATACATTTTAAATTGATATTTTTGGATCAAAAGTCAATCGTTCAAACTGATAATTTTTATGTACATAGATAAGTATTTTTTATTTTATTAATTCATAATATCTTTTCATACAACAATGACTCATTATAAATGTGTTAAATGAAAATGGCCATTGCGGCACTTGAAATGTATTTTAAGCAGTGAAGTGTCAAAATGTGAAATAATTTTATCGAAAATTTTAAATTTATGCAACAAGTCATTTAGTAACAAGATGCAGTTGTCTATATGTATTTTGTAGCTCTTAAACAACTGAATGAATTCATATTATTTATGAAAACAAATATCCGCATTTTTACTTCATAATTTCTCTAAAACTAACATTTTGGGATGTACAATGAGGTCAAAAAAAGTGGTACATTTCCATATCTTTATTACTTCATCAAAAATGAACACTTTTTCTAAACTTTAAAACGTGAATTGTAGCTGCTGCTGTTGATAATAATGTCTATTGATACACAAATTTGATTTCTTATCTAGTTGATGTGATATTCACAATTTTAGCGTTTTTTCGGTATTTTTCTAGCCTCATTTTTTCAAAACTAATTTAAAACCTACATTTTATTAGAATTAAATGTGTAAATAACATTGATAGGTAATTTTGTTTAAAGTCGCAACCAGCGTTTATATAAGAAACTTTGCAGCTATTCATGGTTTCCTTAGATTTTCCAAAAAAAATGAATGGCTATAACTCTGTGAAAAATAGTAATAAAAATAATCGAATAGTACCATTGTCTTTGAAGCAGCAGGTTCTACCAGAATCTACTGTCATCTAAATTTTGAAGGTGCATTCGTGGTAAAATGTTGTAGATCAGATTTTTCTGGAAAAAAAAAAAAAAAAAAAAAAAAACTGGAGTGTCACTTTTTCTGAGCCTGAAATGTTTCATTGACTGGATGGAATTGGGAATGAACATCCCTCAACATGATGTACATGATCTGGAATTTGCCGCCGTTCATTTGGCCCACCACAGTGGGGCATCTAATGCTCAGATCAATCTTCATAAAACCCGTGCAATCTCCCTTTCAGGCCTGGATATCTCTTCTCGCTGGGTTACTGCTTTGCATCGGTTCGACATTTCACACATATGGACTACTGTGGACGATGAGGCGATCACCTATCTTGGATATCCGTTAGTTCAATGCGTTACACAACGATAAACATTTATAACTTCCTTTTTACGAGACTTGAAGCAAACCATGAAACTACACGCCCAACGGAGCATATCATTTTACGACCATGCGACCATCGTTAACTCTCTAATTGTATCTAAATGATGGTACGTTCTTAGTGTCTTACCAATTCCGGTTGAGTTTCTTAATAACATTCATTCTATACTCACGTCATTTGTCAATACAAGCATCCATCCGGTAATCAGTTGGGATCTTATAGTTACTGCAAAATAATAAGGCGACCTAGGCATCCTAGATCTTTTTGCTCAACAAAAAACTCTCCCTTATTGCTGGCTGGACCCCATCCTCTTCAACCGTATACATCCTTCTGCTATATCTAATATTGTACATGTCCACCTCCTCAACCATATGGTCTATCCGATAATGGACTTAGGGCTCCTATTCCGGCCTGCCCGATCCACCTCGTCAGTCGGTGCTCCTACTACCACTGCGACCATGCTGTTTCGTACAATGTATTCCATTCCTCGTGAATTTTCACCAATGTATCGTAATCCCATCGAATGTCTCCTCCTACCAATCCCAGCGGTAATTGCTACAACTAAAAATCACAAATTATCGCCCAAATTGAAGGATCAAACAATCAATACTCTTTTTGAATTACAAGCAGTTGGTCTTTACCTAACACCAATTCCTATCCATCGTTTACCTTGAAAGCTTCATATCGTTACCCGCAGATTTTACAACGCTTTAGCTAATGCCAATTGTGTTTTTTCATCCCTTCTTTCAAGCTTGCCTTGAGGCCTCCCCGCTACATCTATACAACCCGGAGGATCTTCCTCAGATTCAGGTCATGTTACAATTTGCCATCTTCAGAAAAAGTCTCCATATACAACATCACGAAGACGATTTCGCCGAAAGCAAATAGCGTACTCGAAACTTTCGCAAAATGGCCATCTAGGCTATCACTCGTCGTTTGCACACAACACAGGCTACTTTAGCTATGTTTTGGAACCAATTTTGGGCTCTCTTCCTAAATCACTCCCAAAGAAATGTATTGTATCGACTTGCTCAGTGTAAAATTCCTAGCAAGCTATATCGTTCACAATGCAACCCGGCTAAAAATGACCTTCACTGCTGCCTATGCTTAACCATCATTGAATCCACTAACCATTTATTCTTTTACTATAGGGAAAAACAACTCTTCTGGAATAATCTCATTCAAGAATACCTATGGTCGGGCACTTCCTTAGGAGTAATCATTCAGAGCCTAATCTCCCTGAATTTGCATAATATTAAATTCCTAGCCGGTACAACCACCCTCAAATCCTCACTTATCCTCATCGTGGCATTGTCTGAGGTATGGAAGGCCCACTGGCGATTCATTTTCGACCAAATTCCACCGACACCTGCTTCCTTTTCGCCTCATTTCGCCGTGCTTTGACTAAGATGCAATCAGAAAAAACTCTCTACACATCTTCTGGATGATCCTTCCTCCAGTTTGCATCATTCTTACACCATCCTTCTCTCCCTCCCCCTTTTTCATTTAGATTATACAGTATAACCGTTTATATATTTTCCTTGTTGAGCACCGCTTAATTCAGACTCCTCATCAGAATTTACGTGCAACAAATAAAACTCATTTAAAAACAAAAAAAAAATGCCATTTTGGAAAATTTCAACACCTTTTTCGTATATTCCTCAAAAAACTATTATGTAAATCTACATAGCTAATTAATAGTTATAGGTTGAACATGAGACTCTGCGTCGAATGGTAATACTTGTTTAAAATTTTCTCACCAAAAAATTTGCACAATTTTGAAAAATGAAAATAATGGTTTTATGCACAAAAATCTATTTTATGAATAATAAACAGCTAGATAAATACTTTTAGATGCATCATCAAAAAATTCTGGTCATTTTGAGCTTAGGAAAGCCTTAGTAGAAATTGCAGTTTTTAGGGTCAAATTACCAATTAAACGAAATCGACTGATTTTTGCCTGTATCTGTAAGGGTTTGGAGGTGGATCCTGATCATGTTTTTCATTATCCAAAAAAATTGAGAAAAAAATATAGCAAGAAGGTATCTAGCCCAGGAAATATTTTGACCAAGTTTGAGCTTCAGATTCGTGCAAAAAGTGCATAAAACAATTCTTTAGAAATATCAATTTCATGCTCATTTTATTAGAATTATGTGTAGTTAAAGGTATATATTGCAAAAGGTGAATGTATTTCTATACTTTACTATATCCATTTGGTTAGGAGGTAATGAACGATATTGGCATTTCATATTATTTTATATTATTTTATATTGAGGCGCCTATTTTTATGGCTTTATTTTCTCTGAAGTCAGCTAGTAGTGGATTAAATTCTGGTCTCTATTCATGTCATCTGAAGCATTTACTCCCTGGTGAAGATTAATCTATGATAGAATTGGTTTTTGATCTCGCCTTTATAAAACCAATCCAGTGAAATATTCTACTCTAATATGTAACACATTTTCAAAGAATATTTTGGAGCATCCAAATCAAAATAAACCAAATTATGAAGATGATAACAGATTGAAAGGCATGTTTAGATAGCAATTGCATTTTTTATTTATTTAATTAATGTGAATTATTTATATATTTACATATGATATTTATAGAAGACATTATAAAATTTAAAGATCAAGCAAGATATTTTATTATTTATTTATTAAAAAAAGGAATTTTCATTTAAATTAATATAAAAAATGAACTCTTCTTGGCTTCTCAAAGTGAGTTGAATTCACAATGATACTGACAGAAACAACTACGGGAAAGTGAGAGTTCGTCTGTTTCCAAAAATTAAAGGGTCGTAGAAGTAACCATATTGATAAGCCCGAAATTGTTATACCTCGGCACGCGCATAATCGCACATTCTGGACAACAAGTAATGGAAGCAAATCGGATACAACACGACTAGTACTCCCTCACCCAGGGAGAGTCACGAAAAGGTACAGTCAATCTAGAATAAAAGTAAATATGTTAGCAAAAGTGGATAATTATAGGGATATTAAAGTATACTTGCCTTACACCATAATAACTATTCAGTTTTGTACCTTGAACCTAGAGTTTTGAACCTAGAGTTTTGAGCCCGGAGTTTTGAGCCTGGAATCTTGAGCCTGGAGTTTTGAGCCTGGAATCTTGAGCCTGGAATCTTGAACCTTGAGTCTTGAGCCTGGAATCTTGAACCTTGAGTCTTGAACCTGGAGTCTTGAACCTTGAGTCTTGAACCTGGAGTCTTGAACCTGGAGTCTTGAGTCTTGAGTTGTGATGAAGGATGAAAAGAAAAAAAGATGGGAATGGGATGAATATTTGCCTTCCTTATATACATTTTTCTCTCAGTAAAAGTTGGCAAAAGAGTTGATACAAACTCCCACGGATAGAATGCATTGCTTTTTTGAAGCGTTTCTTGAGCTACCGTTTACTTTATGCATCGAAAATGACATTATTGAATTCTCCATGAAATTTCCTACAAACCTATATACTTTTTATGTCATTACCTTGCTTTATTCTCTTGTAAATTGACCATTTACATCCTTATCTTGTTTTTCATAGGGGGGTATGCTTACTTTTTGTATATTTTTTTCCCATGAGTTTGAATTCAGGATCTGGAAAAGATCATCATAGATATATACTTTGATTGAAACCAGGCCAAAAAAAGTAATGTTTATAAACATTGGGCGTTTTTTGATAGGAAGTAATTCTATATAGCAAGTGTAACACGTTAAAGTTTCCATATGATAATGCAAATTGGCCTTGATTCTAGACAAAGCAATCGATATGATAGTACACGTTCTAGAACATAATTGTTATTTATAAGCAAAGCATAATCCAATTTATCCAATGATCCAATTTTATATCATGTCCAAATATAAATAATAGAGCCATGATATATACTGTCCTATTAGGCAATATATATTTAGTATTATATAGGAATAGCTTGGAGAGCCGGAAAGGAATATCTGATGCGGATTGATGTTTCGGTGATGCTTGTTTTAGTCAAAATGCTATCCACAATAACTTGAGTAATTAAAATGGTTTAATTTATGTTGATTTAGATAGTTCATCGGAAAGTTATTTTAAAGAGAAGATGCAGGCATCAAGCTAGAATAGAGTTTTGAGAGCCTTGTTTTTAGTTGGAGATGCCAATTCTTGAAAGATGCTTTGAGTTTTATACCAGCAAGATGAGATTAGTTTAGAGCAATGAAGATAGAAGATAGCCGTGATCAGAGATGGAAAGATTTGTAGTGAATGCTTATAGCTTTGATAGAGGTGTAAAGCTTTAGTTTTAAAGATTTGTAGAGATTTGTAGAGATTTGTAGCCAATTGTAGTTTTTTGTTAGTAGCATGTAGTCAATAGAAGTAATCCGTAGTAATAAATGTAAGCTTGTTTGATTGTTTGATTTGTTGCTTTTTGATCGATTAGATTTTTTTTTTTACAAATATCAACAATTAATTACGAGGTCAAATGAACGTATAATCTTGTGTAAACAAAGTGCATGAATTGAATAGTAGTACAATTTAATAGAGTGTTATTGACGGCAAACCCTAGGAATATGTTCTATAAAGTGGGCTTTTTATTTACCTTGTATGCATTGTTCTTAATTGAGTACAAAAGCCGAGTATTATTGCAAGTAGTTATCGATGAAACGGTTTACAACTTTTTTTTGTATAGATTTATTCCCATTCAATCAACATTTTATGATTATAGGAACCCACTAAATAAGGTAAAGACTTGATCAATAATCATGAGATTATTTACAAACATTCAGTACTTACGCTCTGAACAAATCCAAACAATACGTAACGAATCTCTTTTTATTCATCCGGAAAAATAGTATTTACATAGGGACCCCCTTGTTGTAATGATAGTGTTTGAAATGATCAATTGAATGACAAACTGATCAAAGGAGAAACCATTCAAAAAGGTTAATCAATTGATACCTCTCCAACATGTCCTGCATTATATACATATCAAATAAGGTTAATTAGAGTTGTAAAAAGTCTTTGGAAAGGCAGGAAGAAAGAGGTTATTAATACCATCGCTATAACTATCCCAACTATCCATACTACTACTTTTATCATAAAATCTTCGATTCTCAGCCTATCGTATAAAATACTTTAGAGATTTTTATTTTGTCTTTGTATCAGATTATTTAGTATTCAACTTTTTCAAAATACTATCCAATTATGATAGTATACTCTCTTATTTTTTCCTGCTTCATCAATTAGGCAACAACTTACTTTTATAAGAGCTGTTTCGAGTTTTCACCGCATAATTTTGCATTGAAATCATATTCAACTACCGACTTTTTGGTGATCGTCAAATCTGAAAAAATGCCACTTCTACTCAACGGGGCCAAGGCAATTGGAAGGCAACCCCATTCCTAGCCAAGGCACCAACTTACCGTCGTAGATTTTATTCATACATGCAACGCATCTTTGGCTCGCATTTGCCTTTAGACCTCTCTATTCCTACCAGTAATTCGGTTCAACAATTATGGGACAATATTAAAAAAGAAATCGCCAATTATTCCAAATCTTTTCAATTAGATCACAAATCTTGGCTCAAGAAATCCATTAAGAAACTCCTATCAAAATGCAATCAAATTCTACGGAACTATAAACACACTACAATACTTTCGACGCTGTTACCTTCATTAAAAGCACTCTTAGGTCAACTACAGGATGAACATGCACAGATCGAAATACTTAAAGCTGGTAAACTTTGGAGGGAGAACGGCGAGAAATCTCCTGAATTATTCAAGTGGTTGTCTTCCTCTCGGGAGTCCCAACGAAATACTCATCATCTCTAAAAAAAACCCCAAGGACATCTCACCACCACTCATGAGGAAAAGATCGATGTAATCCACCAGTTTTACTCTGATCTCCATCACCCTAATCCTTCAAACATTATCGCCACAAATGCACTACTGGGGATCTCTTTCAATCATGATGACCATCGGTGCATTACGTCTGCGGAAAAAGATCCAATGATTGCCTCCTTTGAGGTGGACAAGATAGTAGCGGCTAGCAAACACCACCGCTCAAAACCTTCGCCGGGGACTGATCATTTACGCTATGAAATTCTCGGTTTTTTGATCCGCCATCCAGCTGCAAAAGACCTCATACTTCATATCTATAACCAAGAATTAGCACAGGCCATTTTCCCGGTATCTTGGAGCATAAGTATCATGACGCTACTACCAAAGAAATGCGATCTTGCTCAAATCGGTAACCATCGTCCCCGCCAACTGGCCAACTGCAATAACAAAATCTTTACGCGATTATCTAATGGTTGTCTCATGTCTGTAGCTGAGAAGACTATCAACCCCCATCAACAAGACTTTATGCCAGGTCGCAACATTGCTTCCAATGGTTTGCTGGCCTATGTTATTCTTGAAGATGCAGCATCCAATCATGCCGATAGATTTGAATTAGGTTTATTGCTGAATCAGCAAAAAGCTTATAAGAGAGTGAACTTAGACTATTTATATTTGTAAAATCGATATAAAGTTGAAAAACCATGGAAATTTAATGTACATCAAATACATTTTGGATAGGGAAAAAGTGAAAAGCTACAGATATGATATTATTTTCAAGCCGTTTTATTAACATTGACAAATCTCAAGCAAAAGCATTTGTTATCATTACATCTTCAGTTGCCTAATTTAAGAATATCGACTCAATGTCAGGTATTAACTTACGAATAGGCAATTCACGAATATCGTTTTCAATAAAGTTGGTATAGATCCTTTCTAAAAGTTTATATTTCTCTTCTTCTTGTTTAGTTTGAATTCTTTCTATGGGCTCTATATTCTTAAATTTCTGAGACATATATGCAGCTATAACAAACATATTTAAGTTTATATTGACAACAGAAATAGATTTATTATATGTGCATTACCTCTTGTAATAGTATGAGCTGGTATTCCTGCAATGCTGGCACACCAAAGACCATGCGATTTTGTATTTCCATTATCAGGAACAATTCGATATAAAAATACTACCTCATGCTCTTTGTTGATTGCTGATTCTGACAGTAAATCACTTCTGCTTCCGTTTTCGTCCTCTGCACAGTTAGCTTGATTTTGCACATTCTGGCTCATAATTTCGGTTTGAGATAATGTTATACCATCTTGAGCTGCGAGAAATTTTTTGCTAATTAAATCTAATGGATATATATGTATTAACTTTAATGATTTGATGAAATAAATTCATAATTGATTTACCATGGAAATGTGTGCTAGCTATAATTTTAGGACACTGTTCTCCTTTTGAAAGAAAGTAGCCTAAAACAGAACCGAACAAAGCTGCACCATCCGAAATATCAGTTCCCTAACAATACAACCAGTATTTAACTACAATGGTAATATGTTTGTGTTAGCAGAGTTTGTATATACCTTTCCAAATTCGTCAATGATTATTAAGCTTTGGCAAGTTGCATTTTGTAAGGCACGATTAGTCTGTTGCAAATCAAATCCAAAAGCACTTTGAGGCTATATGTAGTAAATCTACTAGGTGAACTTGAATCACACTTGAAATTTAAAATTGATTTTATACCTTCAATACAGTTTCTGATGTCTGGATTCTAGTGAATATCTTGTCTGTAATACCGATTGTAGCTCTTTCAGCAGGTATAAAACTGCAAAAAGAAAAAATCATTTAATAACCACACACTTGAATGTTTGCAGATTTTGGTATTTACTTACCTTCCAATGTGAGCCATGTAAGTAATAAGAGCAACTTGTTTCAAATAGACGCTTTTGCCAGAGAAGTTGGCACCTGTGACAACCTGAACACTGTTGATATCGTTATCAATTGTTTTGGTTCTGAGTGATGTAGAAGATGTTCTTCTCAAACTGTCATATACACTTGAATTGTTATTTCCTGGGCGTTGATTTTTAAACCCTAGGCCACCTTTAAGGTGCGTATGATTTGAAATAAATACATCAACGGATAGTTCTTGTATAGGATGTCTAACAAATTGTATTCAGCTGGAGAGAATCATTTTTTTTTTTTGAGATATTTTAAGCAATTTACCTTCCCTTTATAATGTCAAGTGAGTTATCAAGAGTTAACTTGGGCTTTACATAGTTGAATTGTAGAGCAACTATAACCAAAGAAAGTATGCTTGAATGTAATTAGTTTAAATTATAAGTTTTATTTTAGATTTTTAAACATAAATACCAGTCGAGCTCTGATAATGCTTCAGATATTTCCAAGAACTGGACAGTGTACTTTAATACTATTGCTGATAGCTCTTGTATAATCTCAATTTCTCTATCAGAGATCATAGCATGAAGATCGCCCAAGGTAGCATCAAGTTCTAAATTCAGGTGGTTATAGTAGTGCTGTAAATACATCAATCAATTCTGGTTGGTACCTTTTGTCCTCTCGTTTTTGTAATAAAGATTATCTGCAGTAGAAAACTATAAACGTAGATATTTCCCAAAGTCAAAAGTGATAGTTATCTTTGCATGAAACATTACCTGTAGCTCAAATCCAGGCAAGTTTTGTTGATAATATTCAGTTATGCTGCTACTATCACAATGACTACTACCACCACAACTCATTCCAGAGTTTCGTTGTAAATGATACTGTGGTAATGTTATAAGATAGCCTAATTGGGGGAAATACACAACGTTTAATGCAGCACTTAATCCTATAGGCAATATAGATCCAATTTCTTGAGATACTTGTAGCTGGATTTGTAGTTGTTAGTTTTAAAAGACGCATTCAAGTATTAGTTTCATTACCAAAGTATCATCTAACTTTTCATATTGCTCACGTAAAATATCTAATTCACTATCAATCCCTTGTTTGACAGCAATTCGAACTTCTTCTTTACTCGCTCCAAAATCAATCTAATTATTTTAGCATATGTAATTATGGATAGAGTAAAAACATACTACATTATCAATACTAGAGCCTACTTCCTGCATCAAGTCGACCTTGGGTATTAAATTCTTGAATTTTTGAATCAAAGAAAATTGCGAATATTGGCTGTTTAATAGCGGTTGAAGTGAACTAAAGATACAAATGGTATAATATGCAAACTATATAAAGCTCATGAGCATTAATCACACAATTAAAAAAAAAACATTTACAACACCTTTAAAATATACTGCCAATCGTTAACCTTTGCTTTACTCTCTCTAACTCTAACTAAAAGTCGATTAATATTTTTAATATGACGAAGATGTGCTCTCAAGGTTATAGTTTTATCACGCATATCGGATGCCATGAATAAACTAATTGATGCATGTCGATTTTCCAAAGCTTGCTTGTCTCTTATTGGACGAGATACCCATTCTTTCAGCATTTGACTTCCTAATACACTTGTTGTTTTATCCAAAAGACCTACATTTGACTTGTGGGTTTCAAAGCCTATAACATGTTTTGGTTTGATGAAATACCAAATAATGATAAGCTCTCTTTTTCTCGCTTTTGATGCATATTAGGGTGTCTTTCTGAATCAAATATACATAATGATCTAAAAATGATGTAATTGTAAATGTAGAATATATATTTAGATAGTGATTTGTATTTACTGCATTGTATCTGAATTAACCTGCACATATCTATCACTATATATTGATAAATGTTTAAAAATATAAAACAATGCATAGGTTACAATGTAATACCATGAAAATACTTTAATTACGGTAGGTTGAATTACTTCTGGCTCCACTCCTGTCCCGTCTTGTTGAATATCATGTTCTTGTTGTATCTTTTGTAAATGCTTTAAAAGCACTCCAGCACATCCAATCTTTTATTCATTGTTGCGTTAAATGTCATTTTGTATTCGTTTACATTACAAACTTACTGTTAATTGACTCTCATTTAATCCAATAAGACCTTCCATTTGTAAATATGCATGTGTTTTAATGCCTTCTTCGTGGTCTCTAAAATAGATTTTGTGATTTACTATTCCATCATCTTCTACTGTATTCTCTTGTGAACCTTGTTGTTCTTGCTGTCGATTGATATGATTGATATACCAATTCAATAATGTAATACGTCCTTTATCAAATAGGAATTCTTTGTTTGCTATTTTAATTATTGTAATAGATGTACCATATTCATTTGTTAAGAATTCGAACAGTTTTTCGTTAGAATGATCAGGTATAATAATGATTTCTGGTGAAAGTTGCGCAAGTACTATATTCATGATATTAGTCATATATTCTGCTTCCATGTATATATATATATATATATATAAGACCACTTGCTCATTGCAGTGTATTCAAAGCTATCCGATTCGATTGTGTCTTCCATCAATTCTAATTCTAAACTTGTGCTCGAATAATAAGAACAGCCTAGTCTACATGATTGTGGATTCACCTTCCACTGTAAGCAGATGATGGTTTTCATACTTTCGCAATAATACAATTTAAACGATTAAAAGTAAATGTTTAAAATCAATAAATGCAGTAATAACTGGATATAGACAGGAGGTTTTCCTGTTGACGCTCAAGTGATACAAACACTACACTGTGTTGCTGCCGCAAAAATAGGCGCTACAACACAAAATGAAATGTTAGTATTACTCATTATTTGTTGGCCAAATGGTTAAATTAATGCATGCATATACAACTGAATTATGCAAAATATAACTTCAATTATGTATTAAATTGTTTGGATCATCAAAAAATGATATTTTTAAAGAATTATTCATGTACCTTTCGCATGAATCTGAAGCTCAAATTTTGTCAAAAACATTTCTTGAATCGTATAGGTACATTTTGAGATTATAAAAACATGAGGAGAATCGACCTTCAAAATACTTACAACTATAGGTAATCATTGCTTTATTTCGTTTAATCGACATTTTGGCCTCGAAATGGGGTTTTTTTTTTACTAAGGTTTCCCTAAGGTCAAAAAGACCATATTTCTTCAATAATACATATCCAATTCACTATTTGACTATTTATTATTCTTAAAATGGACTTTTGTGGATGAAACAATTAATTTCACTTTATCAGATTGTGCAATTTTTTGGTAATAGTGTTTTGAATGAATACCATCATTCGATGCAGAGCTCAAATTTCTATCTATAACTCTAGATATACTTTATGGATTTACATAATGATTTTTGGAGACGCAAGTAAAAATATCGTGAAATTTTCCCTAAAATAACATTGCTTTCAATTTAGAGCACTACACCCATACTTGAAGTTGAGGGTTTAAAAACCTATTAGTTTGATAAGGGCTTACAAGGATATACAGATATACGAAGATGCAAATAACAAAATCTGTACATGATTCACTAATAAGTTTTTCCATATTATAACCGAAAAATACACTAAATTGTTCGCTGAATATTAAGCAAAAAGTCTTTGGACTCATCGTGTAAAATATGCCAAAATATGAAAAAATGTGAAAAATTCTTCATAAAGTGTACATTATCAATTGTTGAGCTTTATTCATGTAGATACTCAAATATACGGCTAAATAAAGTATAGTTACCGGCGATATGATGAATTTTTGCATTTGCTTCATCCACAATGATTTAGAAAATGCTCTAGCAAGAATATACTTGAAATTTGACAGCAAACCATATATCAACATTTGTCAATCAAAAGTTTTTGTAGTCCATTTAATTTTTCAAAAAAAAAAAAAAAAAAAAAAAAAATGCATAGTTTCAATCTTCAAAATCGGAATATGCCTTCTTTCTATAACTAACCTCATAATAAATATTTTTTAAGATATACCATAGAAACCACTACTAAATAGAATTAAATTGATTGCATTATGCTACCTAGCCCTGAATTTATTTTATATCTCACGAAAGACTCAAAAACAGGGAGAATTCAATGCTTTTCCCTTGAAAACTGGGCCTCACTTTTCATTCCTGCTGTACTTTTTGTTTCATTAAATAACGCTAAGAAAAAATTATATGTTAATGTACCTGAGATGTTCAGCTTTAATCCGAAAACAAGTATCCAAAAATATCCTACTTTTTACAGTTGATATTAATTTTTCAGTGCTAATGTTTCAGATTTTTTACGCGTATTTCACTGCTAAAGGATTTAAAACTTTAAGGCTTCATATCTCTGTAAAACATTAAGCTATACTAACACTGTCTAATAATAAAACTTGCTTATTCTGAAGTGCTTTATAACATATTGAGGTATAAAAAAATTCTGAGCACTTTTATTTTTTTTTCATATTTTTTCGGCATTTTTGTAGTAGATTTTAAAACATTCGTTAAATTGAGCAACGCTTTTTTTAAATTTATATCATCCACCACGTTGAGCTCTCTTGAACCCAATTTAGTTTTTTCCAGAATATTGATTTTTCGTGGAGATATCCTCAGAAATGTGTACAAAAATAGACTTTTGTTTCTAGCTTCCATTTTTCCCTTATATACCCTCATCCCAAATTCTGAATTTAAAAAAAATTGGACAGATATCTTGTTTTCTCTACGAAGAATGAAGTTAGAAGGTTCCGCAATAGCTCAATCGATAGGTAATTTTGTTATGCATTATTTCCGTTATTTATATTAAAAACATGTTTATAAAAAACGATGTATATCTTCAAAAAATCTCCAGAATTTCAATTGCATTTTGCGCAAATTTTAATATGAAGCATTTATTTGCATTCTGCTTAGATAGATGCAGAATCCAAAACTGTACAAGATTTAATTAACATACTAGCTTGATTTACTTTGCAGTTCATGAGCTACGAAACGCTTTTGTTTTTTGAATCATTTTTCGATGGATTTTACAACAAATCGATTTTGGAACTCAGAAATCATAGGCTGTAGATTGTAATGTGAACTATTATTTTGATTATTTCCACCAAAAATCAATATTTTTTGCTGAATTAAAAAATTCAGAGTAACTTTCAGTTGGGTATGTATTGTAGGATGGAAATTCGATTCGAGTTTGAATCGCGTTTTAACGGAAATGGCTATTCGATTCGAATTGGAAAACAGCAGCTCGTTTTTTTTTGTAACGCAGACAAAAAAAGGAGTGGGAACTGTGAAAAATTGAAAATAAAACACGTAAGAAATAATATATATGTTGTTTTATTCTTTAAAAATAAGATAAAGATCTTCATGGCTAATGAAAGTCTTTTGCTATTTATATTAATTGTCTAATCTAAAGGAAATGGGAATCTAAAAGTAATGGATCGTTGTAACTGACCAATGATTATCTAGAAAGGTTGATTAAATGTGTTGAGTTGTTATGTATATTGGTAGATGGCAAAGTTATTGGTTCTTCATGAATATAAAAATTTATGGACTTTTTTAATAAACATGATAAAAAAATTATGGACTTGTTTATCAACAAGTTCCTTGGTTCTATCTTTGAATATACTTTAATTTGGTTGCACAGGATACCAATTGTATGTACGCGAGATTGGCATTTAATTGTGATTCAAATAATAAGCTTTTACTATGATGACAATTACCATTCTATGACAGGAACAAGTACTGGGTCGCCTTAAGGATACCATTTATAATTAATAACAGCCTTCATGTCAAGCTAGTATGAAATTATGAATTGATAATTAATGCAGTAAAAACAACGTTGTTTACTAAAATAGAAAAACATAAAAAATAAAAGCGGTAGAAATACAATTATAATCAGTCAAAGGTTTTATTATAAAAGATTCCTGAAGATTTAAAATAATTGAAAAAGTATGAGGGTATTTATAATAATTTGGAGAACTTGGATACCATCAGACTTGAATAGATTTATATTTAGTAATATTCTAAT
The DNA here is from genome assembly GCA_027405735.1 of Mucor racemosus. Taxonomy (NCBI): domain Eukaryota; kingdom Fungi; phylum Mucoromycota; class Mucoromycetes; order Mucorales; family Mucoraceae; genus Mucor; species Mucor racemosus. The sequence continues at coordinate 84,978 of JAPEHQ010000004.1, read as the reverse complement.
TTAGAGTGCAATGGTATTGATTTAATATTTTAAGGGGTAAATCATGCAGAGCATTGGCTATAAGGGATTGATTTCAAGTGTGACAATATCGACCTTTTGGGAAATGGTTGTTTAGTATTATTATATCTATTTTATGTAACCTTAAATTAAGGGATAATTTTTATATGCTTGATTCTTATTTATATCGATAGTGCAACTTCAATATAGATGAGCAGTTGACTAAATTGATATCTTTGTTTATTATTGTTATTGATTTGGATAGAACCCTATTTTGATATATACTGAATGTCATTTGTGTAATTGATTGCACCGTGATCGAGGATGCTATCATCTACATGACATGCATGGTTCAAAAAGAAGGTATTTCATATTTTTTAGGATGCGTTTGTTATTGTGTTCAATTGAAGTGTTTGTTTATTATTGTTGTTCATATTTCAAGTGGAATCGTAGTATTTTTATAAGAGACATTTAAAAATTAGGCTACTTTATGACTATCAAGCGTTTTTAGTATGTAATTCCACTAAAGATGATAGAATATTTGACAGTTTGATATTTTGCCGTATTTTTTCAAAGTTAAAGCTCAAATCCTACTTCTTTCAAGTTTCGCTAACAAAAGAGAAAATAGAACTCGAATACCCCCATCTGCGATTGCATAAATACGGCTCGTTAAAGCAGCCAAACTTGGTTGACCATAATACGATGTGTTGTTTGTGAGATCATAATACTATCTTGTTAGTGCAAAAAATTGACATTTCAATTTAGGTGCTCAATTTTTTATGAATTGCACAAGATTTAGAATAAATATTGTAGCAAGAAAAAATGTATAATTTAATAAAGAAACTGGTTAAATTAAATCACACACAAAAACTGAAGAGAATCTTTATTTAATATCAATAATTTGTCCTTTTTATATACAAATTCTATATTACAATTTCATTCGTTAGATCAGTATTTATCTACATCAATAACATAGCATACATGAGGAGCACATATTTCATGCAACCAAATATGGTATCTCATATATCCCGTACAATCCGGATCATCCTCCAACGGAGAACAATTAGGAGTGCCATCCCTCAGTAGTTAGCTTACTTTCACAATAAGGATTACAATATAAAAGGTTCATCATCTTACAAATTACTATAATAACCTGTGGACGCAACATTTTACAATCGGTTTTAGGTCAATTATGATCAACGTTAAACCAGTGCGCTTATATTCTGGTAAGAACTCTTTTGATTTATCGAAATAAGGTAGTAAAACGTATAAAATTAATTGAAATGAAAAAGTACCGTTTTATTATTATTGATATATCAGGATATGTTTATGTTAAATAAAATCTAGAAGATTTAATCAAGTAAAGTGATTTCGTTTATTAAAAAGAAATAAAGTGGGTTTATATATACTAATTGAGTTGAGGGAAATTATGATGTGATAAGGATTATAGGTGTTATCTATTATATTAATGTGGCATGATGGTGGAACATCATGCTTTAATAATATCATGCTGTACTATCATGCTTAAACCATAGTTCCTTTGATGTTTAATAAACTTGAATTTCAGTTCCTGAACTATTATTGTTTTACTCTTGTATTTGACATCCGGTTAAGAATGATACATCAATTATAGAGAGGACTTACTGTATATATTAATTGGATGAGTGTATTAAATTACTAAGTTTATCCAGCAATCAAAAAGAACGTGTAGATCTCAATTATGACAGCATATTATTTCGTCCCAATGGTAAATCAACAATCAAATAGCTATCAAATCAACATCGAAGCACATATAGCGGAGCATTGAAATGAGGTAACTCACAAGCTCTGCAAGAACGGTTAAATTATGATTATTGATCTATTTCTATCTATAGATTACTATCAAACATATCTAATGAATGGTTCAATAATGCATTAAATTGCATCTCAGGATCTCAATTGTCAAATCAATATATAGTAAAAGCCCATACTTTTATATTTAAATACACGATATCTTGTTTTTATTATACAGTTGAAGAACTGATTCATTACTCATTCTCTTTTAATTGTATTCTTTTTTAAGTATTATTTATCAAACATGAAGATATAGGACACAACAGGTAGTTTTATTGGTCAAAAATATCATGTTTTGCTGATAGTTTTCTCAATTCACAGTGATTTGTGAAAGTAGGAATATAAATTTTTATGCATGATATATGTAAATCTACCATCATCATGTATAATTAAAGGTTAATTGGATCAATATTCACAAGGATGGGATCTTTTTCTTTGTTTTCTGCAGTTGTAAATATTAGTTTATTATTTTGTAAAGCTTAACACTCATTATCCAGGGCTTAATTTCTGCATTCACAAAATAGATCTAATTGATTACTACTCTGTATTTTTTGTTTCAGCCAAAAATATAGATTTTTCATCGAGATAATCAAAATAATAGTCGATATCACAGCTTACAGCTTATGATAACTGGGTTCCAAAATTTATTTTAAAAAATGGACGAAAAATGATGAAAAAAACAAAATCGTTTAATTGATCATGAACTACAAAGTAAGTCGACCTAGCATACTAAATAGTTTTTGTACAGTTTTTAATTCTGCATCCATCTAAATAAAATTCAGTCAAATATTTTACATTAAATTTTGCGTAAAATGCAATTGAATTTTTGAAGGTTTTTTGAAGATACACGTCATTTTTTATAAACATGTTTTAAAAATAGTTTTTGAAAATAATGCGCAACAAAATTACCTATCGATTAAGCCATTGCTGAACCTTCTAGCTGCAGTTTTTGTAGAGAAAACAAGGTTTTTGTAACTTTTTTTTTCAGATTCAGAATTTGGGATGAGGGTAGATAAGGGAAAAATGGAAGCTAGAAACAAAAGTCTATTTTTGTACACATTTCTGAGGATATCTCCACGAAAAATCAATATTCTGAAAAAAACTAAATTGGGTTCAAGAGAGCTCAACGTGGTGGATGATATAAATTTAAAAAAAGCGTTGCTCAATTTAACGAATGTTTTAAAATCTACTACAAAAATGCCGAAAAAATATGAAAAAAAATAAAAGTGCTCAGAATTTTTTTATACCTCAATATGTTATAAAGCACTTCAAAATAAGCAAGTTTTATTATTAAAAAGTGTTAGTATAGCTTAATGTTTTGCAGAGATATGAAGCCTCAAAGTTTTCAATCCTTTAGCAGTGAAATACGCGTAAAAATCTGAAACATTAGCACTAAAAAATTAATACCAACTGCAAAAAATAGGATATTTTTGGATACTTATTTTTCGATTAAAGCTGAACATCTCAGGTACATTGGCATATAATTTTCTCTTGGCGTTATTTAATGAAACAAAAAGTAGAGCAGGGATGAAAAGTGAAGCCCAGTTTTCAAGGGAAAAGCATTGAATTCTCCCTGTTTTTGAGTCTTTCGTGAGATATAAAATAAATTCAGTGCTAGGTAGCATAATGCGATTAATTCATATCTATTTAGCAATGTCGTCTAAGGTATATTCTATAAAGCGTTTGGTTTGAGGTTTGTTATAGAAAAGTGGTAATGCTCCGATTTCGAATATTGAAAATTCAAATTTTGCTTAAGCAGGTACCTACAAAAAATATCAAAATCTATTTTAACTTATACAAGCAGAAAAAAAAAAGTTGTAAACTATTTCATTAGCACTTAATTTGAATACTCGATTAGCTATGCTTTTGGACTCAATCAAGAACAATGCATGCAAGATAAATAAAAGCTCGATATATACGGTAGAGCAGCCCAGATCTTTCAGGTGACATTGGCACTCTAGGAGTGTCAATACATACAGCGTGCTGAATATAAAAACGAAATAAACATAAAGTGGATCAAGTATGTGAAAATTAAGTCATCTTGAATGAGATTTCAAGGTTTTTAATGATTGGGAACAGATGGACTCTCACTTTTTCATAGTCGTTCCTGTCAGTACCATTGTGGGTTTAATTCACTTTGAGAAGCCAAGAAGAGTTTACTTTTTTAATTAATAACGAGCTGGTCAACACCGCTATACGGTGTACAGTTCGTGCTGCCGCAGGTCTGTTTTACTTCATTATAAGAAGCTTTCCATCGTACTGTACCAATAGTTAGAATAATATTTAATGATATTCTTCTTCTCCTCTTATTTCATTCTATTGCCCTTCTCCTCTTCCTTCTTCTCTTTGGTTGCACTTCATCATCCTCTTTGTTTGGACGTGTGCTTTTCTTTTTTATTTAAATTACCGTATTTAAAATATTTTGCTTGATCCTATAATGTCTTTTTATGAATATTACATGTAAATGTGTGAAATCTTCACATAAATTATATAGAAAAATGTGAATACTATCTAAAATATTCCTTCCAATTTGCTGTCATCTTGATAATTTGATTTATTTTGATTTAGATGCCCCAAAAATATTCAAATAAACTGAAAAATAGACAGCTGAACCTGATATGACATTTTTCGCATATTTGATGAAAACAAATCAATGGCTTAAAATAATTAAATATGGTACAACAAGGATAGAGCTATACTTTTAAAATTTGAATAAATTTAGTCATAGAATCAAAATTAAAGCCAATATTGCATTAAATAGATACTCTTTCTTCCTTTCAAAACTTGCCTTTATAAGTACAAGCAGGCTAGTGGCGTTATTTCTTAAACAAATTTACGCCATGTGCATTTGAGTGGGATACGAAATATAAGCGGAATCACCAATAAAAACTCAAATCGTTTCAATTTTCGAGAATATCAACTACTCCTTTCTTTCTCTTTTTATTAAAAAAATGGATTATTCTCGTTATGATGACCAGCGTCATTATGGCGAAAAGGAAGATTCTGGGTTATTTGAAGTTGTTCAGTGTCCAACTGATGCCGCTGCTTTAACAAACTTTGCTTATATTGCTCCTGGTGTTATTGACCCTAAGATTCATTATGTTGTAGTTGCCCATCAATACGTCTTATCAGTGCGGTAAATACACTGAATATAGTATATAAAGGATCAATATACTGATATATTTTATATAGTGTGGACAGAAATATTCAAAAAGGTCAAGTTGGTATTAACGGTACCTCACGTCGTTGGGCTTCTTTCTCTTTAGGTCAGCGTGTTACAATTGATCCTTATGATATTCACTCTGAAGGAATGGACATTTATTTGGGCAATTTAAAAATGGATATTGACTTTTTTCAAAGAAGTAATCGACTCCCTGATGAATTTAAAGAAGATGATCTTGCACAAGCATTTTCCATCAACTTTCATAATCAAATGTTTACAAAGGGACAATTCTTGGTATTCGAATATTGTGGTGTTAAATTCAGAGCAACAGTAAATGATTTAGACGTAGTTGATTTGAATGTATTAAAGAAAGGAGAAGTGGATGCACATCAAGAAAATAAATCGGATGCTGTTCGTGGTATTTTAATGCGTGAAACCAACATTGAATTTACAAAGACAGAAGGGTCATTTTTAAATCTAAAGCAAGCAAAGAAAAGAGCAATGGCTGCCAAAGCATTGATTAAGCCTGATTTCCAATTTGAAGACCTCGGTATTGGTGGTTTAGATGATGAATTTAATGCTATTTTCCGTCGTGCATTTGCTTCACGTATTTTCCCTCCTGCTCTTGTAGAGAAATTAGGTGTTCAACATGTAAAAGGTATTTTACTTTATGGTCCTCCTGGTACTGGTAAGACTTTAATGGCTCGTCAAATTGGTAAAATGTTGAATGCCAAGGAACCCAAAATTGTCAGTGGCCCTGAAGTTTTGTCTAAATTTGTTGGTCAATCTGAAGAAAATGTGCGTAAATTGTTTGCTGATGCCGAGGAAGAATATCGTTCTAAAGGTGAAGAATCTGGTCTTCATATTATTATTTTTGATGAATTGGATGCTATTTGTAAATCTCGTGGTAGTCGTAGTGGTGATACTGGTGTTGGCGATTCCGTTGTAAATCAATTGTTGGCTAAAATGGATGGTGTTGAGCAATTGAATAATATTTTGATTATTGGTATGACCAACAGAAAGGATATGATTGATGAAGCTTTGTTACGTCCTGGCCGTCTTGAAGTACATATGGAAATTGGGTTACCTGATGAAAAGGGTCGTCTTCAAATCCTCAAGATTCATACCAGCAAAATGAGAACAAATGATGTTTTGGAAAGCGATGTTAATTTGGATGATTTAGCTGAATTAACCAAAAATTACAGTGGTGCTGAAATTTCTGGTGTTGTTAAAGCTGCTTCATCTTATGCATTTAGTAGACATATCAAAGTGGGTACTATGGCAGGTATCTCTGCTGATGTAGAGAACATGAAAGTCAGCATGGATGATTTCTTGAATGCACTTAAGGAAGTACAACCTGCATTCGGTGTATCTGAAGCCGAGTTACAACAATGTGTTCAAAATCATATTATTCCTTTCAGTCCTTCTGTTAAGCAGATTTTAACTGATGGTCGTTTGTATGTTGATCAAGTCCGTCAATCATCTCGTACACCTTTGGTGAGTGTGCTCTTGAATGGCCCTGCTGGTAGTGGTAAAACTGCTCTTGCTGCTACAATTGCCATGCAAAGTGATTTCCCCTTTATTAAATTGATTTCGCCTGAAACCATGGTGGGCATGTCTGAAACTGCAAAGGTCACCGAGATTAACAAAATCTTTAATGACTCTTACAAATCACCAACAAGTGTTATTGTCATTGATGCAATTGAGCGTCTTTTAGATTATGTTCCTATTGGTCCTCGTTTCTCTAACTCAGTTTTACAAGCACTCTTGGTTTTGTTGAAAAAGAAACCACCAAAGGATCGTCGTTTGTTGATCTTGGCCACTACTACACAACGTCAAATTTTGGATCAAATGGATATGACTGATGAATTCTCTGCTGAAATTTATGTTCCTACTATTACAAGTTTGGAGGGTATAGACATTGTATTGCAGCAATTGGAATTATTCAGTGATAATGAAAGAGAAAGAGCTTTATCTATCTTGCAACAAGCCAATATGGATCAAAAGTTGACTATCGGTGTTAAGAAATTATTGATGATTACTGAAATGGCAAGACAAGATGAAGATAAGGTTGAAAAGTTTGTGAATACCATTTTAGCTTTGTAAGAATAAAAAACAAATGCTGCATTTTTTTTTGTAATGTTATATTATTGTATCATTTAGAGGCTTCATATATACTGTTGCATAATTTGAACACCAAAAATGTTCATCTACAAATACATTGTCCATCAGAAATTATCATTTTTAAAGGTTTTTTTTTTAGTACCAAAATAATATTTAAAAATTGTATTTTCTATTAAGGAAAGTTGATATGTTCATCTCTACTGTTGAATTTCTTTTTCTGTTATTATATTATTTCATTAACGAAAAAACGGCCAACAATGATCAAAAATTGTTACAGTTGCCTGCTAGCCCAAGCTTTGTAAGCGGTGTTCAAATATATTATAAATAAAGTAATGTGGTGAAAAACATCAGAAATAATCACTTTTTAAGCTGAAGTGTATAGTAAGAGACTCTTGTTCATTAATTCAAATTTGAAATTCTTGAATTTTAATATCAAAATATGTTGTTTTAAAAAGAAAATGTCACCATAAATGTTAAAAAAAGTCTTGAAATTAACTATTTGGGATGATCAAGGAAGGGAGAAAAAATGGCCAGATCAAAAATACATCGATGTCAACCAAAATGCAGTTTGTATATTCAAATTATAAAGATGCCGTTACGCTTTATTGAGATAAATAAGTTTTATAGAACATATTAACTGGTTTATAGACCACTTTGTTAACCACCATCTGGTTTAGACACCCTTGGTAATATTGTGCCTGGTTGATCTAATGATTCAGCAGCATGAGCGCGTTGTGCACCAACGCCATCTGGTATCATTGCAGGAAATCCTGTAGGACTTTCTGTATTGTTTACAAGCGTATTATCTGTAATACTAATTTGATCACTGTTTTTAACAAAATTTGCTCTAGGAGACATTTCTATGTATTTGTTTTCGATTTGATCCCAATCAACTTCCAATGGCTCTATATCTTGTCTGTCAGCCTCCTCTTGTTGCTGCTCTACTTGTCGTTTATAACGCTCTACATTTTTCTTATTGCGAAGATAAAACCAAAATGCAATACCTGCAAAAAAAGCCTGTTTGAATGTAAATTTAACAAGAAATAAGCGTTTACTTTAAATATATATTTACCACAGCGACACATGCAACGGCAATACCTGCTTTAGCACCACTACTAATCCCTCTGTTTGTATCACTAGCAGTATTGGTATCACTAGCAGTATTATCACTATTGCCTCCATCGCTAGATGTAACTGTATTGTTGCTGGTATAAGAACCAGTATTGGGATCAATGTAATTGCTTGACAGTGTAATGTTTTCAGGATTGGAAACATTTAATATTAAAATGGAGCTGGTACCTACATTATTACTATCAATACCCCACATAATGAACAATGTATCATTATTGACCAATACTGCTGAATGTCTAGATCTTGCTAAAATAGTGCCAACTGGAGCATCAATCATGTAGTTTGTCCATGTTTTATTTTCCAAATCCAATACAACGCAATAATCGATATCGACTATTAATATAAAAAGGGTTTATATGCTTGTCAAGTATTATAATTGTACAAATGTGTATATATATATATATATATATATGTACCTGAATTATTAACTTCTCCACCATATAAAAGTACATGTCGATTGGTACTAGGCACTATAAAATGTTGATTATTATAAATGCTTCTACGATATTTGCTTTGAACATACGTAAAGTTAAAGTAGAATAAAATCTATTTTGCGTAGGGATGTGTCCTGTGAAGATTAGGGATTGCCAAGTGCTATGCGCTATAGTAACTGCTGATATACGATTATATGGTCGTGGAATTGCAACTGCCGAGGCAACAGGATTATTTGTACGATATTCGCCGCCCATAAATAGAATTTGTTCACTGGTGGGATCAAATATTGCTTGCTGTCTAGCACTGAATTCGCCTGCAATATAATAATCTATTAAAGGCACATACAAGCTCCAAGGGTTCTAGAGTTTTTAAATAAATTAGTTTGATTGCAGTAAAATCTTCATACAATACTTTAATTACAGTGCTATTATTAATGTCAAACATTGCGACTTGTGAATAGCCAATATGTCTCTGTGCATTACCAAATTCAAACATGGAAATATTACCCGCAGATGGTAATGTCCATGTCGAATTTATGTGTCTATTTAGTAAAATGCATTAATACATGTATCAGTTTACATAGGCTTAAAGTACAGTATAAACATACACTTCATAACCGCCATAGAATGCAACACCTTTGCCTGGAATATTGGTTGCTGATCCGGCATAACTTCAAAAAATGCAAACTTGTTAAATTTATAGAAAATACTTTTTATACTGTTTACATACATTTGTCTTCTTCCATAAGGTTCTTCTGTATAATCTTCCAAAGCTTCCCATTGATTTTTTTCAGCATTGTATGCAATATTTAGGTTTTTAAGCTGGTTTGCGGTTGAATCATAACCACCATTAACAATCATACGTTTGCCATCTTCTAAAACAATGCACTGTGGGTCTGTTCTGCCTGCAACATTAACATTCCCTGGGTTGTATGAGATAGGTGTCCATAAATTCTGTAAATCAGAAGTTGCTATTCCACTTTTATTTATGAGGTCAAGAACATTAATAGTACTATCAACTTGTGAAACTGTTGCGCTTTTAAAAGCTGCTCCACCATAACAGTAGATTTTTCCAAACATCAATCCGCAGCCTATTAATACAATTTAGCCATTAGAATATACAAATTTTATACATATTTTATATATTTATACATGTCTTTGCTCTTGCAGAAGTTTGTGCATTTGTTTCAGTAAAACTGAATATTAGTAATAGAAACAGTACTTCTACTATAGTTTGAAATAGAAACATGTTTTGTATTGATAAAAAGTTAAAAATAAAAACATTTTAGTGCATTCAGCATTTAGAAATCATAATATATCACATCCTAGGCTTAGTGTGTAACTAAACAGCTTTAAAATTTAGATGTATCACCTTGTTGCACCTTGTAAATAAACTATACCTATTGTGCACGTAAACAAAGAAGGGAAGTATCTACTTTTTTTTTTTTTTTTTTTTTTTTGTCTGGAATCATTAAATACATTTAATCATACTCATTTCCAATAAACTGCTCATAAGGTAAAAAGAAATTTCTAAATAATGTATTTAAACATTCGAATACTATCACCTTTGCTACTTGTTATACTGTATCTCGAACCACTTTTTTACGTTACATTAATAATAGACTATTCCGGAAAAGTGCGAGTATAAACTCAAATTGCTAGTTACCGTTATACTGTATTTTTTCTAAATTTAAACTGACCTCATTCAAGAGCACACATTTTTCCCAAACTTAAATCAATGGATCAAGCCTTTTCGCTAAGTTTGTCAGTTACTGAAGCATTTTAGATTTTAATTTACATAATTCCAAAACAAAATGATGTCTATGAAGGATATTCTTTACCGTTCTTTCAATATATAGTATAAAGCTTAATGATATTTGCAATCAGCAATCAGGGCTTCAGCTATTTAGTTATTTAGTCAATAACTAATCAACAAAATGTCTGGAACTCAAATGTTTCAACAATTCATAATCAATATCACTCATCAATGCATGAATAACATAAATTCTTGAAAATAAAAATTATGAGGCTTCCATTTGTATGACATGTAATAGCTTCAAAGTCTTTTTTTTTTTTATTTTATTTTTTTTTTTTATTAGCATCAAAGTCTTGATTTGCAATATAAATATGATTGGGCTTCGATTCAAGTTTGAATTGTGTTTTAACGCTAGAAAACAACCCGTTTTTTAGTAGCTCAAATAAAAAATGAGATGGGAGCAAGAGCAAGTATTGGATCGCCTTGCTTCAGGAGATCACTAATAGTTAGTAGCAGCCTTGTCAAGTTAATATGAAATTATGAATTGATAATAGCATATTGGACAATTTCACAATTTGACGTATTTTTTTAAACCTAAAAATTGAATCCTGCTTTTGAGTTTAGCTGAAAAAAAAATGAAAAAAAAAAACTCGAATATCCTTATCCGAGTTTGCATAAAAATATTGATTTTTTGTTGAGATAATCAATATAAGAGTTCAATATCACAGCTTAAAACCTATAATAACGGGGTTCCAAAATTGATTAGAAGAAGAAGAAGAAAAAATGATCAAAAATAATTAAAAAATAATTAAAAAAAATAAAATCGTTGAATGGCTCATGAACTGAAAAGTAAGTTGAACTAGAATATTAAATTGTTTATGTACAGTTTTGGATTCTACATCTATCTAAATAAAATTTTGACAAATTTTTCACGTTAAATTTTATGTAAAATCCAATTGGATTTTTGGAGATTTTTTGAAGATACACATCACTTTTTATAAACATATTCTTCATATAAATAACGGAAACAATTCACAACAAAATTACCTATCGACTGAGCTATTGTGGAACCTTCTAACTTCATTCTTCGTAGAGAAAACAAGATATTTGTCCAATTTTTTTTTAAATTCAGAATTTGGGATGAGGGTATATAAGGGAAAAATGGAAGCTAGAAACAAAAGTCTATTTTTGTACACATTTCTGAGGATATCTCCACGAAAAATCAATATTCTGAAAAAAACTAAATTGGGTTCAAGAGAGCTCAACGTGGTGGATGATATAAATTTAAAAAAAGCGTTGCTCAATTTAACGAATGTTTTAAAATCTACTACAAAAATGCCGAAAAAATATGAAAAAAAATAAAAGTGCTCAGAATTTTTTTATACCTCAATATGTTATAAAGCACTTCAAAATAAGCAAGTTTTATTATTAAAAAGTGTTAGTATAGCTTAATTTTTTGCAGAGATATGAAGCCTCAAAGTTTTCAATCCTTTAGCAGTGAAATACGCGTAAAAATCTGAAACATTAGCACTAAAAAAGTAATACCAACTGCAAAAAATAGGATATTTTTGGATACTTATTTTTCGATTAAAGCTGAACATCTCAGGTACATTGGCATATAATTTTTTCTTGGCGTTATTTAATGAAACAAAAAGTAGAGCAGGGATGAAAAGTGAAGCCCAGTTTTCAAGGGAAAAGCATTGAATTCTCCCTGTTTTTGAGTCTCTCGTGAGATATAAAATAAATTTTAAGAACAGATAACATAATGCGACTAATTCATATCTATTTTTTTTTAGCATTCATGGTATATTTTGAAAAGTGCGTAATATGGGATTAGCTATAGAAAAGATAACATGCTCTGGTATTGAGGATTATGTATTAACTTTTTGAAAATCAAATCTCCTCAAGTTGATGTTATATATACAGTCGTAATTCGATTTAGTGGGAAAAAAAAGTGTCTCATAAATCGAATTTCCCTTATTTTTGAGTCCACTAAATCGAATCAATTTTTAATATATTACAAAAACGCTGAAATGCCGTTTAGGCATGATACATACTATAAATTTAAATCTGATTTTAGATTTTAGACATATGAACGCCTGCAGAATAAGTCATGGCAAAAAATAGCATATTTGCATCAAGTAGCCATCTACGTGTGTACTGTAAATACCCGCAAGCATATAAAAGTGTAAACTGCGTCTTTGATTTTACCGAGAGCTTCATTGAACACTTTGATTTTATTATTATCGTATCTTGTGTATATTAATACATAACAAAATTACAAATTATACATTTGTGTGATTACTACCGGTAGCGTCATTTTGTTTAGACGCACTATTCAGAGGCTATAATGTTGCATAAACATTATTTATTGTCTCGACAGTATGAGGATTTTGTAATTCGACACCATCTGGAGGTACTGCACGCAATGCAGTTGATTGAGGTCTGCTGCTGGAAAGTGTAGTAGCATTGATGGTAGTAGGGCTATCATAATGATGACCGTCATTGATATTGGCGTTATTATTCTGGAAAGTATAAATTGGAGACATTTCTGTATACTTGTTTTCAATTCTGTCCCAATCGACTTCCATGGGAACAGCATCGTTCTGTTGTCTGTCGTTCAAATAGTCTTCTTGATATTGTCTTTGCTCTGCAATTTCTTGTTGTTGCTGCCTAATTTTGTCTTTATTTTTCTTGTTGCGAAAGCATAACCAAATCGAAACAACCCCTAATATGGCCTATAGTTATCATATACGTCAGTATAATTAGCATTTGTTGAAAGAAATTTATATTACCGCTACGATACATGCAACAGCAATTCCTGCTTTGCCACCAATAGAGAGTCCAGTACTACCAGCATGTTCAGTACTACTGCCGCTACCATCATCATTTGTTGCTGTATTATTCTCAGAATCAGTACCGACATTAGGTGAATTGGGATCAACATATTTATTGGATAAAACTATATTATCAGGGTTGGATACATTTAGTATCAAAATAGAGCTAATTCCAACATTGTTGGTATCTTTTCCCCACATGATAAAGAGTGTATCATTATCAACAAGTACAGCTAAAAGGGTATTTTGTGAGTCAATCTTTTGCTGTTATTTATATGTACCACATACCTGAATGCCTTGAGCGTTGTAAAACAGTACCAGAGGGAGCAGCAATAACATGTCTTTTCCAAATATTTGTATCCAAATTCAATGTAAAGCAATATTCCAAGCAAACTATAATTAGTAAGGAAATCAAAGATTATTTACGTTATAAATGCAAGGAATATATTACCGTTTGCATCTATAATTTCACCACCAAACAAAAGAACATGTCGATTAGTGCTAGGTACTTTTGAATGAGTGCATGTTATGAACATTAGTAATCAAGAGATATTTGAGTGAATTATCTTACATAATGTCGTTGTCGCATAAACTCTATTTGGCTGTGGTAATTCACCAGTAGGATTAAGCTGTTGCCAATGGCTATTGTGAACATTTACTGTTGAAATATAATTAAAAGGTCGTGGAATACGAGTTATAGAAGGGGGTGCATTTCTACGATAGCCCCCGCCCATAAAAAGAATCTGGTTGCTCACAGAATCAAATATTGACATTTGTGATGTGCTTAATTCACTTGCTATAACATTATTTTGCAATGGAGCTAACAATCTCCAAGGATTCTATTTTATAACATGTTGGCTTTTCTTGTAAATTGATAAATAACATAAATCAACATACAGTCTTGTTTTCATATTGAAAAATGGCTACTTGAGAGTAACCAACAAATCTTGATATTCCAGGATTACCAAAGGTAAATACAGAGATATTGCCAGTGCTTGGAATTGACCATGATGAATTTATATGTCTATATTGCATAATATGATAGTCAATTATATTGATGAATACCAAATAATAAGATCAGATACCTTTCAACGCCACCATAAAATGCTACTCCTTTACCAGGGATATTAGTTGCTGAACCAAGATATCTGTATGAATGTAATACAACTATTAGTTTGCCCTGAAAATGAATAGATTATACAAGTACATTTGTCTTCTTCCGTAAGGAGGTTCTTCATAGTCTGGCATTGCGTTCCATTGATTTTTGTCAACATCATAGACAATATTTAGATTTGCAAGATGTCCTGGTCTTGTTGAATCAAACCCTCCATTGACAATCATCTGTTTTCCACCTTCTAAAACAATACATTGTGGATCTATTCTGCTAGTAAGATCTACATTATTTATATTATAGCTGACAGGACGCCACATATTTTGTAAATCTGTAGCTAATTTTCCACTACTGTTTGTTAAATCCAATACATTCATCCCATTATTAGGACTATGAGCTGTTGCAGTAGAATAAAGATCTCCTCCGTAACAATATATCTTTCCGTTCATTAATCCACAGCCTATAAAAAATGTGAGCATGATATATTTTAATGCATTTTTAATATTTACATGTTCTTGCCCTTGAAGAAATTTGCGCATGAGCGATAGATATGATAGCCATAAATGCTAGTAATATAGGAATGATAGGTCGACGCATTGTTTTGTTCTTTTACAGAAAGAAGGAAGGTATTTTCCAATATGTTCAATATAAATTATAGCAGCTCTCCTGATCTCATAATAGTATTTATATGGGCTTGGTGTGTCACTTGATAGTTCGTAGCTTTACGTGGACGCACCATGAAGTGGCCTATTGTATCGTTACTCAGCCATAAATAAAGTTGAATCAAAGCATTGAACTTGATTTTCAATTAAGTATACTTTATTAATAATCGTTTATTCTGCATGATATATATTTTGTAAATATATCTCTAGATTCTGCTACATGAATTATCTGCATTTTATCCTTGCAAACAATGTATCATAAATAAGATGACACACTGAAAAATGTTACATATTTATAATTAGAAGCAAACGTTGGTCAAAATACAAGCACAAATTCTAATACTGTTTTGGTGTGGTGTATTTTGTGCACTTTTTTATTATTGTAACACTGTGAAATTCGTCATTTAGGTTAGTCTGTAAAGTCAAGTACTCCTTGTTCTATAATATTTGGAGTCATATGATAATAGGAAGTACTCTTTGGTATACAAGCATATGTTTTATTTAATATACAGCTATATTGGTAACAGAGAAAAAAAAACAAGAAAGTAATATAGCTTTTGCATCTCCAATGCTCATTTCGAGACGCTTATTCTCCTTACGTTTGTTTGAGAAATCACAACAAGAGCCTCGTTTTAACTTGCACATAATTGCAATCTAACTACCAAGCATTGTATGCTTATAGAATGCATTAATATATCAGCATTTTTATGTTTTAAATATGATAATTTTTATCAAAAGAAAAGTTCCCGAAATACGTCAATCATGGTAGGATTTTATCAAAATAAATATAGCCCTATTTAAATCATAACTCTCTGCCAGCGTTTTTAAAATACAATCGACTGTGTTTCAATTATATGTTTTAGTGTTTGTCAAAGCTACTTGATGCTTTATTATATGACTCTAAAGACATTGAAAACCCACAAAAAAAATGAGATAATATTATCGGTTTAATTATAAATATATATCCAAAATTTTAAGGGATTAAAGTAATTTTCTACTACTGAAAAAATCCTTTAAAGTTTGAGTTGTCAAGTTTATTATTGTTCCTATTGCTCTGATTGTACATCTGTCGTACAATGATGAATTGAAGCTTTTTAGCAAATCATTCGTACTTTTAATGTGACTCTTGGAAACCCAAAAAGCAATCAAACAGTAGCTAGCAAAAAATGATGTGTATACGCACAAACATATAGGTTACAAATAACTATACTTTCAATTTGCGTGTTTAAAAAATGTCTACGGTCGAACCTACTTTATCAACAACAAACGAATGGGATCGTCTTTGGAAAGTTATTCGCGATGTTCCTGATGATTTTGCTTCTTGGGAACAGCTCATTCGAATTACTGAGGAAGAAGGTGGTGGAATTACCAAAGCATCTTCTCCTGAAAATATTGCTCGTTTAGAAACGGTTTATGATAACTTTTTGCAAAAGTTTCCATTATGTTTTGGATATTGGAAAAAGTATGCCGATTGGGAATTAGCTATTCATGGTGAACAAGGTGCCGAAAAGGTAAGTTGGATTGTATATTTCAAACGCATGTTACTTATATCGAATTTCATAGATATTTGAACGAGGTGTAGTTGCTATTCACAACTCAATTGACTTGTGGAATCAATATATTGATTTTAAAATGGCTCACTCTGCTTCTAATGAAGATATTGAAAGGTAAGTGAGCATTATTTTCATGTCTTTTTTACTCATGAAATATACTAGTTTACTTGAACGTGCTGCAGCTTGTGTTGGGCTCGATTTTCTCGCTCATCCATTTTGGGATAAATACATTGAATTTTTAGAGAATCGAATTTCTGCTGAACCCAAGCGAGTACTTGCATTATTGAATCGTATCGTTTTAATTCCAATGCATCAATATGCTCGTTATTATGAAAAATGGCGTGGACTACGTAATAGTATGAGCCCTTTGGAAGCATTAGATACTGAAACATTGGAGATATTTTCAAAAGAGATCCGACAAGATAAAGGCGATATTTCCCCTCAAGAATATCAAATTGCATTAAAGGAAAAACTAGATGCTCAAACAACATCAGTTTATAAAAGCACACAAGAAGGGACAACTGTAAGATGGGTTTATGAAGCAGAAATCAAAAGATCGTATTTTCATGTGAAGCCTTTGGATAAACCTCAATTAACAAATTGGAGTAAATACTTGGATTTTGAAGAAACTCAAAATAATCATGATCGTATTCGAGCTCTTTATGAAAGGTGTTTGGTGCCCTGTGTAACTAAATGTTTGATTTTGTATTTGATGGTTTATGTACTAATTTAAGTTTATAGGCGCAATACGAGGATCTTTGGTTAAGATATGGAAAATGGTTAAGCGACAATAATCAATTGGAAGAAGCAAAGCATGCATATGAAAGAGCTGCTTTTATATTTTTACCTTCTAATCGTCCTAGCGTCAAGATTGCACTTGCATTAATTTTAGAAGAACAAGGTAAAATGGATGAAGCAAGAAAGGTATTTACAACAGTATTGGAATCTAGTGAGTATTATACATTATTTAGATGGTATTTCAAGACAAACTTACGCTATTTCCTGTAGTTCCTAACCATGTGGAAACTATTTTAAATTATATTCATTTTGAGAAAAGACAAGATTCATCATCATTTGATTATTTGATCAATACATACATTCAATCAAATCAATTGGATGAATCTGCCAAAGCATTCTTTACGATTCAACGTATTAGACATTTACAACAGGTAAATCTTAATTTGCACATGCAACCGCTAATATATTTAACATGTTTGTATAGCAAAATGTTCCAGTAGAAAATACAAGAGAATTATACGCTAAATCTGTAGAATCATATCCTTCTAGTAAATTTTTGTGGATGAACTATATCAACTTTGAGCTTGGTTTTTATGGTAAGAATTAATCAATACAGTATTCTCAGTACGAATCAATGCTTATGATTTATGTATAGATGATTTGTCCAAGGATCGTATTTTGCAAGTATTTATAAAAGCTCATACAAATCTACCAGCAGAATCTTTAGATACGATCAATACCTTATATAGAGATTACATTTTGGAACGAGGAGATTCCGTTACAGCATTAAATAGAAAAATACCATCTTCAACAACCACAACTACAACCACAACCACAACAACAACAACAACACCTACTAAATCAAACACGCTAAAAAGAGTTGCTATTGATGAGATTAACAACAACAACTCTACGAAACAAGCTCGTTTTGATGCATAATAATAAATTTATGTGTTACTTTTTATTTTTGTATTCTCTTTCATAAGCATTGGCATCAGGCATAATATGTTCATTTAATACAAATTTGGCTCTTATTGCTGCTTTTCTAGGTTTTCTTTCTTCCACAAATCCAACATCATATTCTTCATAAACAACTTGAGGTTCTCTATCATATGTATTATTCTTCCATGTGTCTATAACATGGGGAATCAAATGTGTTTTTGCTATTGTATCTGCTAGTAATGCATTATTTTTTGGGATGTAACTGTATCTACGATCAGATTGACAATCTATCTTTCTCCATTGTGCATAACATTCTTCCAACCAAAGATGATTTACTAGTTTTACATTTGGATAATTGGATAATTTTGCATATTTATCACCATAACCACCACCACAGATCAAATGCGTTGTATCATTTTCTAATTCAGGAGAGTATCTTGCTCCACAAGCAACGATTAAAATGTTGATAAAGGACCGATAAGGGCCTTTGAATCCTGTCAATGCAATCACACAATTGCTCATATTTGGAATTCCAACTTTTGGAACTGGATAATCCAACAAACAATCCAATGGTGAGCACATGTATCCTCTGCAAAAGGTATTTGTCAACCACCAAAAGCTTGCTATGCATTTTTTATCTCGCACTGCTTGTTTATATTCCAATGAAGATCTATATTTGAGAACCACAATAGTAACTCGGTGAGGATTGTATTCTGTCACTACTATTCCTCCTCTATTTTGAATATGCAAATGCATGAGGGGTATAAGATGGATTTTTACTTGATCTAATCGTACATCGTTTCCGAAATAAACAACCTGATTATAGAACAGATTTTTAGTTGAGTGTTCTTCATCTGGTAAATGTGATAATGCATTCGTATTGGTAGGATATGGATAAATTGTTGCTGGATCGGGCTTATTTTGATAATATATTGAAGGTGTTGGTAATTGATATGGATCATATGGTAATTGATAATGATACCGTAAACAGTTATCTAACCATTGAGGAAGTACAACAGGTATATTTCTATCCATGCATTCATTGTAATATGTCTATAATTTCATTAGTTTTTATAATTTTGTACCGTGGTAAAATATTTACTCCTCTGGGCTCAATGCAAACTAAACATGTTACATCTTCACTAAAATCATCTCGATATTGTCCACCAAATTGACTAACTTGATCAAATATCGCCTTGTTTTCTACTGGCAACTGCAATTGATATTTTATTCTTAGTTTTTGTTTAAAAAAAGTAAAAATGTACACTTACATCTAAGAGTAACAACACTTGGCCTGATAAAAACTGATTTTTTCCGGGTTCATAATATGACATGCTATCGTATTGTCGGTTAATGCATAATATCGATTATCTACGTTGATGACTTACTCGTGTACAAAACCATTTACAATAGCTTTTTCGACCCATAATGGCTGTCAGTGAGAGAGAAAAAAAAAAGTGTGTCAAAACTTGTTATCATGGAAACGTTGATTTCTAAATTATATTACTGTGACAGATTCAATGTTTGATATCTTTTTCTCTTTTGAAACAAATAAATTTGATGGTTGTTGTTGGTCTGCAGGAATCCCTCCGTTATTGATTAAAATATTATTTAACTACGTAAATTGCAATAACAATTAGATTTTTAACGTTTTTTTTTTTTTTTTTTTTTTTTTTTTTAACTCACTCTTTGTATTTGTTGCTTGGAAAGTGTATCATCTATAGAATAAATGATATTTTGAAAAAGTTTTAGGCTTTTTTTGTCATTGATATGTCTGCCTAATTTGATTGTTTCATGAAATACGAGCATAGACTATTGTACGAAATGAAAAATTCAGAGTAAACCATTAATTTGGTGATGAATTTTAGTGATTTTTATATACCATGAGACGTTCCTTTTTGACCGGACAGCCGGGTAGTAGACATAGACACAAGAAGTATAGCATAATCATTAGTGAAATATGGATTGTACACTTTCGATCAATCGCACAAATCAATCGCAATCGTTATTCAAGTTTTATTTAATTATGAATTTAGATAAAATAAAAATGTTGGAAACAAACCAATATTTATGATTTAATATACTATTAAATACCCGGAGAGCTCATGGGTCTCTCATTGAGCTACTTTATAATGTCAGTAATGTACCATGAACCATCTGTTTATTGAATGCTCCATACTCTTGTATGAAAGAGGAACAACATTCAAAATGTAAAAAAAGTTGAATTTATATACATTTTATATTACAATTTCATCATTTAAATGTAAACTGGCAACAGTTTCGAATATTAAAAACATGCAAACTAGGATTAAATTTCATAAAGATGCATGTACTATATAAAAAAGAAACATTAGAATTCATCAATTATCTATATAAAAGCCATAAAATTATGTAAATAATTTCAAAATGCAACACCATGTCATAATTTATTGAATTTTATATGCTCAACAGTAGCAGCAGCAATTTATAGCAGTGATAAAAAAAACAACTAGATTGCCATTTAAGGTTGATTTGTACAACAAAAAGTCTCTCTTTTATTCCTTAGTGCTCCTTGGCTTCTATTTTTTTGTTTTTTGTTTTTTGCTTTATTCCTTTTTGTTCCTATTTATAAATATATATATTAAAATAATGTCTGCTCATCCACCATCTCATACTTCGAACAACATTGTTGGTGTTCATTTCAAAGTCGGTAAAAAGATAGGCGAAGGTAGTTTCGGCATTATATATCAAGGTAATTATAAAATCATTCTATATACATGATAACAAATCAGTAATATATAAATTAAAAAAAAAAAAAAAAAAAAAAAAAAAGGCACAAATTTATTGAACAATGAGCAAGTAGCTATCAAATTTGAACCGAGAAAGAGTGATGCTCCTCAATTGAGAGATGAATATAGAACTTACAAAATAATGGCAGGATCGTGTAAATATTAGAAAATCATGCAGAAAGTATTTCCGCCATTTTACTAATATATACTTGTATATGTAGTTGGTATTCCAAAGGCTTATTATTTTGGTCAAGAAGGTTTACACCACATATTAGTTATTGATCTATTAGGTCCAAGCCTAGAAGATTTATTCGATTTGTGTGGAAGAAACTTTAGTGTTAAAACTGTTGCCATGCTAGCTATTCAAATGATTTCAAGAGTACAAACTATTCATGAAAAAGATATGATTTATCGTGACATAAAACCAGATAACTTCTTAATTGGTAGGCCAGGTTCAACGCAAGAAAATGATGTATTCGTTGTTGACTTTGGTATGGCGAAAATGTATCGTGATAAAGTAACAAAACAACATATACCCTACAGAGAAAGAAAAAGTTTATCTGGAACAGCAAGATACATGAGTATTAATACTCATCTAGGAAGAGGTATGCATTTGCATTGCTTGTGTTACAATAATCTTTTAAATATATAAGTTACCGTATATATAGAACAATCTCGTCGTGATGATCTCGAGGCTTTGGGTCATGTATTCTTGTACTTTTTAAGAGGTTCTTTGCCTTGGCAAGGTATGAAGGCTCAAACAAACAAGCAAAAGTATGAAAAGATTGGTGAAAAAAAGCAAAAAACTGGTATTCGATCATTATGTGAAGGATTTCCTAGTGAGTTTACATTACTGTAGTGCGCTTATATTTTACTTATTATCACACAAATCCTTTTAGATCAATTTGTCAAGTATTTACAATACTCTCGTAAACTTGGCTTCGATGAGACACCAGACTACAAATGGTTAAAGAGATTATTTACAGATGTTATTCAAGAATTAGGTGACGAAGACGATGGCGTTTATGATTGGAACCTTTTAAATAATGGTAAAGGCTGGCAGACCGTGAAAAGAGAAAAACCAGCGTCTCGTAAACGAATAATGCCACCTCCAGCACCTTTGCACAATAAATTACAACAGAATCCTGAACCCTCTTCAGAAGCACATTTAAAAAAAAATCAACAAATGTTTAAAGAACTTTCTTCAAGGCAACAATCTTATGTAAATGAACCAGGCTCGCAAGACAAATCAAATTGTAGCAATACATTTAAGGATTACTGGAAAAGGATTAAGGCTTTCTTTTTCTGTAAGTAAAACATACAAAAATTGGCCTTCATCTACTTTATATTTAATAAAACGTGAGGATATAACTTATTTTCATTCTGCCTCGCATAAATTTAATAACACCAATCTAATATTATTATTATTTTTTTTACTAAAGAATGGAATGAAAGAACTTTTAGAGCTGAATTTAAGGGTTCTACACTCACGAATATGTATTGCATGCTCACCAGTGCTTCAGGATCATCCGAAACATTATTTTCATCTATTTCAACAGTTGAAAAATTGATAAAATATCCTAACTCCTGTTTCTAGTATGGACTACTAGCAGGCACTTTATAAATACAAAAATTCAAAAATGCTTGATTTTTATTCAATGATGTCTCTATAAGTTTAAAAAAAAATTGGAGACAACCATACACCACAATAAAGGTTGAGTTTGCAAATTCAATTTACATTAATTTTAAAGCATTTTAGATTTTTTGGCAATTGTTAATATATGTATAAATGTAAAGGCTGTCGATTTATATACAAGTCATTTAATCAATCTAAAAAACAGCAACAAGTTGTTTTTATGTCTTATAATTTGTCAATGCAGCGTGCATCGGTTAAGCAACTTTTACTCGCATTATTTGCTTGATTCTAGCTTCATTTTTGATACATTATATCCTCACAAATATCTATAAAGTATCCAAATGTCGAGAATTTTTCGGTATTTTGTACGTGCAGTTGTTGAGATTAACATGGGACATCCAAAGCCTTTGGAAAAATACATGTAGACTACATTGCACTACCACTTTAATTATACATACAGAGGATGTTTATATACTTATTGATCTTGGTAGTCGCCATTGCCATACATGCTGGTTTTAACTAATTTAGTGCTATTTCTAATTTGAAATGATTTATTAGACCACCAACGTCCTGCTTTTTTAAGTGGGTGCTTGATCCCTTCAATTTACCAGCAAAACAATGAAATGCTAAACCATAATTTTGGATACTGCTGCAGCTGTTGTATATACTATGAAGCTTTCGGCCTATTTGGATCAATATTCATTGATTAAAAGCGTTTTTCCGGTTGCTTTGTTTTTTTTAAGCAGAGGAAGAGAGTTTTTTTTTTAAAACGTGTATGAAACTCCTTCAATAACAGCTTTTAGTTAATGAAATTAAGACATGTTTTTCATATATTTATTGCGCATTGATTGCAACTTTAAAATTTAATTTGAAACCATTATTTAATTTTATAGAAATTCTCAAAGAATATCTGAAAAAACCCATCATACAAAATAATTTAAACAAGTGTGTGATTTCATCTTCCCATTTCCGCAGCAACTCAGGGAGGCCGAATCTTTTGCAACTCTGTGAATCAACGCTAGAAATACCTACTATTACAACGGGAGGTCATTTGGATGATTCATATTCGCTGAGAACTGGCGAGCTTACTGACCTAGTAACCTTTCTTCTATTGTTGGTTTTTTGTGGTTGTAAAAAGTAGGTTTCAGATGGTTTTCAAATGGTTTTCGAACGTTGGCGCCCAATATTATTGAGTCGAATTACTACGTGGAATCTTCAATAAATATGTATCTTCCTGTGATGAACTAGGTAGTATTTCTCCACATAATAAATTAAAAGTCATCTCATTTGAAACCATGCCATGCAATTCAAATAAGAGATTATGAATATAAACCATAAATAACCAAGGATATTCTAATGTATCAAAGATACCAAGGGTATTCATAATGTGTTGTATTATAAATAAAAAAACCTAAAAATTTCATGCGAATCAAATAGAACAAGTAAGGGCTGTTCTGAACGCATGATTGACAACTGAGGTTGTCAAAAACCAATTTAAGAGCCGCCCTTGATCAAGTAAATCAAGGACTCAACAACCCAACAATATATTCAAAATTGCGGAATAACTGAAAGTCGACAGAACAACTGCCAGACAAATATCAATAACCAAATAATATAAATAGAGAAGTAGAAATAGTATTTTATTGTAGATTATCCATAATTAAATAAAGAAGGATTTAAACAGTATCTCTTTTAAAGCTTTTTTTATAAAATTTTACTCCTTTTTACTGCACTTCCCTCTATGGGCCATTGAAACCTTTTCGAAGATAAAAAAATTAATATCAGAATATAAATAAATGGGCTAACATTATTAATAAACTAAAATTGACCTAGAAAAATTGATTGTAAAAAATTAAGCATTTAAAATTGATATGTTAATTTTTTGTATCATTCAGCAGATGAATCCAACTAAAAGCGACTCTGCATTTTTTATCGAGACAATCAAAATAGTAGTTCATATTACAGCTTAAAACCATAATGACTGGGTTCCAAAGTTGATTTTATTAAAAAAAATGATCGAAAAATAACTTAAAAAACAAAATCGTTTAATAGCTCATGAACTGGAAAGTGAATTGAACTAGCATATTATATGGTTTTTATACAGCTTTGGTTTCTGCATCCATCTAAATAAAATTCAGACAAGTGTTTTACATTAAATTTCGTGTAAAATTCAATAGAAATTTTGGAGGTTTTTCAAAGATATATATCACTTTTTATAATTATGTTTTAAATATAAATTGCAGTAAATTACGATGTTATTTACTAAAATAAAAAAAATACAAAAAATAAAAGCAGTAGAAATACAATTATAATCAGCTAAAGTTTTTATTACAAAAGATTTCTGAAGAGTTAAAATAATTAAAAAGTATGAGGGTATTTATAGTGATTTGGAGAACTTGGATACCATCAGACTTGAATGGATGTATATTTAGTAATCTTCCAGTTTTGAGTACATTGTTATTGATTTGATATTTTAAGGGGTAAATTGTATAGAGCATTGACCATAAGGGATTGTATGTCAAGTGTGACAATATCGACCTTTCGGGAAATGGTTGTTTTTGTTTATTTCTGTTATATCTATTTTATGTAACCTTGATTTTTAAGGGGTAGTTTTTATATGCTTGAATCTTATTTATATTGATAGTGCAACTACGATATAGATGAGTAGTTGACTAAATTGATATCTTTGTTTATTATCATTATTGATTTGGATAGAATCCTGTTTTGATATATATGTCATTTGTGTAATTGATTGCGCCGTGATCAAGGGTGCTATCATCTACACGACATGTATGGTTCAAAAAGGGTATTTCATATTTTTTAGCATGCGTTTGTTATTGTGTTCAATTGAAGCGTTTGTTTATTATCGTTGTTTACATTTCAAGTGGCATCATATTTTATGAGCGACACTTGAAATTTAGGTTGTTTTATTTTTATCAAGCGTTTTTAGTATGTAATTCCATTGCATAAATAATGTAAGTAATGCACGGCCAAATTATCTATCAATCGAGTCATTGCTGAATCATTTAGCTGAATTTTTCGTAGAGAAAACAAGATTGTTTTCCAAAATTGTTTCAAATTCAGAATTTGAGATGAGGGTATACAGGGGAAAAATTGAAGCTAGAAACGAAGATATTTCTTTGTACGCGCTTTTGAGGATATCTTCACGAAAAATCAATATTTTGAAAAACACTAAATAGGAGCTGAGAGAGCTCAACAAGGTCAATGATATGAGTGTAAAAAAAAAAAAAAAAAAAAAAAAAAAAGAATGCTTTCAATTTAACCAATATTTTGAAACCTACTACGGAATTGCCAAAAAAAATAAAAGTGCTCAGAATTTTTTTATACCTCAATATGTTATAAAGCACTTCAAAATAAGCAAGTTTTATTATTAAAAAGTGTTGGTATAGTTTAATTTTTTATAGAGATATGAAGGCTCCAAGTTTTTCAATTTTCAGTAGTGAAATACCTGTAAAAATCTGAAACATTAGCACTAAAAAATTAATACCAACTGCAAAAAATAAGATATTTCCGGATACTTATTTTTCGATTAAAGCTGAACATCTCAGGTACGTTAGCATTAATTTTTTTCTTGACGTTATTTAGTAGTGAAAAAAAAAGTTAACTAGAGATGAAAAGTGAGTTCCAGGTTTGAAGGGAAAAACTTTGAATTTTACTTGTTTTTGAGTCTCTTGTAAGATACAAAATAAACTTAGGAATAGGTAACATATCACAGCTAATTCATATATGTTTAGCTGTGCCTAAGATATATTTAAAAGTATTTAGTATGAAGTTCATTATAGAAAAGAGGGCATGCTCTGATTTTGAAGATTGAAAGCCTTTCTTTTGGAAAATTTCATCTTGTTCGGTTGGATACTGCTCTCCACAAAAAATATCCAGAAAACATTTCTAATTTTAGGTACAGCACAGCTTGACCCTTTATGAATAAATCATATTTCGATATTGACATGATCAAAGGATTTATAAATATATTACAATCTACAACCGAGACCCTTAAAAAGAAATATTTAAATCAGATTTTACGAGAATATGTTCATATTATCCTCCTTTATAGTTGACATCCATGAGAAAATTACGATAAAATCAGGTTGGATACTCTATATATTCATGAGAAAATTGCAATAAAATCAGGTTAGATACAGAGGCAGTTTTTTAATGAGATCAACAAGGGTGTTTAGTATAAATATATTCTCTTTTTTTTTTTCACTATATGTACATTTATAAACTATATAAAACAATTATATTTTATCTTATAAGCTCTTATTAATTATTCCAGAGCCTCTTGATGCTGCTCATGCCGATTCTTCACCCAGAACGTCAGGTATGACTATTCCCAACTTTAGTCATAGTCTATAAAGGTGTTTACCATTCCAAATATATATAGTTTTATTTATTTATTTACAATTTATATAGATGCACAAATTTAAACCAAAGAGAAGTCTGTGCTAAAGAGTTTGTTTCCTGTTCTGGTGCAAATTCTAATCCTCCCCCCCCCCTTTTTTTTTCTTGGCACCTCAAGATAAAAGGCTGCTATCAACTTTAATCCGTGGCAGTTAAAGCTGTCAAACCAAAAATACACGTTTCCTTCGGGGGAAGGCAAGTAATTTTGCTTATCTTACAATTTGATACTATGTAATAACCTTTTCTTTTCCGTATTTTTTTACATTCATCCTCCTTTGTTGTTGGCGTTATTTATATATATATATATATATATTTTGCTTAGTTTTTGCTATATTTTAATTTTTGAAAATTCGGATATTTTTACAAATAAAGTGTATACCAATTCAAAATTCTTCGAAATCCATTCAAACTTATAAAGTGTAACTGCTCTCAAAATATAGTCAACTATTTGTCAACTAATCTTTAGAACAAAAGAGATGTAATCTCAAAAATTGGAATATATTTTTTTGTTTCAATCTTTTTAATGTGTACTCATTTCCAATAGCCAAGTTACAATTATTCAGCTGTAATTTACTTTTGCTGCTCATACAAACCCCGTTCGCAAGATGTTCGAACTCTTTAAAATGTGGAGTATTAGAACTTTAAATAAAAGCAACGGTAATGTGAAATAGCTCTTATAAGTCAGTACTTGATGATTCTTGACTTTTATTGCAATTAATTGATATATATGTACTAGTTGTTTAATCTCGCTACTGATTTATCAGAACATGTTTATGTTAAATAAAACTAGAAATTTAATCAAGTAAAGAGATACCGTTTATTAAAAGGAAATAAAGAGGGTTTATATACTAATTGAGTTGAGGGAAATGATGATGTGCTAAGGATTATAGATGTCATCTATTATACTAATGTGGGATGAAGGTGGAACATCATGCTTTAATGCCATACTGTAATATCCTGCTGGAACCATGGTTCCGTTGATGTTTAATTGACTTGAATTTCGATTCGTGAACTATTGTTTTACTTTTGGATTTGACATCCGGTTAAGAATGATACATCAGCTACGCTCAATTACGACATAGCTCTGCAGGCTCACTTTTGCAATTTTTTTAATTAATGTATCATATGACCTCGTTACGCTCGATTAATGCTTCCCTAATTGAAAAATGTATGTTTCTGCGACAAATATTAATGAGGTTTATAAACATCCTTTTTTTTAAAGAAAATTCTAATCTTTGATTGGCCTGCCCCCTTTTTTTTAGAAACCACCTTTTGTAGTATATTATTAGCAAGCATCTACTATCCTTCTTCTTTACTCATTTGAACACGCAGATCATTATGTGTATGATGTAAAATGGTCTCCTACACATCCCGCCCTGTTTGTTACTGTAGATGGAATCGACCAATTTGATTTATGGAATTTGAATGCAGATACCGAGGAACCATTTGTAAGTGTTCAAGTTGACTCTGGTAAAGCATTGGATAAATTGGCTTGAGATAAAGAGGGTAAAAAGACAGCAATAAGTTCCGGTGATGGCCATGTTTATGTTTCTGCAATTGGAGATGTAAGACAAAAAATCAATGTAAATCAACTCTAGCGCGATAATTAGAACGTAATACTATATTATTATCGAATAAAATACTACACGATATTAATAGATGTAGGGATTTACAGTAATAAACTTGAATCAAATTGGTACAGCATCGTGGATTCTTGAAAAAGTTCTCAAATATCGTAAAACAACTTACTTTTAAGACCTATAGGGCTTATAAACGGTAATTTAATTTCAAAAATTATTCTTGTCCAGATCATTAATTTTGACATTTTCCAATTTTTTTTTCTGATTTTGCAAATTTAGAGTTAAATATACTACCAATTATAATAACAAAAAATACGTACCTATAAAAAAGTTAGTGCTATATTTGGTTAATAAAAAATAAAAGTTATTTTGGTTACAAAATATTAAATGAAAATCCTTTAATTAAAAAAACGTTTTTGGGACAAAAGTGCAAAGTTTTATTATTTAAAGTTTAATATTAAGCTTTGATAATATGCGTATTAGTTACAAAAACAATTGTCTCTCACATTATAGTATATTCAAACGTTGATTTTAGCATCAAAATTTGATTTTTCTGTTTTTTGATCAAAATCACGAGCGTTGGTAAGGGTAAAATGAGCCCCGAAAATGTCTGCTACAAAATCTGAATTTTCAGACCATACATAGTTAAACACAAGAAAAGTTGAAAAAAAAATATATTTTTTATTTAAAACTTGGATATATCATATACAGTATATACTGTATGTATACATATAGGGTGATCAAAGTATTATAGTTTTTTTTTTTTTTTCCAAAAAATTACATTTCGTGTATTTATTAGATAGACACAAATATCACCTTTTCACAAATTCGAAAAAAAAACCTCTAATACTTTGGCCACCCTAATATGTAGTATAAGAGAGTTAGTAGTTCAACTTTGCTACACTCAATTACGGAATTGCCTTGTGGAGGAGGTTTTTTGTATATAACAGCTTTTTAGTATCCCTATGATTGGTTTTTGCAATCTTTTTTATAATAGAAGTATTACATTTATATATAACCGTTTGATGTGGCTATGCCCTTGCGCTTTATTTGTAATTAATGTGTTTTATACAGTGGATATTTTGTTTCGCTGCTCTCGTTTCTGTAATTTGTTTTATGATAAATGCTTTATATATGATAGATGTATAATCTTGCTATACTCGATGATGGCATCGCCGTGTGGGCTCACTTTTGCAATTTTTTTAATAAATGTATTATCTGGCTGGCAGATCTATCCCATTACTCTCAATTACTGCTACTCTAGTCGAAAAATGTATGTTTTTATGGTATTTATTTAATGCAAAAGAGTACCAACTGCTACAAACAAATTACTGAGTATTTCTCGATTTTTCATAAAAATTCGTTTTTTATCATAATTTAATATAAAAGCAATGCATATTTCTAGTCTCATAGGAAATCTCAACGCTACGTCTTTTGAAAGCTATATTTGATTTGAAGCTTCGTATCTAGGTTTTTCGCTGATGTATCTAGCAGCAACGATACAACTTTTTTTACCGTTGAAAACTGCACTCAGATATTTAAAGAATTTTCCTTAAAACATAGAGTTTGATAAATAAAAATATTAAAATTAAAATTAGCTGTAATATCTCAGGTGTCTTGTCATAGTTTTTACTTTGTATGCTAATATTAAACAATGTGAATGAGTTTGCATGATTTATTGACTATCTATATTCTTGCGTAATCTGGACAGTTAATTAACCCCAAGAAAATATATGATTTAAAAAATAGCTTTGGCCAAGCTTAAGCTTTAGATTCATGCGAAAAATGCATATAATAATTCTTTAAATGTACCGCTTTTTAATGATTGAAGATAAAATATATTGTATAATGTAAATTTATTTAGAAAAAAGACCCCCCCCCCTACAAACAATCAACAAAAACACAAAGATAGAAAAAATACAAGAATCCCACCGAGAGATATAATAAGAGTACGAGATAAGAACAAGCCCAAATGTAAAAAGAAGAAAGTGCGCAAATAAAATGGAAAAGAGACCACCAACCAAATGCAAAAAGTAAACAAAGATGAATTGGGCGATACATTACCTGGATATCTACAAAATTGAATAAATATATAATGATAATAATGATGATATAAAAGGGTGGTATATACAACAAAAAAGGGTTGATGATGGTATATACAATAAAAAAAAAAGGGGGGCTGGTGGTGGTATATACAATAAAAAAAGGTATAAAAAGAGAGAGTAAAAAAGGGTAATTGTACAAATGGGAACTCGTGGCGACGCATGCATTAACATGGTCCGCTCTTAAGGGTGTAATCTCAGCCGACCGTTAGGTCTAGCACCCCTCGATTTGTCCTTTTTAGTACAATTGAAAGAAAGAAAATAATACATTGCCATCCCAACGCATGAATCCCCACCGTAGAAACAAAAAAGAGTAGCAGCAATGGATACAAGTTTGACAATAGAGAAACCAAGAGACCAAAGAGGTGAGGACCAGAGGCGGAGGCAAGGCAACTGTGATGAATATTTATTATGATAAAAAGAGTAATGATTTTTGGTTAGTAAGGTTGAGTAATAGAGACATGTATTATACCAGTTCATCTAAAGAGGATTAAACATGCGATCAATCTCCTCGAGAGTTTTGCCCTTGGTTTCAGGAAGCCAGAAACTACCGATAAAGAGTACACTACAACATGCAGCGAAAAAGTAATAACCACCATAAATAGTATTATCCATAAAGATTGGCATAACAAATGTCATAAATATACCAATAGCCCAATTTAAACCATAAGCAAGAGCAATGACTTTGGCACGAGTACGCATATTAGAAATTTCAGCAGGATAAATGTAAGCAACAGGGCCCCAACTGTAAGCATAGGCAGCTTGGAAAATGAATACAAATGCAATGACACAAGCCTGAGCATGCTTGTTTGATAAACCAATATTGCCTTCTTCATCAATAAAATTATAGCCTTGGAAAAGACCACCTACAATATACATTGAAAGACCCATGACAAGAGCACCAGAAGCAAAAATACCGCGACGACCCAAGCGATCAATGAATAACACTGTCAATAATGTTACCACCAAGACAAGAATATTACTAGCACCACTAGTAGCTAATGAG
The DNA here is from genome assembly GCA_027405735.1 of Mucor racemosus. NCBI lineage: Eukaryota > Fungi > Mucoromycota > Mucoromycetes > Mucorales > Mucoraceae > Mucor > Mucor racemosus. The sequence goes on along the minus strand of JAPEHQ010000004.1, from coordinate 53,183 downwards.
ATGGAAGTACTACCAACACCAGCCTGTTGGAAAATAGAAGGAGCATAATATGTGATGGAATAAGTACCAGTAAAAGCAGCTCCATTACCAGTGAATAAAGCGAAAAGCGTACGCTTTAAATTAGTACCACGGAAACATTCAACATAGGTACGATTACCGAATGAACGTTCAACTTCAATCTCTTCACAAATGCATTGATATTCATTACGAACTTCGGGATCTTCAATAGTAGATTCATGAAGCTTAGCGAGAACCAACAAAGCCTCTTCTTTACGTCCTTTGTCGATAAGCCAACGAGGAGAGTAAGGCAAAAAGTAAGCAGAGAACAAAAAGATACATACAATCAATTGAACTAAGAATGGGGTGCGCCATGCCCAATCATTGTCGAGATAAGAAGTACCAAAATTAACAAAATAACCTACAATAGTACCAACAGAAGACATGGCACTAAACAAAGTAATCAATCGACCACGAATATCAGGAGGAGCAATTTCAGTATGGTAAAGTGGAATAGCATTTGTCAAAAAACCTTCACCGAGACCAACAAAAAGACGACCAGCCATAAGCAAACCAAAATTATAGCCAATAGTTTCAAAAAGAGCACCAATGCCAAATACAGCTGTACCGAGAAGAATTGTATTCTTGCGACCAATGTAATCTACATGTCATTTTTAGTATACAAATTAAAAAGACGTGTATAAAAGATAATTACCACAAACATTGCCAGAAGCCAAACCACCAATAGTAGCGGTTAACAGCATCATTGCAACCAAAAGAGCAGAACGATAAGTAGCATCAACATTTAAAAATTTATCCATAAATGGCTGCAATACCATTGTGCCGCTCACAGCACCTGTGTCAAAGCCAACTACAAAGCCACCACCAGCAGCAATGACACCGGCCATATAAATGGATTTACGACCACCACGATGAATTGCTTGTCTTGTAGCAACCGATTCATTATCATAATCAGATATAATATCTTTGGTGTTCTTATCCGCCATTTTATATAAAGTATGATATAATGAAAAAGGAAGGAATTAAGACTAGAATTCGCCTTTTATATTAGTATTATTCCTATTGATTATGATCCCGAGGCCCCCGAATAAAAAGTGGCAGCATTGTATTCAGATGTGACTCTAATGGCACAAAAAACACATCTTTTTTCGAGATTGGTATCACCAAGGAAAAAATTTATGCTCGAAAATCACATTTCTGGTTTCCATGGTGTTTAACTCTACTCTATGCACACTTGTATTAATATATTAGTTATTGTATAAACAAGGCTCGAGATTGGATCATTTATAATTGAGAGCAAAGCCGATGTCTCTAAAAGAAGATCTGTTCTAGTACGACTCTGAGATTATAAAACCACAAAAAGTTTTTATTTGAAAAAAAGGAGAATATAGAATTACACACACGGTCTATTCTATGGTTACATTTATTTAATATACAATAATAATAATAAAAAAAATAGAACTTGACTCTGTGCTTGAACTTGTTGCTATATATTAGTACTTTATTCACCTGAATCAATTTGAATTTTACAGATGAATACGGAATTTAACGTATGATCCTTAACATTTTATCAACGCTAATTCAATACCCGCCCAATAAGTTATTCTCGTCCATTATAATAATTTTATTTTTTTCCATCCAATAAAACAAAATGGTAAACCAAAGAGGAGTACGCCACGTGCCTCGAGAGATAATACTGATAACGCTCAAAATCGTAAATCATTGTTATTGTAATTATTTGATTTCATTGTACATTATGGCAATATATACAACTTTTTCGTATGTTTACAAATATTGTACAGTAATAGGTGTTCAAACTATTTAAAAAACATGAATACTGTATTGATATGACTTTTTTTTTTGTAAAACTGCCATGTGAGGTTAGTAATTTTGGAAACTATATTCGATTTGATTTACTTTTCAAGATGGTTGTTAAAATTTCAATGATATAGTTTCATTTGATCTGAATCTCGGACAATTTAAATTATCAAATCTATCTCTGTGATTAATAATATCCAACTCATCTTGAATATATTCAACAATAGTAATTTTGCTGCTGATCTCTTACTATCGTTGCCACTGTTGGAGACAATGCCATTCGCGGTGATTTAAATCATTTAAATAGTAAATGTCAAAAATCGGCAAAATGAAAGCGAAATTTCCAAATTTATACAGGATATGATATACAAACAGGCTTAATACTTTAAGTATTAAATATAGTCATTACTGTTATAAATTGCCTCATATTATTTCCAAAAAAAGTTGCCTGAAAATTTGTTTTGAAAATACGAAAAAACTAATTTTTTAGGATGGCAGTTGGCAGTTGGCAGTTGCGGTCAAAAAATTGGGAAATAACTTCTCATTTGCATTACTCGACCAAACATTGATATTTTTCTGAAAAATAAACTAGAGATTGTAGTTCTAATTAATGGATTCTGTTTCATTAAAACTGTGGTATGCTTTATTAACAAAGATGTAGAAGCATAGGCATTGTTCCGGTATTTTAGTTGTTTTTGGGTCTCATTTTTCATTCCTGCTTTATTTTTTTTATTAAATAACACCAAGTAAAAAGTATATGCAAATGTACCTGAGATGTTCAGCTTTAATCGAAAAATAAGTATCCGGAAATATCTTATTTTTTGCAGTTGGTATTAATTTTTTAGTGCTAATGTTTCAGATTTTTACAGGTATTTCACTACTGAAAATTGAAAAACTTGGAGCCTTCATATCTCTATAAAAAATTAAACTATACCAACACTTTTTAATAATAAAACTTGCTTATTTTGAAGTGCTTTATAACATATTGAGGTATAAAAAAATTCTGAGCACTTTTATTTTTTTTGGCAATTCCGTAGTAGGTTTCAAAATATTGGTTAAATTGAAAGCATTCTTTTTTTTTTTTTTTTTTTTTTTTTACACTCATATCATTGACCTTGTTGAGCTCTCTCAGCTCCTATTTAGTGTTTTTCAAAATATTGATTTTTCGTGAAGATATCCTCAAAAGCGCGTACAAAGAAATATCTTCGTTTCTAGCTTCAATTTTTCCCCTGTATACCCTCATCTCAAATTCTGAATTTGAAACAATTTTGGAAAACAATCTTGTTTTCTCTACGAAAAATTCAGCTAAATGATTCAGCAATGACTCGATTGATAGATGATTTGGCCGTGCATTACTTACATTATTTATATTTAAAACATAATTATAAAAAGTGATATATATCTTTGAAAAACCTCCAAAATTTCTATTGAATTTTACACGAAATTTAATGTAAAACACTTGTCTGAATTTTATTTAGATGGATGCAGAAACCAAAGCTGTATAAAAACCATATAATATGCTAGTTCAATTCACTTTCCAGTTCATGAGCTATTAAACGATTTTGTTTTTTAAGTTATTTTTCGATCATTTTTTTTAATAAAATCAACTTTGGAACCCAGTCATTATGGTTTTAAGCTGTAATATGAACTACTATTTTGATTGTCTCGATAAAAAATGCAGAGTCGCTTTTAGTTGGACTTATCTGCTGAATGATACAAAAAATTAACATATCAATTTTAAATGCTTAATTTTTTACGATCAATTTTTCTAGGTCAATTTTAGTTTATTAATAATGTTAGCCCATTCATTTATATTCTGATATTAATTTTTTTATCTTCGAAAAGATTTCAATGGCCCATAGAGGGAAGATACATATTTATTCAAGATTCCATATAGTAATTCGACTCAATATTGGGCGTCAACTTTCGAAAACCATTTGAAAACCATCTGAAACCTACTTTTTACAACCACAAAAAACCAACAATAGAAGAAAAATCACTAGGTCAGTAAGCTCACCAGTTCTCAGCAAATATGAATCATCCAAATGACCTCCCGTTGTAATAGTAGGTATTTCTAGCGTTGATTCACAGAATTGCAAAAGATTTGGCCTCCCTGAGTTGCTGCGGACATGGGAAGATGAAATCTATAAAATTAAATAGTGGTTCCAAATTGAATTTTAAAGTTACAATCAATAATGCGCAATAGATATATAAAAAACATATCTTAATTTCATCAACTAAAAGCTGCTACCAAAGGAGTTTTATACACGTTTTTAAAAAAAACTCTCTTCCTCTGCTTAAAAAAAACAAAGCAACCGGAAAAGCGCTTGTAATCAATGAATATTGATCCAAATAGGCCGAAAGCTTTATAGTATATACAACAGCTGCAGCAATATCCAGCATTATGGTTTAGTATTTCATTGTTTTGCTGGTTAATTGTACTGCTGTTCTCAAAATTCTATTTCATTTTTACTGGAATGGGTTTTTAAATTGCATTTGCTTTTATTAATATAGATTATAGACAATAATACAATTCAATTCGTTGATGATGTAGAGCAATACATGCAAGAGCCAATATATTTACTATTATCATCATTTGCAAATATGTTTATAGCTATTGTTATATCAGAATCTAGATATAGCGCTACAGTAGTTGTATTATCAGGATATTGTTATTGTTACACCATCGATAGCTATTGTATAACTTGATAGCCTCTTCTATATATAAGCTCATTCTCTACATTGAATAAGACCACACCTTTTACTCTTGTCTAATTCTTATTAGTTTTGGTAAAACAGCTATAATTTTTACAGCAACAATGGGTTTTGCTCGAGCATAAACTTAAATAACACTTACTGCTTAAATTTATATGCAAGCCAAATCTAAGATTATAAATGTTACTTTATCGCATATAAAATTTAAACAAATTAACCATCTTTAAACTTGCTATTTCAGTTTACGATTGTCAGCTGTAAAAAGATTTGTTTTCAAGTATTATACAGTAGCTACGATCGAAAGTATGGTTATTAGACAAAACATTAGATTATTCTTTTTTTTTTCGTTTCTATATCATTTGGAACCTTATAAATTTTTTGGAATATTTCGTGAATCTGTAACCAGTTCTAGCTTTTCATTGAATATATATAAATATCATTGTCTTTGGTTTGATCTGGTAATCAAGAAATACGTCCGACAATACAGTAGTAAACAATAATATTTGATATTAGAATGCGGTGAAATAAAAATATCAGTCTCTAATATAGACTGCTACCTATATTAAAATATTAGTCTCTTGTGTTGGCATGCGTATTCACATTGTGGAACAGACAGAGCTATTCACGGAAAAAAGTATAAAAAAACAATAGGAATTCGACTAGATAACATTAGGGTTTTATTATCAAGTTAAATTCTACTTGAGGACTTTTGTAATAAATAAATGTCCTCTTTATATAGTTTTCATCAGAGAGATTAGGTAAGCATTCCTAGGACCATACATAGCCAATAACACCCCTTGTCAGATATAAATCTTGATAGTAACCAATCGGTGTATTAATAGAGTTCATGGGTCCTTGATCATAATGGTGTAATTAAATCCACATTATGTTGATTGGTCTTTAACTATAAGTTGCTAGAATAGAAGCTTGGTAGAAAATTTATATTAGTATGAATCAGCATATATCATTTAGTAGTGTAATGTCTATTCATGTCAGCTGTACTTTAATTGAGAATCAGATGAAATGGAGATCAATATAGTGGATAAATGTGTACATATTCCATACACATAAAAGATAAAAGAAAAGAATACTAGCTTGATAGTCTGATATGCCCTATTATCAAACGGTGAATATAACCTTTGAATATGAAAACAAAAAGAGAGAAACAACACACGTAGAAAAGGACTTTCAAGGCTTTACATTCTTTAGCGCGCGCAATTAAAACCCTGCTAAATTGCACATTACAGCCAATGTAAAAGCAGCATTACTGCGTATTAACCATAAACTAAACAAAACAAGCAATATCTGTTATCATACAAACATGCATTTTTCTACCAGAAAACCCGTCTGTTATATCATAGATTTATTAAAAAATTGCAAAAGCGAGCCCGTAGAGCGACGCCATAATCGAGCATAACACGATCGAACGGCTAAGTCTCTTATACTATGGTATATATCTAAGCTTTAACTGAAAATGCGTTTTTTTTTTTTACTTTTTTTATATTTAACCACGTAAGGTCTGAAAATTCAGTTTTTGTAGCGGAAATTTTCGGGGCTCATTTTATCCTTACCAACACTCGTGATTTTGATCAAAAAACAGAAAAATCAAATTTTGATGCTAAAATCAACGTTTAAATATACTACATTGTGAGAGAAAATTGTAGCCATAACTAATACACATTTTATAAAAGCTTAATATTAAATGTTAAGTAATGAAACCTTGTACTTTTGTCCCAAAAACGGTTTTTTGATTAAAGGATTTTTATGTAATATTTCGCAATAAAACGGGTTGTTATTTTTTATTGAGCAAATAGAGCGCTAAACTTTGTATATGACGGATATCTTATCTTATATGAAGTTAGTATGTATCTTAAGAGAAAGCATAAATATAATGTTGCTTTTTCATGCAAAATGGAACAGTTGCCTTCTTGATAATGTTTATTATATTTAATAATCATTTTAATTCATAAAGAAAGTTATAAAAATATGAAATCTGAAGATATACAAAAAAAAATAGGATATATATAGAAAATTAAAAAGATGTGAAAATTATAGATATCCGTCTATGTGTATATTTTTTGTTTTTATAATTGGTAGTACAATTAACTCTAAATTTGCAAAATCAGAAAAAAAAATTAAAAAATGTCAAAATTGATGATCTGGATAAAAATAATTTTCTAAATTAATATTCCGCTTATAAGCCTTATAGGTCTTAAAAATAAGAGATTTTATAATACCTCAGAACTTTTATAAGAATTATAATGCTGTACCCACTTGATTCAAGCTTATTACTGGAAATCCTTATACATGTTAATTTTGTGCGATAGTTTATTTGATGATAATATAGTCTTAATTTATAATTATTGCGCTAGAGGTAATTTACATGAAGTTTTGGTCACCTCTCCAATATCATAAACATTAACATGGCCATCACTGGAACCTATTGCCACCTTTTTATCCTCTTTGTCCCAAGCCAATTTATTCAATAATGCTTTACCAGAACCAACTTACGTACTTACAAATGGTTCCTCGGTATTTGCATTTAATTTCCATAAATTAAATTGACTGATTCCATCTACAACAGTAGTATCAAACGTATCATCAGCCCGCCTTATAATAAATAATGTCAATCTAAAATCGGAAATATCCCATTGTCATTGTTATTATAAGCTATCAAAAGCTTGATTTTTAATAATACAGCAATTAAATAAAAGAAAAAATGATACTAATCGCATATTGTGAGTATTCAACATCTAGTTGAGTTTAATGAAGAATGCTTTTGAACCCTTTTGAAAATCCTGAAGCAAACACAACACCTTGGTTCTGTAATTTATATCCCTCAAAATGTCGCTATTTTCACCGCACAATGAAAGAACTTTTTATCAATCTTGACCTCGTTTTACATTGAGTATCAGTTTTTTACCAGTTGCATTTTCTCTGATGCATTAATATTCGGTCATATTGAACGATAGCATATTAAATTACAATTTACTAGCATACTGTTGGTAGTTTTTGTTATTACTTTAAAAACTTGATCCTATTATAATATTATTATTATTACAAATTGGTTATAATTGTCAAATTGATCAATTCATACAGTATATCATATTACTATTTCGCATTGGTAGAGATTATATAATTGATATCTGCATTTAACACTGGTGGATTGGAAAGTTGGTGTCTGTCTTTAGTTTGATGAATAATGCGTACTTTGGTTTTTCAGTATAATTCTAGGTGTTTCTACACCTAAAATCTAAATTTTCAAATGCAGCCACATCTGTTGAATATCACTTGAGTTTCTGTGCGTTGTAGCTCATGTTATTATACTAACTCCCATTTTGGCAAATATTGTTTTCATTCATTCATATTCAATTTTTATATTATATAACTTAATATTAATGTACTAATACCATTGAGTTTTGTTTATATCCATCACAAATTGGCATTTTTTTCAGATGATTTCTACTACCAATTTCTGGAAAGCTCTATTATCATTTCCAAAAAAAAATGCACCTTAATTTGCTGCATTTCCCAAATAATAAAAAACTGACAAATAGATATTCACATGTATGGGGATTAAAATTATAGACCAAAGGAGAGTGACAAGCTTAACGGGTAGCCCATGCGCTACAAATTGAGTGCGACACACATATTCGTGAGTTCAGACCCGTCAAAGGGGAAGCCCTTTGGTATTTGGATATGAATTTCGAAAGAGAACCTCCGATGACCTTGCTTCTCATCGAATATGATACTCCTTTTTTTTTTCTTAGTAAGTTTTGCATATGTCTAGCAATTTTTTTCCTTTTTCATTAATGCATATGATATGCATACTAGTAAATTTGGCTGGCAAAACCCGGCTCGACACCAAAACTATCAGCATCCATGGGTCATTGTACGTTCAGCCAGTTCGAGCAACAAGTCGGTTACCTGCTACTTCTACCTATTAATATCAGCAAGCCCATCAGTTCTTCTCAACGAATATGAATCCAAATGACCTCCCGTTGCAATAATGGCAGGTATTTCTAGCGCTGATCCGCAGAATTACAAAAAAATTATGTTGCGTCCACAGGTTATTATAGTAATTTGTAAGATAATGAACCTTTTATATTGTAATCCTTATTGTGAAAGTAAGCTAACTACTTTGAGATGGCACTCCTAATTGTTCATCCGTTGAAGGATGGTCCGGAATGTACGGGATATATGAGATACCATATTTGGTTTTATGAAATAGATGTGCCCCTCACGCCTCACGTATGCTATGTTATTGATGTAAATAAATACTGATCTAATGGATGAAATTGTAATATAGAATTTGTATATAAAAAGGACAAATTATTGATATTAAATAAAGATTCTCTTCAGTTTTTGTGTGTGATTTAATTTAACCAGTTTCTTTATTAAATTATACATTTTTTTTCTTGCTACAATATTTATTCTAAATCTTGTGCAATTCGAATTAGCCTTTGCAGTGGAATTACATACTAAAAACGCTTGATAAAAATAAAACAACCTAAATTCCAAGTGTCGCTCATAAGATATGAATCCACTTGAAATGTGAACAACAATAATAAACAAACGCTTCAATTGAACACAATAACAAACGCATGCTAAAAATATGAAATACCCTTTTTGAACCATACATGTCGTGTAGATGATAGCACCCTTGATCACGGCGCAATCAATTACGCAAATGACATATATATCAAAGCAGGATTCTATCCAAATCAATAATGATGATAATAAACAGAGATATTAATTTAGTCAACTACTAATCTATATCGAAGTTGCACTATCAATATAAATAAGATTCAAGCATATAAAAAAACTACCCCTTAAAAATCAATGTTACATAAAATAGATATAACAGAAATAAACAAAACAACCATTTCCCAAAAGGTCGATATTGTCACACTTGACATACAATCCCTTATGGTCAATGTTCTACACAATTTACCCCTTAAAATATCAAATCAATAACAATGTACTCAAAACTGGAAAATTACTAAATATACATCCATTCAAGTCTGATGGTATCCAAGTTCTCCAAATCACTATAAATACCTCATACTTTTTCAATTATTTTAACTCTTCAGAAATCTTTTGCAATAAAACCTTTAGCTGATTATAATTGTATTTCTACTGCTTTTATTTTTATATTATTTTTTATTTTAGTAAATAACATCGTCATTTACTGCAGCCTTATCGTGTATTTTCAGGTTTGATAAATAATACTTAAAAAAGAATGCAATTAAAAGAGAATGAGTAATGAATCAGTTCTTCAACTATGTAATAAAAACAAAATATCGTTTATTTAGATATAAAAGTATGGACTTTTATATTGATATGACATTGAGATCCTGAGGTGTAATTTAAGGCACTATTGAACCATTAGATCTGTTTGATAGTAATCTATGGATTGAAATTGATCAATCATAATTTAACAGTTCTTGAAAAGCTTGTGAGTTGCTTTGTTACAATGTTGCGTTGAATGTGCTTGGATGATGTTGATTTGATAGCTACTTGATTAATTAACCGCTGGGATGAAATAATATGGTGTCATAATTGAGGTCCAATGGCTCTTGCTAATTACTGGATTAAACGTAGTACGCTAGGAGTTTTTTATATCCGATATCAAGACTTTGCACTTCAATGCATGTCGTAATCAATAGATTGTAAGATGTATTGATACTGTAGAAGGTGATAACATATGGTAATTGGTGACATACAACATACAACATAGTATATGATTCACATTTTTGCCAATGGTCACTCTTCCAAAAAAAAGCCGAACAATCTCCGGAAGCGGTGGCCATCTAATGATATTTCCAAGCTTTAAATTTCTAGAAAAAATCACCGGACAGTCCGGAAGCGGTTGTTTAAATATTCCAAGCAGCTATAAGATGCAGGTATCGAGATTTCATACAAAAATTAAGGTTCGACAGTATTGCTATTAATTATTCAAAGGCTTATTTTAAGTGAAACATAAATACAACCTACAACATTATTAGCCTAATAACGGATCTAACTTGAAAAGTATAAAATGATATAACCGGATTCAAAAAAAGTCCATAATATCACAAATTTAAAGGATTTATATATAAAAGCCACTACGGCCGACCTGTGCTGCGCAAGATGATTTTGTTGTGCCCAGGTGGGCTGCACACTATAGCCTGATAAGTTGTTGCGCCCACTGAATAATGGCTAAAAAGATAACAAGATGCACATCATGGGCACAACAAAAGAAACTGCACACGAGCATAACGAAAAGCCTGTATGTGTAGAATTATAGATTCTGTCCGTGTGTATGATATTAATCCCATGTGTGCATAATAGTAGAATTCCCCATAAGCATATCATTATCCCTATTTGTGCATAATAATAAAACTGACCATGAATATAATGAGCTGATCGCACTTAAAAAAGCAGGATGCTGGTGGTCTAATAGATCATTTCAAATTAAAAATAGTATTAAATTAGTTGAAATTAGCATATATGGCAATGGCGACTACCAAGATCAATAAGTATATAAACATCATCATCTTTATGTATAATTAAAGTGGTAGTGCAATGTAGTTCATATCTATTTTTTAAGCATTCATCAGATTTCGAATATTGATTAAATAACTCTAAGCGAATCGACACCAGAGAAATACCAAAAAAATAATAAATCTTTCTTTCTTAAATGGCCAAACGGATAGTAGACAGCGTTATCTACTGGGTATTTTTTTTAAATTTTCAATATGCAGTTAATGATAAAACAAGATTGATTTATCGAAAGGTAAATCGTATGAAAATTAATCAAAATGAAAAAGTACCGTTTTATTATGAGCTTATAGACAGGGTTTATATAGTAATTGGATGAGTGTAATAGATGTGAGTGATAATATAATTAGAATTAGAATGAGCATTTGGATATTGTGTGGATATATTGGAATTATGCTTCTATGATTCAATAGTAGCATGATGATAGACGCATGAAATATGATCTTGCTTGATTTGCATGTTGAACATCATGGTTTGACAGATGTTCTAAATTGGTAATTCGGTAATTCTTAATTCTGATAGATCAAAGATTTCAAGATGGATTATTTGCCTAAATACAAATTCCATCAGCAATATATACAGTATATATTTGGTTTGCTGTCAATGTTCAATAAACATTCTTGCTTGAGCATTGTATTGCCAGTAATTATACTTTATATATTCGACTTAATGTTTTTGCGCTTACCGTACATGTTCTAAAATTTATCAATTGATTATATACACTTTACGCAGGATTTTTTTCACATTTATTTATCTTTTTATGCGATATTTAGCGAACAGTTTAATATATTCTTGAATCATGATATGATGAAAATTATTTTGAAACCATGTAGATATTTTTTTATTCTCATATTCGTATATATGCCTTTATCAAGCTATTACATTTCAAATCCTCAACTCCGGGTATAGACATACAGTCCTTTTTCTTACAAATTCACAAGTTTCCTCGTGCTTCAACAAGCATTCTACTAGTCATATGGTTGTATTGAATTGGCCATGGTCATCCAATTTCAAGGACAAAGAGAAAACTCTCACTCTCCATTTTAAATAAATCAAATGGATAGTATGTGTAACCTATATATTATCATGGGTTCAGTTGATTTATTTTATTATTTTATTTTTCATTCTTCTCTTACATTTGCAAGCATTTTCTTCGCCATGTCTGATTCTGATCATTTTAATGAAATATCATCGTATAATTTAATAAGAAGTACATGTTTGAATGAGAAAGAGTGATTGCATACGATAAACTAAAACCATGATAGATATTATTCAAGACTTGTTTTGCTATGACACTATTAAAAGAAAGAGAATACTGGAATATTACTTTTATCAAGATGCGTCCTTGGTATCACCTGTAATGAGTACTGACGGTATAGATAATATTCAATAGTAAACTCTGGATGAAACACTTCAAATCAAATACAATTCATACCAACGCCTTTGTTTTTTTTTTTTTTATTTTTTTTATTAGTATGTATACAGTTTGGCAAGCGTTAAATAGAAAAGAACCTACAATAACAAACATTGTATTTGATGGACATACAGCCGTAATTCACTTGATTCACAATTTGACGCCTAGATTATTTCCTAGTTTTATACAGCTACAAGTGCCTGCAATTACAACACTTTATTTTCGAGAAACAGAATGTGATAGTGGATTATTAAAAATATATAGACAAGAAGATAGCTGGACATTGGAAGGTTTGATACAATCAGTTCCGTTGGTTTCATTTTGGTATAACCATGTACTTCGTGTTGTTATGGGTAAACTATTAACGACTACTGGTGATATAATAAATTCTGCTATTCAGCAAGCCCAAAAAATATCGATACAACAAAAGAATCAACATATTAAACATTGGCAAAAACAAGAAATTGACAATTATTGCAGTGATAATGAATATGAAGCAGAGGCATCTACGCCTGTTAAAGAAACTGCATTAATTGAAGGAAAAATAAGTTTATTAAATGATGAATAAATTACTGCAATTAATCTAATTGTTTTTTAACGGGTGCGCATGAATTTGTACGTAAATTGACATTTTTTGGTGCAAACCCTTGCTCCCAAGCAACTAAATAATCCCAATGAGGATTAACATGATCTTCAGTTTTGTAAGTCCAATAGAACCAACCAGCACCAGCTTCATAAGCATCCATTTGCTTTTCCATAAATTGTAACAAGAAATCTTTGTATTCAGGTGTAAAAGCTTTCCAATCATCGACGCCAGCACATGAACAAGTTGGACAAACTGGTTCAGTTGGTGCATCATCTTGTTCAAGTGTACCATCATATCTAGCACCCAATCCAACACCATTCAAGTATTTGGCACAATCATTTGTAGCTATAGAGAATTCACCAACCATTGTAGGACCAACATGAATAGATGCTTCAGCAATGTCTTTTTTCCATGCAGTACAAGGAAATTCTGATTGTTGACTTCTAGGCATGGATACGAGACCATTATTGAATATCATGTATAAATGTGTTTCCAATATGACACGTTCATATTGCTTGCCAAAGAAACCATTCCATGTACTGAGGGGATTGAAACCATCATGATAAGTCAAACGAGGACCACGGCCAGGGCCTAATAATTTACGAATAGCATTATAACTTTTTTGATACCAACTCTTGACCTTTTCAGAAGGAATTTTCATCATTGCAGGTTCATTTAATACACCAAATAAAGGAACAACATTAGTCCATTCTGGTTTATCAAAAAATCTAATCATTTCAGTTACAATTTCAAGTGTTCTATCTGCATTTGATTCACCCTCGGTACCATTCAAGAAGCCGACTGAACCTCCTCTACCAGAATGATTCCAACCGTTTTGTGAGCCAGGAGCAGTATGTAATTCAACCATAACGCGGAGACCATATTTTCTAGCCCATTGAACACCTTGTAACAGATATTGCCAGGAGATAAAAGGTACATATGGTTCACCAGGTACTACTTGAACCGCCCAATGTCCTGTAGGAATACGAACATGATTAAATCCCATTTCGGCAATGGTTTTAAAATCGGCTTCTGTTATAAAAGTCTCATAATGATGTTGCAGTTGTCTTTTAGCTTCCTCGGGTCCCAATTTTTCGCATAAACTTGCTTCATCAGGTACTGTCTGATTTGGACCAAATTGTTCAAATATTTTTGGCGTGATAAAAGGTTCCAATACGAGCCATCCACCTAAATTAATTCCACGAATACGATCTTCAGCATTGTAACGAAATGGTTTGTTGAGAGCAGGAGTAAAATTATGAGCTTGAACTGAATCATCAAAAGGATCCTTATAATCAGGTGAACCAGGTGTAATAAGATGAGGATCACTAGATGATCTTTGCTGTTGATGCTCATCTTTTGCACCAATACCAAAGACAACCAATGGAATGACAATTGCAGCCAAAATAAGCAATGTAATAAATGTTACAAGCAATGCTACCCTTGTTTTATTTGCTTTAAACCTTTCCCATAAAGTAGATGGAGGAGCAGAAGAAGAAGAGAGAGGCATAGCAGGTCCTGGAGATTTAGAAGCATCTGCCTTGAGTTTTTCATCAATGTCAATGTGATGAATGCTTGGTTCTCTTGATGAAGTCCAACTAGGTGGATTAGCCTGTTGGTTGTAATGATTCTCTTCTGAGTTTATATCTATCATAATAACAATTGATTAGTTTATTTATAAATGAATATTTATTATTATATCAAAAGCTACATTACTTTGCATAATAAAATTAGAGTACTAGAGAAACAAAAAGAAAGAAGAAGACAACATCAAATTGTAAGCTTTTTGTTTAATTTTCATTTTGACGCCGAAACTTGAATGTAATTTGTTTGTTACATATTTCGAAACGATAAAATGTAGCAAATAAATTTATACTGTCTGTGCACTGTATGTTACGAATGGTAAATTTATGTGTATTTGTTTATTAAAATTAAAAAAGAAAAAGGAAAAAAGAGAGAGAGAGAGAGAAAAAATTAAACTTAACAACATCCACCAGATTGCTTGGGCTCAAGAGAAGCACCT
This sequence comes from Mucor racemosus, assembly GCA_027405735.1. NCBI lineage: Eukaryota > Fungi > Mucoromycota > Mucoromycetes > Mucorales > Mucoraceae > Mucor > Mucor racemosus. The sequence continues at coordinate 38,066 of JAPEHQ010000004.1, read as the reverse complement.
TGACCAACCTTGACAGTAGCTTTAGCTTGAGATTGTTGCATAGTAGAACCCATTCTATCTTTAATTTGCTTGGCCATAGTCAAGAAAGCTTGTTCAACATTGGTAGCATCCTTGGCTGAAGTTTCCAAAAGGGGTATCTTGAGTGATTCAGCAAATTCCTTTGCTTGTTCAGTATCAACTACCTTTTTATCAACCAAATCACTCTTGTTACCAACTAATAATTTGTTGACTCCTTCGGCTGCATATCTATCAATTTCTTGCAACCATTGCTTTACATTATTGAAGGAATCTTCATCAGTAACATCATAAACAACAATGATACCATGTGCTCCTCTATAATAAGATGAAGTGATTGTACGGAAACGCTCTTGACCAGCAGTATCCCACTATTAAATATGTATATAAATATATATATAGTAGATGTACGTTTATGTTTTATATTTTTATAAAAACTTACAATTTGGAGCTTTACAGTTTTACCTTCCAATTCAATAGTTCTGATTTTCTACATATTCCAGAGATTATTAAAATGTTTATATTCAACAACAAATAAATAAAAAAGAAACTTACGAAATCTACACCAATGGTAGAGATATAACTCTCGGTATAAGTATCGTCAGCAAAACGGAGCAAAAGACAAGACTTTCCTACACCAGAATCACCAATAAGCAAAAGCTTAAACAAATAATCACTATTTCCCATGTTGAAACCATTTAGTCAACAATAAATTATTTGTTGTATAAACTACTTACTACTCGGGGTTCATTTTTTAGTTTTTTTAGTTGTATATTCAAGATGAAGAGAAAGGGAAAAAAGAGAGAGAAAAAAAAAAAGGCTATCTCTATATCATCAACAACTCGCTGTTGATAAACACCATCTTGCTTGTGCTTACACCAGCTGCTCACCAAAAATTTAGGGCAAAGAGTCACGATTTACTTGATACAAACCAATCATGGAAGTGCATGACATCGTTTGTGTTACATTTCTGTTGGATAAACCCATCATTTCATAGCAGCAAAGACATGAAAGCATCAACAAAGGTTTACTGTCTGATTATAAACTGAAACATATCACCATGGCAACTAAATGTTGGAATATTGTTTCCATGGAAACCCGAAAAAACGAGTGGGATTTTGAATCAATATCCTACTGATAAGCAAACAATGTCTAATGACATGGATATGTAACTAGTAGTTGAACCCTAATGTTGTATTTTTCATTCATGATTATGTTCAACTCCTTTGTATTAAAAAAAAAAAAGAAAAAAAAAATCTCTACTGTATGATCATGATGCAATTTTGCTAATAAAACTAATCCCTTTATGTACACATCCTTGGATTCACTGCTTATGAATTTGTGTAATACCCCTTGACAAGCAGTGAGATTGCTTCAATTCTTTGTATTAACAGATAGTGTTATCCGAATTATTTCGCATGATTTAAAACAAGTTGTTTGGTGAGATCATTTCAATTTTTTTGATGAAGAAATTAAAATCTTCCTCGCTCATTTATTATTCAAATTTCTATCTTTTGCAGAAATAGATATTCTTGTCTGATTTGTACGTTGATACATTTTGGTTCTATTAATTAATTAATTAATGAATAAAAAAAAAAAGAATACATAAATAAGCATTTTCTATACTGTTTTTCTGATTGGAACTCGCTTTTATAAACCACGGTTTTTGACCCTTTGAAGATTCAAGGCCCTTTTACTATTGAATAATGTGTATACACTATGACTATAAAAAAAATCCACGGAATCTAAACATGTTTCTGATTGTTTTACAATTGTACAACTAGTTTTAAATTGCTTGTGAATTGTAGAAATTATCCTTTAAAGACATGGATAACATGCAAATTACCATCGGTGATTTAATTAGTGAGCATTCGTCTTTTTAAGCCTGTTTCTTACAAAAGAACGATAATGTATGCTCTTTGTGCGATTGAGCAAGTCGAGATAATATTGCTAGCACTGGATACGTATATTTTATATAAAAACAAAAATTATATGCATATAAAGGTCTGCAACCATGAAAACATTCATCTGCGTGTAGAAAATTTATGGTAACATTTGGTTTTTCATGTGATTGAATTCATTGTGAACTATTATGAAGCACGTTTGGTAAAGCGCAGCCAACTATCAGCGTTGAATGTTACAATAGTACAAACCAAGAAACTGACATGCTGGGAGCACTATAAGCTAACCTGATGACATTTGATTGATAAAAAGAAACAATTTTATATTCAAAAACATGGTGATTATTCTGCCAAATGGTATCATAAATTTACTTGATTTTAATGATGGATATGACAAACAAACACTTGAAAAACACATGATAGCGATGTTACACACAAGAATATATTATATAAATGAGCTTGTTATATAAATAATTCTTTTTTTTTCTTTTTCTTTTTTTGTATTATAGATTATGTATATGAGCAAATGGGGAGTGTCAGTTCTTCCTCGATTAAAACCAACTACACTCAAAATGAATCAATGGCTAATACTGTCGATAAAAAAATCCCAAAGCATTTACAACCACTCAAACGAAAGCACACTCAAAAGAAAAAAGTTGAATCATCACCAGCAGCTGTAACAGCTGCACCACCACGAATTATAGAAGAAAATCGAGTTGCAGCTACAATATCAAATGATCACATAAATACACTTATACCAAATAATTTCTACAATGCGTCTAATGACATTAATCAAATATTTATCGACCATTCAGCTTCCAGTCCACAATTATTTAGATGGACTAAAGGTAGAAGGTTTGCCAGTTCTCAAGTAAAGTAAATTTTTATTTATAATTTGCATATTGATTAAATTGAAATTGTATAGAATATAGCATATCCATTACCAAATGATCAAACAGAATTAGATAGACATAGAGTCCAATTTTATGTGGTTAGATGGGCACTTGAAAGGTGAGTCATTCAAAGACAGATGAAATCTTGGAAGATTATTTACAAATTTGTTGACTTATAGCCGACACATTACACCACCCCCGATAAAAAAAAAATTATTTGATGGTATTAGAGTATTAGATGTTGGGTAAACTCAATTAGAAATGAACATGTATACCTATGCTAGAATCTAATATATTTTTTTTCTATTGTTTCATCTAGTTGTGGTCCTGGATTATGGGTAAATGTGTACAACATTGCTTTTTAAAAGAAAAAACTAACAAGTACAAATTACTTGTCATAGGTTGGACATCCAATTATTGACATGGCAGAAGATTTCAAAAAGTCAAAATTTGATGCTCTGGATATTTGTAGCCTGTTACCAGCAGAACAATCTACAAATGGTAATTTCAATTTTACATGTCATAACGTTGTGGAATCAGATTTTCCATTTGAATCAAACACATTTGATTATGTTCAACAAAGCATGGCAACATTATCATATAAAATAGATGATTGGCCCATTGTATTATCAGAAATTAAAAGAGTTACAAAGTCAGGTGGCTTTATTCAGTTGATTGAACCTGATATGTTTGCACAACAATTAGGACCACAGGGTGAAATTTGGCGAGATCAAAGTAAGTTGGTTGCCATGGTGATAACACTACTATTATATTATGAATTCAAACTCATCTGCGAGCATAGTTCACAATTCTTTGCGAGATGAACGTGGCTATGAACCAAGGATCGCATGCCAATTAGAAAAACTTTTATCTGATCTTGATCTTGAAGATATTACAGTGAGATATGTCTCTGTTCCAATTGGATCTTGGGGTCTTGATATTGGACATTTGTGGGAGCAAAATTTTGACGCATTTTTAGAATCAGCAAGACCATTTTTGGTAGATAAAATGCAAATTAGCAATTCCGTTTACAAAGCAAACTCAAAGAAACTCAAAGATGAACTAAAAAGTGGACAATTCAAAGCATTTAATAATATTTATGTAGTGTACGGGCGTGTAAAATGAGAATTGTGTGTATAAATTTGGTATTCAATACTACAATAAGGAGAATAAAATTACGTGTAGCATATCTCGATTTAAAAGCAAGCTTTTTTTCGTTTTTTTTTTTTTTTTTTTTTTTCATAATGAATTCCTCATCATCGTCATCATCTTGTCCATATGATAAAAATTCATCCTCCAGGCTTGATAATTCAATTGCCACTGGGTCAATGTCAATATCCGATTCAACAAACGCTGTACAATCTCTAATTGATTCACCATCTCTACCTCGAATTGCTTTACGTACTTATCCTGATGAAACACCGCCTACTCAAGCACAAATCGATATTGTAAGATATACTTGGGAACGTGTATCTGAAATTCATTTAGATACTGATGATCCAGCTGTATCTACTACTCATGCATTTGGTTTAGCTTTTTATGATGCGTTATTTAAATTGGATCCTTCGTTGAAATTATTATTTACAAATATATTTCAACAAGCAAGAGCATTAGCTGGTATGGTTTCTTATATAGCTAGATCGCCCAATGTAACTGGATCGAAGCAATCTATATCTTCACCCGAACAAAGTGGAGGATGCGGTATGAATACTACAATGGAAAAAATACCTACAATTCGAGAAATTAATGCACGAAAACGTAAAGAAACCAATGCAACTACATTTGAAGAATTAGTTAGCAGCGTCGCTGCCAACAATGATATAAAGACAGCTGATTATGATGAAGGAGACCCAGAAATACTATTACATAAGCTTCGAGAATTAGGAGCGAGACATTATTTTTACAATGTGGAGCCAAGGTTCCTAGAATTGGTAGGACCTGCGGTCCAGTCCGCTTTAAAACTAAGGTTAGGTAAAGAATTTTTACCAGAGGTGGCAGAAGCTTGGACAAGAGTAGGTTGCAATTTAAATGAACTGAAAGCGGCGTTGATTCTGATGGTGTTTTTATTATAGGCTCATACTTATGCTGCCTATCATATGAAAGCCGGTTTAGAATCACAAATTGCTTGGGAACAAGGAAGACGAAAGACAGGTACATTAAAGACGAATAATGCCTCCAATAATGATCATCAAAGTAGTAGTTTGAAATCAAATTGCTCAATTCAATAAATTCATGGATTTGGGTAATGCTTGTGTTATATTGTTATGAGTTCGAGTTTTTATAAAGAATAATATCTATTTGGAAGATAGTACAAAGTGATAGATATAGGCTAACTTGACAAAATGAAAATGGATCGTATATTATAGCTATTCAGCTTGATTTAAAGAAAAAAAGTTGAAAAAATATATTTAATGACGAATAGTTTGTTTGTCGTAGTCAAAAAAAAACTATTAGAATATACAACACGGTATGAAATATACAATATTATAATTGCTATATGCTTTATAAAAGTAAATGTACAACGAAATAGTGTTAAGGAAGACAAAGAGATAGGATTTTATTGATTTAATTTGTAGGATTTACATATAAAAATATCTCTGACACCCTGGATAAAAAACTAATTTATCATTAAAATAAAACAACTATATACAAGGACATCCTTTGTTATTTGAATGTTAGTAATGGGTAACTGCCAAGTTGATATACAGTTTCAAAGTATAATTGATTAATTCATCTCGATTTTTTAATTACTGTTCAAGTGATTAGACATTGTTTTATGTATAACAAAAAACGCACGTTCCATGTGAAAATCAGAGCCCAGGTCAAGATGGATTCATAACAATCAATCCCACTTGTATACTATCGACCTATTATATATATTATCTTATTATACATATTACTAGTGATCAGATATCAGAACAAATATTGAATGCATATATTCGCATCTGACAAAACTGTCAAGTGTCATTTCTAGTAAATAGGAATGGTAAATATATTAAGCACCACGTGTATTCCAATCTGTTCGGATAGAAAAATCTGTTCGATATTTAGTCATTGCTGCTTCTGAGTATGTAAGCTCATGTTATATACTTTAGTAATAAATGTAATGATCTGCGATCTTGGTCAAATATTATGGTCAAAATAAGATGTTAATGATACGATCTTTAATATTAGACGTTGGTAAGCATTGGTTGAAGGAAGGTTGATATTAATTAAGGAAAATAAATAAGGATATAAAGAGGAGGAAAAACAGATAATTCTACAAGGAATTATGGAAGGATTTTCTTGTAGTACTGTAAATTAGTATATCTGTATTAAATACTCTTCTTCTTCAGCTTTACTTCAAAAACTTTTGAATATCTTCAGGACAGGTGGATAATCCGGCATAGTCGATAATAACAAGACGTATTCTCTTTTGTGTATAGTGAATTTTTGATGTGAGATTTACAAAATTCTGTCAGTAAATTATGGCAGCAAAAATATTGTGATATTACAGTACCGATATTCACCAGTGATATCGCCCCGGCAACATCTTAATGATACTAAAGTTTCATTTGCTCTTGGATGATTTCGTTCAAGTAAAGGTTGTTGGTTCGCCAGACAGCAAGAGCTAACAAACATTTCCTCGCATTTGCCACGAAAATACAATTTATCAACCAGTAGTTGCAGGAGACGGACTCTTGATGCCCCTGTCTCCTTTGTGGGAGATTTACTCGCATACCCAAACGTTGTGAGATCAGAGCTTTTCTGAAAATGGGACCAATATGCTGAAATCGAATTGCAGCTGCCTGCCAGGAATGCTAGTAATACTGTATATATGAGTTTTAATTCAGTGTTAATAGTTAATATTACTGTTACCTCGACATCGCTCTTTTACTATCCACAAATTGCGGCCAGAAACCTTTAAGCCGTTGACTGTACATCTGGATGTTTCCCCCCCCCCCAAGGTCCAGCCTGAGTGATCCAATATTGATTCATTATGCAGTACTATTCAATTCTTGGGAAAATAGTCTTCGTCATTTCATATTGAGATTCCATTCTGACAAATTTTTTATCATAGCAATCATTATTATGAGGATCCCCATGGCTTACGATAGCATTTATCAATTGCAATAAGCGATTCTTACAGAAAGATATCACCTCACCGTTACAATCTCTCTTTTGTTCAGTTTTAATATTCTCGTCATCAACATCATCATTTTTACGGTTGTTTCCATGATCCTCGTCATTATTGTTTTGAATATTGTTCCCAAGATCCTCATTATAATCATTTTGAATCTTGTTTCCAAGACCCACATTATTATTGTTAGCTTGTGATTGATAAGTATCTACTATAGGTTCTTACCTATTATTTATGTTAAATTTCATTTCAATTCCATATTGAGCCTGACATCCAAATAGAATTGAAATGGTATAAATACTTTTAGAATCTAGGACCTGACGGCTCCTGGCTTCTTTTTAGCTTAATAATAAAGGCATTACGTTCTCCGTAGTGTTATTACTTGTAGTCTTTTTCTATTGTATTGGAAATAATCGTTATCTACATATAACTCTCATCTACTGTTAAGATTCTAGGAGATTCTGGATATGATATGAACGTGAAAGGGCCTCTTTCGATCACCTCCATGCCGATTGCCATAGGGCGAAAAGGGTCATTTTCATGTAGATAGGCTGTGATGAGATCACTTGTCTGTAGATGTTTTTTTAGCCTTTTGTCTTTCTTCTGGGTTGTTTGGTCGATAGCCTAATATGGGACAGGAAGCTTGGTCTAAGGTCAACATGGTAAGTAAATAACTTGTAAAAAGGAATAATAGGCGCAAAGGAAAAAAAACAATCGAGATAGTGCCAAAGAAACACAGGATATATTAATTTTGATTAACCAGCAAAATCAGTTCTGACTGACTGGGATACTGTTTGTTGGAAGCACTGTGCATTGGACTCTTATGCATTTCCAATTTATAATGCCAAAAAAGTAATAGACATAACTTGCGAAAAATAAATCATTTTATTGTATATATACACTAGCCGTTCTATCTCGCTACGCTCGATTACGGTGTCGCCCTGTGAGTTCGCTTTTGCAGTCTTTTTTTTACTGAATGTATCATGACTGGCAGCGTTATTCAGTTACTCTCGATTACTGTCTCTCTAGTCGAAAAATGTATGTTTTTATAAACATTGATCTTTGATTGGCCTGCCCCCTTTTTTATAAGCATATTATTAGAAAGCATCCGCTTTCCCTCCTCTTTACTCATTTGAACACGCAGACAATTATGTGTATAGTGTGAAATGGTTTCCTACGCATCTCGTCTCGTTTAATACTGTAGGTGGAACCAGACAATTTGATGTATTTAAATTTATAGTAATAAACTTGAATTGAATGAGTACAGCATCGTAGTTTCTTGAAAAAGTTCTCAAATATCGTGAAATTTCTTATTTTTAAGATTTACAGGGCTTATAAGTGGAATATAACTTTCAAAAAATATTCTTGTCCAGATCGTCAATTTTGACATTTTCCGATTTTTTTTTTTCTTATTTTGAAGATTTAGAGCTAATTATACTACCAATCATAAAAATAAAAAATATGTACCCATACAAAATTTAGCACTCTATTTATTTAATAAAAAATAAAAAACATTTTTATTGTAAAATATTACATGAAAATCCTTTAACCAAAAAAACGTTTTTGGACCAAAAATACAAACTTTTATTATACAACTTTTGATGTTAAGCTTTTATAAAATGTGTATTAGCTATGGCTACAATTTTTTTTACAATGTAGTATATTCAAAGGTTGATTTTGGTATCGAAATTTGATTTTTCTGTTTTTTGATCAAAATCATGGGTGTTAGTAAGGATAAAATGAGCCCCGAAAATGTCCGCTACAAAAACTGAATTTTCAGACTGCACATGGTTAAATATAAGAAAAGTCGAAAAAAGAAAGAACTTTTTTATTCAAAACTTAGATACTGTAGTGTATATTTAAGATAAAAGGACGGCTTAGAGTTTACTGTCATGACGTGGAGTTAAATGGCCTAATCGTCAGTATTTTACATCCTCTAAATAACTAAATGTTCTCAATCTTATTTAGTATTAGATTATACTATAAGAAGTATTTATAAATTGAAGACATCAACTAAAACTGTATCTAAATTCATACGATAGCCTTACAAGTCTCCATGCTGACTACTGCTGATATTGACTTTGTTATTTCCATTCTTGATATTATTGTTTTAGTAAGTTTGCTATTAATAGACAGAAGACCAAGTTTTCGTATTGACGTTTTTCAATAGTCTTGACGTTATTCGAGAGTGATGGTTAACGAAATTGCTATAAAACTATACACTTTCAACATAGATAAAAGTTTGAAGCAGTAACGTACCCTCTACCAAGTCCCACTTTGTTTATGTAGATTAGATTTCGCACTATCCTTTAATATAAGCAAAGGAAGATGTCGTCTTTATCCTCTTTTCAACAGTTGGGTACGGATGCACAGTGTTTTTCATCCCCGTAACTCATTTTTTAGCCGTATGATAAAAGATAAGTACCAATTGAATGGCAACGCTTGTTATTAATTTACACTGTATTTTTTTTTCAGGCTCGAATGAATATGATGTTTCCTGCCTATTTACTTCTCTCACTGGACATATTGGTTGCAACGCTAGTTGTAGAGCTCATCTCTATTGGTTTAGCTCTGTGCCTCCTTTCTGTCTCAATATATGATTTATGTCATGAAACGAATAATTTTATCATTTCTTTATGCGTTACCCCTCAAGCGTATATTTTGGTTTGATATGGTAACAGTTGAATCAGCGTATTACACTCGGAATCGTGCACACCTCCATATTGCGAATGGATTTCTCACAGATGAAACTATTTGAATTAGTCTAGTAAGTCACAGGCATCATGATGGTACTCCTTTAGATACAGCCATTCTAGAGTTGCTCGGCTCTACCTTTTTCGCTTTGTGGAAATTCCATTGGTGATACATCATAGATAACGAACTTTGGCTCTTTTCACCTGGTCATTTCAACATTTATTAAAGATAGCTTCTTGCTCCTCAACAACTAGGTCCCAAATGGCCTTATATCAAAATACCATATACTCGATATATAACTTAATTGATTTGATCAATTGATTCCATTATTGAATATAAATTTACTTTTTTAATACATTTCAAATGTTTCAGAGGGTTTGATCCTATTGCTTCTCTTCAAAATCACACAAATGAAAAGGATGTATGTATAACCTACATTGTTCTTTATGATATATGATTTATCGGAATTATTTAAATAAGGCTTTTCAAATAAAACGAAATATAAAGTTAGTCTTTTATTAAACAGAAGAATAAAGGTATTTGTAAACAAATCAATGGTACCGCAAGATACAGGCTGAGGTGCGTGAATGCTTATGCACCCAACATGGTCTACATGTAATTCGCGTAACAATACTATTTCCAATTTAATCCAACCAACTAAAACTACTAACTAAGCATGCTTTTAAAATTATCGTATGAAGGTGATACACTCTCTGTTTTACAACTTTCAAGCTTATAGTGTCACTTATCCTTAAATAAGGTTAAATTGATATTTAAACTTTACGTATAGAGCCATATCGAATCTACTTGTAATCATTTTGACTAGAAGTTGGTCAAAACAGTGGGCAGTTTATTTTCAAACATTTGGCCAAACTAGCCTTTTTTTTTCAGGCAATTCAACCTCACGCAAATGCTCAAAATCATTCAAAAAAGTGGATGGCATTTTCAAAAATCCAGTGAATTGAGAGTGGGAGCACTGTAACATCAAAAGAAATTCTTTAGATACCAACTCAAAACTCACGCCGCGAATTGTTGAAGCTTGTCAATCAGTTACTATTGAGGATTGCTTGGGGTGGATCAGACATGCCTGAACATGCTAGAACAGATCTTAATGATATCCTGCAGACCAGGACCACTACTTGTATCAACGCTGATATTGACATTCCAGATCTTCTTAAAAATCTACCCATAAAAAATTTTAGATTACTTTCACTGCGACTATAGTGCGTATTACCTTGTTTTTCCTGCAGGTAATACGTCCATCTTTTTGTTTTAGCGGTAGAGTAAATGCTGTAAGCAGTGAAATATTTGCCTGCCTCTGGGTAAATTTTAAAATATGAAATGTTTTCTGAAACTCCAAAATACCCGTTTTCTTTTTTAGAAATATGAAAACAGTATATTCGAAAACCCTTTTCAAATAAAAATACCAATATGGATATATATTTTAAAATTAAATGAATACATGTATATTTTATTTTTATATATCCTTTAAAATTTGTGATTTTGTAGACTTTTTTCGAATCTGATCATACCATCTTATTATACTTTCCAAGTTAAACCTCGTTATTAGACTAATTCTGTATATTATATTTTATACTTTACACAAATTGAAAATAAAATAAGCTTTTAAATAACTAGTTATACAGTCGAGCCTTAATTTTTGTATGAAATTTCAATACCTGCATCTCACAGCTGCTGAGATATTTAAACAGCCGTGTCCGGATTGTCCGATGACTTTCTCTAGAATTTTACAGCTTAAAAATATTGTTGGATGACCGCGTCCGGAGACTGTTCGACATTTTTTTTTTTTTTTTTTTTTGGAAGAGCAACAAATATGATATTTGGGTTCGAGGCATTGCCTCCAAATGTTGTACACTCAATCAAGATCAACAGCGCAAAAACTATTTGTAAAAAAAGCGGATCATATTCAATACCTAATTGATTATTACAACAGATCCTATTTAAATTATGCTGATGCCAGAGACACATATGTTGGTGGTGCAAATGATGAGATCACTTCTTCTTTGCTAAACCCAATTTTTGGGCGCTCATACAAGTCTGTTGAAGGGGCCGCTTTTAAATTAAAAATAGGGTCGCATGTAATGACGTGCCGCCGAAATAACTCAAAGGAGAACGTTTCTGTATCTTGTCTTTGTCCTGCTCAAATTTTATACTTTTTTTAGGCATAAAACAGATACACGGGATGTCAATAAAATCTACACATTTGCTTACCTTTGCTTCTATAGAGAATTAGCCATTACCCTATCAGTTTTTCAAGAGAACAATATGGATACATGTCAAAACAAGTTTAAGATGAAAGCATAAAATAAACAGTACTTGCCAAAACTGTTTAAATATTATGGTTGTGACCAATCAACGCTCCAGCAAAACAAATATACCATTTTATATAGTGACAGGAAAACAGCAATAAAATTTAAAATATAACAGATTCAAAGTAATATTCCACAAGATTTGTTCAACCAATTCCATTCCAGTTATTTGATTTTCGAAAAAAAAAAAAAAAAAAAAGTTGGAATTACACCACATTACCAACAAAAGCATATGCTTGCTTTTGTAAACAAATCATAATATCTCAAAGCATAGTTGCGAATGAAAAGGTTTTCACTGGGAACCGAATTAATGCACTTTCTTTGAAGGCTAATGCTTCCTCCAATCACCCTAGTGATCATTGGAGTGTTCAATGATTGAGTGCCGTTTCGCTTGCCTCGTAACATTAGTGTAGAAGACTTATTATAAAGAGATCAGGAATAAACAAAAAACCTAAACAAAAAGTATATAACGTAAACTACTATACAAATTTAAAGTGACGGGATCAGGATTTAGCAACGGAAATCAGGTATCTATTACTCGGAGTCGCGAATTAAATTGAGAACGCAGAGACAGTGGCAGGAATAATGCATTCCCTTAAAAAGCATTTAAATGATGTACACAATTGAAAATGAATACTAATTTTCAAAAACTATTTAAAAACATGTAAAAATCCATGAAAAATATAAAATTTATTTAACCTTATTTTGTAGCTTCTGAAATACCAGATACCATAAATTAATTTTACATCAAGTCAATCATGACTGATTTAGAGGCCAAACAGTTTACCTTGTTTTCTTCAAAAAGTCGGGAAAATCGCTTTTATTATTGAAATTGCCCCTGTATTTATCTAAAAAAGGAGATTTTAATAGCAGGGAAATTTATTATATTTAGCAATTTGTTAACAATTTGTTGATAAAGTTACAGAACATCATCAATATTCTGCAAGATGAGCATTGTTACGATGGTAATGGAAAGAACAATGAATAACGCTCAAATATTTTCATTTACAGAAATAATAATATACTTTTATAGTAACAAGAATATCAAATATTTTTCTATACTTGCATATAAAATTATTCTGGATACATATATAATTGTCATTGTATTTATTTTATTAATATCTGTAATGATTTATATAGAAACATTTAAAATGTGTATACGCTGGATTTACCTTGTTGGGGAAGTGCATGGAAACGTTTTTCCTTCTATTATCTACACTGTCCCTCTATAATATAAAGAAATCTATTTATATTAAATAAAATTGAACAATGGCACTGAATAAATGGCATTAATTAACCCAAAATATAATGTTTTAATATAAATACAAAGATTTTTCGTTGACTTGGGATCGATATCTCTTTTTTTTTTTTTTTTTATCATTTAAATAACCTCAATGTCGTCTTCTGTAGCAGATTTTGTCAAAAAGACCATCATCAATTCTAGATTACTCAACAATCAAGCGTTCGTTGACGTTGGTTCATCCATGTGGAATTGTTTTAGCGAACAGCAATACACAATGATGAAACACCTGATTGATAATCCTCTTATGTTTGATCCCAGACTTTATCCTAGTATCCTGACTTATGTTGGTCAGTATTCAGCAGAAAACGAAGAGCAAAAATTGCTTTCATCAGTTCTTTACATTAGACATGCAACACTCTCTGCCAAAAGATTATACGATTGTTTGAGGTAACTTTCTATATAATTCATTTTTCCCGGCTTTGATTAAATTAGCCATAATACTTTAAATAGAGCTTACGGTTCATCCTATTCAAACGATGAAGTCTGGTCCAAAAACTTGATTCATCTATTGGAAAATTCCGGTTTTTCAAGCGACACTACTATTTCTCTTCTTTACGCTGGACTCACCGTTAACCCCAAGAAAAGACTTGGTAGCTCTACACAAAAAAATTGCACGAGATTCTCCAAGTTTACTGAAATTACCGGATCATCCTTGGTCTGGACGATGTTTACTGTTCAAGGCTATGTTCAAGAAGCTATTCAACAACTTCCTATGCATGACGTTGTTTTAGAACAAAAAATCATTGGCTTTTTTAAAGATACGTTTATCAAATGCATTGGTTCCTGTGCTTTGAATTGCAAGTTTGGTGGTCGTCTTGTTGATTGGACTCCTTCCGCTGAAACATTAGAATTAAGTAAAGATTTTTTGAAAACATTCACATTACCTTCAGAGGCTCTCACTACTGTTAATTTCAACTCTGTATCAGAGCACTTTAAAGATTATTTAAGATTTGTTAGCAGAGAAGGCGACATTTCCATTCATCCCGATTTTTTGAATACACTCATCAAGCAAAGTGTAGAGTATTCAGCAGCAAAATCAATTGTTATAGGAGAGGCAATTACTATTGAAGCGTTAGCCAAAAATGTACCATTTTTTTCTACTACCACCTCTTGTGTTGGACCAACTATCCTCCGGTAAGCTATTGATTTGTAACTTTATAATGTGATTCACCTTACTAAGCTCCTGATATTAGTGAATTATTTGACACTATCAACCAAATAAAGAATAATGGTGAATCAACATTTTACCGACCTTTCATTGATCTTGCCGGTGTGAGTACCACTGTGCGTCTCAAAATCGACCTACCATTTACCAGCCGTTATCTGTGCATAACCAGACCAAATTTGATCATTGCTGCTTCAGTGATTGTTTTTTCAAGTTTTCGAATGGATTTATACCATAAATTTTGGAATCGTCAAAATGAACAGGTGTTTCAACAAAACCAAAATAATTTCTACCACCAACCTGGATTTATAAATAACAAGGATGATTTTGAACGAATTAGTAATGCCGGTATCTATTCTCTTGAAACTTTGAAAGGTTCTTCTGATGCAAATCAGCAAAAAGGTTTAGCCTCTTTAGCCTGGTACGGTCCTAATCCTGCTGATGTTTGCTTACTGACGGTCGTTCGTAATCCAGGAAACATCAGCCATGATCCAATTTTCCAAAGTTTGAAATGTCAAGAAATGTATCTGTGTTTACTCTGTGTGGAAAAGCTCGAATCGACAATAAAGCTCTGTATTGCTCAAAATAATGGTTTGCCTTCAGGTCCTCTAATGCGTCCCCAATTTTACAGAAAAGTCAAAGATTACTACAATGACAATATCAAAAAAACTCAAGTTTTTGTTCAATTACAACAGGTGATTCAGCAGCTTGATAAATTTGAAGGCTCAATTCGTTCGATTCGTTCAATTACAGATGCAAAGAAGCGTAAAGTTGAAAGTAAAACCATAAAATCAGATATTCAGTATTATACTCGTCATTTTGTTGGTAAACCAGGCAGTATCCAACGCAAACAGCAAATGGAAGATGATATTACAAATCACAAGCGTGCTATTGACTTTGATTTGCTCAAATCCGGTATTTACTTTCCAAAATCGTGCTCCCCTGGTTCTCAAGAGTACAACAACTGGTTCATGAAGGCACCTGAGGGTTTAGATATGAGGCGCTCTTCTGTTGCTTATGGTGTGGATAAAACCTTAAAGATGACTTTTGATGAAAAGCATAAATACCTTTCTGATAGAAAGTATTTTGTCCAAAGAACTCTTTGGCCAAATGGAAAGAATGATGTCGAAACACTGATCAATCTTGCAAACATCAACTTTTGGAAGAAATACGACACCAAGATAACTTTCAACACTTGTAAACATTGTCAATCATCTAGTCTGGCCGATAGGAATACCCATCATCGTTGCGAATTAAACAAAGATTCGGTTTTGAAAGGCTGTGGCAATTTTACTCATCGACGAATGTTATATCCCCATGATATTGTTTTTGCTTTGATGGACGATGATAATAATGAAGACTGTGTATTCTTGAAGCTCTGTCAAGAGAGCAGACGTGAACTTTTTCGATGGGAAGCCTATTCTGTTTTGCTTCGATCTGGACAAGAGATCTGCAATCTCCTTCGTCGACCCAACATTGATTCAAAGGACCTTGGTTTTATTTATGGTACAAGTGACACAACAGAGGAACATCTTCTTTCAATGGCAGTTGATAAATACTTGCTCAAAAATTGTAATAATGACAAGGTTTCTCTACCTACCGAAATATATAAAGATTTGTATACTGACGATTGCTGGTTTTACAGTAAGCCTTTATCAAGAAAAAACATTGACAAGATTTTCAAAGGTGATATACAATCATTACAACTACTAAAGGAAGCCACTTGTGGTAACTATTCAAGCCAATGCGATTACTATAGTATCAGACAGTCTGACGGTACTTCCAAGCACCACTGCACCAGTGAGAGGAAACTCGAACGAAAATGCAAGTGGGGTAATTCATCCATCTTTCACTTTGCTGAGCTACCTGCAGAAGTTGCACGATACCTTTGGTTGCATCATCGACAAGACCCTACTTTTTATCGTTACAATCCACTTTATTGGGGCGCTTCTCGTAAATAGTTGCTTGTTGTCCTAAAATTCATTGACCCAAGCTTTCAATTCTCTACAAGTTCAAGCCGTTAAACTGGATATATTGATCACAATTGCCTCATCAATCAAGTCATTAAGCAGGATCTATGGCCCCAAATTTTTGTTGCGCATAAACTCAAGTCGTTGACCTTTTTTTTTTTTTTTTTTTTTTTTTTTTACTTTTTTTGACCCCAAGTAAATATTTCTTCTTTTGGTTACAAAAAATATATTTCAAGTGTCAGTAAACTTGCATCTGCTTTTACTAGTGATTCATTCCAATCACCAACTCTCGTAAAATTCTCTGTATTGTTGTTCTTTTTTAACCACAAAATAGATTACAATCATTCAATGACATTAAACTTGCACCCCTTTTAGGTTATCACATTTTATATATCATTAGCCTAATGATAGATTATTACAAGTTAAATATACAGTTGATCAATTAGTAAATCAGTAGTTTTTATACCGATTCCATTCATCTAGAGCTTTATCAAACTACAGTAAATTTTATAACAAAATCCAGAGCTATCCCTAATAACTAAGCTCATACAAATCACTTTTTAAGATATACCTAAGACCCTACTACTAAACAGATATAAATTGGTTGCATTATGCTACCTTGTTCTAAATTTATTTTATATTTCACAAAAGACTCAAAAACACATAAAATTCTCTGTTTTTCATTAAAAACTAGGTCTCTCTTTTCATTACTGATCTACTTTTTTTTTTTTTTTTTTCCTACTAAATATGTTGCATCCACCGGTTATTTGTAAGATAATGAACCTTTTGATTTGTAATCCTTATTGATAAGAAGTCAGCTAACTGATCTGTGGTAACATTCTTGATTGTTCTTATCATTCTAAAGCAAGACCGGGGAAGCGGGATATGTGAGACGTACCCACTTGTTGGATTTAGCTATTATATAAAATAAGCTCAACTTAAATGTGCTGCGTTACTAATGTAAATAGATTGATCTGCTGACATGGAATGTCAGAAAGATATAATCGATTCAATACTAATCTAATGGATAAATTTAATATATAATTTGCATATAAATAGGACAAATTATTGATATTAAATAAAAATTCCCTTTAGTTTTTGTGTGTGATTTAATTTAACAAGTTCCTTTATTAGATTACACATTTTTTCTTGTAACAATATTTATTATTCTAAATATTGTACATTTCAGATACCATCAGATTCAAATGGATTAATACTTGGTAATATTTTAGTTTTAAGCAAATTGTTATTAATTTAATATTTTAAGCGGTAGAACCATGCAGACCAGTGGCCACAAGGGATGGCATGTCACGTGATTCACTACAGCTTTATGATCACCCTAATATCCCATAATATAACCCTAATATGGCCGTATTAGATGCTGTATTAGGGTAGTCATAAAATGAACGTTTTGGGGTATACCCTAATATCGCCCCTAATACGGCTGGGTAAAATACCCTAATACAACTCTAATACAGCAGGATTAGCTACCGTATTACCCTAATATACCTCTAATACAGCCGTATTAGACTCTGTTCTATATTGTCTAATTGGACCATTATCATCTTTTTTCATCAAAATCACGTATATTTTCATTTGTTCATTGGCTTATTATTATATCTTTCCATCAGATTACGTATTTTTCAGTTAAATTATTGGCTTTTATTTGCATTTTAGATGTAGATGTTTACATATTACTGGATTCTATATATATCAAATCCATACAGTATTGGTTGATATTTACGATATTTGTTATTGATTGATACTCAACTATGAATAGATAGCAGATACGCCATTATCTTTTTTTTATGGGTATATGAAAAATACATTAATGGATCATTGCATGGTTGAAGATTAAAAGGATTTTATTAAAAGAATAGTAGTATTAATGGTAGCTATGGCAATATGTATATTATATGCATTGGCTTGGATGTCATTACCACAGCGGAAGATATAAAGACAACACGACAACACCTACCTTGAGTTTTATTACATTGAACCTACAGTAATCTAGCCTGTGCTTATAAAGGATGCTCCTAATCAAATACAGAGTGGCTACATCAAAAGAGAAATCATTAGTTAAGATTCAAATTTCTTTTAAATAGAAAGATTATCAGATTATATACATACATTATTACATCGCTGAAGGTCCAGCGCAAGAAACAGAAGGTATTCCTGAAGGTCCAATCTATTAAATAATAAAAAAGAGATGAGTATACACTTAAACGTAAGAAAGAGTAGACGTTTTACCTGAAACCAGTGGGCATAAACAGTAAAAATCTAGTATTAAAAGTTGACAATGTCAGATAAAGTACAGAGCATGAATAATATATATAAATCTTACCATGAAGTGATCAAGTTGGATTATACACAGGAAAGGCTAATGCTAGATGCTTATATGCTTAAACATTTTTGTTATATTGTACAGCATTTACTTTGTAAAAAATAGAAGACTCAAAATAGAGGGCGTTGGATATATATATAATAATAATAATAAAAGATAGGAGAATAAGAAGAAGAAGGAAAATTTGCAAGAATCAAATGTAAATCATTTTTATATACTCCATTTTCTGTGATACGAAAGCTTGATTTCCTTGTATAGAACTCCCAAAACATTATAAACATACAAAATAATATCATTATCAAATAAAAAAAATTGCCTGCAGTTACAATAATTGCACGCAAAATTAAAATTGAGGAATACAGAATACGCGTATTTTTGAAATTAATGCATATATCAATCTGTGCTTTTAGGTTTTTGTATGAATTTGTATTACATTTATAGCTAAATTGGCTATAGAATAATTCAGTGGAAAGTATAGGTGGTGTATCTTAAAAAATAATGTCAATTTCCAAATTGAAATGGCTCATAAATGGAAATGAATTCAATATAAATTTAAATTAAATTTGTAGTTTATTATCTGCATATCACAAAGTTGTATATTTATATTGATTCAAATCATTAGACATGCCTTCATTGTCGAAATCGTAACAATCCCATGTTGTTTTGATCAGATAAGCAAAAAAAATTTATACCAATTTTAATTTTTATGACCCAAATTTGACACAATCAACTATACAATGTATATTCTAAAATAAAGTCTAAATGCTTCTCTTTGGTGTGATATTTTTTGTTTCTACTTTTATTTGTAAAAATGTTGTTTTTACATCCAAAATATGTACTATGTTTTCCCCCAAAAAGTCTAATTGTTGCATATATATCTTTTTTTTTTGCTGCAAAATGCAATACAATCAATCCATAAAAGCTCCAAATACTCTTAATTACCTTTTCCATTATTATTTAAAACATTTTGTCAAAGCATATCCTCATTTCCTTCATCATTTTCTCATAATACCAATATTTATCAAGCCAAATCTATTCTCCATTTGGTCTTTTTTTCAGCGATAATCCACATGGTTGAAATGCAAAGTATATTATCAATCAATAGAGCAATAGTTACTGGTTTCAACTACTACTGTTTAGCATCAAAAATCTATTCATAAAAATCAGAAATGTCAATATTATTGTAGCAATATCACATAAAATAATACGAACCAATAATTTGTTTTGAAAATATTCGTGTTTCTGCTCAAATTCCTGGTAATTCTTTTTTTAACGTAATTTTGATATCCAGGGGCACAAATTCGACTATTTAAAATCAAATAAACTTGAAACCGTTAATGCATTAATGATATCAATCTATGTAAATGCAAATGGTAGCTAGGTAACTTGAAAACATATACAAAAAAAGGTACAAAAAAAAAAAAGAAAATTTTTTTTTCAAAACTTTGTCACGATTTTTGTAAGCCCGGCGGGGGGGGGGGGACCGCATTAATATTTTCAACAATGAACAATGCCAACAGAGCTTATAGCTTCAGAATAATTATGTATTTTGATTTATTGATGCTAAAATTGGGGAAAATGGATAATTTTTTTTTTTTATCTGAATCTAAAAAGTTGTACCTTTTTTTTTATATAATGGGTAAATACAGATTTATGTAATATTCAGTTATCTAAATAAGCATTTTAAGACATCTGACAGCATATAACAGCCAATCAAATCAGATTTATTAGTGAGGGTGATAATTTCACTGCATATTTTCTTTTAGTGGGGTTTTAGCAACAGCTTTTAATGTGGGAAAAGCAATAAATTGAATTTTTCGCTTAGTTATTACACTAAAAAAAAAAAATAAGGCTCTTTGGCGTATCCATCACTTTTAATATGTTTTGAAATACGCCATTTTTGAACAACTATATCTCGACAACTGGGCTACATCCGTCTCACATCCAAATGATTTTAGATACATCCGTTTCCGATTTACAATATATTTTAATCTCAGCTTTATATCTCCCATCTTAACAACTTCAACTTTTTTAATTTTAATCACACTCGATTTTTGTTACACTCCATGTCAATTTTTGTTACACTCCATGTCAATTTTTGTTACACTCCATGTTAATTTTTGTTACACTCCACGTCGATTTTTGTTACACTCCATGTCTGGCAATAACACATTGTCTTGGGCTGAAATGGCTTCTCGTTATGGGGAAGTTCGTTCTTTCCTGCAAACCAAGAGAAAAATAACGGACTCGACGGTCTCTACTTATCCACTGGTAGGATCTATTCTGTATGAAGATGACGACCTTAAAGGTCAAATTTTGGCAAGTAAGGCCATAGCAATTGTACAACAGGCTCTTACTTCCGGTTCCGTGCTTTTTTCCTTTAGATAAGGTCTTTTCGGTGATCGAGTGGATGCGTACAAGGCTTAGTTATTACACTCTCTAAAAAGGGAAAAGGTAGCTTTTTGTTCTTTTCTGTTGATTTTTTTTTCTTTTTGTTGTAAATACATAAACACACTATGGAAAAAAATTATAAATATATATATGATATCATGAAAATAATACTACTTTTGATTTTTAACATTATTTAACTGGGAAAACCATAATAAGATTATAATAATGCAATAAATAAATGAGATTATTTAATTACATTTACTTAAATTATTTATTATAATATTTTATCGTTATTTTTTCCATAATGATGCCTCCTTTTTTTTTTCTCTTTCCTTCATCATATTTTATCTCTCTTTATTAATAAAAAAAAGCAAGTAAAATCATCACACTCAAAATGTATCGTATTAGTAATTTGAAGGACATGTACTGACATAATTGCTAATTTCGTTTATGATGATATTAATCTTCTACTGTTTGGTTTATTTATACTGTACATATCTTATAGAAACTTTGTAATAATTATTGCCTCGCTCTAGTAAATTTATAATAAAAACCTTTTTTTATACACAATAAATGACTTTTTTTAAAAAATTACTTAATGCCTCTTATAAGTGATCAATGATACTTGATTTAATTCTTTTTCCACCGACATTTGAGCAATTACTTTATTACCCTTACCACTATAAAATATTTTGAAGGCGTATTAGGGTTCCCTAATACAACCTCAGACACCTATAAGCTGTAGTGTATCCTGCAGATCAGGATCACTACTTGTATCAACACTGATACTGACAGGGATGTCATAACTGTTATATACCTATAGCCGAAGGCTATTAGGTATTTTAGTTATGTTTTATATGTTTAGTCTGTAAGGAACGACTATTAATAAATGTAGTGGTAATAGATTTATATTAGAAGGAAGTTAAGTTTATTATTGAAGTATATAACATGAGCTTATATACTCATAACTAGTAATGACTAAATACCGAACAGATCTATCGAACCGAACAGGTCGGAATGCACGTGATATATATCACGTGAGCTTAATATATTTACCATTACTATTTATTAGAAATGACACTTGACAGGGAAGAGAGGAGGGCATAGCTCAGTGGTAGAGCGAAAGATTGCAAATCTTTAGGCCCCGTGTTCGAACCACGGTGTCCTCTTCCTTTTTGCATTTTTCGGCTATGGTAGTGCATGTAGTTAACATTGTTGCAAATCGAACAGCAACTCTCCTTTTTTTTTTTTTTTTCTTAAAATAAATTATTATCTGTCAAAATAAACAAACAATCTTGATTTCCAAAAATTATATTATAGTTCCAGATTCCAGTTCAGAAATAACACAAATCATACACGAAATTCACCAAAAAACCTATACTATTGATTTAATCTCCCATTATATTATTTTACAACTCATGCAAAAAGAACAGCAGATTCAATTACCATGAATACAATATAACCGAATATTGACAGGATCAATGTCTGGAATCTTTACTCAGTGATTATAAATCAACACATATTCATGGAAATATACGGATGTAACCACATCTCATATCATCATAATCAACAAACTCAACGCTTTCATTAGATGTCAGTAAAGACATTTTATTATCAAATTCAAATAGCATTATCAACATCAAGGATGTTCTAACAGACAAACATTAGTATAAATATCAGCATTTAAAAAGAACAATTAATAAGCTTGTCTTATTTCTTACCTATATTTTTGATTATACTGCATACTATTCTCATATGATTTTGATATTCCTTACTTTACATTTACTATTTTATAAGATCTCTTGAGCTATTTTCTATAAATTTCATTGTACATTTCTTATTTTTTCTTTATTCATTTTGTTTTATATATTTATATAAAAAATTTATTACAGTTGGACAACTTAGAACCTGGTGCTCATTTAATAGATATAACTGCATTGGCTATACTCTATTTTTCTTATTCTTTATTCTATATGTACTTTACTACAATCTCAATTGTAACATTCTATTTTTTTTACTCTTTATTTATATTTACATTACTACAATCTCAATTGTAACGACATTAATTAAACAAGTTACATAGAGAGTCTGTGTGTGTGCCTGACTCTTCAACATCAATACAAAAATATTGTTACAACTGATATTGTAGTAAAGTAAATATAGAATAAAGAATAAGAAAAATAGAGTATAGCCAATGCAGTTATATCTATTAAATGAGCACCAGGTTCTAAGTTGTCCAACTGTAATAAATTTTTTATATAAATATATAAAACAAAATGAATAAAGAAAAAATAAGAAATGTACAATGAAATTTATAGAAAATAGCTCAAGAGATCTTATAAAATAGTAAATGTAAAGTAAGGAATATCAAAATCATATGAGAATAGTATGCAGTATAATCAAAAATATAGGTAAGAAATAAGACAAGCTTATTAATTGTTCTTTTTAAATGCTGATATTTATACTAATGTTTGTCTGTTAGAACATCCTTGATGTTGATAATGCTATTTGAATTTGATAATAAAATGTCTTTACTGATATCTAATATGTAATAAGTATTATGATCTTGTAATAGATTGAGTCTATTAAGAAAGAAGTACTAGAGGTGGACATTGTTGGTGTTACTAATTGTGGTTGGCTATTAGTTTGGTTAATACTTACTATGATGTATCAAGTATGATTAATATGTGACAAGTAGTCTTAAGTAATAGATCGGTTATGGTTGTGATAATAAGTTTATTTGATGAAAATTATTAATGAAGGAAGGAAACAGATATTTTCACTAATGCTCAATATCTGGTTTCACATTTACATATTTATACAGTATGTATGAATTATGCAACTGAAACTAATTCATGCAATTATTGTTGAAACATCATGTAATGTGAATCATTACATAATGAAAAAGTTGAGTTTGTTGATTATGGTGATATGAGATGATGTGATTACATTTAGTAATCGCAATCCAGCAGTGCGAGCATAAGCAAGTGAGCGAGCCCTATGCTTGGGCTTGCTTGAATTGCGCTTTTTTCAGGTTATTACTTGTTTTAGCTTGCTTGATTAAATTTTTTTAGCAATTTCCTGCTTTGTGCTTGACGAAAACATTGAAAGCTTACTTGTATGCTTGCTCGAAATGCTTCAAATTAAAATAGGCTTGATTGCGTTTAAATCTACTTGCTTGCTTGCGTTTAAATATACTTGCTTGCTTTCAAATCAAGTAAGCAAGCATGTAATACAGGGAAGATTTATTCAATTTACGTAATTTTAGCTTTAAAAATGTCAAATGCATCATATTTTAAATTAATATCAGGTTGAGAATATGTAGTACAATGCTTGCGCTTGCACTCGGATTTGCTTGAGTTATTTTCAAATATTTTAGACTCGGCAAATGCTTGCTGAAACTTCTTGCGCTCGCTTGGGCTCGGTCATTTTGCAAACGCTAGTTACATCTGTATACTTTGATAAATATGTGTTGATTTATAATCACCGAGTAAAGATTTCTAAAGATTAAGCAAAAACTTTGATATTAACCCTGTCAATATTCGGCCATATTGCCATAAATACAATATGGCCGAATATTGTTCTTTTTGTATGAGTTGTAAAAAAATATAATGGTAGATTAAATCAATGATATAAATAAGGTTTGGTAAATTTCATGTATGATTTGTGTTACTTCTGAACTAGAGTCTGGAAATATAATACGGTTTTTGGGGATCAAGATTGTTTGTTTATTTTGACAGATAGTAATTTATTTCAAGAAAAAAAAGAGGGTTGCTGTTTGATTTGCAACATATGCGCCGTCCAGGGAAATATAATCTTCTTGATTGTACTGTATGTCTATTAAACGTTTTTTATTGAATGCCATTGCTTCTTGTTTAGATGTGAAGGGTCGTCTGAGATGGGTTATTTTTTTCTTGTGATATATTTCTTTTTCTTGATACTTGTTGTCAATGTAATTTAAGTCTTTTTTTATTTGAGGTAGGATTATATCTTCCAAGTTGGTTTTTCTAATGGATTCATAATGACCAAGTCTTTTTTTTTGATTTTTTGTATGTTCTGATTGCAGGTTTGAGGGTATAACTGGTTGCTATATCTTCATTGAGTTTTTTTTGTCTTTGACAGCTTCATCTTCTAGGTTTTCAGGATCAATCAAATATGTCTTGGTGTTGATTTTTCCCATTATTCAAAGGAGGAGAAAGAGAAGGAGAATACATCAGAAAATATATTTATTTACTTTTAAATTTCAATTAGCTATCAAGCTGTAAATCTGTTCCCAGTTGACGTGTGGTTGTACAAACAACTCTAGTCAATTTCTATGCACCAGATATAGTTTAGGGTCATCAGGATTAGATATATTTTTGATTATGTATGAGCCTTTTTGATGTTTTTCGTGTATGACATAGTTTTCATCATACCATCTTATTGAAATTTTTGCTGACCAAGAAGTTGATATATTATCACGATAGAGCTTAACAATATCACCAATTTTGAAAGAGGGTTTTCCTTCCCTATTTGGATGATACATTTTCTTTTCAAGTCTTTTAATTTGAAGTTTTTGTAATTTCTCTATTTTCTTTAAGGTTTCTTTCTGATGTTGTTTAGTTGTTGGATCTGTATAGCAGCTCTTATTTTTAATTGAATTTCGAAACTGGGTTCTTTTGTATCAATAGGTTTCATTGTTTTATCAAATAATGTTTCTGGTTCATAACCATATAATAAATAAAATAGAAATTGACCCGTGGTACAGTGAGTCGCAAAACCCCTTCAATGATTTGGAAATTTGAATGAAAATAACCATAACTTTCTCAGTTTCAATCGGAAATACATTAAATTGACATTTTAAGTAATTTGAACTTCCTCAAATTATTTTAAAAAAGTCCGACCTAGTCAATTAAAGTTCCGCAAAAACTATGCATGTTTAAAGAAAGGTACATCATTGAAAGGGCTTTGCACGCATTACCAAAAAATAATTAAAGCTTATTTAAATGCAATCAATAATCAATACCGTAACCTTTTGCTTTAATACAAGCTTTTACACAATTAGGCATACTCGAAATAACTTTTCGATATATTCTCCAACTGTTATGTTGTGATACCAAATCTCTTGAGTTCTGTCCCAAATATCATTCATCCCTTTTGGGAATGTATTGTATTCGTTTAGGCAAATTTTCAATGGGATTAAGGTCTGGATATTGCGTTGGCGATGACATTACTTCATATTCTTTTGTTTTGAAGTATTTTCATTAAATTAGAGGTGCGCTTAGAATCGTTGTCTTGTTGAAGGATAACCTAATTACGACGCAGCTTCAATTGTTGACGCATGTCGTCAATGGATTTTTCCAAATCATCATCAACAATAGTTTTGTATAGTTCGGAGTTCATATTACCTTTGATCTTGCACAACCAACGGACACTAGACCAAGAAATAGGGCTCCAAATCATGATACGACCACCTCCATGTTTTGTTGCTCTTTGGTATGGTTAGGTTTTATCTCCTCGTTGTCTCTTTTCCAGCACCAAATTCGACCATCGGAGTTAAAACGGTTAATTCTAGCCTCATCGGTAAATATAACACGTTTTCAGTCCTCCAAAGTCCAATCAATTCTGTTTTTACATCAACGGAGGCGATCCTTCACATTTTCGTCACTAATTTCTGGCTTTTTTATCTTTAGTAATGCGCCTAAACCATTATCCCAAAGAACCCTAGTACAGTATTCGCACTGCCATTAACGTGTAAATTACGGCGAAGCTTTTTTTTTGGCTTGTACCACATTATCCAAGCCACCTTTGGTGATTTTATGGACACAATATATCGTATCAGCAGTAGTCAGTTCTGTTCTAATATATCCTAGTTTTGAGTTTAGTATGATCTTCAGTTACAACAAATATATTTAAAGTACGACATATTTTATATATTTCGGAAGATCAATTAATTTCCTTTTATATTAAATTAAAAAATCTCGAATTTCATTGGTCCGTTATATTTATATCCTGCCTGGGGCAGTATATGCATTGAGACTGTTTTGAGAGAGGTTTTTGATTTTTAGATAATCGGTGATTGTAGAAGCATAATTTGTACTAGTATCTTGAACACTTGGAAATCAGTAAATAAATACCTAATTTAATAAAAAAAAAATTCATATTTCGTATACAGATTTTGGCGCTTTGGCTTATTGAGAATAAGGAAATGATATCATTACCCTTTTAAACACCGGTAAATCAGTGCGCCAAGTTGCAGAGATATTGCATGTAAGTAAATCTGCTGTGGAAAACATTAAAAAACAGCGTTGCACAAGTTTGGATGTGTCTAAAGGCGGTCGACCTAAATTGCTGTCTGAGTCTGATCAAAGGTTTTTGGTTTGCCAAGCAACAAAAAACGCAGTCAAGAATGCAAGTAACATTTTAAAACTACTCGAGAGTAATGTGGGAGTTAATGCAAGTCGAGAAACCGTCCAAAGAGCGCTCCAAAGCCCCGCTTCGGAGTGATTGTCAAGTCTAAAAAATTTATGCTGTCTCCGGCTAATATCAAAAAGCGCTTAGACTGGTGTCAGCTTTGCAAGGATTGTGCTTCCGATGACTGGAGAAGGGTGATTTGGTCAGATGAGACCAGAAGTAATAGATTCAATTCTGATGGAAAAAGCCGGGTTTGTATTTGAAACGTAAGCAAATCTTTAAAGAGAATTTGGAGCTAACTATCAATCATACTTTTGAAAAATTAGGCCTTCGAGGAATGGTCTGCTCCACTACCACGTATCAAGCATGTTCACAACCCCAGAACATCATGATACCACACACACAGTCCAGAAGGTTGCACAAGCTTACCTTCACACGTCAGACACCCTCCCTGACCTTTTTATTTATTTATTGATACAATTAATTAATTAATGATACGTTTGGAAACTTTTTTAAAAATAATTTATTAGATATTTACTTTAGAAAAAAGTTATATCTTCAAATACTATTTTATTATCTAATGAATTATATACTTATTATATCGATAGCGATAGTTCCTCTTCGTCGTGATCAGATCATTTTCCAGCATGACAATGACGGATATCTATAATTTTCACATCTTTTTAATTTTCTATATATATCCTATTTTTTTTTGTATATCTTCAGATTTCATATTTTTATAACTTTCTTTATGAATTAAAATGATTATTAAATATAATAAACATTATCAAGAAGGCAACTTTTCCATTTTGCATGAAAAAGCAACATTATATTTATGCTTTCTCTTAAGATACATACTAACTTCATATAAGATAAGATATCCGTCAATGATCCAAAGCATACGTCAAATTTAGTCAAGAAATATCTATTGAATTATGACTACAAAGTAATGAACTGGCCTCCGTAATCTCCTGCCTAGAATCTGATCGAAAATATATCGTAGTCTAAATATATCTGTTGTACCTGAAAAATCATACTAAACTCAAAACTAGGAAATATTGGAACAATTTTGATGGCCATTGTATCTTCCAGTTTAGTTTTTTCGAATAGATTCATCTTCCAGGTTTTTTTTGTCGAATATATTCATCTTCCAAGTTTTTTTTGTCGAATATATTCATCCTCCAGGTTTTTTTTGTCGAATAGATTCTTAATGGCTGAGTCTTTGTTTGGCATTTTTGTATGTCTTGATTGCGAATTTGAGGATATAGATAGTTGCTGTATCTTCATTTCGATTCTTTTGATAAGCTTTCTTGTTACAGGTGAGTATGTAAAAATGATGACAGGGAATTATTTGTTCCAATCGTTTTCTTCTTCTGTATTTAACTTCTTTAAACAAGAGTCTAATGCAATGAATGTTGATTGTTTTCAATTGAAACACTGTCGCTTTCCAACAATTTGTTGAAAAAGCAAAGGGAACAAATGTCAAAGGCAAATTGGCTGTTATAGTCTTGCAATGCAATTAATAGCGCCTTTTTTCTATCAAATCAGCATTAATAGCAATAGTCTTTCTTGTAATTGATACAGAAATAGAATTTGAAAATTGCAGTGACTCTAAAAAGTGGGATTCCCTGTTATTTGATGGTACAGTTAATACAGAAAGACTTGGATTTTCTCTATCGTGTTATTATTATCAGTGTCTTCAAATGTGAAATTTTGTGGTTGTATCTTACTTTTGCTTATAGCACACATCACATAGCTCATTTGAGAGGTCACTGAAACAACTAATTGCTACCTGATCAACAAGAGAATTGAGACCAAATCGTCTACACTGTTTGTCATTCTATTGAGAATAGCTAGTAAAAGTTGATTTAATGCAATTTGATTCATATATATATATATATACATACTTTGAGAATATTCAAGTATCTTTTTAACTGGTCTTGAGCAATGGAAAATTGCAAACTATTGTCATTACTGGGACGATAGCTGCCAAGTTTATCCAAATCTCTTTGGTTGTTAAAAGTGATGTAATAAGCCTTTTGGCCATCTCTACCAGCTCTTCCATCCATTTGAATTGCCT
The DNA here is from genome assembly GCA_027405735.1 of Mucor racemosus. Taxonomy (NCBI): domain Eukaryota; kingdom Fungi; phylum Mucoromycota; class Mucoromycetes; order Mucorales; family Mucoraceae; genus Mucor; species Mucor racemosus. The sequence goes on along the minus strand of JAPEHQ010000004.1, from coordinate 8,467 downwards.
CTGGGCCACTATAGCTAGCACCAGCTTGGATGACAAATCGGACATTGCTGTTGTCAATCCCCATATCAAAGCTGGAAGTTGCAACAACGATAGGAACCTTGTCATTCATGAATGCCATTTGGCTATTTTTCTTTTGCGTCTGATTCATTTTGGCATGATAGCCAACAGCCTGAATAGTGTCTGAGAATATATTAATTTTTTTACGAGTTCATCAACTTGGTCAATATATCTAACATATATAATTGTAGCATGTTTTTGCATGATGCATTTTGATTTCAAAAGATTCAAGACAGCTAAATTAATGTCTTTTTCAAAATGGCACGTATAACTCAAATTTGGTCTATTACATGATTTTCGGATAACATTAATATTACCAAACATTTTGGAGAACTCTTCCTCCGAATATACCGGGACAGTCGCTGACAGAAGAGTACACAGAACTGACGCATAACGTCTGAATTGGGCCAAGTTGTTGAATTCTGTTCTGAAGGACCCCCAAGTGATACAAAGGTGAGCTTCATCCAGAACTATTCGAGCTATCTCATTTTTTTTATGCTTAACATCTAAAAAAGCCAGAAGACTTAAATCAGTACAATGCTCTACAGCAAGAAACAAAATATCAGCGTTTTCGTCGGTATTATCAGCTCCTAGTTTATTGGGAATAATATTAAGTGATTTTTTATGATCTAATATTGGTGTAAATGATAAGCTACCTTTCCAAGTTGTATAAGTAATATTAGACATGTTGCATCTGTTTTTCAAATTAAAAGTCAAAGCTACCAAAGGAACAATAACAATTGTCATCATATTTCGGTTCACATATTTTTTTCAATAAACACAGGCAGCAAAAACACAAGCGTTTTTCCAGCACCAGTTGGGAGGACTACCAACAGATCTTTCTTCACATTCAATACCGCATTTACTGCGCTTGCTTGTTCCGAGCATGAGAACTTTGCTTCAGGATCCTGTAACCAGTATTATGTAAATGACTATCCATACCTTCGCCTCGGCGAAGGTAGGCGAAGGTGGGCGAAGGTTTTGAGTTTAAAAATGACTTGTTGGAGGGCGAAGGTTTTGAGGTTAAAAATGACTTGTTGGAGGGTGAAGGTGGCCCGCTGTATGCTGATACCTTCGCTTTACTACATTATGAACTTTCAATGCCATCAGTACAGTCAGACATATTATCGTCTGTATGGCCAGACATATAATCGTCTGTTACATGAGTAGAATCAGAAGCATTATCAACATGGTCGCCTTCGTCAATAACAGTTTCTTAATTTTTTTATTAATTTTTTTTTTTATTAATTTTATTATACTCGAGTGGCCAATGTTTTGCCTGTGATATGATGCAAGCCATATATGGTCATAAAAAACAACGCCCCTAATTCATGTACTTTTTTAATAGTATTATTTTTTCAATTATTGATTCAAATTTAAACATATACAACAAGAATCCTGAAATATGCCTTTATCTTCAGGGACAAATAACGATCGCTTGCAGCAATTAATTCAAGACGTACAACTTGAGAATGGTTTAGCTGCAAGAGAGAATATGCAGCAATCCCGTTCAGAGGGATACAATGATTATTTCTATTGGCTACAGGATAATCAGAATACAGCATTCAATAGCCATATTGCTGCTCTTCGACTTGGAAGAGAAATCTTGGCCGATGACTCTGTTATTCCCAACATTATTTGGGACAATGACAACAGGTTTGAAGGCTTAACTTGCAACGGGGTGCGTTTTTCATTGGATAAACTGCGTAAGCTGGTTATTGATCTGTCAAACCTTGCCCATAGTATCATGGTTAATAAACTTTTGTTTGGATCAGCGTTACCACAATTGCTTGATGCGTCAAATCCAAATGAAACCGAATTCACAGATAAGATGCAAAATACACAAACTGGCTATTCATTTCAGAACGATTTGTCAAACCCAACGTTGACAGCTAAAAAAACAAGAATGTATATCCTGGATATAATCCACAACGACCCTACTTTGTGCATCAAGTTCTTTTCTGGAAATGGCACTCCTAATCCTATCGCTTTTGGTGCTTGGTTGAAAGACTGTGGTAAATTTGTTAGAGTGTTGCTACTCTTGGTACACTTGACTTCAGGTCAGCCAAGTAGAATGTCTGAACTCACCGAGGCTAGTACCATCTGTAATCCCCATGAGGGAGGAACCAGAAGTTTATATTTTGTGCATAACACTATTATGTTGGTTCAAAGTTACAACAAGTCAAAAGCCATAACTGGTCAAGAAATGTTGGTGGCAAGATTTTTGCCAAAGTATCTTCTTCCCATGTTCCTAACTTACTTGGTCTGTGTTAGACCAATTGAACAGTGAGTATAAAAAAAAAAAAAAAAAAAAAAAAAAAAAAAATGGCCAATTTGATTATGATTGGAGTGATTTAACAATTTTGTTCCTAGATTATGCGTGGACTATGTTTATCCTAATATGTCTGATGTAGAAAGAAACAAGATAAAAGCAAACTATAGAGATATGCTTTTCGTTGAAAATGGTAAACTACTTTCCACTACTCAAGTAACTAATACTTTAGCAAGGTAAATTGGTTTGAATCACACTGCGTTTGAAAAAAAACAAGTATATACTAATCAACATGTATGCTTGTTTAGATATTCGGCAAGATTTATTAATGCACGAATCACAGTTTCAATGTACAGACAAATAGCTGTATGCTTGATGTGGGTTTGGATTGCCCACTTTGATAGGATTACTGGTCATACTCTCACCGAAGAAGAATCACAAGAGCTCACAGAATATGCAGATATGAGACAAGCAAGAGAAATTGACGGTTTAATGTATAATGAACAGGTATATTGTTGTGGTCTTTTTTTTTTTTTTTTTTTTTTTTTTTTTTTTTTTTTGCTTGACTTGATAAAACTGATTCAATCTTTCTTTGCATATGCAGTCTGCTCATAGCAGATCTGTTGGCAACCGTTTTTACGGTTATTCTACCAGTGATTTCAGACACCTTGGCAGAGAGGCACTCCATAACTTTTGGCTTTGCTCTAAAGAATGGGGATTATTGTTGAGTAAGTATTTCATGTATATACTAAAACTTGATTTGCTCATCAGTTGAATAGACCTTCCTTATGCTGCATCAGATATTCCAACAAAATCAAGCACTGTAATCAAAAGAGTCAATTTGCATGATATTGAAAGTGATCGGCCCTTTTCCAAACGTAATTATAATACAATAGTTACTAGTTAATCCTTGAATACTAACAATATCGTTTTTTTTTTCTAGTTCGTTGTGATAATGAATCCCGTTCAAATCAAGCTCTGACAATTGTCAATAACTTTGCAGTTGAAAACAATGTCATTATAAATGCTCCAAATGTCAATTATGCTGTCGCAGGTAAATATTTGAACATTTTCATGTATTTTCCATCCTAACGCATGTGTAAACAACCTAGCTCCTATTTCATTTGCACTTTTGGCAGAATTGCGTAGTTTCTTAAAAGACAATAATGCTAAATTCTCTTGCCCAGAGCAAGCAATCGCGATTAATGCAGTTTTAAATATCAAGAAGGATATGTTGATTGTGCTACCAACTGGGGCGGGGAAAACCCTTGTGTATATGCTACCAATTTACATTTATAAAAAGAATCCTGCTCGTCGCATGATGACAATTGTCATTGTCCCTCTTGTGGCATTGACATTTGATCTGAAACGGCGTTGTCAGGATTCCGGAATCACATACACTACGTGGAAAGGTATTCTTTTTTTTTTCTATTTATTTACAGAAACACAAAGACTTACACTGGCTTGTATCATGTTAGATTATGCTGATAATAGTGATAGAAATGCCGATATCTTGTTTCTGGCTATAGAACAGTGCACTGACCTGTCTCTATTGGCTTTTATAGATGAAAAGTATCAAAGCAACGAAATCACTGCCATTTTTGTGGAAGAGGCACATTTGATTATATCTTGGAGTGACTTTCGCCCTCATTTCAATGATTTACCATCGTTCAGAAGATATAATTCAATTCCATGGATTTTACTCTCTGCTACCGTGCCATACTATCTCGAGCAAGAACTATCCAAAATGTTTGGTAATATGTCAGTTGTTCGCAAAAACTCCAACCGCCCAAATTTGGTATTCTATTGTAAATTGATTGATAACAATATCGAGATCACCAATTATGTTTGGGTTTGGATACAAAAACATTGCTTGCGACAACGTAAACCCACTATCGTATACGTTCGAGAGATCAAAGATATCGATAATCTGGTTTTTCATTTAAACAAATTGTCCACACAAAGCCTGGTTGCTGTTGGATATCACGGGAAAATGGATACTTTTGAAAAGGAAGAAAATCAAAAAAAGTTCATGGAAGAAACGGCATTTGTAATTGTTGCTACCTCAAGCTTCGGAATGGGAGTCAACAAAAACAATGTAAGGGTTGTGGTTAATGCAGGTATTGCATACAGTGGATTGGAATACCTTCAGATGGCGGGTCGTGGTGGAAGGGACAACGAAAAGGCATATTGTATCACTATAACCAACGAAAAAGACATTGAAAAACTACAATCGTATGATAAGGCTACAAAAGACAATGACTTGCAATTTGAAGTTGCTAAAGATCAATTGAAAAAATACATTGCCGTAGTAAAGGTATTTGTGTCAATTAAAATTTTTTTTTTAAAAATTATCACTAATCAGTATTCATTAGAATAAAAAACAATGCAGAAGATTTGGATATAATTCTCTTGTAGATAAAGACCCTGTTAGTTGCTTTGGTGAATCTGGTAATCATCCATGTGATGTATGCCACGAGCAAAGGTATGTTGTGTTAATGCAGAAAAAAAAATATGCATGTAACTTTTCTTAATTTGCATAATAGTGAAAACCCTGAGGACCTGTCAGTATTTATTACTTTATCAAATCAACAACAGCCTCAAAATCTAGACTTTTTACAATTTACCGATTCCACTTCTATATCGATTACTAGAAAAACTATAGCAATGAATGCTAATTTGGTAGAAAAGAATGTTTTGTTGAATGCTATGCAATCATACAATCAATTCTTTGTTGATAATGTCTGTCCGCTCTGCTTTTTTAACAGTTCGTTAGAGAATGAGGGCAGTATTATTGGTGAGGAGCATCCACTCTATCTTTGCCCAGTAATACGATGTAAATTTGAACCCTGGCGTTGTTTACAATGCTTTGCTTCTGGCTGTGGGTCAAAAACATGTCCATACAAGAGAAAGTAAGTGTAAAAGATACTATATTTGAATCATTTAACAAACAAAAAGGATCCATAGTTTTAGATATGACAACACATTTCAAACAAATGAAATTTGCTTCTCTTGCCTCATGCCAGTTGAGTCGATCGAAGGTATTCCCTTGCATGCTGGTAGTTCAGTTGGCAGATGTAACATCGGTTATCTTAAAGACAAATACCCCATCGTTGGATGGTGGTATTTTTTCAATAAGAACCATTCAATATTTAGACATTTTACAATCGACGTACCAAATACTCGTGATGAATTTAACAAATGGTTATTTTCCAAAAACAACAAGCACAACATGTACAACTATCTCATTATAACTGCAATGTTATTTAATTTTTTTTACTTGCATTAACATATTTTATATTTTATATTTACATTAAACGAGAATTAGAATGAAACATTAAATGAAAATTAGAAGAAAAAAAAACATTAAAAGAGAATCAGAATGAAACATTAAATGAAAATTAGAAGAAAAACATTAAATGAGAATTAGAAGAAACCATTTAAAGAGAAACAGAATGAAACATTAAATGAAAATTAGAAAAAAAACATTAAAAGAGAATCAGAATGAAACATTAAATGAAAATTAGAAGAAAAACATTAAAAGAGAATCAGAATGAAACATTAAATGAAAATTAGAAGAAAAACATTAAAAGAGAATCAGAATGAAACATTAAATGAGAATTAGAAGAAACCATTTAAAGAGAAACAGAATGAAACATTAAATGAAAATTAGAAAAAAAACATTAAAAGAGAATCAGAATGAAACATTAAATGAAAATTAGAAGAAAAACATTGAAATAGAATCAGAATGAAACATTAAAAAGAAAATGAGAATAAAACATTAAAAAAGAGAATAAGAATAAAACATCAAAGGGTAATTAAAAAAAAAAAAAAAAAAAAAAAAAAAAAAAAAAAAACGAAACATTAAAGGGAGAATACAATGAAACATTAAATAATGATTAGAAAATAGATAAAAAGGATATATATATAAATTATAGAAGACTATATAAATAAGTATATTTAACCACATGCATTTTATAATTTTTTGTTTTACGACATATATACAATGAACCAAAAAAATAAACGCAAAATAATAATAATAAAAAAGCCATTCATATCAAAGTTAGATACAAAATAGAATAAATAATAGTAAGAACAAAAAAAAATATGAGAAAAATTACAGCATAACAACTGAAACATTGAATGATTATAAACAAGTAAATTAATACATATCACTGAATATAAAGATGAAGATGACAAAGAAGAAGAAAAAAAAAATAATAATAAATAAATAAAAAAAAAAAAAAAAAAAAAAAAGATGATGATGATGATAAAGAAGATAATGATAACAAACAAGAAGATGGAAAAAAAAAGAAGAAGAAGAAGATGATGATAATGATAATGATGATGATGAAGGGTTAGGGATAGATAAATAAATAAATAAACAACAAAACAGGGTTAATATTAGGATGAGGGTCAGGATGAGGATTAGGAACAGGATGAGGATTAGGAACAGGATGAGGATTAGGAACAGGATGAGGATTAGGAACAGGATGAGGATTAGGAACAGGATGAGGATTAGGAACAGGATGAGGATTAGGAACAGGATGAGGATTAGGAACAGGATGAGGATTAGGAACAGGATGAGGATTAGGAACAGGATGAGGATTAGGAACAGGATGAGGATTAGGATCACGGTAGGTATATAACAAATTAACGAAGAAAATCAGTGTAATAAAAATAAACAAAATAAACAAATAAATAAAATAAAAATAAAATAAGATCATTATATAACAAAGGATAACATAAATAACATAGAGATAGGGTATTAGAGTGAGGGTATAATAATAATAATAACATAATTAAGTAACTATTATTAGATTGAAAAAAAAAAAAAAAAAAAAAAAGGTAATAATAGACAAAAATAAATAGCACCATTGAATTCGCAATGTTGAATTAGGTATATATATATAAGCATGCAAGGAGAACAAACATTACCAAATTAGGAAACATTAAGATTACCAAAATATAGAATATACATATAAACAAAAATAACAAAACATAAACAAAAACATTATATTACATTATATCATATTACATTACAATATACTAAATCATAATAAGATAGAATAGATTACATTACTATATATATTAAAACGAAACTACATCATATTACAATATAAAACATTATAATAAATTATAATAAATAAATAAATAAATAAATAAATAAATAAATAAATAAATAAATAAATAAATAAATAAATAAATAAATAAATAAATAAATAAATAAATAAATAAATAAATAAATAAATAAATAAATAAATAAATAAATAAATAAATAAATAAATAAATAAATAAATAAATAAATAAATAAATAAATAAATAAATAAATAAATAAATAAATAAATAAATAAATAAATAAATAAATAAATAAATAAATAAATAAATAAATAAATAAATAAAAAAAAAAAAAAAAAAAAAAACTTAGGTATATAAATCAGGGATAATACTAAAATTATGAACAAAATCAGAATTAGCGTTAATAATAGGAATAATATTATAAGTATGAACATGAAAATGATTAGTAATAAAAATAATAATAAGAGTAGAATTAGGATTAACAATAAAGACAAATAGAATATTAAGCATAAAAAATTAGGATTAATACTAAGTCAGGTATAGACAAAAGGTTAACCTTAGACTTACAAATAAACTAATGCATAGAAAAAGGTAACAAGATTAAGCTTATAATAAATTTAAACCACATATATATAACTATGATCAGAGATAGGAACTAAAATAGAAACAATATTAAGACAAATAATAGAATATAGGGCTAGAATTTAAAACCAGTCTTAAACATAGATATAATATAAATATCACGATTAGGATTATGATTAAGATTATGCTTAGTATAATAGACAAAATAAATTTAGTATTTATGATTAGGAACGGATTTAAAATTAGCATTAAGAGCAGAAATAGGGTTAGGATTAGAATTAGGAATAAAGTTAGGAATAAGGCTACGGTTAGGGACAGGATTACGATTAGGGATAAGATTAGGCTATAGGGTTAAGGTCAGGGTTAGGGTTAGGGTTAGGGTTAGGGTTAGGGTTAGTTAGGGTTAGGGTTAGGGTTAGGGTTAGGGTTAGGGTTAGGGTTAGGGTTAGGGTTAGGGTTAGGGTTAGGGTTAGGGTT